>CM076608.1:43832922-45149090 GCA_038502775.1 Hippodamia convergens | reverse complement strand
AAACATTCAAAATCTGATAATATTTTCTCTTTTAGTCCTGTTGGGAAGAAATATCTGTATTGAAGAAAAAGTTGAAAGTGGATAACATTTGCATGCATAATTCTGATAGAAATTACCTTCAGTTGTAGAATAAATTTGAGATTTCCATACTGTGCTTTAATTTTTTTTGCGCAGTGTAGATAGTTTTGAGGCTATATAATAAGTAACGGATAGTCGATTTGATAAAAGTCCAAGACCTCCCTGAGGTCTGTGGTGACAACTAGGCTATTTATGCCACAAAAAATCCTGAAATCATAAAAGTTATTCAATTCTGGAACTACTCAAAGACTATGGGTCCCACCGTGTAACACAATATTGCCGCATCGTAAAAAAACGGATCAATCAATCTAATTGTTTCTCGGCATGATTCATCTCTAAATTTCTTCATGTCTAAAAGCTGCATGAGTTCCGAAATTGCTATGGATACGAGCAGTGCCATTATCGCAGGGATCTTTCGCTCTCTACAATGCAATTATCGGAAGTAATTGCACGAGTGCATCAAAATTACCGATAATTTTGCATGACAGCGTGTCGTCAAAAAACTGCATGAGTTCATTTTCATTTTTGGAGAAAGAGCCCGACACCGAAGGTGGAGGGCTCTTTCTCCAAAAATGAAAATGACCCAATGCAGTTTTTCAAAGACAACACGCTGGAATGCAGAATTATCAGGTCATTTTGATGCACGAGTGTAATTCGGGGGAATATTTCCCGAAATTGCTATGGATACGAGCAGTGCAATTATCGCAGGTATCTTTCGCTCTCTACAACGCAATTATCGCTGTAATTTTCGATAATTGCATTCTATCAACATGAAGTTTTTGACAGGAGGGAAATATTCGCTGTAATTTTCAATAATTGCATTTTGTTTACATGAAGTTTTTGACAGGAGGGAAATATTAATGTAAATGTTGTCGTGCCACTATTGAATGTGTTACGAATTGAGTAGTGAAAACCAGATGTTGCTAAATCTAATGGTTTTTTCACCATAAGTCGATATAACGAAATTAATTCTTTGTTCAAAGTTTCCCCCCGGTTCAGTTACCCCATTTTACAGGTATCTATTGAAATATTGTCTGGAAGGTCTTTGCATATTCCTGAAAACTTAAATTGGGTTTTCTCTCCCAGTCTCTTGAAATATCAATTAAAAAATGCAAATATTGTCACGATTCTACGAAACCCAAATTAAGAATTCAGGAATATGATGAATGAATACATCGTTTGAAAACAGAGTTTATCTTGAAACCCGAAGATTTATGAAGGGATTACCGAAAAATTTCCCCGACGATCTATTCAATTCTTGGTACTGTTTACCCTTCACAAAACCTACCGGTAACAAAGGCAGTATTGAATGCCTCGAAGTCAATTGGATTGAAAACTTTCACTATTGAAAGCAGGTTAGAGGGAGCTGCCTCATCCATTAAAATTTGTTTCCCGACACTTGCTTGGGTTTCATCACGACATTGGGATGCTGAGTGCTACTTCCGATTGCCTTCCATCTATGACAGGTTTATCGTATGATAGGAAATATTTCAAATGAAAATTGTTGCTGCATTCTCTTTTCACCCCATAATAATGAGTTTTTGTCCAATTGAACAAAGGAAAAGCCGAGAATCTTGGTGTTGTTTACACCTCAATTTCAAGAACGGAAAGAATCTTACTGAACAAATCTTCTGGGGATACATGAAATATACCAATAGAAATGTTAAAACAAGTTGTTGAATTGTTTTCAGTCATTCTAATGTCAATCCTTTCTTGCCCTCCTTGACTTTGTGCACGAGAGAGATCTAATATTGTCAGGATTTCTGTTGCTTCGACGTGTAACGTTTCAAATAACGACATATGCTAATGTCGTGTGATCCTTCCATCAGAGTTCCTGGTTTCGACCTTCCCAAGAGAATATGGTCTGTTCTAAATCGTATTAGAACTGGCCATGGACGATGCAACAGCATGATCCCCCGATGGAATTCGGTTGAAAGCCCTAGTTGTGAGTGTGGGGAAGTTGAGAAGACAACAGAACATCTTATAAATACACTGCGCAAAAACATTAACGCACATTCTGAAAATCTGAATTTTAATGAAAGTTAACACTACATTGACTTTATAACTTGTTTTTTATGTTCTCTCGGGAAGGTTTTGAATGAAACAAGACACATTAAAAGGAGGAAAAATTCAAGATTTCACCGAATCTTATGTGAAAGAAGAGAAACGAACAATTTTCAAAATACTGAAATGCTGATAAGTGATTTAATACTTGGTGTTTCCACCCCTTGCCTTAATTATAGCTCGGCAACGACGGTTCATACTCAAAATGTTCTGAACTAATCCTTCCCAGATTTATCCGAGTTGGATTTCTAAGTCATTAAAAATAGCTGGATGATTTTCTGAAATTCTCAGCCTTCTATTGAGGTTGTCCCAAACCTGCTCAATCGGATTGAGATCTGGACTTCTTGCTGACCATTCCATTCGAGAGACTTCAACCTCTTCAAGGTACTCCTGAACGATGCGCGCACGATGGGGTCTGGCATTATCGTCCATAAAAATGAAATTTTCACCAATGTATGGAGCAAATGGCACTATATGCTCTTCAAGAATGTTCCTTATATACTTATCAGCATTCATAGCTTCATTATCAACGACCACTAGGTCTGTGTGAGCAGTCAAAAATATTCCACCTCATACCATAGTCGATCCTCCCCGAAACCAGTAGTATTCAGGCAATTGCACTGAGCATATCTTTCATGTGGACGTCTGTATACAAGGGAACGTCGATCACAATGTTAGAGGCAGAATCTGGACTCATCTGTGAAGAGAACTCTTTCCCAATCGGCCTCTTCCCAATGGATATGCTCTCTCGCAAAATCCAACACGCCCTTCGATGGGATGGGGTAAGAGCTGGTCCTCTTGCCGCGACACGAGTCCTTAAATTATATATCTCTGAGGCAATTTCTCATTGTCTGAGTGCTAATTTGCACTCCATGAGTTTGCTCAAGCTGATTTTGAAGGAGGCGAGCGGCTGCAAATCGTTGTCTCAACGAAGAAACTCTCAAGTAACGTTCTTGAATGGCAGTTGTTACCCGTGGTCTACCCTGTCCTGGCCTTCGGACATTCATACCTGTCTCCCTGAATCGCTGCAACATTCTGAACACACTTGTATGGGAAACTCCAAACCTTTCTGGAATTCTTTTTTATGTCCACCCTTCTTCTCGCAAAACTACCGCTTGGGCACATTCCTCTTGGGTCAAATTCGCATTGCATAGCGATCGAGTGTAGAAAATCAAACGAAAGAAAATCTATTGATCATTACAAATGATCGAGAACAACTGATTTTAGAATGGAGCCAATACATTCAAAATCCGATAATATCATTTTCTTTTATTCCTGCTGGGAAAAACATCTGTATTGAAGAAAAACGTTGAAAGTGGATAACATATGCATGCATAATTCTGATAAAAATAATTATCATTGAGAACATCTTCAGTTGTAGAATGAATTTGAGATTTCCATAATGTGCGTTAATTTTCTTGAGCAGTATATTTTTTTTCCACAATGAAAAATTAAGTTACGTCACTGCAAACCGAAAATAAACGGCAGCCATGTTGGTAGACCTTTATTTCCTTCTTCATTCAATGATCTTTTCCATAAAGGACGAACCACGGTAAAACGAGGATATATCGTTGCCAAATGGCATGTGATTCCAATTCTCTTGAGATTCAAATCCCTATATTCGATTCAGGTACGTGAAGGGTCACAAGTCTTTCAAACGTTCAAAAAAGAATCAATTTTGAGATGATGACAAAATGAACAACTTTTAAGGGCTAATGATCTAGATCTTTCAGCCTAATAAATAATACAAATCATTTGCCTTCAAACGTTTGAACCAATATTTTCATTTCCATAATAAAAAATGAAATTACGCCACTCCAAACCGAAAATAAATGGCAGCCATGCTGGTAGACCTTTCTTTCCTCTTTTATTCAATAATCTCTCCCATAAAAAACAAACCACGGCAAAACGAAGATACAGCGCAGCGTTGCCAACCGTACTATAATTATAGTATTTGTACGATATTTGCTACAACAGGTACTATTAAATTTGGAAGTGGATATAGTACCCTTTTTGTACTATAATTTGATAACACAGGGTGTACCAAGTTCGACGGCCTTTCAGGCATTTCTGGAGAACTGGACCTATTTGAGATCTGAAAATTAGGATTATATTATTGTTTGACATCATCTACCGATCTAAAATATTTTTGGAGCCTGACCACTTTCAATTGTACAAAGAGTGGAATAATAAATTTCAAAATTTTTTTTTCTGTTTTATTTGTTTTCGAATTTGATTGAGTATGCAATTCTGAATACATTCCTACTCGAATCGTTGCATTCGTCAAAATACTTTCCAAAATATCGAGAAAAAACTGAAGACAAAAGGGCGATAAGTGTATTCGGTATTATGTTTGTTATTCCTAACCTAGATATCGTAAGCACAAACCTTTTTCACATTTCTGAAGGCGAAGAATGTGGAAATGTTGTACATTCTCAGAATTTTGAAAAACCCCTCACAGGATGTTCCAAATGTTAGTTCAAAACTTGAGATCAAGATTGACCCATAACTTTCGTTTTTCAAATTAGAACCTTATTTTTTTATGATTGCGTTGGATTGTGCGAAAAACATGATGATAATGTTCCAACATGTTAATGCTCCTAAAATTAATAATTCTTGAGTTATTCAGGATTTCCTGATTTCATGTCATAAGTACCGTCAAATTCACAGAATCTGTTTCATATCAACAATGACCTTGGTCATAGAAGATAAATTACTCAAATAACTCACTAGTGACTTCCTCTTTTCTGAATTCATTTATCATTGTTGATGTAAAACAGATTTCATGAATAGAAACAGAAAATTCTAAATTATAACTCAAGAATTAGTAACATGTTGCAACATTATCATCATTTTTCTTCGCAGAATCGAAAGCAATCAAAAAAAAAATTTGGTTCTAATTTTAAAAACGAAAGCTATGAGCCAATTTTGATTCCAATTTTTGAACCAACATTTGGAACATAGGTACACAAAATATATTAATGGAAAACCAAATATAGTTGTCTAGACATTGTTCAGAACTGCTTTCGCCATATAGGAATCGAACTGAAAAAAGCATGAAAATTATAGGAATCTACTATTATTTATCTTCCCTTCGCTAGTAGAATCTGGAAATCACAAGACAGAAACGTATTCAATTTTAATATTCTGTACATATCACATTCTGATTCTCAACGAGAAAGAATATTCAGAAGGGGGAAAAAGGTACAGAAGAATAAATTAATAACTAAGCCTGTTTTTTGTTCACTTCTCAGGATCTTGCATTTTGTTTGAACCAACAAAATAAATGTGCCTGTAATAATATGTTCAATCACGTCAAGAAAAAGTAAAACTGAAATTATTTGTATTCCCCTAGAAGATTCTGCTGCTGAGCTAGAACTCCATTTGAAATAATTCCTAATTAATGAATTGTGAGATACTTTTTGTATGAATTTTTTCCTTCTTACAATTTTTTCTTCATTGAGATATTTAAATCGTAAGAATAAAAAAAATTCCTTGTTTCCAAATTATGGTACTATAATTCTGTCAAATGTACTATATTTGGCCTGGCTGTTGTACTATGATACTCCATCAAGGGTTGGCAACACTGATACAGCGTTGCCAAATGGCTCCACCTGTACGGCCAGAATTCGAAATCGTCCCCGAGACGATCGCGGCCTGAATTTTATCGCCGGCGAGCATAATCGACGGAACGGTAGCCGGGCAATTCGATCGCCCGCCGGCCAGAAAACGTGCAAGAAGTGACGGCCGTAAATCTCGGACGAGGAATAAATTCGACTGCAAAATGCGCTTTATGAAAGGAGTAAACAATGTTATTATATACCTTCTTGCATTTTATACGAGCCTTTCCACCAACGAGACAACTATTAACGATAATTTATAAACTGGCCACAATGGCGCGTACACGGTGGTGCATACAAAGCTTTGTTAATCCGAGATTTGAATACGGCTCGAACTGGGACGCCTTTGGCTTCTTCGTACGCTTTTGACAGTGAGTAGAGCTGTTTGGTGTGCTGGGAAACTCTGGGAGATTTATTGACCCTTTCTGTCATAACGTCCATCACAGTGGACATGAATGTCTAAAGTTACGGGATGAAGTCTGATCAATATTTGCATCAGCCGTAGGGACATCAGTGAAAAATCTACGTTCATCTTTTCTGGGCAAAACACAACTCAATATATACCTACTTCTGGTTCAACCTGAAGTATATTAGGTTTCTATTGAAATATTTTCTGGGAGGTCTCTGCATTTTCCTGAAAACTTAATATGTTTTAGGATGAATTTTACGAACTGTCCCAAACCAATATTCGGACTCATATGTTCGCAAGTCTAGTCTGAATCATGGTTGTGGACATCATGGTTGCTTTAACGCAAAAGCATTGACAGTTATCATAACCGCAACACCTGAGAATCTTACCTATAGAGGCCAAGCAGATAAGCTTCAAAAATGGTGTTCCTGGAACACTGGTGGAGTTCGGAAAACTGTTCTAATCATTTATTAATTCCTCCTTTAAGAGTTCTTTTAGTTTTGCCCCAATTTCCCAGTGGAGCGTTTGTCGTCACGTTCGAAAAACCTCGACATTTTTGGATTATTTTTAGGTTTTTCTCGAATAGTTCCTAAACGAAGCACTTTATCGAAAACATTGTTATTTTCGAAAGTGTTCAGCATTGAATTCTGCTCCTAAAAAGTACTACGACATTATATTTCGAACAAGTGCTTCCACAAATATCATACGTCGAAATATGGCAAATTTTTACACTTTTTGAAAAAGCACATTTTTTACTATAAAACGTGAAATATCTATTGAACTATGAGCTTAAGAATGAAATGTCATAAAACGACAGTTGAAGACCTTCATTTTGTGGTAAAAACGTAACCACATCTCTCCAAACCACAATGTTTAATCTCGCAGTAGCTCATCCTGCTGAGGATGCTGATCATTTAATCGTAGCTACTGCTGTTGAAGTTTATCAGCAGTCACATGAGTGTGTAATTATTGTTGGGGAGAACACAGACCTTCTTGAAATTCAGACTGCTTCAGATCCTATGTGCACCAACAATTTTTTACTAAAGCCCCGCAAAACTATGTTGTCTATTCTCTCTTGCACTACAAGTTCTCCTCTATTTCGAAAAAACCACATGTTATTTCTTCATTGAATATCCTTTCAAATGAAAAATATCCTATACCTAGTTTGTAAGATTCTGCGTTAAACTGAAATTTTATGATTGCGCACGTTTCATTGTTGCGAACCTCCTGAAACTAACCAAAACAAGCTTAAAATGAGCGGATCATACACACTTACTAAATTTATAATCTCTGATGCACGTACATTTCAAAACTTCTAAACAGGTATTCATCGGAGATAGCAATCAAATACCATTCTTCTTCTACAGGTGCCCTCTCCATCTAATGAAGGTTGGCGACAATTTCGGCCAACTTATTGCTGTCCAAATACCATGACATGATGAAAATTGACATTATGCAGAATCGCTCATTCTTCATGGTATGAATAAAGTAATAAGTGAATTAAAAGAAATACCTATTCGAATGAAATTTTGATTAATTTCTTTCTTCACCATGGGCAATGTGACCTAATAACAGCAAGAACATGCAGAAGGTTCAATGAAATGTTTACCGATGAACGGGTTCGCACTTGCGCAACTATAAAATTTCAGTTCCACTCAGAATCTCACAATCTAGGTATAGAAATATGATATTTCATTGGAAAGGAAGTTCAATGTTCTTTCAGTTATTCTTCAAATATACAGGACATCCCATTTGAAAAAATGCACTCTCAACCGTTTTTGTATATCTCCATAAACCATCGAATTTTGAATGACCCTGTATGAAAAAAAGCGTATTTTGTAACACCTGCATGGTGCATAGAATCTTAGGATTATGTATACGAAATTTCAGTGTCCTAAGATCAACAGTATGGAAGTTATGGATGTTTAACGAAAGCTATGTTTTGCACAAGAAATCATTTAATAATTCAAAAACCGCTGAAGGTAAGTGTATTATTCCTTCATGTTTTAGTGGCTGCGACACTAAGTAATCATTTCTCGGTAAAGCTGTTAAAAATTGAGCCCCTCAGACGTCATCCTCAACTACGCCTATGGTCCGAACGCACCGAAACGTCAAGACGACTTCTCATCTCTGTGAACTCAAGTTAACCTAATTCAATTCTATGTACTACTCAATTGACAGATCAACTCATGCTCGTAATTAATTGTATCAATTAATCGTTCCCTTTCTGTATCGACATTCTCTGAAGATCAGACCTCTCTTGTGAAATTTAGAATTCTCAAAAGTCACCTCGCAAATTAATTGTACATCTCGTTCATTTTTGGAAGTAATCATTTAGGTAAGTGAACCTTTCTCAACGTCATCTCTCATTAATGCATATTTAATGTTATTTTCCTACTTTTACAAAGTTTGAAAATGTGTCCACGTTTTAGATCATAAAATCTATAAAAATACTGGTAATCCTCTATCATTTTACTCTCAGAAAATCTCTATTGCATTTAACTAATGGAATTGACTCCTCTAAGATACATATTTTGATATATTTTGCTGTTCTCATGATTTTTCAGATTTCTCTAAACTTTTCACAATGGAAATACTAGTTGAATGCTTCCAGAAATGAACGTTATTTGTGGTAATGAGTTTTGATTCATTATATTCTCATGTGCACCTCATTATCTCAGTGTATTCATCTCATTTCTCAATCCTGCACTTCTCATTAAATTTGCTAATTATTTTCTCGAGTTTCAGATGAATGAACAATCTCAAGCATAAGGGTGAATCATGGAATCAGTCTTCTCTCTCAATAAACTCAACTCAACTTCTCTGAAATATTTGAGCGATCAAATAATTCACATATTGAACCTGATTGACAGTCTCAATCCCTGCTTCACCTTGAGCAGTCTCCTCAAGTACTGCGCACATGATTTAGATTGGTATGAACTCCTCAGTATATTTAAGAAATTCTCAAGTTCATTCATCGGAAACATTTAGCAAGTGGCAACTCAAGCCTTCAGCTTCAAACAAATCAAAGGGTTGGTGATTTACACTCATACAATGTACTCTCATATTGTCTTTCTCATAATTATCAATTGTAACTCTTATTTTTCTGACGAACACTAACCCTGCTTGCTAAAAGTAGTTTGTCACTGTAAATTTTGTCTCAATTGATTAATTAGCCTTCTCGTTACAGAACTACGTTATAGATCATAATTATTGATTTCTCAACTTTGATATTCTCATATTGTAATGCTCTCAATGAAGACCAGACTTAGACTATTAAGTTTTCAATACATGTACTCCTCTAAGGCCTAATCTCACTTTATTACAACTCAGACTACTCTAACAATTCACTATTGAACCTTTTGTTTTTCTGATGAGTTAAGAGGCTCTCGCAATAAATTTCAGTTGCATCATCACTGTAAACTCTGTGTTTAATTTTGGATTAATGGAACTCTCTCAAAGTCTAAGTCTGACTTCATCTGACCTCTCATTTTGAACTTCTCTAGATTACCTCTGTTTTTAGTTGGATATTTCACTCTGAGTTTTAAAGATGACTTTAATATTGTATTTCTTACTGTATTAACTTCATGCGGGTGACTTATTCATTTTATGATTGTGAATGATGTCAATAAATGTTTTTACAATACCATCTCTAACTCAATTATCTGGATACAGTCCTAAACTTTATTTTCCAAAATCAGAACAACCCCGATTTTGTACATTTTGGTCCTTCGAGCCGGATAATTGAGTTAGAATTTCATTATCATCCACTAATCATATCTCTCTAATCATTTAGTTGCATCTCAAATCATGAACACCTCAAAAGATCTCCTCAACGAACAGCCCGCCTCTGCCGAGACCAAGGTCGAACAGGTCACCATATGTACGCCTCCAGAAGACGAATCACCTGTGGAGCGACCCAGGACTCGCTCTCAATCTAAACAGCCCGCCTCTGACGAGCCCAAAGTAGAACAGGTCCCCATCTCGACGCCTCTGACAGACGACTCTCCTGTGGAGCGACCTAGAACTCGCTCTCAGTCAAGGAAGATCCCCTCTGGTCTCCTCATTAAGATGAGGACACAATTGAACCGCCTCACCATTATGAAAGATCTCCTCAAAAGTCTTGACCAACCTAATGAGTGGACCATTAGGCAATTGAACTCTCTCCACGACCGCCTCTCTGAACAGCATCGAAGTTTTGTAGGACAGCATACTGTCTTTGAAAATCTCTGGCCAGAAAGTCACCTCGACCACCCTTATTTCGCGGACAATAAGTTCGTGGAAGAAGAGGCCCTCTATGCGTCTGTTTCTGGTCGCATTGATCTCCTCAAAGAGGCTCTCGAGCCATCTCAAACCACTGGTACTGTCACCTCATTTAGTTCTTCTCAATCTCGCCTCCCAGACATCTCATTGCCAGTCTTCTCAGGCGAGTATTCCAGCTGGCCTAGCTTCAAAGATTTATTTACATCCCTTATTATCCAGAACACCTCCATAACGGATGTAGAACGCCTCCATTATCTGCGCTCCTCTCTAACCTCAGCTCCGCTCAAGCTCATCTCTGGCCTCTCGCTGACCGGCGCCTCTTTTTCAGTTGCTTGGGACACCCTCTCTTCTCAATATGAGAATCGACGTCTTCTCTTGACCGCTCAGTGTGACAAGTTGTTCTCGACCCCTGATTGTTCGCCTCAACGTAACGCTCTCGAGTATTATAAAAGTCTCCTCAACAATGTCAATGAGGCGTTACAAACCATATCGGCCTTAGGCCAACCCATAGATCAGCTCGATTTCTTCTTGGTATATCTCATTACCAAAAAATTAGATAGGACCGCTCGAGAAAAGTGGGAGTCCATAATTGGAAATTCAACTGACTTTCCTCCACTTTCAGAACTTCTCTCTTTCCTTCAAGCGCATAAACGCTCGCTGGAATGGTTAGAAATGCCTCAAGAAGTGACAAGGTCTGCAAGGCCGACCAAGTCATTCTCCAATGTTGCCTCTTCACCAGCCGCCTCAAAAGATGTCGTCTCCAAGAAGAACCTCGAAGAAGTTCCGCCTCGTCTAACTCATCCTGCCTCTAGATCGCCATATCGAGAAGCCCGCTCGAATAACTTGCCCTCCTACAATTGTGATGACTGCGGTGATGAACATTTCATCGCAAGTTGCCCGCGGTATAATAAAAGAATCGCCTCTGATAAGTATGAGGTTGTGACACGAAGACAACTGTGCTACGGTTGTCTTGGACGACATAATATTCGATCTTGCAGGTCTTCCAAGGTGTGTAGATTGTGTCTTCGCAAGCACCATACTTCTCTCCATGACCACCTCAAGAATGTTACTCCAGCCAGCTCCACTTCGTCTACCAAGACTTCTCAAAAGGTCAGCGCCAGCAAGCCAGCCGCCTCCAAGAAGGCTTGAAGCCTTCGGGCAGTCGTCAACGCCTCCGATAGACAGCTCACTCTCCTCGCCACCGCTCTAGCCACCATCATCACTCCAGTGACCTCGCACACAGTAAGACTTCTCGTCGACTCTGGATCAGAACTCTCGTTCATCTCTGAAGACCTCGTTCGTCAACTCAGTCTTCCTCGAAGCCAGTCCAATCTCACCATCGTTGGAATTGGTGGAGTCACCTCAAGATCAAGAGGATCAGTTTCAATTACGTTGAAACCTCTTCACTCTCAAAAAACCGTGAATATAAATGCCTATATTTTGTCATCTCTTTGTACTAATCTACCATCTGTTAACTGCTCTACAAGACCTTCTCTGCCTCATCTCTACAATTTGAAGCTCGCTGATCCAGACTTCCTCACTTCAAGGCCAATCGACATTCTACTGGGTGCTGATGTTTATGGTGCCATAATTCTTCCTCAACTCCGAACAGGGCCGAATGAGTCAACTCCAATAGCCCAGTTATCTATATTTGGATGGTTGGTCCTAGGTCCAATATGCTCTCCTCAAGAAGTCTCCTCAAGTAAGCCACATATATATCATGCCAGTCAAGACTCCGACCTTCACCGTCTACTCGCAAAGTTCTGGGAACAAGAAGAAGTTAAGTCCTCCTCCATCGCTCACCTCACTCCTGATGAACAGGAATGTGAAGACCACTTCAAGGCAACTCATTCTCGGCTTTCTTCTGGCAAATACATGGTAAGACTCCCATTAAAGTCATCTCCTAATATTTTGGGATCTTCCAGACAACGTGCCTATCGATGCCTCCAAGGACTCCTCCGCAAGTTCGAGGGAAACCAAGAATATTGCCGCCTCTACAAAGAATTCCTCTCCGAATATGAACAGCTCAGGCATATGAAGAAAGCTCCAACTGCCATCTCGCCTCCCAGGTACTTTTTGCCACATCATGGTGTCCTCAAACCAGACAGCGCATCCACCAAACTGCGGGTCGTGTTCAATGGTTCCAGTCCCACCTCAACCGGTCCTTCTCTAAACGATATAATGCATACAGGAGCGAAACTACAATTAGACGTCATTGATGTATTATGTTGGGTACGTCGTTTTAAATTTGTCTTCTCCACAGACATCACGAAGATGTACAGACAGATCCTGGTGCATCCAGACGATTGGGATCTCCAAAGTATTCTCTGGTTCGACTCAAACGATGAGATAGCGACGTACCACCTCACCACTGTCACCTATGGAACCAAGGCAGCTCCGTTTTTGGCCATTAGAGTCCTCCTCCAACTCATCGAAGATGAAGGTCACAAGTTTCCACTCGCCATTCCTCCTCTCACCAAAGGTCGTTATGTTGATGACATTTATGGTGGAGCCGACACGAAAGAAGAACTCTCAGACATCGCTCAAGAATTGAAAAATCTCTGCATGGCTGGCGGCCTCCCTCTAGCAAAGTGGCAATCGAACGCTCCAAGTATTCTCAAGATGGTAACCGAAGAAGAAATGGTTTCCTCTCCGATCTCATTTGACGACTGTCCTACTTCGACGAAATTACTTGGCCTCCTCTGGTATCCTCAAGATGATTACTTCTCATTTAAGATACAGTCTTCCTCATCTGGGTCTGTGGTAACTAAACGTATTATGTTATCTCATATTGCTCAACTCTTTGATCCACTTGGTTTAGTATCCCCTGTCACGATCAGGGCCAAAATGTTGTTGCAGGAACTCTGGCTGCAGAGACTGACATGGGACGAACCGTTATCGCCTCCAATTATCAATAGATGGTGCAACATCAGAGAAGATCTCAAATCATTAGCTAATGTACGAGTCCCTCGTTGGGTAGGCACCCAACAAGACACCTCCATAGAACTTCACGGCTTCTCTGATGCTTCTCAACTTGCCATGGCTGCCGTTCTCTACCTCGTAGTCCGCTCTCCGTCCACAGGATCCAAAGTCACCCTGTTCTCCTCCAAAACTAAAGTAACGCCTTTGAAACGCCTCTCAATCCCGAGACTTGAACTCTCAGCATCTCTAATTTTGGCCAAATTAACTAAGTACGCTCTTCGTATTCTAGATACCAAGGTACACTCAACGACTTTGTGGACGGACTCAACTGTGTCTCTATCGTGGATCAAATCTCATCCATCACGCTGGAAGGACTTTGTTCGAAACCGAGTAGAGCTCATCCAAGACCTGACTCCAAATGCGCAATGGAGATACGTTCCCGGCAAAGAAAATCCAGCTGATTGTGCTTCTCGTGGCCTCTCCTCATCTCAACTACTGAACAGCTCTCTATGGTGGACGGGACCACCATGGATTTCCAAGTCACCAGATTCCTGGCCAAATCGTCAGCCGGCACCGACTATTGACCCCGAATCTGAAGCAAGACCCACAAAGACCATCCTCGCAGCTGCAAAACAAGACTACTCGTGGGATCTTATATACAGGTATTCTTCTTTCTATAAACTCTTAAGAATTACCTCTATTTGTTCAAGAGTCCTCGCCCGACTCAGATGCTCCTCAAGTCCGAATATGTCATCTCCGCTCACCTCAGCTGACTTGGAAAAATCAAGGATCTATTGGATCAAGGCAACTCAAGAAGTTTATTTTCCTCAAGAACTCAAGGCTCTTCAAAATGGTACAACTCTATCCTCTTCTCATGTGTTCAGTAGACTCACAGCATTCCTCGACCAAGAAGGTGTTATTCGTGTAGGCGGACGAATCCACCACGCTCTCTCAGACCCAGAAAGCAAACATCCTGCAATAATTCCTCGATTTTCTCAATTGACTTCTCTAATAATTGATTCAGCTCACAGACGAACGATGCATGGAGGCACGCAGCTCACACTGTCGACCATCCGACAACAGTACTGGATTATTGGTGGAAGAGCCCCAGTGAAATCCCACATCCTGAAGTGCGTTGCTTGTGCACGGCAAAGAGGTATTCGAGCTCAACAACTCATGGGACAATTACCAGAACCACGAGTAAGACCATCTCGTCCCTTCTCTCATACTGGTGTAGACTACGCAGGCCCACTCACGATCAAAACTTGGAAAGGAAGAGGAGCAAAGACACACAAAGGTTGGGTTTGTGTTTTTGTCTGCTTCGCCACCTCAGCAGTACATCTCGAAGCTGTAAGTGACTATTCCTCTGAATCTTTTATTGCTGCTTTTCGAAGATTTACAGCTCGACGAGGCATCTGTCATTCTCTATATTCAGACTGCGGAACCAACTTCATTGGGGCAGATGCAACCCTCAAGAACATGTTCTCAAAAGCCTCCTCAGAAAGCCAGGTCATCGCCAGACTCCTCATGAATGAAGGTACAAACTGGTGTTTCAATCCTCCAGCTGCTCCTCATATGGGAGGAAAATGGGAAGCTGCAGTGAAGTCCTTCAAGTACCACCTCTCTCGAATCACGAAAGATCAGCCCTTCACCATGGAAGAACTGATGACCCTTCTCGCCCAAATCGAAGCCATTCTCAATTCAAGGCCTCTAGAACCACTCAGTGATGATCCTGAAGACTGCTCTGTATTAACTCCTGGTCATTTTTTAACAGGTACTGCTCTGACTACTCTACCTGAGCCATCTCTCGAAGAAATCCCAACATCTCGGCTGTCAAGATGGCAGTTCATCCAGCAGCGAACCCAACAGTTTTGGTCAAAATGGTCTACTCAGTATCTACAACGTCACCTCTCCATATCCAAGTGGCATCATCCATCCCACGACATAAAGGTTGGATCTCTAGTTCTCCTCACCGATGAGCGACTACCTCCTTGCAAGTGGCCATTAGGGCGAGTAATGGCAGTGCACCCAGGGTTAGACGGCCTTGTTCGAGTCGTTACCCTCAAGACCTCCACGTCCACGTTGACAAGACCTATCTCAAAGCTAGCCATACTACCAGTCATCTCTACAAGCGAAAGAAACCAATCTCAAAGCTAGCCATACTACCAGTCATCTCTACAAGTAAAGAACCCAATCTCAAAGCTAGTCAGCCTACCAGTCCTCTCTACATATGAAGCTACTCCGTAAGATCTCCTATTCTAAAATTTAATAATCAATTTCATTGCTTATTGGCTGGCGGAATGTTAAAAATTGAGCCCCTCAGACGTCATCCTCAACTACGCCTATGGTCCGAACGCACCGAAACGTCAAGACGACTTCTCATCTCTGTGAACTCAAGTTAACCTAATTCAATTCTATGTACTACTCAATTGACAGATCAACTCATGCTCGTAATTAATTGTATCAATTAATCGTTCCCTTTCTGTATCGACATTCTCTGAAGATCAGACCTCTCTTGTGAAATTTAGAATTCTCAAAAGTCACCTCGCAAATTAATTGTACATCTCGTTCATTTTTGGAAGTAATCATTTAGGTAAGTGAACCTTTCTCAACGTCATCTCTCATTAATGCATATTTAATGTTATTTTCCTACTTTTACAAAGTTTGAAAATGTGTCCACGTTTTAGATCATAAAATCTATAAAAATACTGGTAATCCTCTATCATTTTACTCTCAGAAAATCTCTATTGCATTTAACTAATGGAATTGACTCCTCTAAGATACATATTTTGATATATTTTGCTGTTCTCATGATTTTTCAGATTTCTCTAAACTTTTCACAATGGAAATACTAGTTGAATGCTTCCAGAAATGAACGTTATTTGTGGTAATGAGTTTTGATTCATTATATTCTCATGTGCACCTCATTATCTCAGTGTATTCATCTCATTTCTCAATCCTGCACTTCTCATTAAATTTGCTAATTATTTTCTCGAGTTTCAGATGAATGAACAATCTCAAGCATAAGGGTGAATCATGGAATCAGTCTTCTCTCTCAATAAACTCAACTCAACTTCTCTGAAATATTTGAGCGATCAAATAATTCACATATTGAACCTGATTGACAGTCTCAATCCCTGCTTCACCTTGAGCAGTCTCCTCAAGTACTGCGCACATGATTTAGATTGGTATGAACTCCTCAGTATATTTAAGAAATTCTCAAGTTCATTCATCGGAAACATTTAGCAAGTGGCAACTCAAGCCTTCAGCTTCAAACAAATCAAAGGGTTGGTGATTTACACTCATACAATGTACTCTCATATTGTCTTTCTCATAATTATCAATTGTAACTCTTATTTTTCTGACGAACACTAACCCTGCTTGCTAAAAGTAGTTTGTCACTGTAAATTTTGTCTCAATTGATTAATTAGCCTTCTCGTTACAGAACTACGTTATAGATCATAATTATTGATTTCTCAACTTTGATATTCTCATATTGTAATGCTCTCAATGAAGACCAGACTTAGACTATTAAGTTTTCAATACATGTACTCCTCTAAGGCCTAATCTCACTTTATTACAACTCAGACTACTCTAACAATTCACTATTGAACCTTTTGTTTTTCTGATGAGTTAAGAGGCTCTCGCAATAAATTTCAGTTGCATCATCACTGTAAACTCTGTGTTTAATTTTGGATTAATGGAACTCTCTCAAAGTCTAAGTCTGACTTCATCTGACCTCTCATTTTGAACTTCTCTAGATTACCTCTGTTTTTAGTTGGATATTTCACTCTGAGTTTTAAAGATGACTTTAATATTGTATTTCTTACTGTATTAACTTCATGCGGGTGACTTATTCATTTTATGATTGTGAATGATGTCAATAAATGTTTTTACAATACCATCTCTAACTCAATTATCTGGATACAGTCCTAAACTTTATTTTCCAAAATCAGAACAACCCCGATTTTGTACAAAAGCATTACTAAAATTCCTTAAGACGTTAAAATCAACTAAATGAAAAAATAACAAACGTGGGACTCATGAACCAATAACCAACAATACGACACATTATCAACAAAGAAATAGTATATTCTAAAACAAGTTGCAGAATGAGCTCCTATTCCAACAAGAATGCGAAGTTCGAAAACGAGCGACGAAGGAGCGAGTTTTGGATAGCATGAGTGTTGGAATTGCCTTCTGCAACGAGTATTAGACGGTATTTTCTCTATTTCAGTCAATTTTTGTGAAATACTCCCGAAATTCAAATGAAAATTCAGATTAGTGACTTTTGTTTTGTATCTTGGCAGTTGGTGTGACATACGAAATTTGACAGATCACGGATTTTGAATTGATTTGATTCGAAACTTGATTCGATCGGAGGTCAGTACTGACAATCAGAAAACGAAAAATATAACTGAAAACAATGCTGTAATGAGTTTCATTACAGCACTACTTCAAGTACTGTAATGAATTCATTACGATACTGAAATAGAGAAAATATATTACATATTGTTATAACCTGTAAATACGTCCTTAGCGCTGCTTCAGTTGGAGGCAAAGACGCAAGATTTAATGAGTTATTGATTGATAATTTTTCGAACATCTCGTACCGCAATACATTTAATTGCTTGAAATCATTTCTATAAAGGGCTGCTATGCATTTCTTCCCTGCCTCGTCGACCTTATCGCCAGAAGCATTAGATTTGCTAAACTATTCTGCTGCTTTTAGCAGGTTTGAGTTGATTTCCAACGTCTTTACGAATTTTAGTTGTCCTTTACCGAGAAATGATTACTTAGTGTCGCAGTCACTAAAACATGAAGAAATAATACACTTACCTTCAGCGGTACCTTCTTAGGAAGCTGAAATTTCGTATGCATAATGCTAAGATTCTATGCACCATGCAGGTATTACGAAATACGCTTTTTTTCATACAGGGTCATTCAAAATTCGATGGTTTATGGAGATATACAAAAACGGTTGAGAGTGCATTTTTTCAAATGGGATGTCCTGTATATTTGAAGAATAACTGAAAAAACATTGAACTTCCTTTCCAATGAAATATCATATTTCTATACCTAGATTGTGAGATTCTGATGAACTTAAATTTTATAGTTGCGCAAGTGCGAACCCGTTCATCGAGAAACATTTCATTGAACCTTCTGCATGTTCTTGCTGTTATTAGGTCACATTGCCGATGGTGATTAGAGAAATTGATCAAAATTTCATTCGACTGGGTATTTCTTTTAATTCACTTATTATTTTCCTCATACCATGAAGAATGAGCGAATCTGCATAATGTCAATTTTCATCATGTTATGGTATTTGGACAGCAATAAGTTTACCGAAATTGTCGCCAACCTTTATTAGATGGAGAGATCACCTGTAAAAGAAGAATGGTATTTGATTGCTATCTCCGATGAATACCTGTTTAGACGTTCCGAGATGTACGTGCATCAGAGATTAAAAATTTAGTAAGTGTGTATGATCCGTTCATTTTAAGCTTCTTTTGGTTAGTTTCAGGAGGTTCGCAACAATGAAACGTGCGCAACTATGAAATTTCAGTTTAACGCAGTATCTTTCAATCTAGGTATAGGACATTTTTCATTTGAAAAGCTATTCAATTATCTTTCAGGTATTCTTAAAATATACAGTGCGTCTCATTTGAAAATATGCACTTTCAACCGTTTTTGAATGTTCCGAAAAACCCGCTAATTTCGAATGACTCTGTATGATTAAAAGCGTATTTCGGACAGGTGCATGATGCATAGGATCTTGGCATCCTGCATACGAAATTTCAGTTTCCTAGCATTTATGGTATGGAAGTTTAGGATGTTTAACCAAAGCTATGTTTTGCGAATAAAAAGGAAATCATTCAACTACTCAAAAACGGCTGAAGATGAGTATGAGAATATGATACCAAAATAATCGTTTTATTATGATGAAAAGAAAAATGCAATAATATACAGGGTGTGCCATTTGAAATAGAAAAGTAGTTACTACTACTTTTTCGCATAAGCGACAAAACCCTAGCACTGACAATATATTAGATCGATAGAGCATCTGTTCTTGTCTAAAAAAACAAATTTTCAATGAATTCTTCCTTTCCGTTCTCCTTAAACGTCTAACGTACCATCGACCGTGGTTCACCCTGTATATATAATTAAAAATTTCCTATGGCTAAGTGTCAATAAACTTTGACCCTCATATTTTTTGTGAAAACTGTATTTTTTTCAAAAATTGAATTTTGTTCTTGATGAAAGGTTTAATCTCTTGATTGATTGATCTTAGGTTTAGAGCTCCAGCATCGAATGAGCTTTTGATTGATGATTATCCAATCGACTCGAAACTGATTAATGAATTTTGCCTAAGCATAAAGTGTCGAAAAAAAAAACATTTCTACAGAAGTTTGTCACTACTTTCGAATAGCACACCCAAGTGGTGCCAAGATTCATTCCCATAATTCCATAATAGTTAGACAGAAACATGAATACTTTGAATAGTGGATGATGAAGTTGAACAAACCAATGACTCACTTCAGTACTGATTCAAACTTTAACTAACTCATACAAATTCACAAGGTGTCGCGTTCAGTCACGTGGAAATTTTGACATGGGTTTATACAACCTTCAGGTTCGTTTACACTTCTTCCTCTTGTTAACAGTTAGTCGACTAGAATGATTGTAAACTATCGAAGAAATTACTAGGAACGTCTTTATTGCTTTTATGAACTACATACTAATGAGATACCACCTCGTGAAGAAAAATGTTTGAAAGAAGTCCAATTGCATATTAGTAAGCAGTGAAGAACGAAGGAAAAATCAGTTTTGGAGAAACTATTCGTCCCAATAAGAAGAATGGATTATTCATAGGATTTCCGAGTTGAGAATTAACGTCTCTCAGATTTTTTACACCGAGTGTGTAGCGGGAACAAAAAAAAAAGAACAATCTTGAAATAGACGAAATTCAAAGTCCGCTAAAATGGAGCTGAATTAATACATATTGAAATAAAAAGGTACCTAGATAAGGTTGGTGCAACACAGAAGAATCATCCAGGTCTGCAGTATGATTAAATGAAGAAATGTAAAAAAACCTCAGCTGAAAAAACCCTTACCTCGCCCGTGAAAAAAAAATTTACTTAAAATATAAAATATCAGAAAAATCTTGCCAGACATCAGCGTGATCCAAGAGAACATCTTCATGCTATCCATCTATGGACTCAGATGAACAGATTCTTCACAAAATTACTCGCAATTCTTAATCTGAAATGAAAAAAGATAAAAGCAGAAAAGAAACTCATTATTTAGAATAAATAAAGTTATTATGAAATTAAACACCCATTTCAGAAATGCATTTGTTACTTTATGTATAGCCTCGAAACCATCTTGAAATTTATAAATGGGACAACTATTTATAAGATGTTCTATAGCTCCTCATTTTCCCCACACTCACAACTAGAGCTCTCAACCGAATTCCATCGGAAAAGCATGCTGTTGCATTGTCCATGGCCTGTTCTAATACGATTTAGAACAGACCATATTCTCCTGGGAAGGTCAAAACCAGGAACTCTGATGGAAAGATCAGTAATAATATCTTTATTGAAAAAATTGCATACATTCCATTCAGATTGCCAAATTTCTTTGTCGCTTTTATTCATATCAATTAGAAAGATTGACCAAAAAGATTAACGCGACTTCAATCTGGGAACCTTATTACCTGGAATATAGCTGAGTATGGGAAATGATTGTCAATATTAGTTTCTCGAAGAAACTGTTCACCAAATTGCTGTATGTAAAAATGCTGTTGAAAAAAAATTTGCAGTGGTCGTAAAAATTTCCAAGAGAGGTGTGAAACATGAAACAATTTGAAATATTTTGAAATAAAGTTTGCAATCTGTACCTATCAAACCGGCAGAAACAAGGCAACGTTTGGGGGGATATGTAGAAGCATGTAGAGAAGAGAGTCTGTATACCATGGAATGAATTCAACTGTACAAATTCGCGATTCGTGTTGACATAAATTCAGGGTTTTCAGCCGAATATGTGTAGCCGCCTATAAATAGTATATATGTATATCAAAATTGTTTATTATTGTATGCCAGATACAAGTGAAATCTATGAATCTTTTTTTTTAATATTGTAATATTGTAAATCCCAATGTTATTTAGAAGATGATTTTATTGAAATATGAATGTTGTATTCTTGATATTTTGGGGAAGAAAAAATTATTATTATGTTATTATTTTTATTATTATTATTTTGATCACTAACCACTCCGATGAGATTCATCATATTGAATTTTTTTACCAAAACAAATAATATACCTTATATAAAGTTATGAACACCATTTGCAATATCATACGCAAAGATCAACAACTTAGTCCCTGCTTCTCGGTCAATCGAAATATCTGATAATTCTATTCGAAACACAGTTTCAATAGTAATAAATTATTTCCTCCTATCCTGGATTTTATTTACGACAACTAGAACTCGGTCTTTGATATGCGCAAATGATTTGAGGCCTCCTATAAGGAAGCCGATGTAAGAAATCATTCACTTCGTTAGTGAGCACATTTGCAGCCCATTAGATGACCTGTTACCATATATGCAAACTCATCTGTATAAAAGAATTACGCATTCAGACATACGATGACTTTTTCACTGTGAGGACGGGTCTGCTTTTCAGGTTGCCTTAACATATCAGTGGAGATATCAGTTTTCTTCGGTGATATCGTTTCGGTGTATTAAGTGGCCGAGATGTATTTCAATATGCTTTTTTTTGTTTCAGGTAATCTTCAGTGACGTTACTTCCGGAAAAAGGTCGAAGATAGTTCCTTTGATGAAGGTAAATCCCACCATGTAGTAAATTTAGTGTCTAAAAAAGCTAAAATTGAACTAACTAATTACTCAGATCAAACCACTATGAATTAGAATTAGGACGTAGCTGTAGTAAGTGAACTATAATGATGACAATTGCGCACGAAAGAGGTTAATCTCGGAATAGAATATAAAAAGCTGTAATCACGTCTACACCTTTATTTCCGTATTCAAAATATTGTCAAATGAGTCCCAATAAATATACTGCTCCATAAAAGTTAGGGATATCGTATTCAATCGTTCTGAAACGTATGTAATCTTCGAGAAAATCGCTGTAAAATCATTCAAATCTCAATAACAACTTAAATCGATTCAATAATCCTGATGGTTTCGATGGAAACTTGGGCCCCATCTATATTTTGAGGAGTATTTCGTAGTATTTCGTAGAAATAGGATTTCTTCTCGCCTAAACGGTGATGAAACGATCCTGAGCAGGTGTGTGTTTTTCGTCGCCCACCAAGCCTTGGTCTTTCCTACACGGAACCTGTCTCCCTAAACCTATTCCAAAGTCGAGATATCACACTTTGGCTGACTTGGTGCCTTTCCGCCAAAACAAGAATATCTTTTCACGCCGGGTAACTGCCGTGACTGCGTGCATGCATAGGAAATCGATGGAGACAATTTGAGCAGGATCTTTAATTTAATTTTTTTTATTTTAGTTTATGTCAATGTTTGTGTTTATACGTCTTCGAATTGATTTAAAAAAATATATATCATTTTAAAAATAAAGATCTGCTCCGTGTTACAAATATTTTGTTGACCTGTTAATATTCAAGGTTTATGATGGTGAAATTAGTGAAAACAATGAATAAAGACTCATTTGTGATATGTATTTATTTTGTTTTCATGTGATACCATATCAGTTAAAGTTTCAAATACGTATTCACTTTGCCCGGCGTTTCCCTATTTCTGTGATCATTTCGGACGATTTGATTTTCTGCTCGTTTCTTTTTTTGTCATCTGTCGTTTATGTTGGGATAGTTTTTTATGATATGAGTGTTGAAAGTGACGTTTCATTTTGTGAAATGTGCGTAGCGAATTGAACAATTTAACGAACAAAATAAAATCTTTTTTAACACAAATACCATACAATGTTTTTTGTACAACTGCCCTATTTTGATAATGCAATGGGCGAATTCGCAAAGACAATAAACTTCAAAATGCATTTCAATATTCAAATAATCAATGTGTGATTGGCAAACCTTGCCAACGTTATGATTACTAACAAATGAGAAAAGACGCTGTCATTTGAATTTCGTCCAATTATTAATAAAAGTGACGATTTGGTTGATCCTCTGGATATTGAAGAGTCTGCAAGATGAGCAAATCTGGAACTCCTACCTGAAAAATCTGTTCAGCAGTACGATATTGAATATAACAATTTCCTGGCCTGATGTAAATTGAAAAATGTAGAAGGGAACTTCAGTGAAACTGTTTTCCTGGCATACTTAGAAGAAAAATCCAAAATATGGAGTTCATCAACTTTGTGTATCAAATTTTCAATGATAAAGTCAAGCGCTCTTGTTAAAAATGGTGTGGATGTTAGAAAATATTTTAATAGCATAATTAAAACGGAAAAGTGAAGGATATCGTCCCAAAAAATCGAAAATATTCACTCGTGAACAAGTTGAAAAGTTTATAAAGGAGGCACCAGATGAGAAATACTTGATGGTTAAGGTTGCTATTTTCGGATTATTTGGAGCCTGTCGGCGTGAAGAATTGTGATGTAATTTATCCAGGGACGGGCCGAAGCCAAATTTTTGGGGGGGGCAAATCCATCGAAAATTTTCCAACTGGACATTGAGTTAACGGAAAACCGTTATACATATTATGGGATAATTTTTGTTTCGGTAAATAAAATTCAAAATTCCTAATTTCAACAGAGTGAGGAGTAATTAACTTTTTTTCCATCTACCGAACATGCAATTAAGTAGATTTTATGGAGTTTTTCAAGAATGAGTATCTTGATGTTGCTTGAAACTTTGAAAAACACTACTTGTTTGTTTCTTCAGTTTTGTAGCTTTTCATTATTTCATGGAATCTGGAAGCGAGGCCTCATTTTCATCAGAGAAAATATTTTTTCTGAAAAATCTATTCTATTTATTCCGTGAAAGGAGTGAATATTGGGAATCAAAGTTATGAGAAATTTACGTTAATTTTCCAATTACCCAATATTCAAAATTGTGAGTTTCTTTATTTTATGAAATCGATTTTTTTTCGTGAGGATTACCTTAAAGTATGTTTGAAACTTTGAGACACACTTTTTGTTTCATTCTTTAATTTAGTTCAGTTTCATTCTTTGGTGTATCTCAAAATTTCATAAAATGAAGAAATATACATGATCGAATGTTGGGTAGATCAAAAATCAAAGTTAATTACTGACCACTTTGATGAGATTCCTAGTATTGAAACTGCTCATCCCTAACATGGGTCTATTTCACAGAATAAGAGGAACAAAATTTTCGGAAAATATATTTCGTTTGATGAAAAATGAGCCTTACTTTTGCTTACAGATTCCATGAAATAAAGAAAAGCAACATAACTAGGGAATAAAACAGAAAATGTATGTCAAAGTGTGTGTCATAAATCAAGATACTTCTTAAAAAAAAATTCAGTGGGGAAACGGTTTTGACATAAATCAGTTATATTGAAGAAACAATTTTAAATAAAATTTCCTAATTTGAGTTGACGATTTCGATCTCTTTACAGCGTTTATTGCAATTAGTGTTTGGAATTGAAGATGTATTTAGTGTTTTGAAAAATTTTTGTTGTGACTTTCGATATTCTGTGGTCACTACCCATAATTTTCTATCACACTTGTTGTCCTTCTTGCATTTTCTGTTCATAAAATTCACATTACTCGAACTTCACTTCGAATCTTTTTTGGTTCATTATTCAAATTTATTTACACACATTGTTTATTCGCAAAACTATAACACAATGTACGAAGAGCGTACATAAAGATGATTCTGCTTATCTGAAAGAAACATCTTAAATTTATGATACCAGATGGTTTTTTTTATGACACAGTCCATGCGATGTAACTGAAAAAACTACTGTAGGTACCTATTTCTTGAGGCCGCATCTCTTCCAACACTTGATAGTAAAAATATTGGGTTAAATACCATTTATTGCCGGCTATACATATAATGTCAAGTACTGATTGCAAACCTCTTTTTTCTAATTCAGATTCCTTCGTATTTCATTACTCTCTCGGAATTATGTATTTCAACTGCTTCGAAATTTTACCAACTGCTTTGAACTTTTTCGGACTGCTTTGGAATTTTTTCCAACTGCTTTGAAATTTTGCCAACTGCTTCGAAATTTTTCCAACTACTTCGAAATTTTTCCAACTGCTTTGAAATTTTTCCAACTCCTTTGAAAATTTGCCAACTTCGTTCAACATTGGGGGGGGATCATCCCCCCCCATCCCCCCCCTTGGGCCCGTCCCTGAATTTATCAGTGGAAGACATCGAAATAAAAAATAAATCATTGGTTATACAGCTTCCAAATACAAAAGCGAAAGTCAGTCGTTCTTTCAGTATTATTGGGAAGTATGTAGACTATTTTCATAAGTACTTTGCACTGCGCTATTCTGTCATCAAACATCGTCGTTTTTTCCTGAAATACACGAATGATAAATGCACTGCCAATCCAGTTGGTATTAATACGTTTGGGAAAATTCCATCTATTGTTGCCGAATTCCTCAAACCGCCAGAACCAAAGCAATATACAGGACACTGTTTTCGAAGATCCCCCGCTTCATTGCTGAAATTCTCCCAACCTCAACAGATTTTGGATCATCATCATCCAATATTGTACTTCCGGTTTCTACAAGTACTGATGGTGCTGAGGATTCTAATAATGTATTGCGAAGCTTCCTAACGTCACAGGGCATTAATGTTAGTAATTGTTCTGGTTTTACGATTAATATTAATCCTCATAAGTAATGATTGTGAAATATTGATAATAAAAATTTGCAATTGCTGAAGTTTTCTCATCTGATTTCATCATAAGAAAATGCAGTGCTAAAAATATTTTTAACACTAATGTAAAAAATATTTTAAACACGCTCCCACGTAAACAATCAATTTTAATATTGTTTGTAAGAACCAACTACATCTCCTCACAGACTTTCTTACAGGGCATTGTCGCCTCAGAAAGAACTTGCTGAGAATGGGCGTATCGGACACTGACGAGTGTAGATTCTGTGATGAGGAGGAAGAAACTCCTATTAACCTCGTCACAGAATGCTTTGGCATTGTAAGCCAAAGGAAACAATGTTTTGGTCAAGAGACCTGTAGGAGTGAGGAATTAGCCTAACTGAAGCCTTCCGAGATATTGGATTTCATAAGATCTCTGGGACTGAAAGGCGAGCTGTAAAGCTTTGTCAGGGAGCACAATAGACCATCAGGTGGCAGTGGACTGTAATCCCTTTTAAACTATTAACTCTTATCTATTAACATTGTTTGCTATCATCAAAAGTGTCACTTTTAATGGCAGTTGTGCAAAAAATACTTCATGCCCTTTTCCTTCTGTAGATTATTATTATTGTATGTACTCTATCTTCTTCTTTTCAGCATTTTTTCATCTTTTGACGTTTCCCATCATGTTGAACAAATTCCGTGTCTGAATCCGTTTATTTATTCTTGAAATTATAAAATAGTATATCCTTAACCCTGTAATGTGTAATGAATCCCAACACGTATGCCAGCAACGCCTCATGCGTTCATAATCCCACCATATCACAATGTACGATGTACTTATCGCGACGCATATTAAACCAGTAATGATACCGTTTGTCGTAGACTGCCGGGGGCCAATCGATGATGTAAAGATGGTATCGGGGGCCCCCTGGGAGTACCAACTAGACGGTTACCGTTACATTCGGGGCGCACGTAGTGAAAGCGATCTCTCTTGCGGATCCATTCAATGAATCTGCGGGCGCGTGATCTCTAACCATAAACAATGCGTTTTGCGCGTAAATCCCTATGGTGTCACGCGGGGAGCACGCAGTTACGGTTACACGGGCGTGGTTCGCGGGCGAAGAAAGTAGAAGTTTAGGGAGAAAATAATGCGTTCACAAAAGTTCAGCATTTTCACAAATTTTGAATTTTTAAGCTATTGCATAGCTTTAATCACAGGCTTTGAGCGCGGCGACTGAATGTAGAAATTCCGTAACGAAAAAACCTAACACAGCCTTGTATCGTCGGTTCAGTTCGGCAGACTTCGGCACGGTGTTTGGGTGCTTGCGACTAGACGGATTCGTGCAGCCACTCTAGCAGTGCAAAATGGAGTCGGCAATCTCGATGTTCCCATTCAATTACGAACAGCAAATATTTCATTAACATCGGATAGAAAATGTATAGCCAAATGCAAACATTTTCCACTAACTTCAGCTCTTGCTCTAACTATACATAAGTCGCAAGGTGGAACTTTTGACGAAATAATATATGGGTATAGTAAATCACATTCTCAGGAACTCGTCTATGTTGCACTCTCTTGGGTAACTAATATTGAAAAATTGTATATTTCGACAAAAAATGATAATACTGCCTTTAAGTTTTATCATAATCGAATGCATCGACTTCATCTTTGTTGCAAGAATTCAAAAGACTGTCTTTAAATAGCGTTCAGACGATAGCTCAAAGTGTCTTAGATTTCATTAGTAATAGAAATGGCATTTCAATAATGACTTTTAATTGCCGAAGTTTGCATAGTCACAAATACGATTTACAAGATTCAGTTACGAGACAAACCAATGTGTTACTTCTTACCGAAATAAGCATGACGCGTAATAATCCGATTGAAATACCTTATTCCAATTGTATTGTTCAATTCAAACGAGATACTGTTCCAAAAGGTAGTGTAGCTATTTACCAAAATAGTAATAATGTTACTGATATTATGACTTCGAATATTGAAATAAATATTCAAGACGTTAGCGATGTTAATGTAAGACGCTCATTTGTTGGAGATATTTGTGCAACATAATGCAAACTTTGAAATGGCCTACACATAGTCATGATAGCAATTTACATTTCTCCGAATCCAAAATTCGACGAGGTAGAGCATTTTATTCATCGCACTTTACTGGAGTACACTGAAGAAGGGGCGAAAATACTTGGTACAAATAGAAATAATTCAATATGAATAATTAGGCAGGTAACTTTGACTTATGTCTTTTAGGCATAGTGGTACACTATATGTACCACCCCTAATAGACTCTCTCGATTTTTTGGGAAACATTCGACATAGTTTTTCTGATATATTTTCACATTTTTTTTTAATAGACACAAAAAATATGATATCTATTGAAATATTTTCTGGGAGGACTCTGCATTTTCCTGAAAACTTAATATGGGTTTTCCCTCCCAGTCTCTGAAACAAGAAAGAAGTAGAAAAAAATTTTTCAATAGTATAAGAAGGACCCCTGCGTAAAAATTTTAAGCACTAATTTGTCAGGGGCCAGAACTTTACGTGAAAAAATTGGTGCCTAACAATGAACAGAAAAAACATGAAAACACTTTGAAATCTTAAGCGTAACGTTTCGGAGTCTGAATCAGACTCCTTCGTCAGACAATAACTGATTTTCATGCAACTTTGTAGAATCGTGATAATTTTTTTTTTAATTTTTGGATTGACATTGTTTTCTAATTCTTTCCTGTTTCAGAGACTGGGAGAGAAAACTCATATTGAGTTTTCAGGAAAATACAAAAAATATGAGTAACTACAAACATTCATTTTCGCTGATCCCTGCGCCAGTAAGGGTTAAAAATTATCTACTTTAGAAACAAATAAATTTCTCTATTTAAGTATTGTAATGAGTTCAATACAGTACTAAAAGTAGTGCTGTAATGAATTCATTACAGCATTGTTTTCAGTTATATTTTTCGTATTTTGGTTGTCAGTAATGACCTCCGATCCAATCAACTCTCAAATCGAATCAAATTCCGTATCTATCAAAGTCACACCAACTGCCAAGATACAATACAAAAATCACCAATCTGAACTTCCATTTGAAAATCGAGAAAATTTCACAAAACTTGACTGAAAATATCGTTTAAAACTCGTGACAGAAGGCAATTTAAACACTCATGCTTTCGAAAACTCGCTCCTTCGTCGCTCGTTTTCAAATTTCATATTCGTGTTGAAATAGGAGCCGATTCTGCAACTAGTATTCTTTTTCTCTAGGTGTCGTCCCGTTTCGAAGATTCGTTATCATCAGGCCGATCTTTACTTCTTGAGACCGCAGCTCTGAAAAGTTGGTTATTGCTGCATCCAAACCACTCCTTTAAACTGTTCTTCAGGCATGAGTTCCGTCTCCTTCCTATGGATCTCTTTTTTTGTATTTTCCCCAGCATAATATTTTGCAAAATTCGATATTTCTCCCCCCTCATGACATGTTACATATACTGCAATATTCTTCTCTGTATTGTTGGTATTATTTCTCTTTTTTTTAACGCAACACTTGGTTGCTCTCTCCACCCATGAAATCCTCAATATTTACCGGTATATCCACATTTTAAACGATTTCAGTCTCTTCATAACAATCGCCTTCAGAGTCCATATCAGTGTTAAGTCACATTTTTTTCAGAACCGAAATATCTACAATATTGGATTCACATTAGTAAATTCTACATAATGGAACACATCTTTGACTCCCTAGGTATATCAAGTCGCCAAATAATGGCAGTAAACATTCTTTGAAACAATAATCGAACTCAAAAATCTCTCTTTGGTCTAATTTTGATATTGTGACTTAACACACTTTACCTCTGGGTTGCTGATATGCTGATATGATGTACAGTACAGGCAGCACATAGCATCTCATCAGTCGTATTTTCAGTTGAAGGTTTATATTCTTATTCGTGTTTCTTGAGAGCTATCATTATTTTCATTAATGGTTGTGCCTAGGTATTTGTATTCGCTTACTCTTTCAATGTGGTGATTCTTTATATATATCCTACGTCTGCCCTGGGGTGTTTTCGTTATCAGCATATTTTTTCTATTGCAACTTGTATAGGAATATACTATTTCAGCCATTCCATTAGAAAAACAGAAAAAGAAGTCGAATTGGAAAATATATCAAAATTGAATCGTAATGCTCGAATAAACTCAGCAATCAAAACCTTCGAATGCAATGCGGATATTTCATCTCACCCTCATATATAACCATGTCCATAACCATAAGCACTTTATTGCGACCAATTGACCGCATTACTTCAGACAGTAATCTTCGTTCAGTAATTCTCTCATGCATCATAAATCATCCAATTTGCTTCTCGATACACATGCCGATCGTCACATAGCAAATTACAGCGGCCATCTTGTCATCGATCAAATCGGACCTATGAACCTCGGAATTTCATACTCGCTCGGTGAAAATCGTCCTAAATGGTAAACTGGCAGAGAAAAATGGCGACTAATTGCTTGCGAGACGGAGCTTTTGAAGATGCTGGTTGATGCTGAGCATGATGAATTGCGCTTTTCACAGCGTATGCGCTCCTTTGCGGTCTTATTTGAGGTTAGAAACAGGGACGTATCGTCCTGGAAGTCTGCAGAAGGTTATTGACAAATTGTATTGAATTTTCTGTTAATCAACATAGGCTTATCGAGAATATGTAACAATTTTCATTGAATAGAAGAATTGGAAAAAATTGTAGGTAACAATTTGGAAAGAAAACAAAAATTGAAAGAGGATCTTGTCTGGTGGGGGTTAAACCCCCCTGTTGGTTTTTATAGGGCGTTGTTTGTTCTGATCTTTGTCAAAAACTCACCTGATGGGTTGCTCAATTTACATGAAAATTATCATCTACAATCATTTACCACCTCCCAGTGCCCAACTCCGTTACGCCAATGATAATTAAGGTGTGCAATCATCATTTATTTGTACTATTTCTGATTCGAGAAATGAAGTGTCACTTAACTTTGCACCAGATGTGACGATAAGAACATATGTCATTTCTTAATTAGGTACATTATTATAGTCCAATCATTCTAGTCAAAATATAGTCCAAATCTCTGAATTCGAGGCAACGGGCTATAAACTTAGGAAAGTCTTCATTTTGTCCTCTTAAAACTTGTCTCAAACCTTAAGGACTGTACGGTGTCTGCGTCTATAAAATTCTTCGGGATCAAGATGAAAAAATCGATTTTTTGCAATGTTTTCTGAAATATCTCAGTTTCTATATATAGGCCAAGCAAATTAGACTTTTGCCTGGAAATAATTGGAGGAGTTCTGGATACTGTTTTGATCATTTATTCAGGCCTCTAATAAGAGAAGTTTAAGTTTTGCCAAATTTCCCAGTGTAGCGTATGTCCTGACGTTCGAAAAACCTCGAATTTTTCGGACTATTTTAGGTTTTTTTCGAATAGCTCCTAAACTAAGCACTTAACCAAAAATATTGTGGTATTCAAAAGTATTCAGCATTAAATTCTGGTCCTAAGAAGTATCACGATATTATATTTTGAATATGTAGTTTTATAGAAATTAGACGTCAAAATATGGCAAATTTTTACACTTTTTGAAATAATACATTTTTTCAATATGAAACGTAAAATATCTTTGGAACTACGAGCTTTAGAACGAAATCGTAGCTAAATCAAGTATTATAACAAACTTGGGATTCATAAACTTATAACTAACAATACAACTCATTACTACTTGAGAACAATATATCACATATTTTTATTAAATGTAAATAAGTCCTTAGAGAGTGTTGTCGTGGTGCTGCTTCAGTTGGAGGTACAGAGGCATACTTAAATGAGGGTATGGTTAACAATTTTCTGAACATTTCGTACCACAATACATTTAATTGCTTCTAATCATTTCTATAAAGGGCTGACATGCATTTCTTCCCTGCCTCATCGAAGTTATAATAATAATAATAATAATGTTTATTTGTATAATTTTTGCAAAAACATACGAAATAATAAAAGAATTAAGAAATAAACAAGATGATATCAACTAAAACTGAAGTTGTGAATTAGATTTGCTAAACAATTCTGCTGCTTTCAGCAGGTTTGTGTTGATTTCAAACGTCTTTAGGAATAAATAGGAATAGGCTTTCACGACAGGATATACTGACATTAAGAGAGTCTTCCGGGCTAATTGGCCGTGGTCTATTAGGAATTATTACACCTAACGTTTTCAATTTTTCCTTTACCAAAAATTGATGACCTAGTGTCTCAGCCGTTTAGCATAACGTTTTGGTTTTCGAAAAAAAACGTTGGTTTTCGAAACATATGAAAACCTATAGTGCAAGGGAGAAAAGACAACATCGTCTTGATTGTCTTCGCCATTCCCTAGTTAAAATATATTGGTACACATAGGGGCTGGCACAATCAAAATCACAAGAAGGTCAGTGTCCTCCCTAACATTATCCACACACTCATGAGACTGCTGAACTAATTCAACAGCACTACCTACGATGAAATGATCAGCATCCTCAGCAGGATGAGCTAGCTACTGCGCGATTTAACATTGTGGTTTGAAGGGGTGGGGTTTCGTTTTTATCACAAAATGATGGTCTACAACTCTTATTCTATGATATTTCGTTCTAAATCTCGTAGTTCCAAAGATATTTTACGTTTCATAATGAAAAATTGTAATTTTCCATATTTTGACGTAAGTATTATGTATGATTTCTATAAAATAACTTATTCAAAATGTAATGTCGTAGTACTTTTTAGAAGCAGAATTCAATGTTGAACACTTTTGCATATCACAAAGTTTTTTAAGTAGGTTGAGGAGTTATTCGAGAAAAACCTAAAATAGTCATGACATACGCCCCACTAGGAAATTCGGGGAAAACTCAAACTACTCTTATTAGAGGCCCAATAAGATTATCGCTATTTTTATTTTCGTGAATCGTAATCGATAACTTTTTGTTACATACATTGTTTCGTCAATCATGAAAGTTAAGAAGTTTTTTTTTTCTTCTCTTACTTCAAATTATTTCTTTCAGTGCAATTCATTATTCTCATTTAAAATTATCATTTTTTTTCTTCAACATTGTTAGGTGTTTTATATTGATTGATGGAGGAAGTATTTCATTTGCGAAAATTGGTAATTAAAATCTCATTTTTTGTTTGTACATGCAAGATATTTTTGAATACTCTGTCCTTCTTCACCATCAATTCCGATCCACAAAAAAAAAGTCATTACTACCAGATGGGACGGAACTGATGCAGAGACGGCAGTAGCTGATCGCTTACGAGTAGATACGTACACGTGAAATACGCACGTACCAACTAAAACTACAATTTACGATTTTACCATCTTATTTACGAACGTTACAAGTTCAGAACAAAGAAATAAGTTGTTAGAACTGATTGTCTTCAGTCTTCTAAAAAGTTCCCTTCTTTAAAGTATGGGTGTACCTTTCAGGCAGTGCCACAATCTACTTAAAATATAATCAACTTTTATTTCCAAAATTACAGAAGTGACGATTCTCAAAAAACTACAATCTGTCAACTTGACTTTTCAAAAATCTCAAAAAACAAAGTAGTCGAATTCCAACACGCTCCCACCTTGTGTCATTAAAACAATAATAATTAATGACACAATCAAATTTAATATTAAGCTAGGGACCTTTACAGGTCTTCTTATTCTCTCTGAGAATACTCATAAAAACTGCTACTCCAACATGACAAATCTTGATATGCTCTTCGAAAATCAAATGTGTCCTTACTTCATAGTTTGTGTGCAATACGAATGTCATACTAAAATCCTCTGCATCAGATCTAACAAATATTTTCGTTTGCAATCTGTTCAGCCCTTCAATCTTCATTCTTTCGGTGTTTATTTCTTCTTCATCAATGCGAAAATTCTGCCTAGACCATTGGGACATTAGATCCTTCCACCATCTCCCATCAGCTAGTGATTTAGGAGAACAATCTCGTGATGGAAGATCCGTTGGATTCATTTCAACAGAAATATAATACCTGTGTATAGGTTTCGAAAAGCGTTGCATTTCATCACTGTTCCAAATCAATGTTTCGCAATTTTCTTCCCCAGTTGAGGAGTCGTAGTCAAAATTGGTTGATGAAGAGAGATGACCTTCGATCAGAGACATGCACACCTCATATCGCTCATCATCTCCTCGTTTAACTGTCGTTGAAAAATCTTCAATAACAAGCTCTTCTTGCTCAAGGCGTGATTCAGTTCCTTCAGGAACTTGAATACCATTCAACTGTCTTGATTCAGGTTTGGGATCGCTCAATTTGATTTTTGATTCTGATTCCTTGGAGCCGCTTTCTTGACATATAAACCTGTCAAAACTAAATTTCATCTTATGATATTGATATCTCATCGTATCCATCAATTCCACTTCTGCATTCATAGTTGCTTCATCAACATCTGAATCCAACATTAGATCAATCATGAGTTGATTCAGTTCGGATAATTGAAGCATTCTATCATCCAAAACTTTGATGTTACCATATATTTCTGAGATATCACATTTTTCTTTGGAGAATTCTTCCGTCAACTTTTCATACATCCTTATAAAAGCTGTTCTGTGTAGAGCTAAGGCTTTCTTGGTTTTTTCCATACTTGTAATAGAAGGGTCCTGTCACGGTCGCCAAATGTTATAACTGATATTCTTCAGTCTTCTAAAAGAGTTCCCTTCTTTAAAGTATGGGTGTACTTTTCAATCAGAGCCACGATCTACTTAAAATATAATCAACTTTTATTTCCAAAATTACAGAAGTGACGATTCTCAAAAAACTACAATCTGTCAACTTGACTTTTCAAAAATCTCAAAAAACAAAGTAGTCGAATTCCAACATAAGTGCTCCAACCGAGGATTGGGAGTTTCATTAAGGGAGGATACAGCCGTCCCAGACTCCTTTGTTTCTCCAAATTTACATTATGTGCTCCCTTATCTACCAAGGGTAAGTCAGAATATCTTGTATTTTTACTTTCATTACATATTACGACTTTCCAATATTTACGCAGTATTCGTAATTCAATAATATCACATTTTTGCGTTCAAACTATTGAACCAGCTTCTCAGAATAAAAATCCACAGTCCATTAACGAAACATACATTTTTCAAAACAGTTGCCCGTACAATATAGGGAGTAAAACTGATCTTATATTATTTCGTTTTTTGTTCCTCAATATCATCTCTTACCATTGTCAAGAAAATTTTCAATTTTTCTTTCGAATTTTCAACTACAATTTTTTTCAATTCTTTAGACCAACGGGGTTACGTTCCCAATAACCCCCCTCCTGGTTACACCTATGTCTCTCACAGACTTTTATTCTACCTATTTCCCTAGAACCTACCAGCCCGCCACTGGCAGGCAGTCACGATCCAAGCCGCGTCTAATTTATCGCGATAATTTTTCGAAATGTGCGGACCATCGGAGCATAACTTCTTTTCAGGAATCCGGCATAGCGGAAACGCTTTAAGAGCGCTTGTTTATGCGCCGAACGCCGGCATCTATGCCCGCTAATTGAATGCGCCTCTGCTTTATGTTGCTCTCGTGTTAAATGAGGAATACCTGAGGAGTACAGAAATTCGAAACGGTAAATGCTCAATCTCGCGTACGGATAACGAGATAATCCATGGGAAGTAGAGGTCGTCGTAATTTGAGGCCAAGATGTTGGCCAGCATGGTGTCCGGGGTAGTTGTTTCGGGGTCAATCGGAAAGGTCAAGATTCCCACGATATGTCACCTGCCAAAATATGCTCGGATGCCGTTTTATGCTGATTCAATGCCCACTTGCACCGTTTTCTGGTTAGGACAGACTTACCTAATGGTCCCTATACACGATCCAGCGGCCTGCAGTCCCAGGACTGTCGATTTGAACTGACAGTCAAGGTCTGTATCGCACTACACACGATACAGTTAAATCGTAAGACCCGATCTGATAATCGAAAACTGACAGTCCGCGGACTGCAATCCATCCTTAATTTGCCTATACACGTTCAGGTCAGATTCGCAGTTTTCCAATTGGGGAACTATGAAGTACAGTAGAATCCGCTTATAATAACATCGAAGGGAAATGAAAAATACGTCATTATAACCGGAAGTCATATAAAGCAGAATTTCAGCAAAATTAATGTAATTTTTCTTTGATTCAGTTTAAGAAAAGAACGACAAATTCAGATTTTGCTTTATTGAAAAAATAAAAAATAGCTTCTCTTAGAAAAAACACTAAATATAAAGCACTCTTTCATTTTTTTAGAAAAATAATCTGAAAGTTTAGTTTGCGTTTGTTTTTTTTTCGACTTGAAATAATAGCTTCATTAACCATTGTAAAACTTAGAAATGGCTTCAATGGATGTCATGTCGTCACGCGTATGTCTCGTATCGTATCAAACCTCATCGCATTAAAAAGGGTAGGGTGGCTTGAGAAAACGATCGAGCGGTCACTTTAACCGGAAAATTTTTCGAAAAATCAAGTTGTATCTGAAATCATATCATTGTAAGCGACATGTCATTATAAGCGAAATCATTAAATCCGGACCCTATTGTAAGGAGTTTTGAATGAAACCAAACTTTACACTGTATTTGCTTCATAATAAGCGATTGGTCAGTAAAGCCGGCGTCATAATAAGCGGATTCTACTGTATGTCTCTTGAACGTAAATGAAAATCGACAGCGGCCATGATTGTGTTAATAATTGAAAATGAAAAATCGAAAATGAGATTTTGGACTAAAGAATGGTTGTTGAGACGTGATAAACTATCGCATATGAATTTATTAAGAGAACTGAGAATCAATGCAAAAGAGTCTACTGTTGCATTTTCATCAACAGTTTTGTAAAAGTTTACAAGTTTTTCATAGACGCTATTCTTTGTTCGCCTATTAGAATATTCGCCTATTCGAATTTATTTTACATTTTACAGTCCATTTTGGCTGTAAAAAATTGAAAATGTTGGAAATTCTGAACTGTCGATGGGATCTGAAAGAATTGCTCTACACACGGCAGTTTTTCAAACGATTTGCCGAAACTGTCGGCTGGGACTTATCGATTATCTGTGCATATGTAGTGAAAACAAAACTATAGATCTACTTTCCTGCAGTCCCGGACTGCAGTTTGCCGGTGCGTGTATATGTACTTTAAGTCGCCCTTGAATTTTGAGTCGAGCTTTCCTTCGTCTTAACAGATCAGACCTTGCACCGCGTATCTATCTGTATATATAAAAATGAATTGCTGTGCGTTAGGTACGCTAAAACTTGAAAACGGCTGGACCAAGATGTCTAATTTTGGTCTTGGTGGAATTCCAGGCAAGGTTTAAAAGGTGAGAAAATATGAAAATGCAAGGTATTTAATAAGGTTTTCCCTTAGAAATAGAGGTGATCGATTATCATTGATTTTCGATGATCATCCATGTTTGACAATTAAACATCGAAGTTTTAGAATGGATTTTGCATTATTTATAACATCGTTATATCTACTTCTCGATTTCAATAATTTCTTCAAGTGAGGACGACGCGAAGTTTGCACAAAGCACCAATGTTATCAATTGATAATACATAAATAATATTTCGATGAACATCGGGTATCATGTTTGGTTATCTATGTCGATGTCGGCTTCGGTGATCATTTGTGAAAGTGACATTTGAAGCGTCTTAACGCAAAACCAGACATTTGATGTATGAGCCGTTCCGAGTAAAACGAGAAAAACGTGCCAAAATCATAGATTTGAATTGAAAAACTCCCAGTTTTTACCATTTGAATTACGAATAGAGGCTTTCAAAAGTCTACCTATGAACCTGAGGCTATAAGAATCAGATTTCCAGCAACTTTTTCTATTGTAATCCTTCCTTAACTCATTTTTTTGAAAAATGTCAAATGTCTGGTTTTGCATTTAGACGCTTCATTTCAAGTTACGTCCTCTTTTTGAAGTTAATCTTTTGAGATACAACTCACCTCAAAGTGTGCTAGAACTTTTTTGTCAACTTGGTTAATTTCAATTTGCGATGCCGAGAATAAGAAGACCTGACATAAGAAACCGCGTCACGGGAGGGCCCATATATTGAGGGGGTTGACTGATTATTTGATTATAGGAACATAACTTCAATTATTCAGGTATGAGACGTATAAATACGATCTGGTAGGCTGTGTGGCAATCAGGATCTAGGCTTCTTCAAAATGTTTCGTGTTCGAAGATAACATTGGACTAATAATAATAACAATAATTTTAATAGTCGATTTGGTCAGACGAAGTTGCGCGGGCCAGCTAGATAATTATGAAAAAGTAATTCGAATAATGTAAAATGATTTAAATTGAATGAATCTAATACAAGCCAGATGTCCCAATGATCGACACTACGAAAATTAGAACATATACGAAATAAAAGAGTACCCGTAACCATTATCGACGAAATACAAATTTTAAAGTGGGTATCATTTATATTTTTTTATTGAAATCAACTTTTATTTATAACGAAAAATTTGTATTTTCAAGAAAAAGAATACAACGGTGAACAAAAAAGTATTCCAAACAAGGCTGAAACCGGTATATTTCTCATCTCAGTGACAAAATCTAATATCATTTCTCCAATCTCATGATAATAGATCACTGAGCCTGGGAATTGAAAATGGTATTCATATCGATAATTACTATTTAGTACACAAGTCAAAATAAACCTCATTACGTACTGATTCTTCAGATAACAAACTACCATCAGGTCGTCTTCATAGATATTATGTGTAAAAATGCAATCTTTTCCACACCACCCTTGAGGTAGATTGCTCGGTGCGTTTTTTTTTGAATGGTTTCCCCGTTAGGCCTAATCCATTGATCTGATAGTTATCCCCCTGAGATTTACTTTGGTCACGTCGTGTCTTAACGCAAGGTTTGGTTTTTCAACCCCGTAGGAAGACACGTATAGGTTCGAACCTACCCCTACAGGCACGAGTGGGGTTGAATGTGGGATTCATAACTCTGGGCTATGCTCGTGCTTGTAGAACAAGGTAGATTTCTTTTACCTGTCTTACCAGCCTTTTGTTCGTTGGAATTTCGAAGCAAAATAAATCCATTATTATAACAAAAATAACTACGTCCATTTTTTTTAATAAGAATTTTCTCAACCAATTTATTGAGTACCCTAAAATGTCGATTTATTAAACATAGAATTTCGATTCATTAAACGTCGATTAGCCATCGAAATTTCAGAAATAACTTCCTTTTACGATATTATATTAGGTATATTACATTACATTAAAGTGCACCGTATTATATTATGTTATATCATATCATATTCTATCATATTATATTATGTTACATTTCATCATACAGCGCTGTGTGGGATCAGTGAACATAATAAACAATTGTCTGTGAATATACCACGAATCGTCGGTAAAGTTATAAAAAGTGTTTCTATCATCAATAGTCCTATCAACCCTGTTGAACTAGTTTAATTATTTACAAGAAGGACGTGAAAAGTATAACTCAATAAATTTTCATTGTAAAAAATCTATGTGAATAAAAAATTCATGCTATTATTTCCATATACACCCTGTCATGAATGAAAGGATTAAATGAAATATTCTGAATGATTCCAAAAAAATTTATTATTTTGTATTTTACTAACGATGTACTCGAAATGATCAGCATGAATGAGAATTGAAATAATGCAGACAACCTTGAATTTATTCAAAAAAGTTGTTTACATCGAGCTGAATCAAATATAACCATCCCCCTGTATGCTTTGTTCTGAAAATAAAGCTTCTCACACTTAAATTAGGTTTCTTTCTAATGATTCTCTTGAATTCTAATGTTATTTCAGTATGTATGATTATAGATCACAGAGAAACACTCTTTTCGAAATAATTTATATACCTATTGCTATACTACTACGTATATATTTAAACAATGCTACTACTAAGAAGTACGTCACGTATATAGAGATAAATTTTTGTAACTTTCTTCATTATGCAACCTACAACCATGTACTACCACCGGTTCCACCAATATTTTTTCCGTTGGAATTTGGAAGAAGAATGATTCCATCGTTATGTTATCGACAAATTTGAATGGAATTTTATCACTCGATTTTTAAAGCATTCTTCAATGTGGTGTGATAAAAAATTGTATTATATGATATTAAAGGCCTATATTATATTATATTATACTAACTGGCCCGCTCAACTTCGTCTGACAAATCGGCTATTGAAATAATTGTTATTATTATTAGTCCAATGTTATCTTCAAACACGAAAAATTTTGAAGAAGCCTAGATCCTGATGGCCACACAGCCTACCAGATCCAATTGTACTTTACTAACTTTTCGTATATATACGTCCTATACCTAAATAACTGAAATAATGTTCCTATCATCAAATAATCAGTCGCCCCCTCAATGCATGGGCCCTCCCTTGACGCGGTTTCTTATGTCAGGTCTTCTTATTCTCGGCATCGCAAATTGAAATTGACCAAGTTCACAAAAAAGTTCTCGCACACTTTGAGGTAAGTTGTATCTATCACAAAAAATCAACTGCGAAAAGAAGACGTAACTTGAAATGAAGCGTCTAAATGCAAAACCAGAAGTTTGACATTTTCCGAAAAAATGTGTTAAGGAAGGATTACAATAGAGAAAATTGCTGCCAATCTGATTCTTATACCCTCAGGTTCATAGGTAGACTGTTGAAAGCCTCAATTCGTAATTCAAATGGTCAAAACTGGGAGTTTTTCAATTCAAAACTATGATTTCGGCAGGTTTTTCTCGTTTTGCTCGGAACGGCTCATACATCAAATGACATAGCTAACTGAGCATGATACCCGATGTTTATCGAAATATTAATTATTTATTTATGTATTATTAATTGAAAACATTGGTGTCTTGTGCAAACTTTGCGTCTTCCACACTTGAAGAAATTATTTAAACCGAGAAATAGATGTAACGATGTTATAAATAATACAAAATCAATTTTAAAACTTCGATGTTTAATTGTCAAACATAAATGACCTAGTTGTCAAACTTAGATGATAATCCAAAATCAATGATAGTCGATCACCTCCATTTCTAACGAAAACCATATTGAATACCTTGCATTTTCTTACCTTTTAAACCTTTCCTGGAATTCCATGAATAAGTTAAGACCAAAATTAGCCAAATTAGTCCAGCCGTTTTCAAGTTTTAGCGTACCTCACGCACAGCAATTAATTTTTATATATACAGATTATATTATATTATATTATATTATATTATATTATATTATATTATATTATCTTGTTTTAAATCACGAAGCTTTACTCGTACACAAATTTTTTTTGAAGGGATTGAAATATATATACAAAGAGAATTCATTCAATTGTAAATTATTCATTTAAAATAATTTTTCTACAGAAATAAGAGGAAATGAGCAATAAATTGATGCAGATTGAAGCGTATCAAATATTTATTTTTATTTATTTATTTATTTATATTGTATGAACTCTTCAATGCAAGATAATTATGATGGCCAAATGAATAAAACTATAATATTTAACATTGACCTAGGTCAATCGTATCCGTTTTCTCTTATGTTTTGTTGTGTGAATGAAATTTATGGTATCAAGTGTTATTTGTTCATAATAATTTTCTTACCGTTTCAGGTTATTTCAGTGTAGTGGGCTACACATATTGCCAAAAATTTTTGAATTATTTGAGTACCGACCGCTGAAATATCATTTTGTTAGTTACCTTTAGGTAGTGAATCCTGAGTGAATTCCAAAACATAATCAGAAAAATGGTTTCAAAAAAATTTACTTTCGTTTCTTCTTTTTGCCTTTTTCGTTGTTAGCGAGAAAATTGTTTTCATGGTAATCTTTCACTTATTTTTCAGATAAATAATCTTGAGCATCTCAACCAGCGTTTTCAGAAAAACAAACTCGAATTATTCGAGACCTTCGAATGATAAAGAATGAAAAAAATTTGCAATCGTTTCCACACCACCCTTGAGGTAGATTGCGGGTGCGTTTTCTTTTTACATGGTGTCCCCTGTAGGCCTAATCCATGAATCTGGCAGTTATTCGTTATGAATGAATTTTTGTCACGTCGTGTCTGAACGCTATGTCGGTCACACACTTACAGACTAACGGTAGATCGCATTTGCAGTGGCTTATTTATTTCAACCCCGTAGGAAGACACGTAGGTTCGAACCTACCCCTACCGGCACGAGTGGGGTTGAAACTGAGATTCATAACTCTGGGCTATGCTCGTGCTTGCAGAAAAAAGTAGATTTCTTTTACTTCACTTGTTCCACCTTTCTTCTATCCCTTGGAATTCAGAAGGAGAATTCCGTTGTCTTATTTCTTCAGCCAATATTTTGTTCGTTGAAATTTCGAAGAGGAATAATTCAATCGTTATGATTAATGTCGTTCTTTTAATCGTAGAATTTAGATTTTTTTAAATTTCCATTAGTCTCAGACAATATATACTCTATGTTATTAATGTTTTTCATTGATATTTCATTTCGTATTGCATCGTATTATTCTATTATGATATATTTTTCATATTACATATTAAATTTCATTAGTCCATATCATATAAGGGGAAAACCAGGATAGATGATACAGTATTAAGATCGATGCTTATTCAAAATACCGAACGTCCCAATATTGCGATTAAGAATTATCTTTATAAGTATGTCCCACATTTATTCTTGCTAGACCTCAGTTGCCCAAGGGTTTTCATTGTTTAATGACGACGTGTTTTGCTAGTTTTTTTTATCATCTCTGCACTGAATACATTAAGAAACACCTCAAAGGGGTAAACATATTGGATTGTCGTGAAAGTTTTTGTTGCATAAATTAGTGCCTAATTCATTTCTACTAGTTCCATTAAAATGGCTACAATATCATTTTCAGGTTCACAGTAATTGAGTGTTGATTTTTGAGCAATCGTATAAAGATAACGAAATGTTGGAAGCACCATTCTGAAAGTTATTCTATTTTTTCAATGCCTAATTAGTGCAAATTAGTGCCGTACATTTCTCCGATAGCATTCTGATGATATTTCTGCTGCACGTAGTTCTATGCTTCGAGATCGCGTCGCCATCTCTGAAGACATATGTTGGTCGTTCTATGTGATATGTCTTATACACTTATATAACCTAGATGTTATAAACTTATTCAATTTCGAATTCATTTCAACTTTTTTGCCTCGTCTATGATTCTTATGATTTTCAAAATATCCATTCGGTTTTCTTCAGGCCTGGTCGCAACTTCTGAAATATCTGGGCCAGGGCTGTCCAACTTCACGTACCCCAAGGGCCACATTTTGAAAAATTCAGGTACGGAGGGCCGCAAAAATAATTTGCAACTCCATGATTTTGTTTTGATAGACATGATTTATATATGAAAGAAAAAACGGGTTCTCATTATTTTTGGAAAAAATATCAAATTACAAAAAAATTGATGGGAGATTTGAGGATTTTGAATTTCACTTACTAATTCATCAATACTGACTTCTATATTTGTTGTTAATAAACGAAGCAGCTGAGTAAGTGACTTATCAGATAGGGAATATCTACCTATATTTTGACTTAATGAATTTCATGTTGAAAAGCTGCTTGCGCAGATATTTGCTTCCTAGCATTGAACCCACTGTAAGCCTTAAGTTTCGCATGTTGGGGTATTTTTCTTCTGGCAGCAAATTGAAAAATTCCAATTCAGTTCATGTTCTTCCTTGGTGAAAATGATGTGATTGCAAGTGACAAAATTCCAGATGAAGGTGTGCTCCATCTATATTCTCAAATGAAGTTTTAAAGGCCCGAGCAAAAACTGAAATCTGTCCTTCAATTTTTTTAAATTTGTTGAAGCTATTTTCGACTTCTCTGCAATATTTTTGATGTATTTTATTCGAGGTTGATGCTCCTTTTTTTTCAAACGGATGGTGGATGTGGTGGAGAAAAAATTCATTGTAGCTTCTACTTAAGCTTGAAAATCTCGATTGTTCCTGTTAGTCTAAGCGAGATTTCTCCCTCTGATAATGTTAAATATTTCAATAACCACCTTGATGACATCCATTTGATGTAAGGATTATCCACATTGCGCCTCTTTGTGAACAATACAATGTATCACAGGACTGTTGATGTTTTATTTCAAGAGTCCTGCAAATCCAATTTCAATTCCTATCATAGCTCTGGCTCCATCAGTACCACCTAATTCACAGCTTAAAAAAAATCCGTACCCTTGGTTGTAAAATTCAAAATCAAGCATTTCCTCTGCTACATTGACAAAAATTACAATCTGACTAATAGATCATGATCAGGGGCTCGTAACATAAACCATACAAGTGTAACAAGTTACAAGTGATCTGCCTCTAACTACGAGTCCAACTTAAATGCGAATGGCTGCAATTGTAGAAGTTGTGAACGAGATATTCTTGATAATGGAATATTTGTTGGTACATTATTTGGGCTATTTCCATTATCTATACTGTTGGAATTTACCGACGTTTCGGCAAGCATTCGCCTGCCGTCATCAGGGTGTTGTTGGTCCTGAGAAGGACCGGTCTTTGCCAAACTTGTTCCGTTTGGACTTTTGCGCTCCATACCATCCAACTGAGTTATGGGAATGCAAACGCGAGCTGTCAGAGGTGCAAACTCCGCAACTCAACCCACTCTGACTAACAGTCTAATGAAGTAGGAAATTCTCATTTAACTCGAGTTGTTCTCATGGTATGGAGCGCAAAAGTCCAAACGGAACAAGTTTGGCAAAGACCGGTCCTTCTCAGGACCAACAACACCCTGATGACGGCAGGTGAATGCTTGCCGAAACGTCGGTAAATTCCAACAGTATAGATAATGGAAATAGCCCAAATAATGCAATTGTAGAAATCAAATAATTTTTCACGTACCTACCTATGTAGCTACATATATGTAATGTGAATATTATTCCTCTTAGTGTGTGCATTCACAACATTTTTCAACCGAGTTAGGTAGTTTTTTTGATATAACTATATTGATCAATATGGTCTACTCGTCTTGATACAATAGTTTGATAGGACACAGAAACTGCTTCTAATTTTTCGGAAATTTTTGTTTAAAAGAATTGTTTTGAAATTTTGATGTCACAATTTTTAATAAGCAATCCATCAGTAAAACGTTTTTTCACTTAGGCGATTTCCAGCGCAACTCTGCGGGCCACAAACAACGAGGTCGCGGGCCGCATGCGGCCCGCGGGCCTCATGTTGGACAGCCTTGATCTGGGCTATGCTCGTGCTTGCAGAAAAAAGTAGATTTCTTTTACTTCACTTGTTCCACCTTTCTTCTATCCGTTGAAATCTAGAAGGAAAATTTCGCTCTCTTATTTTTTCAGCCAATATTTTGTTCGTTGAAATTTCGAAGAGGAATAATTCAATTGTTATGAATAATGTGGTTCTTTTAATCATACAATTACGATTTTTCAAATTTTATTAATCTCAGACTATATTTACTTTTTGTTAGTAATGTTTTTAATTGATATTTCTTTTTATATAACATTGTATTATGATATATTTTTTATATTATGTAATATTATATTTAATTTTATTAGTTCATTGATGCAGTAATATCCATGCTTCTTCAAAATACGGAACTTCCCAAACTTGCGACAAAGAATTATAATTATAAGTATGAGCCACGGTTATTCTAGCTAGACCACAGTTTTCCAGAGGTTGTTATTGTTTAATAAGGACGCGTTTCGCTAGTTTTCATTATCATCACCGCACTGAATATAAGCGAAACGTCAATGGAGTGGTTTAGGGTCCGTAAACAATGTAAACATATTGGATTGTCGTGAAAGTTTTTGTTGTGTGAATTAGTGCCTAATTCTTTCCTACTAGTTCCATTAAAATGGCTACAATATCATTTTTGGGTTTACAGTAATTTAGTTTTGATTTTTGAGCAATCGTATAAGGATAACGAAATATTGGAAGAACCATCCTGAAAGTTTGTCTATTTTTTCAATGCCTATTTAGTGCAAATTAGTGAAGTACATTTCTCCGATAGCATTCTGATGATATTTCTGCTGCACGTAGTTCTATGTTTCGAGATCGCGTTGCCATCTCTGAAGACATATGTTTGTCATTCTATGTGATATCTTTTATAAATTTATATCACCTAGATATTATAAACTTATTCAATTTCGAATTCATTTCAACTTTTTTCCCTCGTCTATGATTCTTATGATTTTCAAAATATCCATTAGGTTTTCTTCAGACCTGGTCGCAACTTCTGAAATATCGAGGAATATACAAAACTCAAAGGAAAAAATATTATGTTTCTAATGGTACGATCACCATGCGATCTTTATATGATTTTGTTAGCCAGCTTTAGGTAGTGAATCCAGAGTGAATTATAAAACATAATCAGAAAAATTGTTTCAAAAAAATTCATTCTCGTTTCTATTTTATGCCTTTTTCGTTGTTAGCGAAAAAAAAGCAATCGTTTCCACACCACCCTTGAGGTAGATTGCAGGTGCGTTTTGTTTTTACATGGTGTCCTCTGTAGGCCTAATCCATGAATCTTGCAGTTATTCGTTAAGAATGAACTGTCATAACGCTCTGTCGGTCACACACTTTACCGTTTGACGGTATAGCGCATTCGCAATGGCTTGTCTATTTCAACCCCGTAGGAAGAAGACACGTAGATTCGAACCTACTCCTACAAGCACGAGTGGGGTTGAAACTGAGATTCATAACTCTGGGCTATGCTCGTGCTTGCAGGAAAAAATAGATTTCTTTTACTTCACTTGTTCCACCTTTCTTCTATCCGTTGAAATCTAGAAGGAAAATTTCGCTCTCTTATTTTTTCAGCCAATATTTTGTTCGTTGAAATTTCGAAGAGGAATAATTCAATTGTTATGAATAATGTGGTTCTCTTAATCATAGAATTTCGATATTTTAAATTTTCATTAATCTCAGACTATATTCACTTTCTGTTAATAATGTTTTTAATTGATATTTCATTTTATATAACATTGTATTATGATATATTTTTGATACTATGTAATATTATATTTAATTTTCTCAGTTCATTGATACAGTAATATCCATGCTTCTTTAAAATACTGAACTTCCCAAACTTGCGACAAAGAATTATAATTATAAGTATGAGCCACGGTTATTCTAGCTAGACCTCAGTTTTCCAATTGTTCCAGTTGTTTAATAAGGACGCGTTTCGCTAGTTTTCATTATCATCTCAGCACTGAATATATGCAAAATGTCAATGGAGTGGTTCAGGGTCCGTAAACAATGTAAACATATTGAATTGTCGTGAAAGTTTTCGTTGCATAAATTAGTGCCTAATTTATTCCTACTAGTTCCATTAAAATGGCTACAATATCATTTTTAGGTTGACAGTAATTGAGAGTTGATTTTTGAGCAATCGTATAAAGATAACGAAATGTTGGAAGCACCATTATGACAGTTTGTCTATTTTTTCAATGCCTAATTAGTGCAAATTAGTTCCGTACATTTTTCCCATAGCATTCTGATGATACTTCTGCTGCAAGTACTTCTATGTTTCGAGATAGCGTCGCCATCTATGAAGACAAATGTTTGTCACTCTATGTGATATGTTTATTTACTTATATATTATATAACTTAGATATTATAAACTGTTTCAATTTCGAATTCAATTCAACTTTTTTGCCTCGTCTATGACTCTTATGATTTTCAAAATATCCACTAGGTTTTCTTCAGACCTGGTCGCAACTTCTGAAATATCGAGGACTATACAAAACTCAAAGAAAAAAATATTATGTTTCTAATGGTACGATCACCATGCGATCTTTATATGATTTTGTTAGCGAGCTTTAGGTAGTGAATCCTGAGTGAATTCCAAAACATAATCAGAAAAATTGTTTCAAAAAAATTAACTCTCGTTTCTATTTTTTGCCTTTTTCGTTGTTAGAGAAAAAAAAGCAATCGTTTCCACACCACCCTTGAGGTAGATTGCAGGTGCGTTTTGTTTTTACATGGTGTCCCCTGTAGGCCTAATCCATGAATCTTGCAGTTATTCGTTAAGAATGAACTGTCATAACGCTCTGTCGGTCACACACTTTACCGTTTGACGGTAAAGCGCATTCGCAATGGCTTGGCTATTTCAACCCCGCAGGAAGAAGACACGTAGATTCGAACCTACTCCTACAAGCACGAGAGGGGTTGAAACTGAGATTCATAACTCTGGGCTATGTTCGTGCTTGCAGAAAAAAGTAGATTTCTATTACTTCACTTGTTCTACCTTTCTTCTATCCGTTGAAATTGAGAAGGAAAATTCCGCTCTCTTATTTTTTCAGCCAATATTTTGTTCGTTGAAATTTTGAAGAGGAATAATTCAATTGTTATGAATAATGTGGTTCTCTTAATCATAGAATTTCGATATTTTAAATTTTCATTAATCTCAGACTATATTTACTTCAAAATGAATTTTTATATTCGAATAGTCAAAACGTTGTTGTGAATGGCAAACGTTGTTGTGAATGGCAAACGTTGTTGTGAATGGCAAACGTTGCCGTTACTAACAAATGAGAAAAGACGCTGTCATTTGAATTTCGTTCCTGTCCAATTTTCGTCTTGAGTTTTTAACTGCTTAATATGTTTGTCGAGAGTCTAAATATTAATATAAGTGACGATTTGGTTGTTTCTCTGGATAGAACTAGTAAATTCGAGTGCTCTCCATCATATAAAGCACTCAAACTATATAACCACTTGCCTAGTACAGTTAAGTCTTTGTGTAGATTTAGGTATAAAAGAGCTGTGAGAGAAATTTTGTTGAAAAAATGCTTCTATAGTGTTGATGAATACTTGCGAAGTGATTTACTTGTTTAGTTTGTAGGTATATTGACGACTTGTCCTATACATTGATTTGTCAGAAAGGATCAATAAACTTTATTATTATTATTATTATTATTATTATTATTATTATTATTATTATTATTATTATTATTATTATTATTATTATTATTATTATTATTATTATTATTATTATTATTATTATTATTATTATTGAATAGTCTGCAAGAAGAGCAAATCCGGAACTCCTACCTAAAAAATCTGTTCAGCAGTACGATATTGCTTATAACAATTCCTGGCCTGGTGTAAATTGGAAAATGTAGAAGAGAACTTCAGTGAAACTGTCTTCCTGGCATACTTTAACTAAAAATAAAAAATATGGAGTTCATAAACTTCGTGGAGCCAATTTTCAATGATAAAGTCAAGCGCCCTTGTTAAAAGTGGTGTGGATGTTAGTAAATATTTCGAGGTAATAGCATATTTAAAACGAAAAGGTGAAGTAACAAAAAATCGAAAATTCTCACTCGTGAACAAGTTGAAAAGTTTATGAAGAAGGCACCAGATGAGAAATACTTGATGGTTGAGGTTGCAGCTATTTTCGGATTATTTGGAGCCTGTCGGCGTGAAGAATTGTTAAATTTATCAGTGAGAGACGTCGAAATAACAAATAAATCATTGGTTATACAACTTCAAAATACAAAAACGAAAGTCAGTCGTTCTTTCAGTATTATTGCGAGGTATGTAGACTATTTTCATAAGTGCTTTGCACTGCGCCCTTCTGTCATCAAACATCCTCGTTTTTTCCTGAAATACACTGCCAATCCAGTTGGTATTAATACATTTGGGTAAATTCCATCTATTGTTGCCCAACCTCAACAGATTTTGGATCATCATCATCCAATATTGTACTTCCGGTTTCTACAAGTAATGGTGGTGCTGAGCATTTTCATAATATGTTGCGATATAATTGATAAATATTGATAATAAAAATTTGCAATTTCTGAATTTTTCCGATCTGATTGCATCATAAGAAAATGGTGTGCTAAAAATATTTTTACCACGCTTCCACGTAAACAATCAGTTTCAACATTGTTTGCTGTCATTAAAAGTGTCACTTTTAATGGCAGTTGTATAAAAAAATGTTTATTTGTATATTTCAACCCCGTAGGACCGAACGGATTGACAGTGACACGTTCGTAGGTTCGAACCTATTCCTACCGGCACGAGAGGGGTTAAAACTGTGACTCATAACTCTGGGCTACGCTCGTGCTTGCAGAAGGATGTGGCTTTCTTTCTAATTATACTTCATACAACCATTGAAGGCTCAGAAAAATTTTCAAAATTTTGTAGTGATTTTCAACAGGCTGTATCTCAGTGAAAAATGGTCGTACAGGAAATAACAAAACTGACTTTTGAAGCTTGAAAATTCTAGTTTATGAATTCATTGGTTTCGTAGTGCCGGTAGTCATGCAATCATCGAAAACGTACGAACAAATAATTTCAAAATGAAAAAAATTTCTTTCAACTCTACAGGTGTGGAAATTTTTTTCGAGCTTGACCGATGCAAATGCCGCATAGCCTGTTCATTCAGCTTTAATTTTCTTTTTACGACTTTCGGATATGACCATTTGTCTTCGAGATATTCAGTTTTGAATGCAAAAGAATCATTTTTCATTCAACTGCCGATATCTCCGAAACTACTAATTTCTAACGAACATCTGTTGTTTTTTATTGAAAAAATTTTTTTTCACCTTTAACGTGAAAAAAGAGCACGAAAATGCCATTTTGCCATTTTTTTTGGTTGATGGACTGTATCATCGTCAATATTGGGGGAAACCTTAGGTTATAAAAAAATTTTACATGCTCGCTGATGTTCTCTAAAGTCCCCCTTAAATCGGTAGATCGATCAGTTCAACTCTTTTCTGTATGGTATGTCCAATTTTAGATTTTATTGAATCTGAACCATCCTCTAATGGAATTCTCGAACATGAAAAATGTCATGTTGATCGGTCCAGTAATCTAGGAGGAAATAGGTCACAAACGAAATATATTCTGTCGGCTAAAGAAGAGCTTCGTTCACTACGTTCAAAAAATTGAAAAAAATTTTTTAAAGAAAAAAGACAAGAGACCATTTCTGACTCATCTCCACCATAGCTTTGGACACATTCAAACCTTCATTTTCCTCAGAAAAAATTTAAAGTTGATACAATTAAGCTGCCTATGGTAGTCGTGTGAAATTCTACACTTATTCAAAAACAGAATTTTTTAAAAGTTTCGACTTATTCGGTAAAAAAACCGATTTAGAAAAATTAGGTCAAGTTTAAGGAAGCAAAATCTTGATCCCTTCATTTTTTCAAAATTTCAATCAATCGGTCCAAAAAACCGTGAGGGAGACTTTGGGTACATAAGGCTGTCACAGTTTTTTTCAACAAGTTTTTCCCCCAATTATGAAGATGATACATGATGATCTATGTCAAAAAAAATTCATCCAGTATTTGAAAGAAATTATAAAGGAATCATAAACTGATAGTTTGTTCTGCAACTCTTCTTTATTTCTTCACTTTACCATCGAAGATTTGCGGTCATCTTTCACTTCATTGATGAAATATAACCATTTTGTTTCTTCGTTTGATCTGTGTCAATTGAACATTCATCCCATATTTGAACGAAAAAACTAAGGAACCTTAAACTTGTAATTATTTCAGCAACTTTTCTGAGTTCCTTGAGTTCACCATCAAACGATTGCGGTACATCATTTTTTACTTCACTGATTAAATATGAATAGAAAAATTTTTCCAAAAAAATTAACTGTCATTTCTTCTTTTCGTTGAATAGTTAGCAGAAAAAGCAATAGTTTCCACACCACCTTTGAGGTAGATTGCAGGTGCGTTTTGTTTTTACATGGTGTCCCCTGTAGGCCTAATCCATGAATCTTGCAGTTATTCGTTAAGAATGAACTGTCATAACGCTCTGTCGGTCACACACTTTACCGTTTGACGGTATAGCGCATTCGCAATGGCTTGGCTATTTCAACCCCGTAGGAAGAAGACACGTAGATTCGAACCTACTCCTACAAGCACGAGAGGGGTTGAAACTGAGATTCATAACTCTGGGCTATGCTCGTGCTTGCAGAAAAAAATAGATTTTTTTTACTTCACTTGTTCCACCTTTCTTCTATCCGTTGAACTTTAGAAGGAAAATTCCGCTCTCTTATTTTTTCAGCCAATATTTTGTTCGTTGAAATTTCGAAAAGGAATAATTCAATTGTTATGATTAATGTGGTTCTTTTAATCATAGAATTTCGATTATTAAATTTTCATTATATTTTCTTTTTGTTAATAATGTTTCTAATTGATATTTCATTTTATATAACATTGTATTATGATATATTTTTAATACTATGTAATTTTATATTTAATTTTTTTAGTACATTGATACAGTAATATATCCATGCTTCTTCAAAATACTGAACTCTGGGCTATGCTCGTGCTTGCAGGAAAAAATAGATTTCTTTTACTTCACTTGTTCCACCTTTCTTCTATCCGTTGAAATCTAGAAGGAAAATTTCGCTCTCTTATTTTTTCAGCCAATATTTTGTTCGTTGAAATTTCGAAAAGGAATAATTCAATTGTTATGATTAATGTGGTTCTTTTAATCATAGAATTTCGATATTTTAAATTTTCATTAATCTCAGACTATATTTACTTTTTGTTATTAATGTTTTTAATTGATATTTCATTTTATATAACATTGTATTATGATATATTTTTAATACTATGTAATTTTATATTTAATTTTTTCAGTTCATTGATACAGTAATATATCCATGCTTCTTCAAAATACTGAACTTCCCAAACTTGCGACAAAGAATTATAATTATAAGTATGAGCCACGGTTATTCTAGCTAGACCTCAGTTTTCCAAAGGTCGTTATTGTTTAATGAGGACGCGTTTCGCTAGTTTTTATTATCATCACCGCACTGAATATAAGCGAAACGTCAATGGAGTGGTTCAGGGTCCGTAAACAATGTGAACATATTGGATTGTCGTGAAAGTTTTTGTAGCATGAATTAGTGCCTAATTCATTCCTACTAGTTCCATTAAAATGGCTACAATATCATTTTTAGGTTTTCAGTAATTGAGAGTTGATTTTTGAGCAATCGTATAAAGATAACGAAATGTTGAAAGCACCATTATGACAGTTTGTCTATTTTTTCAATGCCTAATTAGAGCAAATTAGTGCCGTACATTTCTCCCATAGCATTCTGATGATACTTCTGCTGCAAGTAGTTCTATGTTTCGAGATCGCGTCGCCATCTATGAAGACATATGTTTGTCACTCTATGTGATATGTTTTATATACTTATATATTATATAACATATATATTATAAACTTATTCAATTTCGAATTCATTTCAACTTTTTTGCCTCGCCTATGATTCTTATGATTTTCAAAATATCCACTAGGTTTTCGTCAGACCTGGTCGCAACTTCTGAAATATCGAGGAATATACAAAACTCAAAGGAAAAATATTATGTTTCTAATGGTACGATCACTATGCGATCTTTATATGATTTTGTTAGCCAGCTTTAGGTAGTGAATCCTGAGTGAATTCCAAAACATAATCAGAAAAATTGTTTCAAAAAAATTAACTCTCGTTTCTATTTTTTGCCTTTTTCGTTGTTAGCGAAAAAAAAGCAATCGTTTCCACACCACCCTTGAGGTAGATTGCAGGTGCGTTTTTTTTTTACATGGTGTCCCCTGTAGGCCTAATCCATGAATCTTGCAGTTATTCGTTAAGAATGAACTGTCATAACGCTCTGTCGGTCACACACTTTACCGTTTGACGGTATAGCGCATTCGCAATGGCTTGGCTATTTCAACCCCGTAGGAAGAAGACACGTAGATTCGAACCTACTCCTACAAGCACGAGTGGGGTTGAAACTGAGATTCATAACTCTGGGCTATGCTCGTGCTTGCAGAAAAAAGTAGATTTCTTTTACTTCAATTGTTCCACCTTTCTTCTATCCGTTGATTATTTTTTCAGCCAATATTTTGTTCGTTGAAATTTCGAAGAGGAATAATTCAATTGTTTTGAATAATGTGGTTCTTTTAATCATAGAATTTCGATATTTTGAATTTTCATTAATCTCAGACTATATTTACTTTTTGTTAATAGTGTTTTAAATTGATATTTCATTTTATATGACATTGTATTATGATGTATTTTTCATACTATATAATATTATATTTAATTTCATTAGTTCATTGATACAGTAATATCCATGTTTTTTCAAATAACTGAACTTCCCAAACTTGCGTCTAAGAATTATAATTATAAGTATGAGCCACGGTTATTCTAGCTAGACCTCAGTTCTCCAAATTTTGTTATTGTTTAATAAGGACGCGTTTCGCTAGTTTTTGTGATAATCTCCGCACTGAATAAAGGCAACACGTAAATGGAGTGGTTCAGGGTCCGTAAACAATGCAAACATATTGGATTTTCGTTACAATTTTTGTTGCATAAATTAGTGCCTAATTCATTAAAATGGCCACAATATCATTTTCAGGTTTACAGTAATTGAGAGTTGATTTCTGAGCACGGGCGCCCGCAGGGGGGGGGCGCCCTGAGATTTTGATTCTCCCTTTCGTTTTTCGCACGACACCCTTAATATAATTTAACTAATCCTAGGAGCAAGAAAAAAGTGATAGACTTACAACAATTTTCCTGTTTCCAATGGACTCACTATGTAATCGTCAGAGGTATTTAATGAATTGATAACTTCTTGAGGCGAGAGAGCCCCTTTTCGATGAACAAAAATCATGCTAAGTTTTCGTTGACGATGAATTCCATGATTTTTGTTTACCCTACAATCGCTCAACGCGCCCCTTAGAAGTTCATAAAAGTACCCATGCGTATCGGCGTTTTATGGACGGTTGTTTTTATCTTTGATGAGTTCTTCAAGGGGCAAGTGAAGCTACTCTAATATTTCAATAATTATTGTCCATTCTGCAATCAGGATATTTTTTTCTGAGAAGGGGGAAAATATATAATCTTTTCATTTGCATTCCCGTTCTAGAGGCAGTCGTCGGGAACTACCGATAGAAATGAAAACTAAGTAACTTGTGATATGTATATTAGAGTGATGTATAGTAGAGAGATTTCTCATTTTCGAATAATTTTCAAATTATAAGGAGTTACTAATGACCGATTTGAACTTCCTTGATCCTTGATCATAAACACTTCTTTGTTAACCAAAAATCATTGGGAAATAATAATCAAATAGTTCGACTATACAAAATTTACATGTTACTTAGATTTCAATTCCATCCGCACTCTCGAACGACTGCATTTTTTTTTTGTTGAAAGTCACTATGACTTAAGTTCATATTTTTATGATTAATTCACCTTTGGAAATGATGGATGTTCGAAAAATTTTCAGAAAGAAATCAACTCCTCCAAAATAATTCAGCTTCATAACGAATGTCGACAGAGAAACAATACAAGAAGAATCTAGCAAACCGACCCACTCTGTAGTATTACGATTCATTATATTGTTTTCAGAATTAAAAATATTTGTATGTGTTGTGTCTCTTATATTTTATAATGTGTTTATTTTGATAATATATTTGTCGATTTCATTTTTGTAATATATTTCGGATAATATTTCAGCTTCTTGTTTCAGCAGTCATTGCTTGATTCATTTTATGGTCCATTATTATTCATATATGATTTTTATGAATTTCGTTTTAATGAGCTTTTTACCAATTGTGAATATTATTGTTATTACTCGTCTTCATTCATTGGAAATTATAATATTAATTTCAGTCCTTTCTCCATATTATTTATATTTTATTTTCCTTATTTTCCTGTTAATATTTTTTCATGGAATATTATTTTTTTGAAAACTGTTGTTGTCGTCAAAAAAAATGTTGAAGTAGAACATTTCATCAATTTTACTTTGACCCCTACCACTTAAGAACAAATTCTGCTGGCGCCTCTGCATGATTATAAAAAAAGAAAAAAGAATGAAACGAAGCACTGATGTCGCCTGAGCCTCATCGTTTCCGATAATTTTTATTTTGTCCCCCTGAGAAAAAATCCTGCAGGCGCCCATGTTATTGAGCAATCGTAAAGATAGCGAAATGTTGGAAGCACTCGTTGTGAAAGTTTATTTTTTTTTCCAATGCCTAATTAGTGCAAATTAGTGCCGTACATGTCTCCGATAGCATTCTGATGAGATTTCTGCTGCACGTAGTTCAATGTTTTGAGACCGCGTCCCCATCTATGAAGACATATGCTTGTCATTCTGTGTGGTATATTTTATATATTTATATAACCTAGATATTATAAATTTATTCAATTTCGAATTCATTTCAACTTTTTTTCCTTGTCCATGCTGAAGCCTGTTTTTAAAATATCAACTAGGTTTTCGTCTGACCTAGTCGCCACTTGTGAAATATCGAGAAATATACCAAACGCAAAGAAATGAATATTATGTTTCTAATGGTACGATCCCTATGCGATACTTATATGATTTTGTTAGTCACCTTCAGGTAGTGAATCCTGAGTGAATTCCAAAACATAATCAGAAAAATTGTTCCAAAAAAATTAACTTTCATTTCTTCTTTTTGCCTTTTTCGTTGTTAGCGAAAAAAAAGCAATCGTTTCCACACCACCCTTGAGGTAGATTGCAGGTGCGTTTTTTTTTTTACATGGTGTCCCCTGTAGGCCTAATCCATGAATCTTGCAGTTATTCGTTAAGAATGAACTGTCATAACGCTCTGTCGGTCACACACTTTACCGTTTGACGGTATAGCGCATTCGCAATGGCTTGGCTATTTCAACCCCGTAGGAAGAAGACACGTAGATTCGAACCTACTCCTACAAGCACGAGTGGGGTTGAAACTGAGATTCATAACTCTGGGCTATGCTCGTGCTTGCAGAAAAAAGTAGATTTCTTTTACTTCACTCCCTCTCTTATTTTTTCAGCCAATATTTTGTTCGTTGAAATTTCGAAGAGGAATAATTCAATTGTTATGAATAATGTGGTTCTCTTAATCATATTCGATATTTTGAATTTTCATTAATCTCAGACTATATTTACTTTTTGTTAATAATGTTTTTAATTGATATTTCTTTTCATATAACATTGTATTATGATATATTTTTAAAACTATGTAATATTATATTTAATTTTCTCAGTTCATTGATACAGTAATATCCATGCTTCTTCAAAATACTGAACTTCCCAAACTTGCGACAAAGAATTATAATTATAAGTATGAGCCACGGTTATTCTAGCTAGACCTCAGTTTTCCAAAGGTTTAATAAGGACGCGTTTCGCTAGTTTTTATTATCATCACCGCACTGAATATAAGCGAAACGTCAATGGAGTGGTTCAGGGTCCGTAGACAATGTGAACATATTGGATTGTCGTGAAAGTTTTTGTAGCATGAATTAGTGCCTAATTCATTCCTACTAGTTCCATTAAAATGGCTACAATATCATTTTTAGGTTTACATTAATTGAGAGTTGATTTTCGAGCAATCGTATAAAGATAACGAAATGTTGAAAGCACCATCATGAATGACAGTTTGTCTATTTTTCAATGCCTAATTAGTGCAAATTAGTGCCGTACATTTCTCCCATAGCATTCTGATGATACTTCTGCTGCAAGTAGTTCTATGTTTCGAGATCGCGTCGCCATCTATGAAGACATATGTTTGTTACTCTATGTGATATGTTTTATATATTTATATATTATATAACCTAGATATTATAAACTTATTCATTTTCGAATTCATTTTAACTTTTTTAACTCGTCTATGATTCTTATGATTTTCAAAATATCCACTAGGTTTTCTTCAGACCTGGTCGCAACTTCTGAAATATCGAGGAATATACAAAACTCAAAGAAAAAAATTCTATGTTTCTAATGGTACGATCACCATGTGATCTTTATATGATTTTGTTAGCGAGCTTTAGGTAGTGAATCCTGAGTGAATTCCAAAACATAATCAGAAAAATTGTTTCAAAAAAATTAACTCTCGTTTCTATTTTTTGCCTTTTTCGTTGTTAGCGAAAAAAAAGCAATCGTTTCCACACCACCCTTGAGGTAGATTGCAGGTGCGTTTTTTTTTTACATGGTGTCCCCTGTAGGCCTAATCCATGAATCTTGCAGTTATTCGTTAAGAATGAACTGTCATAACGCTCTGTCGGTCACACACTTTACCGTTTGACGGTATAGCGCATTCGCAATGGCTTGGCTATTTCAACCCCGTAGGAAGAAGACACGTAGATTCGAACCTACTCCTACAAGCACGAGTGGGGTTGAAACTGAGATTCATAACTCTGGGCTATGCTCGCGCTCGCAAAAAAAAGTAGATTTCTTTCACTTCACTTGTTCCACCTTTCTTCTATCCGTTGAAATTGAGAAGGAAAATTCCGCTCTTTTATTTTTTCAGTCAATATTTTGTTCGTTGAAATTTCGAAGAGGAATAATTCAATTGTTATGAATAATGTGGTTCTCTTAATCATAGAATTTCGATATTTAAAATTTTCATCAATCTCAGACTATATTTACTTCCTGTTAATAATGTTTTTAGTTGATATTTCATTTTCTATAATATTGTATTATGATATATTTTTCATACTATGTAATATTATATTTAATTTTATCAGTTCATTGATACAGTAATATCCATGCTACTCCAAAATTTTGAACTTCCCAAACTTGCGACTAAGAATTATAATTATAAGTATGAGCCACGGTTATTCTAGCTATACCTCAGTTTTCCAAAGGTTGTTATTGTTTAATAAGGACGCGTTTCGCTAGTTTTTATTATCATCACCGCACTGAATATAAGCGAAACGTCAATGGAGTGGTTCGGGGTCCGTGAACAATGTAAACATATTGGATTGTCGTGAAAGTTTTTGTTGCATGAACTAGTGCCTAATTCATTCCTACTAGTTCCATTAAAATGGCTACAATATCCTTTTTAGGTTTACAGTAATTGAGTTTTGATTTTTGAGCAATCGTATAAAGATAACGAAATGTTGGAAGCACCATTCTGAAAGTTTGTCTATTTTTTCAATGCCTAATGAGTGCAAATTAGTGCCGTACATTTTTTCGATAGCATTCTCATGATATTTCTGTTGCATGTAGTGACGTAGTTCTATGTTCCGAGATCGCGTCGCCATCTCTGAAGACATATGTTTGTCATTGTATGTGATATCTTTTATATGCTTATATAACCTAGATATTATAATCTTATTCAATTTCGAATTCATTTCAACTTTTTTGCCTCGTCTATGATTCTTATGATTTTCAAAATATCCACTAGGTTTTCTTCAGAAATATCGATGAATATACAAAACTCAAAGAAAAAAATATTATGTCTCTAATGGTACGATCACTATGCGATCTTTATATGATTTTGTTAGCCAGCTTTGGGTAGTGAATTCTGAGTGAATTCCAAAACATAATCAGAAAAATTGTTTCAAAAAAATTTACTTTCGTTTCTTCCTTTTGCCTTTTTCGTTGTTAGCGAAAAAAGCAATCGTTTCCACACCACCCCTGAGGTAGATTGCAGGTGCGTTTTTTTTTTACATGGTGTCCCCTGTAGGCCTAATCCATGAATCTTGCAGTTATTCGTTAAGAATGAACTGTCATAACGCTCTGTCGGTCACACACTTTACCGTTTGACGGTATAGCGCATTCGCAATGGCTTGGCTATTTCAACCCCGTAGGAAGAAGACACGTAGATTCGAACCTACTCCTACAAGCACGAGTGGGGTTGAAACTGAGATTCATAACTCTGGGCTATGCTCGTGCTTGCAGAAAAAAATAGATTTCTTTTACTTCACTTGTTCAACCTTTCTTCTATCCGTTGAACTTTAGAAGGAAAATTCCGCTCTCTTATTTTTTCAGCCAATATTTTGTTCGTTGAAATTTCGAAAAGGAATAATTCAATTGTTTTGATTAATGTGGTTTTTTTAATCATAGAATTTCGATATTTTAAATTTTCATTAATCTCAGACTATATTTACTTTTTGTTAATAATGTTTTTAATTGATATTTCATTTTATATAACATTGTATTATGATATATTTTTAATACTATGTAATTTTATATTCAATTTTTTCAGTTCATTGATACAGTAATATCCATGCTTCTTCATAATACTGAACTTCCCAAACTTGCGACAAAGAATTATAATTATAAGTATGAGCCACGGTTATTCTAGCTAGACCCCAGTTTTCCAGAGGTTGTTATTGTTTAATAAGGACGCGTTTCGCTAGTTTTTGTGATCATCTCCGCACTGAATAAAGGCAACACGTCAATGGAGTGGTTCAGGGTCCGTAAACAATGTAAACATAATGGATTGTCGTGAAAGTTTTTGTTGCATGAATCAGTGCCTAAATCATTCCTACTAGTTCCATTAAAATGGCTACAATATCATTTTTAGGTTTACAGTAATTGAGTTTTGATTTTTGAGCAATCGTATAAATATAACGAAATGTTAGAAGCACCATTCTGAAAGTTATTCTATTTTTTCGATGCCTAATTAGTGGAAATTAGTGCCGTACATTTCTCCGATAGCATTCTAATGATATTTCTGCTGCACGTAGTTCTATGCTTCGAGATCGCGTCGCCATCTCTGAAGACATATGTTTGTCATTCTATGTGATATCTTTTATATACCTATATACTCTAGATATTATAAACTTATTCAATTTGGAATTCATTTCAACTTTTTTGCCTCGTCTATGATTCTTATGATTTTCAAAATATCCATTCAGTTTTCTTCAGGCCTGGTCGCAACTTCTGAAATATCGAGGAATATACAAAACTCAAAGGAAAAAATATTATGTTTCTAATGGTACGATCACTATGCGATCTTCATATGATTTTGTTAGCCAGCTTTAGGTAGTGAATCCTGAGTAATTCCAAAACATAATCAGAAAAATTGTTTCAAAAAAATTAATTCTCGTTTCTATTTTTTGCTTTTTTCGTTGTTAGCGAAAATGTGCTTGAGCACTGACACGGCTTTTTGCCAGTGCTCAAGCACATAGAATATATAATCGCGCCGAGTGCGCCTTACTAAGGGAAAGGATTCGTTATTCTCGCCAAAAACTTGTCAATATCGACGAGAATATCAGGCTTTTAGAAAATAATCTAATAATGACCTTAACACCAGCAGACTGGACCTCTATCAGTAACATAACCCAGAAATCCATGGAGGGTCGAATGTTCAGTAATACTAAACGCCTCAAAAATAAATTCTCGAGCTTGCAGGAATCGTCTGTTCCTTCAGTTCCGAACAAAAAAGAAACTGTGATTAACTTGTCCAAGAGGACATTAACACAGGAGGAGAAATCTGTCCTTAAAAAAGGAAACAATTTCTCCATTCGAACAAAACAAATTCCGGTGGAGAATATAGTAGCTAATGTTGAGGCAGCAATTCGGTCTTTACCTGAGGCTACAGCTGAGGAAGTGAGGACTGAAGCCTCCAGAATTATCAGGAAGGCTAAACCATCAAAAAGTAATATAAATTTCAGGGAATACAAAGCCATAAAGAATCTCAATGAGGACAAATCCATTGTGATCCTTCCAGCTGATAAAGGAAACGCAACGGTAGTAATGAATTCGTCAGACTATGATTTCAAAATGAGCCTTCAAACTACACTAAACTCAGAAGAGATCCTACCTCACCCAAAATCAAACAAACAAAGGCTCTCATAAAAGTTTCTTCTCTCGATGAAGAAACTTAAAAGAGAATCTGTAAGAGTGAAGCAAGGGCTCCGCGCATATACGGACTTCCGAAAATTCACAAGGATAATGTCCCATTGAGACCAATTGTTAGTACCATTGACTCGCCAGCATACGATTTAGCCAAAGTCTTAACGACGATGTTGAGACCTCATGTGGGAAACACGGAAACCTTTGTCAAGGATTCTACTCACTTTGTAGAAAAGCTGCAGAACATCCAGTTGGGACCAAATGACCGACTCGTTAGTTTTGATGTTGTGTCTCTATTCACATTAGTTCCCATCAGAGAATCGCTAAACTACGTTTCGGAGATATTCCCGAATGATATAGCAAAGCTCTTTGAACTTTGCCTAACATCCAGCTACTTTCAGTGGAAAGGCGAGTTCTATGAACAAATAGACGGTGTCGCCATGGGAAACCCTCTAAGTCCTGCAATTGCGAATTTCTTCATGGAAAAATTCGAACAAAGTGCCATCGAATCGACATCGAAGAAACCATCTACGTGGCTACGTTATGTAGACGATACTTTTGTCATTTGGGGTCACGGAGATGAAGAATTGCAAGCTTTCTTAACCCATCTCAACAGTAGGCACCCAAATATTCAATTCACAATGGAAGTTGAAAAGGATGGTGCACTACCATTTCTAGACGTCTTGGTAACTAGAAAGCCTAATGGGAAACTAGGACACAGGGTTTATAGAAAACCAACCCACACTGACAGATATCTACATAAGGAGTCTAATCATCACCCCAAACAGAAACGAGGAGTTATCAAAACACTCGTAGAAAGAGCCCGACGATTATGCGAGCCGGAATTTCTGGAGGATGAACTTGAACATTTACAGAATGCATTCATCGCCAATGGCTATAATACCAAAGAAATTCAGAGGGCAATAAGAACAAAAACTTCCACCCGTGATGATAACATATCACAAATCACACCTAACGGGAGAGCCATCTTACCATACATCCCCAAGGTCACAGATAGAATTGGAAAAATACTGAAAAGGCACAACATCGAGACCATTTATAAGCCGACACAAAAACTTGGGCAAATGATCAAAACAACCAAAGACAAAGTTGACCCACTTTCACAAGCTGGTATTTACAGAATACCTTGTGACTGCGGCAAAGTCTATATTGGCACAACAAAGCGAAGTATTAACACTAGAATTAAGGAACACGAACAGTGCTGTCGACTGAATCAGACAGAAAAATCCGCACTAGCAGAACATGCGCTAATAGATGGACACAACATAGATTTCTCAAAAGCGGAGATCATTTCCAATATTAGAAGTTACTATCCCAGGCTAAACATGGAAGCCATTGAAATTTATAAACACAAAAATAACATAAATAGTAACAGGCATAGCGCCTGGTTACCGACCTTAGGAAAAACAAAGATCAAGCCGACACGAAGCGAGAGCGATGGGCCAATCAGCATCGCGCACGTAGACGCGCCACTTTTTCCCGCCATAAACCGGCGCGCAGATGACGTTTCCGGTTCGAACGCGCCAGTGTCAGAAATTCAGCGTTCGAGGTACAACCTTAGACCGAGAATCCTCTAAAGATGCCTACCGAAGTTGTAGGCGAAACGTTAGGTGAAATTATTCCTAATAGACCACGGCCAATAAGCCCGGAAGACTCTTTTCATACCAAAAAATATTATGTTTCTAATGGTACGATCACCATGCGATCTTTATATGATTTTGTTAGCGAGCTTAAGGTAGTGAATCCTGAGTGAATTCCAAAACATAATCAGAAAAATTGTTTCAAAAAAATTAACTCTCGTTTCTATTTTTTGCCTTTTTCGCTGTTAGCGAAAAAAAAGCAATCGTTTCCACACCACCCTTGAGGTAGATTGCAGGTGCGTTTTGTTTTTACATGGTGTCCCCTGTAGGCCTAATCCATGAATCTGTCAGTTATTCGTTAAGAATGAACTGTCATAACGCTCTGTCGGTCACACACTTTACCGTTTGACGGTAAAGCGCATTCGCAATGGCTTGGCTATTTCAACCCCGCAGGAAGAAGACACGTAGATTCGAACCTACTCCTACAAGCACGAGTGGGGTTGAAACTGAGATTCATAACTCTGGGCTATGCTCGTGCTTACAGAAAAAAGGAGATATCTTTTACTTCACTTGTTCCACCTTCCTTCTGTACGTTGGAATTTAGAAGGAGAATTCCGTTCTCTTATTTCTTTAGCCAATATTTTGTTCGTTGAAATTTCGAAGAGGAATAATTCAATTGTAATGATTAATGTCGTTCTTTAAATCGTAGAATTTCGATTTTTTAAATTTCCATTAATCTCGGACAATATATACTTTATGTTATTAATGTTCTTATTGATATTTTATTTTATATTGCATCGTTTTATTTTATTATGTTATATTTTTTATATTATATATTGAATTTCATATCAAATAATGGGGAAACCTGGATAGATGATACAGTAAGATCGATGCTTATTCAAAATACCGAACATCTCAATACTGCGACTAAGAATTATTATTATAAGTATGACCCACAGTTATTGTTGCTAGACCTCAGTTGCCCAAGGGTTTTTATTATTTTATGAGAACGCGTTTTGCTAGTTTTTGTGATCATCTCCGCTCTGAAAATAAGCAACACGTCAATGGAGTGCTTCAGAGTCCGTGAACAATTTGAACATATTGGATTGTCGTGCAAATTTTTGTTGTATCAATAAGTGCCTAATTCGTTTCTTCTAGTGCCATTAAAATAGCTACAATACTTCAATACAATAGGTTTACAGTAATTGAGTGCTGATTTTCGAGCAATCGTAGAGATAGCGAAATGTTGGAAACACTAATTAAGTCTATTTTTTCAATGCCTAATAAATGCAAATTATTGCCGTACATTTCTCCGATAGCATTCTGATGATCTTTCAGCTGTACGTAGTTCAATGTTTTGAGATCGCGTCGCCATCTATGAACACATATGATTGTCATCCTGTGTGGTACATTTTATACAAGCTCATAATCGCGGCTCCGCTCGCGTTATATTTCAATTTGGAACGGTACTGATAGGTCCGCAACCCCACATTCATAACTTCGTATCGAAGGAGAGACTGCACGTGTATACATGACAAAACGATGTCGCGTATAGATTCAATAATTTCTTGCTCAAATTCACACTCGTTCAACCTACTGTAACTTTCAAAGTATCCATCAAAAAACTATATTTTAAAAAGCATTTTTCATCAGGATTAAATGCCGCAGATAACAGTCACATTCATTTTTATATTGATTCATTCCATGCCAGTCAAAAGCCCTCTTCAAATTGACCATTATTTTGGATTGAAAATGTCAAAAATGGCTATCGTGGGTTGTCTTCGGCAGACATATGCCGTCTGGGACTGTTTTATAGAACTTTTCGAGCACTACAAAATTGTCTGTGACCATGTTCCTTTATCTCTCATAGTTTACGCAGCATCGCCCGTAAAAACCGGAAAGTACCGAGATTTTTCATGAAAAATCGATATTTTTTCTATTTCTTCGTTATATAGGGATGAACCCTACTCGATCGAGTTGAACAAACACAATGAAATGTAGAATATATTTTCGATGCTAGAAGGCATATCTCCGATAGTAAAAATGAGATCTGCTTTCGAGCTAGTAGAAACCTGCTTCACCTTTCTTGTGTCCATAGGAACTTCAGAGAATTCATTGTCACTAACAATAATTGAATTGTTTTACCACTTTTATTTTATTTCTGATTTTTCTCAACATTTGTGTCTTTTGGTCAAATTTTGTTATCATAAAAAGGTAATAGTGGGTTAACTTTTCGAGAAAAAATGTATCTATGTTTTTTGTAGTACTATTAAGTCTTACGATCTTGAGTGATAATGACTGAGTTTTTGTGTATTATTGAAATTGTAGCATGTATCCTCAATATTTTCTAATGGGAGCATTCTAAGGACTAATGCATTTTGAAACCGGTCCAGAAGTTTTTGAGTTCACTCAACAAAATACAAATTTTCATCTATACGATATACAGGATTTAGAAGAACTGGTGAATCAAACGTCACATTACGATTGAGTACACCAAACATTTATTTCTTAATCAAAAATGTACCGTTTTTAAGATAATTAGAATATTTAAAAAAAAATTGCCGATTTTCGATCACAAGGCCAATATACAATATATGTTTGAGGATAGGCACCTGACTCTCTTGGATCCCATACAGATAATAATTTAATTTATATACACCTATCAATTATTATTGATTATTCAAAATTTTAATTTCTACAAAATATGGCAGATTCAAGCATGAAGATATTGTGTGAAAAAAATTTGCAATCTTTTCCACACCACCCTAGGGGTAGATTGCAAGGCGCGTTTTGTTTTAAATGGTTTCCCCTTTAGGCCTAATCCATTGATCTGATAGTTCTCCCCCCCCCTGAGAATTACTTTTTTCACGTCGTGTCTTAACGCAAGTTTTGGTGTTACAACCCCGTAGAAAGAGACACGTAGGTTTGAACCTACTCCTACAGGCACGAGAGGGGTTGAAACTTGCTTTCATAACTCTAGGCTATGCTCGTGCTTGCAGACAGTGGTAATTTTCTCTTACCTGTTTCACCTATCTTTTGTTCATTGGAACTTCGAAGAATTCATTGTCATTAACAATAATTGAATTGATATACCACGATTATTTTAATTCTGATATTTCTCAAACTTTGTGTAAATCTCTCAGATAATGAAGTATTTTGGTAAAATTTTGTTTTTATAAAAGGGTTATAGTTTGTCAACTTTTCGAAAAAGATATATTTTTAATAATTGTAGTACTACTTGGTCTTACGATCTTGCCTAATAATGACTGAGTTTTTGTGTTTTATTAAAATTGCAGCATTTTGTAACTTTTACTGGCAGCATTCTGAGGATGAACGAATTCTGAATTCGGTGTAGTAGTTTCTGAGTTTACTCAACAAAATACAAGTTTTCATCCTTACGATTTACAGGGTTCCCACAAACTGGTGAATCAAACGACACATAACGATAGAGTAGACCAAATACTATCCAACGACACCAACATTTATTACTTAATCGAAAATGTACCGTTTCTAAGATAATTAGAATATTATAAAAAAAAATACAATTGTCGATTTTCGATCATAAGGCCAATTTATGATTAAGAATAAGCACCGGACACTCTTGCATCCCATACAGATAATAATTTAAAAAAATTTGTACTCTACTTGTTATTTACCAATTTTTGATCTCCAAAAAATCAAAACTTTTTTGCAAAAAAAACTTTGTTATGATTTTTTCATAATATTTCAATTATTTGAGAAATAGTTATTTTCGCTGAACTAATTTTGGTGTCATTTGATAGTATTTGGTCTACTGATCGTGGTGTGACGTTGGATACACTAGTTCTGGGAAACCTTTTTTTACACCTATCAATTATTATTGATTATTCAAAATTTCAATTTCCACAAAACATGGCAGATTCAAGCATGAAGACATTGTGTGAACAAAAATGCAATCTTTTCCACACCACCCTTGGGGTAGATTGCATGGCGCGTTTTGTTTTGAATGGTTTCCCCTTTAGGCCTAATCCATTGATCTGATAGTTCTCCCCCCCCCCCTGAGAGTTACTTTTTCACGTCGTGTCTTAACGCAAGTTTTGGTGTTACAACCCCGTAGAAAGAGACACGTAGGTTTGAACCTACTCCTACAGGCACGAGAGGGGTTGAAACTTGCTTTCATAACTCTAGGCTATGCTCGTGCTTGCAGACAGTGGTAATTTTCTCTTACCTGTTTCACCTGTCTTTTGTCCATTGGAACTTCGAAGAATTCATTGTCATTAACACTAATTAAATTGATATACCACGTTTATTTTAATTCTGATATTTCTCAACCTTTGTGTAAATCTCCCCCATAATGAAGTATTTTGGTAAAATTTTGTTTTTATAAAAGGGTTATAGTTTGTCAACTTTTCGAAAAAGATATATTTTTAATAATTGTAGTACTGAGTCTTACGATCTTGCCTAATAATGACTGAGTGTTTGTGTATTATTAAAATTGCAGCATTTTGTATCTTTTCCTGGTAGCATTCTGAGGATGAACGAATTCTGATATCGGTGTAGTAGTTTTTGAGTTCACTCAACAACATACAAGTTTTCATCCTTACGATTTACAGTGTTCCCAGAAACTGGTGAATCAAACGACACATAACGATAGAGTAGACCAAATCCTATCCAAAGACACCCAACATTTATTACTTAATCGAAAATGTACCGTTTCTAAGATAATTAGAATATTATAAAAAAAAATACAATTGTCGATTTTCGATCACAAGGCCAATTTATAATTGAGAATAAGCACCTGACACTCTTGCATCCCATACAGATAATAATTTTGAAAAATTTGTACTCTACTCGTTATTTACCAATTTTTGATCTCCAAAAAATCAAAATTTTTTTGCAAAAAAAACTTTGTTATGATTTTTTCATAATATTTCAATTATTTGAGAAATAGTTAATTTTCGCTGAACTAATATTGGTGTCATTTGATAGTATTTGTTCTACTCATCGTGGTGTGACGTTGGATACACTAGTTCTGAGAAACCTAAATTTACACCTATCAATTATTATTGATTATTCAAAATTTTAATTTCCACAAAACATGGCAGATTCAAGCAAAAAGACATTGTGTGAAAAAAAAGCAATCTTTTCCACACCACCCATGGGGTAGATTGCAAGGCGCGTTTTGTTTTAAATGGTTTCCCCTTTAGGCCTAGTCCATTGATCTGATAGTTATTCTTTGAAGAATTAACTTTGGTCACGTCGTGTCTGAACGCAAGAGGTTTGTTTATTTCAACCCCGTAGGAAGAGACACGTAGGTTCGAACCTACATCCTACCGGCACGAGTGGGGTTGAAACTGGGATTCATAACTCTGAGCTATGCTCGTGCTTGCATGTAGTGGTGATTTTCTCTTACCTGTTTCACCTTTCTTTCGTCTGGTGGAATTTCGAAGAAATATTTGCCTTACTAACAATAATGATGCATTATTTTGGAGAAATTTCATTACTTAAAAGGTGATAGTAGTCAAATTTGATAGATAGATATTTGTTTTTTTGTAATACTATTGGAGAGGTACTACTTTTCCTTCTCCGTCATACAACAGAGAGTTATCGAAACACAAATACAGCCCTAATTTTATTAAATAATCCTATAATAAAAGATCCCTTAACTTTGGTCGGATATTTGAGCTATCGAAACGATATATTCCTTGACAACTTTATTATGATATTTCCTTAATTTTGACAGTTTTGAGAAGTTGTTTATCCTAGAAGATTAGAAGAACTGTCAGAATAAGGGTTCCGTATTCAATCACTTGTTTCTTTTCTAGACTTCAAATGGAAATGAAGCTTGACGGTACATAAAAGACTCTTGAAAAAAGGGTAGCTCAGAGAATCATTCAGTAATATATATGTCGAATGAAATTATTGGAAACCTCATATGTTTAATATAATTCAGGAATAGTTCTCTATTTTTCAGCTATAATAATTGAACCTTCATTGTTCAGGTTTTGTTCATTATATACTAGCTGACCCGGCAGACTTCGTACTGCGTCAATCGATAAATAAAAAAGCAACTTTAATATTATAATACAATATTATGGTATAATACCTTGAAAGTGGACATAAAATTGTCCTGAACAATATGTGTTTCGCCAAACGATTTCGTCTGGAAACAGCTGTTATATTTTTGAATGTTGGCCAAGAAGTGTTTAGAATCATTTCCTATCCCAGAAACTATAAAAAGCTTAAGGGATCTGGTGGTGGGGCCAATTGTGGCAATTAGATAAGCTAACTGACCCGGCGAACTTGCCTTAGAGATGAATAAAGTTGTACTAACCATTTGTTTTTTTAAGGAAATATATTAGGTGAAAAATACAAAAGTACAAAATATACAAAAAATTTAATTGCATTGAAATGGGTATCTACAGGGTGCGCAAAATGGGTGATACTTGAACTACAACTTTTTAACCGTGAGAGATGGAGGAGAATATATGACACGTTACGGTGGTCTTTTTTAGAGAAACTGATAATGCCATCCATCAACTGCATTTCTCCATCTTCTTTTGTTTTCGAGTTATAGGCTGAAATTAAAATTAAGGCGATTTCAACTTTGGCCCTTATCTCCGTTTCTGTTTGTGCTAAGATGCTGAAATGAAAACATTATACAGGCACTTTTTTCATACCAATCAGTGGCGTACTTTGTTTTTTGCTCATAGGTTTCCTTGCTCAGTTATAACATGAAGTTGTGTTTTTTCTTACGGAATCAATAGTTTGATTCAATTATCCGTGATTTGATCTCTGTTCAGAAAAACTGTCAATTCGAAGTCGCTAAAATAAAACATTTTGACATATCATATTTCTTGAAGTTTTCAAACATTTCATTATTGCCGGCTATAATGACTTCGAATTCAAATAATTGACAGTTGTTCTCATTGTCACGTGTCTTTTCAAAAGAAATCCGAGGCAACATACATAAGAGAAGGAAGGACTTATGCAGATCCCATGAAACGAACAGAGAGGGACCAAGTTAAGGCACTGTCAAAATCATATGTTCCAAACAAAATAGAAGGGCGGATGACAGTGTCTTAAATTACTCCATCTCATTCGCATGTCCACAGTTTCTCTCTAGAAAGACGTCCATAATAGGTCTCTGATACTTTGACAAATAATAGAAATAACCCATCAAATGATCTTTGTCTTGGTCTGTGATAGGTACTTTCACTTCACAGAACCTTAAGATTAACAGAAGATTAACCTGCAGGTACCTCTTTGACAGAGACGATAAGATGCTTTCTTTTTTTCTTTAGTGTCGATTCTCAATGGACGTAACCGAAAAAGATTCTGCATTTTCAAAGACGGACCTGTCCCAAACACTTTGCTGATTGCTGCGTGATACCAACAGAACATAAATACCGATATCATAAAAAGATATCGCGAATCCGCAAATTCAATAGTTATTGGGACCCCATTCAAAGATTTTCATTTGGCTTGGGGGCCCCTTTAGTACCGGGGCCCCCTGCTCTGCGGAGTCTGCGAGTCCCTCTGCTACGCCACTGGTTTGTGTCCAGTCAAAAAAAGTCCAAATGGAAAAGATATTCCCTCTAACAAGCAGTATCAACATCAGTGGCGTAACGTACACCCCCCCAACCACCCCGTTGGGGGGGAGGGGGGCGCGAGGTCTGGGGCCCGGTTGTTGAACCTTTTATTTAATTTTTTCTTTATCTTTTAAAGACAGTAAAAACTTATGTTCTGCTAATGTTATTTATTTTTATATAGAGACAGCAAAAAATTATAAATGTTTGATATGATTGTTCATATTGAGTCTAGTTAAGTCTGAAAATTAAATTCAAATAACAGTTAAAATGATAAAAATGATCTTATAAATGTGATTCATAACTAGATCTTTGAAGTAAATATCGGTTCAAATTAATGCAATTCGTTTTTTGGATATTATAATGCACTACGGGACTGAAGGATTGAAAGATCAAAATGAAATCTAAATTGTTTTATAGCGTCAGTAGTTTTTGAAAGAAATTAGGAAAACCAACAATAACAAAATTTCAAACTTTTTCAACTTTCGTTTTTTGTCCACGAGCGTGAAAAAATTTTTTTTTGGCTAACCGCTATAATATACTTTCAGCTTTAATTTCCATTTTTTAGATCTTCATATGTCCTTTTGTTTTTGATTATCGACGTCGCAGCAACAATCAATGATCACACAGAAAGTTGTCGGTTGGTTTCGAGAACCAAGAGGAATTCCCTTCATCGTCTTTTTATTGCTTTTCCGAGAATATTTTTTTTATCTTTTTCACATCAATTTGAAAATGAAACGAAAAGAGGGTTTCTTGTGTACTTTTGGAAAATCAAGCGCTGGATCGAACATATTGAGAAAACCAATAATGTAAAGTGTGCTTTCTACAGTTTAATATGTTCACAAAAACCCTGCAAAGAGCCAAATCAATCTAGCCAGTCAAATTTTCGTTTCTCTCGATCGAATTTTCGAAAAAATCAAAGGATCACGATTTTTGCTATGAAAAGCTCATAATCTTCAAATAATTTTCGAGTTTTTACCACAATTTCATTGCAGATATTACTTCCATTTCAAAAAAACGAAAAATTCGAAAATTTCAAGAAAATAGTTACCGACGGCATTAGCTTTATACAAAGCGTACCGACCACATGTGGAGGTTGGGCGGTCGGATTTTCGCTTCTTTGTTTGTGTTTGTGTGTTTTTATTTGCGGCGTTGAGCTTTCGAAAAAAACCGTTTAATGTATAAATGAAAAGTATAGAAAAAAAATCTACGAAAAGCGTGTGAAATAGGACGTATTAACTGTTTGAAAACCAATTATAATATAATAATGGAATGCAACGGCAGAAACGAGTGGAATATTATTAGTTTTTCAACTTTGCTGAAGTTCTTCCGAAAAACAAAGAAGAAATAAAAAAAATTTAAATTTTTTTCATAGGGATGGGGCCCGAAAATAATCAAGGGGGGGGCCTGGCTGAGAAACGTTACGCCACTGATCAACATCATAAACGACCCAGTTGCCACTCGATCTACTCTGACTGACGTCTTGAAAAAAAAAAGGCGCACATGAAATATCCATATATACCGGGAGATGCATGCACGAGAAGAATGCGGAAAGTCCTCGCTGCCAGACTTGGCGTGGTGCGGCTTTTCTGTGATCTTCTGCGCCGTATCTTCGGCTTCCGTTACATACCCGCTGCGATCGTCAACTTTTTGCGTCCGCCTGTCCATAAATAAATATTGCTTGCACCTGAATCCGAGAAATGTGATTTCAAACTGAGAGGAAAGAGGAGAAGATACATCAGTGGTGACACTGAGTTTTGCCGATGTTTGATGAGATAAGGTAAAGTGCCAAATTTTGGTGGGAAGCCAGGGATTTTCATTTCAACGAAAGTTGCGTGAGACAAAAGTTATTCGGGGTAAATTGTCAAAATTTTAGGTTTTTTCGATTTTTTTTTGACAACCGTAACTTTTATGGCATAAAATTTCGAACAGAAGTTGTATACATCTAAAAATTCTCTACGGAAACGGCCCTCATAACTTTTTTCTAAGAGTTGCCATTCCTGAGATATAGCGATTCTAACAGTCATATTATACATGATAATATGCACACATTTCCACGCCACCTGTGAGGTAGCGTTTTTTACCGTGGTTTCCCTGTAGGCCTACTCCACTAACTGTCATGAAAATTTTAGTGAAGCAGACCCGTCAAGTTCTAGATATTATTTTATTTTTGTTAAATATTGACCATAAGCATCAGCTATCGGTTGCAGCTTTTTTAGTGTTTTTGGGTTGGCGACAATGTGTGATTAATCATAATGACTTTCATCATGGTTGTCCATTGTAATTATTTGTTTACTTTTTTCAAATCAGATTCTAAAGGTTTGTTTGAGTTTCATAGGTTCCGTAAGAATTAAATATTTGCTAAGAATTGACAGTTGTGAAGACATGTCTTCTCCGATCACTCCTTCTTTCTCTTTCTCTAGCTGGAAGTTCATAAATTGTTCAAATAAGGCTGAGACATTAGTATTTTCATTTAAATCACAGAATCTTTCTCTATCGTACTCAACTGGAGATTTGAGCAAGACTGACCTTGGCAATTGGTACACGCTGTAGAACACAGCAACCCGACTTTTTCACTGCCACACTTGGCACTACAACTTTTTTTCAATTGCAGAAAATTGAGTTGAGAAGTTGTTCTGGAGCAGGTTGAAAAAAAGTTTGAATTTCTAGCTTTGGTTTTTTTCTGCTGCTGATTATTGTTGCCATGTTAGGTTGAACTGTGTTCATGTAAAAAAAATTGATGCCCAACTAAATTTTCTATGAGGATTATTACTGGTACTATCAAATCTACACCTACTCTTTGGTTACCAGTTCTCTCAAATATTGTCCCTCCCCATATTCGCAGAGAGACAACAACTTTGAATTTTTGGGACAAATTTACTTCTTTCCAAATTCATTTTACATACTCACCTATATTCCAGATGATAAGGTTCCCATATTGAAGTCGCGTAAACCTTTTTGGTCAAATTTACTAATTGATATGAAAAGAAGCGACAAGGAAATTTGGCAGTCTGAATGAAATGTATGCAATTTTTTCAATAAAGATCTTATTACTGATCCTTCCATCAAAGTTCCTGGTTTTGACCTTCCCAGGAGAACATGATCTGTTCTAAATGCTATTAGAACAGGCCATGGACGATGCAACAGCATGCTCTTCCGATGGAATTCGGTTGGGAGCCCTAGTTGAGATTGTGGGGAAAATGAGGAGACTTATGGAACATCTTATAAATAGTTGTCCCATTTATAAATTTCTAGATGGTTTCGAGGCTATACATGAAGTAACAAATGCATTTCTGAAATTGGTGTAAATTTCAAAATAATTTAATTTATTCTAAATAATTGGTTTCTTTTCTGCTTTTGTCTTTTTTCATTTCAGATTAAGAATTGCAAATCATTTCGAGAAGAATCTGTTCATCTGAGTCCATAGACGGATAACATGATCACGCTGATGTCTTTCAAGATATTTCTGATATTTATTATTTTCCTTAATTTTTCTTCTCGGCCAAGGTAAGGGCTTTTTTTAGCTGAGGTTTATCCCTTCCCTCATTTAATCATACTTCAGACCTGTATGGTTTTCCTGTGTTACACCTCAGCGAGATACCTTTTTGTTTCAATATGTATTGTATTACTAACTGGCCCGGCGAACTTTGTTTCGCCCCGGAGATTCATAAAGTTGTATCAACAAAACTGGTACTTTTTCAAGTAGGAGGTAAATAAGACAAAATTAAAGTACAAAATATACAAAAAATTTAATTACATTAAAATAGGTAGGGATGTACATTGTAATTTACATGAATAGACTTCACTTTATTTAAGCGGTACCTTATTATATTATTTAAAAATTGTCTCATTATTGTACCTTATGATGAACCACATTTTTAGATTTTTCGTCATAAAATTTTCCGTAGTTTTCGGAAGATAGAAAGGTTGATAACACATGGACTCAGATGCGTTAATATTATTATTAAATGTAGTTCACCGAATTTATATCAAATATAATACTTACACGAAAACGCTATCAACCTCAGCGACATCTACTGGCGTTATTCGCAAGAAGGAAAATTATTTCCTACTTTTTTTCCATTTCATTAAATTTTTCAATATTTTAATGTATTTTATGTTAACCCCACAGTAGAAGAATCCAACAAAAAAACTTTCATAATAAACAGTTCATCCAATCTTGAGTTATAAATGGTGTAACCAACAATATGGCCGACTGAGTTTTATATATAAAAAATTTTAGCTTTCTGAATCAAAAGAATAAACATACATCTATCAATACAATTGATTGCCTAGCCATGTTTGAACTTGATAGCTTACTCGATACAAATGTTGAATAGCAGATGCCGATATTGTGATAAGATATGATAGTTGTTCTTGTTTCTTGATATTCAATTTTTGTTTGAAGTTATATTTGATAAAACTAACCGTTTTCAAGGAAAGTCCAAAGAACCTAAAATTTTGATCTTACCTACTGCCTTCAAAGCCGTATAAAAAGCAATGACATATTGCTTTTAATGTTGACTGCAGTGCTGCCATCTCAGATACAACAAAATATACTAGAGTTGCACTCAAAAAACGTGTGTGGTTTGTGATAAAACATCGAGAGAGGAAGAGGAAAAAACAGTTGTCTCCTTTCCACTGTACTTGTACCAACGTGTTTCCCGATCAAAACTATGTGGTCCACATACGCGTAAACGTGGGTAAATCGAGATTACTTCCTGAATCCTGAACCTTGTACCGTTACATCGTATTTCACAGATTCATCTCCAGATAACGATCTTCCTCATAGATCTTTCCACTTAAGTTTGGACCTCGCCTTGTAACTCACTTTGCCGCACATAAGCCCACTTTTCTTTCTCAGTAAATTCAAAGAGATTACGTATAGATTACCGCTTGGAATAAGTCCATCAAGTATGCTGTGTTCTCGTAACCGGTACGCTGTAAATGTTAATGTAATCATATCATGGCATAATTCATATAGGTACTGGTAAAATCAATACTTGGTTGTACCGTTAGCCGCACATCGTACTGCATGTAAATAGGTACCTGATGATGATTGAGAATGAGAACTTTACGGCTTCAAATGAGCTCATATATTGGCAAGACAGGAGGCCGGTTCTTTGCAATTGTTGTAATCTACAGGTGGCCGGATTTAATATAATCCTTGTTTATTATCCGAAACTAGTTGCTTCGCCTATATTTCCAGTAAGTGAATTATAATCACCAGGAAACGACGCTAATAATTTTTGCCAATTTTATTGTCAATTTTTTTAATATTGTCAGAGACAACAATGAGACGGTCAACTCCTTCACTAAATTTGTCCGATTCAGGCTTTGTCACCCATCTTTGTCTATATCATTGAAGATCACATAAAGCTATCTTTGTTCTATTTCAGCGATCCTGCAAGTAGAGGCGCTGCGTACGGTTTTGTTGGCGTTACCAAATTTGAAAATAAATACTGCCATGGGCAGAACATGAACTAGCTCTATATCCTTTCTTCTATTGCGAAAGTGCAATTCTATCATCATCAGTCCACGTGAATTTAAACCATTATGGCAACACCTAATATATTCCGTGTTGCTATAGTAGCACTTGCTTCAAGTTGAAATTTGAACTTTGTGAGTGATTGTGTACCTATTTCAAATTATTTTTCAAATATGATTACGTAAATGCTTTATATGTGGAGCTGAAGAAGATGAAGTATCAAAAATTCATCGTTTTCCAACTAATATACATCTGACAAGAGAAACTAGGAATGAAATTCATGGGAGAACACCATCGAAATTATAGAATATGCTCTAACTGTTTTACCCCAGAGTCATACATATAGATCATAAACTACTCAGAGATGCAGTTCCAAGTTTCAATGTAGTAATAAACCACTTTCTTGAACTTCTGCAATGCCAGGAAAATGTGAAGAAAGCAGATTTATTATATCTGAAAGTAGTGATGATGTGCCAATCCACTCAGATAGCCCAAATGTCATTGCATCAGGTATGTTCAGAATGTATACTATAAATAACTGTGCTACGCTACTGGGCGGGAGGTCCATAGGACATTTCCTCAATGGAGAAGTGGAGAAACGCTATAAAAAAATTTTTGTCCAGGATTAGCAGATTATTGTTGAAGATTTGAAAAAGACTCTCCAGAAGCTAAATATTCACGAAAATCATAATCATCAATTTTATACTAAGTAATAATTTCACTAAATCTAGCTGATGTTTGTACTTTTAACGAGTTTTGAGTGACAAAGAAACCTATCACATTTTAACGTTTGGTCGCCCTAGTATATTTAAAATTCGATAAAAATCTCATATGATGAAAAAAATTTTCTAAGCCAGTGTTTTCGTTCACAGTTTTCGACAAAAAATTTTAAACACCCCATGATGATGTTTCTGAAACTAAAAAGATTCATGACCTTTCATATTTCTCTACTTCGATGTTATGAGAACAAAAGATTATAGAGTCAGAAAGATAGGAAACGCCCTTATATCTGTGGTACTAAAATCCGACTATGATTTTTGGCTAGTTTCTTACTTTTAAATCTTAGATGACGCTGAAAACATTATTCAGTACAGAAAACTATTATAGAAGGCACGAAATTCGAAACACATTTCTCATGCATTTTCATTAAATTGAGTATTCTTTGTCGAGCTTTAAAAAAAACAAAAGCAGGGCTCCGCTTTTTGATTAGAATGATATTTTTCATCTACACATTATTTTGAATCAAATGAAATACGCTTCTGGATTCTTCATATTTTTATTTGAAATGATTGTGTAAAATCAACTACAATAAAATAATTATGAAATTGAGAACATTTCAAAAATTTTTTGACTTATTACAGAATTCTTATAACAATTTCAAGAACTTATTCATACAGTAAATTCTCTATAAATCGAACATCGATAAGTCAAACAGTTGTTCTGGACCCTATTCACACATATCTTTCCCAGTGTGTTTTCAAGTCAATGAGTCTAGAGTCTAGAGGGTCTAGTAGATGAGTCGAACACCTGGAAGGGTTGTCAAGAGAACCTCCACTTCTATAAGTCGTTCTTCTGACCACCATTGCCTCTATTAGTGAAACTTTTTGATCTAATGAATGAGACCAAAGAAAATTCGGTTCCCAAACAAATCACCACACGTGATGAATATCATACGATTTTTCGATCTCTAAGGACATGTTTCCAGTGATCAGTCGCTCGTTTCTCATTGATGATGATTTCGTGTTTACCTGAGTTTTTTCTCTCAATTAAGTGAAGTCTCACATGAACAACTCGAATGTTTGGTGAGCCGAACAATAGATAACTCGAACAGTTTTTTTGGTCCCTAGGAGTTCGACTTAACGAGAGTCCACTGTATAATTACAGAATGTTTGAACAACTATAAAAAAAAATATCAGAGGTGTACAACAAGACCTGTAGGTCAGCCCAGCAAGAGTTCTTTATGCGTTATCCAGAACAATATATTCTTACCCCGAAAACTCTATCCATTTGACAGCACTGAAAATGAAAAGCAATGAACAAGACAGACATGATACGAGTTTCAAAACTTACATTTCCATTCTCTTTGGTGATGAAAAGAATGCACATTCAAGATTATTCTTTCTATTATTTCTGCAATTAATCACCATCCATTTTGAATGTTGGCCAGTTTTTAACACAAAATTCATGACAAAAAATCACACACGAAAATATTATAGAGTGAGCTAGGTGCTACTCTTGTAGATTATTAGTTATTTCAATGGAAAATACGCAGCAAAAATAGTTATTCACGTATTTCTTTCAAAATTGACAACATCCTACTAATAATCTTTGCCAAATGGACCCTAATTAAATATTTCAACCATAACCCGTTTACTTTTGAAACTACAGATGTCGCTCACATCACTGTAGTCGCTTCGTTTCCCATCTTTATACTCTTTTGATGAGAACGGTTATGCTCAGGATGTTTAGAATAACAAAACTGAAGATAATACTGAGTACTTCAACCTTTTTCGCGTTTTTTTCGATATTATGCAAATTATTTCAATACATGAAATGGTTTAACAGAAATTAAATTCTCAGTAATATCAGAAACGAAAACTTTTCAAACGAAAGCTCGTGCTCATGACTGGCGTAAATCGTATTCTCAAAAACGCCGAGTCACAAAGTGTTACCCTTCCCGACAACGAAATCAAAAGTGATTTCTTCACCTGTCTACCTCAATTCCAACCAGAATCGCGTGTGCATAAATACGATAGACAGACCGCCGCACCTCCAACTAATAAATCAATTTACCCTTCTGTATTCATTAGAGCGTCGATTGCGAAAGATGCCATTGCGCATCGTACCCGCTGAAATTCTCCCTTTGTTGCCGATAATGGGCAATCGACACGGGCAAAACCATGGAGGTAAAGAAAGTGGAGGGGGCATAACGTTTGAAAAGTGTCACCAAAACAAATCCGGATTTGGCAAACCAAGATGGCCGACTTCGAGGTATTTTAAACTGTAGGTTCTGCAATTTTGGCCTTATTTATTATTCGTTCGTTGGTTTTGGCAGTTGTATGTAGTGAAAAAACATATAAGAAATGGTTTCTTGTACAGCATATGCTGATCTTACTCGAAAATTAATGGTGAAAAGCTGAATTTTTGACGTTTGTAAATACATGGTTTAATTATTGTTGCATACGACTTTAATTGATAGGGATACACGAGATAATTTACCTTTTTGTTTCATTGCATATTATCTGAATTTGTATGTACTTTAATTGAAAAAATAGGATGTATAATTAGTTACAGGAACAAATTATTCATTCCGTACGTGATTCAACTCACCAATTCATTAAAAGCAATTGTTTATGATATTTTGACTCCTTGATTTGTTTCGATCATTATTTATTCATCTTTTGGTCATTAAAAAAGAATCGAACAAACTTCGAATTGTAAAAATTCAAATATACAAAATTCCCGCCACAAATTTGGCTCCGCAACATGGCGGATTTTTGGTGACACTTTCATAGCAAGGGAAACATAGGATATGCTACCTCCCCTTCTTCTACATCCATGGGCAAAACGGCCCAGGGCCTCCTGCAAAGAACAATGCGCCGATAGGATCTATATCGGCGTGTTATGCCGGCCGAGGGACAACCGAAGTGTGAAAGTTAAACTTACGCTTCATTTCGGGCTCAACAATGTAGGTATTAATGTTGTTAGGAGGCGTAGTTTTCAATTGGAAACGGATAAGTAAGGATCGGGCATTACTTACGGTCTTGTATCGGTTTCTTGTGAACTTTCCAGTGGTATCGAGTTTCCGACGAGATTAGAGTCCTTACGAAATGCTCGGATTGGTCTTTCGTGTCGGGACCACTGAACCGAGATGACTAATGGAAAAATCACCAGGAATCTATACCATCAGCGCAGATGTCACAGCCAAGGGTACATGTATTTTAAACATGGACAAATAAATAGAAATATGAAAAGTGGAACAATCCAGATGTTATGTAAAATATTTAGCATATTCTCTTTCATGATCAATCAAATCAAAATATCGAAGATGTAGGAATAAATTAAAGATTTGAAATAAAATCTTTATTTTCAACAGGCCGTAACTCAGAGAAAATGGTTGATAAGAAATAACAAAAGAGGAAAGTGTAACTTGGGTTTTCTTGTTTTTGGATTTGAACTTTAAAATTTTGTAGCGTCAGTATTTTTGGGTTGTATCAGAAAAACCAACAATAACAAGTTTCATTTTTTTACTCAACCGTTATGGTGTTAGGATACTTCGTTCATTTAGGTTCAATTTCAGTTTTCGAGATTTTGATACGTCCACTTTTCATGAAGTTATCAGCCTTCAAATGAAAAAAAAACCTGTTTCATTTTGACTATCGATATCTTAGCAGCCATGACACAGAAAGTTATCGGTGGGTTTTGAGAACCTGAATGAATGCTTTTTCGAGACAATTTTTCTTTCTTTTTTTCACATTAATTTGAAACTGGAACGAAAAGAGTTCTTCTAGTGTTCTTTTGGAAAATCAAACGTCGGGTAGAACATATTGAGAAAACCAATAATGTTAAGTGTGCCTTTGACAGGTCTATAAGTTCACGAAAATCCTACAAAACGCCAAATTAATCCAGCCAGCAGTTTTTTGTTTCACTCGATCGAATTTTTTCGGAAGGATCACGATTCTTGCTCTGAAAGCTCAAAAACATTCGAAATAGGATAATTTTCAGATAGGATCAATAAAGTTTGATTATTTTTTTAATAATTAAAAACACTCGGCGCGACAATTAAAAGGACAGAAAAATTTTCAAAATTTTTTGGTGATTTTCAACAGGCTGTATCTCAGTGAAAAATGGTCAGATGGGAACTAAAAAACTTTCTTCTGAAGCTTGAAGACTCTGGTTTCTTAATTTGTTGGTTAACAACTTTTCGGAGAACCGGTAGCCATGCTAATCTTCGGATAAATCAGGAAGAAAACATTTTCAAAATTTTTCGAATTTTTATTTTTTCTCCACGCGTTTAGGAATATTTTTTTCGAGCTGAACCGATGCAAAGGTCGCATAGTCTGTTTATTGAGCTCTGATTTGCTCTTCATCACCCTCGGATATTACCATTTGTCTTCTAGATATCCAATTTTGAATGCAAACAATTCCTTTTTCACTCAACTGCCGATATATCTCCGGAATCCGGAACTACTGACCGAATAGCGAGCAAGGTTTTTGTTCCTTAAACTTGAATTAATCGGCAGTTGATTGCAAAATAATCTTTTTGCATTCAAAATTGGATATCTGAAGCTCGAAAAAAAATTTCTATGCAAAAATAAAAATTCGAAAAATTTTGAAGAGGATTGCATGGCTACCGGTAATCCGAAAAATTTTTGATCAATAAATTAAGAAATTAGAGTTTTCAAGCTTCAAAAGTGAGTTTTTCTGTTGGCCATACGACCATTGTTCACTGAGATACAGCTTGTTGAAAATCATTTAATGTTCATTTAATTGTTGCGCGGAGTATATATAATTTATTAAGCATCGAAAATATATTACATGGCAGGTCAAAATTAATCAGTACAAAAAATATATAGCATAAAATTTAAAACATACCTAAATCAATAAAATACGCATACAAAGAAGTTGAAGCTAGCCACTCCCTATGAAGTACATTTTTCAGCCATCAGACATTAATGTCATCGTTAGTTTTCAAAATCTTCTAGTTATTAATGATACAAGTGCAAAAAGCATTAGCATTGATATACCTGTACGAGAAATGAGTGTTAGAATGGGCTTTTTATACGAGTATCATACATTATTTCCTCTAATTCGTTGGATGTTTATCGAACTTAATGAAACATTTCCGTAAATATCGTTCAGTGATTTTTCCAATGGAAATATTGATTGGCTGAACTGTTTTCTCTCACATAATTTGACAGACAATGAATAAATCCGTGGCCGAAAGCCAACATGTCATCAATAAATTAATATTACCAAGAAAACTGTGCTAGAATGAAATATTCTCACATGATTTTGTTTTACGAGATGTGGAAAGATAAACGGATTTGACACAGAATTAGAGAAAATAGTTTTCTCTATTTCAGTACCGCAATGAGTTTATTACATTGTTTTCAGTTATATTCCTCGTTTTGTAATTGTCAGTTCTGACCTCGGATCCTATCAATTTTTAAATCAAATCAATTCAAATTTTTCAAACTGTCAAATTCCATAAGTCACTCCAACTGCCAAGATACAATACAGAAGTCACTTATATGTAGAATCTGCATTAATATTTTAATTTCGATAATATTTCACAAAATATTACTGAAATAGAGAAAATATCGTCGAATACGCGTGGCAGAAGAAAATTCTGCCCATTCTACCACTTAGAATATACTATTTTTTCCTCATTATCGTTTTATAATCTTGAATCACCACCCTATTCGAAACTTTGACAACTCTATCGAACCCATAACAAGTCAAAAATACCGTTCTTCATATCTGTCAGCTGCAAGAAACTTTTCTCCGTCCTTGCTTTCGAAACAATGAACCGGAACTCGTGGCCGTTGATCATACTCCTTGATTTTTCCGCCAGGCGAAAGATCGTCAGGCAAAAAACCTGGCAGACACGATATCGACGCACATTCACCGTATTATTAATTGGAGACAGAATTGTTGAAATATCAATGAGTGGTTGACATTCTAAACTACCGTCAGCCGTGCGCTGTAAAACCTCCAGAAAGGTATCGGTCGTTTGTTTTGTTTAATGGCTACAGATCGTCGTGACAACCTGTACACGTTCGAGAATTTTTACGCGGGACATGAAGCTGGGCAAAAAACGATTCAGGAATTTTCTGTTTGAGATAGCGAAATCTCGCGATAATAATTAATGATATGATATTCTCGCACACATATCTTGAAAATATAATTAGGGTAAAACCCGGATAGGTGCCCCACTTTTTGAAATTGCCTCATATTTTCGAAAATATCGATTTTATCTGAATAATTTTTATGAAAGTAGTTAGACTTGTTATTTGAGTTAAAATACTGTGGGTTTTTTCTGACCTAGCATTAGCAGATTTCACAGAATTTTGATTTTTGTGGAACATTATTTCTGGGGATAGATGCCTACAAGTATGTATAGTTGCCCCACTATGAAAATACTGAGAAGGATAGATGCCTTCAGTCCGCGATAGATGCCCTTCATATTGTATGATCCAATTACAAAGCCAAATTCAATGAAATCCCTTATCGTTATATCTGTTATAATCGTAATATAACCTAAATCAGCCTACTTAATGAAATTTCGAAAGCATTTATTAAACGAAAATATAAATTCTTTATATCATAAAATATCAGGTAGGTATCAACATTATTGTTATAAAATATTGAATACCTAATAGGTTTAAACAGAAATAGAAATATGTACTCTTCTTAAAACAAAACAACACAACGAAGAGGGGATCAGTCAGATAGTGTTTTAAGTTTTCCACATCTTGAGCAGTAGTTCCGAAAAAGTGTACAGGTTTCATGAAACCAGTTGAGTGATACCTTATACACTGAATTCAGTCGGATTGAGACCTTGTATTTTCATTCATAATTTCATATCTCAGGGGCATAACGCCTTCGTAAGTTGTCCTGTGGTCCAAGAGCAAACTTGACCTTGTACTCTTTCTTTTCTCTCATACTTCCGCGACATGGTTTTGCTACAATCAGTAAAGAGGTCAGATCGGTACACATACAATAACAGAACACTAAAAATAATTAAAAGAATTAATACTCGGACTATACAAGTGTATGGGTTGTATAGAGATATATATGTCCCCTAAGGGCATCTATACCTCGAAAAATCAGGGCAATTATCCTTTTCGGTACGGATAGATATATTTTTAATATGCGAAAAAAGTGCATGGGCATCTATCCGTACCGAAAAGGATAATTGCCCTGATTTTTCGAGGTATAGATGCCCATGCACTTTTTTCGCAAATTAAAAATATAAAAGCAACTGGTCATACTTAGATGCACATTTGAAGAACCAGTTTATTGATATAATAAAAAATTTGATCGAATTTATAACTACTTCGAAAGTTCTACAACGGCAAATACTAGCCTTTGAAACTTTTACATGTTTCCGAAGTTCGTTGCGGAGATAATCACATACACTTGCAAAACGCGTCCTCACTGTACCATATTTCGTTACCAACTGAAGTTAAGGGTGACAGTGGATCATTCTTACACTATTAATTATTAGTGGAGAGTTAGGGAAGTTAGGTATTTTGAAAATGAGGCATCTATCCGGGTTTTACCCTAGAGGTTTTCGATATACACATTATACCCAAAAACGTAATAAGTTCAAAATCACCCTGTAACTTCCAAAGTTTAACAAAGTGTACCAAGTTCGACGGTCTATTAGGCGTTTCTGCAGAACTGGACCTCTATTTGAAATCTGAAAATTGGGATTATGAAATTGTTTGATGTTTCTACCGAGCTAAAATATTCTTGGAGCCTGACTTCTTTCAGTTTTACAGTGAAAAAAAATTTTTTGTTTTCGAATTTGAAAGAATTCTGAATACATTCGTACACAAATCGTTGCATTCCTCAAAATAGCATTGTTATTAAACATTCTGAAGATCAAATTGCAGAAATGATGGAAGTTCTGAACAAATTTAACAATAAACTAAAATTTACTCTAGAAACAGAACTAGACAATAAAATCAACTTTCTGGACATTACCATCATTAGAGAAAATAACAAAATAGAAACTAAAATGCTAGGAAAATCTATTAACTCAGACCGGATAAGTACATAATACCAAACAGAAAACAGCAATAGTAACAAATTATATAGATCGAGCAATCAAATTAACTTCACCACGCTATAGACCGGAGATACTAGATCAGATCAGCTACCTACTTGCCACCAACAATTACCCTCAAGAAATGAGAACAATAATACAACGCACCCATAAATTTTACAACTCACTGAGTTGCCAAAATCCAAGACCCGAACCAATAGTTTACATACCCCTACCATACATTCCAACACTGTCTGAGAAAAAAGAGAACATAATAAAACCATACCCAAATTTAAAGATTGCACACAAACCATTCATACAAATCAAACAATTAGTTTCAAGATAAAAAGCAAAAGTCCCGAAAAATCAAAAATCACATATCGTCTATGAGATACCATAGATACATAGGGCAAACGGAACAAAAATTGATCGACAGGATAAAAGGACACAAATATTCTAAAACCCACAGCCCTTTACAAGCACAAAGTAGAAAACAACCATACATTTAATTTCGAGGATACAAGGATATTGGATAGAGAAAAAAATAAAAAAACCAGATAATTTTAGAGATGATTTGCATAAAAAGAAATACGAACTCTATTAACGACAGAACATATATAAATGGTCTAAACAAAATATATTCAACTCTTATAAAGAAAACAGCATATAACAACAACAGAAGAAAAAGAAGAGTGACAGCGACACCGACGTGACAATTCAATGTCTCAGCGCCAACTTAATATCATCAAATGAAGACACATGCAACAGAGGCAGATATAACGAAAAATATTGTTTAACAATCAAAAAAGTAACAGGTCTCTATCTCAAAAAAAAATTATCTCTCAAAAAATTTCAAAAAAAAATTATATATTATTATGTAACTGTGTTTTTAATAATTGTTTTAGATTGAAAAAGGGCCCAATCCCGAAACGTATCTTTTATATATCCTTGACTGAATAAATAAGGTTAAAACAATTCCAGATGATCAATTAATTCAACAAAACATAAGAAACTGGTGGAATAAATGAATCAACAAACAACATAATGTATAATATAACATAATATAATATAATGCAATTATGATGTTCATGAATAACATGGAATTTGACCTTGTAATTGTTGATTTATTTATTGTACCAAGAATACTTTTTTGTCATGCAAATATGTTCATGGGTGAAGCACTGTTATGTCAACGATTATTTTGATTTCCTGTTTTGTAATTTATGCCATTTTCATGTAGAATTGATACATTTTGTCTTTTGCCCTTCCGCATTTTTCCATTCATTAATGTTTTCCATTATGAGGAAAAACTTATGGCAGATTCCGTTTATATGTTTTTCTGCTTGTGATTTACTATAGCTGCCCTATTCTTCGAGATATCCAAGGACCTTGAACACTCCATAGATATCTAGTTCCTTCAGCAGGTACCGCTCTTTCACAACTCGTACTTAGAGTATGATTAATAGAAATGAAATGGGCTCAGGGAACAACGGACATCCATAACAGAAAATGCCACACACGTATCACAATAGATGAATTATTGAGCAAGGCTGTGCTATCCATGAAATCAATAAGTATTCACCAATTCAGAACAATTGGACTAATTTCTAGACGGCGCTGACAATGCTCCATTACGGATTCAAAAGCGATTTCAATCGAAATAACTATTCGATATCGAAATGCCATTCGTGTGCCTGGAGATGGTGAGAGTTCAAGAAATAATAATGGGTTATCTCTTGTCTTCGCGGCTAAAGGTTATCGGACACGGGTTAGAAACGATCGCATTCTTTTGTTGAATACTAAGAGAGTAATAGAGGGAAAGATAGATTAATTCGTTGGAGATATTCTCCACGTAAGTATAGAGATGTAAGCAGATTCTGCCATTTTTATGCTTTGTATTATTTTTTGGGATAAAAAAATTTATTGTATTACATTATTTTATTATATTATATTACTAGCTGACCCGGCAGACTTTGTACTGCCGCAATCGCTAAAATATTAAAAAAAGTTTCCTCTTTACCTCTTGAATAAAGAGAATTCTTTTGATGTATGAATAACAATGTACATATTAAATTTTTTGTATATTTTGTACTTTTTTTTATTCCACCTAATATATTTCCTTCTTGAAAAAAAAACCAATGGTTAGTACAACTTTATTCATCTCTAAGGCGAAACAAAGTTCGCCGGGTCAGCTACCTTATCTTATTGCCAATTGCCACAATTGATCCCACCATCAAATCCCCTAATGCTCTTTAGTTTCTGGGATAGGAAATGATTCTAAACACTTCTTGGCCAACATTATACCATAATAGTTTATTATAAAATTAAAGTTGATTTTTTATTTATCGATTGAGGCAGTACGAATTCTGCGGGATCGGCTAGTTTCACAAACCATGTCCACACAATGCTGCTGCAACAATCGACGAAATCTCAGCAAATAGTTATCAGCATTTTAACGAACCATTGAACAAAATGAGTAATAATTCATCGAGCTCACTTTCTTGGTGGTTTCTTAGCCTAAAATCAAATAATTAAAATTTGTATTAAGTAGATATTTTAAATTTTGTACTCACCATTCAATGGATTCATCATCTTGATATTGAAGTGATATCCATCATCACCTCTCCAAAATATTAGCGGGTATTGTTGAGCATCGTATAAAGAGTGTGTTTCATATATTCGTTGCAATTCTCCAGTATTGCGAAGCGTAAGGACAATATCACGCGTTTCCAAGTTTTCACCTACAATCACAATTGCCACTTCGTCTATTGTAAGGGCATTGAATTGGCGTCTTGTGCTCCAACAGGTCGTTTATCTGCTCTAATCACAACCTTGTGACTGTCACTTGGCATACGTTCCAAAGCAGTTTTAAATGATAGAACCAATGCATGAGTGACGTTGATCATCCATATTGCCTATATGAAGTAAATTTGAAGCAATTTATGATGTGTATCTTCAAGTGATTGTAATGATTCAATTCGATGGTGAATCTATTCTTGGATCTAAATAGCAGAAAGGGAAAGACAAAATAAGTGATTTGAAATCATTAATGTTAATATTATATTCTTACCTGGAATGGTGGATTGAATCCACGTCCTTTAATTATACCTGCTCCAAATGAAGTCATTTAGAAACACCAATTGTATTTTTGTGTGTTCAATAGAAAATATCAATGTCTTGATTCGGACGTTCAGGCAACTCAAGATACACAGTTTAAATTGATAGATAGATAGACAGATAAATCTTCTTTATTTCAAGTTTCATATAAAAATAATTACATAAAAGATGAAATGACGTCAAACATGATTACTTACAATTCAATACAAATTTTCAGAACCAAAATAATCGTCAAGACTATAGGGTTCCAGTTGGATCAACATTTTCTTTATCAGTTTCTTAAATCTAAATACACCTTCGACGCACTTAATACGATGCGGCAATTCATTGAAAACTCGAATACACATATAATATGGTCCCTTTTCACTCAGTGTTAACCTATGAAATTGCCATCATAGATATAGATAACTATCGTCACTTGGCATACGTTCCAAAGCAGTTTCAAACAATCGAACCAATGCATGATGTTCATGAAGTAGTTGCTGCAGATCTTGAAGAATTATTCTTCTCACATCTGCATTAATTGATTGATGTTGATCAAGTTGATCAACCATATTGCCTATATGAAGTTAATTTGGAGGAAATTATGATGTGCATCTTCAAGTGATTGTAATGATCAAATTCGATGGTGAATCTGGCCTTTTGTGTGTTCGATAGAAAATGTCAATGTCTTGATTCGGACGTTTAGGCAACTGAAAATACACAGTAATTTACAATTGTAAAACGGGGATTTGTTCACAACATTTCGTTATGAAATTTTCCGTAGTGTTCGGAAGAAAGGTAGGTGTAATAACACATGGACACAGATGCGTTAATATTATTAGAAAATGTATCGTATTGGCGTTGTTCGCAAGAAGGAAAATTGTTTCCTATTTTTTTCCATTTTATCAAATTTTTCAGAGTTTTAATGTATTTTATGTTAAATTCGACATAGAAGAATCAAACAAAAAAATCTTTCATAACAAATAGTTCATCCAATCTTGTGTTATTAATGGTGTAACCAACAAAATAGCCGACTTAGTTTTATATATTGAGATTATATCAGTATATTATGTTTTATTAATTTAAATGTGCCAGGATCCACCCCTGTATCAATATTCTGTTCACAATTTTTACTTCTCAAGTAACTTCAACAGATTCGGAAAGGGGAAATTGGGATTTCTTTTTTCATTTCTTTCAAATTTTGTGACATTTCTGTCATAAATATTCATAAACCTCCGAACATTATTTCGCCAAGAAATCTTAATGTTGATGTTTTTTAAAGTAGCAAATGCATTTGATTTATTCTGAATAATCGGTTTCTTTTCTGCTTTTGTCTCTTTTATTTCAGATTAAGAATTGCGAGTCGTTTTGGGAAGAATGTGTTTTTCTGAGCCCATCGACGGATAACATGAAGATGGTCACACTGATGTCTTTCAAGATTTTCCTGATATTTGATATTTTATGTTATTTTGTTTACGGGGAGACAGGTTTATTCGGCTGAGATTTTTTCCCCTGACTGTATAGTATCGTATGATACAAGTGTTGATAGTATCGTATGATTCTATAGTACCATACAAAGAATGTTATGATACCCCGTTTTTTTTTTTACCTCAGCATAGGTACTTTTTGTTTCAACATTCATTGTATTATCTTAGCTCTCTTTTTCATAAGATATATATATATATATATATATATATATATATAAATATATATACTTCTCAAGTGGTCCTAAGTTCCAAGTATCCTGGTTCTGAATTACGCTTCGATATACAATCGGAAGCAGCCGATTATTGTTGAAACGGTACATAACAAGCTCCTACGAAGAACCATAGCTTCACATTGGGTCAAAGCTTCATCGAATCAACTCTCTCTGATTAAAACATAACCACATATCGACGATGAATGGGGCTGCATGCGATTACAGTTAATAATTATGGCTTACAAACGTCGGAGCATATTGATTAGGAGCGGACCACGATTACAGCAATTTTTTTAATTCAGGCAGCGTAGTTTGGGAGCTTCTCTGACGATACACTTGAATGGCTGTTAACGGGAGATGTGACTAATCAATCGTTGTCGAGTTTCATGGGTAACATCGATAGAAAAAAAAAACATTTAACGATGCAACGAATAGAATAGCTATTTATAATACGAAGGCAATGATATTATTTCATAAGTTGAAAATGAGTAGAATGAGCGACTGTTAGAATGAGTCTTCTGTATGAGTATTATATAAACTGCTCCACATGAGTTAGGGATATTGACTTATATAGTTTAAATGAAATTTTGTGATGAAAATTCATATTAATATGATTTCAAGTTGCAGGAAATAATAATATATTCTAAAACAAGTTGCAGAATAACCTCCTATTCCAACACGAATGCGAAGTTCGAAAACGAGCGACGACGGAGCGAGTTTTCGATAGCATGAGTGTTGGAATTGCCTTCTGCAACGAGTATTAGACGATATTTTCTCTATTTCAGTCAAGTTTTGTGAAATACTATCGAAATTCATTAAAAATTCAGGTTAGTGACTTTTATATCTCATCTTGGCAGTTGGTGTGACTTACGATATTTGACAGATAACGGAATTTGAATTGATTTGATTCGAAACTTGATCCGATCGGAGGTCAGTACTGACAACTAAAAAACGAAAAATATAACTGAAACAATGCTGTAATGAGTTTCATTACAGCACTACTTTCAGTACTGTAATGAACTCATTACGATACTGAAATAGAGAAAATTAATTTTAGCTTGTAGGTCTGCAGCGTAAACAGGGTGGTTAGGAAAAATCGAGTAACATAACAAAATTTTATTCCCAGAGAATCCAAGCATTTTAAGACTATCAATACAATGTAAGGCCTCCAGGGGCATCAATAACAGCTTGACATCTTCTTTGCATACTACATACGAGGTTGTTGAATATTTCTTGAGAAATTTGGTTCCATGAACGGGGCAGAAGCTCTTTGAGATCATTTAAGGATTCTGGGGTAGGTTGCTAATTATCTATTCGTTTTTTGGAGCTTATCCCATGCATGCTCTATGCAATTCAAATCTGGTGAGTGCGGAGGTATTGGTAAATGTGGAATACCAAGCTCCTCGCGCGCATTCTCAACTATGGCTGCACGGTGCGGTCTAGCGTTATCGTCTAGAAATTGAAAAGTTTAGCAGCGTGAAAATTTGTCAAAACATTGTCAATGACATGCTCCTTATATTGTCAGGCGGTCATATTCCCAGGACAAATGTGTAGATCTGTGCGCCTGTTGAAACATATCCCGGCCCATACCATAACACTACCCCCTCGGAATGGATGGACTTCTTAGACATAGCGACGATTACGGGGTATGCGTGGGATTGTCCACACCCTTATTCTTCGAGAATCTGAAAATCTATATCTGGATTCATCAGTGAAAAGGACACCACGCCATTGATGGTTCCAATTGATATGTCGCCTGCCCATTCCAGTCTTTGACGCTTATGGTCACGTGTTAATGGAACTCCTCTTAATGGACGTCTAGAATGTAGATTCACCTCTCTCAAACGTCGTCTGATGGGACTTTGATCCCATTTGCGTTTTGAAAAGTATTCCGTAGCATTCTACACGTAGATGTAGGCTTTATTCCCACCGAAACGGTGATGAAACGATCCTCTTTCGTCGCCCACCAAGCCTTGGTCTTCCCAACAAAGAACCTATTTTCCTGAACCTATTCCAAACTCCAGATATCACACTATTGGAGCCTTTCCGCTACAATAACCTGAGTTAGGCCACCCTGTAGCATTCCAATAGCCCTATTAGACTCAGCGTTTCTTAATCTACATCTTGGCATTTTCAGAAAACTCGTTTCAAATCTGACTACATTTCAAAATAAGAACATTCATGAAGCACATGCATAGAACCAAACTTCAGCAAAAATGCGACCAGATTGACGAAATGTCTCATACGGATTTTTATTTGATCGACTCAAGTTGTTATTGAGTTGACAGCGATTTTCTCGAAGATTACATACTTTTCACAACGATTGAATACGATATCCCTAACTCTTGTGGAGCAGTATATTATTTTCTGTGATTCTATGGCTTTATTTCAACAACAAACATTTATGCACATTTGCCATTCACCGTTCAGTTATGCGGAGTATTTTTTAAAATTTTATTAACTTTGGAATAATAAATCTCCCTCATTATGCATTTTGGGCCATCAGTATATTCATCAAACGATACTTATTTTACAATGTAGGTACCTACTACCACCTCCAGAAAGATGGGTACACATTTTTGGCTCACCCTGTTTAGAAAATTGTTTGAATAACCAAATTGAGTTTTTTTCTTTTCACTTCAAATAATTGGGCTTCGAAGTAGTATTATGTTATATTGGAAGTGTAGGTATATATGGAAGAATACTTTTTTTGTTTTAGTTGTCTGAAAAATGAAATTCATTTCAATCCTATAAAAGATGAAGCGGAACATTCGCTCTAATAATAATTGTGAATTATTTTTGAAACATAGATGAATTCAAAATAGTAATCATCGAAATGAATACCATTAATTGAAAATGGTATTCATTTCGATGATTACTATTTCGAATAATTGAAAATGGTATTCATTTCGATGATTACTATTTTGAATTCATCTATGTTTCAAAAATGTTCTCGATATGGCCTCCATAAAGGCAGAGAATTTTTTTTTTCTTGATTTTGAATTATATTTCGTATTATATTGCCCATTGTTATGATTTTTATTAAGTGACTTTACAATAAACTTGTTGATATTGAAGCTCCTGTGCGCATATCATTGTATTTGATGAATAATTCCACTTAATGAGTAATTTAAGTACTAACTAATATTATTCAATAAAATTATACAATGAGTAACAGCAGAATGTGCAAAAAAGTTTTTCTGAACAGGTGACAAAATCAGTTTTTCTCAGAAATGTTCCATTTTCGCTAAAGATTCGAACACCTTTTTTTCTGAAGGAGGTTATCACCTGTATTTGACCTTTTCGAAATCATCACAGAATGGGAAACTTTTCAACGTTATTCGCAGAAAAAGTGCAGTGCTTTTTTTAAACCACCTCATATCGAATTCGGTACAGAAGAATATTTTCTCCAAAACGTGAATTTTAATCATTTATTTCCAGAATGCCTGAGAATGAGATTCTGTGCTATTTTCCAGTGCATTGATTGCAGCAATCATTCAACAATCACCAAAAAAAAAACTCATTCGAAAAGTATTTAATTGCACCAACATTTTCATTAAACATCAAATTGAGAGACTTTCATATAAACGAATTTTTCATATCAGGTAAAGCACCATTCTGATCTACATTCCGTTTTTTTCTGACTTGGTTTTTTCGGGATACCCTGTACATATATTCGAATGCCTATGGTTAGCCATCATCCGCCATATTAAGTAGCATTTTGACAGGTCGTTAGATCTCCTAATAAGATGTAGAAGAATTCCACTTAAAATAAAGCTCGAAGAAAAAAACGAACTATCAATTTCTAACAATTACCTACCTGTTGCGAAAGTCGTCGATGCCGTTTAAAGAGATCAGGAAATACCCCAACGGGCTGCCGTTTAGAGCGTGTGACAACCATTAATTCCACGTCTAAAAACGCTCGTTTCAGCGATCACTTCGTTATTCATCCTAATTGAGATGAAATATTTCGCCTCTCGAATGAAATATCTTCGTGCCGCTCTGGGCCGATGGAACAATTAAAAACAGCTTAAACGGTAAAGTGAGTCTTAGAAAAACGCCTCAATTTTACAATTACTTCATTCACCAAGTTGGGAGCGCGCCGTGCCCGTAATAAGGAGAACTAAATAAGATTGCTGCAGAACAAATTACCATGGTATGGGACGATCGTAAAAACCACTTAGACGGGGCATCCGTAAGTCAGCAATGATCATGTGATTATCTCGGTTCTTTTTCTATTTGCGGATGCCTTCCGCAGAAGTCCCTTGGCCTGCAATTTGATTCCTCGAGTTGTGGAAGCTTTTACTTAGTATCGAATTTCTTGATGATCTTGAACGTTTTTATGGGATGGTTTTGAGCCAGCTTGTTGGGTGGTATTTCTTCTTTCCAAACGTTACATTCTAGGCCAGATGAATTTTTAGTTATCATTGAAGAATGACGTCGTTTCATTAAAATATACCAAATGCACTGTGCCTTGTGTCCAGGGTGGGCAAAATTGGTGATACCTGAACTGCAATTTTTTAACCGTGAGGGATAGAGGAAAATGAATGACACATTAAGGTGATCTCTTCAAAAGAAACTGATAATGCCATCAACTGCATTTCTCTATCTTCTTTAGTTTTCGAGTTATAGGCCAAAATTGAAATTTGGGCGATGTCAACTTAGGCCATTATCTCAGTTTCTGTTTGTGCTATGATGTTGAAAGGAAAACATTATGCAGGCACTTTTTTCATAGCAATCCAGTAGCTTACTTTGTTTTTTCCAAGAGGATTTCTTGCTGAGCTATAACAAAAAGTTTTGTTTTTTCTTATGGAAACAACAATTTAAAATGGCTTAGAAAGAATCGCCATTTTTCCCCGTTTCAGAGATCGCCCTCAGATTCATTCAGATATCATGAAAAATATAATTTGTATTCGAAATTTGAATTATTGGGTTTAAGTATATATTCCAGATAATAGGGTCCCCAGATTGAAGTCGCGTAAACCTTTTTGGTCAAATTTTCTGACTAATATGAATAGAAGCGACAGAGAAATGTGGCAATCTGAATGGAATGTATCCAATTTTTTCAATAAAGATCTTATTTCTGATCCTTCCATCAGAGTTCCTGGTTTTGACCTTCCCAGGAGAATATGGTCTGTTCTAAATCGCATTAGAACAGGCCATGGACGTTGCAATAGCATGCTCTTCCGATGGAATTCGGTTGAGAGTCCTAGTTGTGAGTGTGGGGAAAATGAGGAGACTATAGAACATCTTATAAATAGTTGTCCCATTTATAAATTTCAAGATGGTTTCGAGGCTATACATAAAGTAACAAATGCATTTCTAAAATGGGTGGTTAATTTCAAAATTATTTGATTTATTCTGAATATTCGGTTTCTTTTCTGCTTTTTTCTTTTTTCATTTCAGATTAAGAATCGCGAGCCGTTTTTGGGAAGAATCTATCGACGGATAACATGCAGATGATCTCACACTGATGTCTTTCAAGATTTTTCCTGATATTTAATATTTTATGTTATTTTTTTCCCCTGGCTCTATAGTATCATATGATACTAGTGATGATAGTATCGTATGATTCTATAGTATCATACGAAGAATGTTATGATACCCCGTTCTTTTTTTACCTTAGCTTAGGTACTTTTTGTTTCAACATTTATTGTATTATTTTAGCTCTCTATTTTCATAAGAATATATATATATAGTAACCTGAATCACAGTATGATATGTGTCTATGCATGGTGTCATTGTTATTTTGCCATTGAATACTTGATTCAATTCTCCGTGGTTTGATCTCTGTTGAGAACAACTTTCAATTATTAGAATTTGAAGTAATTATTGCCGGCACAATGGAAATGTTCGAAAACTACGAGAAATATGATATGTTAAAATGTTTTATTTAAGCGGTAATTATGACTTCGAATTGACAGTTGTACTGAACAGAGGTCAAACCACGAAAAATTGAATAGCAAAATAATGACACCATGCATAGAAACATATTATTCTGTGATTCAACCTACGTAATACTCAATAATTCAAATTTCACATACAAACTATATTTTTCATCATATCTGAATGAATGTATGATATATTTCTGAAACGGGAAAAAATGATGATTCTTTCTAAGCCATTTCAAACTATTGTTTCCATAAGAAAAAACACAACCTCTTGAACAAAAACAAAGTACGCTACTGGATTTTTATGAAATAATGTGCCTGCATAATATTTTCATTTCAACATCCTCATTATTCACTTAAACAATATTTCCTCCTGTTTTCATTACACGCAGTATTCATTATATACTGATGATCTTAAGATATATTTGAGAGTAAATAGCATGGATGACTATATTAGACTTCAGGAGGATTATTGCAAGAAAAATTTTCTTTTTTGAATTTAAATAAATGTCTGTAAAAAACTTTCACAAGCAATATAAACACCGTTGATTTTCCATATTCAATTGATCAAGTTCAGCTGCAGCAGGTTAATAGCATTCGAGATTCGGGGGTAACTCTAGATAGTAAACTGAATTTCAAAGAGCACATGGAAAACATCATCTCGTCATCAAATAAAATGCTTGGATTTGTCCTTCGACATGGCAGGTCAGAAGAAGTAAGTCGATTTTGACGTTGTTTCATGCTTTTGTACTTAGTAAACTTAATTTTGCAACATCAATCTGGAATCTCCATTACAAGTGTTATATAAAACGGTTGGAAAGCGTGCAGCATAAACTTTTGAGATACTTGTCCTTCCGGGATAACATTCAAATTGTCAACCACAACTATTTGGAAAATCAACAAAGGTTCAATTTGCTTAGTTTGGAAGATCGTAGAAAATTGAGTGACTTGTGTTTATTATACAAAATTTTGAATATTGTCCTCTCGGTCTCGGGTCTTCTCCAGTTGATATATTTCAGGGTTCCTGAGCGGAGATTGAGATCTAGAGAACTGTTTGATATACCGTTTCGTAGAACATTGACAGATCTAGGTACAGAAAAGTATTGTGTCGTTCTATGAACATTTTATATTAGTCTATGAAAATTTATAGTATTAGGATAAGATAAATCAGGAAAGTGTATGGATGACAGAAGAGAGAAACTATGGAAACGGGGAGAAGAGTTGAATAATGAATGATTTAAAGGAAAAAGTTGAAATGAAATTAGAATTCTTAGTGGAATTGGTTGTAAAATGAACAAACAGAAGATGTACATTGGAAATCGTTAATGTAAAAGTAAATAGGAGCAGAAATCAAAGGGAAAATTACATTCTACATATGTTTGGAGTAGCTGGAATCGAAGATAGAGTTGAAGTACAAGAATTCATTTGATAAACAATTGTGATATAGAGATAGTGATAGTTGTTATTTATTAGTGATAGATGAGGTAGGTAATTTTCAATTCATTTTTTTTAAATTTATTAAAGTTCTAGAATTTATTTTTGTGTATTTGGTCAAATTATATTAAATTTCAATTGTATTATTATTATTATTATTATTAAATCTAGAAAAAGAGTGGAGATTCCTATACACTCAATTAACACAAAAAAATCTTAGAGAAAATAAAGCATGCTACACTTAGAGTATTTCAGTGAAAAAAAAAATGAATAAACATCATTGTTGAGTCAGACTGCTACTGAAGGAATGTGTCCAATCTGTTTTTAAACGCATTCACAGATGGTGCCCAATTTCTTAATTTTCAATTAATTTTTTTTAAATTTATTAAAGTTCTAGAATTCATTTTTGTGTATTTGGTCAAATTATATTAAATTTCAATTTTATACCTAAATCTATTAATTTTATTGAATTAATTACTTTGAACCCCCAAAGGAGACAAGAGTTTTGGCCGGAAATTTCAAAATAAAAATACATTTTTTCTTTTTCGATTCCAAATTCAATTAATAAATTAGAAAAACATATCAGAGAATTTTGATACCATAACAATACCTTTCAGCCCCCTGAAGTACGTCCCTGATCCGCGACACTCAATCACCCATTTTCATGCCGCGTTGGAAAAACTCCGCCGCGCTCACTCCATTTGTAGTTTCCTGCTTTTTTGTCCGGTTCTCGCTGACGTCCCGGACTCAGGTCCGCATAATCGATTATTGGCAATTCATGAAGCAAGAAATGTCCAGCACGCTCTTAATAAGGAAGCTTGACCATCGCCTGTCGGCGGGTAAATCAAAACTTCATGGCAGAAAATTATCCATATTGTATAAGTCGGGGATGCTTGAAGGTACAGTTAGGTGTTGGACGGGAACGGATCCATTGTGTCGGTAATTGAATTCGAGGAATCGATTCGGTTACGTGATACCGGAGGTTCGGTGCCATTGGAAAAAGGGAATTAGTTGTGGCTGGTATGCATTTCCGGGTGCAAATGTTGTATGAGACGCTGACATCAATGAACATAAGATAGAAATCCAGTCCTCGGGTCTCCTCGAGTGAAGTTCATTCGAACAAATCGAATTCTATGTAATCAAAATGATTTCAAATGAAAATTGATGGAAATATACGTTTTTTCCTGGATTAGAAAAATTTATTCCAGAGTAAACTTCTGGTTCTTTGATGAATGATGGAGTAGATTGCTGAGCCTTTGCATGATTCTTTTCGTTAAATGTATTTTATAACCATTGTTTTTTACTAAACGTAGCCATAAAATCATAAATAATTCTTTAGGTATTAAACTTTTATTGTATAACATCAACATGAAGAAAAAATTGAACATTATTAAAAAAAAATTGCTGATAGGCGTTCAACATAATATGTTCACTATTGGGAAATTTGTCTCTTCCTATAGGGATTAATATATTTTTTCTTCAAACGTCAGTAAATCGGTCATTTTTCGACTGTGTAGGCGACCGTAAAGTTTCATTTTTCCTCCGCCGGAGCTTTAGGCCCATGAGGCCATCCTCAGAATATCTAGAGAAGGCGCAGGTAATGAGAGAATTAGTTGTCAGAGAATCTGGAGCTCTTTAAGTAACTACATCTCATCTGCGAACCTTCCTTGTGATGTAATAGTCAAGAAAATGAGTACTGAGAAAAACTTCAGTACGATGCTATGCAAAAAAAAGGAATGGGAGCGGGAATACACCGACCAAAATTTCAAAGAAAATACTGTTAAATGGTATACAGATAGTTCTAAAACCAACACGGGAGCTGGCGCTGGGGTTCACGGGGCCAAAGCCAAGTGTGCACTATCGTTAGGCTCCTGTGTGAGTGTTCTGCAAGCAGAAATATAAGCAATCGAAAGATGTCTAGACTTTAATCCTAAGAGAAACTATCAGAATGGCGACATAGCTATTCACTCAGATAGTCAAGCTGCTATTAAAGCACTGAACTCCTATGTTATCGACTCAAAGTCGACATGGGAATGCCGGATCAAACTCAATAATCTGGGTTCCTGGCCATTCGGGAATCACAGGTAACGAAGAGGCCAACAAACTTGCCAGAGAGGGTGTTTGGAAACCACTCACTGGCTCAGAACATTTCTGTGGTATAAGAAAATGTACCTATAAGAAAGAGTTTCTGGAGAAGGAGAAAACTGAAAGAGAAACACTCTGGCAGAATCTCCGAGGGTTGGATCACTCCAAAAAGTTCCTTCGGAATTTTGAAACTGCAACATCCAAAAGATATTTGGATCTCAGTAAGAATCAACTACACCTCCTCACTGGCTTTCTTACAGGGCATTGTCACCTCAGAAAGCACTTGCTGAGAATGGGCGTATCGGACATTGACGAGTGTAGATTCTGTGGGGAGGAGGAAGAAACTCCTATTCACCTAGTCACAGAATGCTTTGGCATTGTAAGCCAAAGGAAACAATGCTTTTTTCAAGAGACCTGTAGGAGTGAGGAATTAGCTTGAAGCCTCCCGAGATATTGAATTTCATAAGATCTCTGGGACTGGAAGGCGAGCTGTAAAGCTTGTTCAGGGGGCACAATAGACCATAAGGTCGCAGTGGACTGTAACCCCTTTTAAACTATCAACGCCTTTAGCAGTGCCCAGTGTATTCTGCTCAATCCCAGAGATGATGCTACTTTCCTAGATGTCCCTGCTATAGTTTGAATTCCCATTAGGTTTCTAAAGCATTTCTCATTTTGATATCCCAAAAAAACTTCTTTTCCTCAATATTTTTGTGTCTTAATAAAGCGTAACTTCGATATATTTTTAAATTTGTTTCTTCGATAATGGTGAAAGAACTAACCTTCCTTGTTTTTGAGTCGGTAATTTTTATAACAATTAAATTTCCTAAATCCTGAATATCATGAGTTGCCATTTTCACCATTTCCAGATACTCCAATTAATAGAACAATCTGAATAAAACAATATCTTTTGTTAAGCCACATATTAATTTAAATTAAACCGTATTAACCTTCATTGACAGATGAACTGTGTCTGGCGCTTTACATAAAAATCTTTCTCTCTGTTCTTTGCAAAATATCTTGGAAATTTTGGCACAATAACATTCATTAGTTATCTTCAGGAAGACCCGTTTAAATATTGACTAATATCCACTCCTTTTTAAATAATCAATTCGGATTTAACCATTGAATACCGTGACCAGAGAGTGGAGGATCTCCACTTCTTCTCTTTTAGGGAATAGTTAAAATGAGCTAGAAGAACATTGTCCGAATATTTGCTGACACCTTTTGTGTAGCATCAGCCTCACTCCGTTCAGCTGTTAAACACTAGCGAAAAGTATCACTTTTCCTCTATATAAAATAAAATACTATTGTAAGAAAAAGAAAATTCTTTGCCTTTACGAAGGCACATCGAGAACATTTTTGAAACATAGATGAATTCAAAATAGTAATCATCGAAATGAATACCATTTTCAATTCCCAGGCTCACAGATCTTTTATCATGAGGTTGGAGAAATGATATTAGATTTTGTCACTGAGATGAGAGATATACCGGTTTCGGCCTTGTTGGGCCACATCAGTATCCTGCACATCTCAGGACAAAATCTTCATGAAAAACTTCAGAATTTGAAGCAATTGGTTGTGAAGTAATGAGTAAAATATTACAAAGTACTGAGGTGGTGACATCCAATAGCGTCAAAATGAACCTCAGGATAAAAGATCTCTGAGCCTGGGAATTGAAAATGGTATTCATTTCGATGATTACTATTTTGAATTCATCTATGTTTCAAATATACCATTGTATTGTATCTTGGCTGTTGGTGTGACCATTACATTACTGAAATAGAGAAAAACCTTTTCCTGTTCAACCACTTTAATGATTGGTTCTCCATCAAAAATAATGAACCAAAAGCGAAGGTAATCAGAACAATCTCAAGTTTCCTTTTCCGAATGTCCAAAGCCACAAGCATATCCATCATCCAGTACACCCAAATGAGCAATCTTTCACTCTTCCGAGTCCTAACCGTAATCTATAATCACAGAAACTACTCTTCTTCTCTTCCCGTACATCACGACGATTTGTTGAACAAGCAACAGCAAGATTTATACGGAGTGACCGCATCTCATATATGGCACATACGTGACGCACCGTTGTCACGATAAATCCATAGGGTGCGTAATTCAGAAAGTGTGTGTGGAAACGTCTTTCACGGTTTTTTCAATTAGTATTCAACCGCGGACGCTGCCGCGTTTCTAGTTAACCGGCGATATCTGAGCCTCATCTTCTTTACGACGCTTTTTTCGACGTTTTGTCGCTCTTTTTGGCGGCTTAACGGATGCGTCATTATTATGTGTCATGGGGAGATCCGAAAACTCGGATTTCTCCTAGGAGTGGAGTAATTTGTTGTTGTAATTCCACATAGACTGACGGAATTTCAGTTTGAAATTCGGGGAAAGACACTGCTCCATTTTTCTTGGGTGTTCCTTGACAAGTCAACGATTGTACGTGATCCATTCCAATGACAAGCTTTCCTGAGCTTTTTTCAAGTTTTCCTATGTTTGTTAATCCAGGTTATTTGTGTTCATATTTTTATTTTAAAAATGGTTCAAAAACGTTATGATTATTATTATGACTATAATATACAGGGTGGATCAAGAACGTGTACTTAGCTTTCTGAAAGGTGATCGTACATTGAAAAATAAGTATAGTTTGATTTTTTCTTTTATGATTTGTACAACTTCTTAACGGTGAAATCCACTGAATTGAAATTTCGTGCATGAATGTATGTTGTTGAAATACATTTTCTTATTACACTTCTACATTACTGATTTTATTATGAAGGGTGTTTTCAAAGGATGATTTTTATGAGACAACTTTTTTCGTTGTATTCGTTTTTGTCGAAAAAAGAGAAGCATTCGATCTACCCGTTTTCGAGATATTTGAAATTTTGTTATCATATGAGCAGATTCATCAGTAACGATATCTTAGAAGTATATATGCTACTATAGTATCATACGATACTATAGAGTCAGAAGAAAAAAACCTCAGCCGAAAAAACCTGTCTCCCCGTAAAAAAAATTAAATAAAATTGTTGTATCTGAATTTTTATATTGAAGAACATCACGATTATCGGAACGGCTCTTCGGAGGAAGGATTTCCAAACACAAACTCCAACCTGAAAATAAAAAAAAACAGAACAGCAAGAGAATTCAATTTATACTTCATCAAATTGATCTGAAATTTTCAACCCATTGCAAAAATGAATTTGATACATTGTGTATGGCTCTAATGCCATCTTGAAATTTATAAATCGAACAATTATTAATTAGGGGTTCAACTGTTTCCTCTGATTCACCACATTCACAATTCACAGGTTCTCAGAGCTTCGTACTGTCGCAGGTGACAATCCCTAACGTTCTTTATTTCATGAGAATGTCGCAGAAATACAATGTGTAGTTGAATTATTTCAACTACAAAAGGGGCGTGTCGCGACAGATTTGACAACCAAAAATGAAAAGGTAGGGACCAGGGGAAGTTTTGTTTACATACTCTGATTGGCTGAATTGCTGTCGCCTGCGACAGTACGAAGCTCTGAGAACCCAGCTTTAGGAGTGTCAACTGAATTCCACTTGAAGAGCATCCTATTGGTACGACCTATTGGTATCTTATTCGATTAGAAGGGACCATACTCTCCTGGGAGTGTTAAGACCAGGAACTTTATTCGATGGATCAGATATTAGATCTTTATTAGATAAAGAACATGCATCCCATTCGGATTTCCATATTTCCTTGTAGCTGAATTTCGAATTCAGAAAGTTATTCGAACAAATAGGTTTACGGGATTTCAGTCTTGGATTTCCATTTTCTGGAACGTAGGAAAATATCGGAAAAGAATCCGGAAATAAATTGAATTTATTCCAAGAATTCCAAGTTGCAGGCTGTCTTCGAATATGGGGAGGAACTATATTTGATAGCACTGGTAGCCATTGGATAGGTGTAGATCGGATGATTCCAGTAATTATTCTCATTGATAAATTAAGCTGTGCGTCAATTTTATGAACATGAACCCTATTGAGCCAAACAGGGCAACAATATTCAGCGGTGGAAAAAACCAGGCAAGGGCTGCTGTGCGAAATTGAAAAGAAGGGGTGCTAAAACAGATCCTTGTGGAAGACCATTTTCAAAGTCGATAAACAATGAGTACACAACAATAAGTATGTCACATCAAAAAGTATACCCCAACAAGCAACAAGGTTAATTTAAAAAAATGTAAAAGAAAAGCTTTGTTGTCATACTACTCTTGTAGTCTTGTCGTATCTGCTACCGATTTCGAGAAAAAAAATTCGAAAGATCCTCCAGAAGTCCCCATAAAAATCCAAATTGTCATGAAAATTTAGTTAGCAACCTGTCGTGAATAAATTCATTATTAGTTTTTATGGTTATTTTATCGATCTGTATCATAATTTATAAAGATTCAATAAACCGAAGATCACAAGATGGATTGAAATGACACGAAAAGTCTGATGACGGAACCTGATTTATTATGAGAAAAAAGTCAAGGAGTTGGCTTGTATTTTGTTGGATGAAACTAATATTCTGTCAAATTTTTCGGTGAGTGGATTCGGATTGATTTAAGAAAGAATTAATTTTGAGATAAGTAGATCCATGTCACCATCATAGTAATTAATATTAATCTATGGCTATGGTCACCATGTACGAAAAATGTTAATGTTAATTTTTAAATCAACAATTCTCACGATTACGAGGAGTAACATGAATTTATTCAAAGAGTCTGATATAAACTTGGAAACTTTATACGAAGTTTAAAAAAGGAATTTTTTTCAATCGTTAGGCAACAATATTTTGATTGGAATTGACCCCTGACAAATAAGTGTACAAGTTCGCGCAGAGGGCTATCATTTATTATTTATAAAAAATAATCACTCATTTCAGAAGTGCATTAGTTACTTCATGTAAAGTCATGGAACCACCATGAAATTTATACATGGAATAACAATTTTTTGGATATTTTATTGTCTCCTTAACTTCACCACTTGCAACCGAATCTGAAAAACATACTTTTGCATCGTCCATGGCCTGTTCTAATACGATTTAAAGCAGACCATATTTTCCTGGGAAGGACAAATTCACGAACTCTAATGGAAGAATCTAATAAGATCTTTGTTGGAAAAATTGCATGCACTCCATTCAGATTGCCAAATTTCCTTGTCGCTTCTATTTACTTTGATTGAAAAATTGGACCAAGATGATTAACTCGACTTCAATCTGGGGACCTTATTATCTGACATATAGCAAGTTTGGAAAATGAATTCGGAAAAGAATTAAATCTGTTCCAAATATTCAAACTATTCACTACGAAAAACATAAATATATGAAAAAAAATTGTCATATGGCATAAGTGTTATTTCATCCAATCGGCTATTATTTCTTCGCATTAAGAATTTTACTCATTTTGTCAAAGTATACTCGTATAATGAATTGTATGCATCATTAGATGTATTGAAAATTTTAATTCATATATTGGAAACTATGAACAATCCTAATATACTTTCATCTGGGCAACAAAGATCGATTTATGTCAAATTCTGTTATTTGCTTATCAGCTCTTTTTGTTTTTTTTTCTTGGGAACATAAGCACATAATAAACAACAATTATATAAAGAATGTAGTTGTTTTGAGACACCAAAACAACCACCATAATATTGGAAAGGAGCAGGTAGAATCAATCGTGTTATGGGTACCTGTTCGTTTTTTTGCTTTCATAGGAATGTCAATCTCTGAGAGTTATGTTGTTTTAAGTAACCTTAACCTTTGCTTGAAAGCCAATTTTTTCACCGTGTCATGAATACTTAATCATTTCTGAGTAGTTCACGATACAAACATTCCAGTTCATTTGTCCTTAAATGAGTTTCGTTTGATTGAATTTTATACAGAGTGTTGACAGAGTAAAACTATTGCGTCTGATTCCTGATGTGGAATTTCAAATAGCGGACTATAAAAGCTTTAATTAAAGCGGTTTACAGCTGATAAGATACCTAAAAACATGATTCATAACCTTGGCAATCAATACACAGCGTTCCATAAAAGTAACGTAACTCGTCAATAATTCTTGTACGAAGAATTTTTTTGTTTATTGTTGTTTCATTACAATCAACTTACAAAAAAAATTGCCTTGTATCATCGATTTACTTTGAAACGGAGGACGTAGGCATTCCATTCAGGACAGATGAATTGAGGGGGAACATAATTGGTCCTCATACTGACCCCTGAAGAACACCGCTTATTACAGGTCTAGAGGTGGAAAAAGAACTCATCAGATAGAAAACTGACGTTTAAATAGAAAGACCGAGATTTTCCAGTTTTGCTAGCAGATGTTTTTGTGGAATCTTATTAAAAGCCCTTTCCAAATCAAGGTATTAGATAACATAAATATGTATACCAGAATCGATTGTTCCTTTTGTTCAATCAACCAAACACTCGAGATGATTCCTGACGGCAGATGTCCAGTGTTCTTGATGAAAAATTAGATTCTGCAAGGAAGAATTCATACTTCTCTACTTATTCATTTATTTGACCTTGAAATACAATTCCAAGGTCAGATTGAGTGTCTACAATTGATGTGAATACAGGGCCGCCGCCAGACATTTTGCCGTCCCGGCAAAATAAAATTTTGCCGCCCTAGGAAAATTATATTTTGCCAACTTGCTGTGATGTATAGAGTTTGGGACTCATAACAAACTCTTTCACAATTTGATGAAGGGGCAAAAAAAAAATCAGAAACGAAGAAAATATAACTATAAATATGTAATATACAAAAAATATATTAAATAAAAAATTACAAAAAGAAACATCAATACCGGCCATCGCATGTATAAAAGTGAACTAGAACCATCAGACTAGAATGTACATCGAGATTATTGACTATCTCATGTTCAATGGATATAATGGCTAGATCAGATAATCTATCTTGGGCCATTGTTGATTGTAGAAAATTTTTCATTTTCAACTTTGAAAAGCTTCTCTTGCCAAAAATATACCAAAAGTATTTTCCATATTTAATAAAATCATTATACGACAGTTTCTACGATACACGATACCGATAAATATAAATGCGTATGTAAAAATTATCAATCAGGCGGTAAGGTATCATAATAATAATAAAATAAATTAATCGATTCAAGTACAAATGCATTTGTATAAGATATGTTAAATAAAAATGCGGAATTCTAAAATGCATTCACATACAAAATATCAAGAAACAATGAAAACGCTCTCTGCTCTTGAGTGTATGAAACTAAATGAACTAACTCATGTTAAAGGAAAAAATTTTGAGCGCCTTGGATTTTGATTATTACTAATTCTTCGTTCCAAGGCAACAGAGTTCTCGGAAAATTCTAGACAATGATATCCGGATCAGAATAAGGTACATGTTATTTTTACTGTTTTCGTTCTGCGATTTGACCCTATGACATTTTTATTACCTGTTGCCATGTTCTTAAACTCTAATATCTGATTAGGTAAATGAAAAGAGGTCAATATAAATCTGAAGTATTCACCTGTATCTAATAATGATTATTATAATAATATTGATATATTCCCTTACTATGACCATTATCCAATAAATTAAGAATACTAATCTGCCTCGAATTTCAGCGAGGCATATTTCCAACTCATTTAAAGGCCTTTTCGAATTATTGAAACGACGCTGTATGGCTTTAAGAATAATATGCGTATCTGAGGCGATCGATGAAAGACTCGAAAAAAATCACCTACATCACTGTTAATAAGCAGGGAGAACTTTTTACTTATTATCGTTTAAATGTGAAATCCGATGGTAAAAAAATACCGAATTATAGAACTCACCTTCATTTTTGTAGGGTCATACAGTTAGAAAATCAAAACTCCGATGATAGATGAAAGATTTCTATTATGTAGCACTATATAGTTTTGCAATAATATTGAATATTGTGACGACACACGACACTGAGGACTAACGAGTTGATACCCTCATTTCTCGAGTATTATAAACCCCTCCCGAATATCAAAATTTAGATTTCCGAATATCAAAATTTAGATTTCCGATTGGCAAACTGAAATTAAGAATCATTACTGAATTATCCTAGAAACCCTTCCAAAAACTTCACAGTCCCAGATCTTCATCAAAGGCACCGACCGTCTTGATAAAAACTCGTAAACAAGCGAGAGTAACTAGGATGAGAGGCCGTTGAGGCGTTGGCGAAATTTACAACCTGACAGGGATTTTCATTTATGAGTAGAATGCTGCATCTTCCATCGTTTTCGTTCTTCCAGTATTACTCTTGTATTGGTTTAATTGCATTTTTATCTGCTTATTTGTGTACACGTGTGATATATTTGGTTGACCAGGCTCAAAAAGCCGCCCCTGAATTTGTTCGTGTTTTCGCTTCCACTTTCAATAACAGGCGGGTTTTCGATTTCCAAGGAAAAAAATCTAGTATGACGAAACTGATTTTGCCGCCCCTAGAATTTGCCGCCCCGGCAGACTGCTCGGTTTGCCGGCCCTGGCGGCGGCTCTGTGTGAATACTTCTGTTTACCACCCATAAGATGTCGCTCATCCCAATGACTCGATATTTCACATAGAAGCTTCAATCCTAATATCCGGTTTGGGAGTTTCGGAAATCAAATTTAAAGAGTTAATGGCGAAGATATTGGGAACGACTGAATTCCTCTGGCCTTTCTTCAGTCTCGACCAGTGGACCATTGCGTAAAACTGCGACATTCCCTTTTGGTTCAGCGACGAAGGCAATCGCTCAAAGATTAGCATCCCTGAACATCTCGAAACGTATCTTGTCAGTCTATCGCTAGTCGAAGGCACGATTGGTCCCGGTCGTCTATTGACTTTTTCCGAGGCATTAGCGCAACAACAGCATTATCAGATGTCCTATGAGCCGTACCAGATTTGTACGTAATGTGATTGATGGCATTTAAGGCAACATTTATAAAATCCCGTGAAAGTACAAAAGGATTTATCGTCTCATTGTTCGGAACCGACTACCGAATGAAATGTCAAACGTATACTATCTAAAGTTCCATTTCGTGATGTTGCCAGGCAGCATCGGCTGGGAGCCTTTCGGTGGATACAAACTGACCGCCAAAAAAATGGCAGCCAGAAATTCAGACATTTTCGTAACTTCAAATCATTTTAAAAACTCATTCGATGTACCTATGCATTATTGTTTTGTAAAGTTTCAGTTTAATTCTTCTGTAACAATACTTTTGTTGAAATTTTTACTGGAAACTTTATTTGAGAATACACAGAGTGTGAAAATGTGCTTCAAAAAGTTTCGAAGCATGTTATTCTTTCTTACTAAGACTATAATGTCAACAATAATTATATACAGTTTCAAAGGGATAAGGTCACTCGACTCCACTTTAAACATATTGATAATATCAATTAGAAAAGGCCAAATCAAAATATCATAAAAATTTTTGAAATATTTTTTTGAGGATTCAGAAATGACTGCTTATTTTCAGCTGAAAAACTACGGAATAAATGAAACGCAAGTTTAGATATTATAAATTGAACTGCATTTCATTTCAATTCTCTCGAAATTATATAAAAATTTGCAACATCTCAGCAGATCTGAAATATGCTGCTCCAGAGTTGGGGATATTGTATTCAATCGTTTTGAAAAGTATGTAATCTTCGAGAAAATCGCTGTAATAGTATATTCTAAAACAAGTTGCAGAATGAGCTCCTATTCCAACACGAATGCGAAGTTCGAGAACGAGCGACGAAGGAGCGAGTTTTCGATAGCATGAGTGTTGGAATTGCCTTCTGCAACGAGTATTAGACGGTATTTTCTCTATTTCAGTCAATTTTTGTGAAATACTCTCGAAATTCAAATGAAAATTCAGATTAGTGACTTTTGTATTGTATCTTGGCAGTTGGTGTGACATACGAAATTTGACAGATCACGAAATTTGAATTGATTTGATTCGAAACTTGATTCGGTTGGACCTCAGTACTGACAACCATAAAACGAAAAATATAACTGAAAACAATGCTGTAATGAGATTCATTACAGCACTACTTTTAGTACTGTAATGAACTCATTACGATACTGAAATAGAGAAAATCATTTAAAACACAATAAGAACTTGAATGATGAGACATTTCGTCAATCTGGTCGCCTTTTTTCTGAAGTTTGGTTCGTTGCATATGATTTATGAATGTTCTTATTTTGAAATGGGGTCAATGTAATAACGGTTTCGATTTGAAACGAGTCTTGTGAAAATGCCAAGACGTAAATTAACAAACGCCGAGGCTAATAGGGCTATCGGAATGCTACAGGATAGCCTAACTCAGGTTGTTGTAGCAGGAAGGCTCCAAGTCAGCCAGTGTGATATCTTGACTTTGGAATAGGTTCAGGGAGACAGAATCCGTGTTGGAAAGATCAAGATTTGGTGAGCGACGAAAAACAACACCTGCTCAGGATCGTTTCATCACCGTATCGGCGAGAAGAAAGCCTATAGCTACGTGTAGAATGCTACGGAATACTCTTCAAAAAGCAGATGGGATCCAAGTTTCCATCGAAACCATCAGACGACGTTTGAGAGAGGTGAATCTAGGTTCTAGACGTCCATGAGGAATTTCATTAACACGTGACCATAAGCGTCAAAGACTGGAATGAGCAAGGCAACATATAAATTGGAACGATCAATGGCGTAGTGTCCTTTTCATTGATGAATCCAGATATGGACGATTTTCAGATTCTCGAAGAATAAGGGTATGGACAATCCCACGCATACCTCGTAATCGTCGCTATGTCCAAGAAGTCCATCCATTCCGAGGAAGTGGTGTTATGATATTTCAACGGGCGCACAGATCTACACATTTGTCGCGGGAATTTTACCGCCCTTCACTATAGGGAGCATGTCATTGACAACGTTTTTTCAAATTTCCACGCTGATATTGGTGAAACTTTTCAATTTCTAGACGATAACGCTAGACCGCACCGTGCAGCCATAGTTGAAAATGCGCGCGAGGAGCTTGGTATTCCACATTTACCAATACATCCGCACTCACCAGATTTGAATTGCATGGAACATGCATGGGATATGCTCCAAAGAATATTAGATAAACATCAACCTACCCTAAAATCCTTAATTGATCTGAGAGAGCTTCTGCACCGTTTATGGAACCAAATTCCTCATAGAAATGTTCAACAATCTCGTGTGTAGTATTGTTGAGAATTTGCGCGAGGAGCTTGGTAATCCACATTCACTAATACCTCCGCACTCACCAGATTTCAATTGCATAGAACATACATGGGATATGCTCCAAATAATAAATAGATAATAAAAGAAGATAGATAATCATCGACCTAGCCCAGGATCCTTAAATGATCTGAGTGAGCCCCGTTAATGGAACCATATTCCTCAGGAAATGTTCAACAACTTCGTGTGTAGTATGCAAAGAAGATGTCAAGCTGTTATTGATGCCCGTGGAGGCCATACATTGTATTGATAGTCTTAAAATGCTCGAATTCTCTGGGAATAAAATTTTGTTATTTTACTCGATTTTTCTTAACCACCCTGTATACGCTGCAGACCCACAAGCTAAAATTAATTTTATTTTCTGCAACTTGCTTGGATTCCTAATGATATAATGTAAGCCTTCCAAAAATCAATTAGCTTTGAAGATGTTATACTTTTCATTCATTAACAGTAGGTTAAATTTCGCATCCATCGTCTGGAACCCATTTTACATAACATATTTATGTAACTGGAATTGAATTAGTTCAAAAGAAATTTCTCAAATTTTTAAGTTCCACATGTAACTTCTATTTAAAGCCCAGGGATCCGGATAACTATGAGTTAAGACTCAAAGATTTCAATTTCAAGAGCCTAGAAAATCAAAGAAAAATTAATCATATAATATTTGTGCATAAACTTATTAAAAACAAATGGAGCTGTGATAGCCTTGAAAAGATTAATCTCTATGCTTCTCAGAGACAACTTAGGTATAAGGATCTTTTTTATATTCCCCCAAGGAGGACAAGTAGTGGCCTAAATTCACCATAATGTAGGGCTATGGCAACGGTGAATAGTTGTCCAATTGATTTTGATTTGTTCGCCGATGGTATTGTTGAAATGAAAAAAAAAATTCAAAAGAGGGCTTATGTCATGATTTTCAATTGATTGAATTGTTTTTTTCTCGTTTGTCAAAATTTAGAAATGTAATATAATATTATGGTTCAGGTTAACACTTGAATAGTTGTACTTTATTTGTTAATACTTTTCATAGGATTTATTCTGTTTGTATTCCGTTGTCTAATAAATAAATAAATGAATAAATATGAATTTTCATCACAAAATCTCATTCAAACTAAATTTTTTTGCAATTTAAGTCAATATCCCTAACTCATGTGGAGCAGTTAATTTCGGTGACGTTATGTTTAAACATACCTAAGTTTATTGTATGACAGCTAAGATTTATGTATGTACCACTTACCGCTACAGCCAGCTATTGCAAAGTGACGGGAGCAAAGTTGTACCGCTAATATGATGCTTTACGTTTTCGAATTCGATTCCTATGAAGGCGAAAGATACAAAATCCCTCCACAGAACAGCGCAACCAATAAACTCCACATCTCTATCGATATTGCCAGTGTCCTGGAAAGTACAAGAATCTACCAGACAGGACGATTAGAGTTTTATAGCCGGCGGAAAGTCATTGATAACATGACATCGGTACACATTTTATGTGGACGCTCAGCTCTCGGGGTATACGCGGAGAGCCATAAAACGAAAATCAAGCGAGATAAAAACCCCCGGCCGCGAGACAGATTAACGAGGCCCGTTCCGAGTGTCGATGCTAGATTTAAGGCGACGAGATCGACTCGAGATATCCGTGAATCGCACTAGGAAATTTAATACGACCGGAAACGGGGAATACATATCTCTAGGTTCTAATTGACGTCGACAATGAGCCTGTATCGGGATGGATCGATTCTCGTGGGGAATTTTTTCTACTATACTACCACTGATACAGTAATTTGGTTATAAAGAGAGTGGAAGTTTTCTGATAGCTTAGAGAATAATTCTAGGGTGCTTGGGAAAAGGAGTATAAGTCAGAATTGGTATTTTTTCGTAAATCAAGTTTATTTGTTCATTTTTGTGGGTCTGTTTTAATTTGAAAAGTTAGACAATTTTCGAACAAACATATCAACATGAAAAATTCATTCATTTTGAGAACATATCTAACTGAAAAATTAATGAAAGAAATGACTTATCATCTTTGAACCAGAGAAAATACAGAACTTATACTAATCACCACAAATTGAGAAATTAAGAGGTTAGGTAATCTGATTACAAGTCCTGACAAGTCGCGATGGTAAACTGAATCAAAACAGTATAAGTAGACTCATATTATTTTCACTGAAGGTTCAAAAAATTTAAGTGCACTTATCTTATATGGATTCTTCTAGAAGAGATATACTATTTTGTATTTAGTTATATTCTACCTTGTAATCTTGCAAATGACTTATTTTCTTTTTACCAGAAGGTGAAGTTCTTTATTACGGTGAAGTTCATGGGCATATCTCATTTTGGCCATTTAACAACTTTTTCTCCTCTTCCCGAGCACTCTAGAATTATTCTTATATGTAGTTTTTTATGTGCTCTTTTCGAATTTCTTCTTTGCCACCTCGTATTTTTGCCACACACGACGTCATATTGGAAAAATGACTCCTGACAGCAGTTATTTTACAGTATCTCCTTTCAGCTCGTTTAACAAAAATTTGGCAATCAACCAAAATTTACTCCTAATAAACTTCTCAACAAAAGTTAGGGATATCGTATCCAGTCGTTTTGAAAAGTATATAATCTTCGATAAAATCGCTGTAGAATCATTAAAATCTCAATAACAACTTGAATCGATCCGATATCAACCAGACATGTCTCAATGTCGTCAATCTGGTCGCCTTTTTTCTGAAGTTTGGTTCTTTGCATATTCTTCATGAATGTTCTTATGTTGAAATGGAGTCAGTTTATTAACGGCTTCGATTTGAAACGAGTTTTCTGAAAATGCCCTGACGTAAATTAACAAACGCTGAGGCTAATAGGGCTATCGGAATGCTACAGGGTGGCCTAACTCAGGTTGTTGTAGCGGAAAGACTCCAAGTCAGCCAAAGTGTGATATCTGGACTTTGGAATAGGTTCAAGGAGACAGGTTCCGTGTTAGAAAGACCAAGGCTTGGTGGGTGACGAAAAACAACACCTGCTCAGGATCGTTTCATCACCGTATTCGTCGCTATGTCCAAGAAGTCCATCCATTCCGAGGGGGTAGTGTTATGGTATGCGAGGGATATGTTTCAACGGGCTCACAGATCTACACATTTGTCCGTAATATGTCCTCCTTACACTAAAGGGAGCATGTCATTGACAATGTTTTGCTAAATTTTCATGCTGCTATTGGTGAAACTTTTCAATTTCTAGACGATAACTCTAGACCGCACCGTGCAGCCATAGTTGAGAATGCGCGCGAGGAGCTTGGTATTCCACATTTACCAATACATCCGCACTCACCAGATTCAAATTGCATAGAACATGCATGGGATATGCTCCAAAGAATATTAGATAATCATGAACCTACCCCAGAATCCTTAAATGATCTGAGAAAGCTTCTGCCCCGTTTATGGAACCAAATACCTCAAGAAATGTTCAGCAACCTCGTGTGTGTAAGCAATGAAGATGTCCAGCTGTTATTGATGCCCGTGGAGGCCATACATCTTAAAATGCTTGAATCCTGTATACGCTGCAGACCTACAGGCTAAAATAAATGTTATTTCCTGCAACTTGAAATCATATTATTATGAATTTTCATCACAAAATCTAACTTAAATTATATTTTTTTGGAATTTAAGTCAATATCCCTAACTCATGTGGAGCAGTTCACTTCAACACGTGTTTTTGCCAGATGTAAAGTAGACAAAGTAAGGACTGTAAGAAGGCAAATAATGAAAAACATCATAGACAAGAGCTAAAAAAAAAACACACATAGCAGAAGAATTACTCAATTTTCCACAGATCGAATTCTTTGGTAATCTGAGGGTATACTAAGAGTGACCCAGAATGAAATTAAATTATGAATACATCAAACGATGCATTACATTCGTTGAATACTTAAAAAAAGAGTAAAATACTCAAAAATGAAAGTAAAGAAATATCGGTCAGCATTTCTTTGAAATAAATGGTCGAAGAATAACAATAAATGGAGAATGATAGAGAACAATGTTAAACGAATTTTTTTCCTGCTGTTGTTGAGAATAATCTGGAGGATAGTTGACTTCAACAAGACGGTGGCATCTGCCACACAGTCACCTCAAGAATCGATTTATTGAAAACAAAATTTTATGATGGAAAAAATGGTCCAGTTGATTATGTTCACGATTATGTTAACGATTTCTTTCTTTAGGCATATGTCGCAAGTTTATGCTGATGATCCAACAACAATTGAACTATTGAAAATCAACATTGAAGGTGCTATTGTTGAAAAACAGCCAAATTTATGACATGTGAAGGATTGAGTTCACAGAATTCAGTTCGTCAGGTCATTTGAATAATGTACTCACTCTGTATATACAGGGTGATCCACGGTCGATGGTACGTTAGACGTTTACGGAGAACGGAAAGTAAGAATTCATTGAAAATTTGGTTTCTCAGATAAGAGCAGAGCTCTATCGATCTAAAATATTCTTCGTGCTTCGTTATTGCCGCTTATATCAAAAAGTAGTAACTACATTTCAAATGGGAGACCCTGTATATTATTGAATTTTTCTATTCATCTTAGTAACACTGTTATTTTGATATCACTTTTTCATACTTATTTTCAGCGGTTTTTGAGAAGATGATTTCTTTTTTTTTTTGTCCAAACATGCTTTGGTTAAACATCCATAGCTTACATACTATGAATGTTAGGAAGCTGAAATTTCGGACCTATGCAGAATGCCAAGATCCCATGCATCATGCACGAGTTACCAAATACGCTTTTCATTATACAGAGTCATTCAAAATTCGAGGGTTTTTCGAAACATACAAAAACATGTGCATTTTTTTAAATGGAATGCCATGTATATTTTGAGAATTATTGAAAGAGATTGTAAGTTTCTGCTTTGAACTCAAATTTTATAGATGCACACGTTCATTGTTGCGAACCTCCTGAAAATGAGCTTGAGATTCCAATTACTGTAAAAAAATGTGCTACCCATGTACCTATTGAGTTGTGCTGTTCGAATTCTTTCGAAAGTTTGTCTAATTTTTCAAAAAATTGACAAAAAAAAGATAGCCCAGTACTATTTTCACGAAAATTTTTCATATTTTCTGGCAAATTGGAAAAATGTAAAATGTCAGTCCGGCACTTTCTTTTAGTAATTATGTTGTGCTGAATAATTGTGCTAGGTTTGCCTGCTCTGTGCCGTTGAAATTTTTTTTATTCCATGCGGTTTTCTAGATATTTTAAGTGTGTTGAACGAACACATACTTCACACAGCACTTTTTATAAATATATTAACGGCACAAAGCAGCATAAATCAAAATAACAACAAAAGTTTCGCAAATCCAGAATTGCTGGGCCAACTTCGCACACACTGTTGCCAGGTAATGAGATTTTCTCACAATCTACTGTTTTTTTCAATTTCTCCATATGAGGAAAATCCTGTTGTTTTTTTCTGAAAATCTGACCGGTACTACTTGGCATAATAGAGGCACTATCATGCAAAACAATTTCTATCGAAAATGAAAAAGTTTTGGGGTAACTTTTTTTAATTTCTTAATTCAACTTCATTCAACTTTACCTACGAATATCACAATTCATTGAATATGATTTCTTTGGGAAAGAGGAAAGTGCTTAGATGACTTTTTTCTCCATTTTCGTAATTTGCCCGAAAATCTGAAGAATTTTCGTGAAAATATTCACGGCTCAAGACAGCACAAACGTAGAAAAAGTCTTTCTATTAATTTGTGAGAAGAACACACGAATTGCTCGGCTATCCTTTTTTTAATAGCACAACTGAGTACATGTGTAGCACAATTTTTTCCAGTCATTGGAATCTAATTTCTCGAAATGTGCTTTGCTGGACCATTTTTTCGGTTTTTGAAATATCTCTCGAACCACATGAAATTAAGAAACAGCGGTACAAAAATTCCGAAAATCCAGAAGTGCTGTACTAACTTCACGTGCATTGTTGCCAGGTATGCTGCTCTTCTCCCAATCTACAGATTTTCCTTACTTTAAATTTTTTACAATTCAGCGAAACAAATTTTTTTTTTCGAAATTCCGAGTGTATCCACAACAGGGTTTCATGAAACCTCGCTGTCTCGAACAAAAAACGTAGTCCACCTCTCCGCCAACAAATCACGTGCTTTTTACTCGCGTTACAAGAGCAGCAAAACGACGTTTCAGATTCTTCCGCAACACAGACGCGATAATCTAAAGGTCCAATTAATAAATAAATTGGATTGTGTCACCATCCTGTTGGGTAAGCGGCCATTAAAATTTTGACGGATGGAGAATCGTGACCCGCGGAACCATGTTCGAGATAGCCCATATTAGAATCGTGCAGCAGCTGACCGCAATCTCTTGTTCGCTCGCGGTTACTACCAGTTTTCGAGCGATTTTTCGTTTTGAAACATTTCGGACGTAGAACTACTCCACCCACATCTGGATTTCGGCAACTGGACTCGATTCTCGTATGTTTATTTTATTCATTTCTTCCTTGGATTGGAAGAAATTTGAAAAAAATTGTATGAATTTAAAAATAAGGTAAGATTCTCTTGACTGGATTAGGGTAGGGTAAAACCCGGATAGATGCCCCAGTTGGATAGATGCCCCATTTTCAAAATACCTAACTTCCCAAACTCTCCACTAATAACTAATAGTATAAGAATGATCCACTGTCACCCTTAACTTCAGTTGGTAACGAAATATGGTACAGTGAGGACGCGTTTTGCAAGTGTATGTGATTATCTCCGCAACGAACTTCGGAAACATGAAAAAGTTTCAAAGGCTAGTATTTGCCGTTGTAGAACTTTTAAAGTAGTTATAAATTCGATCAAATTTTTTATTACATCAATAAACTGGTTCTTCAAATGTGCATCTAAGTATGACCAGTTGCTTTTTTGTTTTTAATTTGCGAAAAAAGTGCATGGGCATCTATCCGTACCGAAAAGGATAGTTGCCCTGATTTTTCGAGGTATAGATGCCCTTAGGGGATATATATATCTCTATACAACCCATACACCTGTATAGACTGAGTATTAATCCTTTTAAATATTTTAGTGTTCTGTTATAGTTTGTGTACCGATCTGAACTATTTACTGATTGTAGCAAAACCATGTCGCGGAAGTATGAGAGAAAAAGAAGGAGTACAAGGTCAAGTTTGGTCTTGGACCACAGAACAACTCGAAGCAGCTTCCGATGAGGAAGAACATTACGAAGGCGTTATGCCTCTGAAATATGAAATTATTAATGAAAATACAAAGTCTCGGTCCAACTGGATTCAGTGTATAAGGTATCACTCAACTGGCTTCATGAAACCTGTACACTTTTACGGAACTACTGCTCAAGATGTGGAAAACTTAAAACACTATCTGACTGATACCCTCTTCGTTGTGTTGTTTTGTTTTAAAAAGAGTACATACTTCTATTTCTGTTGAAACCTATTAGGTATTTAAATTTCATAACAACAATGAAAAATTCGTATACCTATTTGTTGATACCTATACCTGATATTTTATGATATAAAGAATTTATATTTTCGTTTAATAAATGCTCTCGAAATTTCATTAAGTAGGCTGATTTAAGTTATATTACGATCATAACAGACATAACGATAAGAGATTTCATTGAATTTGACTTTGTAATTTGATCACACAATATGAAGGGCATCTATCCCGGACTGAAGGCATCTATCCTTCTCAGTATTTTCATAGTGGGGCAACTATCCATACCTGTAGGCATCTATCCCCAGCAATAATGTTCCACAAAAATCAAAATTCTGTGAAATCTGCCAATGCTAGGTCAGAAAAAACCCACAGTATTTTAACTCAAATAACAAGTCTAGCTACTTTCATAAAAATTATTCAGAGAAAATCGATATTTTCGAAAATATGAGGCAATTTCAAAAAGTGGGGCATCTATCCGGGTTTTACCCTACCCCTTTTCCCCATGACTGAACTCCAGTTAAGAATGATTTGATTTATTTGCGACCTGGTTACGGATAGGCTATAGTTATTTATGACAAGCTCCTACCCGCGACTCCGCTCGCGTTATATTTCAATTTAAAATGGTACTGATAGGTCCGCAACCCCACATTCATAACCTCGTATCGAAGGAGAGACAGCACGTGTTTACATAACGAAACGATGTCGCGTATAATTTCTTGCTCAAATTCACACTCGTTCAACCTATTGTAACTTTCAAAGTATCTATTAGGAATCTATACTGTAAAAAGCATTTTTCATGAGGAATAAATGCCGCAGATAATAGTCACATTCCATGCCAGTCAAAAGCCCTCTTCAAATTGACCATTATTTCGGATTGAATTGAAAATGATAAAAATGGCTATCGTGGGTTGTCTTCGGCAGTTAAACTTATGCCGTCGCGGATCTTTCATAGAACTTTTTGAGCACTACAAAATTGTCTCTGACCATGTTTCTCTATCTCTTATAGTTTACTCTGCGTCGCCCGTAAAAGCCTGAAAGTACCGGGATTTTTCATGAAAATTCGTTTTTTTTTCTCATTTCTTCGCGATATTGGAATGAACCCTACATGAAAACCTCGGCAAAAAATTATCTACAATATAGTGAAAGTTTCATCAAAATCGGTCGTCTGGTTCCTGAGTCCATAGAGGACAAACAAACACACAAACACACGGACATTCACATTTATAATATCCATAGTTCTAGTACTAATACTAGTATGGATATGAGTGTTGAGTGACGTTTTATTTTGTGAGTGGAGAAGTTTGTGAAATGAGCGGAGCGAATTGAACAATTTCACGAACAAAATAAAATCACTTTTAACACAAATACCATACAATGTTTTTTTGTGCAACTGCCCTATTTTCATGATTAATTGGGCGAATTTGCAATAACAATAAACTTCAAAATGCATTTTAATATTCAAATAATCAACAGGTTGTTGTGAATGACAAACGTTGACAACGTTATTAATACTAACAAATGAGAAAAAACGCTGTCATTTGAATCTGGAACTCCACTTAAAAAATATGTTCAGCAGTACAATATTGCATATAACAATTTCCTGGCCTGGTGTAAATTGAAAAATGTAGAAGGGAACTTCAGTGAAACTGTTTTCCTGGCATACTTAGAAGAAAAATAAAAAATATGGAGTTCATCAACTTTGTGGAGCAAATTTTCGATGATAAAGTCAAGCGCCCTTGTTGAAAATAGTGTGGATGTTAGTAAATATTTTAAGGTAATAGCATATTTTAAACGCAAAAATGGAGGATATCGTCCCAAAAAATCGAAAATTCTCACTTGTGAACAAGTTGAAAAGTTAATGAAGGAGGCACCAGGTGAGAAATACTCGATGGTTAAAGTTGCAACTATTTTCGGATTATTTGGAGCCTGTCGGCCTGAAGAATTGTGTAATTTATCAGTGGAAGACATCGAAATATCAAATAAATCATTGTTTATACAACTTGCAAATACAAAAAAAAGAGTCAGTCGTTCTTTCAGTATTATTGGGAAGTGTTTAAACTATTTTCAAAAGTACTTTGCACTGCGCCCTTCTGTCATCAAACATCGATTTTTTTCCTAAAATACACGAATAATAAATGCACTGACAATCCAGTTGGTATTAATACATTTGGGAAAATTCCATCTATTGTTGCCGAATTCCTCAAACTGCCAGAACCAAATCAATATACAGGACACTGTTTTCGAAGATCCTCCGCTTCATTGCTAGCTGAATCAGGAGCAAATATTACGGATATAAAAAAACATGGTGGATGAAAGTCTACGACGGTAGCCGAGGGCTATATTGATCATTCCATTGCATATAGAAATGTCATTGCTGAAAAAATTCTCCCAACCTCAACAGATCTTGGATCATCATCATCCAATATTGTACTTCCGGTTTCTACAAGTACTGATGGTGCTGAGGATTCTGATAATGTGATGCGAAGCTCCCTAACGTCACAGGGCATTAATGTTAGTAATTGTTCTAGTTTTACGATTAATATTAATGTTCATAAGTAATGATTGTTAAATATTGATAATAAAAATTTGCAATTGCTGAATTTTTCTCATCTGAATTCATCATAAGAAAATGGATTGCTAAAAATATTTTCAACACGCTTCCACGTAAACAATCAATTTCAACATTGTTCGCTGTCATTTAAAGTATCACTCTTAATGGCAGTTGTACAAAAATAACATTTTGAAACTTTTTAACTTTTCGTAGTTCATATCAGACTCCTTCAAAAGACGAATTCTTCAATTCATGAATATCGGAATCGTGAAAATTGTCTTTTCTCTAATAATTTTTTTGAACCGTGAAGTTTCTTCAACTTGGAGCAAACCTTATAACGGTTAACATGGAACTTTATTAATGCTCACCTCTCGATATTTTTCTTGGCCGAGAACATAACCCTGTTCTCCAGGAAGTGCTCCACGCCGAAGATACGAGTCGGAGATCTGTGAGGATCTGAACAACATATTCGTCGGCATTCATAATCAATGATTGATTGATCCGAATCGTAATGATAGGTTAGGTGGAATGGCTGCGTTCCACACAGTTTTAGAAATATTAATGATAACCTATCATCTGCCTTCGGGCCTTATTAATTCAATTATTTGCGGTTTGCGGCTATGGCGTATAGCGAAATGGCTATCAGATGTTTCAACTCTATTTGGGATCGAGAATGAGAACTACTACGGTTCTAGTTGATTGCCAGGGTCGTATCCAAGGCAAGTTTGCACCCGCGCTAGTTTTATGAATACTTCTTGATGAACGAAGAGAAGAAGTATTGTATATTGTTATAATTCCCTAATTATTTTTGAATATATTGAATTTGAAATGAATTCCTAATTCTAATGTTGAGGGTAGGTTTGGACTGTAAACTGTGAAAAAAGATTAAAATATATAAAATGTTAGATTAGATATCAAATTTATTAATTCAATTCTTCGAAAATACCAACAATCAACGAAATCTTAACTAATCCCATTTAAAAATTTCTTATTTCATAATTTTATTGTTAGAATTTACTCTCACTTATTTTACAACTATGTTTCATACCTTATTGCCCATAACCCAATTTGGGGTTGAATTATCCTGGTTTTGTTTAGTTCATAACATTTAACTGCAGTATGCTGTTCAGTATTTTCGAGTTTTAGTTTTCAATAAATGGTAATAACCTTCGGATCCATCTCTGTTCTCTTGGCATATGCTCTGATTTGAGTTTAACATTTCCAATGGGGAAGGTAAAGCTAGTATATTCAGATATCTTCATATTTATTGGATAAAGCAGAAGTTGATTGGTTTGTCCGGATACTACGGATTCGCGGCAAATTGATGATTATGTTATTTTTGAGTAATGTCCGTTCATTTTAATTAAATGGAAGCGTTCACAGAGGAGCACGGGTGTTGCTTTATGTTCTTTTTGCTCTTGATTAGATACCGCGACGAGATTCAAATGTGGATAGATGATGGTTTGAGAATTAAAGGTTAAGTGCTATTCATCTACCGATATTTCTGAAATTTCTACACTAATTAAAATTTGAGAAATTTGAATGTTAAGTCATTTATGTGACTCATCTTTTTGTGCGTTTTCCATATGTTACTCAGTTGGAGTTAAAATTTAATTGTAAATGACTTATTCAGAGTCTTACTGAATGGTGTCGAAAAATAAACTTTTATTGAATGTTGAAAAAACCAAATTTCTTTAGCTTTGTAATAAAACATTGGGCATAATCCTTCTTACTCTGTTCTGATGCTGCGATCAAGTCAGATGTATAAAGTTTTAAGGTATATAGCGTGCCAAAGAGTAATGTAATAATTTTTGTACCAAGACTTTTCAATTTCAGAGCAATTTATCGTATGCTTTCTTAAAATTGGTATTTCTCTACTTCATTCTTTCAACTAGGAATATATGGATTGTGATACATCAAATTAAAAATAAATTGATTGAATATACTGCGATGTGGCTGAAACTATAATTCACTGTGCCGTTTTCTCATTAAAAAATTCGGAAATAATTTATGTTTGTGATTTGAGGGAACTGCAATCAGACCATTATTGTTTGAGTAATTATTATTAAGAGAAATCCACGAATCCATGGATTTGTAATTTCGAAAGCAGGTCTCCCTAAATTTTTTTTTGAATTTCAAATCTTTCACACTTTACGCTACGCACCTCTCTGTTCTTCCCAAATAAGAATATATGGATTGTGTATATCAAATGAAATCATATTCGATTGTACAGGGTGGGCAAAATGTGTGATACTTGAACTACAACTTCTTAACCGTGAGAGATAGAGAAAAATGAATGACACGTTACCGTGGTCTTTTTTAGAGAAACTGATAATGCCATTGACATCATTTTCTATCTTCATTTATTTTGGAGTTATAGGCCAAAATTGAAATTTGCGCAATTTCAGCTATGGCCATTATCTCCGTTTCTGTTTGTTCTAGGAGGTTCATTTCAACATCCTAGCACAAACAGAAACGGAGATAATGGCCAAAGTTGAAATCGCCCGAATTTCAAATTTGGCCTGGAACTCGAAAACAAAAAAAGATAGAGGAATGGTGTTGATGGCATTATCAGTTTATCTAAAAAAGACCACCGTAACGTGTCATTCATTTTCTCCTATCTCTCACGGTTAAAAATTTATAGTTCAAGTATCACCAATTTTGCCCACCCTGTACATTGATTGTGTCCGAAATTGGGTAAGACTGTACTGTACCCCAGCTATTATTCAAGATAGAGACATGCGGTTTTCACGACCTCTTCACTTTCTCGTGACACTCTTAAATACACAAACAGAATTATTCCAACTTCTTTTGTTTCTGGAATACAGGGCAAAAACGAAAAAGTTCACTTTCTTTAGAGTAGTGAAAACCGTTTCACGATATCTTCATTTGTTTTGAAGATATAACACAATTATGATATTTTTTCGATTTCGACCATGTGCCATAACTTTTTCATTATCGAAAATATCCAAAAAAGATAAAAAGTTTCAACAAGCACAAGCGCTTCTAGAAAGTTCTTATCATTTTCAGATTTTTTTCAAAATAAAGAAGTTATGGCACATTTTCGAAATCGAAAATATTTCAAATTAAAAAAAAAAATTTTTGATATCGTGAAACGGGTTTCATTCATGGTGTTTTCACGAAAATCCAGCGCAGGACCTTTCGAAGTTTTTACCTATCTAGTCCAGAAGTACCTAAAACAGTCAAAATCAAGCAATTTGGGATACCCTGTACAAGAACAGTTTCTGAATAATCGAACCACCACTGAAAATCAAAGTACATTGCAGAAGCAATTATTCCTAGACTACTGAAATGCAATTAACTGATTGGTTGAGAGCGGCTGTCCAGGTCAATACAATAATACATGCGCAAATAGCAAGGGGAACAGGCACTGAAAGGGGGAAAAGAAATAATCATCCTAATGGCTATTTGCTATTCAGTTCGTGGACTCCTGATAGGAGATCCGGGATATTTGGGACGAGCACGCGCACTATTTGCGTTTAGCCATTTTGTTCGGTCTCGAAGCGAGTTTTATTGATTTTCTTGAGACCTGCGCCCTCGTACGTTACAGTGAAAAGCAAATTTACATATTTGCGGACTGAGGAGATCGATAGGTTCTCTAATACGTATCATATGGAGAGGCAGATTGAAAAAAATCGATAATAGTATATTCTAAAACAAGTTGCAGAATGAGCTCCCATTCCAACACGAATGCGAAGTTCGAAAACGAGCGACGAAGGAGCGAGTTTTCGATAGCATGAGTGTTGGAATTGCCTTCTGCAACGAGTATTAGACGGTATTTTCTCTATTTCAGTCAATTTTTGTGAAATATTCTCGAAATTCAAATGAAAATTCAGATTAGTGACTTTTGTTTTGTATCTTGGCAGTTGGTGTGACATACGAAATTTGACAGATCACGGAATTTGAATTGATTTGATTCGAAACTTGATTCGATCGGAGGTCAGTACTGACAACCATAAAACAAAACATATAACTGAAAACAATGCTGTAATGAGTTTCATTACAGCACTACTTTCAGTACTGTAATGAACCCATTACGATACTGAAATAGAGAAAATAAAATTATAGTAGAACTTAGTAGATTGAATTCCTGGAAAATAATCATTTTGTTGAAAATGTTATTGATTTTAAAAATGACCATTCAATCAAACTCTTTACTCCTGAAGATAAGATAAGCCTTTCTATGAATTTCTCAGATCTTAGGTACTTCTCAGATCTTAGGTACAGCACATTTCAAGTCTTTAAAATAAGTAGTTTTGCGTAAGCCGTTATTAAATAAATCCCGAATTTCACGACCAAAACCAGGTTTCGCTCAGTCAAATTCATTGCTATGCACGTAATTTTAGTAGGCTTTGTTAGGAACTGTCATTCTTACCTTTTTTTATAATGAACAAATCAACAAAAAAAATCTTAGTTTAAAATTATCACATCTATCTTAACAACAAAAAACCCAAAACATCAATTTGAAACTAACGATTCAAATATATTTTCAGAACCTTCCTCAATACATTCATTAATTCTTCTATACGAACTCCATTTACTGTAACTGTTTCGTTGAATTAATGCTGTTTTCATAAACCTTTCATTCTATAGTAACCCATAGATGAAAATCACAGAGTGTTAGGTCTGGAGAACAAAGAGGCCTCTCTAATTAACCATTCAATGTGATATTTTGGTACATTAACCATAAATGAAGAACAAAGAACATATTCAATAAGTATCACTGTTGACGTAATTCCGATTTTGTATGGTGACCGATGAATCAAGCAACAAGTATGAACGACAATTGTTAACAATACATTATAAACTAATCGACACATTTACTATTGGCAAAGCTTACTTGAAAATTACCTCAATAAATCTATCATTAGACTAAGAAACCAAGCTTTATTCCTGAAATTCGAATTTCATTCAATAACTGCAAAACTACTAATTTTAAAGGCATGAAATGTTTGGAACACTCTAACTAGTTTTTGTCAAGCATTCAATCGGAATTACAACATTATATTGTCACCATTTGAAAAAATTGAGATTTCAGAGTTTTATTAAGACTCCCTTCGAAGCCCTGTTTCAGAAACCATGTATAAAATTTCCTCATAAGTTATACCAGCAACAGTATAATCGAACTTAATTTCATTCCACTGTTGCAAAAAAAACATTTCACAATTAGGGATTTCGAATATATAAACACTAATTTAGACAATCTTTCTGACCAAAAATTTGACATTCATGCTATAACACAAAAATCGCTTGTGTTGTTGCGCATATCATACATCAAATTAGTTAAGAGATGAATGGAGTATGCAAATACTTTTAAATATGCAGGGTGTTATATTTGAAATAACGAAGTTCACATTAGTTTCCAGTAGAAGCGGAAGTAGATTCAGCTTGAAAATAAACTGCTCTATATGGGTTGGAGATATTGACTTAAATTGCAAAAAAATATATATTAAATGAGATTTTGTGATGAAAATTCATATTAATATGATATCAAGTTGCAGGAAATAAAATTAATTTTAGCCCGAAGGTCAGCAGCGTATACAGGGTGTTTAAGAAAAATCGAGTTAATAACGAAATTTTTTTTCCCAGAGTATTCAAGCATTTTAGGATTATCAATACAGTGTAGGGCCTCCACGGGCATCAATAACTACTTGACATCTTATTTGCATATTACACACGAGGTTGTTGAACAATTCTAGGAATTTCGTTCTATAAACGGGGCAGAAGCTCTCTCAGATCATTTGAGGATTCTGGTGTAAGTTGATGATTATCTAATCTTCTTTGGAGCAAATCTCATGCATGTTTTTATGCAATTCAAATCTGATGCGTGCGGAGGTATTGGTAAATGTGGAATACCAAGCTCCTCGCGCGCATTCTCAACTATGGCTGCAGGATGGGGTCTAGCGTTATCGTGAAGAAATTGAACAGTTTCACCAATAGCAGCGTGAAAATTTGGCAAAACATTGTCAATGATATGCTCCCTATAGTGTGAGGCGGTCATATTCCCAGAACAAATGTGTAGATCTGTGCGCCCGTTGAATCATATCCCGGCCCATACCATAACACTACCCCTCGGAATGGATGGACTTCTTGGACATAGCGACGATTAGGGGGTATGCGCCATTGATCGTTCCAATTGATATGTTGCCATGCCCATTCCAGTCTTTGACGCCTATGGTCACGTGTTAATGGAACTCCTCTGAATGGACGTCCAGAACCTTGATTCTCCTCTCTCAAACGTCGTACGATGGTTTCGATGGAATCTTGGAACCCATCTGCATTTAGAAGAGTATTCCGTAGCATTCTACAAGTAGATGTAGGCTTTCTTCTCGCCGAAACGGTGATGAAACGATCCTGAGCAAGTGTTGTTTTTGGTCGTCCACCAAGCCTTGGTCTTTCCAACACGGACCCTGTCTCCCTGAACCTATTCCAAAGTCGAGATATCACACTTTGGCTGACTTGGAGCCTTCCTGCTACAACAATTTGAGTTTGGCCACCCTGTAGCATTCCGATAGCCCTATTAGCCTCAGCCTTTGTTTTGTTGATTTACGTCTTGACATTTTCAGAAAACTCGTTTCAAATCGAAGCCGTTGATAAACTGACTCCATTTCAAAATAAAAACATTCACGAAGCATATGCAAAGAACCAAAGGTGACCAGATTGACGAAATGTCTCATACTGATTTTTATTGGATCGATCAAGTTGTTGTTGAGTTTTGAATGATTTTACAGCGATTTTCTCGTTCACACACTTTTCAAAACGATTGAATACAATATCCCTAACTCTTGTGGAGCAGTATATCTTGAGAATCACATAGAATTAAGAAAAAAATCAACGGCAGGTATTGGCTTGATTTTCGTTTTGTGTAAGACCGGAACTCTCTGCTATGTACCTAGGCTGTTTCTTTTTTCCTGTTTATTTGTGAACGAGATATTCTTGATAATGGAATATTTGTTGCGACATTATTTGGGCTATTTCCATTATCTATATTGTTGGTATTTATTTACCGAAGTTTTTGTTAACTGCTCTTTGGCACATTCCAAGTGAAGTTACAAATGCATTTGAGTGGGTAGAATCCTTCGGAAAAGTCGTAGATTAATGTCTCGAACTGTTTCGATCGAAACCAAAACACCAGAAGCCGATGAAAATCTGCGAATGATATTTTTCCGACTGCTTTGAAAATTTTCTGACTACTTGAAAATTTGCCTACAACATTTGTCTTGCCTTCGTTCACCCTGATAACGAAAGTTAGAGATCACCATCACTGCGGCAGTGAATGAACCCGATACTTTCGTTTTCTCTTCTCCATTGACCATCGGGCGACGCCGGCACCGAACGTGGCCCATGGGCGTTTTAATATCATACAGTGAAACGTCCGTAATTGCCGTGGCCGCGTCCGACCATTGTTCTCCGGGCCAATTTGCATCCCCTGCACTCCAGATCGGTGTGTTGCCCATACAGACACCCACCGCCGCCATTGTATCTCGGCCGGTAATAACAAGTTCCGAGGCCGGGACAATTGATTCCGCGGCCAGCACGTGTCCCGGTCCGCATTTCAATACAAACACGCATAATGACACACTAACGGTCGACGGAACTTTTTTTTTTCGTGAGTGGCGTCGAGTGGGCCAACCGGAGCGATTGTCAGGTTCTTGGAAGCAGAGGATTCTCCTGAATCGGATGACGACGTTTGGATTGTGGATAGTTTCACGTATCATGGGGGTATTCGATGTCTCCAACTTTAATTCCAAAAAGTTGGTGACAAATTTTATATAAAACATTTCTACAGACATTTGGGATAAACTGATCACATGACAATCCTATTTTGAAAAAGTTTAGACTAAATCTATCAGTCCTCACATTCAAGACAACTTCACAGTTCTCTATATAAAGGTGTGTACATACAGGATGTTATAGCTGCCATATCATGATTGAATGGTACAATTTCAATTGTACTAAAAATTTATTTCTTACAAAATGCCCAAATAACTTTCCTGGTGTTTTCAACAAAGGTCAACAATTTATGTAGGTACCTTTGTACTTTTCAACACCCTGTATTCATATACATATAAATATTTTTGATGAACAATATATATTTTATACTAACGAACGTAGATTATACTTGTACAGGAAACATTACTCTTATATATTTGGGGACAGTATAGTATGCAAAAAGATAAAATTGTGAAAATGTTGCACATCTGAATTCTTAGATCCTAATAAGTTAATACTCAAAATGTGTATATAGAAAGTCTCCAACCAACCGGCAATTTTTTTTAAACCGCCCCACAATAGAAATAAAAAATACTAAATGAATGTTTCTTCTTCTTCTTCAGCTCGTGTCCATCCACTGTCGGATATAGGCCTATTCCATGTTTTTCCATGCTATGCGATCTCTTGCTAATCTTATCTCTCATCAATGTTTACCGTCGAAAATTAATGATATGATATGAATCCACTATTTGTTCTATAATGGCTGTAAATCCTCATTATTTGAGCCGTAGACTGGTGTTCCACCGGGATCTAATCTAGGTCCATTACAATTCATTTTGTCGATAAACGATACGTGAAGGGTCTTTTATTTGTTATGTTTTGAAGTGTATAGAGTTGGCCGAGCAATTTTGGGTGCTCGAAATAGATATTTATGATATGACTGTTGAAAGTGACGTCTTATTTTGTGAGTGAAAAAGTTTGTGAGATGAGCGGAGCGAATTGGACAATTTCACGAACAAAATAAAATCACTTTTAACACAAATACCATACAATGTTTTTTGTACAACTGCCCTATTTTGATAATGAAATGGCCGAATTTGCAATGACAATAAACTCCAAAATGCATTTTAATATTCAAATAATCAAATTGTTGTTGTGAATTGCAAACAATGCCAACGTTATGATTACTAACAAATGAGAAAAACGCTGTCATTTGAATTTCGTTCCTGTCCAATTTTCGTCTTGGGTTTTTAACTGCTTAATATGTTGGTCGAGAGTCCAATTATTAATAAAAGTGACGATTTGGTTGTTCCTCTGGATATTGAAGAGTCTGAAAGAAGAGCATATCTGGAACTCCTACCTAAAAATTCTTCAGCAGTACGATATTGCATATAACAATTTCCCGGCCTGGTGTAAATTGGAAAATGTAGAAGGAAACTGTTTTCCTGGCATACTTAGAAGAAAAATAAAAAATATAGAGTTCATCAACCTTGTGGAGCAAATTTTCAATGATGAAGTCTAGCGCCCTTGTTAAAAATGGTATGGATGTTAGTAAATATTTTAAGGTAATAGCATATTTAATACGGGAAAGTGAAGGATATCGTCCCGGTCCGCATTTCAATACAAACACGCATAATGACACACTAACGGTCGACGGAACTTTTTTTTTTTTCGTGAGTGGCGTCGAGTGGGCCAAACGGAGCGATTGTCAGGTTCTTGGAAGCCGAGGATTCTCCGGATGAGGACGTTTGGATTGTGGATAGTTTCACGTATCATGGGGGTATTCGATGTCTCCAACCAACCCGGCAATTTTTTTTTCAAACCGACTCACAACAGAAATAAAAAAACTGAATGAATGTTTACCGTCAAAAATGAATGATATGATTCATATCCACTACTTGTTCTATTCTTCTTCTGTAGGTGCCGTCTTCTAGCGAAGATTAGCGATGACTTCTGCAAACTTTTCTCTTGATTGTGCCCCCCTTATTAGTGTGTGAAAATCTAAACCAGTCCAATCTTGTATATTCCTCAACCATGTCATCTGTCGCCTACCAGGACTCCGTTTGCCCTCGATCTTTCCCTCCATAATAAGCTGTAGGAGGTTAAATTTTCGTTTCTGAGTACGTGCCCAAGGTATGACGTTTTAGGCTTTTTTATCATCTCAAGGAGTTCTCGATCCATGATCATCCTTCTCAGAACTTCCTCATTCCTAACGTGTTTCTATTGTTCTATAATGGCTGTAAATCCTCAGGATTTGAGCCCTAGACTGGTGTTCCACCGGGATCTAATCTAGGTCCATTACAATTCATTTTGTCGATAAACGATACGTGTAAGCTCCTTTATTTGTGATGTTTTGATGTGTGTAAAGTTGGCCGAGCACTTTGGGGTGCTCGAAATAGTTATTTATGATATGAGTGTTAAAAGTGACGTTTCATTTTGTGAGTGAAAAAGTTTGTGAGCGGAGCGAATTGAACAATTTCACGAACAAAATAAAACGTCACTTTTAACATTTACATTGATAATGAAATGGGCGAATTTGCAATGACAATGAACTTCAAAATGCATTTTAAAATTCAAATAATCCAAAGGTTGTTGTGAATGACAAACGTTGCCAACGTTATGATTACTAACAAATGAGAAAAGACGCTGTCATTTGAATTTCGTTCCTGTCCAATTTTCGTCTTGGGGTTTTGACTGCTTAATATGTTTGTCGAGAGTCCAATTATTAATAAGAGTGACGATTTGGTAGTTCCTGTAGCTATTGAAGAATCTGCAAGAAGAGTAAATCTGAAGTCCTATAGGAGTTCCAGATTTAACTCCTATAGGACCAAATCTTCACTTTTATTAATAATTGGACTGCTGAACAGATTTTTAGGTATACCTAAAAAATCTGTTCAGCAGTACGATATTGCATACAACAATTTCCTGACCTGGTGTAAATTGAAAAATTTAGAAGGGAACTTCAGTGAAACTGTTTTCCTGGCATAATTAGAAGAAAAATCGAAAATATGGAGTTCATCAACTGTAAGGAGCAAATTTTCAATGATGAAGTCAAGCGCCCTTGTTAAATAGAATATTTAAAAGGGAAAAGTGAAGGATATCGTCCCAAAAAATCGAAAATTCCCACTCGTGAACAAGTTGAAAAGTTTATAAAGGAGGCACCAGATGAGAAATACTTGATGGTTATGACTGCAACTATTTTCGGATTATTTCGAGCCTGTCGACGTAAACAATTGTGTAATTTATCAGGGGAAGACATCGAAATAACAAATAAATCATTGGTTATACAACTTTCAAATACAAAAACGAAAGTCAGTCGTTCTTTGAGAATTATTGAGAAGTATGTAGACTATTTTCATAGGAACTTTGCACTGCGCCCTTCTGTCATCAAACATCGTCGTTTTTTCCTGAAATACATGAATAATAAATGCACACCCAATCCATTTGGTATTAATACATTTGGGAAAATTCCATCTATTGTTGCCCAATTCCTTAAACTGCCAGAACCAAAGCAATATACAGGACACTGTTTTCAAAGATCCTCCGCAGAATCAGGAGCAAATATTGCGGATATAAAAAAGGAAGTCTACGACGGTAGCCGAGGGCTATGTTGAGCATTCCATTGCATAATAGAAATCTCATTGCAGAAAAAATTTTCCCAACCTCAACAGATTTTGGATCATCATCCAATATTGTTCTTCCGGTTTCTACAAGTACTGATGGTGCTGAGGATTCTAATAATAAGTTGCGAAGCTCCCTTACGTCACAGGGCATTCATGTTAGTAGTAATCGTTCTAGTTTTACGATTAATATTAATATTCATAAGTAATGATTGTTAAATATTGATAATAAAAATTTGCAATTGCTGAATTTTTCTCATCTGATTTCATCATAAGAAAATGAAGTGCTGAAAATATTTTCAACACTAATGTTAAAATATATTTAACACGCTTCTACGTGAACAATCAATTTTAACATTGTTTGCTGTCATTAAAAGTGTCACTTTGAATGGCAGTTGTACAAAAAAGTTCTTGTTATGCCTAAAGGTTCGTGATGCTCGTGCCATTGGAATTTTTATTTAATTCCATGTGGTCATCGAGTTATTTCAAATACAGTTGAAATGGGCCAGCATAGCACTTTTCGAAAAATTGGAATCCAGTGACTGAAAGAAATTGTACTGGGTTTTGCTGTTCGAATTTTTTCGAAGGTCTGTCCAGTTTGCCGAGAAATCGGAATTTAAAACAAAAGATAACCTGCCTAGCACTTTGTTTTTGCGTCCCAATAATCAATGAAAAGTTTTTGCTAACACATTTGTTCGTCTTGTGCCGAAAATATTTTCACGAAAATTCTTCAGATTCTCTGGCAAATTGAGAAATTGAAAAAACAGTCAGTCCAGCATCTTGAAACGAAATGGTGCCGAATTGTTTTTGATCAGATTTTCAGCAGAATCTTGAGATCTGGATGTAATGAAAAAAAATTACAACCGCACGAAGCAGTATGTCCCTAGCAGAATTCAGCCCAACAAAAATTTTCTCGAAAATCCAGAAGTGCTTGGCCAATTTCGTACATACTGTTGCCAGGTATGGTGATTTTCCTACACTTTTCTATATGATACTATTTTTTCACCATGTTGACATATTTTGAAATAAACACAATTATCTATCTTTCTATGTGAGAAAAAACCTGCAGTTTTTTTGGGAAATCAGGCGGGCATGAGTCAGTACCGGATTAAGCATGCGCGGACCCGAATTTTTTTTTGCGGGGCTCCCCGCTTGGGGATATTTCACTCCAATTCTGAAAAAAACATATTCATCTTTATGAAATCATACTTTCTTGAATATTGCGTCTTGGTGCTTTATTTTCTTGATGAAATAAGGGAAATATTGACGCCGTATAGTATAGTAAAATGTTGAAATTTTTTAAGTCGAGAGTATACACTGTGTCCCAAATTGGTTGAGACTGCACTGAAATATTCCAACTATTTTGTTTCTTAAATACAGGGCGAAAACGAAAATGTGCACTTTCAGAGATGATATTTCTTGGACCCTGTATGAGATAGAAAAAAAAGAGTCTCGTGTTCGATCGAGTCTTGATTTAGTATCTCATTTTATTCGGCGAAGTTGAACTATTATTTGAATCAAAGAAATAATTTTAAATTTAAAATTCTCCTTCATTTTCTCACAACTTTCAGATAACGATCCATAGTCAAGATAGAGGGTGATTGATTTATTCACGAAAATTTCAATTGCCTATAGGTTTTGGACAAATCAATTGACATTTCGAGCGCGACTTGATTCATTCTTTAACTGATCATAAAATCCAGGTCCGTATTATAAAAGTACGAGACTTTTGCAAGCTGAGATTCAACACTTATGTCTTCAGCTAGGCATACCCAGAGAAAATCTACGAGATAAATACCCATAAATACGGAATTAATAATCACCTGTCAGTAACTTTTCCTTTTAACACCACCATCTAGACGCGTAGTAAATACTTTTTATCATGTGTTCCCGTAAGATGTAAGATCCATCTGTTGTAAAGTCTTTGTTTGGAACTCGTGATCAAACTGGATACAAGCTCAATTCATGTCGAACCTCATGTTTTCCGTATAGAGAAGATGAAGGCATAAAATTTTCTTGAGGACTTACATGCAGAACATGATAACCGATAGATATGACATGTATGGAAAAGGCATGACGTGACATTTTACCTTATGAAAATTGATAAATGATGGATTCAATAGATAATTGAAATGATGAGAAATAATTCTCATGACATGAATATTTACGGTATTGGATTGGTATAACACAAAGATTATAATGAAATAATATGATGAATTCGTTTTCATTTTGTCATATGGAGATGATTCTGAAAATTCTTTAGGTAATTTTAGAAATAATAGAAGAAAGGTCCATACGTGAACACTTGCAATAAGTTGTCGAGTCCATAGGCATAACGAGAAGTTGGTAATCAGGGACGTAGCGCTCCTCATTGATTATTTATTTATATACAAAGAATTAAAAAAATTGCAGGTATTAATTTGAAAAAAAATTAAAATTGTTGCCTAACAATGAAACAAAAAATTACAGTCGATCTGTACTAACTAAAACCTATTGAAATTTTGGTGAAATATACATAGTATAGTAAGGAGTCAATGATTGAAATTTGGAGAAAAAGATCGTGAAGGGGTTTTCATGTAAACATTTTTTGTTACTTAAATAGTGTGTCGTTTTTTGAAATTTTTTTAGCTATTGCATAGCTTTTATCTCAGGCTTTGAGCGCGACGACCGAATGTAGAAATTCCTTAATGAAAAAACCTTACACAGCCGTGTATTGTCGGTTCAGTTCGACAGACTTCGGCACGGTGTTTGGGTGCTTGCGACTGGAACGATTCGTGCAGCAACTCTAGCAGTGCAAAATGGAGTCGGCAATCTCGCTGTTCCCATTGAATTACGAACGGTAAATATTTCATTAACATCGGATAGAAAATGTATAGTCAAACGCAAATATTTTCCATTAAGTTCAGGATTTGCTCTAACTATACATAAGTCGCAAGGTGGAACTTTTGACGAAATAGTATATGAGTATAGTGAATCACATTCTTAGGAACTCGTCTATGTTGCACTCTCTCGGGTGACTAATATTGAAAAATTGTATATTACGACGAAAAATGATAATTCTGCATTTAAGTTTTATCATAATCGAAGGCAAGCTGCATCGACTGCATCTTTGTTGCAAGAATTCAAAAGACTGTCTTTAAATAGTGTTCAGACGATAGCTCAAAGTGTCTTAGATTTCATTAGTAATAGAAATGGCATTTCAATACCTAATGACTTTCAATTGCCAAAGTTTACATAGTCACAAATAGGATTTACAAGATTCAGTTACGAGACAAACCAATGTGTTACTTCTTACCGAAACATGCATGACGCGTGATACTCTGATTGAATTACCTAATTTCAATTGTATTGTTCAATTAAAACGAGATACTGTTCGAAAAGGTGTGGAAGCTATTTACCAAAATAGTAATAATATTACTAATATTATGACTCCGAATATTGAAATAAATATTGAAGACGTTAGCGATGTTAATGTTAGACGCTCATTTGTTGGAGATATTTGTGCATGCTCATGCCAACATAGAAATGGCCTACACATAGTCATGGTAGCAATTTATATTTATCCGAATCCAAAATTGGACGAGGTTATAGAGCATTTTATTTACTGGAGTACACTGAAGAAAGTTCGAAAATACTTAGTACAAGTGGTGATAGATTTCCACTTATCTTGGCTGGTGATTTCAACATTAACTTCGCTGATAAAAAATCAGAGTGCTGGAAAACTTTTCTTTCGGAAAAATTGAATTTAAAAATGAATAATGATCCACAAGAATCCACAACAAAATATGGGACCACTATTGACGCGGTATTTTCCAGATGTTTGGAAGACATTAAGTCTGAAACTTATGATTCTTATTTCAGTTACCATAAACCTATAGTTTCAATGATAAACATTCCTGAATATCCTACATGTATTGTAAGATGAATAAATATTTTAAATCAACAGTATTATCTGCTTATTTTTGAATAGATGCTATTTAATAGCTTTACCGCGGCAGTCCTAGAGTGCCTCACGTATATTTTTTTGAATTCATAACAAACCAGCTTTTCGAGGAGATCCAAAGTCAATGTTCCGTAGTTGTTCTTGAATATGCCTAGAGCATATTCGAATTATTGGTCTACAGAAGACGAGGTTGTCATTTCGAGAAATCGCTCACCGTACGAACAGAAATCTAACTACTGTTATGAGATGTTGTCAAGCGTGGTTTGATTGTACCGTTAAATTAATTAGAACCACCGCGATTCGTTGGAATTTCAAAACGAGTGATTCGATTGGTTCGAATTCACATGTGGTTTTTTAATCGCACAATGAAAGTTTTTTGAAACTCACCCTAAGACTGAGTGGTCAGGAGAGCAAGGCCTGTAAAACATTTCGGTGTCTATTCGAGGGACTCAAAAATAAATTATGTTTCAGGAGTTTTCAAAAGTCTCGTGTGAAACAAACGAAAACTGTATGATATTTCATTCCAAGAAGCATGGACAAGGAACGATAATACAAAGGTTTTAAAGAACATCATAAGAAATAATCGGAACAGCACTTTTAAACCGATAAATACCGAACAGCTCTCCTATCGTCATCGAAAATAATTTTTAATCGAAATTACAACCGATCGGTCGTAAAACGGACTGTGACATTCAGTGCTCGAAGTGATCGGTACCTATTTAAGATGTGAGAGAAAAGATAATAACACTTTAGAAGCGTATAATTCTTATATATATCGATCTTCGCCATATAAGTTCCCGGGTAGCCTTACCTGGTGTATTAACGGTCGAATGAAATTAATTTTGGAGGCATTTTCCCAGGTTCCAATTGTTGCAGACCTCGATCTCGAGCGACGTAGGTTGCTTGAAAGTATCCTCCATTTTTGGAGAAAATTCGGCCTTCGGCGATGGCTACATCCTATGTGACAAGGTTTATCGATTGCTAACCTTATTCATTTTAGATTCTCATTCTAACGATGAATAACGCGTATCGACAAAAAAAACGAAAAAAACACGTTGCTGAGTAATATTTTAATAAGAAGCATTGAGTGCTGGTGTCAACAAAAATCCTCGTCTTCGACTCGGATTTTTGTATCTGCACGAATTCTTCTTGTTAAAAAATATTACTTTCTCCATTTCAGTATCGTAATGAGTTCATTACAGTAGTAAAAGTAGTGCTGTAATGAAACTCATCACAGCATTGTTTTCAGTTATATTTTTCGATTTGTGGTTGTCAGTACTGACCTCCAATCCTCTCAATTTTCAAATCAGAGACAACAAATGAGACGCACAACTCCCCACTAAATTTCATACAAGGTTTTGCAATCCTTGTCTCACTGCATTAAACCTATGCGGAGATGGCGCTAGGGCAGCTTTTTGATCGTTTAGCGCGGGAATTTCGAATTATTCATTTCTGTTTTATTACTGTTTTCATGTATTGGAGCGATTTCGCGCAACCATGAACTAAAAGCTGAATTTTTCGCCATGTGAATTATTTCCGTAGCCAAAAATTTTTGCTATTAATATGATTGCGTGAAAAAAAAACGAAAATACCACTTATATATGATTGATTTATCGTAATTTTCATCAAAACTCAATCAATTTACATATAAAACAACAATTAATTCATTTACGGTTTGGTCCCACCACCATGAAAACTATAACTTTCCTGGCAGTGCTTTTTTCTACTTTTTTCTTCACCAAAATCCTCAAAGCCAATAATTTTTCTCTGACCCTTATCATAATATAGGTTTTTTTAAGTCAATTTCATCAAAGACCAACACGCAACAGCGATCAATATCCTCTTTGATATTTTCATATATGCCATATTTCTATTTATGTCATGATTCAACGGCATTTTTTGAGCGAGCTCAGAACAGTGTTGTAATTTGAGCTAGGACTCTTCTTTAATAATAATGGCGACATAATTTTGTCGTCTAGGGTCCATCTTCTGCCTCTTGTACCCTTTACTTTGTAACATCCCAATTGCGACATCATGAAGGTCCAGGTTGTTTTAGGCATGTTTTCGTACAAACTTTGGGTTCCAGGCAACTCGAAAACACTCCTCAAAGCCCTAGACTTTTCCCTACACCTACACTGTTTTTTTAGCTTGGGTAAGTGGTCTTTTTTTTGTTGAATAATCTTTACCGATTTCTTCTTCCTTGGTGAAGTGTTGCTTCTTCTTCTTCTCAAAGTACCATCTCCATCTCCATTCAATGAAGATTGGACACAATCTCGGCAAGAAAGTGTTACTAATGGATAAAGTTTCTATGTTTCTGAAAATTCTGCGATCTTGTTTGGGTGTCTGATCCAACTGTACGTTATGAGAGAAATCTCTGCAAATAAAAACAAAGTGAACTTCAATTTTCATATAGGTACTAACAGAAAGAACGTTAACTGAATCAATTATTCATAGTAAACATTTTGAACATACCTGATGCAATGACATTTCGGCTATCTGAGTGGACTAGCACATCATCACTACTTTCAGATATAATAAATATGCTTTCTTCGCATTTTTCTGGCATTGCAGAAGTCGAAGAAAGTGGTTTATTGAAGAACTTCATTGGAACTTGGAACTGCATCTGTGCGGGTAGTCTATGATTCGTGGTTAAAGCATATTATAAAATTTTCGAGATGTTCTTCCATAAATTTCATTCATAGTTTCTCTTGTCTGATCTGAAAAAAATAAAAAACCCGATGGTTTTCAAAGCTCATTCCTTTATATACATATTGCCAACTCACTTATTCATATTGTTTGAAAAACGATGCATTTTTGATACTTCATCTTCTCCAGCTCCACATATATAAAGCATTTACCTAATCATATTTGAAAAATATTTTGAAATATACAAACACTCACAAACTTCAAATTTCAAACTGTTTATCACTCAGTTGAAGCACGTGATGCTATAGCAACACGGAATAAATTCCGTGTTGCCACAATGGTTTAAATGCACTTGGACTGATGAAGATAGAATTGTACTTTCGCAATAGAAGGAAGAAGATATAGCTAATTTATTTTCAGCCAATAGCAGTATATATTTTCAAATTTGGCAACGCCAACAAGAGCGAACTCTACTTGCAGGGCCGCTGAAATAGAGCAAAGATAGCTTTATGTGATCCGGAATGATATAGACAAGGATGAGTGACAAAGCCTGAATCGGACAAATTTAGTGAAGGAGTTGACCGTCTCATTGTTGTCTCTGTTCAAATCAAATTAATTCAAAATCCGTAATCTGTCAAACTTCTTAAGTCACACCAACTGCCAAGATACAATACAAAAGTCACGAATCTGAATTGTGAATTTTTCATAAAACTTGACTGAAATAGAGAAAATACCGTCTTTTACTTTGCAAAAGGCAAATCCAACACTTATGTTTTCGAATTTCTCATTCGTGTTGGAATAGGAGCTCATTCTGCTACTTGTTTTAGAATATACTACTGTCATTCAAAATTGCGCGTTCTGAATCTAATTGACGCAAATCAAGACGCAAATCATTCTGCTACTTGTTTTAGAATATACTACTGTCATTCAAAATTGCGCGTTCTGAATCTAATTGACGCAAATCAAGACAACGTAAATAGTCACTTATTAAAATTGAATAACATTTTATTCGTTCAGTACTATCGATTCTGTCAGAGTTTGTATCATTCTTCTATAGCAAAGTTATCTAACGATCAAGCACTATTGACCTAACCTGTATATTAAATTATTTTCAGAATATCATTATTTCAATAATGCAACAAGATTCAGTCAAATTCGTGTTGACCTCTGAAATACCTAACTCTTGCAGTCTTCGAATCAACAAGTTTGGGAACCAATACCTGGAAAATTTGAAGTGGAATAAGAGACGAAATAAGTACGATGCAGGTTGTTTAATCAACACGAATAAAAGTGGGTAAATTTCAATTAACGGCTGTTTATCTTGTTCTTTCCCGTGTAATAGGTTCCGGTCACTAATTCCCCGTGTACCGAACATAACACCGACACTTAGCAGTGCAAACATCTATTATCGCACGTTCATGACTCACTTCGATGCAGCACCGTTTCTCAATATAATACGCACAATGGCATCAATATTTCGAAGAAAGATGGAAAGCTGATACGCCATATGGATTGAAACTTCAGCACAACAAAAATTTGTCTAAATCCTGAATCTAGAGATTTATCAATATTTATTCACACATGGTGTCCCGTGAAGACCACGTCAAACGAAAACGGAATGTAGGTCAGAATGTGTTGAATTTTTTCACTTTGAATACGTTCTCTCATGCCATTAATACTTTTCGAATAAATTGTTTTGCGTGAATATAGTTTTTCGTATATAGAAATGGTCCATTTTCTCTAAACCTTCGAATATCCTTTTTTTCTGAATTGGGTTATCATATGTAATTCACCTTCTCAAAATCCTCACAAAATAGGCAACTTTTCAACTTAATTTACAGGAAAGGTCCAGTGCTGATTTGTTACACCCCCTCAGATCGAAATCGTTATTTTTTATAACGTGAATTTTAAACATTTTTTTTTCAGAATTCCTGCATGAGATTTTGTGCTTTTTTGAGTGCATGAATTAAAGCAATCATTCAACTAGATTCACGAAAAATACTTATTTGAAAAGTATCGAAGTGTACCTATTTCATGAGAAATCGTTATTTATGATGTGAGTGATGTTTTATGTTGTGAGTGAAAAAGTTTCTGAAATGAGCCGAGCAAATTCAACAATTTAACAAACAAAATAAAAACACTCTTAACACAAATACCCTACAATGTTTTTCGTACAACTGCCCTATTTTGATAATGAAATGGGCGAATTTGCAATGACAATAAACTTCAAAGTGCATTTTAATATTCAAATAATCAAAAGGTTGTTGTGATTACTATCAAATGAGAAAAGACGCTGTCATTTGAATTTCGTTCCTGTCCAATTTCCGTCTTGGGTTTTTAAATGCTTAATATGTTTATCCAGAGTCCAATTATTAATAAAAGTGGCGATTTGGTTGTTCCTCTGGATATTGAAGAGTCTGCAAGAAGAGCAAATTTGGAACTCCTACCTAAAAAATATATTCAGCAGTACGATATTGCATATAACAATTTTCTGGCCTGATGTAAATTGAAAATGTAGAAGAGAACTTCAGTGAAACTGTTTTCCTGGCATACTTAGAAGAAAATCCAAAAATATGGAGTTCATCAACTTTGTGTAGCAAATTTTCAATGATAAAGTCAAGCGCCCTTGTTAAAAATGGTTTGGATATTTTGAGGTAATAGCATATTTAAAACGGAAAAATGGAGAATGTCGTTCCAAAAAAATTCAAAATTCTCACTCGTGAACAAATTGAAAAGTTTATAAAGGAGGCACCAGATGAGAAATACTTGATGTTTAAGGTTGCAACTATTCTTGGATTATTTGGAGCCTGCCGGCGTGAAGAATTGTGTAATTCATCAGTGGAAGACATCGAAATGAAAAATAAATCATTAGTTATACAACTTCCAAATACAGAAACGAAAGTCAGTCGTTCTTTCAGTATTATTGGGAACTGTGTAGACTATTTTCATAAGTACTTTGCACTGCGCCCTTTTATCTTCAAACATCGTCGTTTTTCCTGAAATACATGAATAATAAATGCACTGCCAATCCAGTTGGTATTAATACATTTGGGAAAATTCCATCTATTGTTGCCGAATTCCTCAAACTACCAGAAGCAAAACAGGACACTGTTTCCGAAGATCCTCCGCTTCATTGCTAGCAGATTCAGGAGCAAATATGACGGATATAAGAAAACATGGTGGATGGAAGTCTACGACGGTAGCCTAGGACTATGTTGATCATTCCATATAACATATAGAAATGTCATTGCTGAAAAAGTTCTCCCAACCTCAACAGATTTTGGATCATCATCATCCAATATTGTACTTCCGGTTTTTACAAGTACTGATGGTGCTGAGGATTCTAATAATATGTTGCGAAGCTCCCTGAAGTCACAGGGCATTAATGTTAGTAATTGTTCTAGTTTTGCAATTGCTAAATTTTTCTCATCTGATTCATCATAAGCAAATGGAGTGCTAAAAATATTCTTAACACTAATGTTAAAAATATTTTTAACACTCTTCCACGTAATCAATCAATTTTAACATTGTTTGCTGTCATTAAAAGTGTCACTTTTAATGGGATTTGTACAAAAAAAGAATTGGATATTTTTTTATAAAACATCAAATGTCTCGAGAACTGTGAGACTTTCATAGGTATGATTTTTTCACATCAGGTAGAGCACATTCTAGTCCACATTTCGTGTTCGTTTGAAGTGGTCTTTTCGGGACACATATGGGAAATATTGGTGAACCTCATTTACTCCCCCATTTGTTCATCCTGAATGGTGACTGGTAAAATATCTTCCAAATTTTTTTCTCGATTCTTGATGATGGCTCTTCAATCCACTCCCTGATCGACTTCTTCATGGATCCAAATGTGGGTTCCACGTCCGAAGGATCAACTAACCATTCTCTCTCTTCAATCCCTATATGCAAATCCATCGTTATTAACATGAAACTCATTAGGGAAACATCGGATCATCTAATGAACACACCGCATGACTCACATTAAGAGTAATATAATTAGAAATGAATCAACAATAGACGGGCAAAATATTGTGTTGATGTGGCCCACGGGGCTATTTCGTAAGATATTAATTTGAGAGATTTGGCTCTTATGCGCTCAACGTTAATCTGCATTATTCATGACAACGACAGCTTTATTGTTATTGAAATGTTGAGGTCTCGTGTTCTTGGACTTGGGCGACACGACTCATTTGAATGGATGAGATATTGGGTCGACTTGTAGGCTACGCCGTTTATTGAATTGTACAGGGTGAGCAGAATTAGTGATACCTGAACTGAATCTTTGAGAAATATAGGAAGAAGAGTGAAACATTTCGGTTTTTTTAAGGAACTGATGATGCGATCCACTCTTTTTCTCTATCTTCTTTCGTTATTCAGTTAGGCCAAAATGGGGCGATGTCAACATTGTCATTATCTGCATTCCTGTTTATGCCATAAGGTGTAGTAAAAAGAATCCCATTATTTTACCAAAGGATGGCTTCAATTATCCGTATCTCGTGTTGTATAATTCCGATCAGGTTCTACCATATGCAGCTAGAAAGATGAGCTTTCGTACTACAAAATCTTTTGTGAATAGTTGAGTCAGTTTGTACCCATTTGCATACGTCTGTTTTCAAGAAGATGCGTACCACAAGTATTGAAAAAATTTAATTTAGAAATCAATCAGAAATAGTATATAACATTACCAGCAAAGTAAGAGTGTCAGTTACCTCCCTGAGCCAGTAAAACCCGTTACCTTGCGGATATTGTTTTATATTTTATTTGTAAAAAGGTTAGATAAATTCCAAAAATACCAAAAGGTATTATTGAGGCAGCCAGCAGTGTAGCATCAAGTTTATTACCTGCAAAATCAGCTTCAAGGTACGAGCGAGAATACGACGACTTCAAATAGTGGCAAAACAAAAATAGTGTGATTGGAGTAACTGAAGATGTTTTGTTAGTCTACTTGAATCAACTATCAGCTAGATTCAGCGCTAATACTTCATGGGCAAAAGGGTCTATGCTGAAAAGCTGCTTGGAAATGGAAGAAAACGCCCCTGTTCGCAGGTTTGTTTTCCTCAAATAATTCATTGGAAAATATGACGTTTAGTTGTCATTTGCAGATTTCAAAAGGCAATAGCGTTTTTTGAACGAAAAAATGAGCGTTATGCGCCAAAATAGGCCAAGGTATTAAGTAAAGAAGAGGCTGAACAATTTCTTTTACATGCTCCTGATGACCAGTGGTTCCTGGCGAAAATTGTAACAATATTTGGGATTTTTGGATGTTGTCGATGTGACGAACTTCTCTTCTTAAACATGAATGATGTAGAAGATATGAAAAAATACGTTATTGTGACATTGCGGCAAACAAAAAATTTAACAACAAGAAGATTCACCATAACCGATGATGGCTGCAGCTTCAAGCCTTGCATGTTATACAGAAAATATGTAAATCTTCGGCGTCCTGGAACAGAAAGCCTAAGATTTTTTTTGACATACCAACATGGAAAGTGCATTTCCCTCAATGCTGGCCAGCACACTATTGGTGGTGTCCCAAAGCAAATTGCGAAATATTTAGGTTTAAAAGACCCAGAGTTATACACCGGCCACTCTTTTCGCAGAACTGGGGCCACTATGGTTGCGGATTCGGGTGGAGATATTTTAACACTAAAGCGTGCAGGAGGGTGGAAGAGCACCGAAATTGCGATGAGTTATATCGATGATTCGGTCAACAAAAAATCGAAATGTCTAGCATTATTTGGTAGTAAGGAGAGTACAAATGTTCTGCAGTCCTCGAGTTCGGCAGTTTCTGAGTCAACAGATGGTTCATCATCATCAGTATCTCTTTCATCATCAAAAATCTGTGTTACTGGAAATAACAATTGTACCATGATTTTCAACATATATGACGATTAAACAAAATTTTCTAATATAAATAATATTACTAACTTGTAAAAATTTTGCAAGTTAACTGTCACTTTTACAAGTTAATGACTTGATAAAATAAACTTTCTTGATTGATATTATGTTTTCGGAAACTGACGTTTACAAATGAGAAACAAATGAAAAACTTACCATCAGGAAAATGGATTCTTCGAATTTTTTGTGTAAAATTTTTGAAAACATTACAAGGAACTTCTCGCTGAATTTGAATGACACCTATCATCCGTTAAAACGGACAAGATCGGCTTCAATGCCACATCAGCGTTGCGTTTCAACATCGACCATAATGCAACAAGGAATTCCGTAAAAGGCAATACCAGCAAGTTTGTCAAGAGATTGATAAATAGCGGGAGCAAGTGATGAAAAATCATTATGAATATTAATGGTCGGCTGCGACCGGGATGAATACCAACTCGGATTCGCGTATATGTAAGTTTTATCGAAAAAAATCGTAATTCAATTAGAACGAACACGATCGGAAAAAGTTGAAATGGACTTTCAAGGGGAACGAGGTGGTGTACAACGATACAAGCGGATTAACATAATCCTGAATGAAATATTTGTCGGGGCTCACTCGATAAGGGGTTTTCACACGGAAGTTGACGCCTTGATCTAGAAAGAATAATAGATTTTGTTGGAGCGAATATGACAAAGTAAGTTCGAAGTCTAGGTCTCATTGATTGTCCGTTTTGAAAGGAAGGCAACAGGTCATTGAGTAATACACGCTGTTGCGGATTGAACCAGGGCCGCCGCCAGGGCCGGCAAACCGGGCAGTCTGCCGGGGCGGCAAATTCTAGGGGCGGCAAAATCAGTTTCGTCATACTAGATTTTTTTTCATTTGAAATCGAAAACGAAAACCCGCCTGTTATTGAAAGTGAAAAGCACGACCAGACTCAGGGGCGGCTTTTTGAGCCTGGCCAATCAAATATATCACACTTGTACACAAATAACCAGATAAAAATGCAATTAAACCAATACAAGAGTAATACGATCGAAGATGCAGCATTCTACTCATAAATGAATATCCCTGTCAGGTTGTAAATTTCGCCAATGCCTCTACTCAGCGGCCTCTTTTCCTAGTTACACTCCCTTGTTTATGAGTTTATTACCAAGACGGTCGGTCCCTTTGATGAACATCTGGGACTCAAGTTTTTGGAAGGGTTTCTGGGATAATTCAGCAATGATTTTTATTTTCAGTTTGCCAATCGGAATTCTAAATTTTAATATTCAGGAGGGGTTTATAATACTCGAGAAATAACGGTATCAACTCGTTAGTCCTCAGTGTCCTGACAATATTCAATATTTTTGCAACACTATAAGTGCTACATAATAGAAATCTTTCATCTTCGGAGTTATGATTTTCGAACTGAATTACCCTACAAAATTGAAGGTGAGTTCTATAATTCCGTATTTCTTACCGTCGGATATCTCATTTGAAAGATAATAAGTATAAGGCGCTCTCTGCTTATTAACAGTGATGTGGGTGATTTTTTTAGTCTTTCAAGGATCGCCTCAGATACGCATATTAATCATAAAGCGTCGTTTCAATAATTCGAAAAGGCGCCTTTGAACGAGTTGAAAATATACCTCCCTGAAATTTGAGGCAGATTAGTGTTCTCGATTTATTGGATAATGGTCATAGTAGAAAAATATATCAATATTATTATATTAATCATTATAAGATACAGGTGAATACCTAAGGTTTATATTGACCTCTTTTCATTAACTTCGCAACAGGTAATGAATGAAATAGGGTCATGTAGGTACCTTATTCTGATCCGAATATCATTGTCTAGAATTTTTCTTACATACGAGAGCTGTGCTGCCTTGGAATAAAGAATAATCAAAAACCAAAACCTGTAATTTTTTTCCTTTAACATGAGATCATTTAGCTTCGTACACTCAAAGCAGAGAGCGTTTTCATTGTTTCGATATTTTGTATGTGAATGCATTTTAAAATTCTGAATTTTCATTTGACATATACAAATGCATTCGTACTTGAATCGATTGATTCATTTTATTCTTATTATGATACCTTACCGCCTGATTGAGAATTTTTACATACGCATTCATATTTATCGGTATCGTGTATCGTAGAAATTGTCGTATAATGATTTTATTAAATATGGAAAATACTTTTGGGATACTTTTGGCGAGAGAAGCTTTTCGGAGTTGAAACGAATAAAAGATTTTCTACGATCAACAATGGCCCAAGATAGATTATCTGATCTAGTCATTATACCCATTGAATATGAGAGAGTCAATAATCTCGATATATTTCAATCAATTCATGACTTTGCGAGATGAAGGTGAGAAGGAACAAATTTATTTGAGTTCGAATATTTTGGTGTGATGGTTCTAGTTCACTTTTATACATACGATAGCCGGTATATATGTTTTTTTTGTTATTTTTTATTTAATATATTCTTTGTATGATACATATTTATAGTTATATTTTCTATTTACACTTTCCAGTTCCTGAAATGATATGTTGAGTTTTATTTATGTTTTAGCAAGTTGATGTGATTATACAAGAAGTCATCTCCAAGAAAAATTATTTGCAATTTGATCAAGGGGAAAAAATTCAGAAACGAACGAAATATATATCCTTCGTTTCTGAATTTTTTTCCCCTTGATCAAATGGTAAAAAGAGTTTGTTATGAATCCCAAACTCAATATATCACAGCAAGGTGGCAAAATATAATTTTCACGGGGCGGCGAAATTTTATTTTGCCGGGGCGGCAAAATGTCTGGCGGCGGCCCTGGATTGAACTACCTAGCGCGAGACAAATCTAGAGTCTGCAGCCTTACTTTGTATGGAAGTAGGTCAAAAGAATTTTTTTTTCGTGTAATATTCCTTCCAATTTTGTCTGGAGCAAAAATAGGACCATTTTAAATTTCTCTAACGAGCTATGCCAGCCCTGGAAACTTGCCCATTGAAGTTATCCAGCATTAGCTCTACCATTTGAATTTCATTTTGTGAATCTTTCAAACAGATGACTAGAGTACCCTCTCTGTAAATTAGAGAAACATATTTTTGTATGATCCAATTAACTCACATTAAAAAAATGAATTTCTGAGAGTGATCACTCAGAAATTCAGCGGTCGAATTACAATCCAAGAATCCTCTGAAGATGCCTGAAATAATTTCTAATAGAGCAATGAAAACTCTCTCAATTTCACAAGACAATCTTATAACTCCAATGTGCTCAAAAATGTTGAAACACAAAATAAAAGTTAAGTATTAGGTGTAAAACTTTTCTTCCACCGTTTTGCAATAGCTGGCTGTAGCGGTAGGCCGTAGTTGGAATAAAAAGATCTTAGATGTCATACAATACACTTATGTATCTTCTTAATATACAGGGTGAGTCGGGAGGAACGGACGAAACTTCAGGTGTGTATTCTGCAGGTCGAAATAATTAAAAAAAACTCATATGTTGTTATCCGATTCTCATTTGTCTTCAAACTATAGGGTAATTAGTATATTTCAAATAAATAATTTTTTTTTAGTTTATCGCTTCTTATCACAAATGCTATAGGTGCTGACTCATTTTTTTGCGAAATGAGTTAACGGCATTACTGGAGAACGTTCCTTCAAACATCCTAATGCAAATGAATTATCAGCATGATGGAGCTCCCGAGCATTTCGCTCGTCAGGTCAAACAATAATTAGATCAAGAGTTTCGCGGACGATGGATTGGTCGCGGTGGTCCTTTTAGTTGGCCTCCAAGATCTAGAGACCTCACACCACTAGACTATTGTTTGAGGGGAACCAGCCCCCCAACCAGCTGGTTCAAGAACGAGGTATACAAAGTAAAAGTTAACACTCGGGATGCCCTAATTCGACGCATTAGGTATGGGGCATTGCTCATTAAAGAAAGACACGAATCAATCAGAAGAGCAACAAGCGCCCATCGCAGACTAAGTCGAATGTGTTTGGAGGTTAATGGCGGGATTTTTGAGCATTTATTAAAATAATGCTATAAAAGAAACCATTTTAATGTAGAAAATGTTGTTTTTTTATAATGACGCTATAGTTTGAAAACAAATGAAAATCGAATAACAACATAATGAGTTTTTTTGAAATTATTCCAACCTGCAGAATACACACTTGAAGTTTGATCCGTTCCTCCCGACTCACCCTGTATAAAACTAAATCAGCCATTTGGTTGAATACACCATTTATAATTCAAGATGGAATGAACTGTTTGTTGTGAAAGATTTTTTGTTGGATTCTTCTACGGCGCGGTTAACATAAAATACATTCAAACTCTGAAAAATATGATGAAATGGAAGAAAAAATAGGAAATAATTTTCCTTCTTGCGAATAACGCCAGTTTTCGTGAAAGTATTATATTTGATATCAATTCGGTGAACTACATTTTCTAATAATATTAACGCATCTGAGTCCATGTGATATTACACCTATCTTTCTTGCGAACACTAAGGAAAATTTTATGACGAAATGTTTTGAATAAATCCCTATTCTACTATTATCGCCATTAGATGGCCATGTAAACAATAACTGTGTATTTTAATTTGCCTAAACGTCGTAGCCTTGGAATTCTAAAGTCTTGTCACAGAAGTAGGTTCCGATTCACCTAACCGAAGAAGTCCTGTCACAGGAGTACACATAATTATGTTTATAATCTCAAAGTATGGAATTTGAAATAACGCTAACTGTGGTAGTACGTGATCATAAATTCAATACCTACTTTAAAATTATAAACATAATCATGTGAGCGAACTTTTACAGGAGTTTTCCGCTTACGTTCATTGTGAATCGGCACTAAAGAAAAAGATGAAAACATTTTAGCGTCACTGTCAAAGAGGTACCTGCAGGTTAATCTTTGGTTCTGTGAAGTGAAAGTATCACAGACCAAGACAAAGGTTATTTCTGTTATTTGTGAAAGTATTCAACTACAAAGACCTTATAACAATAGATAACTTTGTATGTTGTATTATATTTATTCTGTTGTTCATCACGAGGTACTACAATGACGGGATTTAAAAAAAAGTTACCTCTTTAGCTCTTAAATAGAGAGAATTCTTTTGATGAACAAATAACAATGTATATTTTGTACTTTTGTATTTTTTTTTATTTCACTCATTATATTTCCTTCTTTAAAAAAACCAATGGTTATTACAACATTTCTGAGGCGACACAAAGTTCGCCGGGTCAACTAGCTTATCTAATTGACTATAGTCTCAATTGGTCCCACACCAGATCCATTACACTCTTTAGTTTCTGGGATAGGAAATGATTCTAAACACTTCTTGCCATCATTCACAAATATAACAAGCTGTTCCTAGATAACATCGTTTGGCGCAACACATATTGTACAGGACAATTTTATGTCCACTTTCAAGGTATTGTAACATAATAGTTTATTATAATATTGAAGTTGCTCTCTTATTTATCGATTGAGACAGTAAGAAGTCTGCCGGGGGAGCTAGTTTGTATATATAACGCCATCGAAATATTAGTCGATTTGTGTCTGCATCATAAAGTTTTTCTCGATTAATAATGTCAGTTTACGAGCCGAATTCTCGTCATTTGTGGGAGGTTTTAATTTTCAGCTTCAAAATGAAGAAATCTGCGGCTGAGGCTCATCAAATGCTCTCAAATACCTATGGTGAGGCCGGTTTTCAACGCTTCAAGAACGGAGATTTCAACGTCGAAAACCAGCAAAGCGATGGAAGAGAGGTTTTCGAAGATGCAAAATTGAAGGAATTACTTGATCAAGACAATCATAGGCGATCGTTATCGAATGCAATTGATGCGTTTGAGGCAAGCATTGAAAGACAAACAAATCTCATGTTGCGAAAGTGGTCAAGACATGCTTGGAAACTTTGAAATGAGAAGTCCTACCCAGACGTTGCTCCCTCAGAACATCACTTGTTTCGATGAATGACCAGCACTTCCGGTCTTATGAAGAAGTAAAAAATTTCGTGGATCAATTCAGAAGATGACCAATTTTTCCTTGTCCGAAAGATGGGAGAAAGTAGAGGGCAACGGTGGACAATCCTTTGAATCTTAAATGTATAACCAGTTGTTTACAATAAAGCCTCGAATTTCAGGAAAAAACGGCGGAAGCAAAATTGTGCACCTAAAAAAAGCTTTCAGGAAAAATGATATGATTTTCAATTTGAAATGATAATTTTTTATTGAAGTCATCAATGGAACATACTCTGTTTTCGCGAACATATTCATTCAATTGCGCGTACCATGTATGGAATTCACGAGTATTATCTTCATTATCGTTAAATATGATAATCCAGAGCCTGCCTGATGGTGTTTACGTGTCACACGAGTGTGGCATTAGAAACGATTCCACAATCGGCATTTTATCGGCTGTATTTCCACAGATCGGATCTGAAAATGGTACATTTCGGTCTACGTACGGGCGCAGGGACGGAATAATGCTAAATACACACTACTAGTTGGTCAGGCATTATAAATATTATGATAAGAATCAAGACATGAACCTATAGGCTTTTTCATAAAATGAAAATGATTTTGCTTTATAAGTAATTCAATTGAAGTGACAACAAACTTCATAGGTATAGAGGGAACGAGTTATTTTGATGCTACATTTTCCAACTTCTCTGAAGGCCTTGGCAAATATTATTTGACCACCTGAGATTATCAGTGAGGACGACACTTAAATCGATATAACTTAAGCAGACGCATACATCACAGCATTCTGGATATATCTAAGAAGGAGGAAAAAAAATTGATTCTATTACTGACCCTTGCAGAACACCGGTCGTAACGGGGCCGTTCACGCCATTTTTCTGTGGATAATAACGAAAATTCACTTGCAAACTCTATTTAAGAAATTAAGGTTGGTGTTGGGAAAAACTCATGACGTTCTAAGTTGATGGACCAGATGTTGTTTGAAATTAGTTTGTATATACTCTTAAATTAACTGACAATGTATTCATCATGGGTTGGAAGATAGATCTGACAACCATATCAAAAAAAAAACAACACCAAAAACGAAGACTTTAAAGCAATCCCATAATATATCCAGTACCTATTCTGGATGTTCTCCTCAGTGGAGATTGTGAGAGCTGACTATATTGGACTGGTAGGTATCTTATATGCTGTTTAGCTGAATTATTTTCAATCAATCGTAAAAAATTGAAATTTAATTTTTCTACTGCCATGAAGAGTTTTACTTTGATATTAAACATTCTGTAGAAAATTTTCATTTTTGAAATTCACAACCATTTTATAGTATCTATTTTTGATATGTTTTTGAGTCATTTTTAATGACAGTACCAATATGTAATAACAATCAGGATCTTCGACAATTTCGGAGTGATTTGTTCCAAAAAAATACTTTTCTAGGTTATATTTACACTAGTGGACCCAACATACGTCCTCTATACATGTCTCAAATTCGAAAATTTAAAACTTCATAAAATTAGCTGTACCAACTCAGTTTTGATAAAAATTTCAACCAAAATGTTGTAAAAATATCAAACGTCAGTAACAGTACGTGATCATTCATATTTTAATCGGATAGAATAGCTCTCTCACGTATCTATGCTTGATTAGTATAATTACTTCGTAAATGGAAATATACCTTTTATCAACTCATCTTTGTTAGCCACCATGTTGCGAATATGTTGTGTTTTTTCGTAGAACTGAATATTACCATCAACAATTATAGCAATTGTTCCGAGAATTTCGAAACTAATGGATCATTTCGAAATTGAACACGCATATCTATTGTAAGGCATAATTTAGTGACCCTCCGCCCTAAATATGAAAAAGCTATAGTAGGTGAGTAACAGTGAGATACATATATGCTGTCACATACTTTTTTTAGAACTATTTAAGAGGTACATTTTCGTCATTCATTGTATACTTGTACACATTAGCTAATTATGGCATATTCTTGTGCATTGTTGAAGTTGTAGTAAGTATCCACAATCATTCCTAGTGAAAAATATAACCTATGTTACTCGGGATTGATGTAGCATTATAAGGCTGAACAAATCAGTCAAGTAGCTTTTGAGTTAACTCAAAAAATACAAATTTTCATCTATAGGTATAATATAAAAATCACTGAATAAACATTTTCTCGTGAACTCAATTGTTTATTTAAAAAAAAACTCGAGTTCACTGTAAAAACACGAAAAATTTCATTTAACTCGGTCTAGCCAAGGAGAAGTTCAATTAGAAAAATTCGTACAGAAAATAAGGTGTTGAAAAATAACGTTTAAATATTTTGGAGCTGGTTCTAGACTAGCTTTTCATCGTCTGGAAAATTTTTGATCTAGATGTTTAATATGGGCGCTACATCTTGCATAAACCAAAAATTTATCCACTGATTCAAAGATCAGTGGCGACTCGTAAACCTTGGGTCAACAGAAAGATGGCCTATTCGATTGATTTCCCGACTCCTTTTCCACCAAACCACTCATCTTCGGGCATGGTTTTGTCATGTTTTTCAAAAACAGCCTATCATCGTAAGATAAATTTCTCATCGTATCAATTAAAAAATTTACAATATCCAAATTTTCACAAGGAGCTAAGAATTCTCTAACCTGATTTTTGGCCTTTTGGTTCACATTAAATAATTAATTTTCTGAAAATAACTATCAAGATCAAATCACTCAAAGTTACGAGCTGAAAAAATACTACGTCACTAAGACTACCACATATTGAGATTAAATAAGGGTGAGAATCGCGGCATATCAAAACAACTGGAGCGGCATCTTCTGCAAAACAAACGAAAGCAATCGAGGTATCCCGACCCGATATTTACGAATCTAGGCATCCCCAGTGCGGCATACCTAGTTCCATTTGCCGTACCTACGGATGTATTGAGCCAATTGCTCAGAATTTTTTTCTCAGCTAAAAGTTTCTGGAAATACACGGAAATTCATAAGTACTATTATATCCATCAATCACGTGTATGAAAAGTACGAAATACGAGAAAAACGCGTTTTTGAACAACTGTCATTAAAAGTGACACTTTTAATGACAGCAAACAATGTTAAAATTGATTGTTCAAGTGGAAGCGTGTTGAAAATATTTTTAAAATGATGACTTCAGATGAGAAAAATTTAGCAATTGCAAATTTTTATTATCAATATTGAGAATCATTACTCATGAACATTAATATTAATCGTAAAACTAGAACAATTACTAACATTAATGCCCTGTGACGTTAGGGAGCTTCGCAACACATTATTAGAATCTTCAGCACCATCAGTACTTGTAGAAACAATATTGGATGATGATGATTCAAAATCTGTTGAGGTTGGGAGAATTTTTTCAACAATCACATCTCTATATGCAATGTAATGATCAACATAGTCCTCGGCTACCGTCGTAGAATTCCATCCACCATGTCTTCGAAAAAAGTGTCCTGTATATTGCTTTGGTTCTGGCAGTTTTAGGAATTCGGCAACAATAGATGAAATTTTTCCAAATGTATTAATACCAACTGGATTGGCAGTGCAATTATTATTGATGTATTTCAGCAAAAAACGACGATGTTTGATGACAAAATGGCGCAGTGCAAAGTACTTATGAAAATAGTCTACATACTTTTCTATAATACTGAAAGAACGACTGACTTTCGTTTTTGTATTTGGAAGTTGTATAACCAATGCTTTATTTGTTATTTCGATGTCTTCCACTGATAAATTACACAATTCTTCACGCCGACAGGCTCCAAATAATCTGAAAATAGTTGCAACCTTAACCATCAAGTATTTCTCATCTGCCTCCTTCATAAACTTCTCAACTTGTTCACGAGTGAGAATTTTCGATTTTTTGGGACGATATCCTTCACTTTTCCGTTCTAACATCCACACCATTTTCAACAAGGGCGCTCGACTTGTGAATTTGTTCAATTCACAAACTTTTTCACTCACAAAATAAAACGTCACTTTTAACACTCATATCATAAATAACTTTCAGGCAACATTGATCTGTTTTAATTTGAGATATTGAATAAAAACATCGGATTTTCTATTTTAAAAAAATATTTACTTAGAGGTGAATATAATATTCATTATTTACTGTATAAAATTCCAACAGAAATCGTTCAAGTTAGAATTGTTTTGTCTCTTTCGTATTTACAGTTCATCGATATATCCAAATACGGCTCACTGTACTTGAAAGCTTGAATATCGTCGGTCCCTAGGATAGGCCGGTAACACACGGTCCGTGGCGCTCTGGTCTTAGCTTAGTTAGACACATTTTTGTCTAGAAACTTGAAGAAAAAAAACGGCTCCTGTTCAATTTCGTGCAAAAAGTACTCATAAGTTGTTGGTGCATAGTTCTTCAGATAAGAGGACTACTTATTCCTACTTCCGACACTTGAACTGGGGTTTTCCTATTGAAACTTTGTTTTGTACCTCATTTTAAATTAAGGTATTATGCCCAAAAGGAGGACTCATAAAAATTTTTGAATATTACTTGTTATTATAAATTTAGCAATGACTAAACTTTTCACACCTACTGCGATGAGAATAATTCTTGAGCGTATAAAAAGATTTATGGTGGTCGACTCGAAGCGTGTATGGCACGCTCGGTGGTCCCCATCCCAAGTCCACCCCTGCCCACGGTCCCACCAATAGGTCGATAATGTAGATCGCGAACGGACATTATGACTTCTCTATGTAAATCTGTCGAAGAGCATGTCACCTCTTGTAATTTACAATTATATATGTTAATTGAAAACAATCGCAATAATGGACTCGCATACGTACGCCGATATAATACTGGGACCGTAATGCGAGAAAGTGCCATAAAATATCTATGGATGTCTTTTTTTCAACGACCGGCCGAGCGTTTTGAGTCCGGGAATTTATCGCCGTATTAGCCGATGTGCCGGCAATTTTGCGAGGATATTGGATTTGGTTCGGTGATTAAGGAAACTTTGTTGATAATGGCTCTGGCGATCTAGCCGAGTCGCGAGTACGCGTTTCTGGTATCCTGTTTGCTAGATAAGCAACTTCGAAGAACGCACTGCCATTTTAATGGTTTTCTTCGAGAGAAAAGCATTTACGCCGTGGAGGATTATACAAGATGGTTAATTAGTTTTTCGAAGGATAGTTCCTCGAATTGTTTAAAGCAGTTAGATCAGAGGAAGACTGCAAATGTTTTGTCCGAAAGTCGAAGGAAATTCGATGAGAAACATCTGCCAATTTTACAGCAGAGTGTGTTATAGTTGAGTAATTTAGATTTTTTACAGGGTGTCCTATAGCTCGTGAATCAAACGACACACCACGATTAGTCCAGTCGATGAGGATATTTGTTACGAATTCTTTCAAGTGCATCAATTTAATTGAAATTTTTACTGTAGGTAGGAAATAGCTTTAGAAACAAAGTCTACTCTATGCCAAAGTATACTGTTATCTTTTTTTGTCAAAATAACACTGGGAGTCGATGAAAGACTTAATTTTCAGCAACAAATGTCCCATAAAGTTTTTTCGAAAACTTTTTGGGACGGATATTCACGAATAACACAAAAACTATGCATTAAACGAAATAAAATTTGAGGAAGATATTTTCAGCTTATAGAAAGACAAAGAGATTATGTTCCTTAGAATTATTCTAGGTGCAACACAAGGCAAGATATTGTGAGTAAAAGGCAAAATTTTTTTTTCGTGAATGCTTGAATCGATACATTCAACTTGAAATTATGGAAAAACTATTGATGTTACGGGAATAATGCTAGAAACATTTTTTGTAGTTCTTCAAAAAAGCTATAAAAGCGGAGTTAAAAGCCGATTGCATATAAACTCAGCGAAACACAAAGCAAAAAAGATTGACGATTCATATTTTTCACGAAAAAATAGGTAGTAAAACTAACCCCACATCTACCAGAAATGAAATGGATCGATTTCCATCGACAATACCTTTTATTTTATTTTTGTTCATTTGCTCAAAAAGTTTGACTGGTTGAATATGCATAGTTTGTAAAAAAATAAGAGCAAAGCAGAAGGCGATTTTCTTGAAAATCTGCTTTTTTCACCGCGTAAGTCGAAAATGAAAAGAGAAACGAAAAAAATTATTCTGTACAAAAATGTATGTTTTTTCAACAAAAATGCTGTTTTTGGTTTTTTTCATGTGCCATGAAAATTGACAAAAATATCACTACTTCAAGATAGGTTGATAGTGCAAGTATCGTCTTTCTTGAGCCCTTTGACCCTTAACCGTTCGAAAGCAAGAAATTTTGAATTAATGTAATCAATATGGTTCAGTGCTTCAAATTTTCTTCAAAATGGGTTTTTAATGGATGCGATATCTTAAAAATGAAAGGAGTTGTTGTGAAGAAACCGAGCAAGTTTTTTTAAATTTTGGCGGGTGCTGTGCAATGATTTTATATGGAGCACCTAAAGAGAAGAACCGAAAAAAATTGAAAATATATCAGATTCACAAGAGTTTCTCGAGACAATGAGGCATGATTCATTCATCAAAGACCATGACCAAAGGTTCTGCTGTAAAATTGGCATCTCTCGTACCCACATCAGATACTTTGGACGAGTACATTGAGATAGCTTATTACCAAATTCAAATTTGGCTAGGTAATAAAGGTCTCAATTCAGTTGATTGGGGTTGGAATAGGTCAATCTTTCGCAAAAATGAAGAAATAATTGACAGTATCGACAGCGACTCAGAATTAGATTAAATTTTTGACACAAAAATTATTAATTTCACGTGAATAAAGTGATGAATAAATGAAATGTTTGAATGATATTTTTATTTTGATATTTTGAACAGGAAGGGGTTGTTTTCAGAAGTTTGAAAATAAAAACAACTAAAACTAACCTTGATCCAAAAAACTGTTATGAGATTGATTAAAATTAATCGATAATATTAATAAAGACTCATTTTTACACATTTATTGCTGGGAGGGGGTGGTTAATACAGTCTTGAAGTATATGAAGAGCTTCTTTAAACTTCATAAAACGCAAAACCCCCTTAAAAATAATAAGCATATATCGGCATAGGGTAGACTTTGGAGTAAATAATGAGTTGAGGAAATATTGGTAATATCAATTACCAATATTGAATTGTTTGCAAAAAAAATTTGCATAATTTTCTTGAACTAGAGAAGGTTTATTCAGAGTAATGAAAATTATGAAGAAAAAAGAATTTTTTCAATTTACATTAATTGAGGTTTTTGATTAACCATTTAGAATAATTCTTATCAGGAGTGATAATACTATAATCTAGGTTTAATATGGTATAAAATCGCTATCCTTAATCACATACTACGCCTCAAATTAAAAAAAAAATATTCGAAAATCGGCAATATAAGGTGTATTCATATCATTCTTATTAGTTTGGAAACGGTACATTTTCGCTGAACTGATGTTTGTGTCATTCGATAGTATTTGGTCTACTCTTCCGTGGTGCGTCGTTTGATTCACTAGTTATGGGACACCCTGTAAATATGGGAGTGCCGCAGGGAACCGTCTTAGGACCACCTTCTGATCAAAGGTTGTCGATCAACTTTCTGTTGGAATATAATTGAATGTCATCGAATTTTTGTGCGTGTGATTTCTAAATTGCTAGTCTGAAAACATTGGTACGAGTTTTAAAGTTTCAAGAATTTGCCGTCCAACGTTCAACACAAAAGCTGAAACCCAATAGCTTTCTTTTCAAATGTTCACAAGTATTATTTGAAAAATGGCCAGTTGAAAATTTTCAGGATCACTCTGAGACTGTATGGCCTTCTTCACTTTGATAAAGATTGTCAATTTCTTTCCTCATTCAACTCGTAGATTTTTGAGGTGAAGAAACAAAATTAATCGCAAAAAAAGGAACAATTTAATGAGCATGCTCAACCCCTAATTTGCAATCCTACAGGTAACCAATAGATCCTTCTTTTTGTCAACCAGGCATCGTTCACCTCAGGAGGATCAAGCTACATGAGAGGAAGAACGTAGCCTCCTCTAAAAATGATATATAATCAAGCTCATTCTCAGAATTTAACAATCGTATATTTCACGCCCACACAATGCTGGCGCCTGAAGATATTTAACCTATTGTTGTGATATTCTCTCATTGTGCAACACCCCCTCTGCATCAGAACTACTCATTATTTCACCCGAAGGAATTATCCAAGACAAAGAAAGTTAATAGGTGAACGCATCCCGAGATACCGTTTTTTTTAAGTCCACACTTCTATGTATAATTGCCACAACAGTCGACTCTAGCTGTGCACAATTATTCGTCATTATTTTCTCGATAAGTCTTCGGCAAAGTGGATTTTTTAGCTTTTATGAAGGAGGGCTCAGTCGAGCGTGTCATTATTTTGGATTTTTAAGGGGATGAGCTAATGTATGGTGATTTTATGCGGAAATGTAGGATGGCTATGCAGTTGATTGTGTTCTTTCTTTCTCTATTTGCGATGAGACCTCTGTTGCAGATGATTATTATGGAGGTGAATTATTTTGTAAGTAATTTTTAGTATATTTGAAAATTAACAGTAAGTGGAGATCGGTGACTAAAAAAATTAAAAGTGGTATGGTTCATTTATTATTTCAACTAAATTTCTCTGTAAAAATTGTTAATGGATCTATTAGCTATTAGGAGCATAGGTGAAATATGAAAGCGTCCGCGAAGGTTTTCCAATATGGCTACCAATTGTTTCCAGCTCGCAAAGGCGCAACATGAATTTTTATTAAGGTAAAGTGAAGAAATCATTGTTCACACGTCAGAAGGAGAATAATTTTTGTTATCTACTAGGCTGAAAAATCTTAAAAGTGTTCTTTATAATATCATTTCAAAATTGAGTCTTGGTCATGAAGTATTTTTCTTTTGAAAGTTTGGGGGACATATGAATTGAAGAAAACCTTCTTCAGCCTAGGTGAGGGTGTTAATTTTTAAGTTTTTCATTTATTTTCCTAATGAATGGTTCATGATTGCATTGATTTTTGTTGCATGGTGGTTTTTTTCTGTGGCCACAATGCAGGCCCGGATCTAGGGTGTGGCAAGCGGGGCGCTTGACCCGGGCGCCAGCTTGAGGGGACGCCAAAATAAACCAGAGGTTGAAATTTGTTTATTCTTCATTGGGCGTTGGCAATAAATGCGATTTCATTCGAATGATAAGTGGAAAGTGACGATAACTCTTTGTATATCTTTCTGGTTATTTGTGTGAACGTATTATCGGTGTAACAAAATTTATTGTTGGTGAAACTTTTTCCAGAATTTGATTGCAGTTAGTGCATTTATTTTCAAAAAAAAAACATATGCGGCATTAGCTTTATCCAAAGCGAACCTACCTCCTGGAGGTTGGGCAGTCGGATTTTCGATTCTTTGTTTGTGTGTTTTATTGTTCAAAGAATTGAGGTTTGAAAAAACTGTCTAATTAAGCGATTTTCTATGTATTCACGAAAAGTATACAAATGCAATTTCGGAAAAGCGAGTGAAAAAGGACGAAATTCAGACGGATCATTAACTTTTGTTTAAAATTTAATTGACGAAAGATCAGTATAAGAAATTGATGAATTAAAAATGATTGGGCGTTGGTTTTTCAAATTGTCTAAAGTTTTTCCGAAAAAAAAAATGAAAAATTAAAAAAATTAATGAACATTTTTTCATATATTTTTTTTATTATTTGAGGAATATCTGCATTAAAATTGTGGAAAAGCTCGAAAGGAGTTTTTTTCTCATGTTTTGAAGGTTATGAGCTTTTCAGAGTAACAAACGTGATCCTTTAATTATTTCAAGAAAGTGATCGAGTGAAACAATGTGAATATATTGGACTGTGAAAGGCACACTCAACACTATTGGTTTTTTCAATATGTTTGATCCAGCGCTTGATTTTCCAGAAGAATACCAGAAGCTCTTCTCCGTTGCATTTTCAAGTTCATGTTATAAAGAAAAAAAAAATTTTTTTTCGAACAACCAACGAATAAAAAGCCTTTGAAGGGAAATCATTCAACCCATCGTTGACTTTTTGTGTGATTATTGGTTGCTGAGATTTGGATAGTAAAAGACGAAAGGACTCTTTTCATTTGAAGGTCGATATCTCCATGTAAGTGGACGTATCAAGATCTTTATGAAGGAAATTAAAGCTTAATGAACGAAGTATCCGAACAACGGTTGAGCTAAAAAATGGACTAAATAAATTCGACCAAGGCTAGAATTTCCTTCTTCGTTTTTTCTTATACGACAATTCCTCTCGAAGGTATGGCCTGTTGAAAATTACACAAAAAATTTCGATTTCATTTTGATCCTTTAATTCATTCCAGTAGTGTAGATATACATTTTTGAAGCTTTCAATTATATCCAACCGTGGAGAGGGTGGGCGCCATAATGATTTTTTTCCCCGGTCAGAAAAAATCGTTACGGCAATACTTCATATTTGGCTTATTTGGGGTCGCAATTTCTTTATGAAGTAATATTATGATCCATGAATTCGATCCAATATTAGACGTTTCAAATGAATTGAATCGTAATATCAAATTTTCCATAGATACTGATCGAAAATATTGGTAGGAAGAGTTTGAATTCGATGAAAGTGATTGAGGAATTTTGATTTTAGTTCCTAGTTACTGTCTGGAATACAATATTCGTAGATAAAACTGGTATGAAAATTCGTATTGTCTCAAGATATAATATTTTTTTTTGAATGAACACATAATGAAACCAGGGTTCAAAAATATCATGATATTTATAGAAATATTAAAATATCGGATATATATCGATATGTATCCGATATATATCAACTTTCTGATATTTATTTTTACGAACAATTTTTCAAGTTTTTCCTTTAAAGAAGTCAATAAATTAAACGTATTTAGAAGTTCATTTACCTTAATTATTGAAAAAACTAATCAAGATTCTCAAAAACAGAAAACAACAAAAATAAAAAGTTAGTTGATACATTTTTTAAAAGTTCGTTATCCGGATTATTAAAAATTTCCTGTGCAGATGCAGTGGCCTCATCTCATATCAATCTCAAATTGCTACTGCATACTGCAAACTTCAGCTGTATACGTAAACGTGCTTTCTGTTCAAATATTTAAACAAAAAAAAAAACAGGAGCACAATAAATAGTGCAATGACGATTTCACGGCGAAGTTATGATATCACCATCTGAAGATATTCTGAAACGAAGTATGGGATTCCCCGAAAATACGTCGCTTCTTCGACGTACAAACGGTCGGTATGGATTGGTGACATTGGTGTGCTCTTAAATCGCGATTGATTATGAAATTTTTACGCACAGTCGCAAATTTTAGTAAATTTATAAATATCCTTGATATATATCAATCCTTATAAATATCGATATATCAGGATAAATATCGGCGATATATATCGGTCGAACCTTGAATGAAACCTTTCTCGGTGCGATTCTGAAATTTGAAAAATTCGGATATTCGAAAGTGAAGACGCTTATTTTCACAAACTTAACACCAAATATAATAATATAACCTCTGCTAACATAAAACTTAACACAAGAGAACTTTGACAAATTATCATAGAAGTTATAATATGTAAATGTCAATCATTTTGGCGTCCGACAAAACATGGCGGAACCAATAGAAAATGAGACACTGTGGGAATAAAGTCACAATAGAGTCATTCTTCTGTTGGCGCCCTCTGTATTCCCCCAATGAAAACTCCAAGCAAATCCGAGAATGATATCGAAAAATATCAATCAGCCGCCGTCCGCATCTGAATCCATCACGCAGGACCAGAAAAGGAAGTCGCAATCAACCAAATTGATTTTATGTGTTTCCGTTATCTGCGATCTGGCGGGCATCGCGAGAATAACTCAACTCCAACTTTCCAGATGATGGTTTGAAAAAGGAGTTAAACGGTCGTCGACAACTACCGAGTTCGCCTTGAATGGCGTCCGTTCGATCGTGGGTGGTTTACTTTGTTTTAGAAAGTCAATTTTTCTGCCTTCCATGTATGCCGCGGTATCTGGACCGAGTTGTTCCTTAAATCGACAACGTTTCTCGTCGATTATGACAGGTCTGGGTTTCCTACAAGACTTAAGAGGACGGCAGCGAGTTCGGTTGTAGACTTTCGCGAATGGATTGAATTGGAGGCATTTCTGATCAGACCAAAATGGGATAATAAAACCCAACTTTGTAATGGCTATCTCATCGTGTCGCAGTTACGAATAACTCGAAGGAGACTTATAATAATAGCTAGGACAGAAATACAGTTTCAAAAAAAAAAACATAACACATTTTGAGAATTTTGGGAATCATTTATTTATCAGAAAATACCTTGGAAAAGTAAATGTTTGTTTATCTGAGAAACTAGCGAAACGCGATAAATACTAGCAGAAATATCTGCTGAATTCTTGAAAAACTCGCAGCAACTCTGATAAACTGCCTCTCGTTTCCTTGTAGTTAGGCGAAGCGATGGTTGTCTTGATGAATTCCAGCCATTTTCAATTCAGTAAGACATAAGACGTACTCAAATAGAAAACTAATTTGTGGGCATAGGTACCCTTTATACAGAAATAAATTCGAAATAAACTGCTGCACATGGGTTAGGGATATTGAATTGAATTGCAAAAAAAAAATAGTTTCTCTAATGAGTTCATTACAGTACTATTTCTCGTTTTGTGGTTGTCAGTACTGACCTCCGATCTTCCAAATTTCCAAATCAAATCAATTCAAATTCCGTAATCTGTCAAATTTCGTAAGTCACACCAACTGTCAAGATATAATACAAAAGTCACAAATTGGAATTTTGATTTGAGTTCCGCGAATATTTCACAAAACTCGACTGAAATTGAGAAAATATCGTCTTTTACTCCTGACAGAAGGCAACTTCAACACTCATGCTATCGAAATCTCGCTCGTTTGTCGCTCGTTTTCGAACTTCGCATTCGTGTTGGAATAGGAGCTCATTCTGCAACTTGTTTTAGAATATACTATTAACTGAGATTTTGTGATGAAAATTCATATTTATATGATTTCAAGTTGCAGGAAATAAAATTAATTTTAGCTTGTACGTATGCAGCGTATACACGGTGGTTAAGAAAAATCGAGTAAAATAACGAAATTTTATTATCGGAGAATTCAAGCATTTTAAGACTATCAATACAATGGCTTGACATCTTCTTTGCATACTATATACGAGGGTGTTGAACATTTCTTGAAGAATTTGGTTCAATAAACGGGACAGAAGCTCTCTCAGATCATTTAAGGTATCTGGGGTAGGTTGATGATTATCTAATCCTCTTTGGAGCATATCCCATGCATGTTCTATGCAATCCAAATCTGGTGAGTGCGGAGGTATTGGTAAATGTGAAATACCAAGTTCCTCTCGCGCATTCTCAACTATGGCTGCACGGTGCGGTCTAGCGTTATTGTCTAGAAATTGAAAAGTTTCACCAATAGCAGCGAGAAAATTTGGCAAAACATTGTCAATGACATGCTCCCTATGGTGTAATGCGGTAAAATTCCCAGGACAAACGTGTAGATCTGTGCGCCCGTTGAAACATATCCCGTTCGTATACCATAACACTACCCCCTCGGAATAGATCGACTTCTTGGACATAGCGACGATTACGGGGTATGGGTGGGATTAATCATACCCTTACTCTTCGAAATTTGAAAATCGTCCATATCTGGATTCATCAGTGAAAACGACACTATGCCATTGATCGTTCCAATTGATATGTTGCCTTGCCCATTCCAGTCCTTGACGCTTATGGTCACGTGTTAATGGAACTCCTCTTAATGGACGTCTAGAACTTAGATTCGCCACTCTCAAACGTCGTCTGATGGTTTCGATGGAAACTGGATCTGCATTTTGAAGAGTATTGCGTTTCATTCTACACGTAGATGTAGGCTTTCTTCTCGCCGAAAAGCGGTAATGAAAAGATCCTAAGCAGGAGTTGTTCTGCGTCGCCCATCAAGCCTTGGTCTTCCCAAAACGGAACCTGTCTCCCTGAACCTATTCCAAAATCGGGATATCACACTTTGGCTGACTTGGAGCCTTTCCGCTACAACAACCTGATTTAGTCCACTCAGTAGCATTCCGATAGCCCTATTAGCCTCAGCGCTTGTTAATTTACGTCTTGGTATTTTCAGAAAACTCTTTTCGAATCGAAGCCGTTGATAAACTGGCTCCATTTCAAAATAAGAACATTTATGAAGCATAAGCAAAGAACCAAACTTCAGAAAAAAGGCGAAGAAATGTCTCATACTGATTTTTATTGGATCGATTCAAGTTGTTATTGAGTTTTAAATGATTTTACAGCGATATTCTCGAAAATAACATACTTCTCGAAACGATTGAATACGATATCCCTAACTCTTGTTCAGTAGGTTAACTCAAACTTGAAAATGTCATTAAATAAAAATTCATATTATTGACTTTTGTATTGTATCTTAGCAGTTGGAATTTGAATTGATTCGATTTGAAAATTGATATTTATTTATTCATTTATTTAAAAAGAGTTAAGAGTTAAGGCAAGCCTATAAAACTCAAAAATAAACAAAAATATACAAACATGGAGAACATATTGTATATGAATAAGAAAAGAAAAAAAAGTGCAATAGAGTAGTGAAAAAAAAGGGAATTACATAAATATCTGCTAGAACGAAAGTCACTATCGGACACGGCGGCACAAACTGTCGTAATTGTTTTTGAAAGCATTCACTGACACAGAATTGACCACTGTTGGAGGCAGACTATTCCAAGCATCAAAAACCCGGTTAGGAAGGAAATGTTGCCTCTGCGTCGTTTTAAAATTCTGCTTGGAAAGTTTGTAAGCATGACCGCGAAGACGAGTGTCGGTGTTCCTGCCAAAGAGGCCACTAAGATCGACACCAAATCGATTGTGAAGGGCACGGTAGGTTGCAATCAGGTCTCCTCGAATTCTCCTGTCTGCAAATGCTGGTAAGTTCATGAGAGACAATCGCTCCTCATAGGATGGGCGCAAAATCCCATATGGGATCCGAGTCGCTCTACGCTGGATACCCTCCAACAATGTCAAATCACCTCTCAGTACCGGGCACCAAACAGGGCTAGCAAACTCGATAATGGGGCGGATATAGATCTTGAATAACGCAGCACATGTTTCGGGTTCACATCTGTTGAATGCCTTCTGGATCATAAACAGAGATCTTTTAGCCTTGTTCGCGACAGACAGAATATGCTCAGACCAAGTCAGGTTCTCGGTAATAATCACACCCAGGTCACAATGATTGCTGCAGGCGTTGACTGGCACATCTTCCAGATAATATTGATGGCGGGGATTGCGGTAACCCAAGTGCAGAACAACACACTTGTCAAGATTGAGGGGAAGCTGCCACTCCGGCACCAACGGCTCAACGCCACTAGGTCCTCCTGAAGTTCACCAGAGGCCACAAGAGGTCTTGTAAATATCTTAGTATCATCGGCAAATTGGGAACAATTAGATTTGAGGATCTTGGGTAAATCAGATGTATAGAGGAGAAACAGCAGTGGGCCCAATACAGAACCCTGTGGAACACCACTCAATACAGGCCTTGGCGCAGAGAGAGCCCCTCCGACCCTAACCCGGAAGACTCTGTCCGTAAGAAATGCCTCGATCCAACAGAGAAGACGGCCTCTAATTCCGATGTGCTTCAGCTTGTGAAGGAGAAGTCTATGAGGTACTCGATCGAATGCACGAGAAAAATCCAGGTAGATCACGTCAACCGGATGGGACTCGTCTAGAGAACTCGACCAGGAATTGAGGCATTCGAGTAGATTGGTAACCACCGAACGTCCGGGGAGAAAATATGATCGGAGGTCAGTACTGACAGCCAAAAAACGAAAAATATAACTGAAAACAATGCTGTAATGAGTTCATTACAGCACTACTTTCAGTACTATAGTGAACTCATTACGATACTGAAATGGAGAAAAGTTATTTATGGCATCAAACCAACACAATTTAGAGTTTCTTTAATAACCTGAGATAATATACTTTGTATGGTGACATCAATGTGAGAAAAATGATTAATCAGCTCTAGACAATTTTTTTGGCCATTTGAATGAAATGATTACTCTCATTTCTAGGAACAATTTAAAAAAAATAACCGAAGTTTGAGCTTCCGTCATGAACATAACGTTAAATAAACGTCTCCCCAAATTTCCTTAAGACGTTTTTTAGATGCAGCTCGACAGATAATTAGAGGCAAAATAAAGTAAAAAAGGAAAAAAGATAAAACAAATAAAATGAACTTTTCCTCTCTTCCAACCTCCTCCAAGCAATACCAATGAGCAATAATTCCATTAAACGCTGTTCCAAGTGGGTTTAATGGATCTTTGGACCGTTAGCGGTGTAATTATTTATTTAGAAACTTTTCGTAATTCGTATTAGCGATTAAAACTATTAGATTAACGACCGTGGTTTATTGTCGATCTTAAATGGTCGCATTATTCTGATGTGCCCGGAATGACTCAGGTCCAGGATGGAACGGAACGAGATCTTTATGTGGGGCGTTACGATTAACGCCGTTACATAAGTGGTCGTAAAGATTTTATACGATTTGTTGTTCTATGGTTCTTCATTATAATAAGCAACGAGGTGATAAAGGTTTTGATTTACGTCTACCTCCGCTAGATCTGCGTTTCCTAGTCGTCTAGACTCAGGATATGCACTATGATGATGAAAATTTGGAACGATGAGGAACGCAAAATGACTTGTATATGTCAACAGCGTCAACTAAAACTTTCATTCATCATTCAAATGAATTTTGAATGTACAATGCTAAATTGTTGGATTATGAAAATTAAACCCGCGCAATACAGTTATAGCATCTTGTTGTGAATTTAGAGAAGCGTTTACAGCTGTTGATGTTACCGAGGAGAATCAATAATGTAGCTGAAGTACGCCTTAAGCAGTGCCTAATGTATTCTTCGGGGCTGCTCAATCCCAGAAATGAAGCTACTTTCTTAGATGTCCCTCTTATAGTGTGAATTCTCATTACATTTTTAAAGCATTTCTCATTTTGATATTTCAAAAAAAATTTCTTTTCCTTCAAATTTTTGGGTCTCAATAAAGCGTAACTTCAATATGTTTTTAAAATAGTTTCTCTGATGAAGGTGAAAGAACGAACCTTCCTGGTTTTTGAATCGGGAATTTTTATAACAATTAAATTTCCTAATCTTCTTATTCATGCCCCAGATTATTATTATTATTATCATGAACAGGGGTCGTTGTGGCTTTGTTCAGCCTTCCGGGAACTTCGACCGCAAGGATCTCTTGTTCTTTACCCAACTCGTTCATTTAAATCCCAAGGAGGCCATCAATGGTGTTGATGAACCCATCGACATCCTTAGGAGCCTTGGCGGTTATTTCATGTGGATCCAGAACCGACTTCCCCATGTGAATGGTTCTTAGTTCTGCCAGCTCAGGACACTTGCATACCATGTGTTCAGCCGTTTCTTTCTCTGATCCACATAGCCTGCAGGTTTCATCTGTTGACTTTCCCATGCGATACAAATGATATTTATATCGACACCATTACTCGAAGCTCAGCTCGTGGCAGCTTTATGAGCTTCCTGGTGTAGGTCGACGAGAATTCCACAAATCTCTTGGCTTGCGCAAGTCTAGGAGTATTTCCCCAAAGCGTTATTTTGTTTTCCGCTTCCCATTGTTGGACCGCTTTCTGGTATTGGTCTATTCCAAGCCCACAGAAAGTTTCAGGTCCAACAGGCTTCAGCCTTGAAGCCTTCTTCGCCAGTTCGTCGGCTGTTTCATTTTCTTTCAAATTTTTGGGTCTCAATAAAGCGTTACTTCAATATGTTTTCAAATAGTTTCTCTGATGAAGGTGAAAGAACGAACCTTCCTGGTTTTTGAATCGGGAATTTTTATAACAATTAAATTTCCTAAATCTTCTTATTCATGCCCCAGATACTCCAGTTAATAAATCAATCTAAATGAAAAAATATCCTTTGTTAAACCACATATTAATTTAAATTAAACTGTACTTAGCTTCATTCCCAGATGAACTGTGTCTGGCGCTTCACACAAAAATCTTTCAAACTGTTCATTGCTGAATATCCTGGACTTTTTGGCACAAAAACCTTCATTAGTTTTCTTCAGGAAGACTCGTAACTTGAAATATTGATTTATAGCGACTCTTTGTTTAATAATTAATTCGGATTTAACCATTGAATACCGAGAGCAGAGAGTTGAGGATCTCCACTTCTTTTCTTTTAGCAAATGTTTAAAATAAGCTAGAAGGACATTCTCAGAATATTTGCTGACACTTTTTGTATCGCACCGTTCCAAAAAAATGTCGAAAGCCAACATAATATTTCTCGGAAGATTTTGAGTTTCCGAGGGACGATCCTGCTTTTTTTGCCTCTTGCATAATTTCCGGCGGTGGGCACTGAATAAATCAAATTTTGTTGAAAGGGGGACAAATAAGGTTGTTCAAATGAGTTCGATATCACTACCCCTCTAGCTGCAACCCCTAACAGCTCTCATTTTTGAATAGGGAAAAGGAGTCGAGCAGCACCTTGTTGGAAAGGCAATTCAATTTCCTGCATGGGTGTATTCTTTTTCGTCGCTTTACCATTATACAGAGTGACTCAGTATTCCATCAATAACTTTCACACGCTGAATTTGGATCTTTGAGATGGAAAGAGGGGTAGTGATATCGACATTTTCGACCCGTTCGAGCGTCTTTTTCCATCTCAAAGATCCAAATTAGGCGTGTGAAAGTATTGATATACTGAGTCACTCTGTATAATAATAAAGCGATGAAAAAATAATACGCCCATGCAGGAAATTGAATTCCCTTTCCAACAAGGTGCTGCTCGACCCCTTTTCTTTATTCAAAAATGAGAGCTGTTAGGGGTTGCAACTAGAGGGGTAGTGATATCAAACTCATTCGAATACCCTTATTGGTCCCCTTTTCAACAACATTTTATCTGTCCGGGCGTTTTTTCGTTATGTCATCCCAAAGCCCAAAATTCGGTGTGGAAAGTTATGGATGGCCCACCCTGTATATCTAGATTTCATCTTATAACTTGTTGGAGCGGTCAAGATTTTTGTCCTATGACTTTTGCATCGGATAGAACACTTTTTTTAATGAACTCACCTTGAACATATGAAACAACATTCTTCATTTTCGAGATACAGGGTGTTGAATTTTCATAAAAGTCATGCCTTTGCCTGTGGTTGATTGCCGAAAATGATGATCCAAAAGTCAGTGGTTTAGACCCGTTTGCACCAACATTCATTAAAGTTAAGGATCCCTTAAATATTGACAGTTGCACGACTGCCACTCTAATGGAATTCTTACGTAAGGGACCCTAGAATATTTTAGATTCTACTAGCTGGCCCGCGAACTTTGTTTCGCCTCAGAGATTCATAAAGTTGTATCAAAAAAACTGGTAGTTTTTCAAGTAAGAGGTAAATAGGACAAAATTAAAGTACAAAATATACAAAAAATTTAATTACATTGAAATAGCTAGGTATGTACATTATTATTTACATGAATAGACTTTATTTAAGCGGTACCTTATTATTATTTTAAAATTGTCTCATTGTTGTACCTTATGATGAACCACATTTTTAGTTTTTTCGTCATAAAATTTTCTGTAGTGTTCGGAAGAAAGAAAGGTGTGATAACACATGGACTCAAATGCGTTAATATTATTATTATTAAATGTAGTTAACCGAATTTATATCAAATATAAAACTTACACGAAAACGCTATCAACCTCAGCGACATCTACTGGCGTTATTCGGAAGAAGGGAAATTATTTCCTACTTTTTTTCCAATTTCATCAAATTTTTCATAGTTTTAATGAATTTCATGTTAACCCCACCGTAGAAGAATCCAACAAAAAAACTTTCATAACAAACAGTTCATTCAATCTTGAGTTATAAATGGTGTAACCAACAATATGGCCGACTGAGTTTTATATATTAAGATGTAAGGGACCCTTGAATGATTCTATCTAGTGATATTTCAGTTTTTCATGTTGTTCAACTTCACCCTAGTTCAATAAAGCCTTTTTATCGGCTAGCGGGATACAGATGATAGTTGTTATTTTCTTAACATACCCCAACTCATAAAAATTATTTCACACGATTGATAGCAAACAACAAATGTTCAGTATTTAAGGAATGTTGGTGCAAACGTAATTAAGTCGTTCTATTTTCCAGGATGACGTTGATTTCACCTGTCATCTGTCAAAATATGACATTTCTGACGTGAACCAGAAAACCGCGTAATTCGACTGAATGCCGTTGCCTTCGTTCGATCATAAGAGGAAAACGCACCGACGGATTTTGACGAAACTTTCACAACCTCGATCTTCTGAACCGAACTGTCCCTCTTGCATCACTCTCCGAATTCCGAATTCGAAGAAGAGAAACGTTTCCTCCGAACATCTGGTGCGACGTTAATTCGATAATTACACGTTCTATCGACCTTCTCGTCTTCATCCAGGCCGGGTTCCGAGGAATAATCACGATCGATATTAATCAAAAACCCATTTGAGATTTTTCCTGCGTCTGGCTCGGAATCGCGTGCATGTCATGTTGTTCCGAGATGGACAGCGCGGCAGGATATATGGCCGTCATTATGAGACGCTGCTGAGTTTGCCCCCGAGTTGTGGGTCAGACGTGGCGATTTTCATGCGTTGATTTAATCGCTCGTATGGGCTATGGGAAGCTACGTTCTTCCTCATCGTATCCATGTAGAGGTTATCCGAAATTGCTTGATTTTGGCTGTTTTTGATACTTCTAGACTAGATAGGTAAAAACGTTGAAAGGATTCCTGGGCTCGATTTCCGTGAAAACACCAGTAGTGAAAACCGTTTCACGATATTTTGGTTTGTTTTAAAGATTTTGAAATTTGTTCGAAAATATCTGAAAAAGATAACTTTCAACAAGCACTTTTTCACTGGGAACAAGACATTATTTTAAAATTTTTTATCTTAATGGTATAAGATGAGAAAAAAAATGCGTTCGTATTTAATATGAGAATGTGGTTTTCTTCCACGAAAAAAAAATTGAATATAGTTTCTTAGTAGTAGTAGTAGTAGTAACTGTAGTTTATTGTACTATGTTACAAATGGCCATCGACCAAGGGTCCTTCAGCCTTTAAAATTTTTTTTTTATAATTTAAAATGTATACATTTCATTATATAATATTATTTAATTAGAATTTAACATTTTCAAAAGAGTCTGTGTGGGATGCTTTCTTGAAGATTTGTTTGCTCCATCATCATGATATTGTTCGATTATGCCGTTCTGTTCGATCAGTTTAGAATGAAATTTCTTATTTAGTCTTTTGATTCTTTCATTTATTGGTTCAATTCCTGTCTCTTCATATAAAAGTTGATTTGGGGGATTATGGAGAAAATTATTTGGGTGACGCATTCTTGTTATTAGTTTCTTATTTTCGGTGAAAAAGCGCTTCTAGAATGTTTTAATCATTTTCATATATTGTCGTGAATAAGAAAGTTATGGCACATTTTCGAAATCGATAATATATCAAAATTGAAAAAAAAAATTAAGACATCGTGAAACAGGTATATCCCCATATTTTTTTAAATATGCTCTAGAAAATGCTTCGACATTGATCTTTCTGGACCAAATGGAAATTGTATATTCATTAATAAAATTGCAAAATCTTCACAATAATGTATCACACCAATCCAATTAAGAATTGAGAATAGGCAGCCACACCAATTAATAGAAGAAATATTGGTCAGTAGGTTCTGTTTTACGAGGGCCACCCTATATAATGTGTTATATATTCTTGAAACGAACAAAAAAGATGATTCTTTCTGAGTCATAATGAACTATTATTTCCATACACAATTTTATGTTAACCTTTATAGAAACCTCTTAGGAAAAAACACAGTACCCTACTGAATTGCTACGAAAAAAGTGTCTGTATAATGTTTTCATTTCAACATCCTGGCACAAGAAGAATCGGAGATAATGACCAGAGTTGAAATAGCCCACATTTCAATTTTAGTCTATAACTAGAAAACCAAAGAAGATAGAGGAATTCAGTTGATGACATTATCACCCAGACGGCACCCTATATTCCCGGAATATTCCTCCAATCTGCCATTAAGCCAAAAGATATTGCAATATGCGAGGCATATGCCAGATATATATCAAATATATCTGCTCTCAAAGGAATATTCCAAATATATGCCATCCCAGATATGTTTGGTATATGCTATGGGAATATCTATATGATATGCGTTTAGAATATTATTCAATAGTATTTATTGGTATATATATGTTACAATCAAACGCCGAAACCGGACAATAACCGAAATTTTTACTCAGACCGCGAGGTGGCCATCGCATTTTACCGACCTCGCGAAGGGAGCATTTTAGTCGGTTATTGGCCGATGCGAAATACTCAGTTCGCGTAGTGAGAAAAGATAAGTACTCAATTGCCGAAATAAACTGACGTAAAAACGTTCTTCGGAGATTGAGCAGAACCTTAATACCGACTTCGCGAGGTGGGCAATCACTTTTACCCTCGTCGCGTAGTGAGTATTTTCACTTTGCGCAAACGCCGAATAGCGTTTTTTTCGATGAGGACGTGGAGGTCGAGACATGTTACCCTCGCCATCCACTGCTAATGCGGTGTGGTAATACACTACATCGATCAGTGCTGAAGTGATCAGTGTTACTGCTACTACGTTGCCACGTTTCGATACACAATTAATCAAGTTTTTTTCTTTGTTCAGTGCTGAGGTTTCAACAAAGGAATTATTTTACACCAAGCTGGAAGAGCTAATTTCAAAGAAAGATGGCCACGAGAATCGAAATTATATGATAAAATTATCAGCGAAGTAAAGGAGGCAAAAGAAAAGAGGAAAAATTGCCAGTCGTTAACGTCTAAAGATTATCGCCGAATCAATCGGTACGATATCCTAAATATAGGCGACAAAGAAATGCTGATAGGAAAAACAACTGGAGAAATGACGGATATAAAATATTTTTGCCCCATTGATCAAATTTATGATACAATTCATACAGCACACTTACGAGTTCGTCATAAGAAAGAGAAAGCAATGGAAGCCGAGCTGAAAAAGAAATTTTGTAACATTACCAGGGAGGTAATAAAAATGTACTTAGATCTATGCGAATCTTGCGCTCTTAAAAAAAAGTCGAAAAGTAAAGGGCTAGTGGTTGAACCCATCATCATGACAGCATTAAATTCGCGATGCTAGGTAAGATATTCGGTTCTAATAAAATCAGACAATCCGTTTCGAAATGGCGGTAATTTTTGTTTTCCATACTGCTGAGTAAGCCTGAATATTTTATAAAGTAATGAATATTTTTACATTTTAGGTAGATCTCATTGACATGCAATCAGAGCCTGACGGAGAAAACAAGTTTATCCTCAATTATCCAGACCATCTCATTGGTGTTTGGGTTTGTTGTTCTGCGTCCATTGAAAACTAAAACAGCTGACGAATTTTTTGACGTTCTTTTAGATATATTTTGCCTATTTGGGGCTCCATACATCTTGCACAGTGACAATGGACGAGAATTTTGTAACAAGGTGAGTGTGAAATCAAATTATTATGGATCTAGCAGAAATCAAATTAATCACGCATTTCTGTATTGACTACTAAAAAAATTATATTGCATTATTTCAATTTGGTATTTTATATTATACAGTCATAGGTAAAATCAGGCGAGGGGGTCGTTTCATGCTTCTAATTTCTCGATTTCCAAGATCAAATTTTGAAAACTTTCTGTTGCATCTTGTGTGGTTTTCAGGTAATTGAGAAACTAGCTAGCAAATGGAGTGCCATAAAACTAGTTTATGGGAAACCAAGGCACTCACAGAGTCAGGGATCTGTCGAACGGGCAAATTAAGATGTTCGAGACAGTCTTGTGGCTTGGATGACTGATCATAACACTTCAGGCTGGGCCAACGGTCTCAGGATTGTACAGAATACGAAAAATAACAGCTATCACAGTGGAATTAAGAGAACCCCGTATGAAGCAATGCTTGGCTCACCTCAGAAAAATGGGTTGTTAGATTCCCCATTGAAAGCTGACGCCTTAGAAATAATTACTACTGAAGAACAACTAGAAGAAGAGCTCTCAAAGCTCGAAATGAGTTTAAATGGAGAAAACAACGAAGAAAAACATATTGAGGATGAATCTGCTGCGGAAATAGTGCCAAGGGCTGTAGACAACAATAAACATGTTAAAACAGAACCATTGTCCAGTGATATCATCACATTTTGTGATGTCGATTGCGACAGAGGACATAGCTGCATGGAATGTGGTCAACACATTCATGATGATGGTTCAAATGAAAAAGACCTAAACTTACCCCCGTGTACTCTTTGCTCTAGAAAATCAGCCATAGAAACAACAAGGGAAAACTCTGTAACTGCCTCAACAAGTCAGGCAGCCAAAATGTTAAAGAACACTGAAAGAAAACTAACCCCAGTTTCAGTCGGAGATAATGTATTGGTGAATATTCCTGATGTTGACCGGGGACGACTGGCTCCTAGAAATGTAATGGCAGTAGTCATGAATAAGAGCGATGACCTTTTTACCCTCGGTACGAGGCACGGTGTTCTAGACAAAGAGTTTTCCAGAAATCAATTCCAAGTTGCTCCTAGTAAATTTATTAATACAATCGATGTACCGGATGAACAGCTGAACGTCCGTAAAGAAGCAATGATGTCATCAGGGTCCAAACAAGGTTTCACTAGATGCGGTTGCGAGAAAAATTGTTCTGGCAGATCTCGCAAATGTGTTAAATTACAATTAAAGTGTGATTCCAAATGTCATGGTAGCACCTCTTGTAGAAACAAGCAAAATTCATAAGAATGTGAAGTGCCCAGAACCATTTGTATGTATTTCTTGTTTTACTATAATACATGCTTTTTCAATTGAAAACTGCATTTCATTCCACTTTGTTACTAACGTCTACTAGATGTTTCTATCTGCACTACTTCTCGGAAAAAAAAGGCTATTCGGCGTTTGCGCAAAGTGAAAATACTCACTACGCGACGAGGGTAAAAGTGATTGCTCACCTCGCGAAGTGGGTATTATGGTTCTGCTCAATCTCCGAACAACGTTTTTACTTCGGTTCACTTCGGCAATTTAGTACTCATCTTTTCCCATTACGCGATCTGAGTATTTTGCATCGGCCACTGACCGACTAAAATGCTCACTTCGCGAAGTCGGTAAAAAGCGATGGCCACCCCGCGGTCTGAGTAAAAATTTCGGTCATTGTCCGGTTTCGGCGTTTGAGTGTAACATATACATGAATCTTCATGGAATATTACAAACGTTACAAAACCCTTTTTGAACGATAATTGTGTGTAGGCACTACCACTACCTCGATTTTGCTTTTGTTCCGAACTCATCAATAATTGATGAGTTTGCTATTTTCCAGTAAACTGTTAAAGAACTACAAACTTTCTATATAGATTATATTTTCGAGGAATCGCAGTTATCATCAAGTTAATTATAGTTGGATTCAAGTTAAAAAATAACACTTTCATTCGCTTAATAATTTGATCTTATTTATTAAACTGAGTAAACAATGGAATCAATGATTTGTAATTCATTTATATGATTGATACAATGAAATGAAAGAGCAGGCAACAAATTAAACGTTTTAATTTGTGAAAAATGGACATGCTATACTATATCGTCTATCGACTGAGAGTCGAGTGACTTTTTAAATGATTGAAATGTTCGATGAAACAGAAAAAGAGGTCCATTATGATTTTGATCTTATAGGAAAGAGATCAAATATATATTTTCAATAAATGGAAAAACAATATATGATATTCGAGCAGATATGTGAAAAGGGCGTAGACAAGTTGTCAAAAATCATATATGATAATCAAATATTAGTCAGCAGAGGTGAGAGTAGCTTATTCCACTGGAGGATCGAATCACTTTTGCTCATATTTTTGTTTCCATGAAGCTGCCCTGTGGTGACAGAGATGTCTGGAACTTAGAATCTTTCTAGTTCAACTTAATACTTCTTGCTTTTCATTGAACCAAATACATTGCATTTCAAACATTTCAGAGCCATTGTAGGTTGAGGAAGTTATGTGGCCACCACCACCATATTTTCGCCCTTTCTAGATATTTCCTTGAATTTTATCAAAATATCTGACAGAAATACCAATGACATTATTTCTTTACAGGAATAAAACTACTCCTTTATAAATAAAAAATTAACTATTTTCTGGCCTCTACCCATTCTTAACTCCTGCAATTCTATCCCTGAATTTACCGATAAGAATATCAAATTTCGATTTTACTGATTTGACTTTTTCTTATGGATGTAAACATTACGTCACGACGTTTTCAGTCAAAATATTCATATTTTTGTTTTGTGGTCTTGGATTGAGGTTATTTGTGTTCTGTGATTAGCAGTTTCAATTTGGCGTTCCAAACTTCCAAAATGGTCGTCACGTAAGGTGGTGACATGAGTTGAAAGAGTCTTATTGAAAAATTATTAAATTGTGTGTGGAGTTGAAAATATGTTATTGTTCGAGTATTATGTGATAAATAGTTTGTGATGCAGCCGAGCACATGATAAAAGATAAGACAGGCAGACAAGAGCATGACTGTAGGAGCGTGAATATCAAATCAGCGTTGGTAGGTACTCTTATATATTTGGAATGCTTGAAAAAGGTTTTCGTAATATGCCAATCACTTGTCAGTGCTTTATCTTTGGTTATGTGTATTTACGTTTTTTCAGGTCAAAGAATTGAGGACTTTACAGTGAGGAAGTGATAGAAAGGATATTTCCTATATTTTAGTTGGGTTGGGAAAAAGGCAAAAACTAACTTTTCATCCCTAATAAAATTGTGCAATGTTCTCAAAGGTATAATATAAATAATTTCAGTGATCATAAAACCCATTTTATGTTTTATTAATATTTTCAGAGGTTCTTAAACAGAATGAAAATACTAAATTTGTTACTGAAAAATGGCTCTACGTTGTGCAGATAGCTTAACCAAAATTTTGCTTTGAATCCAAACGTAAAAACTACAAGAGCATGAGTGGAGGAGCTTCTCAGGTGTAGTAAGTCTCATCCTAGCTGTATATCGTAATTTTGTTCCTGCAAGCAAAAAGGCTGTACAGGTCGAAAATATTAGTGGCATCAATACGGATTTAGGCCCTAAAAATCAAAAAGAGGGATCGTCTTCGAGAAGGAAGGTTGCCTCGATATAAATTGCCAACACTGCCTACTAAAATTCAAAGTAAGTTTATAAATATTAAATAATCAGAACAGATTCCACTATTACTATAGCAGTAGACAGGCTCTTATCTTGAAAATCTTAGAATCACTGGTTTTTTTCAGGGCCAAAATCAAAGAATTCCAAGGAAAAAGGCGAGGAAGACCAAAAGCTATCTTGATGAGCGGCATACAGAAGACGATGTCTGAGAGACCGGGAGAATGGGTGTTGATAGAAGGGGCTGGAGACTGGGAATTGGAAGGCCTGGGATGTTATAAACACGGATATCTATATCAGCACCCCAAAGGTAAAGTGTGTCAAGTCACAATATCAAAATTAGACAAATGAGAGATTTTTCAGTTTGATAATTGTTTCAAAGAATGTGTACTGCCATTACTTGGCGTCTTCATAAACCTAGGGAGTCAAAAATGTGTTCCACTAGCTAGAATTTACTAATGTGTATCCAATATTCTAGATAGGTCGTGTCTGAAAAAATGTGACTTAACACACTTTACCTCTGAGGTGCTGATATATAGATATAAGGTTGGTTTTACAAAACTTTGTTAGTACCATTTAATTAACTGGAGCCACCACGATTCGTAGAAATTTCAAAACGAGTAATTCGATTTGTGAAACCGACCCATAATCTGATGAGTCGATTTCAAATGGCTGTTTTGGTTGGTTAACGGTTGACCGCTCGGTTCATAAATGACAACGTCAAACGAACTGCGCTTTCGAATTCTGTTCAAATTTTGGAGAAACATCTGATTTGAGACGTCACCAGAATGTCATTTGAATGCGGTTGGTCCAAAACTGACGGACCAATCTATGAACCAACCAAGAACCAGTCAATCGAAATCGCCTCTAGTTCACAAACCAAATAATTGAAGCTCACAGTTCAATATTTATATCATTTAAAATATTACCTCATTGTGTTTTCCCTATTTTTTAGTTTAATTCATCAAATGTTAATTTTTACTTATTCTTAGTATTGTTTTGTAAAATACCTAGTTGATTTATATTTATATTTTTACTTTATGTTCATTTTTATGATTTAATGTGATAATTTTGTTAGTTATTGTTATTGTACAAAATATTCTTAAAACTGTAATATATTTTTTTGAAACAATCTAATCAATGCATTATTATTTAGTACCGCTACAAAAATTTACATATATTTAAATATATACAAAGATATTACCAGCATATGGCATGGACAAATCAGGAGATAAAAAGATATTGCCAGCATATATGTGAGGGAGATATTCATAGATGAATCTCTATGGCATATGCCATTTATATATTTTTGAAGATTATGGGATATTCCTGGCAGATGTTTCATGGTGACCTTGGATATTCCTGCTATCTGCCAGGCTTATGCCGTGGGAGATTTGGAATATGTTTGGAATATCTCAATATGCCAGCGGTATATTCATTGAATATGCATGAAATATTTCTGTGCCGTCTGGGCAGTTTCTCTAAAAAAGACGTAATGTGTCATTCATTTTCCTCTGTCTCGTTTGGTTGAATTTCTTTCGTTTCAACATTTTCAAGTTTATGTTGACGAGTCATATTTTGAGTTTATGTTTAAATATGATAAAATAAATAGTTTTAAGCCTCCTGTCGTTTAAAGATAATATTGATAAAATGCATGTGCGACAGAATTCATGGCCTACTATTACCTAAAAAGCAAACAAATTTGGATTCTTCTGATTTTTGAAGCTGAATTTTATTAAAGGTTAGGATGGGATACCTCAATGTATTCAGAAAAATAAATGTGAAAATTTGACGTTAAAATATACAGGGTGCTCCATCCAAAAATTTTCACGTTTGTGCTCAATCTCAAAAACAGTGACATTAAGAGAGTCTTCCGGGCTTATTGGCCGTGGTCTATTAGGAATTATTTCACCTAACGTTTCGCCCACAACTGCGGTAGGCATCTTCAGAGGATTCTTGGTCTTAGATTGTAACTCGACCGCTGAATTTCCGAAAGTGATGCTGGATTCGATCCGTTGGCCCCACTTATACCCTGATCATTGGCGGAAGAAGGTAGTGGGTTTACGCGCGCGATGTTGATTGGTCCATCGCTTCCACTTCGTATTGGCTTGATTTTAGTCTAAAATCAATGATCAGGGTATCAGGCTGAATTTCCGAAAGTGATGCTGGATTCGATCCGTTGGCCCCACTTATACCCTGATCATTGGCGGGAGAAGGTAGTGGGTTTACGCGCGCGATGTTGATTAGACTAAAATCAAGCCAATACGAAGTGGAAGCGATGGACCAATCAACATCGCGCGCGTAAACCCACTACCTTCTCCCGCCAATGATCAGGGTATAAGTGGGGCCAACGGATCGAATCCAGCATCACTTTCGGAAATTCAGCGGTCGAGTTACAATCTAAGACCAAGAATCCTCTGAAGATGCCTACCGCAGTTGTGGGCGAAACGTTAGGTGAAATAATTCCTAATAGACCACGGCCAATAAGCCCGGAAGACTCTCTTAATGTCAATATATCCGGTCGTGAAAGCCTGAAACTACTCAAAAACAGTGTTCTGAAAATTTTTTTTACCTTTGCAAATATATGTATATTAAAAGCAGTTTTAATTTTTTTTTATCTCGTATATGTTGTTCTCTAGCTGTGCTTATTCTGAACATTTATTTTTCCTAGGAACATATATCCGATTCGTTTTTGTTCAGATGATACAAGCATCTGAAAAATTATATTTTCATGTTCAAATCTTAATAATCAATGGAAATTTTGAGACTATAAATATTGTTCAAAATGTCCTCCTTCGATTTGAATGCAAGCTCGACATCAACGAACTGATGATGCCGTTACTCAGTGGATCAGATTTATTTAGTTTCGTAGGCATCAAATGCTTGTAACTCTGAAACGAAAACGAATCGGACCTATGTTTATAGGAACAAAAATTATCAAAAGAAGCTCATCTACCTTCTATCAAATTTTGTCATATAGCTTGTAGAACACCCTGTACACTGCCTGATAAATAATGTCATCCCAAAAAAGTGAATATTTTCGTTTTCCCTCTGTATTTCAGAAACAAAAGAAGTTGGAATATCTCTGCTTGTGGATTCTAAAGTTTCACAGAAAAGTGACACAGGGTCGCCCAAATCGTCTCTATCTTCAATAATAGCTGAGATACAGTGAGTGCAGTCTCAACCAATTTGGGACATAGAGTGTACATTGTACAGGTGTTTCAAAGGTGATACTTCTTTTGCTACTTAAAAGAACTCTTCAAAATAAGTAATTTGACCAAAAATATTATATGAAAATTTCAACAACAAAAAAATCGACCTACAAAATATATTAAACAAATCAAAATACACTAACTGTACCTACTATCACTGTCAGAAATTCAACGGTCAAGTTAGGTACGTTAGGCTAAATAATTCCTAATTGACCAGGGCCAATAAGCCCGGAAGACTCTCTAAATATCTTTAAAATGACAGTCCTAACTGTGATTTGTTGAATGAAAATATTATATATTATCATTTTCTTTTGTCGGAGACAGGCGAAATCATAGGATTTTCATTCTAGGGCACTCTTATTAATAATAATAATGAAGGTCTTTATTGATATACATCACTACAACAACTGATTATATATCACAGGGCGAGGTGTAGTTGGTTCTTACTGAGATCCAAATATCTTTTGGATCTTGCAGTTTCAAAATTCCGAAGGAACTTTTTGGAGTCGTCCAACCCTGGGAGATTCTGCCAGAGAAACTCTTTCTTATAGGAACATAACGAGTGTAGATTCTGTGGAGAGGAGGAAGAAACTCCTAGTCACCTAGTCACAGAATGCTTTGGCATTGTAAGTAAGCTAAAGGAAACAATGCTTTGGTCAAAAGACCTGAAGAAGTGAGGAATTAGCCTCACTGAAGCCTTCCGAGATATTGGATTTCACAAGATCTCTGGGACTGGAAGGTGAGCTGTAAAACTTTATCAGGGGGCACAATAGACCATAAGGTCGCAGTGGACTGTAACCCCTTTCAAACTATCAACTATCACTGGCCGAGATTTAGGTCACTCAATCATGGAAAGTATGCATAGATTGAAAACATTGTGAGTTCAATACCAAAATCATGTGCCTATTCTTCCATCTACTCAATGGAATGAAATGGCAATTTTGAGTTTCTGAGAAAAGTATCGACTCTATCGAAATTTTGCAAAGGACTTTTTCCTCCAGAGTTGAATGAAAAAATATGAGAGAATTTTATTTTCAACCGCTAATAATGAAGTCTGTGCTACATATTATGTAGAGTTTGAACCTCAGTGGTTTTTAAAACCCGTAAAAAATAAAAAACCGTCAACTCGTCAACGATTTCTGAAAACTGTAGGGGAGGTCGATTTGAAAAAAAATTATATAAAATACCCCTGCTTATTATCATTGAGGAAGCATGTCCTTGGCATTTACACACCGAATACTGAGCTGAACGTTTTGCTTCTACAGAATCGCACTTCTGGTACCACCGTCCGATTTTTCACGGGCAGGAACAGAAGGAGACGATTTGCATTATCAGATTAAGCCTACCGCACACCGGACGCGCTACCAGCGTACCACCTCGAGAGTGGCATTAAGATAATCTGATGCAGCCACCGGAGACTCATCTTCGACTCAATGAATAAGAATATGATGGGGTCATCCGTCTTTGCGCGAAATTATTCATAAACGCTGACGGGAACGTTTAGGCGCAGTCTTGTGGAAAGGAGGAATAAAGGGATCTCAAGGGGTTGGAGTCTGTACGGAGAAGGGCGATAGAGGCATGATTAACCCCCTTTAACAGAGATTTTGGAAAATGTTTTTGTTCAAATGATTGGGAATATCAGGTAAGGGGATCGACTCCCTAAATATTAAGAATTTATATTCTCTTGCAAGGTCGGTTGCAGATGGTATTGCATGGTCACCCCATCCACGAGAAATTTTGGAAAAATTGTTTGTTCGAATGGTGAAGAATATCATTTTCTTTTTCGAATTATTATATACTAATTCAAACCCGCGGCACCGCTCGCGTAATATTTCAATTTAAAATGGTACTGATAGGTCTGCAATCCCACATTCATAATCTCGTATCGAAGAAGAGACAGGCACGAGCTACGTTACAAAGCGATCTCGCGTAGATTCAATAATTTCTTGCTCAAATTCGGTCAACCAACGGTAACTTTCAAATTATCCATTAGAATAAATATTATGTAAAGAGCATTCTTCATCAGGAATGAATGCCGCAGATAAAAATCACTTTCATTTATATATGAATTCATTCCATGTCAGTTGGGACCCCACTTCAAATTGAACATTATTTTGAATTGAACTGAAAATGTTGAAAATTGTTATCATGGGTTGTACTCAGCAGTTAGACATATGTCGTCGCGGACTTTTTTGTAGATCTTTTTGGGCACTGCAAAAATGTCTGTGACCATGTTTCTGTATCTCTTATAGTGTACCAGCGTCGGCCGTAAAAGCCTGAAAAACCGGGTTAATTATCGACTTTTTCATGAAAACTAAATATTTTTTCTCATTTCTTCGTTATATGGAAATGAACCCTACATGGAAACCTCCCTAAATTCTCTACATTATACTGAAAGATACATCAAAATCCGTCATCTGGTTCCTGAGACCATAGAGGACAAACAAACACACAAACACATTCACATTTAAAATATTAGTATAGATAGTATAGATTTTTCTGTTTGAAGGTAATCAGTTAGTTTGAATTTTACTGAGCACAACCAATCAAAATAAGAACAATATTGTCATCACCTTTGAATTTGTTATGAAAAAGAATACCATAAATTTTAAGACTCAAATGCTAGTTATAAATTAAACTTTCATTCGAAAAACCGGATTCTGAAATGCTAAACCAATTTCTTTAATTATTTTTTTGTTGTATGCCTTATTCTCTGGAGTAGATTCGCATGAAAAAAACAACATGAAAAATCTGATCATGAAAGAACAAGGGTATTTTGTTTTCACTTTTATCCACATAAATTGAAGACAAAGACCAATTTCATTTCCTGAAAACCCCAGGGCCTCAAGACCAAAATACAAGAAGAGAAAGAAAAATATACATTTTGCACTATTATAGCACAACCATCGAGGATTGATCAGCCTCCAGCCTCTGAGAAATATCTGGCAAAAACCTGTGCCACTTTTCTAGGAAAAACAAGTTCATCATCGATATGATATATTACAAAGTAAGGTAACTCGTCAGTAATTCTTGTACGAGGAATTTTTAAAAAAAATAGCATCTGCTAAGTTTCAATTTCAAAAGTTATTTATTGTATATTTTTTGAATTTGATATTTTTCACCCCCAACGCCACAAACCCCTCTACTTTATTTTTTGAAATGGAAATATCTGGAGTGTGATACATAAAATCAATTGTGATTTGATTACCTATTCAACGATGTGGATGAAAGAAGAATTGGTTGTGTCGTTTTTTCATGAAAAAAATTATGGAATAATTTACAATTTGCGATTGCAGAGTACTGCATTATTCTCTTACTAATTATTATTAAGGGCAATCCAAGAATACATGAAATCTCTCGCTCCACTCCCCTCTAATTTTTTTTTATCGAAAAGGAATATGTATATGGATTGTGTTCATTTATTTGTTTCATTTGCGTTCTTATTCATTAATTCAAATAGAAAAATATGGATTGTGATATATATCAAATGGAAAGACACATTGCGCAGTGTGACTGAAAAAAGAATTTGTAAAGCTATTTTTTAGTACTAAATTAACAGTTTGAGAAATGCATGCCGTTTTGAAGTAGGAGGCTTATACCCTTAACCCTTACCAATTTTTTTCTGTGGGAAAAATATTGCTTGTGATACATCGCATCAGAGATCATTCGATGACCAATTCTGTTATGTGAACGAAAATGAAATTTTTCCTTTAAATTCTTTCAATGAAAATGTTATGATAAAAAAATATACACAAGATTAAAAAAGTTGCGAATTAATGAAAACAACAAACAGAGTACTGCAATCAGACCATTATTATTTTACCAATTATTATTAAGGGAAATCCATGAATTTGTAATTTCGAAAGCAGGTTTCCCGATGTTTCTTAAACTTTTGAAAACTCTCACCCTTTAGGCTCAACAACAATCTACTGTTTTTTTTCAAATATTAATCTATGGATCGTGTTATTCTGTTTGTTGTTTTATTTGCGTTCTTATTCATTAATTCGCAACTTTTTTAACCTTGTGTATATTTTTTTGTCGTAACATTTTGAGGAGTTCCATTAATATGGAACCCAGAATCCTCATGTGACCTAAGAGATTTTCTTTCCTCAAGAAATGTTCAACATCCTCGTGTGTAGTATGCAAAGAAGATATCAAGCTGTTATTGATGCCTATGGAGGCCATACATTGTATTGACAGTCTTAAAATGCTTGAATGCTCTGGGAATAAAATTTCGATTTCGATTTTTCTTAACCACACTGTATACGCTGCAGACCTACATTCTGAAACTAATTTTATTTCCTGCAACTAGGAATCATATTGATATGAATTTTCATCACAAAATCTCATTTAGACTATATTTTTTTGCAATTTAAGTCAATATCCCTAACTCATGTGGAGCAGTTCATTTCAGAGTTGATCCAAACCGTTTTTTCATTCATATGGGTATGGACGTGTTTTAAGGACATAAAACGTCATTTGCATGTCCTAATTCTTGGTTTTTACTTCTCTCGCCTCCGAATTCGGTCACTATAAACCCTAAACAGCGTGCGGAAACCGAGTTACCGGCGTCCCTCAACTCGACAAGTCTAGTCCCGGGAATTGTCCCGGACCATTATCTCCAAACGGAGCCAAATAGAATATCCATATCGAGTTACAACTTAATAACAACTGGTCCGGAATGATGAATTGTGGCCTGCATGCCGATTTCTCGGACTCAATGAATAAATTTCAGCTGGAAATCGAGCAACGCCACCGTGGATCGCTATCTTGTTTTTTGTCGTCGGGGTGACTTTCAGACTGATGCGGTAGCAAGTGGATCTGTCCCTGAGAGGACAATAGGCACCATTGTGTCTAGAAAAAGGTAGAAATGGTTGGAGATATCGATCTGTAGCGGATATGGGAATTAGGCTGAACTTTTTTAATAGAAATTAGGAAAAAATGGGCATGAGAATTTAAATAGCCTGCTAGAAAATTGAATTATACGATATGAGCACATAAGATATTACACGGGGCAAAATTGGTTATACCTGAACTACAACTTTTTAACCGAATAAGATAGAGGAAATTTAAGGATACATTACGGTTGTCTTTTTTAGAGAAACTGATATCGCCATCAACCGCATCTCTATCTTCTTGTGTCTTCAAGTTATAGGCCAAAATTGAAATTTGGGCGATTTCAACTTGAGTCATTATCTCCGTTTCTATTTGTGTTAGAATGTTGAAATTAAAACCTTAAACACACTTTTTTATAGCAATCAGTGGCGGTCTATGTTTTTTCCCATGGAGGTAAAGAAAGTGGAGGGGGCATAACGTTTGAAAAGTGTCACCTAAACAAATCTGGATTTGGTACCCCAAGATGGCTGACCTCGAGATATTTCAAACTGTAGGTTCTGCAATTTTGGCCTTATTTATTATTCGTTCGTTGGTTTTGGCAGTTGTATGTACTGGAAACGCATATAAGAAATGGATTCTTGTAAAGTATATGCTGATCTAACTCGCCAACTAATGGTGAAAAGCTAAATTTTTTGACGTTTGAAAATACGACATGGTTTAATTATTGTTGCATACAATTTTAATTGATAAGGGTACACAAAATAATTCTATTGTGATACCTATTTATTTCATTGCATATTATCTGAATTTATATGTTCGTTAATTGAAAAAAATAGAATATATGATTAGTAAAGGAACAAATTATTCATTCCTTACGTAATTCAACTCACCAATTCATTAAAGGCAATGGTTTATGATATTTTGACTGATTTGTTTCGATCATTATTTATTTATCTTTTGGTCATTAAAAGAGAATCGAACAAACTTCGAATTGTAAAAATTCAAATAATTGGCTCCGCAACATGGCGGATTTTTGGTGACACTTTCATAGCAAGCGAAACATAGGATATGCTACCTCCCCTTCTTCTACCTCCATGTTTTTTTGCAAGAGGTGTCCTTTCGGGGCGATAACCTAAAGCTGTGTTTTTCTTATGGAAAGAATAGTTTGAAAAGACCAATGAATCCATTTTTTCCCGTTTCAGAAATACATCATACCGGGTGATTGTTTATATTTTACTCAATAGCTATCTCAGTGAATATTTGTCGTACAAAAACGTTTAAACTGGCAAATTTGAAGTTTTTTTTATGGTCATTCAGAATTCGGTACTAAGAAATTCATAAAGGCATCGTAAACCTAAAAATTTGTTGTGAACTATTGTTTTTTAAATGGAACACCCTGTATTTTATTTTCCTAATGGGTAGAGCTTTCTCTTCTGATTTCAAATAAATATACTTTATTGAGGTTTATTTCGGCAGTTTCTGAAAAATATAGGTTTTTTCGTCTGAATCTAACTCAGCTGTGTAACTCCACTCGAGAATGCTGTGATTTCTTTATATCGAAGTTCTAGTCTATGGCCTCCTGATAGTTGCTACTTAACCCCCTTGGACACTTTTTCATGGGGATATATTTGAAATATAAAGTATATATGGCCTCCCCGCAAAACATTAAAGAGATTGAATTCAGAATAGAGGAAGAAATAATTGAAAACCTCAATATATTTCATAAATTGTAAAGAAAACCCTTAAAAACTAAATTAAAAAATATCGACTGTGTGTCGACGTAAATGGGAGTCATTTAAACAAGTAATTTAACTTTTAGTTAATAAATAAATAAAATAAATGTCAGTTGATTCATTATTCCCGGTTCTTTTGATATAAAGAAACCGCATCGTTTTCGTGTGGCATTATATTTAAAAGAAAATATCCATATTTTTCAGGAATTGCCGAAATCAACCGCAATAAAGTATATATATTTGAAATCAGGAGAAAGAGCTCTAACGATTAGGAAAATAAAATACAGGGTGTACCATTTAAAAAACAATAGTTCACATTAAATTCTAAGGTTGACGATACCTTTATGAATTTCTCAATTCTGAATGCCCATAAAAAATATTTAAAATTTTCCCATTTAAACATTTTTGTACGACCAATATTAACTGAGAGGCTGAATCACAGAACCATATTTCTCTACGCATGGTGTAATTGTAATTTTGCGGTTGAATACTTGATTCAATTTTCATTCATATTCAAAATACTAGAAATTTGATGTCGAAATGTTTTATTTTAGAGCATGAGAATTGAATCAAGAATTCAACCGCAAAATAACAATTACACCATGCGTTCTTAATACTCAATAAATTAAATTTCACATACGAACTATAATTTTCATAATATCTGAACGAATCTGAGGACGATGTATGATGTATTTAAGAAACTGGAGAAAAATGGGGATTCTCTCTGAGTCATTTCTATCTATTGTTTCCATGAGAAAAATCACAACTTCATGTTATAGCTCAGCAAAGAAACCTTTTGGCAAAAACATAGTTTGCCACTGGCTTGCTATAAAGAAGTGTTTCTACAATGTTTTTATTTCAACATCCTAGCACAAACAGAAACAGAGATAATGACCAAAGTTGAAATCGCCCAAATTTCAATTTTGGGCTATAACTCGAAAACAGAAGAAGATAGAGAAATGTGGTTGACGACCGTAATGTGTTATGATTTTTGTCTATCTCTTTCAGTTCAAAAATTGTAGTTCAGGTATCACCAATTTTGCCAACCTGTATGTTGTATAACAAAAGATTTTCGATATAAGAGAAACAATTTCTCAAGATATCTTTGAAAAAAAAAGAAAATCAATCTGGGCATATATGCTCGAATTTGTGCAATGGCTCGAGGTGTTACGCAGGGGTCCATATTCGGCCCGAGAATTTCGAAACGGAGATCCCAAACGTTGAGATAGGACTTTCGCTCGAAGTAGAGGTAGAATCCTATTCGAGAGTCTGTTAGCTGAACCATTTTTTTTCCGATTGGACAGAGATAAAAAAAATATATCAATTATGAAGTTTCATAAAAGGGTTTACCTACCAGCCATGGCAACCATCAATTACACTAGCCTAGAAATGAACTAATGAGTTGACTGTCACCTGCTGACAGAACAAAATGTGTTAACCAACTTAATAGTTTCTTTGACTGGTCCTTCTACTAAATAGATATGCAGTTTCCTGGCGAAGAATATGCAGATATCATTTTTGTGTACGATTTTCAAATTTTTGTGATTTATCCTATATAAAAGTAGCCACAAGACCAATCTAATCGGTAGACACCACTTCTACTCAAAATATCAATTTCATCTTGACCTATTGTTGAAAAATGAAACACACCCACATAAAATCTTCTAAACAGTTTCTCCAAATAATAAAAAATATCCATGGGGGTATTTATTACTGGTAAAGGGGTCATTTGTTCGGAATGATAAGCCTCCTGTTCATAAAAACAAGCGCACAGAAAAGCGCTCAACTCGAAGAAACCTTCAAAAACAATCAATAAACAAAGACAAAGCATGCCAGATATATAATTAAACAAAATGGAATGTCTAAGATCCGACGTCGATCTCCCATACTCAGCCTCTCACCGACCGCAACTGCAAGATCGAAATCGACCATAGGCTCACGGCCGACTAGACGAGAAACGAAAAAAAAACGACATAACGGCGAAATAAAAACGATGTCGATTTGGCATTTAATTACGTTACGTTATGTTAATTAACGACGGCAATTTCAACAATGGACGCCCACGCGTCATCCGGCCATATTCTCGATTTTCAATGGTAATGAGAAATGCAAATAGAGAAAGAAGACCGCGGAGAAATGGATCTATAAATAATAAACGACCCACGCCGCGATATTCAGCTAATTGACTGTGCAGGAGAGAGAATCAATAAGTGCACGTGTGTGGGGATCGAATTCGAACTTCCAACGCCATTAAAACCGATAGCGATGAATCATGGGGCTCAGGGATGGCTCGAGGGGTACCCCAGGGTCGATATGAGGCCCGAGAAATTCGATACCGGCATCCGAAACGCGGAAACGAGGCACACGTTCGTTCGAACGATGCCAGTCGTGATCCATAAAACATTTGTATCGTTCTAGGGAGATGCGGAGGGAGTATTTATTATGACCGATTAATGGTCAGTCCTTCACTAAACGGAGTCACCTTGCCAAAAAAACTGCACAAGAGACAAGATAATGAATTTCCTAATTTCTCCCAGAACGATGCCTGTCGCGATCCATCAAACTCTTGTATGGTTTAAGGGAGATGGAGAGGAAGTATTTATTCTGATCGATTAATGGTGGGTCCTTCACAATAGGGAATCATTTTGCCTCAAAGTGCTCAGGAGACAAGATAATGACTTTTATTTGTTTCTCATTTGTGAACGTCAGTTTCCAAAAACACAATATTAATCAAGAAAGTTTATTTTATCAAGTCACTAACTTGTAAAACTGACAGTTAACTTGAAAAATTTTCACAAGTTAGTAGTATTATTTACATTAGAAAATTTTGTTTTATCGTCATATATGTTGAAAATCATGGTACAATTGGTATTTCCAGTAAGATTTTTAATGATGAAAGAGTTGATACTGATGATGATGAACCATCTGTTGACTCAGAAACTGCTGAACTTGAGGACTTCAGAACATTTGTACTCTCCTTGCTACCAAATAATTTGCGATTTCGATTTTTTTGTTGACCGAATCATCGACATAACTCATCGCAATTTCGGTGCTTTTCCACCCTCCTGCAAGCTTTAGTGCTAAAATATCTCCACCCGAATCCGCAACCATAGTGGCTCCAGTTCTGCTAAAAGAGTGGCCGGTGTATAACTCTGGGTTTTTTAAACCTAAATATTTCGTTATTTGCTTTGGGACACCACCAATAGTGTGCTGGCCAGCATTAAGGGAATTGCACTTTCCATGTCGGTATGTCAAAAAAAATCTTAGGCTTTCTGTTCCAGGAGGCCGAAGATTTACATATTTTCTGTATAACATGCAGGGCTTGAAGCTGCAGCCATCATCGGTTATGGTGAATCTTCTTGTTGTTAAATTTTTCGTTTGCCGCAATGTCACAATAACGTATTTTTCCATATCTTCTACATCATTCATGCTTAAGGAGAGAATTTCGTCACATCGACAACATCAAAAAATCCCAAATATTGTTACAATTTTCGTCAGCAACCACTGGTCATCAGGAGCATGTAAAAGAAATTGTTCAGCCTCTTCTATACTTAATACCTAGGCCTTTTTTGACGTATAACGCTCAGTTTTTCGTTTCAGAAATGCTATTACCTTTTGAAATCTGCAAATGACAACTAAACGTCATATTTTTCAATAAATTTTTTAAGGAAAACAAACCTGAGAACAGGGGCATTTTCTATCATTTCCAAGCAGCTTTTCAGCATAGACCATTTTGCCCATAAAGTATTAAGGCTGAATCTAGCCTTAATCACACTATTTTTGTTTTGCCACTTTTTGAAGTCGTCGTATTCTCGCTCGTACTTGAAGCTGATTTTGCAGGTAATAAACTTGATGCTACACTGCTGGCTGCCTCAATAATTTTTTTTGGTACATTGATTTTCGCTTTCGCCAAAACAAATGTAAAGAAAAATAAACAGACATGTTCATGGCAACGCTTCCATAGCTTACGACATTTACGACAAATTATTGAGATTTTTTTGGAATTTATCTAACCTTTTTACAAATAAGAAACAAATAAAATATAAAACAATACACGCAAGGTAACGGTTTTTACTGGCTCAATCTAGGAATTATATCCTAGATTCGCCAGTAAAAACCCTCTTACGTTGCTAGTAATGTTATATACTATCCTAATTTTTCCAAAAACGATGACAGTCTCGATCCTTAAAAATTTTGTATCGTTTAAAGTAGATAGGGAGAGTGTATTCATTATTTACTGATGGTAAGTCCTTCACTATACGAGATCATTTTATCAAAAAATGCTCAGGAAACAAGATAATAAATTTTCTAATTTCCCCCAGAATGATTCTTGTTGCGATCCATCTCACGTATGTATTGATCTGATCGCTTGAGATTTTCTAAATCTCATAAGAATAAATCTCGTCTACTTTCTAATTACTCAAATAATAATAAAGAAATGCCATACATATATGTCTCTATTGCACCAAGACAACGCTCTATCTCATGAGGTTATCGATATGAATATTATAAACCAATTTTCTGCAATCCCTGATGGGACCATTCACATAGATGCAATCGTTTTTCTTCTATCTCATTGAATGAAAGGAAGAAAGTGGACATCTTAAAATGCGTTCTTGGTCAATTTCGATCTTGCGACAACTATAATAACTGCTTGACTTAAATTGGTTCGGAATGAAAGATCACTTGTACCACAACAGTGAGGTATCGATTAAATCTCGAAAAAAAATTATTGATTATCCATGAAATTTCAACAAAGGTCATATCGAATTAACGATCACATAAAAGCCATATATAATTATGTAAATTTCAGAGAACAATTCCACCAGATAAAATGGACAATTCTAATCTCGAACAAGAAATTATTGTTGAATAACTTAATCCTTAATGAGCGGTAGCGGACTAAATTAGGACCAAACCAGTGGCGGCGCTTTTCAGAAATTGATGGAGGACTACTTCGAAATTCTACAAAAAAAACTTTGAAGAGCTCCTCGGAGTTATCTATAAAAGACGAAAGTTACCACATGACTGTCCGATGACTCTGGAATGTTAAATAATTAAAAATAAATCACATATACCTACATAAACGTTGGGCTCTCTCTACGAGTGTTTTGAATATCCTTCTGTTTTGGGTGATGATTGGACTCCTTGTGTAGATATGTGTCAGAGTGGGTTGGTTCTTTATAAACCCTGTGTCCTAGTTTCTCAAAAGGCTTTCGAGTTACTAATAAGCCTAGAAAGGGAGCTAGAAAGACTAATGGGAAACTAGAACACAGGGTTTATAGAAACCCAACCCACACTGACAGATATCTACACAAATGGTACAATCATCACCCAAAACAGAAACGAGGAGTTATCAAAACACTCGTTTATGCGAGCCAGAATTTCTGGGGTATGAACTTGAACATTTACAGCATGAATTCATCGCCAATGGATTAAATACCAAAGAAATTCAGAGGGCAATAAGACCACACATGATGATTACACATCATAAATCACCCCCAATACCCCATACGTCCCTAAGGTTACAGATAAAATTGGCAACACGCATTATGCTAATGCCCGATATATGTTCTACGTTATTTTTTTTGTCTTTTCTTTTATGTTGATATATTTTTATGCGTCTAACCTGTTTTTTCATTTGGTCATTTTGTCTTTATTTTTATTTATCATTTCCATTATAGATTTTTCATGTTAGGTATGAATGCCATTTGGACCAAGTCTTTTTATGTGTGAATTTTTTTGGTTATCTATTGAAATAATATTGTCTGGGAGGTCTCTGCATTTTCTTGAAAACTTAATTTGGGTTTTCTCTCCAACAAGAAACAATTAAAAAAAAATTTTTAATGATATAAGAAAGGCCCCTGCGTAAAAATTTGAGCACTAATTTGTCAGGGGCCAAAACTTTACGAGAAGATATTGTTGCCTAACAATGAACTGAAAGAAAACACTTTGAACTCTTAAGCGTAACGTTTCGGAGTCTAAATGAGACTCCTTCGTCAGACAATTACTAGTTTTCATTCAACTTCGTAGAATCGTGACAATTTTTGGATTGAAATTTGTCAATATATGATGAACATAGATTAATATTGATTACTAGATGTTGATATCGTTATTTTATTTCAAAATTCCCTGAAACCAGTTCTTTCTTCAATAAATCCATCCAAATTCGATCTATTTCTACAAAATACAAGCTGACTCCTTGATTTTTCTTTTATATCCATCAGGTTCCCTCATTAGAATTTTCGTTCCATTCCAATCCATCATGTGATTGCCGGTATTGAAACACACATGATCTGCTATCTGCGATCTACTAATATCTCTATTTTTTATGTTATTCTTATGTTCACGTTTTCTAATTTCTAATGGTCTTGGTGTTTCTCCTGTATAAGATTTTCCACAAATACAGGGAATATTGTAAATACAATTTCTTGATTTTTAGTTCTCATTCAAAGGTTTAGTCTTTGTTAATAAAGATCGTAAATCATTTTTTCTTTTGAAAACAGTTCTTATGTTGAATTTAGCACCAATTCTTTTAATTTTTTCTGAAAGTCCATGAACATAAGGTATCAAATTCATTAAAATTGGTTGTTCTTGACGGTTTGTTGTTGGTTCTTGATTGTTATTATCGTTTTGACGCAAAATTGTTCTTTCTAAATTTGAAATAGTTTTTTCTATGAAATAAGTTAATTATCCTCTAGAATATCTTTAATGACATTAATTTCGTTATTCCGTATTTCAGTTGTCGATGAAATTAATTGCGGACATTCATAAAGTGTTTTTGTAATACCTCTTTTAACACTCATTTGATGATTAGAATGAAAATTTAGATATCGATTTGTGTGTATCTTTTTTCTGAACACACTTGTTTCAAAATGATTTGATAATTTTCTCATCGAAACATCTAAGAAGGAAAGTACATTATTTTGTCCCAACTCCATTGGGAATTTCATTGTAGGTTCTTTATTTTTGATATTTTTTGGCAGAGACATTTTGTATCAATTCATCATGAACTTTTCCGTTTTGTCAGTTCTTTTCCCACATTTGTATAGCCACTCGATGACACTGGCCTCATAGCTGAGCCGCTACTGCCCAGCGGAAAAAAACCTAACACACCAATCTGGACACCTATAATCCGGTGAAACTGACCAGTAAATCTTCGAAATTCTAAAATCGTGAACCATAAGTGGGTTACACTTCCCGGTAATCTACGAGAAACGATATAATTTTCTACTGGCTCCGCCAAAATATTCGTGATGCCAATTAGTGGTCTGTTTTGATCAATTTCGATTCATTATTGATTGGGTAATGGGGCCGGGACAGATCCATCTATCTGTGGAGTTCCGAGGGGCCAGCTTTCGAAAAATGGGTTACTCGTTTTTTGATTGATACTTGCTGGTGAGGAGATGTCGCAACAGAATGCGCAACTTCTTCGGTTACCTTGATCATGGAGCATGATCTGCCTACATTGATTGCTTTTTTCATGGTTTCCTCTCAGAAGTTAAAGAAACTAGTGACTTCAGTTGTAGAATGAAAGTCTTAACTGAATTATCCATGCAAAATTTGCGTTTCTTTTTTCCAAGTCGAAATTTCAAGCATCAACAACTTCTTCCACGGGAAATTGAATTGAATTTCCATTATTTTAATAATAATAATAATAATAATAATCGTCTTTATTCTCACCAATCATTCTTACAAATAATTTCACATTGTTTAGTTGAGATATTTAATGTGAGAAAAGGCGGAGTCCAGTAATGCACCAAAGTGCATCGCCTGTTCAACTCAACCTAAGTATATTTAAATGTATTACATTTCATTAGTTGTTAACAGCTCATGAAGTCAGTTCTGATACAAAAAAAAAAAAAACAAAAAGAATATTCAAGCAATTATTTCAACAATCTTTTCTCTCCCTCTCTCATTTGGTTAGGATTGTACCTACACTACACTTCAACACACTGCTTGAAATTTCACACCAGATTCTGCTGAAGTTGATAGTATGAAAAAAGACTGGATTTGAATCTTTGTATATTTAGTAGTTTAAGGTGAGAAGGAAGGCTATTATACAAATGAGCTATGTCGTATGTGAAACTCCTCTGAAAAAATGTCATCCTATGCGCTGGTGGTGTTATTAAACCTCTACTCCTAACATTTATGTTATGCACATGACTTCTGTAAATTATTTTTCGGTGAAGGTATGACGGTACTTTTTTAACCAGGATTTTATGGTAAAAACATGCAGCGTGAAGTCTACGGCGATAATCCATATTTAGCCAGCCGATATCTTTCAATTTATGCGTTATTCTCTCGTATTTCCGGATGCCATAGATGAATCGTAAACATGAATTCTGAACTCTTTGAACTCTCAATTTCTGAGCCTTAGTTAGACAATTGCCATAAACGACATCAGCGTAGTTGAATGAGGATAAGACAAGGGAATCGCATAATAGTTTCTTCAATTTCTCCGGGATGACATTACGGTTATTGTACAATGTTCTCAATTTATAATAAGCACGCTGAATGCAATTCGAAATATGTTTATCGAACCTTAAACTGCTATCCAGAGTGAGTCCTAGATTTCGTTTGACATCCTCAATCTTTAACAATTTATCTCCGATTTTGATCTTTACCATCTGTTTGACTGTTTGAAAGTGATTTTTCGGTCCGAATAGCATGACACAGCACTTCTCTGGGTTAAGGAACAAATTATGATTCAAGGAGTATTCTCTCAATTCAGCAAGTTCGGCATTCATAATTTGACAGGCATCATGAGTTTTGTCTTTTTCAAAGGATATGTATGCTTGAGTATCATCTGCGTAATAATGAGTTTTGGTTTTTTTAAAGCAGTGTTTTTGCTCAGAGGTGTAAATTGCATACAAAGCGGGACCCAGAATAGAGCCCTGCATTACGCCAGTGGTGCTCATTAGATCATGAGATGTAGCGTTATCGATCATTACTCTTTGTGATGTTCCTTCGAAGTAGCTTCTGAAAAAATTGATTGCGCTTTCGTCTAATCCAATATAGTGAAGCATAGATAGCAGTACTGAACGATTCAGTGTATCAAAGGCCCGAGAGTAATCCAACAATACAAGCATGGTATAGTGATTATTGTCGATTGATCGGACTATGTCATCTATAATATCAGATATAGCGGTGGAACAGCTGTGATCTTTCCGAAATCCAGACTGCGTTTCTGGTAGGATGTTATTGGAATTTAGGTAACTCAAAAGTTGTTCATTGATTACTTTCTCGAGGATTTTAGATAGACATGGTAGGATGCTTATGGGTCTAAGATCTTTGTATTCATTTGGCATGTTCACTTTTGGTTTCGGAATCAAAAGTGCTTTCTTCCATAGTTTCGGATATATCGAGTTAGTAATACAAAAATTTATGGTATGAGTCAAATATGGAAGGATGAAGGGAGAGCACAGATGAATAGTATTTATTCCAATGTTATCTACACCACATGCCTTGGATTTGATTTGGCTTATGATTTTGAGAACTTCGATTTCAGATACAGTCTTGAATTTCAATGGCGAAGTCAAAGTTTCCTTCCTGTTATTCGAGTAATATGTAATTGTGTGGTCTAAGTTTCTTGCGGAATGGGGAATGGAGGAAATAAAGTATTGGTTGATCTCGTCTGGGTTTTTTAGGTTTTCCGGAATAATTTCAGGACTTTTGCAACTGTCACCACAATATTGTTTAAAGTCATGCCAAAAGTTATTAGACGCAGAAAACTTATTATTGAGGTATGATTTTTTTTCTTGTTTGATTGTTCTTGATGTCAAATTTCTGAGCGATCTGTAATAAGCTCTATTAGCATCAGAAGGGCATTTTTTGTATTTGCTCAGTGCTTTATTACGCATTTTCATTAAAGTCATGACGTTTTTTAACCAAGGTTGTTTCTTACGTTTTGTCAATTTTACTATTCTCTTGGGCGCATGAAGATCCAATAAGATGTTGAGATTTTCAGTTATGAAATCAACCTTTTTATCTATATCATCGATGTCGTATATGTTCCGCCATGGGATGGATCTTAGATCCTGATCAAATTGTCCCATATCGAAATCACTCCAATATCTGACTTCCCTATATTCAATTGCCTTCACTGTGCTAGGTAGTTCTATTTCACAAAATACGAATTCATGATCGGAGGACTCAAATGGCGCAGTATCACATTCAAGTATTTTCAAGTTATTCGAAATTATAATGAGATCTATTAAAGAGCTATTTTGTGCGGTTATTCTGGTGGGGTGGTGTACTATTTGAGAAAGATTCACTGATTCCAACACAGAATTGAACTCTCTGACATCTTTGGATAAGCAGTCCAAGAAATCAACATTGAAATCCCCAACGCAGCATATTTTATCACAGAGGGGTACTAAGGTTGATAAGATGTCTTCAAAATCAACCAGAAAGTTCGATTGTCTGTAATGAGGGGGTTTGTAAATACATCCCAGTATGATTTCATTCTTACCTGCCTGTACCCTAACCCATATTTGTTCGAAGTTCTCATTATTTGTTAGCTCATTTTCAATTCGTGTATATTTGTAACCCTGTCTCATGAATAAACCGACCCCTCCACCCCTGCTTTTTCTATTCTGAAAAATCGCATTATACCCAATAACCCCTGTGTTCACACTCAACCTATTATCATCAAGCCAGGTTTCAGATACCCCTATGAAATCAAAGCTTTCAGAGTTCACAAACTGGTCAAAGTCAAGAAGGCTTGGAATCAGAGATCTTATATTTATGTGACCTATCCTTAAATTTGACTTGGTTTTCATCGAGAATAGAATTGATGGAGTGTACTATGAAAAGCTCATGTCGGGATGAGAAAAGAGAAAAAAAGAACCTGATGTAAAAGAAAATTCTGAGAGTCTACTATTGAGTGCCCTTACGTTGAAGAAAAAAAAAAAATTGATCAGGTTTTATCAGAGTCCCGAATGTTAATTATGGTGCCAATTATGAGAGAGCGAGAGAGAGAGACAGAGAAAGAGAGCTTATAAAAAAATCAACGTACAAACTAATTTAGAAATAAGAGAAAAACTAAGTTGTTCCTTTCACACATACCGCTCCGCTTTCAATTAATCAACTCTCGTAGCTGCCCTTCATCGGAGATTTGCATCTTTCGGTTGCCATGAAAAACAAAAATTCTTCCTCGTTCGGTCCATGATTTGTTCTTGAATTTTTCCCTCACCTTCAGAAGAAGACTGTAAGTTTCTGTTGTTAGCATTTCACATATCATATAATTTTTTCCTTTGAGTCGACTTTTGTTATAAAATATTTCATCACGCCGCCACTGGGTGACGAATTCAACTATCAGGGGCGATGATCTGTTGTCCGCTGGTCTGTTATTCTTTTTTTTCAAGCGATAACAGGAGACGATCTCGTTTTTATCAATTTTCATGCCCATATTTTCTTGAATGATACTTAGTAAATTTTCCTGGATGTCTAATCTACCATTGTTCTCAGGAATTCCCCGGAACAACAGTTTCTTGTTATTACTTCCATGCATGATTTTATTGATGTTTCGTTCGTTTTTACTCACTTTTGATTGGATGAGCAATAAATGATCGTTCAGTTTCTTAATCTCCGACTTGATTTCACATTCAAAAATTTTCAACTTTTCCTCGAAAGTTGATGGATCAGATGAATTTGGGATTGTATTGTCGCGTTTGATATAGTCATTGCGTAGTTTTTCGAGACCTTGTTCGAGTTTTGCCTCCATTTCTGTGATTTTTTCAGCCAGATCCAATGGTGTCTGATTTGACGGATTCTTTCTTGTTCCACCCATATCCAAAAAGGACCAACAGATGTTTTTAAATAGAATCAAATAATATTCGAACAAATTGTGAAGAATAGATTCTCAAACGACAGTGGATCAATCTTGTTAGACTAAATATTATCAGCGGAGCTGGTTCGGGACGTGTTTACTCTACGAACGTCATATGCTATCTCCATATCCACTATCCAAAAACAAAAAACCAATCTGGAGAGGAGGACAAAAAAAACAACTTTTCAGGGCCAATGACCTAGGCCTTCCAGCTTTACTGCAAGGAGGAAAAAATTGGCAGCCATATTGGTAGTCCTTTTCGGACGTCTTCATATTTAAGTAAAGCTGCTTCTTTTCCTTCTTTATTGAGAGGCTGAATGTGGTGCAAGAAAAACGGATTCTAAAACCTTACTTCTAATATAAGTTGGACTTGGGGCAGATTTATAAACTGCTCCACATGAGTTACGGATATTGACTTAAATTGCAGAAATATATAGTTTAAATGAGATTTTGTGATGAAAATTCATATTGATATGATTTCAAGTTGCAGGAAATAAAATTAATTTTAGCCTGTAGGTGTGCAGCGTATACAGGGTGGTTAAGAAAAATCGGGTAAAATAACAAAATTTTATTCCCAGAGAATTCAAGCATTTTAAGACTTTCAATATAATGTATGGCCTCCACAGGCATCAATAACAGCTTGACATCTTCTTTGCATACTACACACGAAGTTGTTGAACATTTCTTGAGGAATTTGGTTCCATAAACGGGGCAGAAGCTCTCTCAGATCATTTAAGGATTCTGGGGTAGGTTGATGATTATCTAGTCTTCTTTGGAGCATATCCCATGCATGTTCTAAGCAATTCGAATCTGGTGAGTGCGGAGGTATTGGTAAAAGTGGATTACCAAGCTCCTCCCCCGCATTCTCAACTATGGCTGCACGGTGCGGTCTAGCGTTATCCTCTAGAAATTGAAAAGTTTCACCAATAGCAGCTTGAAAATGTGGCAAAACATTGTCAATGACATGCTCCCTATAATAAAAGGCGGTCATATTTCCAGGACAAATGTGAATATCTGTGCGCTCGTTGAAACATATCCCGGCCCATACCATAACACTAGCCCCTCGGAATGGATAGAGTTCTTGGACATAGCGACGATTACGGGGTATGCGTGTGATTTTCCATACCCTCATTCTTCGATAATTTGAAATTCGTCCATATCTGGATTCATCAGTGAAAAGGACACTACGCCATTGATCCTTCCAATTGATATATTGCCTTGCCGATTCCAGTCTTTGACGCTTATGGTCACGCGTTAATGGAACTCACCTCTCTCAAACTTCGTCTGATGGTTTCGATGGATAGTTGGACCCCATCTGCATTTTGAAGAGTATTCCGTTGCATTCTACACGTAGATGCAGGCTTTCTTCTCACCGAAACGGTGATGAAACGATCCTGAGCCGGTGTTATTTTTCGTCGCCCACCAAGCCTTGGTCCAACACGGAACCAGTCTCCCTAAACCTATTCCAAAGTCGAGATATCTCACTTTGGCTGACTTGTAGCCTTTCCGCTACAACAACCTGAGTTAGGCCACTTTGTAGCATTCCGATAGCCCTATTAGCCTCAGCGTTTGTTAATTTACGTCTGGGCATTTCCAGAAAACTCGTTTCGAATCGAAACCGTTGATAAACTGACTCCATTTCCAAGTAAGAACATTCATGAAGCATATGGAAAGAACCAAACTCAAGAAAAAAGGCGCCCAGATTGACGGAATGTCTCATACTGATTTTTATTGGATCGATTCAAGTTGATATTGAGTTTTGAATGATTTTACAATGATTTTCTCGAAGATTACGTACTTTTTAAAACGATTTAATACAATATCCCTAACTCTTGTGGAGCAGTTTATTTGACGGTACAAATAGACGTATAGGTACCCTGATTTGCAGAAACGTCCATTAAATTTAAAGCTCGCTCAAACTTCCATTAAACGAAGTTTCCATGGCTACCGCCTGTTACTCCGTTTAGGGGAGACTTAAGGGAGCATTAAATTTTAATGGATGTTCCTGCAACTCAGGGATAGACATATATGTGTATAACATAAGTGTCCGATGGAAAAGTTATAGTTTCTGGAACATCTGAGACGCACGCCAAAACACTTCAGTTGCTAAGAGTGTTAGTGTCAAGCGTTTCTGCAGTATCTGGATAAAGCAGCAACATTAGTTTCTGCATCTTAATCAAACCTCGCTTATCCCGTTATCGCCGACCATAAAGCAGAATTCAAGGCCAACTTACCTCGTTCATTCCTCTGTAATATATGGATCATGCCTGGGAATGAAACAAGCAATCCTTATGTCACAATAAAGTCTTTTCTAATGGAATCTAACGGTAACATGCAAATCCATTCTTGGGCGCTCGGATAAGCTATTCCTTTCACATACACGCACACAGAGCTCGGACGAAATCATTAATCTCGAAATAACATAACGATGAAATATTTGCTGACGATTAATTCAAATTTTTTTGCGTTTTTAGGTGAGGATGGAGTCTGGATGCAGGCGTTGTCGCTTTGAGGTACGATAAGACCTGCCGAATAATGCCAGATGTTGTCTTGAGGCTACGTAAGTTATCTGCTTCCCCAAACGGATTGACCGCTAGGTTGATAATCTGGACTATAACATTTCCAAGTTCAGCAATTGCAAATTTTTAATATCAATATTTAACAATCATTACTTGTGTACATTAATATTAATCGTGAAACTAGAACAATTACTAACATTGATGCCCTGTGACGTTATGGAGCTTCGCAACACATTATTAGAATCCTCAGTACTTGTAGAAACCGGAAGTACAATATTGGATGATGATGATGATCCAAAATCTTTTGAGGTGAGGAGAATTTTTCCAGCAATGACATTTCTATATGCAATGGAATGATCAACATAGCCCTCGGCTACCGTCGTAGACTCCCATTCACCATGTTTTTTATATCCGTAATATTTGCTTCTAATTCTGCTAGCAATTAAGCGGAGGATCTTCGAAAACAGTGTTTTGATGTATATTGCTTTGGTTCTGGCAGTTTGAGAAATTCGGCAACAATAGATGGAATTTTCCCCAATTTATTAATACCAACTGGATTGGCAGTGCATTTATTATTCATGTATTTCAGGAAAAAATGATAAATTATACAATTCTTCACGCCGACAGGAACCAAATAATCCGAAATAGTTGCAACTTTAACTTAATTTCTCATCTGGTGCCTCCTTTATAAACTTTTCAACTTGTTTACAAGTGAGATTTTCGATTTTTTGGGATGATATCCTTCACCTTTCCGTTTTAAATATGCTATTGCCTTCAAATATTTACTAACATCCACACCATTTTTAACAAGGGCGCTTGACTTTATCATTGAAAATTTGCTCCAAAAAATTGATGAACTCCATGTTTTTTATTTTTCTTCAAAGTATGCCAGGAAAACAGTTTCACTGGAAATCCCTTCTACATTTTTCAATTTACATCAGGTCAGAAAATTCTTATATGTATTATCGTACTACTGAACAGATTTTTTAGATACGTCACTTTCATTAATAATTGGACTCTCGACAAACATATTAAGCAGTTGAAAACTCCAGACGAAAATTGGACAGGAACGAAATTCAAATGACAGCTTCTTTTCTGATTTGTTAGTAATCATAACGTTGGCAACGTTTGCCATTCACAACAACCTTTTGATATTTGAATATCAAAATGCATTTTGAAGTTTTTTGTCATTGCGAATTCGCCCATTTCATTATCAAAATAGGGCAGTTGTACAAGAAACATTGTAAAGTATTTGTGTTAAAAGTGATTTTATTTTGATCGTGAAATTGTTCATTTCGCTCCCCGCATTTCATAAAATTTTCCACTGACAAAATAAAACGTCACTTTTAACACTCATATCATAAATAACTATTTCGTATAGGTACCATTTGGCTTAAGAGAAAAAAAAGAGCCATTTTAATCTTTCATATAATTCAGCCATATGCCCATATTTCACGAGATGTCACGAAGAATACTTTTATTTTCCGAAATACACTTTTGAATGTTATGTTTCTTAAATTTCTGGTATAATTATGGAATTATATTATGTTCATAATGAAAGAAATTGAACATGTGAGTGGAATTTTTTGTTCGTGGAAGAAGCAACAAATCAATTAAAATAAATATTCCGGAAACTACCCCATTTTCATGGATATTCAACACACTCTATCTTCTGAACTTAGCTGAATTAGACAAAAAGTTTAAAAAAAATGTTTCTTTGGACCTCAGGAATATATATACAAGATCTCGAAGATTCACTCTATAGACGTCTTCATCAAACAATCTTGATTGTAAATTTTTTAATCTGTCATGCCATAAATTCTTGAACGAAGTGATTGAGAGTAGAACAATTTGAGTTATGGCATTTCCATTATTCAAAAAAATGTTTTTTTATTTATTTAACAGAGAGATACAGACAGGTATGAAACCCACTAAAGTATCCACACATAACATAACTTAATTACATAAATTATGCGTACATCACATATGAATTACAGTTTCGTACAAAAATAGAAGAAAATTAACAATTTGGGTCAAACAAACAATCACACAAAAAAGAGCCTACTCTCAGAACTAAATTAATCACAATCATATACAGTTTTTTTTTCAAAATATCACGAACTTGTCTGAGGGACATTGAGAAACAGTCGACATGTTATGTGAACATATTACTGGTCCGAGATATTGGACACAGTGGTGAGTTCTGAGTTCTGAGCTAAAAAAGTTCACCAGCTCTTAGAGATCGTTGAGGGACATTGAGACATATATCACCAAGAATATCAGGACTCTGAATTATGTTGTTCAAGATCTTGAACATAAATAAATTCGTTAACTATAAGCTATGAATGCAAAGAAAAAAAATTATTTCAGATGAGGTACTATTCTTATCCTCAAAATTTAATATCGTGAATATATACCCACGTATACGCTTATGGTTTTGCAACTTATCGACTCGTTTGTACCTATGTATATACCATGAAACAATACTTAGCTGTAAATGTTGAACAAGACCTAACGACATTCTCGCAAGAGGTTCAGGCAGTATGCAAATCCTGCAAATGTTCCGATTCTCGGCGCGAAACGTTGCGCAAGCGAATTTTCTGCCTGGCGAATACAAAATAATGCGATAATCTTGAACTTTATCTCGCTTAATTGAACGAACTACACGAAGGTTACGGTTACAGAAATTGCATTATGTTGTGGTACGGAACGGAAAAGGTCGGAATACTTCTTCGGTAAATGCCAGAGCGATCCAGTGGGTCGCGGTTGTCCGCCGATAGGATTGCCGCATCGAATATATCCGCGAAATTGATCGAATTCGAATTCTTCGATGCGGCAACATTCATCCGTGTGGTTTGGCACGTTGAAAGCAATGAGGAAGTGCAGGTATTCGGTTCGTGTAGTCGTTGGTTCAATGCCTGTCCTACTCTCGCAGTCGGTATGAGTTGAAACCAGTTTTTGGTCCTTTTCTCTTTGCTTTATTAATATCAGATCGTTCTCACTTTCAATTTTGTAAAATTACAGAAGTTTTGTTCCTGAAGATGACTACCGCAGATGTAGGCGAAACGTTAGGTGAAATTGTTCGTAACAGACCACGGCCAATGAGCCCGGAAGTTTGTTGTTATGTCGTGATAGCTTCACCCTAACCTAACCCAATCTAACCTATTTATTGCAAAATTTCATGTAGACCAAAGCATGTTATTCGTGCCAAGAGTATTTTTTTAACATGAATTTTTTAGAAGAAAATATCAAATTTAGATAAAAGTAAAAATTGGATTTAGGTACCAAAACGATTCATCTTCATATTATATTATATGATGTCATTTTGACAATTCTCGGAATATGTCGTGATTTTTGGTCCTGAAAAATATTCTGCTTTCTTGTGTTATAAGATGTTTGGTTTATCTGTGAGAGATGATTTCCTTTCATTGGGGTACCGTAGCGGTCTTCAAACATCTGAAGTTCCGAAAAATCATTACTAGGATGGTCGTACCTGGTTCGAAAGAACCCTCACGATGAGGGAGCAAGGCTGAGAATTCAAATTTGAATATTGGAGGATTTCGAAGGACAAGAGTAATTACGTTCCGAACTTAGCCACTGAACATGGTGTTGAGATCTTCTAAGAAACCCACATGGCAACAGAGGAACTTCTTCGTGAAGGAGGACAATTGAAAGTTATGTACTCATTGATTTTCCACTTAGTCCAAATTATGGTTTAGCTTGTTGTGTTATAAGTTTTCTCATGTTGAGCAATTCAAAAAGGGGAAATTTTTCATTCCTTTCAAACATTGTGACATTTCTGTCATAACAAATTCATGAAGAAAGAATTTCTGCAGTGGGTGGTTAATTCAAAATCCATTCAATTCATTAAAAATAGCTAGTTTTTTCTGCTCTTGTCTTTTTTTATTTCAGATCTAGAAATCCGGGTAGATTGGTGAAGAGCCTGTTTTTCTCTGCTGCCCATAGAAGACTTGAAGATGTTTTTCTGATCACGTAGATGTCCTCCAAGATCTTCTGATATGATATTTTCAGTAAATTTTCTTCTAACACGGGTGAGGTCAGGGTTTTTTTCTTTGGGGTTTTTCCCCTTTCCTCATTTTATCATACTACAGACCTGTATGGTTTTCCTGTGTTGCACTAACCCCAGCTAGGTACTTTTTTGTTTCAATATGTATTGTATTATTTTAGTTCTCTCAATATATATATATTCTTTTTCAAGTGCCTATCCCTTTCGGAAGTAGGCAATCATATCAGCAATCATTACTTTGTCGGGTAAACCTTTTCGGGAAAATTTTCTAATTGATATGAATAGAAGCGACAAAGAAATCTGGCAATCTGAATGGAATGTATGCAATTTTTTCAAAAAAGATCTTATTACTGATGCTTTTATCAGAGTTCTTGCTTTTAACTTTCCCAGGAGAATATGGTCTGTTCTAAATCGTATCAGAACAGGCTGTGGACGATGCAACAGCATGCTCTTCCGATGGAATTCGGTTGAGAGCCCTAGTTGTAAGTGTGGGGAAAATGAGGAGACTATGGAACGTCTTATGAATAGTTGTCCCATTAATAAATTTCAAGATGGTTTCGAGGCTATACATAAAGTAACAAATGCTTTTCTGAAATGGGTGGGTAATTTCAAAATAATTTAATTTATTCTAAATAATTGGTTTCTTTTCTGCTTTTGTGTCTTTTCATTTCAGATTGAGAATTGCGAGTCGTTTTGTGATGAATCTGTTTATCTGAGTCCATAGGCGGATAACATGAAGATGTTCTCTCAGATCACGCTGATTTCTGTCATATTTGATATTTTTAGTAAATTTTTTTTCACAGGCGAGGGAAGGGTTTTTTTCAGCTGAGGTTCTTGCCTTTTCTCATTTAATCATACTGCAAACCTGTATGGTTTTCCTGTGTTGCACAGACATCAGCCAGGTACCTTTTTGTTTCAATATGTATTGTATTATTTTAGCTCTCTGAATCAAAAGAATATAATATATATGAAAACTTTGTTGGCAGCAGCCAAAGTTCTCAGGATCCGCCATCATGATATTCTTCTTCTCCCGGGTCCTCTCTTACCTACTACCTTTCCCTGAATTAAATTCTCTTTATTTCAGAAATCAAAAACAAATTCATTAGAGGTATCAGCTTCCAAAACGTACTCTTATAAAATTTCAATACAATGTTGCCAGTAGTTTTGGCAAAATCATAGAAAACGGATATATTTTTTTCTTCTCCAACACCCTGTATCTTCTATCTATCCTCGAGAAGGGATCACCTTTTTTTGAAACACCCTGTTTATGTGTCGATAATAACTTTCTTTCGATCTCTTGTAACTTTCCACACTCTTATGTTGTTATTATGTTAATTTCTCGAAAATGATTTATTTTCGGAAATAAATGGTCATTTTGAGAACTACGTAAACACGAAGAGTTTTATGTAGACCGGACAACATAGCCCTCATTCAAATCCCAGAAATGACAAAATTATTCGACATGCGTCATACCACCCCTTTTTTGTAAAAACAGTCAAAGTCTATTGCTTCAATAAAGGTGACTAAAAGTACTATATCCGAGTAGGTATATTATCACTCATATTATATATGCCATTAATTTCCCAAATTAAAAATGAGACTATTTTCAGCCGTTTCAATGACAGTATGGTTATTTTACCACCTGAAAAATTAGACATTATCTGAGATGAAGGTAGCCACCTCACAACTGACAACCCATTCCTACTTAATCGAAATCATGGTTAAATCACACATGCAATGGCCACTTCCATTCATCGACACTCATATTGTAAAATTACAATCCGAGGCAGTGCTAAGTTATAGTTTTAGAATGTAAATTTAATGAATAATTCCGATAACATTTTAGTGTTGGTGTTCATAAATCTCATGGTTCGTGGGGTGCCATTTTATTATACTACTACTTTATGTGGACGCGATATCCACTAGGACTTACGTCTGGAAGTTTAGCTCGAAGAATTTGGTGATCCTTAATTGACTTAATGAATATTAATGAGGAACGGAGTGATAGAAGGAGATATCAAAGAAATAGGAATTAACCCAGGATTTATTGGGGCTATTGTTTGGAATTTTAACATTGTTTGAAACAAATTTGAAAGCTGTACACAATTTTGTTGAATGTGATAGAAAAACAAAGGAAGCATTGTCTGAAAAGAACTCAATTAAACAAATATTCAATAATTAGAATGCTCCTGAGTAACTTCTTGCATTTATTTGTTAGGATCAAATCGGATAAAACAATTTGAAATCAAGGATTTGAACTGCTCCACATGAGTTAGGGACATTAAATTCGATTGCAAAAAATATAGTCTAAATAAAATTTTGTGATGAAAATTCATATTTATATGATTTCAAGTTGCAGGAAATAAAATTGCTTTCAGCCTGTAGGTCTGCAGCGAATACAGGATGGTTAAGAAACATCGAGTAGAATAACGAAATTTTATTCCCAGAGAATTCAAGCATTTTAGGACTATCAATACAAGGTATGGCCTTCAAGGGCATCAATAACAGCTTGACGTCTTCTTTGCATGCTACAAACGAGGTTGTTGAACATTTCTTGAGGAATTTGGTTCCATAAACGGGGCAGAAGCTCTCTCGAGTCATTTAAGGATTCTGGGGTAAGTTGATGATCATCTAATCTTCTTTGGAGCATATCTCATGCATGTTCTATGCTATTCAAATCTGGTGGGTGCCGAAGTATTGGCAAATGCGTATTCTCAACTATGGCTGCATTATCGTCCAGAAATTGAAAAGTTTCACCAATAGCAGCGTGAAAATTTTGCAAAACATTGTCAATGACATGCTCCCTATAGTGTAAGGCGCTCATATTTACACGACTAATGTGTAGATCTGTGCGCCCGTTGAAACATATCCCGGCCCATACCATAACACTACTCCCTCGAAATGGATGGACTTCTTGGACATAGCGACGATGACGGGGTATGCGTGGGATTGTCCATACCCTTATTCTTCGAAAATCTGAAAATCGTCCATATCTGGATTCATCAGTGAAAAGGACACTCCGCCATTGATCGTTCCAATCGATATGTTGCCTTGCCCATTCCAGTCTTTGACGCTTATGGTCACGTTTTAATGGAACTCCTCTTAATGGACGTCTAGAACCTAAATTCACCTCTCTCAAAAGTCGTCTGCTGGTTTCGATGGAAACTTAGACCCATCTGCATTTTGAAGAGTATTCCTACACGTAGATGTAGTTTTTCTTCTCACCGAAAAGGTGATGAAACGATCCTGAGCAGGTGTTGATTTTCATCGCCCACCAAGCTTTTGTATTTCCAACACGGAATTCGTCTCCCCGAATCTATTCCAAAGTCGAAAAATCCCACTTTGGCTGACTTGGAGCCTTTCCGCTACAACAACCTGAGTTAGTCCACCCTGTAGCATTCCGATAGCCCTATTAGACTCAGCGTTTGTTAATTTACGTCTTGGCTTTTTCGGAAAACTCGATTCAAATCAAAGCCGTTGATATACTGACTCCATTTCAAAATAAGAACATTCATGAAGCATATGCAAAGAACCAAACTTCAGAAAAAAGGCGACCAGATTGACGAAATGTCCCATACTGATTTTTATTGGATCGATTCATGTTGTTATTGAGTTGATGATTTTACAGCGATTTTCTCGAAGATTACATACTTTCCAGAACGATTTAATACGATATACCTGACTCTTGTGGAGCAGTATATTCAGTGTTTCGAATGATTTTAATTGTGTTTTGTTGCTCCTTTCTTTATATTCTATATTCTATGGGAGTCAAAGAAACATAACTATAACTTTATTCAGAAATCCAATGAGAGCGAGCTATTGACTGAATGGCGATAACCAAACCAATAAACAACCATTGCAGACAATCGTGTTCTGGCCCTATTCGAATGGAGAAGGCCGAATACCGAGAAGAAGAAGAAGAAAGACTGGTAACTCTCCGGAAGGACGAACCACACGCAAACCTGCAATCTGGATCTGTCCGTGCATAAATGAGTGGCACTCTCATTAAATTAAAATTCATTTATTCTGGTTCGATATCCGCTTGGGGTCAGACTTGAGATACATTAGTTAATTAATAGGTATTGATGTTGGGCACCCCGGTTCCAGACATCGAAATGAAGAGTAATGTGAGACGTCGTTGTCATGAGAAGATTAGAAAGGATTGTTAACACTCATTTGCTGATTTCATCGGCTTCTGGTGTTTTGGTTTTGATCGAAACAGTTCGATACATTAATCTACGACTTTTCAGAAGGATTCTACTCACTCAAATGCATATGCACGTTCACTTGGAATGCGCCAAAGAGCAGTTAACATAAACAGAAAAGAAGAAACGCCTTAGGTACATATCGTAGAGTTGCTGGTCTTACATAAAACGAAAATCAAGCCTATAAGTGCCGTTGATTTTTTTCTTAATTCTAGTTGTTCTAAGATATACTAGAGTTAGGGATATCGTATTAATTCGTTTGGAAAAGTATGTAAACGAAAAAATCGCTGTAAAATCATTTAAAACTCAATAACAACTTGAATCGTTCTTTGCATATACTTCATGAATGTTCTTATTTTGAAATGGAGTCAGTTTATCAACGGCTTCGATTTGAAATGAGTTTCTCCGCACTCACCAGATTTGAATTGCATATAACATACATTTGATATGCTCCAAAGAAGATTAGATAATCATCAACCTACCCCAGAATCCTTAAATGATCTGAGAGAGCTTATGGAACGAAATTCCTCAAGAAATGTTCAATAGCCTCGTGTGTAGATAGTTGAGCACTTTCGTTTTTTCTTCTCACGAAAGAATGGAAAAAGTTGAAGTGAATATTTTCACGAAATTTTTTTCATAATTTGCCCATCTGTGCCGGTCAGATTTTTTCAGAAAATAACAATAGGATTTTTCCGACTAATACCTGATGAAAATGATACGTGAATTTTCTCTGCTCTATTATCATGACTGAAACTTAATTTGATTCAAACCAGGCAAACTTTCACCTTCAATTTGTCTTATCCAAATCCATTTTCATAACACTGAAGATTTTTAGTTCTTATGATTCATGAAAAATTCGTTATGAACGTCAACAATTTCTTCAGCCTCATCAAGAAAGTAGATTCTTTTTTTTTCTTACTTTTAGAGAGTGTCTTTTTTGTTTCATCCACTGTTACATTTTCAAGTACCTACAATTATCGAAAGTATAATGATAAATCTACGTTGGGACTGGACACGCAACCTACTAGGCTGATGCAAAAAGAAAATAAGCAAACAAACAAAATGATAACAAGTGTTTTCCGTTAGTAATAATTATGATGGTGATAATTTATTATTATCCTTTTCGACATATTAAAAATATGTATGAAATGTCAAGGTAGTACATAAATCAAAGTATAACAGAAGGAAACGAGATAACAATCAGCTAAATCCATACGTTATAAAAGCGTTTTTTCAGTAATAATAATTTTATTTCCCTTTTTAACTGCCTATCATTCATCGTTTTGAGAACGTCTGGCAATTGATTGTAAAGTTTAATACCTGCATAAGATGATTCATATTAAGTAGTATAGTGCCTAGGAATGCACATAATATTATTTCTTGTTTCGTGGTTGTGAAAATTTGATTACTCCCTTTGAAGAAAAGAGACATTGTAAAATATATGGACAGGGAAAAATGAAAGTGTGAATATTAATTATTTTCTTCGAAAGTGTTCAAAGAGACTTTTTCCCAGAATTTCTCGTGATGAAATTTTTATTTTCCACTAATTTGATGTGTTTTATTCGACGAACGTTTGTAGTGTACTTGGTCGAGTTACAATCTCAGACCAAGAATCCTCTGAGGATGCCTACCGCTGATGCAGGCGAAACGTTAGGTCAGATAATTCCAAATAGACTACTGCCAATAAGCCCGGAATACCTCGCGGAATACTCTCTGAATGTCAGAACTATTATTTGCAAGATCTTTGTGAGCTTGGTGATGATTGTGTATAGAAGTGATCACACCTATGCCTCAGGTATGAGGAGGACGAATGAATATAGGGGAATTTCAACGCAAGCATTCGAATAATAGTATGTGTATCTTTGCAGAAAACGTATATAAAAAAATGTTGAAATACATTTTTTAGATTGAATCATAATGTTTGGAGTATATTTTTTTAAATGATTATAATCTTCATGTTTAGTGGAGAAAATTAATAAATAAAATGAAACCTTTTGTGGATTTTTTTCAATACAATTGTATAATCCTCATTTTGGTGTCTAAATTATGTGAAACATCATTTCGACGTTTCATTCTCTATTAAATAACATAAAATTGAAAACATAGGAATTATAATCTTCAAAAATACTACTATGAAAATTATGTTTACACTTCGGGCAACAATTAGAGGAACAGATTTTTTTGGTGATTTTCAACAGGCTGTATCTCAGTGAAATAGGGTCGTATGAGAAATAAAAAAACTTACTTTTGAAGCTTGAAAACTGTAGTTCCTCAATTTATTGGTTTATATTTTTGCGGAGTACCAGTAGCAATCCTCGGAAAAATCAGGACGAAAAAATTTTCAAAATTTTTATTTTTGCTCTACGCACATAAAAAAAAAATGAAAAAGTCGCATAGCCCGTTTATTCAGCTCTAATTTTCTTTTCACCACCCTCGGATATTACCATTTTTCTTGGAGATATCTAATTTTGAATGCAAAAAGATCCTTTTCACTCAAATACCGATTTCTCTGGAACTACTGAGCGCCTAATGAACCGACAGGCGGTTTTTTTTTGCTGAAAAATTCATACACACATCTGTCATAGTAAATTAAGAAAAAAAAATTTTCGCCTGTAACGTTATCGTGAAAAAAGAGCATAAAAATGCCACTTTGCGATTTTTTTGGTTAATGGACTGTATATTGGGAAAAAAGCACAGCCTGATATTTCCCAAAGCCCCCCTCTTTAATCGGTAGATCGATCGGTTCAGCGGTTTTCTTGAACTGATTGATTCAAATTTTGAAAAAATCAAGGGAACAAGGATTTTGTTTCCTAAACTAATCTTTTTGAATCGGTGTTTTTATCAAAAAAGTTTTCAAGAAAACTTTATCTAATACGTTGTGGCTGTGCAGAAAAAGGAAAAATTCTGTCGCTCAGAAGAATTTCGCTCAACGAGTACGATGGGCAACTCAGGGTTATCAACTTTAAATTTATTCAATCAATTTTTTCTGGGGAAAATGAAGGTTTAAATGTGTCCATAGCTTCAGTGGAGGTGAAGCAGAAATGGTCTCTTGTTTATTTTATATGCGAAATTTTCTTTTCAAGAACCGAAATTCTTAAAAAAATTTCAAATTTTTTTCAATAATTCATTTAAAAAAAAACTGTTTCGAGTAGAGAATGAAGAAATAATGTAACTATTGATTGATTTAAAAGTCAAGAGTTAAAGGTCAAGTTTAAGGAACACAAATCTTGTTCCCTTGTTTTTTTCAAAATTTCAATCGATCGCTCCAACAAAATTTTTTTCTTTAAATTAAGCATAGCAGCTTTTTGTAGGAAATTTTCTGCAGAAAAAAAACCGCCTGTCGGCTTGCTAGGGGACTCGTAGTTTCGGATATATCGGAAATTGAGTGAAAAAGGATCCTTCTGCATTCAAAATTGGATATCTCGAAGAAAAATTGTCATATCCGAGGGTCGTAAGAAGCAAATTAGAGCTGAATGAATACGCTATGCGACCCTTGTATCGGTCTGGCTCGGAAATTTTTTTCCATGCGCGTAGAGCAAAAATAATAATTTGAAAATTTTTTTTTCTGATTTATCCGAGGATTGCATGGCTACCAGCAATCCAAAAAATTTTCCACCGATAAATTAAAAAATAAGAGTCTTCAAACTTCAAATGTTAGTTTTTTTTATTTCCAATACTACCATTTTTAACTGAGATACAGCTTGTTGAAAATCACCAAAAAATTTTGAAAATTTTTCTGTTCCTCTGATTGTTGCGCGAGGTATATTTCAAAAACTACACCATTTCCAATTGTAATTCAGAAATCATCGATTGACATTCAGAAAACATCCCTTGTATTTCAGATTAGTCAATTGAATATCAGAAAACATCAAATGTTATTCAGATTTGTCAATTTAATTTCAGAAAATAACAAATCAAATTCAATTGAGTGATCTGAAATTAAATTGACACTTTCTGAAATTAAAGTGAATAATGTGAAATCACTTGACGGTTTCTGAATTACACTAAGAAATGGTGTGGTGAAGATATAACAAAAATTCAGACATATTCTGTAGGTAATTTTTGATAGGATCATATTTCTGTATTTTCATTAATCAAACAATCAGAGTGAAAAACAAATAAAAAAATTCCGGCAAATTGCATACATCGTAAATTTTTTTTCTCATCTTGAGCTCAACTCTTTCAACTGCCCGAAAATTAATTCACACCATTTCTTCAATATTTGTGGCATTTGACGGATATTTGGTGTACTTTACTCATGCTATCTCCCCTCGATGAAATTAAGTCAGCTCACCGTTCCACCTTCTGTCACCTATCTTCACCCCACGTGGACGGGTCACGCCACGCTCCCGCCTTGTAATTGCGAAAGGCAGCAGCAGTCCACCTTATCTGCCCACCGATGTCCATCTCGGAAACAGATGAAAGTGCGTACGTGCGTGCGCGCTCGCTTCATGATTTATCGCAGGTTGCGTGCCGCTCACCAACCGACATCTATCACCCGTCAGAAAACGGTGGTGTACATCGTCGGACTTCCTTGATTAATGCACGTGAAAGCTGATTTGTGGATGTCATAACTAGACCGAAGGAATGAGATCCATCTTGTTTAACAATGGGCCCAAAATTCAACGTTATTTCAATTATGTTTGTATTTGTTTCAACGAGCGGTGAGATCAAACAAATCTATTTAAATAAACAAGGAAGAAACAGGACACCAATCTGAACCACTTATTTAGAAAGTTACCATCCTTACTAGTCCTTCCCAATATTTTGAGTTTGTTCGATTCTTTGTCTTTACAGAACTCTGGAAACAGATGTCAGATTTTAATGGGAGTATAACTATAGAGGGGGGGATCATTTTTGTTTGTTCATTCAAACCCCCGATATGTTTATGTCATTTTTTGTCCCAGAAGAAAATTAAATTCTGATACATGTTGCAATGAAAATCGAAACAAAATAAAACAGATGTGAACCAAAATTCAAAACAATTCAATATGCTCGAAAATAGTTGCGTAATCTTCTAGCTCTCAAATTTTCCCTACAATTTTCCTTTGTTGAATGAGATGAAAAATATTAGACTCTTTAAAAAGCAAATCAAATTATTGTGAAAATATTTTGATAGTTTTAAGAACCCATCAAATTTTATCATTTTGTCATATCATAGGTTAAATTCATCCTAATCTCACCCATACATCTCATCATTACATCGAGAATTGTAGTCAATGCAATTATCAATCACCACGACAACACGATGCAGTCCTATAACTTACATAATTTGAAATAAATTACAAAATGTCACGTTTCGGCAATTTTAAAAATACAAATGCCCCTCATGAGTATTGAAAACTTAAAAAAAGGTACGCAACGTGATGCACATAAAAAATTTCATACAATAATTTCAAATTCGTAGTAACTTTGAACGAATATAAAATAATCGAACGGTTTGCGAATAGCCGACGACGAGTAACCGATTTTGTCTTATGAAAACGTTTTAGGAGTTCGTAAAATTTTTTAAGTCCATTCTTTTCCTCTTCCGTTGTTTTCTTGACGAGAGATAACAGGATTTTTATTTTTGAAACTATTAATTTTTTGTTATTTGGTTGCAAAATATATTTGAATTTGTTTGTATTTTGAATTAAAAATGTTTTATGTATTATTTCTCCACTTTTCATTCTGATTTATAATTTTTTTCTGTATTTTGGTTGTGAAAAAAAATGTATATTTCAAATTTTATTCAAGGTAATTAAAAAATGTTGTCTTCCTGATTTATTGGTTTCTTTTTTTGTTGTCTTCTGGATATCGGGATTTTTTTGACATTATTTGTTCTTCGTTATCTTGCTGTTTGTTTTCTTAACTGAAAATATTTTAATTAACTTGTATTTTGAGTCTCTTTTATTTCACTTCTGAAAAAATGACGTTTCACAGTTTATCTGAGGTGATTGAATCAGGGACGAGCCAAAGCCAAATTTTTTGGTGGGGGAAATCCATCGAAAATTTTCCAACTGGACATTGAATTAACAGGAAACCGTTATACATTATGGTTAATATTTGTCTCGGTAAAAAAAATCAAAATGATGAATTTCTATAGAGTGAGGAGTAATTAACTTTTTTTCCATCTACCGAACATTCAATTGAGTAGATTTTATGGAGTTTGTTTTTTTTTATGAAGAGTATCTTGATGTTGCTTGGAACTTTGAGAAACACTTCTTTTTTTTTTTCTTCAGTTTTGTAGCTTTTTTTCGTTTCATGAAATCTGTTAGCGAAGGCACGACCAATTTTCATCAAAGAAAATATTCGTTCTGAAAAAATCTATTATTTATTTTGTGAAAAAAGATTGGGAATCAAATAGATAAGAAATTAACATTGATTGATTTTCCAATTACTCAATATTCAATAATGTGAGCTTCTTTATTTTATGGAATCGTTTATTTTTTATTGAGGAATACCTTGAAGTATGTTTGAAATTTTGAGACACACTTTTTGTTTCATTCTTTAATTTAGTTCAGTTTCATTCTTTGGTATTTCCCAAAATTTCAAGCATCATAAAACAAGATAATCATCACAAAAAAACAGATTCCATAAAATAAAGAAATATACTTACATGATTGAATGTTGGGTTAGTGAAAAATCGTTAATTACATACCACTTTGATGAGATTCATAAGCCTCCGGCATCGGGCTGTTACCAATGAACGAGCTTTCGATTTTTAAAAAAATATCTCGTCTATTATCAATGTCCTAGGGTTATTACTAGGTATTTCTAATATAATTTCTGTCACAGTATTGCAATAGTGTATTCTAGAACAAGTTGCAGAATTGCCTTCTGTAACGAGTAATAGACGATATTTTCTCTATTTCAGTCAAGTTTTGTGAAATTCAAATAAAAATTCAGGTGTGACTTACGAAATTTGACAGATTACGGAATTTGAATTGATTTGATTCGAAACTTGATTCGATCGGCGGTCAGTACTGACAACTACAAAACGAAAAATATAACTGAAACAATGCTGTAATGAGTTTCATTACAGCACTACTTTTAGTACTGTAATGAACTCATTATGATACTGAAATAGAGAAATATATATCTGTTAGTGATAGGAATATTTTCGTGATTTGATTGACTCTTAAGTGTTAATTTCATTTTACTCAAGAAATCTCTAAACAAATTATAAGTTATTCGCAGTTTTTTTTTCACTTTTTTGTGCATATTAATTCGTTTCAAAAATTTTTCCTGGGTTGATATATTTTTTGCTGAAATTTTGATTAATTTTTGTTTTTTCAGAAAATCACCAAATAATTTGTCAGAATATCAGTAGTCCTACAAAACATACTGCTCATATTTAATATATATCGTCAGCTAAAAGGACAAACACTAAGTTCTAAGTTCCTACATGTATTCACTGCTCCAGACAGCACGAAGTTAGCAAAAAACTTTCCATTCGTTTGTGTGTTTTTTTCGGAAAAAATCGGATTCCAATTTTTCAAAAAGTGATGTACTGGCGAATTTTAATGGTTTCTGAAATATCTCGAGAACCACATATAAGTACACATATCACTGTTCGTCATATATACACAGGCGAAATTGACGTCTCAATAACTTATAAAGTATAAACAAAAATGTCATCTCGAAAACTCGTAAAACCAACAATGCAGCGGCGCTCTTGCACTTCCGAAAGGCCAACTTTTCGAATTAACACCTGAAGCGTGAGAACTCTGTTTCTTTTATTTAGACTGCGAGCAGCGATCCTACATGTTTCGGATGATTTTTAACACCTTGGTGCGACTTTATTCTTTCCATAAACGGCATGTTATTGTTGTTGCGTAGTCCTTGCAACGCACAGAGACGGGTTCATTGTGAAATGTTCAGGAGATTCCGATTTAATAACGGCGATAGTGATTTCCGGACAAAAAAAAATATATCATAGCGAAAAGGAGTAATTTCCAGAATGAATCAACTGAGAATTCCGAGTAGGGGAAGCATAATGATGCTTTATTTTCTTTTCAAAAAATGTGTTTCGAACAAATCAAATAGATAAAAAAAGATCACATGTTCCCACAAATATGTGCATTGAATACCTATTGTTATTTTTATAAAACAGAAAAGAGATTCTCGTACAACAATTTCAATGGAATCTTAGTTTTCGGTCCTAAAAAATATTCTGTTTTCTTGTGTTATAACATGTTTGGTTTATCTATGGGAGATGATTGCCTTTCATTGGGGTCCCGTAGCGGTCTTCAAACATCTGAAGTGCCGAAAAATCATCAACCTGGAAGGTCGTATCTGGTTTGAAAAAACCCTCACGACCAGAGAGCAACAATTTGTGGATTTTGAATATCGAAGGAATTTCGAAAGGAAAGTGTGATTACGTCTCCAAATTAGTTGATGAACATGGTATCGAAGTGATTCTTCTACAAGAAACCCACACGACAACAGAAAAAAATCCTTGTGAAAGAGGACACTTGAAAGTTATGTATTAATTGATTTTTTACAAGTTTAGCTTGTTATGTTGAAAAATTGCCAGTTTCGTAACTCTCAACAGATTCAGAAAGGGGAAATTGATGGAAATTTTTTTGTCATTTCTTTCAAAATTTGTGACATTTCTCTCATAAATTTTCATAAACCTCCGAACATTATTTGGCCAAGAAATCTTAATGTTGATGTGTTTTTAAAGTAGCAAATGCATTTCCAAAATGCATTCGATTTATTCTGTATAATTGGTTTCTTTTTTGCTTTTGTCTTTTTCCATTTCAGATTAAGAATTACGAGTCGTTTTGGGAAGAATCTGTGCATCCGAGCCCATCGACGGATAACATGAAGATGATCACACTGATGTCTTTCAAGATTTTCCTGATATTTGATATTTTATGTTATTTTGTTTACGGGGAGGCAGGTTTTTTCGGCTGAGGTTTTTTCCTCTGGCTGTATAGTATCGTATGATACTAGTGATGATAGTATCGTATGATTTTATAGTATCATACGAAGAATGTTATGATACCCGTTTTTTTTTTTTTTTAACCTCAGCTTAGGTACTTTTTGTTTCAACATTTATTGTATTATTTTAGCTCTCTTTTTCATAAGAATATATATATATATATATATAATGGAAAAATCAAATAGTGTAAAACTAATGATAACACATCATTCTTTGTGAAATAAATCAATGAGAAAAAATACAAAAAATGAAAAGAATTGTCGACCAAAATATTCTTATTTAGAGTCTTGAATATCTTCAAACTAGTTCATTCGATGGAATTTTTGGACATTTCCTGACGCTGAAGAATCAGGTATATTTTTTGTTATTTGAGTTTTTCTTTTTCTTGAAATCTATGTTTATATTTACACATCTGGAATTGATATACAAAAACGGTTGAAAGTGCAATTTTTCAAATGGGATGCCCTGCATATTTTAACAAATACTGAATTCAATTTCTTTTCAAATGAAATTTCATATTCCTATACATAGATTGTAAGATTCCGCGTTGAACTGAAATTTTGTAGTTGCGCACGTGCGAACCTGTTCATCGGGAAACATTTCATTGAACCTTCTGCATGTTCTTGCTGTTATTTGGTCACATTGCCCATGGTGAATGAACAAATTCCTCAAAATTTTATTTGAATAGGTATCTCTTTCACTTATTATTTCTCTTATACTATGAAGAATGAGGAAATATATTATTATCAACAAACTAATTGTCAAATCTGCAAAATGTCAATTTTCATCATGTTATGGTATTTTATTGCTATCTACGATGAATACCTGTTTAGACTTTTTGAGATGTAGGTACGTGAATCAGAGATTAAAATTTTTTTGGCTAGAACCGCCGAATCGTTCGAAGAATGAATATTATTAGAATTCATTTATTATTTGGTAGTTTTTCGCTCATAATCATTATCCGAAAATCATAGCAATCCGCTGAAGTTTGTATGAAGGAACCGCTCATTTTCAGCTTGTTTTTGTTAGCAGTTGCAGGAGGTTCGCAACATTCAAACGTGTGCAACTATAAAACTATCAGCAATCGAAAGATGTCTAGATATTAATCTAGAGAGAAACTATCAGACTTGCGACATAGCTATTCACTCAGATAGTCAAGCAGCTATTAAGGAACTGAACTCCTATGTCATCGACTCAAAGTCAACATGGGAATGCCGGAGCAAACTCAATGAGGTAGGCAAGAAAAATAAGGTCTCTTTAATCTGGGTTCCTGGTCATTCGGGAATCACAGGTAACGAAGAGGCCAACAAACTTGCCACTCACTGGCCCGGAACCTTTCTGTGGTATAGGAAAATATAAGGAAGAGTTTCTGGAGAAGGAGAAAACTGAAAGAGAAACACTCTGGCAGAATCTCCCAGGGTTGGATCACTCCAAAAAGTTCCTTCGGAATTTTGAAACTACAGGATTCGAAAGATATTTGGATCTCAGTAAGAACCAACTGCACCTCCTCACTGGCTTTCTTACAGGGCATTGTCGCCTCAGAAAGCACTTGCTGAGAATGGGCGTATCGTACACCGACGAGTGTAGATGCTGCGGGGAGGAGGAAGAAATTCCTATTCACCTAGTCACAAAATGCTTTGGCATTGTAAGCCAAAGGAAACAATGCTTTGGTCAAGGGACCTTTAGGAGTGAGGAATTAGCCACACTGAAGCCTTCCGAGATATTGGATTTCATAAGATTTCTGGGACTGGAAGGCGAGCTGTAAAGCTTTGTCAGGGAACACAAAGGAAAGGAAAGGAAATTCAATTCCCTTTCAGTAATTCTCAAAATGTACATGGCATTTCATTTGAAAAAATGCACTTTCAACCGTTTTTGTTTGTCTCGAAAAACCATCGAATTTTGAATGACTCTGTATAATGAGAAGCGTATTTAGTAAAATGATCATGATGCATAGCATCTGCATACGGAATTTCAGCTTCCTAACATTTATAGTATGGAAGATATGGATGTTTAACCAAAGCTATGTTTTGCACAAAAAGAGAGAAAATCATTCAACTACTCAAAAACCGCTGAAGATAAGTATGAGAAAGGGATACCAAAATAATCGTGTTGCTACGATGAAAAGAAAAATCCAATTATATACAGGGTGTGCCATTTGAAATAACAAAGTAGTTACTACTTTTTGACATAAGCAGCAACACAGCAGCACTTGAAATATTTTAAGTCGATAGAGCATTTGTTCTTGTCGAAGAAACCAAATTTTCAATAAATTCTTGCTTTCCGTTCTCCGTAAACATCTAACGTACCATCGACCGTGGATCACCCTATATACACATCTGGAACTCATTTGTCAGTTTTCAAACAAAATCACCAAATCCTACTTCAGTTCGTGTCAACTTTGCAGCTTTTTCTGAGGGTCCATAATTTCGAATAGTCTCAATATCTTAATACCCCTCTGACTGCCTCATCGCGAAAGATTCTCTAATGTAAACGTCATCTTCGAAAAAACCAAATTAATGGTGTCCTTAGGCCTTCCAGAGATTTCAGCAGAGATAAACACTCTCGAGTCAGAATGTACCAGGTTTCATACAGTCATTAATTTATATGATGTTCTACCGTTATTGTTTCTTAGTGCATTGAAGGCTTATTAAGAAAACTCGGATCATCTACATCTGAACAAACGCACACCTGCTATCTTGATGAGGAAAACTACGCCCACGTGGTCGAAATGAGAGGTTTGAAAAAAAAAACATTTAGATGATATAAATTTTATTTTCATCGTAAAACTCGATCCCATTACAGTCAATCATGCAATCAGGAACTTGTAGTCATCGAACTCATAAATTCGTGTGTCCTAGATATTTTTCGTGTTGGCACACTGATATATTCGGAGAAGATATGTTACCATTTGTGTGTTGATTTTGCCTGTAAGTAAATCAATAAAAAATTCTTCAATTTAATCAGTATCATCGTCATATGAACCATTTCATCATTAGTTCTCTCTTTTTCAGTTTTCATTTTATTCATCTTATATTTTTGTTATATTTCGATAAAAAGGTGTTTTGTCGTTTTACGATATTTGTTGTTTCTATCTTGTCACTTTTCAATTCAATTTCATATTTGCAATAATGAATAAATTTAATGTATGAATGGATACCAATCTTATGCCAATTCTCAGATATATATATATATATATATATATATATATATATATATATATATTCTTATGAAAAAGAGAGCTAAAATAATACATTAAATGTTGAAACAAAAAGTACCTAAGCTGAGGTAAAAAAAGAACGGGGTATCATAACATTCTTTGTATGATACTATAGAATCATACGATACTATCAACACTAGTATCATACTACTATACAGCCAGGGGAAAAAACCTCAGCCGAAAAAACCTGCCTCCCCGTAAACAAAATAACATAAAATATCAAATATCAGGAAAATCTTGAAAGACATCAGTGTGATCATCTTCATGTTATCCGTCGATGGGCTCGGATACACAGATTCTTCCCAAAACGACTCGTAATTCTTAATCTGAAATGAAAAAAGACAAAAGCAGAAAAGAAACCGATTATTCAGAATAAATCGAATGCATTTTGAAAATGCATTTGCTACTTTAAAAAACATCAACATTAAGATTTCTTGGCCAAATAATGTTCGGAGGTTTATAAATATTTATGACAGAAATGTCATAAAATTTGAAAGAAATGAAAAAAAACTCCAACAATTTTCCCTTTCCGAATCTGTTGAATGTTACGAAACTGACAATTTTTCAACATAACAAGCTAAACTTGTAAAAAATCTGTTTTCTGTTGCCGTGTGGGTTTCTTGCAGAAGAATCTCTTTGATACCATGTTCATCAGCTAATTTGGAGACGTAATCACACTTGTCTTTCGAAATTTCTTCGATATTCAAATTCAAAATCCACAAATTGTTGCTCTCTGGTCGTGAGGGTTTTTTCAAACCGGATACGACCTTTCAGGTGATGATTTTTGGGCACTTCAGATGTTTGAAGACCGCTACGGGACCCCAATGAAAGGCAATCATCTCCCATAGATAAACCAAACATGTTATAACACAAGAAAACAGAATATTTTTCAGGGCCAACTACTAAGACATATTACGAGAATTGTCATTCTGACAATTATTCGCAATAATGAATCAATATAATTCATGAATGGATACCAATCTGATGCCAATTCTCAGATTCAAATTTCTTTTAGGTTTCAAATAACGTCGAATCCACTGTTTCTACAATGATCATTGTTCCAGTTCATAAGTAACCACTGGCGTCGATACGGGGGGGTAATGGGGGTAATTACCCCCCCCCAGGAAAATATTTACCTTCGAAAAATGAGTATTACAATCGTCACATAGAAACATATCATGACAATTATACTACATTTTTTTTACCCCCCCAGAAAAAATCTCTAGCGACGCCCTTGTAAGTAACGCCAGAAGAAAGGAAGACTCTAAATGTTTTCAATGTGGATGTCATAAATTCCAGACGTATTGCTAATGACGATCCAAGAGGCAGGCTTCCTGCTCCCATTCAAATTTTCATTCATCTAGTCCATAACAACTCGTAAATAACGCAGCTATCGAGGATTTAATTGAAGCTAAAACATTTTCTGTTATTGACCTGAAGCACCTGTTCGGTCAAGGAGAAGCTTAACTTCTTGGTGGTCGGCTCTTTAATTGCCTAAACGAGGGTTCTAACGGATATTATCTGGGATAGTTTTGACACTCCAAATGAATCTTGGGCGGATTGTTTGGAACGATAAAATAACGCATAATATGGATGTTCTGGCTTCTGAAATATAATAATCGTCTTTATTGGGCGAAAGTTTAGCTTAAGCTATTCTTACACCCATATAGTACCTACTAGTCAAAGTTTTAGTACTGAATTAATATGTTTCAAGAAATGATGTATTTACAAGAACGAAATAATACAAGTCTCTTAATTCTCATTTTTATCGAGTGTACAAACTCTTATTTAAAAAAAAATTATGATAGGCCTCATTCTATTTGTTCTCCACCTGAAATTAGAAAAAAAGAGTTGATTTCATTAAAAAATTCAGAGGTTTCAAATTTGTGGAAGAAAAATTTGATTATTATCAAGAACAACCAAATTTCTTGAATTTGTTTCCTTGTACTCATGGCCTTCAAGATACACTGATGAGAATTGAGTCCAAATTCAGCATAATAACTGTTTTCAAAACACAAGATGATTTGAAATTCATATTAACAAAAACTAAACTTTTGAATGAAATACAAATGTCGAAAAATTGTGTTTACCATATTCCTTGTTTTTGTGGAAAATTTTGTACAGGAGAAACATCATATATGTCATCATATGTGGCCAAATCAACGTCAACTGATAAATCAATAATTCACCAATTTCAACAATTTATCTGATGAAGACATGAAGATATGAGGCCCGTTTGAGTTGACGGTCAATATGAGTTTTTCAACTTTTCGGTTTGTTTTTGAGCGTCCACGAAGCATATTGACCGTCAACTCAACCGCACCTATAGACAGATATGAACTTCGGAACGTTACAATGTTCAAAAGTTCAAAGTGTTACTTTTTGTTTCATTTTTGCAACAACTTTTGGAATTTTCAAGACAAAATGATAAATTAGTGCAAGAGCTTATACAGGGGTCTTTCCATAATTTAACAAAATCTGATTGATTTTTAGTTTAAGGCTTTCACGACCTGATATACTGACATTAGATTGGGTGAAATTATTTCTAATTGACCACGGAAGACTCTTTCAATGTTAACTAATTTATGTCCCAGAGACTAGGAAAGAAATCCCTAAAAAAAGGTCTTTTTCGAATTCTCACTCCTTGCTGAGTTATAACCTCGGAGAAGATGAATAGATTTTTCAGTTTTGAACTTTCATCTACAAAACCAAAATACTTGGGGACAGTTTCATGAACGTCTGTCAACATTTAACAATTTCTTAACATATAACCATCCATTAATCATATTTCAGCAACGGTAGCCATGAATACCTTGTTTAAGGGACAGGCCCATCGCTAGATGATTGAGCTCCGGTGTGCAATTGCTGTTATGCCGCCCTATAAATACTTAGGAGTTTTGTCAAAAAAGGGATAATTGATATTTCCTCATCAGGGTTGGAATAAATGATGAAAAAACTATTGAAGAAAAAACATTCATCTAGGTACGCTATTATTTTTTTAGCAGAGTGTGAAATAATATACATCTTTGAATATTCGTCTAAAAAACTTTCACTCTTCTTACTTCACTTTTCTTACTTTTATATTAGCCAAATCTGCTATGAACTTTCATGTATCCAAGCTGTCCAGAATTTTCTGTTCAATTGAAACTATAGCTAAATTACTTAGTCTCTGCTAGTGCATTGTTGATCTTGAATAATTTTTGATTATTTTCAATTTTGAAAAAACCTTTCACCAAATGCAATTGAAAACGAAAGTGTAAATAATATTCTCAGTGCTATTTTTGTATTCGGAAATGTGGAAATTAAATCACAGATGGAGATGGTAGAATACTGAAGAAGCACAACATCGAGACCGTTCACAAGCCGAAACAGAAACTTGGCCAAATGAACTGCCAGAGAAAAAGTCGACCCACTTTCACAAGACTCTATTTACAAGATATCTTGCCACTCCGGCAAAGTCTACATTGGTACAACAAAAAGTATCAATAAAAGAATTAAGGAGCATGAACGATGCTGTCGACACAATCACACATAAAAATCTGCACTACAATCTCAGATCAAGAATCCACTGAAGATGCCTACAGCAAGTGTCGGCGAAACGTTAGGTAAAACAATTTCTAATAGACCACCAGCAAAAATCCCGGAAATCTCCCTCAATGTAGTTATGTCAGGGCCAAAAACATATTTTTATAGGGTTTGTGGATCATTAGACTGGTCTTTTGCAAAATCTGACTTCAATGTAATAATTTATTTTAACAAATTGATACCGCCAATGTCTGATTCAATTGTTGCATGATCTTTCAGCTTCAGATTCAAATAGTTGCAATACTTCATTAAATCATCATTGAAGTAGACACATAGGTTGTCGCTAAAAAGGCCAAATACGTTTTCAACTCCTCGTCCACAATTTTATCCTTTAACGAAGAATTGTTTTATCCAGGGTCCTTAAATAAAATTCCACTCTGTATTTGGTTTTTGGGTCTACTTAAACTTCAGCACTGTGTTTATATTGAAATGAATAATTATAATATAATGAAAAAGAATTTGAAATTACTCTAAACAGAGCAATCAGAACAGCACTTGGTGTCAGATGGGTTAAATCAGCAATAAACAGATTAGGGAAGAATTGAAAATTAAAACTTTAGAGGAAATAGTACTTCCACAGACAGAAAAAATGGTGAAAGAATGAAAGAACATAGCAACGATCAAATAAAATTGATAGCTATTGAGCTATATACGCTCTTATATAAATGTTACAAGTAAGTACAACTATTTTATAACCCCTTTTTCACAGTTTCTTCAGTTTCAGAGGATATAATTGAAATGTACACGGTCGATACTGTGTTATATTGCCGTAGAGAGCTGAGGGTTATAGCTCAGCAAGTGGTGAGATCTCGAAAAAGTTTCATATAACATACTAATTCAATTTAGGTCAGGGCATCACCTCCTGAGATCTTTCGGTGATGTTCATTGAAAAATAAAAACAACTAAAAATGATTTTGACCCAAAATAATACGTGTAAGGTTAAAGAAAAATCACTCCCTTTCACGTTGGTTCCAATTGTGTATGGTTAAAGGTAAATTGTGTAAGGCAATGATTCAACACTAAATGCCCCAGCTGGTCAGAACATGAAACCACCTCACATTTTATGAGATAAAACGAGATAATATGCTTCTACTCTTACATTTATTGACGTTACAACAAGTTTCATCCAATTTTGGCAAAAAGCGGTAAAAAATAATCATATATCGGCATAAGTTAGACTCCGAAGTAGGAGGTAAGTAGAGCTTATTCCCAAAATTGCATCAAAATCAAAGCATTGGGAATTGGGATAGAATTCAAGAGTAATGCCCTATTTTACCCTCATTGACTGGACTATACACGACCTATTTCATGTGCGGATGGCGGCCAGCCAAGCACATATAAGAAGAAGAAGAACCCCTAGCACCAACCATAGACTATTTGACATTTCGAGCAGACGTCACTTTGTGCCCGCAAAAATGCCAAAACGATACATCCACAGACAGTTCTTAGAAGCTATACCGAAGAAACCAGAAGAAGTTAGACTGATCTGGAACTTCGTTCACATTCTATGCCTGTCCATCTCAGCCTTCAGCGGCTGGCTGGCTGCTTACGTGTTCGGACTATACCTCAAAGATTTCGATTTCCAATGCATACTCTTCGCCAAACTGATGGTCAACACGGAGCACAGCGTCAAGTATCACAACCTGACAATCTTCTCCAACGTGTCGCTATGGGAGGAAGTGCTGCCACGTAAAGCAGAGCAAGAGGTCGACATAAAGAGGTCGAAATGGGGAGAACCTAAACTGTGTTATTTCGTGCAGTTTCTGCATGTGGCCTCCCTGCTGAGCGCTGTGATATGGATCGTGTTTTTCGCTATTTCCGGCAGGGGGAGCAAGACGCATGGGAGGCAAATTATCGGTAAGCCTTACAGGTGGGTAGTCGTATCGACGACATAAAAGATGATCGAATCTAAATTGACCTTCACCTAGCTGACAACGGAATAAAACATATATTATAATGAATTTCGTATATGAGAAAATAAACTGCTCCACAAGAGTTAGGGATATCGTATTCAATCGTTTCGAAAAGTATGTGATCTTCGAGAAAATCACTGTAAATTCATTTAAAACTCAAAAACAACTTGAATCGATCCAATAAAAATCAGTATGATACATTTCGTCAATCTGGTCGCCTTTTTTCTGAAGTTTGGTTCTTTGCATATGCTTCATGAATGTTCTTATTTTGAATTGGAGTAATTTTATCAACGGCTTCCCCTGCAGCCATAGTTGAGGAGCGCGAGGAGCTTGGTATTCAACATTTACCAATACCTCCGCACTCACCAGATTTGAATTGCATAGAACATGCATGGGATATGCTCCAAAGAAGATTAGATGATCATCAACCTTCCTCAGAATCCTTAAATGATCTGAGAGAACTGTTGCCCCGTTTATTTAACCAAATTCCTCAAAAAATTTTCAACAACCTCGTGTGTAGTACCTATTTAAAGAAGTTGTCAAGCTGTTATTGATGCCCGTGGAGGCCATACATTGTATTGATAGTCTCAAAATGCTTGAATGATCTGGAAATAAAATTTCGTTGTTTTACTCGATTTTTCTTAACCCTTTATACGCTGCAGACCTACATGCTAAAATTAATTTTGTTCCTGCAATTTGAAATCATATTAATATGAATTTTCATCACAAAATCTCATTTAAACCATATTTTTCCGCAATTTAAGTCAGTATCCCTAACTCATGTGGAGCAGTTTATATTAAAAATAGTATATATGTCTCTGTAGACACAATACTTTTCTATATACAGTCATTCAAAGTTCATCAATTTTTTCGAATTGGGGGCCATTATTAGATAATCTTAGTCAATTTAAAAAAAAAATAAATGTATTAACTTTTGGTGTACTTATCTATTTCACTTCATTATTCGTTGCTTAGCTTGAACATCGTCTTTCACACACCTGATTTTCTTCTTTATTATCAAATCATGAAAGTACAGGGCTTCGATATTACCATCAGGTTAATAACGACATAAATGCTAAAAATTGTGAAATTCAAAAACAAAGATAAACATTAGAAGACTGTATATAGAAAAATATTGTGTCTACAGAAACAGTTTTGATATCATATTGTAAGAAATTACTCTACTCTGAAAACGTAGAAGGAGTTTTTCAAAAACTTCATTTCCATCCAAATGTAATTCAGAAACCGTCAATTGTATTTCAGATTACTCATTTCAATTTCAGAAAGCGTCAATTGAATTTCTGATTGGTCAATTGAATTTCTGATTGGTCAATTGAATATCAGAAAACATCCTATGTAATTCAGATTAGTCAATTGATTTTCAGAATATGTCATATGAAATTCAGATTAGTCAATTGTATTTCAGAAATCTTAATTTGTAATTCAGTTCGAATATTTTTTTTTATTTGAGACGGATTTTGAGTCATATATTACTCATTTTCATAATGGTTATCATATCGTCAATCATATATCATGATATTCAATCAGGTGTGTTTCAATGTATGACAAAAAACAATATATTCTGGTAAAATCTCTTGGTGCCTGCTCCTCCTTTTCTTCAACACTGAGTTTTAGTAAAAATATGCTAAAACTTCTCAATCGATTCCTCACCTAATACCGTAGCTTCAGGAAGCACATACACCTGCAGCTGGTGTATTAGCCATGAAGAGACTATGAGGTTCATTTTCAGCGCTTTCAGCAAATGAATGGGTTGAGGGTTTGTTGCAACAGTGGCAAGATATGAGGAACCAGTTATCAGATTGATGATCGTCTGTGATAATGCTGCAATCCATTCGAGATTAGAGACCGTAATCACCCAAACAGTAGCACTACTGCTGCGGATGAGACCTTATTTTCCCATGCTCAATCCAATTGAAACTTTATGGTCAAAAATAAGAACTTACGTAAAAACAAACCTCAGAATTCCAAACAGTGTGCCACCGGGGGTTATTGAAAAAGACTAACATACCTGGAAAATATTATTGACCGAGCTAAGATGCAATTCCGAATGCAGACGTGCCTGTATGGCTTCAAAGTTTTTCAGGTTTGTGTTAAAGAATAAATGTTCCACGTGAAAATTAAAGTTCATTTATCATCATTGTTTTATTTCTGGATCATCTATAATTGATATTTTCTGCAATGCAATCTGGTATCAATTTGCGTTTGAAATTAATTTCAAATTGCCATTTCTGAAATATAATTGACCATATCTAAAATTCAATTGAGAGTGTTATCTGAATTACATTTGATGTTTTCTGAAATACAATTGATTATTTCGGAAATTCAAATGACGAATCTGAAATACATTTGAAGTTTTCTGAAATTCAAATGACTAACCTGAAATTCATATGACATATTCTGAAATTCAAATGACTAATCTGAATTACATTTGATGTTTTCTGAAATACAATTGACTAATCTGAAATACAAGTGATGTTTTCTGAATGTCCATTGACGATTTCTGAATTACAATTGGAAATGGTGTAGTCCTTCAGGGTGATAATCGCCAAACTTTGAAAAAAAAACAGATTTTTTCGAATTTTGACAGAGTTTTGCGTTCAACGCTCGAGGTCACAAATTTAGATTATTCATAAGGCTGACATACCAAACCAATCTGCAAAAAAATCAGAACTTCCGGATTTGCGGCATGCTGTGAAGTATGAAATTACTGGACTAAATAAGATCCACCATACGTTTTTTATGAAAATCCCGAAAACTTATTTTCTGTTGGTATTTCGGGTTTGAATTTTTGTATATATCATTTTTTGTAGTGGTGAGGAGATATACAACTGATCATCATATTGAATTTCAAGATACCATCTAATTTCAAACCTTATTCCTCTTCCCCTTAGGTTGGTCATCCCTTTTTTGGGTTGGAGCATAATGGCCAGCCTTGTGATCTTCGTCACCAATTCAACACTGACGGGGGGCCTGGTCAACTTCTGCAGCGTTCTCGAAGACGCCAAAGGAAACCAGGACTCGCAGATATGCTTTGGCTCGTTCATAGAGTCCTACAGGATATTCTTCGGGAACAAGCAAGGAACGAAGCTCTACGCCCTGTTCGTTATAACCAAGTTCGCGGGATATGCTGGGTTCGTAGGGTGGGTTTTCAACGCCTTCTGGTCTTGCCTCCGCGTCTATTTGATCATAGACTACAAGTTTTACCTGGTGACTGTTTGGAGGTACGAGTTGGCTCGTGAGGATAGGCCGAAGAAGAGCGTTACTTTCCAGAGCGAAGTTGAGAAATGAATGGATGTCTGCAGTCTATCAGACAACTAAAATTTAGAGATTGCGATAGATTCAAAAGTTTTCCATAGATTCATGTCACTTTCAAAATACATTTGATCCAACTCTATCTCACTTTCAATGCATACACAAAAACTGCAACCTTCATTTGAAGTTGTTGTTTTTACTGTAGGTATGTTTTTTCCACAAAGAGAGAAAATATTGATTTTTTGATCTCAAATCATTTTTGTCTAATCCGTCTGATTCTTGATTATCTCCGGTTTGTACCTGATTATTATTATTATTTTGGTTAGTCACTTTTTCATCCGATATTGATATTATGTCCTCTAAAAACTCTGTTGAAAATTAATTATTCCTCAGAAACTTCTTAATCAAATAAACTTCGTTATTTGTAATTTCGTTCTTAGACTAGTTATTACTGCAGAAACCTAGGGGATAGAAAAATACCATTTCGATTAATAATGTAAGAATGTCCTTGAATAAACATATTATATCACCATATTTTTATCACTATTTCAGTTGATGGCCTTGTAGGTCAATAATATCGAAATATGTTATATAACACAGTATCAGACAAAAAGAGACAAAAAACTTATATATGACTGTTACAACATTATGTAACCATAATTATTGATTACGGATCTACTTATCCCTAACAAATTTGATTGGTTTAGTTGAAATCGCTGTATGAAATGAACATTCTGAAAAGACACAATGGGAAAATTTGCAAAGAACAAAACAATATGTGATGGATTGTCTTGATCCACTCATGAGAAAATTCAGTTGCATTCCTACAAATATGATGTTTGATCAACTAGACCAATGCTGAATCCTTTAAAAATGGTACAAAGTGTGGAAAAAATATTATAGTTGGATGATACGCATAGGAGAAGAAAGAGAATATGATAATACATAAACGATAATGGTTATCTATAAAACAATTGCAGAAAGCACTGATATCCGTCCAGGAGTTAAAAATTCGAAAACGAACCACGAAGTGTCAAGTTTTTGAAATAACGGGAGTTAGTATAAGCTTTCTGTTCGGGTATTATACGTTATTTTCTCTTTTGTATTGGATTTTTATTGAAATTAATGGAGTATTTCCATGAATATCGTTTAGTGATTTTTGCATTGCAAAATATCGATTGGCAGAACTGTTTTCCCTTCCACAAATTTGACAGATAAAAAATTTCATGGCAAAGTCCTAAAAAAAAATTGTATCACTCTTTTTACTATTAATAAAAGATCATTTCAATAGGCTTCAATAGCTTGAGGGCTAGTAGAATTAAGAGGAGGAGATCGAAATCTCTATCTGAAAACAATGTTAAGTCTCAAAATCCAAATTTGAAAAACGAAACACGATATGAACTGCATCATCTCTCGATGTATATATAATAGATAGATTTAGGTTGATTGGAAATGATCGTCTAACGATCATCAATCAATTTACAGTAGCGTGTCTAGACAAATAGGGGAGATTCTCCACTTATTCATTGATTTCTATAACTCTATAAGGTATATTTATATTTTATAAATTAATTAAAGAAAATTAAAGAAAAGAATTATATCAGAATATATACTCCACTGTCCAGCTCTTCATCCGAAAAAAACCTTGATTTATGGAAGCGCAGCTTACAAATTAGCGGTAATCTATTGCATTTCTCTTTAATCCAAAGCCAAGGATTACTGATAATCTTCAAACAAAATCTGAAAATGTCTTTACTATTAACTATCAACAACAAATAAATTGCTCCAATAGGGATATCGACTTAAATTGCAAAAAAAATATAGTTTAAATGAGATTTTGTGATGAAAATTTATATTGATATGATTTCAAGTTGCAGGAAATGAAATTAATTTTAGCCTGTAGGTCTGCAGAGTATACAGGGAGGTTAAGAAAAATTGATTAAAATAGCGACATTTTATTCCCAGAGAATTCAACCATTTTGAGGCTATCAATACAATGTATGGACTCCACGGGCATCAATAACAGCTTGACATCTTCTTTGCATACTACACACGAGGTTGTTGAACATTTCTTGAGGAAGTTGGTTCCAGGGCCGCCGCCAGACATTTTGGCGCCCCGGCAAAATAAAATTTCGCCGCCCCAGCTCTGCCTGGAAGATAAATGAATTAATTTTGTTTCAAAGACAATTAGCGCGTCCTGGATTTCTATTATTACTAATTTCTGCTTTCAAAGCAACACAGCTCTTGCAAAAGAAAAATTCAGGACAATGGTACCCGGATTACATATAGATTTTTTTACTGTTTTCGTTTTACGATTTGATATCTGACCTCATAACATTTTTTCACGGTACGGTGGCCAAGTTATCGACTCAAAAATTTGATCTAGCTAATGTGAGCAATCAATGTAAATATTGAATCGAATGAGGCCTCGTCTTTTTTATTACAACAGAATTGGTTGAAACCAAAATTTTCTCGACCATATTTGAGCCCTATAATGCATTATTTGTTCAAAAATCCGCGGGATTATTCATACCGGGATGCGAGAATTCATATTCTTATAGTGAGGCCCTCAATAATTTTTTCTCAGGGCACTTATGCGTGATATGAGGACAAACTTTGAATTTTCAAGGAACCCAAAAATGGACGAAAAAATTTTAGTTCAACCAATTCGGATGTAAAATCTCCCACTAAATCCAAATTTGAAATTGAAAAGGAAGGTTTGCATTTGAAATTGCAAAGTTGGACCTCTCATCTCCTATGAGCCTTTCAGGACTCAAAATATGAATGGTTCAGAAATGACTGAGAACCTCAGTATCGGACTATGAATGTTTGCATCCTGATCTGAATAAACGTCCCCGGATTTTTGAACAAATAACACTGCATATAGGGCCCAAATAGGGACGAAAAAATTTTTGGTTTTAACCAATTCGGATGAAAAATTTCCCACTTAATCCGAATCGGCAATAAAAAATATGGGTTTGCATTTGAAATTCAAAGTTTTACCTCATATCTCATTTAAGGGCTTTTTGGTCCGGAAATTTGATCAGCCCATTCGATTCCACGGCCGAAATCACTAAAGACCTCAGTATAGCAATTTCGATTTCCACCTGTGCGCGAAATAAATTGAGCGTTTCCAGATTTTTGAAGCACCATATCCTTCTACTAAGAGTATTCTCAAGTAAATAAAGAACACTCTTCTGCCTCAAATTTCATCAGACATCCTTTTAACTCTTAAAAGGCGCCTTTTCGAATTTTGAAACGACGGCTTCTTATTATCAATATGCGTACTTGGACGATCGATAAAAAACCCAAAAAGTATCGCCTACATTTCGTATCAATTAGCGAAGAGAGCTGACATCCGACAGTTGAAATTTTTTAAACCCTTCCTAAAAATAAAAATTTTGACCCCTGACTGGCAAACTTAAAATAAAATTCACTTCAGAATTATCCTGGAAACCCTTCCAAAAATTATACGTTTTTCTTCTGCCGGTATAACTCCGGGTTCAATTAAATTTTTATTCAGTTGTTCGTGTACTAATATAAATGGATCGGTCGAGCAAGTCAAAATGACGCCCCAAAGTCTTGGCGGCTCTTGGATTTCATACTCAATAACAGGCGACTTTTCGATTTTGAAGAAGAAAAATTTGAGTATGAAAACGCTGATTTGCCGCTCCTAGAATTTGCCGCCCCGGCAGGTTGCCCGGTTTGCCGGCCCTGGCGGCGGCCCTGGTTGGTTCCATAAACGGGGCAGAAGCTCTCTCAGATCATTTAAGGATTCTGGGGTAGGTTGATGATTAACTAATCTTCTTTGGAGCATATCCCATCCATGATCTAGGCAATCCGACCCATCATAACTTATGCTGCCGAGACAAGACCTGACACCACAAAAAAAAAACTCAAATGATGGGAACAGTGGAAATGAAGATAATGAGATGGATACATGGAAAAACCTTACTGGATAGACTGAGAAACGAAGAACTCAGAGAACAAAGCAAGATACAGGACGTGATAAAGTTTGTGAGGTAGAGAAGAAGATACTGGAATAGACACATAGAGAGAATGCCGGATAGTAGACTGGTGAAAGTTGCAAAACACAACAAACCAATGGGAAAGAGAACACCAGGAAGACCGCCGAAACGCTGGAGAGAATGTTGGACATCTACGTCAGAAGAGGCTGATTGATGAATACACAGGCAGACGCCTACTTACATGACTGGAGATCCCATGTAAGAAAGAAGAAGGAGAAGATGAAGATCTAGGCAATTCAAATCTGGTGAGTGCGGAGGCATTGTTAAATGTGGAATACCAAGCTCCTCGCGCGCATTCTCAACTATGGCTGCACAATGCGGTCTAGCGATATCGTCTACAAATTCAAAATTTTCACCAATAGCAACGTGAAAATTTGGCAAAACAATGTCAATGACATGCTCTCTATATTGTAAGACGGTCATATTCCCAGGACAAATGTGTAGAAACATATCCCGGCCCATACTATACCTCCTCGTAATAGATGGACTTCTTGGACATAGCGACGATTACGGGGTATGCGTGGGATTGTCCATACCCTTATTCTTCGAGAATCTGAAAATTGTCTATATCTGGATTCATCAGTGAAAAGAACACTACGCCATTAATCGTTCCAATTGATATGTTGGCTTGTCCATTCCAGTCTTTCATGCTTATGGTCACGTGTTAATGAAACTCCTCTTAATGGACGTCTAGAACCTAGATTCACCTCTCTCAAACGTCGTCTGATGGTTTCAATGGAAACTTGGACCCCATCTGCATGTTGAAGAGTATTCCTTAGCATTCTACACGAAATATGTAGGCATTCTTCTCGTCGAAACGGTGATAAACGTTGTTTTTCGTCGCTCACCAAGCCTTGGTCTCTCCTACAGGGAACCTGTCTTCCTGAACCTATTCCAAAGTCGAGATATCACACTTTGGCTGACTTTGAGCCTTTCCGCTACAACAACCTGAGTTAGGCCACCCTGTGGCATTCCATATCGGCCTCAGCGTTTGTTAATTATCGTCTTGGCATTTTCAGAAAACTAATGTCAAATCGAAGCCGTTGATAAACTGACTCCATTTGAAAATAAGAAAATTCACGAAGCAGGTGCAAAGAACCAAATTTCAGATAAAAGACGACCAGATTGACGAAATGTGTCATACTCATTTTTATTGGATCGATTCAAGTTGTTATTGAGTTTTAATTGATTTTCTCTATTTCAGTATCGTAATGAGTTCATTACAGTACTAAAAGTAGTGCTGTAATGAAACTCATTACAGCATTGTTTTCAGTTATATTTTTCGTTTTGTGGTTGTCAGTACTGACCTCCGATCCACTCAATTTTCGAATCAAATCAATTCAAATTCCGCAATCTGTCAAATTTCGTTAGTGACACCAACTGCCTAGATATAATACAAAAGTCACTAAGCTGAATTTTTATTTGAATTTCGAGAATTTTCCACAAAACTTTACTGAAATAGAGAAAATATCGTCTAATACTCGTTGCAGAAGGCAATTCCAACACTCATGCTTTCGAAAACTCGCTTCTTCGTCGCTCGTTTTCGAATTTCGCATTCGTGTTGGAATAGGAGCTCATTCTGCAACTTGTTTTAGAATATACTATTACAGCGATTTTCTCGAAGATTACGTACTTTTCGAAACGATTGAATACGATATCCCTAACTCTTGTGAAGCAGTATATTTGAAATGATCAAGGATGGGCTGAATTGACAAACTGGATCTCAGACACGCCTGGACCAAGTGGGCCAAAAAAATTAATGTGATGAGTCGTTGTATACGCTCGGAAATCACAGCTTACTCTAGAGGCCAATTATTCATTTTATTTTCGTATTTTCCTTATGAATGCTCATGATCTTCTTGATTTATCAGGGAAGCTGATCAATTCCCTCAATCTTTTGATCAATCAGTTTGACCGTTTAGTGCGTGCTTAATGCAAAGTTAACAATGCAGTTAATTTCTGCATTAACGTAGTCTGCGTATGCGAATCTGAACATCATGTTAAGCTGGAAACCCTCTCGAACAATAGACTCAGGCCAAAACGAAGAAGAAGAAGAAGCCAGAAGAAACGTCCCCATCCGTCAGTTTCCAATTTACTCAAGTCAACAAGTCCAAGATTTAAAATGACGGTAAATCACGGCGTCTAGCATCTTCCGCCACTTGGGTGGTAGGACGTCGTCCGTCCTCTGCGTCTTTTCAACAATTATATATGTAAATCCGCACTTCTTTTCCGCACCGTAATTAAATCTGTCCTGAATGCTAAATATCCCCGGGGTCTGGACGTTTCTTATGCGTTCGGAACGGCGTAAGGTATTGCGAGGCAATCGCAGCAAACGTCAAATGAACGTCATAAACAATGGTTAGGTAGGACGATGTTGCATATCGATGAGCCGAGACATGCCGGCTGGAGCGCGCATTTTTCATTTACCCGAGTCTGTGGTTTTTGCATCTGTGATTGTGATTCAAGAGATGGGGCGTCGAGCGTGCGGGGTGTCATTACTGTTAGGCTGGTGTCAGAAATGGGATTGAAAGTAATATGGTCGACTTACGGCCGTTTTCAATAAACAACCGAATATAGCCGATAGAGCTCTATCTTCGGTTTTGCCGGCCTTCTATCGGTGGTTTGCGTTTCACAATCATGGTTTAACCATATCTTGGTTAAAGCATGGATAGATAAGGACTTCTTCAGTTCTGACCTCAATCCATAGAACTTGATTTATTCATTTTATTTTTCGAATCATTAATCGCATATTTTTGTATCATCACTGTGATTGGATGTCGAATTGGAATGTAATTATTCATATAAATTCTGTTGTTTTTTCATTTTTCCTTTTTTTATGAAAGAATAGGCATAAAGACACCTCATGATCTATGTTTAGAATTTGGAAGTTTTGTTAGTTTAAAATTGGAATTGGGGAATACCAGGATGAAAAATAAAATACTATTATCCACTCAATTGTAGTCGGGGGGGAAACTAAAATAAAGTATTTCATTAAACTGACTTCCCAATCTGATTTGGTTGAAGTAATTGTACTTCAATCCTTCCTTTGGGTTTCACTTGTGAATAAATGATTATTTAAAACAAGTATTGGGTATCAAGGGATCTAGAAAAATAATTAAAAAAATCATAAACGTGATGAGAAATTAAATGAGGTTGCATGAATACTGATATGAACTATATCAATTTCAATATAACTACTACTCGTTAACAGTTAAATAATGAAAAATTTTAATTTTAGTGCAGAAAATCATTTATTTATATGTAAGTGACTGTCTTTCTGCTGTCTAATATTTGGATGTGAAGAAACGGACTACAAAAAAAAAACAGACAGAAATATCATTAAGGCTGAAATCACAATGCTGAAATTGAGAAATTCTAATTGAAAGCACAATTGCAATCATATTCGTTCGTTATCGTAAGATTACCCATTATGATCTTGTTCAACTGCATTTCCACGTGGAACTAAAATAATGGGTGAATTAGCAGATAATTATCCTATCTAACCAGTAAGGACAATAAAAAAATTATAACAATAAATAAAATGAACAGTTTTATTTTCATACAGGTGAAACCTAATTACATAAAAATTAACCCTAAATTAATTAGACAAAAAAATAAAATGACATCCAACTTTGTTCTAGCCGACCATTCAATTATTTTGTACAACTCCATTTATTGCGGTGGCAACGAAACTTACAATAAACGGGCACTAGGAGGCCTATTGTACCAAACTAATTGGCAATGGCCTTATGCAGCTTGCTCAATCAAAAGCAAATTCACAATCATTTAAAATATGAACTCTATGGAATAATAAACCAAGCTGAGGTTATGACTGAATACAGGAAACCAACTATCTATAAGTGACACTCATTTCTGCATGTACTTCTTTAAAATTGTAACTTTTGGAAATATCTTCAAATAGCTGTAGCAGTATTTACAAGTAGAATATTTTCAAGTTTTGACCCTCATCTTCAATGCTCAAACAGAATATCTTCTCCTCCGAACACCTAATCTCCTGAAAAAGTATTTGACTTGAAATTCAACTTATTATATTTTTTTCAACTAAATTATTATCTTTCAGTTTGTTAATGCATAAAAATAATAAATACATGATATGAGATTCCGTTGAATATTTGTTCAGCTCTACTACTGGATATCCATTATCACACAATAACCAGCGACTTCCGAGTCTGTCTTGTTGTTCACAATATCCTAAAATCATTATAAAATGGATACTTGTTGCTACTGTTAGGAACAGTTTATAAAATTCACCTTCCAAATCTGAATGATTGAACATTGCTGTATCATGAATTCATCCTGGTCACCAAGTCGAAACATTCAGAACCATAAGTTAACACAACCTGAACATACGAAGATGATATGCTCTTTATATTTCTTGAATCTCCCAATGTGAAATGTCATAATTTCACTATTTCTGAAAGCCAAAAAAGCCTAAATACATGTTATTGTATTTTCAGAGTGAATACTTACTCGTTGACTGTATCAATATACGAGTTACACCATTATGTAGCCTGTAAGCCTATAAATATCAGCAATTTTGTGAAATTCTTGTTGGTAGAACCTTTCTATCGAATCGTACTGCACGCATAATTCCGCTTCAGCTTTTTTTCAGTGATTCCTGAAAACTAAGAACGTGGATATTTCTAAACTGAATAGGTTCAAATAGTCTTACCTTGGAGATTTTACTTTCGAATATAAATGAAAATTTCATTCAACACACTCTTGTTCAATAAGAATTTACATGTGAACTCCTAATCATTCAAGTATTTTATGGACTTTTCGCGTAATCGTTTCTTTCCATTCCTCATCTTCATCCCATCATTTTATTGCAATAATTCTATATCGCGATTAAAGTACTTCATTAATACAATTCAATTTCGCTCAGGTATCCCAGAAAACAGCAATAAAATGTACTTTAATAAAAATTCCCAACTTATCTATAGTTCTTACTGCCCGAATTCCACCGGTAAACAAATAACGCTACCGAAGATTCTTTCAACTATCTTTGGTTGAGTTGAAAGTTCTTTGAAACGCCGGTAGGCTCATTTACTTCGGGGGTTCGTATCTCTGTAGGTCTATCTGACCTCTTTCCGAAACAACGATAAACCTTACCGATCGGTAGAAATCGCCGTAGGCAGATAGAATATTGAAACAGAAGTAGGTACAAATGGATCGATTTCTCTAACGCTGGTAGACAAATATCGGCTATCGGCTATCTTCGGTTGTTTATTGAAAACGGCCGTTAGTTGTTTGTGACATTTACAATCATGGTTTACTACAAAACGAAATTTTCTAATCAGTTCTTTCCTCCACAAATCATTCCAAATACGGTCCACCAACACTAGGAATATTGTTAACACAATATTTTGACCTTTGTTTCTGTTCAAAATCGGGGTTGTTCTGATTTTTCTAAATTACTGTGGAGGACTGTATACAGATAATTGAGTTGGAGATGGTAGTGTAAAAACATTTATTGACATCATTCACAATCATAAAATGAATAAGTCACCCGCATGAAGTTAATACAGTAAAAAATGAAAATATTAGAATCATCTATAAACTCAGAGTGAATTATTCAACTAAAAACAGAGGTAATCTAGAGATGTTCAAAATGAGAGGTCAGATGAAGTCAGACTTAGACTTTGAGATAGTTCCAGTAATTCAATATTAAACATAGCGTTTCCAGTGATAGAAGCAATTGAAATTGATTGCGAGAGCCTCGTTATTCCATCAGAAAAACAGAAGGTTGAATAATGAATCATTGGAGTAGGCTGAGTAGTAATAAAAGTGAGATCAGGCCTTAGAGGAGATACGTGTGTTGAAAACTTAGTAGTCTAAGTCTGGTCTTCATTGAGGTTATTACAATGTGAGAATATCATGATTGATAAATCAATATTTATGATCTATATTGTTGGTCTATACAGAGAATGCTAATTAATCAATTGAGACTGCTTTTAGTAAGCAGAATTAGTGTTCATCAGAAAAATAGAGGCTACAATTGACAATTATGAGGATTATAACATGAGAGTTCTATGTATGAATTACAAACCACCAACCCGTTGATTTCGAGAAGGCAGAAGGCTTGAGATTTTACCTACTAAGTGCCTCAGATGAATGAAATTGTGAATTTCTTATGTAAAATGAGGAGATCATACCAGTTGAATGGATTTATCAATATTTGAGGAGACCGCTCAAGGTGAAGCAGGGACTGAGACTGTCAATCAGGTTCAATGTTTGAGCTACTTGATCGTTCAAATACTTCAGAGAGGTTCACTTGGTTTTATTGAGAAAGACGACTGATTCCATGATTCACCTTTGCGTTTGAGGATTTTCATTCATCTGAAACTCGGGAACAATAATTAACAAGTATTATGAGAAGTGAATAGTTGAGAAATGAGATGAATCGATTAAGATAATGGGATGCATATGAGAATATAACAAATCAGTATTTATTACCACAGAAAATGTTCATTCTTGGAGAAAATAATCATTTCCATGTGAGGAGTCTAGAGATATCTGAAAAATCTATGAGAACTGCAAAAATATGCCAAAATATATATCTTAGAGTTTAATGCAATAGAGATCTTATTAGAATAAAGTGAGAGAGGATTAGTAATATTTTTATAGATTTTCATGATCTGAAACTTGGACAAATTTTCAAACTTTATAAAAAGCAGGAAAATAACATGGAATATCCAACGATTAAGGATTCTGAGAATTCACTCACCTTTTTGAGGATTAGTTACTTCAAGAAATGAACGAGATGATTATTTATTAAGCGAGGTGACTTTTTGAAAATTCTAATTTACAAGAGTTGCACAAAGGAGGTGTGTTCACAGGCAAAGCTGGATACAAAAGAGAACGATTAATTGATTCAATTAATGAACATGAGTTAATCTGTCAGCTGATCAGCACATAGAGGAGACTAATTTGAAGCGAGCATTCAATAAGCCGACCATAGAGCTGTAGCATTGGAGTTGGCGTGGCGCTGCGATCCAACCATAGGCGTAGTTGAGGATGTGGTCTGAGGGGTGCAATGCTCAATTTTCAACAGTTTCCCATTCGATGGATACCTTTGAAGCAGCATCACGTTCAAACGACTGCATCAAATTGAATAATTCTTTTTTTGTTGTGTTCTTGATGAAGCAGATAAGGTTCTTACAATGGTTTATTCTATGAAAAAAACAAGTAAACGAAAGAAAAAAGGGTTTCTTTTTCCAGCAATCACAGAGTTGAATTTGGCACTTACACAAAACAGTGAGAAGAGTCTCTGACAGTGAAGTTATATCAAGTCAATCAGGAATTGGGTATACAGGGTGATTCAAGGTCGATGGTACGTTAGACGTTTGCTGAGAACGGAAAGCAGGAATTCATTAAAAATTTGGTTTCCCAGACAAGAACAGATGCTTCATCGATCTAAAATATTTTCAGTGCTGCAGTGTTGCTGCTTATGTCAAAAAGTAGTTATTCAAGTAGTTAGTAGTAGGCTGAAATTTCGTATGCAGAATGCTAAGATTCTATGCATCACGCAGGTGTTACGAAATTGGCTTCTTTTCATACAGGGTCATTCAAAATTCGATGGTTTATCGAGACATACAAAAACGGTTGAAAGTGTATTTTTTCAAATGAGATGCCCTTCATATTTTACGAATTACTGGAACAAAATTGAATTTCCTTTCAAATGATATATCATATTCTATACCTAGATTTTAAGATTCTGCGTTGAACTGAAATTTTTTAGTTGCGCACATTTTATAGTTGTGAATCTCCTGAAACTGCTAACCAAAATAAGCTTAAAATGAGCGGTTCATACATACTAACTTCAGGGGATTGCTATGATTTGCTGATAATGATCATGTGCTAAAAACTACCAAATAATAAATGAATTCTAATAATGTTCGTTCTTCGAATGATTCGGCGGTTCCAGTAAAAAAAAATTCTATCAGAAGGGACTCATTGTTAGTAAAGTAGACGTAAATATTATTTTAGTCAGTTTATTCATAAAGTAATAAAAGTTATAATTTTGGATCTAAATTGTATCAGAATTGTCGTCAAGTATATTTAACCAATTTTGATTTGGTTCGATTCGCCGATATTGTTTGATCATGGTGTACGTAAAAAGGAAAAGGAATCGCCCTGTATCGGATTGAATTGCAGACCCAGCTACCATAAATCCATATTTCTTATCTATATTTTCTCCGGCGCAACATATAACTCTGCACTCCACGTGGGATGCATTTCAATAATTTTCAATATATCCTCCATTATTCAGCATTCAAATGTCAAGTCGACATATTTGCCAGTTCGTATTAGAGGAATTGCGAGACTTATAATTTCCATCGAGATTTATACTTGCGATGAAATAAGGTAGAAATTACACACTAGTTGCGCCCGAAGGACGATTTCATCCGTCTCAACCGCAAGAAATCTCGGTTGGACTTCTTCAATGAAGAAATCTTCGAACCATTGGCGTAGTCATCGTAGGATCGGTATTCCCTTTCGCCGTCTCTGTTTCTATTTGTTTCCACTCAGAATGAGATGGCCACGGCTTACTATAGGTAGTCCATCTTGCTTCAAAAGCTGGTGTGCTGGAAATAATTGATGGTGTTCTGGAAACTGTTTTAATCATTTATTTAGGCCTCTAATATGAGTAGTTTGAGTTTTGTTCCAATTTTTCAGTGGAGCGTTTGTCCTAACCTTCGAAAAACCTCGAAATTTTCGGACTTTTTCAGGTTTTTTCCCGAATAGCTATGAACCAAGCACTTAATCAAAACTTTGTTATATTCAAAAGTGTTCAGCGTTAAATTCTGCTTCTAAAAAATGTTACGATATTATATTTTGAAAAAGTGGTTTTATAGAAATCATACGTAAGAATTAAGAATATAGCAAATTTTTACTCTTTATGAAGAAACATAGTTTTTTACTATAACACGTTGAATATCTATGAAACTACGAGCTTCAGAACGAAATGTCATAGAATAAGAGTTGCAGACCATCATATTATGATGAAACGTAACCGTACCCTTCCAAACCACAATGTTTAATCGCGCAGTATCTCATCCTGCTAGGGATGCTGATCATTTATTTCATCGTAGCTTGTGCTGTTGAAGTTGCTCAGCAGTCTCATGAGTGTAGGTCGGGGAGGACACTGAACTTCTTGTAATTTTGACACTTCCAGCCCCTGTGTGTACGAAATTTTTTTTTACTAGGGCCTGGCAAAAGCAAGCAAGACGATGTGGTCTATTCTCTCTAGCACTACAGCTTTTCCTCTGTTTCGAAAAACAACATTTTATTCCTTCATGCGGTAAAGGAAAAACGAAATTTCTAACGAAGTTGGAAATCAACTCAAACTAGCTACGATTAAATAAATGATCAGCATCCTCAGCAGGATGAGCTACTGCATGATTTTATATTGTGGTTGAGACGGAGGGAGGTTATGTCTTTACCACAATATGGTGGTCTACGACTCTCATTCTATGACATTTTGTTCTAAAACTCGTAGTTCCGTAGATATTTCACGTTCTAAAGTGAAAAATATGTATTTTAAAAAGTGTTAAAATGTGCCATATTTCGATGTATGATTTCTATAAAACTACTTGTTCAAATCATAATGTCGTTGTACTTTTTAGAAGCAGAATTTAATGTTGAACACTTCCAGTGGCGTAGCGAGGGGGGGCCAGAGGGGGAATCATGCCCCGGCGCTACTCATACAGGGGCGCCAAATGGTTAGCAAAACTAAAAAATTGCTGGATTAAGTAGAAGTTACTGCAGCTAAACAAGACTCAATCGTTGTGATATACTTCGGAATAATCGAAAACATATGTTTGTTTTCGTCACAATGGAAAAATAAAAAAATGCCGTGAAAAAAACTGTCAAACGTGAATCTGTAACACAATGGGGCGCCAGAATATAAGCGGTTAGGGATATTGTCGATGAGCTAGAGAATATAGTAGAACTAGTAGAAAAACTGACAGAAGATACCACTACAAGTGACCCTAGAAGTGAAGCTACAATTCCATGCATTATAAAATAGACTTACTTTTAATTTCATGATTTTAGTTCATTTCTGATTTGAAATCTTAAGGAGAATTGATCGTGTACAGCTAAGATTACAAGGTCCTGGATTGAATTTTAGATAAGCGTTTCATGATCTTGAATAATTAGCGACTGAACTATTCGAAATTCGGGACAAACTCTGTAAAGAGGTCAATCAGAGAAAATGGGATATTGATACAACCTGTGATAAACGCAGCAAACTACTCTGAGATTTAGTTGGAGATGTTGGTTTTTTCCGCCGAAAGTGAAATTTCCCGCGTTATGAAGACAATTCTTGATAATCTCCAATAAGAAATATGTTCACGATTAAGTGACCCTTATATCAAATATGGATTGTTAAGAGATATTGAAAATTTATAACAAGGATAAAGTTGACAGCGACCTTGAAGAAAATTGTAAAAATTTGGGTAAATTTCATAAAACTAATTCTTCAACGAATTAGGTGATAGCAAAATCTAATTCCGCACTAGAAAAGAAATTAAATCTTGATCTTCTTTGGAATTTCTGAATTTTATAAGCTCGCATGTTGCTCGCATGGAGAAGATATGTTTTGAAACCTGATGAGAGTTTCACTTACTCTCTCAGCTTCAATTGCTAGCTGTACTGATCAATTAAAATTACTTCCGACATATCTACGATCATCGATGGTACAAGATAGCTTAAGTGACTTGGCATTTTTAAGTGTGGAAAGAGAAAATTTTGAATAGATAAACTTTGATGACATCATTGATGAATTTGAATCATTAAAAGCGAGGAAAATTCATACATAGTAAAAAGTTATATTAATGTATTACTCGTATATTCTTATTATTATTGAATTTTTATCTCTTCGAAGATAATGAATATTAACTTTTTTGAAGTTTTAAAACTGCTTTTCTATCAATATTTCTTCATAAATATATAAAATGAATGAATGAATGAATGACGTATTTCTTGAAGTAATTCTAGATGATCATGATATATACGTGTCAAAATCTATTCTTGTTTTCTTTACTACATTTTTTGACCAAAATTCAAAGCCTTACTTGAGATTATGACTTTATTCATCTTACATCAATCATTCGGTAATTTGCGAGTATATTTCACATATAATATTATACGCCATTATGAATTTAGAAGGGGAAGGGGGCGCTACAAAGGTTTTGTGCCCCGGGCGCGAATTGAGCTCGCTACGCCACTGAACACTTCTGAAAATAACAAAGTTCTTGATGAAGTGCTTAGTTCAAGAAAAATCTAAAATAGTCCGAAAATTTCGAGGTTTTTCGAACGTCACGAAATACGCTTACCCCGGAAATTGGGGCAAAACTCAAAATACTCATATTAAAGACCCAAATAAATTAATAAAAGAATTTCCTGAACTCCACCAATTATTTCCAGGCAGAAGTCTGATTTGCTTGGCCTAATAGCCATACAAGTACATCTGCTAGGTAAATCATTCAGACCCATCTATATAGATTACTTAGATCCATATCGAATCTTGTCAGTTGATCCATCTTTCCAACGCACTGCAGTAAATACAGATTCGGATTGTATTTATCGAATTTGAAGACGGCATTGGAAAATTAGACTTGATTTCATATTGGAAATTACGTCAATGTAACATACAACTATACAATTATTGCTTATGATGACCGTTAAGAAAGTTTTAATTATATATTTTGGAAAGATCATAACAAAACTGTTTTTAGGCATATTATTCTTAATTTAGTAATGAGTTCTCAATGTAAATTCTAGCGAAGGGTTGAATGTTTTACCAATCGGTGTCGGTCGTGACAGTGCTTGGGGTGATAGTGACAGGTTTTAAAATACATTATGCTTTTGTTGCGATTATCGGCTGACTTAACAAAAATCTATTGACCTGTAACGTACTATTTGTATGTTGAAATCGCATTTCAAGTCGGCGCTCTGCATCAAAACCAGATAAATCTTCTCTTTGGAGAATGGAGAAAAAAATACTACTGAAGAGGGAACTTACATCGAAGTTCATTCAGAATCAGAAGACCAATAAAACTTTTAAGAAATCACTGCAAACATCATAATGTAAAAGAACTAGAGAAAGTCTTTGATAAGATTGAGGGCGTTGCTGGAATAGAAAGATTTTTTACAGAAGAAAGTATAAAAAACCAACAACATCCCAAGGTTGAAGTGATCACTCATCTGTTTTATAAATCTGCACCCATGAATAAAAATCAGATGATGCTGAAGAAAGGAGAAGACTATAATAACTTTTTTCATAATACAGCCCAGAAACTCTTTACCATACAAGAAGATCTCTAGTCTAAGGAAGATTTCTTGTGTAGAGAAAATGGGTTTCTTGAAAGATTTTTCATATGAACTTTTTTACTTGCTTTAATATTGTAGTCGCTTCCTACAAATTCTTTAAATTTCATAACCAGCTCTTCGAATAGATTCAAAGTCGATATTCAGTCGTTGTTAAAATGCCTAGAGCACGTGTTCACGGAATTTATCGCCAACTAAGTCAATTTGAAAGGGGTCGAATTATTGGTCCACGAGAGGCGGGGTTGTCATTTTGAGAAATCGCTAACCGTACTAACAGAAATCAAACTACTGTTATGAGATGTTGTCGAGCGTGGTTTGATAATGCCCAAAATCGAAGAAAAGTAGGCACCGGACATCTAAGAGGCAAAATGAAGTTTAATATCGACGTCTAAGACTTATGGCCATTAGAGACCGTTTTGCGACAACTGGATCTTTGTCTGATGAGTGGTAAGGAGAACAAGGCCATCCTGTAACTGTCCGAATGGTTAAAGATCAGCGTCTTGGATTTATGGTCATTAGAGACCGATTTGCGACAACTCGAACTTTATCTTAAGAGTGGTTAGGAGAACAAACCCCTTTGTTTTTTTCTCCAAATTTTAATCATTTACTCTTTGCAACACTATACAGGTGAGTCTTTGACTGGTACATATATTTCAACGGGACATTCCTGAGGTCAAAAGAAACACTTTTTGTCCTTACCATTTCTTCCGATTCAGCTCCGTTAGAAAGATACAGGCTGTTGAAAATCCATAAAAAAAATTTAATTTTCGGAAATATCTCGTGAACGATTTCCTCGAATGAAATAATTTTCAGAATATAGGTTCACATTAATGTGACAAATCTTTTACGCATACGAAATTTAACTCACATGTTTTATTTTTTTCGTTATGACCAATATATACCATTCCATTCCATAATTATAGCAGAAATTCTATGATCCCGAGCCTTGGAAGTGAGTTGAATGCCATTTAATGAATATTTGGCCATTTTGGAAAACAAAAGTATCTTTCGTGAAATCTCGTGAAATGCGTACTCTTCGAGTAATTAATGATTTAAAAAAATCTATATCAGCGAAATTAAAAATTTGGTTACTTTGGCTGAATATAATTCCGTTCAGAATATTCGCAGAATTAAATTATTGCTACATTTTCTCGAAGGTTCAGGTGGTAGATCTAATGTCCGGAAAAATTTAAGTGTCATAATTTCAGGGTTGGCATAGCTCATTATGAAAGTTTAAGATGGCTCTATCTTTTTATCTACGCTGAATCAGAAAAAATGCTATACGAAAAAAGTATTTCTTTTGACCTTAACAATCTATGGTTTGAATATATGTATACAAGTCAAAGACTCACCCTGTATATGTTTCAACAATAAAAATTAAAATTCAGGGTCAAACCCGGATGGATGCACAGTTGGATATATGCCACATTTTCAAAATACCTAACTTTCCAAACTCTCCACTAATAATTAATAGTGTAAGAATGATCCACTGTCACCCTTAACTTCAGTTGATAACGAAATATGGTACAGTGAGGACGCGTTTTGCAAGTGTATGTGATTATCTCAGCAACGAACTTCGGAAACATGTAAAAGTTTCAAAGGCTAGTATTTGCCGTTGTAGAACTTTTGAAGTAGTTATAAATTCGATCAAATTTTTATTATATCAATAAACTGGTTCTGGAATTGTGCATCTAAGTATGACCAGTTGCTCTTTTGTTTCTAATTTGCGAAAAAAGTGCATGGGCATCTATCCGTACCGAAAAGGATAGTTGCCCTGATTTTTCGAGGTATAAATGCCCTTAGGGGACATATATATCTCTATACAACCCATACACTCGTATAGTCTGAGTATTAATTCTTTTAAATATTTTTAGTGTTCTGTTATAGTATGTGTACCGATCTGAACTCTTTACTGATTGTAGCAAAACCATGTCGCGGAAGTATGAGAAAAAAGAAGGAGTACAAGGTCAAGTTTGCTCTTGGACCACAGAACAACTCGAAGCAGCTTCCGATGAGCCAGAACATTACGAAGGCGTTATACCCCTGAAATATGAAATTATGAATGAAAATACAAAGTCTCAATCCGACTGGATTCAGTGTATAAGGTATCACTCAACTTTCTTCATGAAACCTGTACACTTTTTCGGAACTACTGCTCAAGATGTGGAAAACTTAAAACACTATCTGACTGATCCCCTCTTCGTTGTTTCGTTTTGTTTTGAAAAGAGAACATATTTTTATTTCTGTCGAAACCTATTAGGTATTTAATATTTTATAACAACAATGAAAAATTCGTATACCTATTTGTTGATACCTACCTGATATTTTATGATATAAAGAATTTATATTTTCGTTTAATAAATGCTTTCGAAATTTCATTAAGTAGGCTGATTTAAGTTATATTACGATTATAATAGACATAAGGATAAGAGATTTCATTGAATTTGGCTTTGTAATTGGATCACACAATATGAAAGGCATCTATCCCTCTCAGTATTTTTATAGTGGGGCAACTATCCATACCTGTAGGCATCTATCCCAGAAATAATGTTCCACAAAAATCGAAATTCTGTGAAATCTGCTAATGCTAGGTCAGAAAAAACCCACAGTATTTTAACTCAAATAACAAGTTTAGCTACTTTCATAAAAATTATTCAGATAAAATCGATATTTTCGAAAATATGAGGCAATTTCGAAAAGTGGGGCATCTATCCGGGTTTTACCCTAATATCTTGGTTCTTAAAATAATATAGCCAAGACAAAAAGATCTCTATTCTGAGAAAGATTTCTTGTTTAGGGGAAATAGGATCTTGGAAGATTTTTTATATGAACATTTTTTTTATCGCCAGCTAAGTTGGTTTGATAATGCCCAAATGAAGTTCAAGATCGACGTCTTGGATTTATGGTCATTAGAGACAGATTTGTGACAACTCGATCTTTACTTAAGAGTGGTTAGGAGAACAAGGCCCTTCGTTTTTTTTTTTCTCCAAATTTCAATCATTCACTCCTTGCAACACCATGTGAGTTTTACCAATAAAAAATCAAAATTTAAACAGTTCCTTCTGGGTGTTGCAGTTTCTTTGTCAGTAAGTATAACAACAAGTACATCAGAACACCTGTTCTGTCCAGAGAACACCGCCGCAGCGGATGATCAAGGTTCGTACGCCTAGATGTTGTCTTCGGATCGCCTCATTGATACAGTTTCAACCTCGAGATACATTCGCGTTGCTCGACGAGAAAAAAATCTTTCAATTCGAGGCCGAACTGTTACGCCGTCGTAAAACGCAGAAATTCCTGGCTGAAGCAACCGACTTTATTAGTATTCAAATCATTCGCGTATGAGTTCTTTATACGCTGAATCCGCATGTCTTCGGTAAGATTGGCATTCTTCGACGCTTCCAAGATCGCCGTCTATCTCCGACGTTTTCCCTCGATATTGCTGAATTAATTCAGCGGCTACGTGAGACGATGCTGAGCGACGCCAGCTGGCTTTATTACAGTGAATCAGTGGAAAAATGATGCCATTTTGAAAAAAAAATGTCTCCAAGCTTTTTTTTTTTTTGAAGAAATTATTGGAATAGTTCCTGCTCTTGAAAAACTCTCAGAAATTTTGTGGATTTCATTTAACTTATTAGTAGTAGGTTTTTGGGAGAAATTGTGATAAAAAAATTTTTAGGAACATAATTTCCTTCAACTTTTTTTTAGTCAGAACTTTCTAAATTTGATACAAACATATTAATTATTCGCGCAACTTCTTCTGCCCAAATTGTTATTATTATTCCAATTTTATCTCGAAACACAAAGAATCTTGAAAAACCCTAGATCATTTGTTAAATTTTCGCAGTTTAATGGTCAAATCACACGAAATTTTTATAATTGTAGCCTATGTGTTATTCTGATAGATAAACTACACTGCGCAAAAAAATTAACGCACATTATGGAAATCTCAAATTTATTCTACAACTGAAGGTGTTCTCAATGATAATTATTTTTATCAGAATTATGCATGCATATGTTATCCACTTTCAACGTTTTTCTTCAATACAGATGTTTTTTCCCAGCAGGAATAAAAAAAGATGATAGGTATTATCAGATTTTGAATGTATTGGCTCCATTCTAAAATCAGTTGTTCTCGATCAATTCTAGTGATCAATAGTTTTTCTTTCGTTTGATTTTCTACACTTGATCGCTATGCAAAGCGAAACACGCAATTTGACCCAAAAGGAATGTGCCCAAGCGGTAGTTTTGCGAGAAGAAGGGTGGACATACACAAGCATTGCAGAAAGGTTTGGAGTTTCCCATACAAGTGTGTCCAGAATGTTGCAGCGTTTCAGGGAGACAGGTATAAATGTCTGAAGACCAGGACAGGGTAGACCACGGGTAACAACTGCCATTCAAGAACGTTACTTGGGAGTTTCTTCGTTGAGACAACGGTTTGCAACCGCTCGCCTCCTTCAAAATCAGCTTGAGCAAACTCATGGGGTGCAAATTAGCACTCAGACAATAAGAAATCGCCTCAGAAAATATTATTTAAGGCCTCATGTCGCGGCAAGAGGCCCAGCTCTTACCCCAGCCCATCGAAGGGCGCCTTTGGATTTTGCGAGAGAGCATATCCATTGGGAAGAGGCCGATTGGGAAAGAGTTCTCTTCACAGATGAATCTAGATTCTGACTCTACCATTGTGATCGACGTTCCCTTGTATACAGACGTCTACATGAAAGATATGTTCAGTGCAATTTCCTGAATACTACTGGTTTCGGGGGAGGATCGATTATGGTATGGGGTGGAATATCTTTGACTGCTCGCACAGACCTAGTGGTCGTTGATAATGGAGCTATGAATGCTGATAAGTATACAGGGTGAGTCGGGAGGAACGGACCAAACTTCAGGTGTGTATTCTGCAGGTCGAAATAATTTTAAAAAACTCATATGTTGGTATCCAATTCTCATTTGATTTCAAACTATAGGGTAATTAGAATATTTCAAATAAATAATTTTTTTTAGTTTATCGCTTCTTATCACAAATGCTGTAGGTGCTGACTCATAATTTTTGCGAAATGAGTTAATAGCATTACTGGAGGATGTTCTTTGAACATGCAAATGAATTATCAGCACGATGGAGCTCCCGCGCATTTCGCTCGTCAGGTCAAACAATATTCAGATCAAGAGTTTCGCAGACGATGGATCGGTCGCGGTGGTCCTATTAGTTGGCCTCCAAGATCTAGAGACCTCATACCACTGGACTATTGTTTGTCGGGCTGGTTCAAGAACGAGGTATACAAAGTAAAAGTTAACACTCGGGACGCCCTTATTCGACGCATTAGAAATGCGGCATTACTTATAAAAAAAATACACGAATTAATCAGAAAAGCAACAAGAGCCCATCGCAGACGAAGTCAAATGTGTTTGGAGGTTAATGGCGGGATTTTTGAGCATTTATTAAAATAATGCTATAAATGAAACATTTTTATGTAGAAAATGTTGTTTTTTTTTATAATGACGCTATAGTTTAAAAACAAATGAAAATCGGATAACAACATATGAGTTTTTTGAAACTATTTCGACCTGCAGAATACACACCTGAAGTTTGGTCCGTTCCTCCCGACTCACCCTGTATAAGGAACATTCTTGAAGAGCATGTAGTAACATTTGCCCCATTCATTAGTGAAAATTTCATTTTTATGGACGATAATGCCAGACCCCAGGCAGGAGGGTACCGCCCCCTCCTCCAGAGTTTCGCTTTGCCCCCTTCTCCAGAACAAATTAAAATTGATCTAAAAATCACTGAATTCAAAAATTTCTCCGAACCTACCTAAGATAATTCCCTAAGTTGTGCCCCCCAGAAAAAATTTCTATTTTTGCCCATGTGTTCGAGACATAAAAGGGATGTTTTCACTAAATATCTTCAAACCTTTTTTTGTAAAATATAAATAAAATAAAGATTCGAAAACAAGGTTATTTGTGTTTTCAACATAAATGTTGATGTTATGTGAAAAAAATGTAATACAAAAATTGTAGATCTTTTAATCACCTATAACTTTGATCTCAATTTTTTTCCATAGGAATTATAGCTTTGCCTAAAATCCACATAAAACGTTTTAACTCTCAAAAGCTCAACCCCTACCACTTTCCAACCTCAGATCGTCCGTAAATTTTTTTCCTTTCATTATTTATATTCTCCTTCTCGTCCAATGAATTTCATCTTACTTTTTTCACTTTTTACTACATTTTCAAAGGCTCTATTCAGTACTGGTCTATTTTTTGTAACCGATAGTCGGAATTGATAGATAATAATCATCTGTGTGAATGCACAAATCATTTTAGATGCCCTAACTGCAAAAAAGTCCGCATTAATTCTCGAAAACATCTTTCAGACACCTGAAAAAAAGATCGAAAACGGCACAGCTGAATGCACCCCCCAGTTCGATCAACCGCAACCTATTATCATGATGAGAGTGCAAGTCAGCCAACATTAAAAGGCCATTTTCAAATTACCCAGCGCGTGACTCGTGTTAACCCCCGTTTAAGGGCGCAAAGCAACCCTTAAAATGTGCGATAATTTTCTAATGACCGAGGGGTAGATGACGTGTGCCTCTTCGTCCACAATGTACGGAGGTGAGGGGTCGTTATCACGTCAGGAATACTTTGTAGAAATAATTGAATTAGGGATTTTCGGGGGAGATTTTATCAGATGTTTCTGGGATATTTAAAACACAATTTGTATGAATATTAATGTACTATCTCGTACCGAATGTGAGGAATTTGATCAGATATGGGGAAATATGTTATGCAGTAACCACTGGCGACTCGTGGATGGGGAAAGTTCTGGTAACAAAACAGAGTGTATCATCTCATCATTGGCGGATAAATGAAGAATGTTCACACTTTTGAATTTTCAAATATTCCTATTTAGCGTAGATAATAAAAATGCTGCGTGAAAAAATTATACGGACACTGGATATTGGAAATATCAAATTATAACCATAAGAGCTCGGCTTAGTTTCCCAGGCTGGCGATGGATTTTAATAGAATGAATTACAAAATAACAACGGCCATTATTCGAATTCAATGTAAAATTTCAATATGACAGAGAACAAATATACTGCTCCATCGTATTCATTCGTTCTGAAAAGTATGTATTCTTCGAGAAAATCGCTGTAAAATCATTTAAAACTCAATAACAACTTGAATCGATCCAATAAAAATCAGAATGAGACATTTCGTCAATCTGATCGCCTTTTTTCTGAAGTTTGGTTCTTTGCATATGCTTCATGAATGTTCTCATTTTGAAATGGAGTCAGTTTATCAATGGCTTCGATTTGAAACAAGTTTTCTGAAAATTTCAAGACGTAAATTAAAAAACGCTGAGGCTAATAGGACTATCGGAATGCTACAGGGTGGCCTAACTCAGGTTGTTGTAGCGGAAAGGATCCAAGTCAGCCAAAGTGTGATATCTCGGCTTTGGAATAGATTCAGGGAGACAGGTTTCATGTTGGAAAGACCAAGGCTTGGTGGGCGACGAAAAACAACACCTGCTCAGGATCATTTCGTCACCGTTTCGGCGAGAAGAAAGCCTACATCCTCGCCTACATCTATATGTGTAGAAATCTACGGAATACTCTTCAAAATGCAGATGGGGTCCAAGTTTCAATCGAAACCATCAGAGGACGTTTGTGAGAGGTGAATGGCGTCTAGACGTCCATTAAGAGATGTTCCATTAAAACGTGACCATAAGCGTCGAAGAATGGGCAAGGCAACATATCAATTGGAACGATCAATGGCGTAGTGTCCTTTTCACTGATTAATCCAGATATGTACGATTTTCAGATTCTCGAAGAATAAGGGTATGGACAATCCCACGCATACCCCATAATCGTAGCTATGTCCAAGAAGTCCATCCATTGCGAAGGGGTTGTGTTGTGGTATGGACCAGGATGTTTCAACGGGCGGACAGATCTACACATTTGTCCTGGGAATATGACCGCCTTACATTATAGGGAGCATGTCATTGACAATGATTTGCCAAATTTTCACGCTGCTATTGGTGAAACTTTTCAATTTCTAGACGATAACGCTAGACCGCACCGTGCAGCCATAGTTGAGAATGCGCGCGAAGAGCTTGGTATTCCACATTTACCAATACCTCCGCACTCACCAGATTTGAATTGCATAGAACATGCATAGGATATGCTCCGAAAAAGATTAGATAATCATCAACCTACCGCAGAATCCTTAAATGATCTGAGGGAGCTTCTGCCCTGTTTATTGAACCAAATTCCTCAAGAAATGTTCAACAACCTCGTGTGTAGTATGCAAAGAAGATGTCAAGCTGTTATTGATGGCCGTGGAGGCCATACATTGTATTGATAGCCTTAAAATTTTTCTTAACCACCCTGTATATGTTGCAGACCTACAGGCTAAAATTAATTTCAATTCCTGCAACTTGAAATCGTAATATTATGAAATTTCATCACAAAATCTTATTTAAACTATATTTTTTTGCAATTTAAGTCAATATCCCTAACTCATGTGGAGCAGTTTAAGTTACACCCTGCATCAAACAGGAATAGAATAGAATATAAAAAAAAATCGATTGAAATAGAGGTATGTTCCATGAAGATTTCACATTTTTCTGAAAACTTTTATGTTTCTACATCCCAGTTTCATTCATTATATTCAGATAGGTTCATTTTTTCCTATTCTTATCTTATACATACTACTAATTGTATTCTCAATATAGGTATTATGAAATATATTATCGGAGCTCTCTGCATCTTTCTGAAATTTTCATTACGCTTTGACTTCCCAGTCTCTCGAACAAAAATCAATAAGAAATAGTCTTTAATAATAGATAAATCAAACAATTTTCACGATTCTGAAGATTTTCAGGAGTCTGATATAGACTCCGAAATGTTACAAATTTTTAATGTTCGAATTGTTATTTCTTTTTTCATTTTTAGGAAACGAATTCTTGGGGAACTGGCCCCCTACAAATTAATGCACAAGTTTTACGCACTAGCCTGTCTTCTGATATTTAAATACATTTTCTCTATTTCAGTATCGTAATGAGTTCATTACAGTACTGAAAGTAGTGCTGTAATGAAACTTATTACAGCATTGGTTTCAGTTATATTTTTCGTTTTGTGGTTGTCAGTACTGACCTCCCATCCACTCAATTTTCGAATCAAATCAATTCAAATTCCGCAATCTGTCAAATTTCGTTAGTGACACCAACTGCCAAGATACAATACAAAAGTCACTAATCTGAATTTTTATTTGAATTTCTAGAGTTTTCCACAAAACTTGACTGAAATAGAGAAAATATCGTCTAATACTCGTTACAGAAGGCAATTCCAACACTCATGCTTTCGAAAACTCGCTCCTTCGTCGCTCGTTTTCGAATTTCGCATTCGTGTTGGAATAGGAGCTCATTCTGCAACTTGTTTTAGAATATACTATTATTGCACGTGCACTAAGTATTTTCCAGAGCTTGTTGCCCTTCCTGTATTGATAGATCAAGCACAGAAGACCTAACTTTCAAGACTCGTAATGAAATACACATTTTTTTTTCAAAGTATAAATCAGGATTTTTTCCAAACCGACGTTGACCGTCTAATGTCTTGATTTGTACGGAAGTTGTTGGAGAAATTATCGCATGGACGCATTGAACATCGATGGGCAGCATACAGCAAAAACATACAGATTAAGTGGCATTGAAATAGCTCACTTTGTAGTGCAATAATTTACATCTCTAATGAGGTATCTTGTTCGTTGGGTAAACCGAGGACTGGTTAACGTTTCAATCATCGATCTTCGGTCGTTAGTCGAGGAAAAGATGACTGAATTAATTCATTATTTTGAAAAGAATTGACAAAGAAAATTTCGAAAATTGGATAAACTTATCAAGTTCTTTATTTTGAACCGATAACTGGCATGTTATCTCTACATCATTTCCAATTGTAATTTAGAAATTTTCAATTGACATTCAGAAAACATCAAATGTAATTCAGATTAGTCATTCGAATTTCAGAATAAGTCAAATGAAATTCAGATTAGTCAATTGAATTTCAGAAAACATCAAATGTGTTTCAGATTAGTCATTTGAATTTCCTTCTTCTTCTTCTGCTTTAGTAAGGCCTTTTGCCTGTTTTGTCTGGAATCATTGGATTTCAGAAAACATCAAATGTAATTCAGATAACATTCTCAATTGAATTTGAGATATGGTCAAGGTCAATTATATTTCAGAAATGGCAATTTGAAATTCATTTCATACGCACATTGATACCGGATTGCATTTCAGAAAATATCAATTGTAGGTGATTCAGAAATAAAACAATGATAATAAATGAACTTTGATTTTCACGTGAAACATTCAGAATTTAAAACAAAGCTGACAAAAATTTAAGCCATACAGGCCTGTCCGACATCGCAATTGCATCTTGGCTCGGTCAATAATATTTTTCAGGTGGCAGACTGTTTGGAATTCTGAGGTTTGTTTTTACGTAAGTTCTGATTTTCAACCATCAAATTTCAATTGGATTGAGCATGGGAGAATAAGGCTCATCCGCAGCAGTACTGCTACTGTTTGGGTGATTACGGTCTCCAAGTTCGAATGGCATGCAGCATTATCTCAAACGATCACTCAATCTGATAACTGGTTCCTCATATCTTGCCACTGTTGCAACAAACCCTCAACCCATTCATTTGCTGAAAGTGCTGTGAATGAACTTCGTAGTTTCTCCATGGCTAATACACCAGCTGCAGATACTGGTTGTCAATTGCATCTCCAATTAAATATATACTCAATTTCACTAATTTTCATTAAGTGTTATGTGTTTCCTGAAGCTACGGTGTTAGGTGAGGAATCGATTGAGAAGGTTTAGCATATTTTTACTAAAATCCAGTGTTGAAGAATAGAAATAACCAGCACCAAGAGATTTCACCAGATTATATTGGTTTTATTCATACATGGAAACATATCCGATTGAATATGATGATACATATATGATTGGCGATATGATAACCACTATGAAAATGAGTAATATATGACTCAAAATCCGACTCAAATTCAAATAATATTCGAACTTTCCGAATAACAAATTAGGATTTCTGAAATACAATTGACTAATCTGAATTACATTAGATGTTTTCTGATATTCAATTGACTAACCTGAAATTCAATTGACGCTTTCTGAAATTGAAGTGACTAAATTTGAAATACAATTGACGGTTTCTGAATAACATCTGGAAATGTTGTAGTCTGGATTGATCGCAGATTTTATTACTTTACCTTTGGTAGTAGTCTCTTGGTAGATTTGGATAATCACCAAATAAAATATGCTAACTGACAGAAACTACAACAAGCAGAAAGAGCTGTTCAAGTTTTGAATTTTTTTTGGTAAAACATAGATAGTATAGGTAGCAAGGAGTAACTGATTAAAATTTGGAGAAAAAAAAGACTTGAAGCTTTTTTCATGTAAACATTTTTTGTTAAATAGTGTCACAATAATTGCGAATTATTAGTTCCGAATTGTGACCATGGACTGAGTGTAGAGCCCTTCATTTTTTCCAAATATTAATTATTTACCTACTTCTTGCTATACTATCTTTGTTTTCTAGAAAAATTTTAAAATATAAACATCTACTTCTTGGTGTTTCTTTCCAACACACGACAGTTATGACTGTCATTATCAATGACAATTCAGATAAGTTATCAAATAACAGTGTAGTTTTTTGAAGCCAATGGGCAATGACCTTGGAAGATATTGCTCACACATTTTTTTATCTCATAATTTTATTATTAAGGGTTGAATAGAGCAACCTCTTAAGTTTTCCTCCAATAATTTTTTTCGTGGAAAATAAAATTGTTTCTTGGTTTCCCATTTCATTCAAGAGAAGAAATTTTCCTGCAAAATTTCGACACAGTCGATACTTTTCTCGCAATGAATCAAAACTTACAAGTAGTGGCGACCAGTTTCCATACCATTCTTCGAATATATATTCCATAGTTTCTCGGATGAATGTCATAATTCCAAAAGAAAAATCGAAATCTTCGCTTAGGGTAACAAGAGATTTTCTCTTCCCATCAATACTAAAGTGAACTTTATCTTGGTGTTAAATTTATTATTGATTGTTCGTTAAGAAATACTCCTCTAGTATTATTAATATTATTATATTATATTAATTAATAGTATATTCTAAAGCAAGTTGCATTATGATGCGAAATTCGAAAACGAGCGACGAAGAAGCGAGTTTTCGAAAGCATGAGTGTTGGAATTGCCTTCTCCAACGAGTATTAGACGATATTCTTTCTATTTTAGTCAAGTTTTGTGAAATACTCTCGAAATTCAAATGGAAATTCAGATAAGTGACTTTCGTATTGTATCTTGGCAGTTGGTGTGACTTACGAAATTTGACATATTATGGAATTTGAATTGATTTGATTTGAAAATTGAGAGGATTTGAGGTCAGTGCTGACAACCCCAAAACGAAAAATATATCTGAAAACAATACTGTTAAGAGTCTTATTACAGGAATACTTTTAGTACTGTAATGAACTCATTACGATACTGAAATAGAAAATAGTATATTCTAGAACAAGTAGCAGAATGAGCTCCTATTCCAACACGAATGCATGATTGTTGGAATTGCCTTCTGCAACGAGTATTAGACGATATTTTTTCTATTTCAGTCGATTTTTGTGAAATACTTACGGAAATCAAATAAAAATTCAGACTAGTGACTTTTGTATTGTATCTTTGCAGTTGGTGTGACTTACGAAATTTGACAGATTATGGAATTTGAATTGATTTTATTTCAAAATTGAGAGGATTTGAGATCAGTACTGACAACCATAAAAATATACCACTACTATAAGTACTATAATCTTAGACTATAATGAACTCATTAGGATACTGAATTAGAGAAATAAATATTCGCATTGACTTAGTTGATGAACCTCAACTTTCCATTGTTGCTGTGAGTTAAACTATGTCATCTTTAAAGTTAAAAATGGGATGAAAAATAAATTAACTTCATGCTTATTGGTCTCGAATGTGACTCCCAAATGGCAATCCACCAAGCGAGGAGTTACCGAAGCGCTCATTAGCGTTCGTCAAATCGATAATTAATGCCGAACCATTGTTATCAAGAAGCGGACGTGGAGGCTAATGAAAATGTCCTTCGGGAGATATATGGCCGGTCCCTTCTGGTGTAACGAACGCCCGAAGGGGTTGAAAGTGTTGACTCTGTTAATTGCCGGAAACGATTCTTCAATTTCTCTAATCGATGCCTAATTAAGCAATTAATTGGGAGCTGCTACCTGTCATATTCCATCGCGGTTTCGGATTTCTGCATGAAGTTTGTTTTGATCTGTTTGTATCAGACGTAAGGCAGCTTGCGGTAGTTTCAACTATTCAAGTTTCTTGCCAACATTATACTGTATACAGGATGTTTCGAAAAAAAGGTGGTCCCGTCTCTAGGACGATAGAAAACTGAAAAATAATTGGGGTTTGTTCAGGAAAAAATTCTCGTAACGCCATCCGTGTTCAAGAAAGAAGGCGTTGAAGAAAAAAAATTATACACAATTTTTACGATTTTGCCGAAACTACTGGCAATATTGTGATGAAATTGGGTAAACATGCAGTTCACACAAGTGGATACGAGAGACCTAGGCGTAATCCGTAGCTACGTTGCCAGATTGGGATATTTATCTTGTATTTGAAGAATTTGACATATGAAGTTGATTTCCGTTATATCATTTTATAATATTGCATACGACTAAAACAAAATTTATTGGTGTTGTGATTATTGCGATACTGATTGATATTCATTTCTAAGTTGAATTTTGTGCTTGTTATCTATCAAAGCTCGACGAAACAGGAAAAATAAATAAATAACATTTTGTTTTGTTTTATTTGTAGAGACTTTTATTTGAAAGCTTTTCAAAGCGAAAATATTACCATGGAAGTGGGTGAAAAGAATTCGTTATCAGTTTTCCTTTGCGACTGTTTGATGGTTTGATTAAGAAATAATTCAATAAGCTAGAAAATCCATTCAATTAATACGTATTAATCTTATGTGATCGTATGCCTAGTTCATAACATTTTTATTTCAAAGCAAATTTTTGATGTGTTATATTGAAAACATGAAGAATAGCTATAAAATGATGTTATTCCCGATAATTCTTATTAATTTTCTAAAGATTCAAAATCATGAGCTGGAAAAGAAAATGATAACAGCATCGAGTACTAAATAAAGTGAAACCTTCTCTACAATTCCAAGGATTCTAGAGATATAATGAATGCACAATCTGGCAACAAAATCGCAAATTGTCACTGTTTGCGCATGCGTAAATTCGGCTTTCAATCTTACTTGTGTGAACTGCATGATTACCTTGTATACGAATATGTTCTGGAAGCTGATACATCCAATGAATTTGTTTTTAAGTCTGACTCTCCTAGAGGGCGCTGGTTACACGGTTCGTACCAAGTACTATTGAACATAACTTTTTCAATATCGAATTTATTCGGCGAAATTTCAACTTAAACATCATTTCATTCTCCACCAAAAAGCTACTCTTGGTGAAACTCGATACTGTGTACTGTTTTCGGGATATTTTGATCCAACCAAAACATAAGTGACTTGGCCGTTGCTCTTCCGCAACGTGAACGTGAGGTGAGAAATTAATTCGCTGTTCATAACTTTTCTGTTATACAATAGTTACGAAACGGCAGCGTCACATATTTTGACTAAGGCATAGAGTTGTGAAATAAAGACTTGTGAAGATGAAGAGTGTAGAGTTAGCAGCTTGGCTCTACATTAGATCTGATAACTTTTTGACAATATATACGGCCTCGTCTTGTCAATATTTTACATGGAATTTTTTTGGTTGGATTTCAGATCTTTAAGTACGTTGTATGACGAAATCTTTTTAATTTGTTTTTTTTCCCTCAATAATAATTCAATAAGATATAATTATTGCGAGATCTATTTCAAGTCAAACTAATTCACAAACTATGTTCAAAATGAACAATGTACGAAGTTGAGAAATATACCTATACCTACCTAGGTTCAAACTGCGATCGCGATGTATTTGCGAGCTGCCATCACAACCATTGTATGAAGACTCCTATTTTTATACAATGATCACAACGGGAAATTGCACAATGGAAACTGTGGTTGAGGTTATTATTACAGAGAAATTATATTTGGTGTAACCAACCTTAAATATCAACGAGAAAATCATAAAACCTACTCCTGCAGTCAAATATCTTGGTATAAACATCGACAATAAATTGAACTTCAACCTACATACAAAATTGATGAAGAGAAAAACCATTTCAAGAGCTGAACATTTCTCTAATTTAACCTACAGAAAACAAGGCATCAACAACAAAAGTGCATCAATAATATATAAAACAATCTGTAGGCCCATATTAGAATACGCACACCCATTGTTTGCAAACTGCAAGCAACCAGCAATTAAAAACCTCATGACTGCAGAGACGATAGCATTGAGAGCCATAACTAGAATGAGAACATCCCAATAATGCACTTCATAATCCTCCGAATCATCTACTTTATCTGAAAACCAAAATAGAGCCTATTAAGATAAGGATAAACAGGTTGAATAAAGCATTCTATAAGAGGTTAACGCAATTACCCGAAGTGATCTCCCAATATCAAGAGGACAGAAGGAATACATCCAAAAGAAAATATCCAGAACTTCCACTCCTAACTAAAATCAAAAATTTAAACTAAGAAAATTCAAAATATGTAACATTTTAATTTTTTATTTTTACTTAAGCAATGATTGAATATATCAAAGATTGTAAAATTACAGGCTGAAGGACCCATGGTCGTGGCCAATTGCAAATGCAATAAAGAGCTGTTATTATTATTATTTGGTGTATATACAAATAAGGCCGAGCGCTTTATTTTATCCCCTTATTCAAAATATGGGGGTGATTTCTAACAAAAGTTCTTGAATATTTTTTTTACATTCATAACAAGCAGTCCTCCGTTTATATCAATTTTCAGACCACTAGCATCGAAATAGGCGGAAGAAAAATACAAACTTACCTATACATCCTCTGGTCCTAAGGGTTCGGGGGTGAAAGTTTCAAGTTTAAAAATTTTTCAGTTGTGAGTGTACTGAAACTAGCTCTCATACCAAATTTCAACTTGATAGGACATCGGGAATTACCCGATTACCGTTTTTATGATCATCAGTGAGTGAGTGACGAAATCGGGGGTTTTTAGATATCTATAAAATCTAAAGTGTACGAGCTATGCACTTGAAACTTCACACGTTTGATAAGTTTACTACTGGCATTATATCCTGAGAATTTTTTCATCTGCTATATTCCAAACTCAAGGTAGATAGATAGATATACTTGATTTGGTCTCTAACATATACCTACCAGAAGGTTTAGATCGTGTCACAAATTTCCATGAAGCTTAAACTAATAATACACAACCAATCATCAACAAACTCTTATAGCTCCCCAAAATCATCTTCATAAAAAAAAACTCCTCAAAGAATAATAACATTTTCGATATAGAAAATTCTTCAAAACAATTTTGGACTTATTGTTATTTTTACAAATGAGAGGGGTTCAAAAATACGATGAAACACTTCGAGAAAAGGAAGGTGCCCCCAGATTTGAAAATTATGTAAAAGTAATAACTAATGTTATAAATTTCAATTTTGGCCTTCAACTTGAAATTAAAAAAAAAGTTAGGGAAGGCCGTTGTTGTCATTATGAGTTTTTCAAAACCGAGATCGTCAAAACACAGGACATGAAATTACAGAGCATCACCATCTGACAAAAGGTTCATGAAACATAAAAACTTTCCTAATAATGACAGACCAAGTTCTATGCCTCATTATTTTGATTATATGACCTGTCAAAATGATGTCAGTACGAAGATGACATTACAATATGACGACATTGCTAGAATCAAAAGATGAACTGAGGTCCAAAACATTCTCAAGCGATGTGCCAGAGCTTTCCCAATCCAGGTACATCTTGGCCAAATATAGAATACAAGTGATAGAACCGCAGCAGCCTACTGTTACATGTGAAGATTTGATAGACATTTGCGATGAGAAAAGCGAACATTATCATCCTGGCCCTAGAGCATTAGGTATTAAAGAGTAAGCCTCAAAATCTCTATAATCATCATAATCATAACTTCGTTCTAAACATTTCCAACACATTTTTTGTTTTTTGATGTGTCCATCATCTCAATCACATCATCAAAGTACGGTATTTTCCATCTCTTCTCCTGCCATTTTTTATTCAAGTATGTGAAAGTGGTAAAATCTGATATGATAAAATATCTGTGAGCCTATGAATCGAAAATGGTATTCATTTCGATGAGTACTATTTTGAATTTATCGATGTTTCAAGAATGTTCTCGGTATGGCCACCGCATAGAAAAAGTTTTTTTATCAGTTCTTCTTTTTCTCAAAACAAAATTTTTTTCCAGATTATTACCCTTATGACGGAATATTCAGACTCACTTGGGATACGTTCGTCCAGCTTTTATACTGCGTGTTTCTTCCGTGCTTGTACTGCCACCAGAAGTACTTGATGTGCTTGGACAGATGTTACGCATGTTGTTCCAGACAATTTCGGATAGCTGAGGAAAAATACACATTTGAGAACTGCCTGTGTAACTGTTGCTTTTTAGAGTACGAGTAGAAGGCTATTGATAAGAGATATACAAGAGTGATATGTTAGATTAAGCCTAACGCTAATATATTTCCTTTGGATTTCACTTTTTTTATTCTCGGCAATTTGTTCCCTCTAATCTCACCAAAGTGAGGTTGAATTTATTTTTTTTTTGAAGAAGATTATCACCTGTATTCAACTTTTTCGAAATCCTCAGAGAATAGACAACTTTTCAACTGAAGAGATCCAGTGCCTTTTTCACACAACCTCAAATCGAATTCGGTACTTTTTCCAAATCGTGAATTTCAACCCTTCTTTTCAAAATCCCTAAATAATATTCCGTTTTACTTTTATTGCATTAATTGAAGCAATCATATACAGCAATATTTTCGGAAAAAACGGATTCGAAAAGTATTTGGTTGTACCTTTGGAATGAGAGAAATTCAAAAAGGAAAAAATCAACAATTTTATACAACATCAAATATCTGTAAATCTGCGAGACTTTTATGCATTCTGATCTACACTTTGTATTTGGTCCACGTGGTCTTTTTGGGACATCATGTATATGCAGCGTTTGAACGTTTTAAGCTCAGACGAGGTCGCTGCATGTGCTGTGACTTCTGTTTATCATCTATTTGATCGGATTGTTTTGAAGTACCAATTTTTGTGAAGAACCATTCCTGCTTCTTATGAGCTTAGCAATGAAAAGGCAACGATGTATTATTGTGATAATATCAACCGAATATTGCAGAATGTATCCATGCAAACGTATCCAATTCAAATTAAAAAGATCAAACTTCAAAACAAACGAATTCATCTGTAACTTGAATAATCTGAGTAAAAGTTATTTTACAATGAATTTTTGTCAGTGTTCTGTATCACCATCTCCAAGGTCTTAAAAGGCCAATGTGTAAGTCCATTTTTACTGAGAAAATTCTACAAACTTGAAAAATCTCAAAAAAAAATCACATTTTTGAACAAATTCAATTGTCTTATCATGCTTATAATCAGAAAAATTAGATCTGCGTTTTAAATCAAATGTTCAAATTTTCCTCCATTAACTTTCTTGAAATAATGTTGACTGAAAACCGTCTACGACAAGGTTCAGCATAATTGGAGTTATTTGACGACAAGTATCCACAATTCGTTGGCAGTTCATCCAAATTTTCAGTATGAGTCACAAAAATTTGAGTTAATAAATTGATTTTCGGGGAAAATGGTTCATCAAAATTAAGTTTTTCATACACCGTTGTGAAGAGGCTTTCAAGACCTTTCAAATGAAGTATCACAGCGGCCTGCGATATCTAACAGGCCAGAATAATGCTTTAAAATGCGACGTTGCCGGAAACCCCACAAGGGGTTGTACCAGGCTTACGACTTTGCACTCGCAGTAGTGTTTTGAAGCGTAACATGTGATATAGTTCGTATCAGAAATTCGACCGGGTGTAAAAAGGTTTGTGTTTTTTTCGTGTTCGTGTGATCGTTTTTTCAATCAATAAATAAAGTGAAAGTAAGTGTTGGTGATTGAATTTTTGGACTTTTAGTGTTCATATCTGAAAGGATTATCAACAGGAAGATTTTTCATTTTAATATTTCTCAAACTTTCATTTGGAAATCTTCGATTTGAGTACTTTGCCTCGTACTTGTGCAGTGCCTGGTTGCAAAAGCAACTATAAATCTACTAATGAGAAGGTGTCGGTATTTAGATTTCCGAAATATCCCGCGAGGAGAAGAAAATGGCTTAACGCAATTCATAGAGAAAGTAGCTTTAAAGTCAACGATAACACTGTATTTTGTATAAAACATTTTGTAGATTCCCAAATTTTGAGAAATAACTCTTATCCAACCGCCGAAGGTTCAGTATTAATATACCCCGAAAAATTCCTAAATTAACCGAAGATGCATTTCCTTCAATTTTTCCAAATCGACCGAGTTACATGACGTCTTCAGCTACTCCTAAAAGAACTGATCCTGAGGAACGGAGACAAAAATTAGTTGTCGATAATGACAATGTCTACACCGATTGGGACAAACCAGATCAGATCGATTTTCCGACTTTTGTTATCATTTCAAAGACAAGGCAATTATCAACTTCTTTTCCAACGTTAAAGAAAATGACTTTGTTTAGTTCTACAATATAAATTTTGAGGGGGTATTCCCGAAAATATCATCGAGGTTTTAGATCTTCAGTAATTTGAGAATCGAAGTCGTATTTAGAGACGAAGTTGAACTTACCCATTTCTAATTTCGAGTGATTATTAGGAGACAAGTATATTTGTGACTTTTTTCCTCTTCTGATGTTCATTCACCTACTTTATTCGCTTCAGCTAGTAAAATAATTTCCATTCTGATTGTAATCTTGTGGAAGTCAATACAAAGCTACCTCCTCGTGGTGAGTTCTGGATTATTTGCGATTGAATATTAAGAAAATGCTGTTTTGTTTCCCACCCTACAATTCTTTACTTCATTGTGAATTGAAATAAATTCGAAATTATATCGAAAACAGTACGAATTTCACAAGAAAACCGTATACTCCCTATATCTATGCGTGCCACTTGATACGCTGCTGATGGTAACAACGGCAACATCTAACCTTCCGGCCTGTTAGATTTAGTAGGCCGTGGTATCACTTAACCCCTCTCCCCTATTAAATTTTTAAGGGTTGACACGCCTTCTCTCAAGGGGTGCTCGTTCACTACTCAAATATATGTTAAAAGATGTCTCTCGAACAAAATCATTCAACGTGTTTCAGGAAAATTTTCCGATCACTATGGGATAAAAAATATACGGGGTGTCTGAAAACAAACACATTGTATATACGTCTAATTCACCCTGCATAACAAGAGCATTTAACTAGAGAATGATTGTGCTAGTTGAAATACATAATTTTGACTACAAGAATTTTGAATATTAAATTAAAAATTATGATAATAATACCTCGAAGTTTACAAAATATTAGTTTGTTGTGTTCTTTTTGCATGTTAGTGTAGCTTCCTGACAAAATAACTCAGTTGTAAGAAGAGGTGAACACGTCGAAATTATAAGGGTTCCGTTTTCTGCATTTTTTCACAGAACTCTGAGGACTAGTGAAAAAGTTCAGAACAGTTATTCAATGCGCGTCATGAGTGTGCAACTCTTAAAATGATCTGCCAATCACTCCGTTAGTACCATAACGTCACAATTTCCTTCTAACAGCCTCCTAAGACGGCAAATGACCAGGAAATAGCGGGTCCACTCCACCTCATACCACTAATCAAAACCCACACACCGTATAATTAAAATACGTGGAAACATCTCAATTTTTCTGGCAACGCTCAAATTGGCAATAAAGTGGCATGCTAAAAGTGGGGTCACAGAGTGGTCGGGCTACTCGTGATCACAGACCGAGGCGGTCTTCGATGCGTGTCGACTCTGTGCCCCCTGACCCTTGTTCTATGGCCGGTTTCCTCCATCCATAACTGTAGCCACGCTACCTAACCTAACTCGATCCTGCCCATATCCGTCTTCAATATTATTTTAATTATACACGTACTCGAAAACATGTGAATTACCGTAACTTTATTATGGATGCAGTTTCCCGCAGGTCGTGGCTGGCTGTTCTTGTAGCAATACCGGCACCAACGCTGTCAGCGTTAGGGATAATGAACCATAGAATATTGAACATGAGGAGTCAATGTTGCCAACTTTTCAAAATCGGGTGGCAAATTACTGTTGTGGACTGTATCCAGATGATTGATCTGAAGATGGAAGTGTAAAAACATTTATTCTACATCATTCACAATCATAAAATGGGTAAGTTACCCCCATGATGCTAATACAGTAAAAAATACAAACATTAACATCATTTTTATCAAGTCGAGTGACATTATCCTACTAAAAACAGAGGTAATCTAGAGAAGTTGAAGTGAGAGGTCACATAAAGTCAGACTTAGACGTTAAGACAATTCAACTAACTCAATTTTAAATACAACATATACACTGACAGAGCCCTCAATGAAGTTGATTGCGAGAGCCTCTTTATTCCATCAGAAAAACAGAAGGTTTGAATAAGGTGTTCTAAGATAAGACCGAGTTGAAATAATGAGATAGGCCGAGAGCGTTGAAAGATAATAATAATAATAATAATAAATTTATTTCTGCAATTAAAATGTTACAAGAACAATAACACAGAAAAAGTCAATAGGAAAAAAAAGCAAATTACAATTCAAAAAATTCATCAAAAGAATATACAGTTTTCTCAATCAAAAGGCGTCTCAGTTTCATTCTGAAAACAGATATAGAACGTGCATTCTGTAAGTCAGAGTCAAGTGCATTGAAGAACTTGCAACCCATGTATATGAAACTCTTCTGGTAGAAGGTGGTTCTATGTTGCACTGGTAGCAGTGACGATTTGAACCGAGTTGAGTACGCATGATCAACCCTGTTCTTAGAAAGTGAGCGCTTGTTTTTGTAAACATAAATACATGCTTCATATATGTAAAGACTAGACAATGTCAAAATTCCTAAATCATGAAAAGCCTCCCTACATGATTGCCTATACTTTAAATTTGCTATAATTCTTATTGCAAACTTCTGCAGAATGAAGACCCTATTAGCTGTAGTACAGTTTCCCCAGCATAAAATCCCATATCTAAGGTGAGAGTTGAAAGTGCTATAATATAGGCTTAGTAGCATACTTATATTGCAATAGTTGGACATGAACTTGAGTGCATAACAACTTCTTTTAAGTCTTTCGCAGAGATTATCAATTTGTGGATCCCAGTGCAATCTGTCATCAACCAAAATACCGAGAAACTTTACTGTGTCCGTTGTGGTTAGATACAACTCATCATCAGCATTGAAAATTGATCAATGAGATCAGTACAGTTAATATGAGAACATCAATAATATCAAAATCAATATTAATAACGTTGGTCTAAAAGAGAGTGCAAAATTTACAATCAATACAACATTTACAAGTAAACAAGATTGGTACGTTCATCAGACAAATAGAAGATACAATTGATATATTATGAGAGAAAAAAAGTACTATGAGTGAATAAAGCCACTATTCCTTTGATTATGAGAAGGGCAGAAGCCACGAGATCTTACCTGTAAGTAGAGTCAGATGAATGAACCTGAGAATACGTGTTCATAATGAGGAAATCATACCAATTGATTGAGTTCACCTTTATCCAGGGTGAAACAAGGACAAGAGGATGTCAACCAGTTTCATGTGTATTACAATGAACCGTTAAACCAAATTAAAGAAGTTCACATCATTCTGCGGGAGATCGACTACTTCCAGGGTTCACTCTCCAGGTTTGAGAATTCATTCATCCGAAACTCAGAACAATTATTAGAAATGAGTTATAAGAGAAATGAGAAATGGAATGAACTGATTAAAATAACGAGAAGAGCGTGAGAATACAATTAATCAGTATTTATAACCAGAGAAAAAGAAATTAGAATGTTAAAAATTGTGGTGTAACTTCGCCATTTCCATGTGAGAAATCTAGAGATATCTGAAAATCCATATGCATTATAATAGTATATTCTAAAACAAGTTGCAGAATGAGCTCCTATTCCAACACGAATGCGAAGTTCGAAAACGAGCGACGAAGGAGCGAGTTTTCGATAGCATGAGTGTTGGAATTGCCTTCTGCAACGAGTATTAGACGGTATTTTCTCTATTTCAGTCAATTTTTGTGAAATACTCTCGAAATTCAAATGCAAATTCAGATTAGTGACTTTTGTTTTGTCTCTTGGCAGTTGGTGTGATATACGAAATTTGACAGATCACGAATCGATTTGATTCGAAACTTGATTCGATCGGAGGTCAGTACTGACAACCATAAAACGAAAAATATAACTGAAAACAATGCTGTAATGAGTTTCATTACAGCACTACTTTTAGTACTGTAATGAACTCATTACGATACTGAAATAGAGAAAAATATAATAAAATATACATTTTTGCGAGTGCACGTAAACGAAGTTAATCGAGTTGTCCAGTAAATTGAGCAGAACGAATGACTATCACCAATATTTTTGTAGATTCTTTAGGATCTTGCACGTGGGCAAAAATTGAATTCTTTTTTTTTTTGTGCACAATGTAAAGTTTCGAGTAATTCGTTCAATCTATATCTTTACTATATTATAAATGTGAATGTCCGTGTGTTTGTGTGTTTGTTTGTCCTCTATGGACTCAGGAACTAGATGACCGATTTTGATGAAACCTCCACTATAATGTAGAGAATTTATTTTGGAAGGTTTTCATATAGTGTTCATTCCTATATCACGAAGGAATGAGTTTTCATAAAAAAGGCGGTAATTACCCCGGTTCATCAGGCTTTGACGGCCGACGCTGGGTAAACTATAAGAAATAGAGAAACATGATCGCAGACAATTTTGTAGTGCTCAAAAAGTTCTATGAGAAAGTTTGCGACGGCAATTTTTAACATTTTCAATTCAATCCAAAATAATGGTCAATTTTAAGATGGCTCCCAACTGGCATGGAATTAATTCATATGAAAATGAATGTGTTTGTTATCTGCGGAATTTATTCCTAATTTAAAATGCTTTTTACAGTATAGTTTTCTAATAGATAGTTCAAAAGTTGCCGCAGGTTGAACGAATGCGAATTAGAGCAAAAAATCATTGAATCTACAAAAAGTTATGAATGTGGGGTTGCGGACGTTTCAGTACCGTTTTGAATTGAAACATTACGCGAGCGGGTTTGAGCTAGTTTGGAAATAAAATTGGATCTGGTAGGTACTGTTGCAGTCTGGATCTAGGTTTTTTCGAAGATTTTTCGTGTTTCAAAATATGAAAAGCATGAAAATGGAATAATTAATAATTCTCAGGAGCCGGCTGATAACACCTTTTGAGTTGAACTAAGTTACACCAATGTGGTGACTTTGAGGAAATCTTACTTAAATCTTAGCACAATCAAGAAGAGAGAGATATCAGTATCATTCATAGATCGCGTTCAATCAGTCAGCTGAGTTCCGGAGACCATAGAGATGGACTTGGAGTTGAACTAGCCATGAGCGTAGACAGAAGTGAGATCGAACTGGTACATGGTTCAATTTTCAACACCAACACTGTTAAACGAGATGGCTGTGTCCCGGTATTTCGCGAATGAGGGGATGTTAACTTCGGTTCGGCTATCCACTTTCTGGTCAGTACGCTCCTGGATCGTTGGTTTCCCAACAAGGTGCAATTCATTAAACTTTTGACGGACAATGCAAGACATCATAATTTTTTATCGGGCCTAAGTGGCAGGTCGGCCGATTTATCAGCCATTAAGGAGCCCGCCTGACCTACAAATCGGCATTCATTTTGATTTCACCACGGTCGATGTCTTCTTTTTTCGGTTGTGAATGTGTGCGACTTAAAAGGCGAAAGCCTGTTTCGCCGATTGTCGATATTCTCCAAAGAGCGATAAGCCAAACCGCAAAGGGCTACCGGATTGTGGTAACACTGGTCCGATGTGACGCAATCCGGTTGGTATAACTCGTTGCGCAGAAAATTGGTACGGTGAAACGGATGCATCGAAGTTTGAAGGTTTTTTGGCTACTTGCGATGTACATTTTTTCCTATCAACATGTTCAGCATGAGTCGTTATTGAATGAATGTCTGCACATGTAACGTTATTGCTTCTGTTTGGAAAATAATTCGAAATTGTTTTTCTTTGCTAAATCATAAACAGCTTTAACTGGCATACTTACAAAGTATTTCACGGTCGGTTGAAGCTTGTTATGAGGAATTCAAAAAAACATAATCTATAGGTGCAGAGTTGAGCGGTAGAATGGTATAAAATGAATAGGTTTTGAACCGAAAAGTCCTAATGACAACGTTCAACCAATTGATGGTTTATTTTCCAACTTTTTTGGCTCACACGCCACGAAAAGGAAATGACCGTATATGTACAGGGTGGGTAAAAATGGTGATACCTGAACTACAATTTTTTAACCGTGAGAGATAAAGGAAAATGAATGACACTTCACGGTGGTCTTTTTTAGAGAAACTGATAATGCCATTAACTGCATTCCTTTATCATCTTTTGTTTTTGAGTAATTGGCCAAAAATTCAGCGATTTCAGCGATTTCAACTTTGGCCATTATTTCCGTTTCTGTTTGTGCTAGGATGTTGAAATCAAAACATTGTGCAGGCACAATAGCGTACTTTGTTTATTCTCAAGAGGTTTCTTTGCTGGGCTATAACAGAAAGTAATAGTTTGGAATGGCTTAGAAGGAATCGCCATTTTTTCTCGTTGCAGAAATATGTCATACATCATACATCGCCCTCAGATTCTTTCCGATATCATGAAAAATAGTTTGTATTTGAAATTTGAAATGTTGAGTATTAGGTAGGCTGAGTCATATGTCTCTACGCATGGTGTCAATATAATTTTGCCATTGAATACTTGATTAAATTCTCCGTGGTTTGATCTCTGTTCAGAACAACTGTCAATTATTAGAATTCGTAGTCATTATTGCCGACAATATGGAAATGGCGATTCTTTCTAAGCCATTCCAAACAATTTGTTTTCATGAGAAAAAAAAAACACAATTTTATGTTATAGCTCAGCAAGGAAATCCTAGCACAAACAGAAACGGAGATAATGGCCAAAATTGAAATCGCCAAAATTGAAATTTGGGCCAAAATTGAAATCGCCCAAATTTCAATTTTGGCCTATAACTCGAAAACAAAAGGAGATAGAGGAATGCAGTTGATGGCATTATCAGGTTCTCTATTTTCTTCTATCTCTTGAGGTTAAAAAATTGTAGTTCAAGTATCACCGATTTTGCCCACCCTGCAAAATCAAAATTCGTTGTCCATCAAGGGTAGATATCTCCAGAGCTATAGTAATTACAATATAACGCATGACACATTCTCAAGCTCTTTTTTCCTGGCTAATCCAAATTTTGGATTCTGAACGAAAATGGAAAAAACTGCTTTTTAAGTAATGCGAATTACTATACCATTTCCAAGTATAATTCAGAAATTGTCAAGTGTATTTCAGATTAGTCACTTCAATTTCAAAAAGCGTCAATATAATTTCAGATTAATCAGTTGAATTTCAGAAAACATCAAATGTATTTCGGATAACTCAATTGAATTTCATTTAATACTAATCTGATATTTTACGAATGTCAATTGACGATTTCTGAATTATAATTGGAAATGGAGTAGTTTTTTAGAGGCACTTTCTAAAGAGTGGGTCATTTGAATGCAATTAATATTAAATTTTTGGATCCAGCCATTTTCAAGATATGACACGGATTTCTGATTTTTCGAATGTAAATTATAGTTTGAATTTCTCTTATCTAGCTGAAAATTTTGTCCTGATTTCAAAAGTGTATATAACCTAAATAATCCACAAAAAAGATATGAATATGAAAATCTGGAAATGATAGGTCGGTTCTGATTTCAGATTTGGATCAGTCAGAAAAAATCCGTTTTCATCTGATATAGTTCTAGAGGTCACCTCAGTAGCCAACGAGTTTTGCCTACTCTGTATAAGAAAATGTCAAAAATTTCAATAAGAATTGGCCAACATAGAATCTGTTCCATTCATTTCCATTTATTTATTATTTTATTTTTTCCTCTCTGTGTTGGATGTAGGTATAGAATTATTTCATGTTATAGTGTTTTCAATTCAATTTTGTTCAACTCATTTTTATCATTTTACATTAATGAGTGAAATAAACATTGATTGATTAATTTTATTTTATTTTTAATTTTATTGAGAAAGCAAATCCTAAAGTTTAATCTGGATCACACTTAACAGTACCAAAGATGCATGGCTGCGGCTGGGATGATTTCTTCGAGGTTTGTATACTATTATCAAATTTTGATAATAATTCTGATTCTGTACTTGCTTTGATTAGCACTATGAAATCATTTCCCTTGATAAAAATATTTTTTTTCGCAATTGGATATTCTGGCCCCGTTTCAAAATCTGCGATAAGTATGGCGCTCGCACTAGTGTCACATCGTGTAGCACGGAACCCCAAGACGTGCCAGCTCTACCAGCGAGAAGCCGAAGGGACCTATCGCCATCAATTCGACAAACATGACACGCTAATATATTTAATATTATTGCCAGGACTAATACGTGCAGATATTTCAGAAATGGACACGATAAAATACAAGCCGTTTTAGAATAACAAATTTACCATCGTTCAATGACATCATCCGGTAAATAATATATGGGGTTAACAGATTCGAACTCGCAAGAGTTCATGTTGAGTACCTGACATGTTTTATTCAGCGTTGCGCTCGCAACAATAGACGCCGATGGATGTCACTTAGAGAGGAAGATACGTTGTTTTGTTTCAGCAAGAGCGTGTTGGAATTTTTTCTTCAGATTCATCAGCTTCAATCACTTTGGGATCAGCGCGCCTCTTCTTATTAGGGACCTACAGCATTTGGACACCTGTTAAAAATCGAAGTTGTTCAGATTTTGTAAAAGTACTGTTAAAGACTGTATCCAGATAATTGAGTTGGAGATAGTAGTGTAAACATTAAAATTCACAATCATAAAATGAATAAGTCACCCGCCATGAAGTTAATACAGTGAAGAAATACAAATATTAAAATCATCTATAAACTCAGAGTGACATTAGTCAACTAAAAACAGAGGTAAACTAAGGAAGTTCAAAAGAGAGATCATATGAAGTCAGACTTAGACTTTGGGACAGTTCAACAAATTCAATATTAAACAGAACGTTTACAGTGATCGAGCAATCAAAACAGTTGATTGTGAGAGCCCCTTTATTCGATCAGAAAAATAGAAGGTTGAATAATGAATCATCCAAGTAGACTGAGTTGTAATTAAAATCAAATTAGGACTAAGAGAAGATACAAGCATTGAAATCTTAATTGTCTAAATCTTTTCATCATTGCAAGATTCATTCAACAAGTATGAGAGCAGAATAATATAACAATCAATATCTATGACGTTGGACTATAAGAGGGTGCAAAATTAATCAATCGATACAGCATATACAGTGACAAACTGCTTTGAGGAAGCAGGATTTGTGTTCATCAGAAAAATAGAGGATACAACTGAAAAATTATGAAAAGTATGACATGAAAGCACTATGGATAAATAAAACCACTAATCCTCTGGTTTTGAGAAAGCAGAAGGCTTGAGATCTAACTTGTAAGGTGAATCAGATGAATGAATTTGAGAATTTTATGTTTATAATGAGGAGATCATACCAGTTGATTGATTCCACTTCGTTTCATGAAGAGAAAGACTGATTTCCAAGATTCACCATGGCTGTGAAGAATTCAATAATCTGAAACTCAAAAACAGTAATTAACAAGAGTTACGATAGGTGAACATTTGAGAAGTGAAATGAATTGATGAAAGAATGAGATGAACATGATAATACACTCCCCGTCAATAAATTCCGGACAAGCTAAATTTTTGGCGAAGTCAACACCGTGTATCTTTTTTCGTGGTGCTGCGATTTTGTTGAAATTTTCACCAGGTATAGTACTTGGTCTTGTTATATTAACTTGAAATTTACCTTGCAAAAATATCTGCAGTTTATCCCTTATACAGGGAGAAACAAAACCGTGTTTCATACCCTCCATTTCTAAACACCCTGTGGAGAATTTTAGGCTGAAAATTTGATATCATTTAGTTTTAATTTGAAGTGTGATCCTTTTTTAACAAAATGTTTCTTGATTTACGTCAGTATCTGCTTTAAAAAAAAGATACACATTTTCAAAGAAAGTGTTGCATTTTTTCAATTTTTATAACAATTTAAAACATCACAATACCTTATCGACTAGCAGACATGAACAAACATCTGAAAATGAATAACGTGTATTTCCACCTCGCTTTCTCATCACTTCTACCATATGACGTGGCATACTTCCAATGCATTTACGATTTGCTTCTGGGGGAAGCAACAATTTCTGTTAATGAAAAACAATGCTAGGATTCACGTTGCACGGGTTGTAACAGAATACTTTAAAGAGGCTAATGTTCAACGATTCGTGTGGCCAGCCAGAAGTCCGGATTTAAATCCAATTGAACATGTATGGGGTATGCTAGGTAGACATGTTCGAAATCGGCAGCCCAACACCTTGCCCGATTCACGAACAGCCCTTCTTGAAGAACGGGAAAATATTCCCCCAAAAGCAATTCGGAAATACATTGAAAGTATGCCACGTCGTATTGTAGAAGTGATGAGAAAGCGAGGTGGAAATACTCGCTATTCATTTTCAGATGTTTGTTTATGTCTGCTAGTCGATAAGGTATTCTAATGTTTTAAATTGTTATAAAAATTGAAAAAATGCAACACTTTCTTTGATAATGTGTATCTTTTTTTAAAGCAGATACTAAAGTAAATAAAAAAAAATTTTGTTAAGTAAGGATCACACTTCAAACTAAAACTCAATGATACCAAATTTTTCGCCTCAAATTCACCACAGGGTGTTTAGAAACGAAGGGTATAAAACAAGGTTTTGTTCCTCTTTGTATAACCGATAAACTACAGGTATTTTTCGAAAGTAAATTTCAGGTTAATATACAAAACCCAATACTACACCTAGTGAAAATTACAACAAAATCGGAGAACCACGAAAAAAGATACAGGGTGTTGAATTCGACAAAAATTTTGCCTGTCCGGAATTTATTGACGGGGAGTGTATAATAAATTAGTATTCATTACCAAAGAGAAAGACATGAAAATGTTCATCCTAGGGTCAGTCATCACCATGTGAGAAATCTAGAGATGTCTGCAATTCTATGAGAACTGAAAAAAATATAATAAAATATATATCTTAGAGTGGTAAGGACAAATAATTTAAAGAACTTGATCCCTAAATTGAACAGAATTAATGAGAATTGCGAATATCTTCATAGATTTTGATGATCTAAAACTTTGGCACATTTTCATACCTTATGAAGAACATGGAAATGCAACAATTAATAATTCTGAGAATTTACATACCTTTTTCGAGAAGTACTCACTCCAAGAATGAAAGGGTGAACAAATATTTAAGCGAGGTGACTTTTAGAAACTTTAACTACAAGCTGGGTACACGAGAAGATCTATTCACAGTCAAAGCTGAAGAATAAAAAAAAGAATTATTAATTCAATCGCTGGTCTAAGTACCTTTCATATGGGGATGGCAGACCTGCAAACTAATGAATTAACAGCCAAGGCTCTTGAGAATGTCTATTGCAGTCAAGTTTTGTGAAATACTCTCTAAATTTAAATAAAAATTGGGATTCTCCTAGTGACTTTTGTCTGTATCTTGTCGAAGGTTTGAGTGGTAGATCTGATGCTCGGAAACTTGTTGAATGTTTCTAGGTGTAGCATGGCTCATTATGAAAGTTCAAAATAGATATACATTTTTATCTTGACTGAATCGGAAAAAAATTGTTTACGAAAAAAAGTGTTTCTTCTTCAAGAATCTATTGTTAAAATATATGTCAGAGACTCGTTGTGTATGAGTACCAAGTTTCCAAAAAGACGAAAGACAATAAGTTCTTGAAAAAATTCCTGTATTATCTGTATTAATTGAACACTCAAGGGGCTATTTTGTAAGAAATTATTCAAACCATGAAGGTAGCTATAAACAACCTTAATTGAACAGTATTCAAATAAATCTAATCTGTATTGTCCATCGCCCAGTTGTTGGTAACTAATACCGTCTACTACACAGACAGTTTCGGCTTTGTTTCGAGTCACAATAATACATCATCAATTATATTCTTCATTTTCGTCGGCAATTAATTTCCCTTTGTTAAAATGTGATATCTCTCTATGGGGGAACTATAATACTCTATCATGTAGGACATTACGGCAATTTCCTGTTCGGTTTGTTCGTCGCATGAAAACAAAGACATCACATCCGTGACTTATCGAGGCGAAAAGTGTCCAATTGGATTTCATGTAGGATTAACCTCAACAGAATATTCGCAATTGAATTTAGGGAATTTCAATGAACGAAAGATGTGTATAAAGTTGGTCCAGCACTTTTGGATTGTCGAAAAATGTTGGTTGTGCTGAATTGTGAGAAGTTTATGCTGCTTTGGGTCGTTGATTTTTTTTTTTAATTCCGTGTGGTTGTCGAGATATTTTAAAAACCGAAAAAATGGGCCAGCTCTGGACTTTTCGGAAAATTGGATTTCAGTGACTGAAGAAAAATGTGCGAATTTTTTCGAAAGTCTGTTTAATTTTCCGAAAAATCGAAATTGAAAAAAAAATATAACCCATTACTTTCGTTCTTTCTTCTCATAAATTAATGGAATTTTTAGTACATTTCTGCTGTCTTCTACCGTAAATATATTCACGAAAATTGATCGAATTTTCCGGGAAATTACGTGAATGAAAAAAAATTAGCCCAGTAGTTTCCTTTTTTTCGAAAAAAAATATGTTCGGAAAATTGTTCTTCTCGTAGGCAAAGTTGTGCTGTTGTAATTTTCGCGAATATCACTAATTCACCCATAATATAAGGAAATTGGAAAAAGTTACCCCACCACTTACTTTTCTTCTGATGAATTTTTTAATATGATTGTGCCAAGTTTTTTCGGTCAGACTTTCAGAAAAATTCAAAAGGTTCTTCCCCATATGGAGAAAATAAGAAAAATCAGTAGATCGTAGGAAAATCAGCTGTTGTGTTCGTTCAAGACATTTTGTAAAATATCTGAAGAACTGTATGGAATAAAAAAAAATTAACGGAACAAAGCAGCAAAACCTATCCAATTCAGCACAACAAAAGTTTTTTCGGAAAAATCAGAAGTGCTGGGCCAACTCCATGAACACTGTTGCCAGGTATCCTGATTTATCTACAATCTACTGATTTTTCTTATTTTCTCCATATAAGGAAAAACCTGTTTATTTTTTTCTGTTGGCTCGATTGCAGCACAATAATTTAAAATTATTTTGATGGCCCAACACATTTTTTATTTTTTAATTTTCTAATTTGCCTGAAAAAATCTAAAGAATGATCTAGAAAATATTAACGGCAAAAGACAGCATAAGATTAGCACAAATTTTTCCAGTTATTTTTGACGAAAGAGTTGGGCTATCCTTTTTTCTTTCAATTCCGAGTTTTCCGAAACTTTCGGAAAAATTTGAACGGCACAAGTCAGTGCATGTGTAGCATAAATTTAACTGAATTGAAAATATACTAAGAAAAAGAAAAAATTCTTTGCCTTTACGAAGGCCACATCGAGAACATTGAAAATGGTATTCATTTCGATGATTACTATTTCGAATTGATCTTTGTTTGAAAATATACTGCTCCACAAGAGTTAGGGATATCGTACTCATTCGTTTCGAAAAGTATGTAATCTTCGAGAAAATTGCTGTAAAATCTTAAAAACTCAATAACAACTTGAATCGATCCAATAAAAATTAGTATGAGTCATTTCGTCAATCTGGTCGCCTTTTTTCTTTTTGGTTTTTTGCATATGCTTCATGTATGTTCTTATTTTGAAATGGAGTAAGTTTATCCACGGCTTCGATTTGAACCGAGTTTTCTGAAAATGCCAAGACGTAAATTGCTACAGGGTGGCTTAACTCAGGTTGTTGTAGCGGAAAGGCTCCAAGTCAGCCAAAGTGTGATATCTCGACTTTGGAATAGGTTCAGGGAGGCACGTTCCGTGTTGGAAAGACCAAGGCTTGGTGGGCGACGAAAAACAACACCTGCTCAGGATCGTTTCATCACCGTTTCGGCGAGAAGAAAGCCTACATCTACGTGTAGAATGCTACGGAATACTCTTCAAAATGCAGGTGGGGTCCAAGTTTTCATCGAAACCATCAAACGACGTTTGAGAGAGGTGAATCTAGGTTCTAGACATCCATTAAGAGGAGGTCCATTAACACGTGACCATAAGCGTCAAAGACTGGAATGGGCAAGGCAACATATCAATTGGAACGATCAATGGCGTAGTGTCTTTTTCACTGATGAATCCAGATATGAACGATTTTCTGATTCTCGAAGAATAAGGGTATGAAAAATCCCAAGCATACCCCGTAATCGTCGCTATGTCCAAGAAGTCCATCCATTCCGAGGGGGTAGTGTTATGGTATGGGCCGGGATATGTTTCAACGGGCGCACAGATTTACACATTTGTCCTAGGAATATGACTGCCTTACACTATAGGGAGCATATCATTGACAATGTTTTGCCAAATTTTCACGCTGCTATTGGTGAAACTTTTCGATTTCTAGACGATAACGTTAGACCGCACCGTGCAGCCATTGTTGAGAATGCGCGCGAGGAGCTTACTATCCAACATTTACCAATACCTCCGCACTCACCAGATTTGAATTGCATAGAACATGCATGGGATATGCTCCAAAGAAGATTAGATAATCATCAACCTACCCCAGAATCCTTAAATGATCTGAGAGAGCTTCTGCCCCGTTCCCGTTTATGGAACCAAATTCCTCAAGAAATGTTCAACAACCTCGTGTGTAGTATGCAAAGAAGATGTCAAGCTGTTATTGATGCCCGTGGAGGCCATTCATTGTATTGATAGTCTTAAAATGCTTGAATTCTCTGGAAATAAAATTTCGTTATTTTACTCGATTTTTCTCAACCATCCTGTATACGCTGCAGACCTACAGGCTAAAATTAATTTTATTTCCTGCAAATCATATTGATATGAATTTCCATCAAATAATCTCAATTATCCCTAACTCATGTTGAGCAGCTATTTCTCCGCATTTCATAGTTTTGAAGAATTCAACTGTTATTATTTGATTTTATTGAGATGCAATGTCAAATTCTTCATATATTTTTATGTGTATTAGTTTCGACTTACCTAGGTACTTTAAATATTTTTACCCAGAGGGTGCCACCTATTAAGGGTGATATCTCTCAAAGGAGTGGGATAAGGAAATTTTGTTAAAGCAAAGACCCATCTTAATTTCATACGAGCATTCGCCTCCTTAATTTTGTCTCATGAATTTAGGAACATCTGTAGGACAGTTTTATTCATGAAGAACCTTTAAAAAGTGTGACTATCAAAAATAAAGCAATTTCCAGAATAAAAGTTTTGCTACTCTAATAACTTCGAAAAAAATAATCAAAACATAAACGTTTCTTCAGGCGATTTCCGTCAACATCTTCGGGTGGGACTGATTGATTTCCAGTCGGGGAACAAAAACAGTACGATTCATTAGCCCGCCCCCGCGCTCTTGTCCGCATTCAGAACGACACGAAAAGTAATTAAAAACAACCATGATTGATGTTTCTGCATATTGTGCAGTCATTAAGCAATTGTACCTCACTGTATCGCAATATTTATTAAAACCGTCTGGCACAATGAAACGCTGTCGTGTCATAGGTCGTCTAACTGTGATTCATTCGCCATTTTATTGGTAGTACAATTAATAATTGGCCTTCTGCTTTGATGACCGCTAATTTATTAATTCAAGCGATCGCCGGTGTTGAATCAATATGGGCGAGTGTTGAAACACGGAAGACGACAAAATTGACCATGTTTGTTTTACAAGCATTCTTGGCTTCTCGAAGAAGTTTTTTTGTACTGAGTTGTGCTAGCCTGTGCTGCTTCTTGTCATATTTTTCTTTCTTTCTCCATACGAGGGAACACCTGTTTTTTTTTCGGAAAAATCTGACCAACACAAGTTGGCACAATTGCGACATAATCATACAACACAATTTCCGTTCTAATTTCTTCATTTTTTGATGAATTTGAGCGATATTCGCTAAAATTACAACGGAACAACTTTACCTTCGGGTAGAACAGTTTTTTCAACATGGACTGACTTGGTTTTCATTTTCATAATTTTTCAGAAAGTCCGAAGAATTTTTGTGGATATATTTACGGCTCAATACAGCATAAATGTAGCACACATATTCCTATTTTTTTGTGAGAAGGAAAAACGAAATAGCTGGACTACTTTTTCTTTCAATTCTGATTTTTCGAGAAATTGAATAGAGCTTCAGAAAATTCTCGTGAATGCAAAAGTGCTGGACCAACTTTACACATAACTCTCCATCTTTAAAATGGATACGTAGAAGATGTCGATCTGATGTACACTGTGTCCCAAATTGGTTGAGACTGCATCTCAGCTATCAGTAAAGATAGAGACATGAGATTTTCGCGTCCCTGTGACACTCTTTTGTAAAACTTCTAAATCTACACACAGAAATACTTTTGTTTCTGAAATACAGAGCGAAAACGAAAAATGTGCCCTTTTGGAGATGTTACTATTTCTCGATCACTGTATAAAATGAAAACTTCATATTTTACAAATGGAACACCCTGTATAAATCGAAGTCAAGTTTTTGCATTTTTTCCTCAATACACTGATGTATCTAATCTTCAATGAATTTTAAAAATCGGAAAAATCCATATGTTTGTTTGGTTTTTTTTTAATAGTGAGACAAATTTCAATATTAATATTGAAATATCCATTTTCAACAATTTCAAGTAAATGTTGAAGAGCGTTATTTTGAGTTTAGGTTTGAATAAAATGAAATAAATAGATTAAAGTCAGATGGCGGTTTAAAAAAGTAATTAATAAATGCATGTGTGAAAGAATTTAAGCCTACAATTCAAAAAACAAACCTAAATATGGATTCTTCCGATTTTTTAAGCTAAAATTCATTAAAGGTTAGGTTGCGATACATCAATGTATTCAGAGAAAAAATGCAAAAATTTGACGCTTACATATACGGGGTGTTTCTTCCGAAAAATACCAAGTTTGTGCTCAATCTCAAAAACAGTGCTCTCAAAAAATTTTTTCAACTACATCACTGATTTCTACGTGAAAATAGCTATTATAAGCAGTTTTAATTTTTTTTTTATACAAAGCACGAGAAATAATAGCACATTATTCGTTTTCGCTCTGTATTTCAGAAACAAAAGAAGTTTGGATATTTATGTCGCGAAAACCGCATACCGCATGTTTCTATCTTAAACAATAGCTGAGATACAGTGCATTCTCAACCAATTTTGGACATTGCGTACGGTGCGTCAAAAAGTAGGAAAATCAAGGTGTTAAGTTCTCGTTTAACCATCCTGTATGTATGTCGATTGCAAGTTTGAGCAAACCCGCCCAATATAGATAATCATTTTCTAGGTTACAAAGAGTTACTCATAACCACCCTGAATACGATAATAACACCTCACCAACGCACAATCCGTGATACCTCGTCTGAAATCAGATATAAAACTCACCCCTAAATTCCATACCACTCGATAATTCCGAAACAGGGTTGATTGATTCCTCAGGTACCAGAGTGGACCGCATGCTAACTGGTTTAATAGCGCCCATAATTCCTGTTGATTGTCCAAACCCGATGAACGACACCACGAATGCGAACAGATATAAAAAGGAAATAATATACATCCAACCGCAACGATCAGATAAAAAGATTACCGCGTGATGGCCAGAAGAGATTTTGAGGAACTTTGGTTGGATTTATCAGTTACATAACCGACGGCTGGTCGTGCGTATTCAATCAAAGATCGGAGGATACCATGCGAAAGAAAGGTACCTATACCACTAACGCAATTCTTCAGCCAGCGAGATACAAAACAAGGTGAAAATGAAAATAACAATATATTAACTGTAGTAACAATGAGAAATCAATTATATTGTATTGTATATTCCCATGAAATTGACATAAACTGGCCAACAGGCAGTTGCACAGCAAAAAGATAGATGATTTGAAAACCAGAAAAAAATAATAGTAAAATGAACCCCCTCAAGAAAAGAAGGAAAATTAATAAATATCAAGGGCGGATATAGCTTTTTTTCGTGGGGGGGGGGGTAATAACCATTGAGAACGCATAACTGGGGACTTCCGGTTCTTTAAGGTATTTGCTTACCACATATTTAGGAAGTCTTCATTGCTAATACACTTCGCGAAACAATTAAGGGAACAGAAAAATTTTCAAATTTTATTTTTCAACAGGCTGTATTTCAGTGAAAAATGGTCGTAAAGAAAATGAAAAATTTTATTGGTTAACAATTTTTCAGAGTACCGGTAGCCATGCAATCATCGGATAAAGCACGAAGAAAAAAATTCGAAACTTTTTCGAATTTTTATTTTTTTGCTTTACCCTCACGGAGAATTTGTTCCAGCTAGACCGATACAAATGTCGCATAACCAGGGGATCTATTCTTGACCATTCGCAATTTATGCGAATGGAAAATATTATATTAAAAAAAATTAATTACTAAAGCATACAAGTGCTAATGAAACAATTGAATGGCAAAGTTGTATCTATAACTTTTTTCATATTTCCGAAAAATTTATGTGTTTCCCAATAACCTAGTTGTTAGTATTCTATTTTTATCTTTTGAGAAAAAAAATTTTTTACAAAATTTGGTGAAAACTTACTTTTGTATGTTCCAAAGACACTGTAATTTCTTTGATTCAGAATATTCATTTCTTGAACTTGTTCTGATTCAATATCGGAAAAGCATCCCACTTTTTAATCGACAATTCTGACTTCAAAATATCTGCTCTTGAAAAATGATAAATGTTCTCATAAAATGCCTAGAACTCTCTATTTCAGTATCGTAATGAGTTCATTACAGCACTTTTTTAGTATTTTCGTTCATTACAGTACTTAAAGTAGTGCTATAATAAGCTCATTACAGCGTTGTCTTCAGAAATATTTCTTCGTTTTGTGGTTATCAATACTGACTGACCTCCGATCCTATTAATCTTCAAATCAGATCAATTCAAATTCCGTAATCTGTCAAAGTTCGTAAGTCACTCCAACTGCCAAGACAATACAAAAGTCACTAATCTGAATTTTCATTCGAATTTCACAAAACTTGACAGAAATAGAGAAAATATCGTCTTATACTCGTTGCAGAAGGCAATTCCAACACTCATGCTTTCGACGAAGGAGCGAATTTCTCATTCGTGTTGGAATAGGAGCCCTTTCTGCAACTTGTTTTAGAAAGAACTATTTTCATTAATTTTTGTTACATTCTCTGTCTTTTCCAAGGGGTGTCATCCTACTATTTTTTCACTTTTCACCATTTTTAAAAGAGGTGAATAGTAAATTGAAGTAGGGAAGGAACTGTAAAAAGGAAAAGATCAGACAAGGAGCAACTGAAGAAAAACGATGAAAATTTATTGAAAAAAGTAAAAAATCTCATTCCATCGAGTTCAACATTACATGGAAATATTCCCGTTCTCATTTTTCTCGAGTTGCTAAATAGAGGTATTAAAATAATAGGTACATGTAAATCATTGAAATTATTGCATGAAAAATTCTTGCAGAATCAACAACACATAAGAATATCATACTCTGAAATTTTCATACAAATAAAATAATATAAAACATAACAAAAGTAAGGGATAAATTGCCCGAAGAGGGGTCGAAATAGACCTTAACTTATTAGAGAAAATAATGGAAAACGGATCATAAAAATTTTGATCTATCGAGCTGAGAAATGTTGCTACTTTGCCACTTATAGAAAAAATTCTACAAACTTCTTCAGTTCAAATGGTACACCCCATCATTCATAACTGTTTGCACTTCTCCATCAGTATCTGAGTATTCATATTCAGTACCTACTTTTTAATATTTCAAGAGATTTTGAAGAATTTAAAAATAATGAAATGTTTCTCGGAATAAATATAGGTTTTCATTGATGTGAAACTTCTACGTAGGTACACAAAATTCCACTCAAATGTTTTTATTTTTTCATTATCACCATTGGATACCATTACATTCCATAAATTTACTAGAAATTCAATGACCCAACTCTAAGAAGTAAGTTGAACGTAATATTCAATGAATATTTGCCCATTTTGAAAAATGAAAGTATGTATTCCTTGCGAAAGCGCATTTTTCGAGTAATACATCATTTAAAAAATCTATATCAGGGAAGTTTCAGGAAAAGGTCATTTTGACTTGACGAAACTCTATTTAAAAGGTTCAAAGAATTAAATTTTTGCTACTTTTTTTTCGAAGATTTAGGCGGTAGATTTAATGCTAAGGGCACGGATCATTATGATCATGAGAGTTTAAAATGGCTAAATCTCTTTCTCTATGCTGAATTCCAAAGAAAGATATACGAAAAAAGTATTTCTTTTGACCTCCCTAATCTATTGTTTGTTGAAATATACATATGTACAAGTGAAGGCCTCAAAATCTCTCCCTTATCATGTAATGAAACTATTTTAATATTTTTTCTGAGCAACTACTTCACTCTCCTAAAACAACAATCGGATATAACCATAAAATGATGCAAAAAGCCTACTTCAAATGCGATTTTAACATACAAATAGCCTGTTTCGAACGTTAATCATGGTACCAGTCGATAGATCTCATGAAAATCAGCCGAAACACGCAAAAAAAAACATATCTACAAAAAAATAAAAATAGCAGCTTATGAACTCAAACTCCTCATTCGAGAATCGAGCCCCTGGGCCGCCAATTCACGTATCGCAGCGCAGGGCGACCCGCGCCGATAACATCTGATAGAAGATCGAAGATACCGCGGGGCACGCTCGATCCCCGATTTCGGCCGGTGGTGGGGAGCCGCGCTGCCCGCTCGGACCGAAATCGCCGACCAATCGAGCCTCATTCGGCCAGGTGTCAGGAGCGCGACAGACAGCGAGCACACATAACCTACTCAGCGCCCGATCGTGAAGCGCGAACTCCGTGACTGCTCCGCGGCCGCGTACCGAACGTACCTCTGCATTGGATCCGACGGCGGCTCGAAGTCACCACAGAGCGCGAGCGTGTCGCTTTCTGTGGGTTCCGTTTTGAGTGAGGTGGTTTTCTGTGGATATATTCGAGTTTATTTGGAAGTGAGTCTCATTTTTGGATGTGTTATGAGGAAGAAATGTTATTGGTGAGTTTTTAGCGGCGTGAACTTGTTAGAAATTACTCGTTTCAAGTACATATTTTCGGGTTCTTCGAAGAATGTAGGCCGTGAACTGCAGAAAATGTTAAAATCGTTAATTTTTTTTCCTGACTCGCAAATTCAAGGAGATCTACATACCTTCACCATTTCATGTTGGTCATTTCGTTCAAAATTAAACATTTGTAACAACAGGTTGCGGTTTATTACTGGAATAATTCGAACTTGCGAATCAATTTGAGAGAGGAAACTCAACCCTCAATGAAACTCCTACCTTCTGTAGGTACTAGAATTTTTTTGTTTTTCTGAAATTTGTTTAGGGTTTTCTACCCCAGTCTCTGAAACAAAAATGGATCGGAAACATTTTTTCATAGTAGAGAAAAGGCACTAATAATTTTCAAAATATTGTTGCCTAACAAAGAAAACGGAAATAACACTTCGAACTTTTAAACTCCGTAACGTTTCGGAGTCTAAATCAGACAAATTCCTGAATTCTCCAGAATCGTGAGCATTTTATTTATCAATTCTTCTGGTTCATTATTTTTGATTGTGAACCTTTAGAATAGTTACAAAAAATTTTTCACTTCCCTTTCATTCCGAAGAAGAAACGAATAGATAACTAACAAAATTGGCATAAATATAGAATACGCACTATTAAATATTTTCGACAACAGGTTGCGGTTTATTATTGAAATAATTCTAACTTTCGAATCAATTTGAAAGAAAAAACTCAACCTCCTCAATTCACCATTTGTACTAGCATTTTTTGTTTTTCTGAAGAATGGCACTAATTCTTTCCAAAAACTGTTGTCTAACAATGAAAAAAGAAATAAACTTCGTAACGTTTCTGAGTCTAAATCAGACAAATTCCTGAATTCTCCAGAATCGTGAGAATTTCATTTATCAATTCTTCTGATTCATTATTTTCGATTATAAACCTTTAGAAAAGTTACAAAAAATTTTTCAATTTCCTTTCATTCCGAAGATAGATAACTAACAAAATTGGCATATAAATATATAATACGCAGTATATCCGACAATGATCCAACAGAACATAACATAAACTTTTCAAAGTTTTTCTCAGAAAATTACTGCAGTAGTACAGTAAAGTATTAAAAGTTGATAATCAGCGTAGAGTCATCTAAAATCAATTATTAATTTATAACTCGTCTAGCCAACTTGTCTACAGGATCGTGTTAGAAAATCAAAACTTATATGCATCATGAAAATAGTTTTCCTGAATGAAAATCTCTGAATTCAGTTGCATTTTTGACTTGTAGGTACATATATTTCAACAATAGATTCTAGAGGTCAAAAGAAACACTTTTTTTACATTTTTTCCGATTCAGCTTAGATAAAAAGATATAGCCATTTTAAATTTTCACGAGAATTTTCATGAGGGGCTATGCCACCCCTTGAAAAATGCCACTACAGTTTTTCCGGGCATGAATTTAATTCTGTGAATCTTTTGAACACAGTTGAATTGAATCAAATTTTTTAAATTCGCTGATATATATTTTTTCAAATGATCAATTACTCGAAAAATACGCATTTCAGGAGATTTCACAAAAAAATACTTTTATTTTCCAAAATGACAAAATATTCTCCAACATTAAGCTTACTTTTAAGGGTTAGGTCTCTTGAATTTTTGGATTAAATATGGAATGTAATGGTCATAATGAGAAAAATTAAACATGTGAGTAGAATTTTGTAGTTGTGAAAGAAGATTCACCACATCAGAGGAAACCGAAAATCATTTCATTCGATGATAGTTATTTACGCTACAAGTGCAGAAGGCATTGGTATTCTTACGCGAGTTCAAAATTCAATGAACGTGTGTTAGAATGTACCTTCTGTGCGAGTTTTATACATTATATTCTCGAATTCCTTGAATTTTCATCGAAATTAGTGAAATATTTCGATAAGTATTGTTTAGTGATTTCTGCATTGAAAAATATGGATTGGCCGAACTGTTTTCTCTCTTATAAATTTCTCTAAATAAATCTGTGGCAAGGGGCCAACATGTTCTCAATGAATATTACAAAAAAAAACGGTGCTAGAATGAAATATTCTCGCATGATTTTGTTCTACAGGATGTGGTAGAATTAACGGATTCGACAGAAAATTAGAGGAAATCATTTATGAGATATATTCATATAAAATATCATCTTTTATGGATGTTCAACAACCTGTATTTTTTTCAACCGATTCGAATTGGAAAAAGTTTAAAATACAGAAATTTGTTTCTTTTGACCTTAGGAATTTGCTGATAAAAAAATATATATACAAGGCAACGCACTGTATGAATGAAAAAATCAACATACTCGTACTTGAATATGAAAGTCTTACCACTAACAGTTTTCGAGTTAGGAAGTTTCGATTTATTGTGTTTTTATTCGAAATTGTTTTACTCGTCAAACTCATTTTCTCTGCTACATAAAAATCATTAGAAAAACAACATTCATAATGAAAATTATTCATTCTTGAATTTTTGTCGAATACGAGGAAATTGATGAATTAGTGAACATCGAGGTGAACATTCATGAAATTAATTTTCTTAATCAAAGTTTCAGCCTTGCATATGAGAGAATGGACATAATGAAAAGTAGATTCAAGTTCGGTTTCCTTGGCATAAACATTTCGAGAAGGGATTTTTTTCTTGGTCATGAAAGAAACATAAAATATACCTAGGTAGATAATTAACGAAGAAACAGTAACAGTAAAACCTATATTTACTTATGCATATCCTCAAAGTATTGTTGAGTTATAATTAATTATATTCAAATCGATTCCATAACGAAGTAATAGGATTTTTATGTTTACAAAACATAAACAATTTTTTATGCGGCTTTCATATTTGCGAGGATTGATTACAGATTTATGGTTGTAGATGGTGCTAAATATTCATTTTGCGGTTCAAAATTAGATACATTAATATTCAACGCCTCAAATTTATAACTACTCATCCTCCAATTTGACATCAATTCACCGTTGATAAAGCTGAAAATGCAATTTTAAATCTGTGGTTGTAAAATTATGTTACGAGATTAAGTTCGGATATTGGGTTTCTTACCATAATTTTGTTTTTCATAATTGTCTGGCAAGGGAACCACATGAAAATGAACAAATAACGACAACGCTCAATTAAAATACCGAGGAGTAACTTACTAGTCGTTCCAACGAAACGCGTTTATCCGTGGAGACTTCAACGATGGATCAAGCTACTAACAGACCGTTTCTCGTAACTTCCCAATTATCGCACTTATAGTTTCTATCAGATTTTTATTTACTGAGGTATGGTAGTTTTTTTATCTCGTATAACTCAGCAATAACATTAATTCAGTAATTGCGAATCTCTGAATTGCTAACAAACATTTTATTTGCGGCTTCTGGGCGTGTTTCTTTAATGCAAAAAGAATAGTTTACATCTTTTATTCACCCTCCTAATGAGAATCTTTTGTCATATTTAAAAAATGACGGTATTTAAATCAATTAATTATTTCAATGATTGGGAGGTGTAGGTATTTCTACCACGGTTAAATTGTGCAAAATTATTCAATTTTAAACGTTGCATTATCTAGATTAAATTGAATCATTATAAGAATCCCACAATTTCTTGATTGTAGAAGAACATTATTTACCCATGTATTTAATATCGTCGATGGGAAATATGTTCTTAAAATTCAATAAACCAGAAAATGTTTCAGATTCTTGTAATGGGTCCATAATTTTCTTAGCGCCTCAATTATTGTTTTCAAGAAACTAAGTGTTCAATTTTTTTTATTTCCTTTCTAACAGCGTGTGTACTTCACAAAATGAATATTCAACTGAAATTTGGCATAGATATTCGAATTTAGAGTTCTATAATGATTATTGAATATTCGACATTCCCATATGTTTGAGCATATGTTATTATCATCTTAACAGCCTTTGAAAGTCCATTTGCGGCTTGATTTCTAGATATAAAAACTACCTAAAAAAAATCATGCTTGAATCACAAAATATATGTTGGTACCTACATAATATAAAAACAATTTTTTCACTGGAAATTAGATTGTATTTTTCGAGCTTGACAACAGTTATACTTTACAAATGAATGAATGCTCAATAAAAAGTTATTTATGATAAGATTGTTATGTTTTGAAGTGTATAGAGTTGGCCGAGCAATTTTGGGTGGTCGAAATAGATATTTATGATACGAGTGTTGAAAGTGACGTCTTATTTTGTGAGTGAAAAAGTTTGTGAGATGAGCGGAGCGAATTGGACAATTTCACGAACAAAATAAAATCATTTTCAACACAAATACAATATAATGTTTTTTGTGCAACTGCCCTATTTTGATAATGAAAAAAAAAATATCATCATTAAACTCGTGATAGTTATTTATGATATAAGTGTTAAAAGTGACGTTTTATTTTGTGAACGAACAAAATGAAATCACCTCTAACACAAATACCATACAATGTTTTTTATACAACTGCCCTATTTTGATAATGAGATGGGCAAATTTGCAATGACAATAAACTTCAAAATGCATTTTAATATTCAAATAATCAAAAGGTTGTTGTGAATGGCAAACGTTGCCTGCTTACTATGTTTGTCGAGAGTCCAATTATTAATAAAAGTGACGATTTGGTTGTTCCTCTGGATATTGAAGTGTCTGCAAGAAAAGCAAATCTGGAACTCCAACTTAAGAAATCTGTTCAGCAGTGCGATATTGCATGTAACAATTTCCTGGCCTGGTGTAAATTGAAAATTGTAGAAGGAACTTCAGTGAAACTGCTTCCCTGGCATACTTAGAAGAAAAATCAAAAATATGGAGTTCATCAACTTTGTGCAGCAAATTTTCAATCATAAATTCAAGCGCCCTTGTTAAATATGGTGTGGATATTTTAAGGTAATAGCATATTTTAAACGGAAAAGTGAAGGATATCGTCCCAAAAAATCGAAAATTCACACTCGTGAATAAGTTTAAAAGTTTATAAAGGAGGCACTAGATGAGAAATACTTGATGGTTAAGGTTGCAACTATTTTCGGATTATTTGGAGCCTGTCGGCGTGAAGAATTGTTTAATTTATCAATGGAAGACATCGAAATAACAAATAATTCATTGGTTATCCAACTTTCAAATACAAAAACGAAAGTCAGTCCTTCTTTCAGTAGTATTGGGAAGTATGTAGACTATTTTCATAAGTACTTTGCACTGCGCCGTTCTGTCATCAAACATCGTCGTTTTTTCCTGAAATACATGAATAATAAATGCACTGCCAATCCAGTTGGTATTAACACATTTGAGAAAATTCCATCTATTGTTGCCGAATTCTTCAAACTGCCAGAACCAAAGCAATATACAGGACACTGTTTTCGAAGATCCTCCCCTTCATTGCTAGCAGAATCAGGAGCAAATATTACGGATATAAAAAAACATGGCAGATGGAAGTCTACGACGTTAGCCGAGGGCTATGTTGATCATTTCATTGCATATAGAACTGTCATTGCTGAAAAAATTCTCCCAACCTCAACAGATTTTGGATCATAATCATCCAATATTGTACTTTCTACAAGTACTGATGGTGCTGAGGATTCTAATAATGTGTTCTGAAGCCTCCTAACGTCACAGGGCATTAATGTTAGTAATTGTTCTGGTTTTACGAATAATATTAATGTTAATAAGTAATGATTGTTAAATATTGATAATAAAAATTTGCAATTGCTGAATTTTTCTCATCTGATTTCATCATAAGAAAATGGAGTGCTAAAAATATTTTTAACACCAATGATAAAAATATATTTAACACGCTTCCTCGTAAACAATCAATTTTAACATTGTTTGCTGTCATTAAAAGGGTCACTTTTAATGTTTTCCACAGTTCAGCCTTGCATCTAAGATGGTGTAATCTTTTCTATGTTTCAAACCATCTGTCATAATTTAACCTCAATTGATATAAACACTCGATCCTTGTCTATAGAGGTTGAAATTTCCTATTTCGTTCAAACCACAGTTGATCTTAAAGACCTTAGTCATTGAGGAAGAACCGTATGTCCTCTGTCCATAAACTGCCGTATCGCATATGTATCCGACAATATTCCTTGAGTGGCCATCGAAAGGACCTTGAACTTCATCCGAAAATAACCAAAAATCCAGAATAACCACTTTCCTTATTTGTACGGAGTCGTTAGCCGTCACGATTTCCTGTACCAGTACGCGCCAAAAAACACCTGTCGTAGGTACATACCGGGAGAACCGGGAAGAATCCGGCCAAAACAGACGCCGCAACCGGCCGTCGGTGGTGAGTTATTGTGGTATTTTGAGAACTGGCTCGAAAAGACCAGTTCTCGACGTCGTTTCTGGTTCACGTCCGTTTGATCTGACTGCATCGTGCTCTCGATTTTGCTGCGGATCGAGCATCTCAACTCACAGTAATAAGATTGACAGATATGTCATTTGAGTACCGTTCTGTCATTCGATGACAGTGCTGTCATTCGAAGACAGTTCTTTCATTCAAATTAAAAGGGGATGGACTGTGCTGGACTTTTGCGAATCGCCATGTATACAGTGTGAGTCTTTGACTTGTACATATATTCAAACCATAGATTTTGAGGTCAAAAGAAATACTTTTTTCGTATAGCCTTTTTCCTGATTCAGCCTAGATAAAAAGATATAGCCATTTTAAACTTTCATTATGAACTATGCCAACCCTGGAAATATGACGCTGATATAGATTTTCACGAGATTTCCCGAAGAATACTTTTGTTTTCCAAGAAGACAAAAATTTCATTGAATGGCATTCAACTGACTTCCAAGAGTCGGGATCATATAATTTCTGCTATAATTATGGAATGTAATGGCATATATTCGTCATAACGAAAAACCGAAACATGTGAGTTAAATTTTGTATTCGTAAAAGATTTGCCACATTAATGAGAACCTATATTCTGAAAATCATTTCATTCGATGGGATCATTCACGGGATATATTCGAAAATTACATTTTTTTATGGATTATCAACAGCCTGTATCTTTATAACCGAGCCCAATCTGAAAAAATGGTAGTGACAAAAAGTGTTTCTTTTGACCTCAGGAATGTCCCGTTAAAATATATGTACAAGTCAAAGACTCACCCTTTATTTAAACTAGCTGACCCGGCAGCCATGTAGTGCCTCAATTGATAAAATATTAAAAAAAGTTCCCTCTTCACCTCTTAAATAAAGAGAATTCTTTTGATGTATGAATAACAATGTACATACTTATTTCAATGCAATTAAATCCTTTTTATATTTTGTAGTTTTTTGTATTCCACCTAATATATTTCCTTTTTAAAAAAAACCAATGGTTAGTACAACTTTATTCATCTCTAAGGCGAAACAAAGTTAGCTGGGTCAGCTACCTTATCTGATTGCCAATCGCCACAATTGGTCCCACCACCAGATCCTCTACGCTCTTTAGTTTCTGGGACAGGAAATGATTCTAAACATTTCTTGGCCAACATTATACCATAATAGTTCATTATAATATTAAAGTTGCTTCTTTATTTATCAATTGAAGCAGTACGAAGTCTGCCGGGTCAGCTAGTTTCACAATACTGCTGCAACAATCGACGAAATCTCAGCAAATAGTTATCAGCATTGTAACGAAACATTAAACGAAGTGAATAACTTGAAATTCGAAAAAGAATATAAATGTCTTTTGCACTAGTAGGTATCATACATAACTAATGTGTCTTAATGTTGAAAAATTATAAAAAAACTAGGGTCAACTAAGTCAACTTTCAAATTCAATTGTTTCCTTTTGAGGCATAAATTTAAATGTACAGGGTGATTCGAGTGTTGAAGCATAGTCTGCCCCTCTTCCAATGGAAGATATTTTTTAATAATAATAATAAAGGCCTTTATTGAAGTAGAAAATATTATAATTTATTACAGTAATATTAATGGGCGAGGTTCAGTTTTTATATTTTTTTAATGATCTCTACCAACTGAATCCTCTCTGATCTATAATGACTATGTAATACCAAGTGAACTGTTCACGTTTAAAAATATTTTTAGCATTAGTGTTAAAAATATTTTTAGCATTTTCAGCAGTTGCAAATTTTTATTTTCAATATTTAACAATCATTACTTATGAACATTAATATTAATCGTAAAACTAGAACATTTACTAACATTAATGCCCTGTGACGTTAGGGAGCTTCGCAACACATTATTAGAATCCTCGGCGCCATCAGTACTTGTAGAAACTGGAAGTACAATATTGGATGATGATGATCCAAAATCTGTTGAGGTTGGGAGAATTTTTTCAGCAATAACATTTCTATATGCAATAGAATGATCAACATAGCCCTCGGCTACCGTCGTAGATTTCCATCTACCATGTTTTTTTATATCCGTAATATTTGCTTCTGATTCTGCCAGCAATGAAGCGGAGGATCTTCGAAAACAGTGTCCTGTATATTGCTTTGGTTCTGGCCGTTTAAGGAATTCGGCAACAATAGATGGAATTGTCCCAAATGTATTAATACCAACTGGATTGGCATTGCATTCATTATTCATGTATTTCAGGAGAAATCGACGATGTTTGATGACAAAAGGGCGCAATGCAAAGTACTTATGAAGATAGTCTACATACTTCCCAATAATACTGAAAGAACGACTGACTTTCGTTTTTCTATTCGGAAGTTGTATAACCAATGATTTATTTGTTACCGATGTCTTCCACTGATAAATTACACAATTCTTCACGCCGACAGTCTCCAAATAATCCGAAAATAGTTACAACCTTAACCATCAAGTATTTCTCATCTGGTGCCTCCTTTATAAACTTTTCAACTTGTTTACGAGTGAGAATTTTCAATTTTTTGGTACGAATCCTTCACATTTCCGTTTAAAATATGCTATAACCTTAAAATATTTACTAACATCCACACCATTTTCAACAAGGGCGCTTGACTTTATCGTTGAAAATTTGCTCCACAAAGTTGATGAACTCCATATTTTTGATTTTTCTTCTAAGTATGCAGGAAAACTGTTTCACTGAAGTTCCCTTCAACTTTTTTCAATCAACACCAGGCCAGGAAATTGTTATATGCAATATCGTACTGCTGAACAGATTTTTTAGGTAGGAGTTCCAGATATGCTCTTCTTTCTGACTCTTCAATATCCAGAGGACAACCAAATCGTCACTTTTAATAATAAATGCACTCTTGACCAACATATGAAGCAGTTAAAAACCAAAGACGAAAACTGTACAGGAACGAAACTCAAATTTCTGGTCTTTTCTCATTTGTTAGTAATCATAACGTTGGCAACTTTCGCCATTCACAACAACCTTTTGATTATTTAAATATTAAAATGCATTTTGAAGTTTATTGTCATTGCAAATTCGCCCATTTCATTATCAAAATAGGGCAGTTGTATAAAAAACAATGTATGGTATTTGTGTTGAAAGTGAATTTATTTTGTTCGCTCACAAAATAAAACGTCACTCATATCATAAATAACTATACCACGAGTTTAATGATGATATTTTGTTATTAACCGAAATAAAGACAAACAATATTTACAACGATATGGATTGGTTCGAAATCTTGCATTTTTAACTTTTCCATAAATCTTCTTACGATATTTTCTCATCATCTATCTGGCTATGAGTATTCACTTCATATTCCTTTTTCTTCAATTCCAGTAATTTCGAGAAAAATAATCGAATCATCATTTTCTGAATTTCGAATCACAAATTCCCCACCCGATATGAACAAGCGTAAAAAGATGAAATTGAAAGCCGGGACAATGACATACCAAACGTCTATCAATAAAGGTCAGGTGGTGCCCTCTATCCTCTAGTAGGACAACATTCCGTCCGAACTGAGCCTGCTGACAAAAAAACTGGTTCGAAATGAAAGCAAAAATTCCATCGTAATATCACGGCGCAATTTTAACGTTCCGTTTCGAGGATGGCAAATATTGATACGTAAAAAGCTTATCCCAAATACGAAACCGGAACAGAACACTCAAAGGTATCCTCTTTCCGTTATCTCGAGATATCAGTATCTTAAACATCGCTCATTATGTTCACAGTGTGTTTGTCTACTTTCTCGCCAGTCATTTCGTCGATAAAAGTACCGCATATTTGTTTGTACGCGTCAAATTGTCTTTTTCGCACGTTGAATTCGTCGAACGCGCACTTAATGAAAAGGTTTACTGCCGGGCAATGAGTGTAACAGGTAATCCCTGGTAATTAACGATCTTACCGTCAATGGTAGCAGCCTTAATTGCCGCAGTTGATGAGTGCGTTGCAGGCACTTATATGGTGTGTCGATTTGAAAACGTACCGTCCAGGCTCTCTCCTTCTAATTGAGAATCTGGAAACTCCCACGTACTCAAAAGCAGGGAATATTTGATCGAATGTATCACTTTTGAATTTTGAGAATAGGAATTAAGAACTGATGAAGGTGGAGGAATCTTTCTTGAAACTTTCTGAAATAGTTGCTGCTGATTATGTAGGGAATTCCTTAGGTTATAAAAAGAATATTGCAACACACATCCTTTGAATAAATAAACCGAATGAGGAATGTTCACATTTTTCAATTTCTTTATATTCCTATTCTCCGTAGAAAATGAAAATATTGTGTCCAAAAATTATATGAATACTTCAAATAGCGCCCGAGATATCGAGTTATAAACATGAGTTCGATGGATCCGTGTGACGTCACTTTACACCCAACGACTTGCGAGGTTCAGTACGTAGCCGGGTCCAATATAAGGGCCTCTCGGCTCACGGAGTGCGATTTGCGTATGTAGTATGACGTCTCATCGCCGCGAGGAATTGAATATTCGCGGGGTTGTAAAATCCGAACTACTAGGTCTTTTCGACTAAAACAAAAACTAGTGATTTCATATACATATAGGTTATACTGTGACGAAGTTTCGATCGATTTTGCATACCTGTGAACATTCCTCATTCTATTTCGTCAGCTGGGGTCAATATAGATAATTCTTCAAATTGTATCTATTCAAATTTATTATTTCATTTTCCTATTCACGTGTTGAAGTTGAATGAATTCATTATTCTTTCGTTTCGTGTTTTTATTGGTAATGATTGTATTATTTCGAAACTCTGAAGAATGGTCTTTCACAAAGTTCAGTTTCAGATCCTCTTCTTTTTAATTATATATTTAATCATATTCGTTTGATATTCCAACTTCTTCTTCCGAAAAATGGCAATTTTGGGTATATTCATAAAATTCTAATTATTTTGGAAACGGTACATTTTCGCAGAACTGATAATGTTCATGTCATTATAGTAGTTGGTTTTCTCTTTCTTGGTGTGATATTTAATTCAGTTTTGGGATTCCCTCCATACATGTATGAAGTATCTACACTTCTCGCAACAATTAAAGGAACAAAAAAATTTTCCAAATTTTCTGGTGTTTTTCAACAGACTGCATCTGAGTGAAAAATGGTCGTATGAGAAAAAGAAAATTCAACTTTTGAAGCTTGAAGACCTTTGTTCCTGAATTTATTGGTTCACAATTTTTTAATGTTCCGGCAGCCAAGCAATCCTCGAATAAAGCACGAAGAAATTTTTTTTTATTTTTTCAAATTTAAATTTTTATTTTTGCTCTACGCGCATGGAAATTTTTTTTTTGAGCTAGAACGATGCAAAGCCCGCATAGCCTGTTCATTCAGGTCTAATTTGTTTCTCACCACCCTCGGAAATGACCATTTGTCTTCGAGATATCCCAATTTGAATGCAAAAGGACCTTTTTTCACTTAACTGCCGATATCTCCGAAGCTACTGGAGGCCTAGCAAACCGACAGCCGGTTTCTTCTTCTTCAAAAAATTTCCTACAAAAATCGTTCATGTTTAACAAAGAAAAAATTTTTTTTCTCCTGTAACGGTAATGTGAAAAAGGAGCAAGAAAATGCCATTTTGCCATTTGTTGGTTAACGAACTGTATCGTCATCAATATTGGAGGGAAAGCTAAGGTTAAAAGAGAATTTTACAACCTAATAATAATAATAATAATAACTTGAGCTAATCTTTTTGAAAATTATAAATTTAATTTTTTCAGTTATTAGTTGATTTTGTATTTCCTGAAGATCGAAAAAAAATTTTTTTTTATTCCGACTGCGGTTCGTCAGCTTCACAGTATTCGACGACCCAAAACTTGTTGTTTAAAGAATGTATTTATCAGTGTTGTGTGAGTTATTTTAAGAAGAAATGAAAGCCTGTGGTTCGTCAGCTCCACAGTATTTTATGAGAACGGAAAAATTCTAACGCTCATTTTTTTTTGCAAGAAAAATTGTTTAAAATTCCTAAAATTTGTGAAGGCCTTTTTTACGATTGGAAAGGAACAGTTAAATTTTGTTCTGAAAATATCGGAAGAAAATTTTTCTTTCAGTGAGAATTTCTATTTTTTTTCGCTATTTCCAGAGAACAGTTCAATTGAGTAAAAAATTTAAAAAAATCAATAATTGTTTCTTGAAAAGAAGAGGTCAACTTTAAGGAACGAAAACCTTGTTCCCTTAATTTTTTCAGAATTTTAGTCAATCGGACCAGAAAAACCGCTGAATTCATCGATCTAAAGATTTGTAAGGGTCTTTGGAGTACATAAGGCTGTGAAACTGTTTTATAACCCTAGCTTTCTCCCCAATATTGACGAAGATACAGTCCATTAACCAACAAATGGCAAAATGGCATTCTCTTGCCCTTTTTGCACATTACCGTTACAGGTCAAAAAAAAATTATTTTTTGATCAAATATAAAAGATTTTTGTGGGAAGTTTTCTGCAGAAAAAGAAACCGGCTCTCAGTTTGCTAGGCCTCCAGTAGTTCTTGAGATATCGGCAGTAGAGTGAAAAAGGGTCATTTTGCATTCAAAATTGGATATCTCGAAGACAAATAGCATTACCGAATGTATTAAAAAACAAATTAGAGCTGAATAAACAAGCTATGCGGCCTTTGGATCGGTCTAGCTCAAAAACATTTTTCCATGAGCGTCAAGCAAGAATAAAAATTTGAAAAATTAAAAAAAATGTTTCTTCGTGCTTTATCCGAGGATTGCATGGCTTCCGGTTCTCTGAAAAAGTGTTGATCAATAAATTCAGAAACAAGAGTCTTCAAGCTTCAAATGTTGATTTTTCTATTTCTCATAAGATCATTTTTCTCTGAGATACAGCCTGTTGAAAAACACCAAAAAATTTGGAAAATTTTTCTGTTCCTTTAATTGTTGCGAGAAGTGCAGTTGCTGCCGATTATGTGGGGAATTCTTAGATAATAAACAGAATATTGCAACACACATCCTTTGAAGTAATAAACAGAATTCTATCTCGTCAGTTGGGGTTAATATAGATAAATCTTCAAATTGTATTTATTAAAATTTATTATTTTTTTCTATTCACCTGTTGAAGTTGAATTAATTCATTAATCTTTTGTTTCGTGTTTTTCTCGATAATGATAGTATTATTTCGAAACTTTGAACAATGGTCTTTCACAAAGTTCAGTTTTCGAACATCTTCTTTTTAATTTATATTTGTTTGATATTCCAACTTCTTCTTCCCAAAAATGTATTTATCTGGTGATTTTGCTCTGTCTTTCCATCATTCCATATTTCAGAGCATTGAAAGTAGGTACCTACCCTTTCCAAAGATTTGGAAATTCTGAAAAATAATTTTTTAAGTGGCGTTTGTGCCCTTATGATAATGAAACCGAGGTGAACAATCATAAAAAATATATTAATATACCGAAAATCCAAATTTTTCTGACATCGTCATGAGTAGTAACGAATCGTCGTGCCAGAAATATGGCCACATAAATCTCACTTGTGTCCTAGACAGATTATAAGAAAAAATATTGTTAATGTAATTTACCAATTTTGAATCTCCAGAAACTGGGGAAGTTTTTAAAACTGTTTGCACAAAAAAATTGGTGTCATTTTTTCAAACTAAAGAGTGTTTATTCTGAGTAAAAAATATATGTAGGAAAGAGAATTCTGTTAATTCACCTATGCTGAGATTTTCGAATAATAATTTCAGAATATTTTCAATAAGGAGTGATAGTACAATAATCTAGGAATACTATGGGTCAAAATCGCTATCTTTTATCACATACTGACCCTACAATTGAAAACGGTACATTTTCGCTGAACTGATGATGTTCATGTCATTATAGTATTTAGTTTTTTCTATCTTGGTGTGACATTTAATTCAGTTTTGGGATTCCTTTCATACATATATAAAATATTTATTTCATCATCTACAGTTGCGAAATTTGTCACTTCTGGTAACTAATTGCGAATAGCAAAACGTTTCAAAACGTCAATGAGTTTCAAAAAGTATGACTTCATATAACGAATTAAAAAAAAAAGATTACCGTTACTGTAACTTACAGTTTACAGCCGTTCCGTTTTCGAATCGCCATAAAACGCCACAATAGCAACAACGGAATAACGACTACAAGCTCGGCAATAATTAAAACTTTTCGCGCTGCCATAAATCGAAGTTAGCGGCCCCGTTCCCGGCGTGTAATTAAATTTCCACGGCCGATTCGTAAATTTTCGGCCACTTTTTTCCCTCCCAGATGTACCAACGATCCGTCCGATGGCCTCCGGGCGATCGCTTTCTTAACCTGCCAATTAGAAAGTTCATGCGATTATGGGAACGCACACATATTCGGATCGGCCGAGCACGCCTCGTCGGTAAACAAGAAATCCGCCAGAGGACGAGCATCGAGAAAAAATTAAACGTTCGGATCGCCGAAAATGAGCGGTTCGGCGAGAGGAAAATTGGATATTGCCATTACGACGCCGTCAGGTTTTTTTTCTGGGTTATAATTGATTGCCGAGTGTGGAAGCGCAACTGGAACGCGACCGCTGAGCACGGTGTAATGGAGATTGTTATATGGAAATTGACCGGGTTCCGAAATTGACTTCTCGAGGATGAGCCATAGCAGTTGTAGTGTTCTTCCGTACTGAACGAGGTGATTTGTATAACTTAAATCAGTTTAAGCGATCGTTCTTTCATTTTCAATCAATTCCTCCTTCCACAACTCAGAAGAAATTTGAATGATTATTTTAATTCCAGAATTTTTCAAATCTTTAGATCACATTAAGAGGTTTAATTCCAAATTTTAAGTTAGTAAATAATAATATAAATTGTACCTGTTCAAATGTTATAATTAATGAGAATCGATATGGTGTTTAGATTTCAGAAATATAAGGTCGGTTTCACAAAACTCTGATTATATAGTTATATTAATTGGAGCCACCGCAATTCGTTGAAATTTCAAAACGAGTGATTCGATTGGTTCGAATTTACGTAAGGTTTTTTAATCGCACAATTAAAGTTTTGTGAAACCCACTCATAGGTAGAGTTTAGATTTTCGATTTTCGTTCAATGATGAATTCAACTACCACTGAACATTTGTTTCTGAATTCAGTGATTTTTAGATAAATTTTTATTCGTTCTGGGGGGGGAAACTCTGGGGGGCTAGGTCCCCCTTGCTCCCCCCCCTATTTTCGCTTATGGGAATTGAGCCTGAAAATTTTAGACAACGTCAATTTTTGAAGTCGGCGGGTTATTCTAGAATGATATGGACAGATTTCGTTTCTAATCTCGGTTCTAATAAAACTATAATAAAAAGAAAATTTATTTAATATGAGTAGAATATGAGAGTAAGAAAATTAATTCATTTTACAGTTATTTTAATTGTTACCATTAAAAAATAGACCATGAAAGCCTTTTAAAATAGTAAAAAGGGAAAAAAACAATAATGGTAAGACGAAACTCACCAAAAACCGAAGAGAAAAATGAAAGGCAATATAAGTGCGGGAGATCTGAGGACCGGAAGTACAAGGGGGTGGACCTTTAGGGTTTATGAATGATTTATCTCGATTTCCTTCAAAACTACATATCATATGGAAAAAAGTCAAATGGAGAAGTTGTAGGTGATAGAAATATTCACAACTCTTATATCACTCTTTTTCTTATTGCCTCAAAATTTATTTTAGAACTCCAAATAACCTAGATTTTGTGTTTCTCTCAACTTTCAACGAATAATTTCTCGAAAACTCACCTCTTTATAGTATGAACATAAAAAATTCAACACTTAAAATGTTATAGTCTTTCGCCTCATTTCGATTTTATATCGCAGAAGTAGCCCAATTTCTCGTCAAAATATCTGCTTTTTTCGAAAAATGGTAGGCTTTCCGCTCGTTGAAATCTCTACCTCCTGATGTTTAAAAAAAATTTACAGTAAATTTAAAAAAACATAAATGTGTTTGGAACATAAAAAAGTAAGTGTTCATCATATTTCGTGAAAAAGATTAAAATAAAAAACAAAAAACTAGGTTATTTGAATGTTTCACATAAATTTTCAGGTAGCATAAATATATAAAATGTGATACAAAATTTGTAGATCTTTTCATTTCCTACTATTGTCCTCACTTAATTTCTTCCCGAAGGGTTTGTAATTTTGTCGGAATTCTAGCTAAGCCGTGTTTTACCCATAAAAGCTCACACTCTTTCACTTCCCGATCTCAGATCAACCGTAATTAATTTTTTTTATGGGATATCAAGTTGTAATACCGAAATTCTCACATATCACTATTTTTACGGAGTCGTTTCAATTCATTTATATACCTCGTATTTTTTTCATTTCATTTTGTAAGAAATAGCTGATGAACTTATCGAACGAATTATGGTATGTATTATTATCTTCTACAAAATTTCAAACTGTTAGGGTCAAGTTCAAGAGCTTGACAGTTAGTCGATTTTTATCAGCTGATAAATTAAATAACGGTGAGGTGCAAAATGGCGAATGCGTTGGTCTTCAATCAATTTAATTTTCAGGTTATCTATCGGCGTGGTGCACTAATTCACCAAAAAATTATTCTGAATTTCATCGTTTGATGATGCTTCCTTCAGAGCAAGCCTATTTAGATCAATTTATATTTATTTCTGGAAATAGATGCATACATTAAATTAGTATGAAAGAAGAACCCTATTCAAACCGACTATTCAGCTTATATCGAGGCTAATATACACGGGGCGAGTCTTTGATTTGTACATATATTGCAAGGATAGAGATTATTGGGGTCAAAAGAAATACTTTTTTCGTACCTATACCATTTTTTCCGATTCAGCCTAGAAAAAATAATATAGGCACTCTAAACTTTAATAATGAGCTATGCCACACCTGGAAACATGCCACTCAAGTTTTTCCAAGCACTAGATCTACCGCCCAAATCTTCGAAAAAAAAAAGCAGAGATTTAATTTTGTGAATGAATTGAACAGTGTTTCATTCAGCTTGAGCAAAAGCAACCATAGTTTTTTAATTTCGCTGAGACAATTTTTTATATGAATTATCTACTCCAAGAATGCTCGTGCCACAAGATTTCACGAAGAATACATTTATTTTCCAAAATCATTCGATAATTTGTCCTTGTGTTATGACTAAATTACACAAAATCATTATAATTTGTATTCTATGTTTCATAACATAAGATGAGGAGTATATTACTATGGAGTTTCATTCGAATCCGTTCAGTAGTTTCTACGTAAAAGAGTAACAAACATCCATGTTTCCCCAAAAACTTTCGCATTCTACTAATATTATAAATTCGAAAGTCTGTTGATTTTTCACATAAAAACTACCTAACGGATTCAGATGAAATTTCACAATAATATAGCAACATATAACGATTTTGTGTAATTTGGCCATAATACAACGACAAATCCAAAAAATGTATGCCCTCTGAGAGCTATTTAGGCCTGGTTTGCTGCCTAAACCGTTGAAGTTTCACTAACATAAAGTACTATGTGTTTATACACTCCCCGTCAATAAATTCCGGACAGCCAAAAATTTTTGTCAAATTCAACACCCTGTATTTTTTTCGTTGTTCTCCGATTTTGTTGAAATTTTCACCCGGTATAGTATTGGGTCTTGTTATATTAACCTGAAATTTACTATGCGAAAATACCTGTAGTTCATCCGTTATACAGGGTGAAACAAAACCTTGTTTCATGCCCTTCATTTCTAAACACCCCGTGGTGAATTTGAGGCGGAAAATTTGATATCATTCAGTTTTAATTTGAAGTGTGACAATTTCTTAACAAAATGTTTTTTGATTTACGTCAGTATCTGCTTGAAAAAAAGATACACATTTTCAAAGAAAGTGTTGCATTTTTTTAATTTTTATAACAATTCAAAACATTACAATACCTTATCGACTAGCAAACATACACAAACAGAAACATCTGAAAATTAATAGCGTGTATTTCCACCTCGCTTTCTCATCACTTCTACCATACGATGTGGCATACTTTCATGCATTTCCGAATGGCTTCTGAGGGAATATTTTCCGGTTCTTCAAGAAAGGCTGTTCGTAAATCGGGCAAAGTGTTAGGCATATCCCATACATGTTCAATTGGATTTAAATCCGGACTTCTGGGTGGACACACCAATCGTTGAATATTCGCCTCTTCTAAGTATTCTGTTACAACCCTTGCAACGTGAGGCCTAGCATTGTTCTGCATCAACAGAAATTGTTGCTTTCTGCAAAAGCAATTCGTAAATGCATTGAAAGTATGCCACGTCGTATGGTAGAGGTGATGAGAAAGCGAGGTGGAAATACGTGCTATTAATTTTCAGATGTTTGTTTATGTTTGCTAGTCGATAAGGTATTGTTATTGAAAAAATGCAACAGTTTCTTTGAAAATATGTATCTTTTTTTTTTTAAAAGCAGATACTGACGTAAATCAAGAAACATTTTGTTAAGAAAGGGTCACACTTCAAACTAATACTGAATGATATTAAATTTTCCGCCTCAAATTCACCACAGGGTGTTTAGAAATGAAGGGTATAAAACAAGGTTTGGTTTCACCCATAGTGTTTACCAAATTTCTATCAGAATGAATACTTTTGTTGTTCACAGTATTCAATGCAGATGAACTTTTATCACAATTCACAATATAAGTACGATCTGATTCAAGAACAATTCAACGGTCCGAAGACGTAGACTGAACGTAGAGGAGACATCATTCACTATTGTGTTCATTTTGCGTTTCATCTTGTAACTGATTCAATTCACGAAGCGACCCATCGCTTAGTTAAAACCAGGATCTAGGTGTTTTCGAAATGAAATTTGAATACCCAATAATAATGATAACAGCCAGCTAGTTTATCATATTAGTAGGATTCCCATGTATTTTGTTCATATTGAAATATTTCTTTTGTGTTATGGCTAACTTGCACGGTCTTAAAAAATATATTCAATGTCAGTTGAAATGATGCCTCCGAGTAGAATGGGATTTAATGGGTTGACACACTACGCCCGTTGTACCGTCCATATGGAGCATCGAGCATCTCGATCTAACTGTACCAGCGTTCTCATTAATGTTGCGGCAATTCGTCAAAACAAACGACGCGCGGTCGTTTCATCATCATCGTGGCCATCCATGAATGGCCGGTTTATGAATGGGACAGCTCACTCCGCGTCCACCGTGATTATAACAGCACCCAGATCAGATGAACAGGAAACGGACGCATCTGATGGAATCTTGCCGGACTGGTCGTCGACCATTCCTTACGATCAGCAGCGGCGTAGAGGGCCCCTTGCCCAAGGGGTCGTCGAAAATCGATAAAGTTCTTTGTCGATTCGCGAATACACAAATAAAAGTTGATTGTTGATGATTTTATTTTGTGGAAAACCATTTCAAAGCAATAGGTGAATTCTTTATAAGCCATATCAAACTTTTATTTCCATAAGTAAAAACAAAACTTCATGTTATAGCTCAGCAAGGAAACCTCTTGGGAAAAAACAAAGTAAGCTACTGGATTGCCATGAAAAAAGTGCCTTTATAATGCTTTCATTTCAACATCCTATCACAAAAAGAAACGGTGATAATGGCCAAAGTTGAAATCGCCCAAAGTTCAATTTTGACCTATAACTCGAAAACAAAAGAAGATGGAGGAATGCAGTTGATGACATTATCAGTTTCTCTAAAAAAGATCACCGTAACGTATCATTCATTTTCCTCTATCTCTCACGGTTAAAAAGTTGTAGTTCAAGTATCACCAATTTTGCCCACCCTGTACATCAATAGAAGCTTTTGGTATTTTTCTCCTCTTTAAAAAATTCCTTCACACAAATTTCATAGGTTTTCAATGAACATTTTTGACATCTATAAAAGCGAGAAAGGGAAGAAATCCTTTTTTTCACATTTCTATCAAAAATAGTGAGGAAATTTAAATTCCTGTCGTGATAGGATATTGAAACTACAGAATCTACATGTGGTTGCCATTTGATATGGGTGTCCAGATTTACTTCTAGATATTTTATTTGTAGCACTCTATCAATACTGAGGATGTCTTCTTAAAAATGAAAGTCAAGTTCAAGGTAATACCCCAATTTATCCCCCAGAGGGCGTCAAGATTTTTGTATTCGGTGAATTTAAATAAAATTATATTTTGTCTGTTTCCACTGTTCGATTTATTTAGTTACGACCGGTTTCGGTAATTACACCATTTTCAAGTAACATAAGACTGAAACACAACTTTACAATATCTATCAATATTGTATAGTTGTGTTTCATATCTATCAATATTGTATAGTTGTGTTTCAGTCTTACGTTACTTGGGAATGGTGTAATTACCAAAACCGGTCGTAACTAAATAAATCGAACAGTGGAAACAAACAAAATAAATTTTATTTAAATTCACCGAATACAAAAATCTTGACGCCCTCTGGGGGATAAATTGGGGTACTACCTTGAACTTGACTTTCATTTTTAAGAAGACATCCTCACTCAGTATTGATAGAATGCTGCAAATAAAATATCTAGAAGTAAATCTGGACTCCCATATCAAATGGCAACCTCATGTAGTTTCTTTAGTTTCAATATCCTATCACGACAGGAATTTCAATTTCCTCACTATTTTTGATCGAAATGTGAAAAAATGGATTTCTTCCCTTTCTCGCTTTTATAGAAGTCAAAAATGTTAATTAAAAACCTATGAAATTTGTGTGAAGGATTTTTAAAGAGAAAAAGAATGCCCAAAGCTTCTATTGATGTATTGCCTTCTTTTATCTTTGTTTTTATTGCAGTATGTATACAGGCTATCCCAAATTGCTTGATTTTGACTGTTTAAGGTACTTCTGGACCAGATAGGTAAAAACTTCTTAAGGTGTCCTGGGCTCGATTTTCGTGAAAACACCATAAGTGAAAGCAGTTTCACGATATGTTAATTTTTTTTTTTTTTGAAAAATTATCGATTTCGGAAATATGCCATAACTTTTTTATTTACGGAAATATCTGAAAATGATGTAAACTTTCCAGAGCGCTTTTTCACCGGAAATGAGAAACTATATCAAATTTTTTTTTTCGTGAAAAAAAATTTTTTTCATTTTAAATACGAACGAATTTTTTTCATCTTTCATCATAAAAAAAATTGAAATAATATCTTATTCTTAGTGAAAAAGTGCTTGTTGAAGGTTTTTATCTTTTTCAGATATTTCCGAAAATGAAAAAGTTAAGGTACATCTTCGAAATCGAAAAAATTTCAAAATTTTGTTATATCTTCAAAACAAATGAAGATCTCATGAAACGGTTTCACTACTAGTGTTTTCACGAGAATCGAGCCCAGGACTTCTCTCAACGTTTTTACCTATCTAGTCTAGAAGTCCAAAAACAGCCAAAATCAGGCAATTTGGGATACCCTTTGTACTCTACACGTCTGTTGGGTTTTTTCATTTTCATGCACAACGAATTTTCTCTACACAGGTTAATTTGGGGCTAGTTTTATTGGATTTCTGTTTGTTTACATAAGTTATGTTGTTGTGCCCAATATATATGATTTTTGAGTTTATTTGAATCTTGGGATTATGTTCCTGTTGTTCATTTTGTATTATTTCTTATTTTTCTTAAAATAACTTGGCTAAAGTTATAATCTCTGAAATTGGCATCGAACCTGGTTTTTGGTTTTTATTTTTATCTTTCACAGAAAACATTTTTTCAACAAAATTTGGTGAAATTTTCCTTTTTCAAGTTCCAAACATACTGTAATATTTTTTATTCAAAATATTCATTTTTTTACTTTAGTTCGATTCAATATCGTAAAGGCAGCATATTTTTCAATCGAAAATTCTCACGTGAAATTATCTACTTTTTTGAAAAGTGCGATTGTTTCTTTTGTTCCACTTTTGAACCGTTTGAAAAAAAATAACATTATTATGGTAAATGTGTTAAGAAAATGCCGAGGACTTTGAAGCAGCTGTGCAACTAAATGTGATAGTTTAAAAAGTGGCTGCCGAAAACATGGTTGAAGATTGCAGAAAACACAAAAAAAAATTCTTCCAAATATTGAAGATGGGATCTAAAATTTTTTTTGTCGAGTGACTGACTGATGTTTGTCCCATTATTTAATTTTTTTCCTTTTTCTTGTGATCATTGAATTCAATTATTTTATTATGTAATGTTGAGTTTATGGGTGAGAACCCCAACTCTTCTGTTATGTAATAATAATAATAATAATAAATAATGTCACAATGTGACTGCTGCAATTTTTTTCTTAGAAAATTTACCATCATTAGGTCAAGATTTCAACGAACCAAAAGTTCACCAACTTTATTTAAAAAAGCAGATATTGATTGAAAATCGAGCTGTTTTTTTGGAAATAAAATCGAAATAAGGTAAAAAAAATGACATTGAGATAAAACAATTACAGTGTATTCAGGACATGAAGAAAATAAAAATCGAAAACTAAGTTTACAGGATTTATCAAATTAATTTTGAGGTAATGTGAAAAATGTGTAAAAATAATTGTAATTAGGCTGCTCATGTAATCTAGAAAAATGAAATTTTTTCTTCAAGAAAATTACAGCTAGGAATATGAAAAATGAGCTTTCATCAGATTTCGTGAAAAAAAAATCTGATTTTTGTCCGAATAAAAATTAAAACCGAAAACTAGGTTGTTTGAAATTTTTCACATGAATTCTGAGGTGAAAAAAGTGTGAAACAAAAGTTGTTAATCTTTTTGATATATATTTAATTGAATGAATAATTTGATTAAAACAAAATTATATTTAAATAGTTTATTTCACACTGTTCGCTCGTAATACAGGAATAAGAATGAATATGAAATAACACTCAGGTACATCTGTAAAATCTCTTATCTATAAACATCTGTTCCAAATTATTTTCCTTCTCGGATATATCACACTTTTCATTACCTAAATCTTCGCCATTTCACTTTCTTTCATATTTAGGACTTATAGATTTGCCGAAAATCGTGATCAACTGTTTTCCGCCCTTAAAAGCATTTCCGCTCACTTTTTTCATATGCATTTCCTTTTCCAATGGATTTCATCCTACTATAATAGTTGAAGTAATAGTAAGTACTCGCAGTAGTAATTTTTTTTATTGATGACATGTTGGTCCCCTGCCACGTATTTATTTATTATCTGTCAAATTTATGAGAGAGAAAACAGTTCAATATTTTCCAATGCAAAAATCAGTAAACGATATTTACAGAAATATTTCATTAATTTCGATAATAATTCAACTAACTAGAGAAAATAATGTATGATACTGGTACATTTAAAAACTAGCATGGCTCGTTTTTTAATTTTGAACTCGTGTAAGAACATCAATGTCTTCTGCACTTGTATCATAAATAACTATTTTCAGTTTTCACCATTTACAAACACCCTGGTCTATTGGCAATTTTGAAGCAGCCAGGAACATCTCATAAGTTCACGCTACGATAAAATGAGTTTTGAACTCGTGGAAGATCAACTTGTATTTCAAATAGTTATTCATATTGTCATAGGAATTTTTGTATCTGTTTCTCATTGAAATATAAATACTAACTAAAAACAGTCCACAGAAAAAAAATTGTAAGCTACTTTCACCTTGAAACTCAGGCAAAAGTTTTAAAAAATGTCGTCCACGACAATATATGATATTCCACATCACTCTCGGTCAGTGCGTCCGGGTCATACAGCTCTCTGCGTCCAACATATCGAACCTCTACGTCCCTGGACTATTTGCTTTGGACATATTTGTCCCACACGACTCTGTCGGGTCGATGAAGAAGCAAACAAACTCGTTCTTTCCATCGATTTTTCTCACACCAACTTATCTCATCAATTATTCCAATGGCCTATTGGAACTCTGAATTTCTCCAGATAAGCCCTGAAAGCAAAACGTAAAGTAGGGATTTTTCTTCCACGACTATGATAAGTACAAAAGCGACGTTTTGTTGCGCGTTAAGATATTCACCACTTGAGGTTACGAAGAGGTATTGACATCCAATTAACTCGACACCTTCGAGAAGGTGTAGGTATTGTCTCTTCTTCGTGTCTCAAGAGTAGTCAGGTAACCTTCAAGTGGAATTTCTCGGTATCAACAACACTATTACTGATTTTCCGCTTCTTGAGTTATGAGGATTATCAATCTTCGTTCGTGAATGTAAATTTACATATTTTAAAATGAGCGGAAAACGTGGGTTCAATTTTTTTTTCCTCAGGTACCTGTGGCAATAGGTTAGCAATAAAATATCCAACCTTTTCACGGAATAATCGAAAACTGCCTAACGCCTCTAGCTATCTACCGTAAAAAAAAGTGACAAAAATCGCCAAAAACACCACAATGTGCAGTGAAATGATAATATACAATTAGGAGAGAATTCATAGGTTTATTGACCAAAGTCGATAATTTTTGAATAAAAAAAAAAAAGAAATGGTATGATGAAACCCATTAGAAAAGGAAGAAAATTACAGTTGGAGAACCAATAGGATATTCTAAAACAAGTTGCAAAATGCGAAATCCGAACACGAGCGACGAATGAGTGTTGGAATTGCCTTCTGCAACTAGTATTAGACGAAATTTTCTCTATTTCAGTCAAGGTTAGTGAAATACTCTCGAAATTCAAATAAAAGTTCAGATCAGTAACTTTTGTATTGTAACTTGGCAGTTGGTGTGTCTTATGGAATTTGAATTGATTCGATGTGAAAATTGAGAGGATCTGAGGTCAGTACTGACAACCACAAAACGAAAACTATATAATAAAATAACTGGAAACAATGCTGTAATGAGTTTCATTACAGCACTACTTTTAGTACGATACTGAAATAGAGAATAAAATATTATTTTCAAATATATTTCGTAAAGGATCTCATCGAAGGAGATTATTTTCGAGAAATACACTTTCATTGGTTTGGTGAATATTCTACAAACACAAAATTACATTGACTTGTTTTATTTTCTTCATTATGAGCATTACATTCCATAACTGATTGATGATAACATTGATTCTTTGGATTGTTCATGACTGCATTACTGTGTTGCCCATTTTTACTCTTCACATTAAGTTTTGAGTATTAGAAAAGCATTATTGTTCTTTCCTTGTGAAACTATATAAGATAACTTGAGTGAATACTGCAATTGTGCCTCGGCCTCTTTGTATTCCAATTTTTTCGAAATGAATGAATAACTTAAACAGAAGTCGGGAGAACCAAGTTGAATGCTATTTAATGAATATTATTATTAGGTATGATTCTATCTTTTATCAGTCTTTTGTTCTTCACCTCACTTTGTTCATTCAAATCCCAAGGAGGCCGTCAATGGCATTGATAAATCCAACGACATCCTTAGGAGCTGCAGCTGTTAGCTCAAGAGGATCCAGAACCGACTTCCCCATGTGAATAGTTCTTGTTCTTAGTTCCGCCAGCTCTGAACACTCTTTCCATGTGTTCAGCCGTTTTTTCCTCTGATCTACCTACATAGCCTGCAAATTTCATGTGCTGATTTTCCCATGCGATAGAAAAGACCTACCATTACTCGAAGGTCAGCTCGTGCAGCTTTATGAGCTTTCTAGTGTAGGTCGGCAAGATTTCCACAAATTTCTTTGCTTGCGCAAGTTTAGGAGTCTTTCTCCAGAGTGTTGTTCTGTTCACCGCTTCCTATTGTTGGACCGTTTCCCTATATTGGTCCTTTCCCAGCCCACAGAAAGGTTCAGGTCCAAAAGGCATATTTGGTCATTTTGGAAAACAAAAGTATTCTACGTGAATTTATCATTTGAAAAAATCTATATCAGCGTAATCAAAATATTTGGTTTCTTTAGCTGAATGCAACCGTCAGAATTTTCACAGAACTAAATTTCTTCTACATTCTTTTGAAGGTCTAGATCTAGGCGGTAGATCTAATGTTCGGAAAAACTAGAGATATTTTCAGAGGTAGCATAGGTTACCATAAAAATTTTAAATCTTTTTCGTTGGGCTGAATCAGAAATAATGGGGTATGAAGAAATTATTTTAAAAGTATTGTTAAAATATTTGTACTAGACAAAGACTCCACCTTAATTACAAAAATGAGAGGAATGATAGGCGAGTGATCTCTTTTTGCGGCAGAACTACAATTTATCTATATTTTTTCTGAAAATTTTTCAGACTTTCTTATCCTAGTCCCTGAAATAACTCAATTATAATTTTTTTCAATAATAGAAGAAAGGCCCCTGCGTTGAACTTGTGCCTTAATTTTTCAGGGGCCAATTCCTTTCTAAAAATTGATGCCTAACAATGAAAAAAGGAACACTTCGAACTTATAAACTTTGTAATGTTTCGAAGTCTCTATATCAAACTCTTCAGAATGAAAATTTGAAAAGTTTGTTTAACGTAGGAATTTGATATAGACTCCGAAACGTTACGAACTTCAAAAGTTCCAAGTGTTAGTTTTTTCTTCGTTATGCAAAAATTTTTTGAAAGGAATTAACCCCAGAGAAATTAGTACACATGTTTTACACCATAATTTCACGAAATTTGGTGGAAACTTACCTTTTCTTGTACTTAATACACTGTTATTTTTATTCATTTCGAAGGTTCATTTTTACACCCTATTCTGATTCAACATGAAAAAATAGGCCAGATTTGCAATCGAAAATTGTCACGTCAAAATAAAATAAAATTGGTTAGCTTTTTGTTCCTTCAAATTAATATTGCAAATTTTCTAAGAAAATGCAAGGAACGGATATAACAGTTGAAAATCTGGCTGCGATTGTTTGAAATGCAAAAACTTCACACTTCAAATACTCGAAAAACGTGAAATTGATAAATAAACAAAAATTCAAATTCATAAAAAATTAATTTTGCAAAAAGCATGCGAACATAGTAGTTTTGGATAATGAAGAAAGATGATTCCATATAAAAAAGAGAACTATTTTTGCCCACTCTGTCATTGACGATCTAAGACTACTTCGTTGAATGAACAAGAATCACGTCGAACAGTTTAAGACACGAAAATTCTCGACAACACCCAGAAAAACGCCAGGACATGTTCCAAACCACAAAGCAACAGTTCTTTGTCGATACACCAAGCACCGATAGACGGCGAGCGTGCTGTGCTGCGTCAATTAAATAAAAAAATTTCACAATTCCACAATAACAGCCAGTCATGCCACGATATTGTGTCCGTTGTCGATGAAAAATCCAAGAACAGGAATCAATTAAATCCAATTATAAGATGATAAATATCCAGCCGTTTCACCAGACGAGCTACAGGGGGCAGCACCTCCCGCCGCATTGTATGGTAATTAGAACTAGATGAAAGTAGAATGGTACCCCGCTGGGCGGTTTCTGGCCGTGTTTTTTTTTCGGAGAGGCGAATTGGTGAAGAAGGTGTCGAAGAGATTACTGGTGTCAGATGAAAACCGAACGTCTATGTTGGACTTTAGAGGACATGACCGGAAACATTTCTAGACGTATAACAATTCACGGTACGTTTTCGATAGAAAGGCAATGACGTGTTTATTATGAAAGCTGTGAAGCACAGCTTTCCTAATAAATGAAGAACGAACGTATTAAAAATGAAATAAGGAAAATACAAAAATAAAATAAATAAATTTCAACTTGCTAAGCGTTACGCAATTGTTGTGAGATCGTGAGTTCCCAGCCTAAAACACTAATCTCATTTCTGTATCGTACTTCGTTTGACCCAAACTTGTCTAAGATATTCTTCCTCTTGTTTATAAGACTAAGCAGGGTATTTCATTAAAACGAAAAAACCTAGCTTTATTATTATTATTATTATTTCAAAGAGAAGAGTTTAGGCAATGCCTATAAATTCACAGAACAAAAAATAGTTATTTTTGTACAACTGCCATTAAAAGTGACACTTTTAATGACAGCGAACAATGTTAAAATTGATTGTTTACGAGGAAGCGTGTTGAAAATATTTTTAACATTAGTGTTAAAAATATTTTTAGCACTCCATTTTCTTATGATGAAATCAGATGAGAAAAATTCAGCAATTGCAAATTTTTATTATCAATATTTAACAATAATTACTTATGAACATTAATATTATTCGTAAAACTAGAACAATTACTAACATTAATGCCATGTGACGTTATTGAGCTTCGGAACACATTATTAGAATCCTGTGCACCATCAGAACTTGTAGAAACCGGAAGTACAATATTGATGATTATGATCCAAAATCTGTTGAGGTTGGGAGAATTTTTCCAGCAATGACATTTATATATGCAATGGAATGATCAACATAGCCCTCGGCTACCGTCGTAGACTTCCAAACAGTGTCCTGTATATTGCTTTGGTTCTGGCAGTTTGAGGAATTCGGCAACAATAGATGGAATTTCCCCAAATGTATTAATACCAATTGTATTGGCAGTGCATTTATTATTGATGTATTTCAAGAAAAAACGACGATGTTCAATGATAGAAGGGCGCAGTGCAAAGTACTTATGAAAATAGTCTACATACTTCCCAATAATACTGAAAGAACGACTGACTTTCGTTTTTGTATTTGGAAGTTGTATGATTTATATTGAATGATTTATTTGTTATTTCGATGTCTTCCACTGATAAATTACACAATTCTTCACGCCGACAGGCTCCAAATAATCCGAAAATAGTTGCAACCTTAACCATCAAGTATTTCTCATCTGGTGCCTCCTTTATAAACTTTTCAACAAAAACAAATAAATCATTGGTTATACAACTTCCAAATACAAAAACGAAAGTCAGTCGTTCTTTCAGTATTATTGGGAAGTATGTAGACTATTTTCAAGTACTTTGCAATGCGCCCTTCTGTCATCAAACATCGTCGTTTTTTCCTGAATTACATGAATAATAAATGCACTGCCAATCCAGTTGGTATTAATACATTTGGGAAAATTCCATCTATATTGTTGCCAAATTCCTCAAACTGCCAGAACTAAAGCAATATACAGGACACTGTTTTCGAAGATCCTCCGCTTCATTGCTAGCAAAATCAGGAGCAAATATTACGGATATAAAAGAACATGGTGGATGGCAGTCTACGACGGTAGCCGAGGGCTATGTTGATCATTCCATTGCATATAGAAATGGCATTTCTGAAAAAATTCTCCCAACCTCAACAGATTTTCAGATTCAAATAATGTGTTGCGAAGCTTCCTAACGTCACAGGGCATTAATGTTAGTAATTGTTCTAGTTTTACGATTGATATTAATGTTCATAAGTAATGATTGTTAAATATTGATAATAAAAATTTGAAATTGCTGAATTTTTCTCATCTGATTTCATCATCAGAAAATGGAGTTCTAAAAATATTTTTAACACTAATGTTAATAATTTTTTTAACACGCTTCTACATAAACAATCAATTTTAACATTGTTTGCTGTCTTAAAAATGTCACTTTTAATGGCAGTTGTACAAAAAAATGTTTATCCAGGTCTCGACTATCTCGAGCCTTCCATCTTTTATCAGAGCAATATACAAAGAAATCCCGTGGCTTATATCGTACATTCACGATATCTGGAAAAAAATGGTAAAAAACACCTCAACCTTCCATCGAATCGACATACGTTCTTAATCCATGTAAGACATCTGAGATATGAGAGGCTCTCATGAAAATGGAGCTAATTCGAATTATTTATTAGCCATTAACGTCATATGATATTTACTAGACGGTATAGAGCTAACTTCGCATCGGCTCAGAGCTATTATTTCGCGACTTATATTCCGAAGTATTTACGACCTGAAACACCGCACTGTCTAGAAACAGACGAAGGAGGCCACGATAACCTTATATCTTTCGATTCTAATTGTTGACGTGCACCACCGATGTCAGCAGTATGCCCGGTCGGTTGAAGAACTTGAAACGTCAATCACCAGGTATTGATTTCACCTATTTTTGTCCAGAAGCTCAGATACATATTAAAAAGTCTTCAAGCTATTGAAGAAAAATGTTAGGCGAAATTATTCCTAATGGACCACGGCCAATAAGGCCAGAAGACTCTTTCAATGTCAGTATATCCGGTCGTGAAAGCCTTAAACTAAACTGCTCCACATGAGATATGGATATTGACTTAAATTGCGAAAAAATATAGTAAATGAGATTTTGTGATGAAAATTCATATTAATATGATTTCAAGTTGCAGGAAATGAAATTAATTTTAACCTGTAGGTTTGCTGCGTATACAGAGTGGTTCAGAAAAATCGAGTAAAATGAAGAAATTTGATTTCCAGAGAATTCAAGCATTTTAAAACTTTCAATACAATGTATGGCCTCTACGGGCATCAATAACAGCTTGACATCTTCTTTGCATACTACTCACGAGGTTGTTGAACATTTCTTGATGAATTTGGTTCCATAAACGGGGCAGGAGCTCTCTATGATCATTTAAGGATTCTGGTGTAGGTTGATGGTTATCTAATCTTCTTTGGAGCATATCCCATGGATGTTCTATGCAATTCAAAGTCCTCGCGCGCATTCTCAACCATGGCTGCACGGTGCGGTCTAGCGTTATCGTCTAGAAATTGAAAAGTTTCACCAATAGCAGCGTGAAAATTTGGCAAAACATTGTCAATGACATGCTCCCTATAGTGTAAGGCGGTCATATTCCCAGGACAAATGTGTAGATCTGTGCGCCCGTTGAAACATATTCCGGCCCATACCATAATACTACCCTTGGGTAGTATATGCAAAGAACCAAACTTCAGAAAAAAGGGGACCAGATTGATGGAATGTCTGATTTTTATTGGATCGATTCAAGTTGTTATTGAGATTTAAATCATTTTACAGCGATTATCTCGGAGATTGCATACTTTTCAAAACGATTGAATCCGATATCCCTGACTCTTGTGAAATAGTATATATACAGGGTGTTCCAGAATAAGGTTCCGTAAACGATGTTTAATTTTCACCAGTGGCGTCCGTATAGACTTCTGTCCGAACAAATTTTAAATAACTTTCGTAATCACCACATAATTAACAGTAAGAATGGTCTCTTAAGTTTTTCACCTGCGACACGTATTTTCTCAGAAAAAAAATTAAATGCAAATTCAGCATGTGCTTCGAATGCCGACTAATTTTCAGAATAAGAGTCCGTGAATTCGGAATCTTAATCCTCACATGATTTCATGTTATAAACTTTCTATCGACTATGGGTCTCTGACGCATTGTTTCTGAGGAACGGGGTGTTGAAATAAAAAAAAAGGTTTTTCGAAATTATTTTCGGCACCGTACACATTTTTTCTGCGTTTTAGTAGGTACGCCATAAAATACATTTTCTGAATTTTGTGAACTAATCAAAGAATTTCATAACTTTCCTAGATGAAATTGCATTTTATTTTTTTCTTACTGTTAATTATGTGGTGATTACGGAAGTAATTTAAAATTTCAAAAAAATCATTGGCTTACCCATTTTTTCACCGAATTTGTTCGGACAGAAGTCTGTACAGACGCCACTGGTAAAAATTAAACATCGTTTAGTATCGGAAAAAATGTGTCTTAATGCGTACTCATAACGTGCCAAAACGCAAAAATAGATCGTGTACGGTGTAGAAAATAATTTCATAAAACCAATTTTTCCTCGAAATTTCAACACCCTGTATCTCAGAAACAGTGCGTCAGGAACCCAAAATTCATAGGAACTTTATATCATGAAATCATCTGGAAATTAAGATCCTGAATTTGCGGAACCTTATTCTGAAACACCCTGTATGAAATAATTCTTACACTGCCTCAGCAAGTCCAACTATTTATTATCTCTTACTTGTGTGTAAATGAACATCTTCCTTGTGAAAAAATCAGATTGTTATTCAATTGGGTTTACAATTAATAAACATTATCATTATAGTTATTATTAATATAATTATTTTTTTTTAATCACAATTCATTATCATTATTCCTTATGGGCTGAGGTGGATCATAACCCGCAGATCAAACAAGACTGGCGCCATAAGTGGAACATGGCACCAATACACAAACATGACATAGTTGACCCCACACTTGCTCTACCAGGATTTGATCTGAAGAGAAACATCTGGAGTAGACTAAATAGAGTTAGGACAGGCCATGCAAAATGTAATGCTATGATGTTCAAGTGGGGACTTTGCCAATCTCCAGCCTGCGACTGCGGAGCTGATCAACAAACTGTAGAGCATATTGTCCGGGAATGCCCTTTTTAAGGAAGTACCTGGGACCATTTAGAGACATTATTGATGCGACACCTTCTGCACTGGACTGGCTACGTTCTCTGGATGTGGAGCTTTAATTTGATGTTTTGATCACATCTTTACCTACCTTTTTACTTATAAGTGTCTTTATTTTTTTATTTTTATGTTGAATAAATAAATAAATTATCATTATTTTGTTCTCTCCTTGCTTGAGGGTTGCTTATTATTGTTATCATTATTATTATTATTTTTAATCACAATTCATTTGGTGGTTATGGTACAAACCGGAGTGTTAACCACACCATCGATTTAATCTCCGCCCCTTTGCCCTATTATTATTATTATTATATTATTGTTATTATTTCCAGACCAGTGACCTGGACACGTTCCTGCCCAAATCGGAATGGGAGCAACATCTGGAGGAGGAGCTGGAGAAGCCCAGGCGAGAGGCAGTGCCCCAGATCGAGGACTTCTTCGACCAGCACCCTCACAGGAACCACCAGCCGCACCCCATGAGCTACGTGTCCATGAGGTCCTTGCCGGGCACCGAGGATGACGTCTTCCTGCGTCCACCCCTATGGGAGGACATCGCGAGCAGCATCCAGAACATCGACCCTGAAAACGCCAACATGCTGGGGGTGGGTCAAGGTCAGGTCAAGCTGGAGGCTGTTGATGATTTGGCTTCGAATTGCGTGCCTACCCCCTCCCCTCTTCTGTCGCCTCTGGAGATAAAAACGGAGAAGGTGAGATTTGGTCCGCTTTTTAGGTGCTGAAAGCGCACAGCTTGGAGTTTCAATAGTGTAGGGCTGCGTTCACAAACTTACTCAGAGAGTAGAGTAAGAGTATGGCCATATGATCAGAAATAATATACTTCGGTCTTTACTCCACACTCATCGTTCACAATCTTACTCTGACAAATGTCATTCAAACATGTGAACAAAGGTATAGGTGATGAATAATACTTTTGAATATACATTTTTTATATATCATTTTAATATTGAATTGTTGCTATCGTGAATGAATAATAGAAGTTTAATGAAAAAATTCTTTCTAGTCGGATATTTTCAGTTGTTTCTTCGAAGTATAGTATATTTTTCTTTTATTTCAAAAACAGAGCACAACGGTGTTTTTTGATGATTGTGAGGGAATTGATAAAGGTTCTCAGGACGTTAAAATAGGTAGTTCTTATGAGACAGAAACAAAGAAAAAGGATATTAGATATTATTGTCTTTAATTTTTTCTTGAAGCAGAAAATTTCAAATGTTATAACATGTTTTATCGACTCTACGCCAGAAAAAATTAAATACTTCGTAACAAGAAATAGTTTCATTCAAGGAAGTTGAAAAATATTGTATAAAAGATAAATCAAAATATAAATGAACCTTGACAGATCTTAACTCTTGAATATAACAAAATATCAATGTAGATTTCTAATCAGGTACAAAAAACAGTTATTGTGGGATTTTTTATGTCTCGATTTATTTGAACTTGAACGGACCACTCTTGGTTCTGCAATACAGGGAAAAACTCTTCTCGAAACTACATTATCTCCTATTTAGTTTGAGTTTACTTTGAGCTTCGTTTATTCACTGCTAGCAATTTCATCAAATTTATTAATCATTAAAGTAATTCGTTACCTATATTTCTTTATTTCACGTGGAAAATTTATTGTTTCGTATTTCGTTATTGAAATAAAACAAAATCGGAAATAAATACTTATTCGAATAATATTCAAGTTTCAAAAAATCTGCGGGAGCAAGACAGAATGAAAATCGTACGTCACAGCTGTCGGAGTATGTGTTTACTCTCCTAAATAGCAGAGTATGCGGAGATTACTCAGAGGAAGTTTATGAACGCTCTCAGAGTATACTCCGAGGAAGACAAAGTAAGTTTGTCAACGCTTCAGAGTAAGAAGAGCTTACTCTGAGTAAGTTTATGAACGCAACCTAGGGGGTAAATAGTATCCCCGTCTATACATATCAGTCGGTTCATAAGAATATATATATAGTCGGTTCAAAGCGTCTTTCGATACCCAGTCCCCATTCCTTGTGATTTATCTAAAGATCTTCTTCCAATTCTCTCTCTCATCTGCGTATCTGCTCATTCATTTTCTCTAGCTGAGACCCGGTCTTACTCTCTTTCTTCTTCCGTGCGGGGTTCACGCTTTGAATAAAGGAGCTGAGGAAAGAGCATTAGTAAAATATGAAGGCGTCCACGAAGGTCTACCAATATGGCAGCCAATTGTTTCCCGTTGGCAACTGCCAACATCTGAAGGAAATAGTATATAACATTTCTAGCAAGGTAAGAGAGTTTTTACTCGCCGCAGGCGAGTCAGTTACCTCCTTGAGCCAGTATAACCCGTTACCTTGCGTGTATTGTTTTATATTTTATTTGTTTCTCATTTGTAAAAAGGTTAGATAAATTCCAAAAAAATCTCAATAATTTGTCGCAAATGTCGTAAGCTATGGAAGCGTTGCCATGAACATGTCTGTTTATTTTTCTTTACATTTGATTTGGCGAAAGCGAAAATGAATGTACCAAAAGAAATTATTGAGGCAGCCAGCAGTGTAGCATCAAGTTTATTACCTACAAAATCAGCTACGACTTCAAAAAGTGGCAATACAAAAATAGTGTGATTGGGGTAACTGAAGATGTTTTGTTGATCTACTTGAATCAACTATTAGCTGGATTCAGCCCTAATACTTTATGGGCAAAATGGTCTATGCTGAAAAGCTGCTTGGAAATGAAAGAAAATGCCCCTGTTCTCAGGTTTGTTTTCCTTGAAAAATTTATTGAAAAATATAACGTGAAGTTGTCATTTGCAGATTTCAAAAGGTAGTAGCGTTTCTGAAACGAAAAAATGAGCGTTATACGCCAACAAAGGCCAAGGTATTAAGTAAAGAAGAGGCTGAACAATTTCTTTTACATGCTCCTGATGACCAGTGGTTGCTGGCGAAAATTGTAACAATATTTGGGATTTTTTAATGTTGTCGATGTGACGAAATTCTCTCCTTAAAAATGAATGATGTAGAAGATATGGAAAAATACGTTATTGTGACATTGCGGCAAACAAAAAATTTAACAACAAGAAGATTCACCATAACCGATGATGGCTGCAGCTTCAAGCCCTGCATGTTATAGAGAAAATATGTAAATCTTCGGCCTCCTGGAACAGAAAGCCTAAGATTTTTTTTGACATACCGACATGGAAAGTGCATTTCCCTTAATGCTGGCCAGCACACTATCGGTGGTATCCCAAAGCAAATAGCGAAATATTTAGGTTTAAAAGACCCAGAGTTATACACCGGCCACACTCATGGGGGTAATTACCCCTTTTTTACTCAACTGCCAATATCTCCGGAGCTACTGATCGCCAAGCGAGCCGAAAGGCGATTTCTTTTTCTACAGAAAATTTCCGACAAAAATCTGTTTTGATCAATTAAAAAGAAATTTTTTTTCACCTGTCTCATAAACGTGGAGCAAAAAATGCAATTTCACCATTTTTTGTTTAAAGGACTGTATCTTCGTCAATATTGGCGGAAAAGCTTAGGTTATGAAAAAATTTTACAGCCTGATGTCCCCCCTAAATCGTTAGGTTTAGCAGTTTTCTTGAACGGATTGATTGAAATTTTGAAAAAATTAAGGGAACAAGGTTTTTGTTCCTTAAACTTGATCTAATTTTCTCAATCAATCAATAATTACATTATTTCTTCACTTTTCACTCTATTTTCTAAATTCAAATTTTCAAAAGTTTCCGAAATTTGGAAAAAAACTTAGCATTCGATGAATTTCGTTGAATTTTGTTCTAAAAGTAAAATAAGAATAGGAAAATTTTAAATTAAAAAAAAAACAATAGACTAGGTTATGCGACATTTTCATCTTTCTAGCTAGAAAAAATTCTCCGTGAGCTTAGAGCAAATAAATAAAAATTTTCAAAATTTTTTCTTCGTGCTTTATCCGATGATTGCATGGCCACCGGAACTCTGAAAAATTGTTAACCTACAATTTCAGAAACTAGATCCTTCAAGCACCAGAAGTTGGTTTTTTATCTTCTATACGACAATTTTTCATTGAGATACAGCCTGTTAAAAAAAATTTGAATATTTTTCTGTTCCTTTAATTGTTTCGCGAAGTGTATTAGCAATGAAATTTCCTAAATATGTGGTAAGCAAATACCGTTCAAGTTCAAAAAACCGGAAGTCTCTAGTTATTCGTTCTCAATGGTTATTACTCGAAATTCTGTTATTATCATGCAAGTGTTATTTCCCGATTCGTTTCAACAAAATTTTCAATGTTCAGTCTTAAGACTGATCTAGATCTACGCACCATTTCCAAGTGTAATTCAGAAATTAGTCGATTTCGAATGGCTGTTTTGGTTGGTTAACGGTTCATAAATGACAACGTCAAACGAACTGCGCTTTCGAATTCGGTTCAAATTTCGGAGAAACAGCTGATTTGAAACGTCACCAGTATGTTATTCGAATGCGGTTGGTCCAAAACTGACGGACCAATCTATGAACCAACCAAGAACCAAAGTCAATCGAAATCGCCTATTGTCAAGTGTATTTCAGATTAGTCACTTTATTTTCAGAAAGCGTCAATTGAATTTCAGATTAGTCGATTGAATTTCAGAAAACATTAAATGTATTTCGGATAACTCAATTGAATTGATGTTTTCTGAAATACAATTGACTTATCTGAAATACAAGTGATGTTTTCAATTGACGATTTCTGAATTACAATTGGAAATGGTGTAGATTATTTCTGTGAAGAGTTTGTCATTCAAGCTTTAAAACTGTTTTTTATTCCAGATTATGCATCCATCTCCGACTCTCCACCTTCTCAGCGACTCAACGTCCCCATACAACCACCATCAAAACTCCATGAGCCCCCAATACCAGCAGCAAACCCCCATGCACCTCCCTCCATCCCTACACAACAACAACAACAACAACAATCATCCCCAGTACAAATACAACAACAATAACAACATAAACGCGTCATCCCCTCCAACAAACGCCCTTTACCCTCCCATGTCCAGGCTGATGTACGTTTCACCCCTAACCCCTCCCAGTTCCGAGCCGGGCTCCCCCGGAGGGGCGTTGCCGCGACGCACCCCCCCACCCCCGTATCCAGTGCCGTGCCAGGGGAGCACGAGTGGGTCGATATCCAGGCTAGGCGGGACTGGGGTCAAGTACAACAGGAGAAACAACCCTGAGCTGGAGAAGAGGAGGATACATCATTGTGATTTTTTAGGTAGGATGCTGGCATGAATATGATGTTTCTTTTTCGAGAAGGGATTGGTTGTTTTTTCATAGGAACTTAACTATTTCATTCTTTTTTTCGACCTTCATCTATGAATTCATGATTCATGCGGTAATATTCAGGAGGTGAATACTCGTATGAAATTGAGATAGCTCTTTACTGAAAAAAAATTTCCTCATCCTGCCCCTTTCCTAGATAACACTCTCAAAAAAAGGTTACTAAAATTGAGTTTCTCTATTTCAGTATCGTAATGAGTTCATTACAGTACTAAAAGTAGTGCTGTAATGAATCTCATTAGGTACAGCATTGTTTGAGTCATATTTTCGTTTTGTAGTTGTCAGTACTGACCTCCGATCGAATCAAGTTTCGAATCAAATCAATTCAAATTCCGTAATCTGTCAAATTTCGTAAGTCACACCAACTGTCAAGATGAAATATAAAAGTCACTAACAGTGGCGTAACTGTACTGTACTGCTTTAATGTTATTTTTAATATAACCTGTTACTGTAGCAAGGGCAGAGCAATGCTTTTAAAAGTTAAAGTTAATAAAGAATTATTTGAGAAGTAAAATGACCCAAAAAAGATTTAGCGGGCGCAGTATGTTGAGAAACGAGAATGAACGAGTCAGGAATATGGAAATTCACGAAGTAATAAATTTATTTGCAACAAAGAAATCAACCTCTCAAGTTATTCACTCATTTACTTCAAGGTACACAGTATTTTCTGGGATTGATAACTATATTTGAAATAAAGATGCAACTCTTTATATTATTTACTACAAATTTTGAATAATATTTCATTAAATAAAGTATAGAATAGAAAGTATTACTTCAAGTAATATTTCGGAGTAATTTTGGTGGTGTTGCACCTAAACCATATACTTTCCTCAAATAAAGTTTTTTTCAATAAATACCAATAAATGGCCGTACTAGGAGGCCCGAAAACTAATTCTGCGGGGGGGGCCAGTCGGAATTCGTTACGCTACTGGTCACTAACCTGAATCTTTATTTGAATTTCGAGAGTATTTCACAAAACTTGATTGAAATAGAGAAAATATCGTCTAATACTCGTTGCAGAAGGCAATTCCAACACTCATGCTATCGACAACTCGCTCCTTCGTCGCTCGTTTTCGAACTTCGCATTCGTGTTGGAATAGAAGCTCATTCTGCAACTGGTTTTAGAATATACTATTTTATTATTTTTATAAAATTTCAGTGAAGCAAGAAAGTTGAAATTCTGTAATTTTCATGAACTCGCGGAGGACTCACGACGGATATTTTTTCAATATCCTGCTAATTATACGGGGGTGAAATTGGCAACCCTTACTTCATTTCATATCAAACCTCTATTTCGGGATGAAGTTCCATGAAATGAAATTAAAATCGTTGTTTTGTTGACAAATTTTTTTATTCTTTAAATGTCGTTGATATCAACTATGGGTGTCCTGTAGACTAATGATTTAAGTATGAGGTAACTCCATAAACAGAAATCACAAGGATTTAAATCTGGAAATCTAGGTGGCAGAAAATTATAGAATTTCAAGTTTCTAGCTTCACTAGAATTGAAAAAAAATAAACATTTTATTTCAGTCACCACCTTTTAAGGGTGATATCTTGGAAAGGGGTGGTCTGAGGAAATTTTGTTTTAGGAAAGACCCATATCTTAATTTCATACGAGCATTCGCCTCCTGAATTTTGTGACATGAATGTAGGAACACTCTTGTATCCAGGGTGTACCAAGTTCAAGGGCCTATTAGGCATTTCTGGAGAACTAGACCTATTTGAAATCTGAAAATTGGGATTATGTTATTGTTTGACATTATCTACCGAGCTGAAATATTGTTGGAGCCTAACCTGTTTCAGTTATACAGGGAGTAAAAAAATTTCGAAAATTTATTTTTCTGTTTTTTTTTTGTTTTTGAATTTGATAGAGTATGCAATTCTGAGTACATTCGTACTCGAATCGTTGCATTCGTCAAAATGCATTTCAAAATATCGAGAAAAAACTGAAGGAAAAAGGGGAGATAAGACTATTCGGTAATATGTTTGTTATTCCTAATCTGGATATCTTAAGCACAAACCGTTTTCACAATTTTGAAGTCGAAGGCTGTAGAAATGTAGAAATATTGTCTCAACATGTTCCAACATGTTGATGCTCCTAAAATTAATAATTCCTGAGTTATTCAGGATTTTCTGACTTTATGTAGTACGTATCTGTTCCATATAAACAATGATGAATGAATTCAGAAAAGAGATGTGCCATTAGTGATTTATTGGAATAGTTTATCTTCTATGACTTAGGTCATTGTTGACAAAAAAACAGATTCTATGAATTTGATGCTACGTACGACATGAAATCAGGAAATTCTGAATAACTCAAGAATTATTAATTTTAGGAGCATTGGCACATTATCATAATTTTTATTCGCATAATCCACCGTAAACGTGAAAAAATAGGGTTCTAATTTGAAAAACGAAAGTTATGGGCCAATCTTGATTCCAATTTTTGACCCAACATTTGGAACACCCTGTGACAAGTTTTTCAAAATTCAAAATATGTACAATATTTCTACATTTCTACAGTCTTCGACTTCAAAATTGTGAAAACGGTTTATGCTTAAGATATCCAGATTAGGAATAACAAACATAATACCGAATAGTCTTATATCCCTTTTTTCTTCAGTTTTTCTCGATATTTTGGAAAGTATTATGAATACGTATATATTCACATTCTATTGAAATCAAAAACAAAAAATGGAAAAAAAATTTTGAAATTTTTTTTCTTTCTCTGCACAAGTGAAAGTTGTCAGGCTGCAGGAATATTTCGGCTGGGTGGATAATGTCGAAAAATAATCAAACATCAGTAAAACGACTATTTGAACAATCTGGCAACGTAGGTCAAGCTGATTTAATAACTTCAATTTAAAACCTTTCTGCTTTCCTCCAGTCTCACAAAAGTAATTAAAAACATTTTTACAGGTTGTACAAAAGTATACACAAAGAGTTCACACCTAAAGGCCCATCAAAGGATTCATACAGGTAAATATAAAAAATAAAATATAAATCATACAATATGTACCTACCAGAGAATCATTGTACCAAGATAAAATTTTGATATTCTTCCTCTCTCATTTCACGTTTTATTACAAAATGAAAATTTCGAGTAAATTTCAAACCAGAATATCTTTCTCAAGAATTATTAATCCTTGAATAATCAGAAAAGTTGCCCTTTGAAAACAGGTGTTCAAATTAATTTTTTTTTACTTGTGACGTTATACAGGGTCATAAAAAAGGTAAATTTTTTCCAGAAGGTAGAAAGAACATATTTCCTTTGGAAAAAAGAAAGGGGCTGGGCTGACTTGTAATTTGATAGAATCTGAAAAATTTTCGTGGAAATATTTACGGCACAAGGCAGCGCAAATGTGCACACATTTTTCCATTCATTTGTAAGAAGCAAAAACGAAAGTACTGGTCTATCTTTTTTTTAATTCCAATTTTTCGGAAAATCAAACAGACATTCGAAAAAATTGAACAGTACAACTCAGTACATGTATAGCACATTTTTTTTCAGTAATTGGAATCCAATTTTTCAAAAAGTTCCGCGCTGGCCCATTTTTTCGGTTCTTGAAACATCTCGGAAACCACATGAAATATTCATAAAATATAAATTCATAAAATTTTCAATCAAATCTTAAAGTGCTGGGCCGACTTCACACATATAAAGCATAGGCTCATCTCATTGACGTTTTACTTGCTTTCTATATTTTCTGTTTATGGTTAAATTCATCCTTAGTATTCATGTCCTATTTTTTCAAAAGTGTAAGTATTGTATGGGGACTGGGGAATTGAAAATCGTTCTTGAGGAGCAGCCTTTTTGACTTTTATTTGTGATCCTTCTCAAAGCGAAAAATAGAATAAGGTACCTAACCTACACATTGAAAAGTGTAGGTAGTAGTGCAATATTTAAATTCAAACAATAACACAGCCTCACAATCCTTCACAATAAAAATATTGTATATAGGGTTATTCACGAATATGGCTCTATAAAATATTTTTAAGAAAGACACAAGATTCAGATCAGATCGTATATTTTTTGAAGGTTCTAGGAAGTGACATCAACTTTCGTTTTTCAAATGGAAAGACCCATTTTTTATTGCATCAATAGATTATCCATTGAATTCTGAGTCTTTTTTATTCCAAAAGTTTGAATTTTCCCGAGAAAATTCTCTTCAAAAGTGGAAATACGAAAAAAAATCTCAAAATTGAACTCTGTTGAAATACAGACAACTTCGAGGTTTTTTCATTAAAAATTCTCATTTTTGAGAATCTCCGAGAAGAAATGCTGTTGCTTCTTTTCCGTAAGCGTGATTTTCAGAATATGATACAGGAGGTCACAAATTCTTTGTCAAAGTTATAAGTTACGAAACATCAAAAAATCGTTTTTTTCAAAGTATTTTCGAAATATCGTCAAAAAATAATAGGAGCATACGTCCAAGACTTTCATCCCAAAAAAATTAATATTTTTCGAGATATTCAGGAAAAACGATTTTGTCTTCAATTTTCAATCTCCTTCCGAATGTGTTTATTTACTGGAAAATAATTAGCGGTCAAGTGAAATTTTTGAAAATCTCTGTTATCGAGAAAATATTTTCTATAGTTCAGACACCCTGTATAATAAAAATTATAAAAAAAACAACTGTATTAGACAAGAAGCGACACACTTATACCCCTTGCAGGCTCCCCTATTCTGATGAAAGACCCCTTGATGTTCAAGAATAAACATAAAACTGTGTTGTCAATTGTCAAGTTAGTTAAACATCACGAAGTAAGAAGTGACAAAAATTTTAATTTTTCCAGGTGAGAAGCCATATCAGTGCCAGTGGCCCGACTGTGAGTGGAGGTTCGCAAGATCCGACGAACTGACCCGTCATTACAGAAAACACACCGGAGCAAAACCATTCAAATGTAACGTGTGCGAAAGGTCCTTCGCGAGATCAGATCATCTAGCACTCCACATGAAGCGCCATCTCCCGAAAACATCCAAATAGCTATCGCTGGACGCAGAACCGGGCAATACCCTGTTTTGACATACTATTTGAAAGAGGATCGTAAAAGACGCAGAGAATCCAGAGAATTAGTGAAACAAGAGTTCGAGCGCAACTCGTTGATCACAAGCCACCAATTATTATAGATTATAAATTATTTTATCCTCTCTTGACGTCATAATATTCCATTCCATATGAACTGTGATCTCATCACCTAACTCGATGATGTTCTAAACGTTGAGCCTTAAAAAAAGCCTTATTTGAAAGAATCAGAGGCCTTTATAGTAGACTTAAGCACTACCCTCGCATTTCGGGGTTTTATAATGTATAGATTTCTTGAAAATTTATGAATTTCCCTTATCAATATCCCTCCCTGTGACAATCTAAGAAAAAATTAAAATGCATTTATCAAACTATTTTTGAATCAAAACTATGTAATCTACTTGAATATCCATTTTGTTACATATTTATAATTCTATTTATACACAAAATATTCATGAGTCCTGCTTCAAATTGAAATAGGATTTTCAAGGAGAAATGTAACCATAACTAACTGAAATATAGAATCCTCAAATCTAAGAGTTTTTGCAGGCATAAGAATTGCCATCCAGCAAATGTTCAATATTTTGTCATTCTTGTTAAAATTTTGAAAAATGGATGTTTCAGAAATTATTTTCACAAACTAATTTGTCTTGGCAGTGTTCAAATCAATTACCTTTTAGTGGAGATAAATGGAATTCAAATTTATTCATATTCTTATTCCGAGAGTTCAAAACAATCTATTAGAACTCGAATTTATAGTTTTGGGTATTCAAATACTAACTGCTGTAAATACATGCTTGTGCATGTTAATTTCTGTAAATATTCGATGTTTGCAAAGTATTAGAATTTTATTCGATTATCTATTTACATAGATTCATAGCTGTTAGAATATAAATTGCATTGCCATTTTTTTTACCACTTGTGATTTCGTAGATATTATGATTTTTATAGAGAATACTTAATTTTTTGAATGAATGTACACAATGTTCAGTAAGTTACCAAATATGTTAACTGAATATACTTAATTCAATTGTATAGAGATTTGTGTTATAGTTATTGACTAGATACTAGTCAATTTTCCTTCGAGAAATTTGTAATTATTTAAATTAGAAGTTAATAGAGAGTAAATATATTTAGTGTATTTATATCATTATTCTTTATTGAGTAGTATATCACAAATTTTCATCACCTAACCTTATAATTTTTTTTGTACTGTCAATTTATTTCTATTTATAAATAAAAAATATCTTGATTTGATCCAAACAATGATTTATTGGGTTTATTTCCTTCGTTGGTGAGAACGGTATATCTAGTACACTGGAGCTATTTGTTGTGTCTTCAATAAGCCATACCTTGATTTTATAATGATTCTCTGCTTGGAGTACTTATCTTCTGGTGAGAACCTTGCTGAAAACGACAAAAATAGTTCAACATAAGCTATCGTGCACAAACTAAGTATTATATGTTTACCTGGGTGAGCCGAGAAAGTTGGTTTCCCATCAATCGGGGATGTTTTCTGTAAATAACAAATTAAATTTAAGAAATGCCTCATCTAGAGAATGTCTCTGAGTCATTATTTATATTTTATCTGCCTCTAATTAAGTGAATTATTGGAAATGGCAGTATCAACACTATATAGCAAAAATGTATAGATCTTTGAATATTCAATGAAGGGTTTGTATGATGAGGACAAATATAGATGAATAACTCATTTTCAGCCAACGTTGCATCAACGTTTGTGAATGAACTTCATTAGGGTGTGCAAGAACAAAAAATCCATTTCAAATATTGGATAAAACATAAAGTCAATAGTTCATAGATATCTAAATTTGTAGAATGGCTTAGAAATCAATGATTTCCTTCACTTTTTTTAATCGAATTAGAAATACATATAACACATGATCTCACCTCCAGAGTATATACTCTCTTTCCATTTGTATCAAGGTAATACATGAGATACATTTTTGGTTGAGTTTATGCGTAATTCCGTAGTCAGAATTAGAATAAATAATCGTTAAAAACGTGGAATAATAATGCCGTACAACACCAAAACTACAATTGAAAAATGAATGAAATGGAAATGAATTGTAGGTTAGAGTCACAAAACATAAACACCATAGAGAAATCAACTCTTTTTTTTGTGCAGGATTTACACTTATACATCATTTAACAATGTTGCCAATGTGCTCGATCTGGAAAGAAACTATCGTCCACTAATCTTAAATTTTTGAGTGAAAACAAAAACTTTACCGTACTTTAATCAGATTATAGAGATAATATTTACCAGCAATTATGTGCCGACCGCTCCAAGTTACCTGAAAACTGTTAAATCTCGTGAGTAAAAAAAAATACTTCTTTGTATCATGCATTTCCACTAGAAACAACGTTTCCACAATAGCTCTCTGCGTCCGTCCCTTGTATATACAAGTTATTTACTTATTTGTTTATTTACTTTTTCACTGTTGATCATTTGAGGAAAAAAATTCAACATCCAAATTTTTTTTTAAATACTCGAAATAATTTGTTAGAACATCTAGAAATGCAGATTTTTCGATCAGTACGACATACAGTTTTTCGAATTCAATCTAGTTTTTGAGAAGTAAGTGAAATTTCACTATCGAATTAAATTTTTTAACAAAAATTTTGATGACATACAAATGTCGTGCGGAATACTAAAATCTAGGAATTTTCTGCTTTTTCCGAATATTCTATTCATATTCCAATATTTTTTCATACAGAGTCTTGAACATCAGCTTGCGAAAAAGTACTAATGAATTGGATGAGGCTTTTGCGGCATCGTTCAATGTCACTTGCAGTTATACCTTCAGGACATGTTCTCGCTGAAGTGAGCTGCCGAAATGCTCGAAAAAAAAAAAAAGCAAGTGTCGTAGTACTATAGTTTTCTACTGAGAACTGTATTATACGTTGGAAATATAAATTGATTACACCTCACATTATATTAAGTATAAGCAATTGAAAATATTCGCGAATACATGAAACACTCTCTATCTTGTTATGGATTCGATTAGACCCATCATATAAGAGTTTTATTTCGACTCATACATGGTAGCTCTACCAAGGGTTAACTTATGTACATTTAAAAATTAAACACCCTGCATAAAGTCAACTGTCTTTGATTAATTTGATGGTACCATACATATATCACTAAAAAAATTGACTTTTTTTGCCATTTTACTACAGTTCCTCATAAATCCTTGATCATTTGTATGAAATAATAAATCTTAATAAGAGAAGTAATTATTCCAATTTTTGGGAGTTGATATTTTTCAGTAATACACAAAGCCGAGTTTATCCTCAAATTTATTGATAATAATTCTACAACATAAACTGAAATAATAAACAAATTGTGAATATACTTTCAAACCAAATATACTACGATTCGAAGACTAAACAACAGCAATGACTAAGATTACCAAAGATATTCAGAGCATATTGATTTCAGACACATTTTTGGATAACACTACAATATTAAATTCAACTTTAAATATCCTTTCAAAAAATGTTTTTGAGCATTTCAAGGTTGTAAGGTTTATGATGCATCACCAGCCTACCTAAAATTGCAATATTTGCACAAAAGAATGCTACTCCTTGCAACCAAATAAAGATAAACGTATTCTGCCCTTTGAACTCCAAAAGATAGGCTGGAAGCAACCAAGCACCTTGGGCAACAAACCATAAAATGATCCAAAAAACTGCTGCACGGATAGAAGTTTTAATCTGCCACAAGCAGATTGGCAAAACAACCATAATCCAAACGAAATATTGAGAAGTTAGAACAGTATTAAAAGAAATAATAACAATTGTTTGGATTAAAATTCCAAAATTCATACTAGCCCTATCTAATCCATATTTTACAGATAGCACCACAAGTAATACTAGTTGTGGTAAACTGATCAATACTTTCTGCCAAATAGGAACATTTTTAATGAATGCAGTTAAGTATTGTAGATAAAAATACAGAGAGAAATTATGACGTGTATCTTTACGTATAAAATGATACAAATATGTTTCATACACGAATTTATATCCATATAAATGATAGAAGATACCAATAAAAAATGTAAGAGATAGCAAACTTCCAATAACAAAGGATATCTGATTTTTATTTGGTATCAGATAAAACAAATATTTCTTCTTGAAAATGGTCTTTTTTGAATTACTTTCAGGCACCTCCGTTGAGTACATGTAGTAAGAATACTCACTCAGGTACATGAAGAAAGTTAAACTATAAAAAATTGGATATAACCGAAAATGAATAGCTAAACCATGTAATAAACCTGCAATGAAGTATTTCTTTTCAGTTTGAATGCAAAAGATCGTATATAAGACTAAGAATCCTGCAATAGAATCGCAATTTCCTCTTGTTCCTATTGCAATAGTTAAGGGATTATAAAGCCAAATTAACATACCAATGTTGGCTACAAAATCTGAACCTGAATTATTTTTACCTTTGAGAGATTTTGGGTCTTTCATTGCAACATTAGCAATACATTTTTGGGCCATTTTTAAATACAACCTATTTTTCTGCATAAATTCAAAACACTCTTGAACATTAAACATGATAATTTTCCTTATCAACAAAGCCACAATTATATCAATGAATGAAAACAAAAATTTTCCAAATAAAGATGAAATAAGTAGATTTGGGGTGAGAATGATTGCTAATAATGGAGAATATCTATAGGTGTGTCTTTCATAAGGTGATTTACCATCAAGTACATATCTAGATGCATCAGTGAATACCTTATAATCAATATCAGTATATGGCACAACGAATACAGCATCATGATAAACACTATATATGATCAATAAAATTCTGATGATCAATGCAAAAACTAAGTGAATTTTGTAATTGATGCTGAGAAAGTATTCGATGCCTTCTGCAACTTTCGCCATATTCAATTTAGTTCAAGTCCAATCTCACAAACGAGTTTTTAAATTTTTTGCGGCTTCCTCCAAACACTTTTTAAATAATTTGAATTCCTGTTCACAAGCATTCAATGTTACATTATCTTTTTTCAGGACACAATTGGCATACGCAGCAGCTTCAGTTCCACACTTGGCAAGCAACAAAGGATATTGTCGAAGTCTTTTTTTGGCAGCTTTAACTGACTCCATTCTAATCTTTCTCAAATCTCGACTTTTGGGTTCGTCGGAGTTTCTCAAAGTCTATAACAGTATGCTTACTGGTATCACTGATTAAAAAATCGTAAATTGGCTTTGAAAAAAATAAACCTAAGCCTAAAATAGTGAGAGTCCAAACACTAAATCTAGGATATCTATAAATAAAACCTCTATCTTTGAGGAGGGCTTTACGTTTTTCTTCTGTGTAAGATCTCATTTTTCATTCCTTTTATTGATTTCAGTATCTATTCCACCGCACACAAAGCTAGCAGTACCCCACTTAACACAACATTGTCGCATTTCTTCCAGAGCTTGTTTACAGGCAGACTCTTGGAAGTTATTTTCTGAAATTATGTAATATTAGACAGGAGTTATGCCAAGTTAAAATTTTTTTTGAACCTCTTAAACACTTCTGAATGTTGCACGCGAAAGCTTTACAAGGATCTTTCTTTGGCATCGATAAATGGAATGTGGTTAGTTGAATGAATTTCTTTTTATGTACTTTTTTTCAGGAAAAATCGGCATGTCAGGTTATGAATTGATTAACCTCAAAACCTTTGACAGCCAACATAGAATGAAAGGACCACAAAATAATCTCTTTTTTGTATTCGGAATTACGATCGAGTCAACTCGATCTCATCTCCTAAGCTAGTTTACCAGTGCAAAAATTGCACTGCAGTCTCGTTAATATCGTTAATTAAAAGGCTTTAATTTAAGCTATACTATGTTCTTAATTTTCAATCCATACTATGTAGTTTGAACTAACATTTCAATATTGAATAAATGGTCCTAGAGGCGAACATTTTTGTTGTAATTGGACTATCATTAAAATTCAAGCAAACAATGCTTGTTACCTGTATCCGCTGATAAGGATCCATGGAATGAATACTTTGTCAGATAAAAGGACTAGGGTTTGTGTTCATTCGTACTCTCTAATCTTGTCGTTAAGTAAAAATTAACGATCATAAACATATTTGCTATGTCTACGGTAACGACGTTCTTGAGGCTAATGTATGTAAAATATCTGAAGGAGTTGTCTGAATTAAATCTCCTGAATATACCCAGAAAGATAAAGTTAAGGACTGAAAATATTTTTGATGAAGTTTTGAAGATTCATTGCTCACAAGTTTATCATTTTAGAAAAATAGAGTCTGAAATATGAAGGGCTTTCCAGTGACTGGGTGTCAAGCCCCAGTGTTTCTAGCCCTCGACTGGAATGTAATAAATAATAGATTAAAAATAATAAAATAATTTTAATAATAATCTTGTACATAAGTTATATAAAATATTGTAATAAAAAATAGAACAAATTTGCAGGATAGAGTATGAGAGATATGTTTCAGTTGAGTCAATTCATCATATTGCAAATACAAAATAAATTAATATTTGTATTTAGTTGAGTAATCTTTGGGTGAAACCACCAAACCTCTACCTTTTCTGGCCCCCCTATAAACAGTTTCAATAATATCTAACATCTCTTGCTTGTTGTCCAGGAGCCAATTGATTTTGTTGTTATTGCCAGTTCCGAAGTCAACCATAATGTGCTTGTTTCGGAAGAAAAACATTATTGTACAAGGATCGTACAGTTCATACATTTTATTAAAATCTGGAACCTCGGAATTGTCGACCAAGTATATTACAGCATAATTTTGGACTTTCTCTGCTACACCATAGAGTACTTCATCCATTTTCATGCACATTGGATCCCAATCGTGACCAAATCTTATAATCACGACACGGTCATCTTCAGAAAGTATCGCTTGGTCAACCTGCCAGCCGTTGTGTAAATGGGGTAACATAAACGACATTTTGAAGGTTTAATGATTGAAAAACAGTTCCACACTTTTCACTGACGCACTTTTTTTTGCACACAATAAAACAAAATTTTCAAATTCAGTGAGAAAAAGTTGCCACTAAAACACTCGGTTAATACTGCTTCACCAGTTACATCAACTGTTCTGAGGACTTCACGATCTCAACTGGTTCGGCTTTCGCAATTTTGGTTTTTGATGAATTTTGAATGGACTCATAGAATAATAGAACCATAGAACTCTAAGTCTTTTTCTTTCACGGATGGTCTTTCACCTTTCCCTCGTATATATTGAATCCCATCATAAGTGAATCAGGTTTGCAATTGTATTAATTGCAATTTATTTTTGTTTTTAATTTATTACAGATAACGAAGTTATATTCGAAAACATTGTTTTGAAAAAAATTAATAAATCCCAAGTTATTTGTACTGTGAAAATTCGAACCTGCTACATGCATGCGGGGGAAAAATCTAAGAACAGCCTGTAAATGGAGAAATGGAAGCAAAATACGTATTATTTTTACCAGCTATATGAGCTTCATTCGGGTTACAATTTCAAAACCATCAGTCTCAGTCTGCGCCGAACTGATGGGCACTCGTTTCGAAACCTAGGATTGTTCTAGGACTGGTTCAAGTTTCTGAAAATCCTATTGCATCCAATCATCTAACATCCAACGTTACAAATAAGTGAGATATAAAATAAGAGCTCTTCAGTTATCTGTGCGAGGAATATTCATATACAACATCTTATCTACGATGTACAGTTACAACGTGGTAATGTGCATAACTAAACCGAAATCAAAACAGGGACTGAAATTGTTTTTCCTGATCGAATTATATTTAATTCGACAATCAGAAAATACTGGATAGGGAGTACATTCATTAAAGATTATCGATGGCACTAAGATTCCGGCGAATAACCGTCAAGTCAAATGATGAAAAACATGCGCCCAGGCCTCAGAATGATCCTAAAAAAGAACTTGCTCAAGGGTAGGTTTCAGCTTTCAGACTATTCTCGAAGTATCCCAGAATGAATCCTAAAAACCTGAACGCAAAACAAGGCAGTCGTGAAACAGTCCCAAAAATCCCGAATGCACCATAGTCACCTCACCGCGTAAATTCCTGAGGGTTAGTTTCACGAACGGGGTCAAACAATAACTTTTCTAAGTTCTAGGACTGTCAGGAGTTTGCGAGAGTTATATTCGTAAATAAATACTAGAATTTGAATTGACTTTATTGAACTTGTACGACAAACCAAAGCGCCCTCTGACATCTAAGTCTCCCAAGTACTCTCCATTGAATAACAAGAGTATTACCGAACTCGCCTCATAATCTACATCACAGAACACATGTGGTTCTTGGAATCTATGACCTCTACTCTGTAGTTTTGATACACAGATAACAGAATTATTTGTGTTCCAAATTGGTTTTGTGTTCTTTCTTGTCAGTTTTGTGGGTTATGTTTATATTTGTCTCGTGATTGCTATTTTACATTTTACGCACATTACACTTTGAATAGGTCTTTGTATTTTACTAAATAATAAGTTACAAATTCAAGATGAATTCTGAAGAATACGAGGATGTTTGCGACTTATTGGACAAACTGTACTTGGATACGCTATGTCTAATGGAAGAAGAGATAAAAATTAAGATCAATATGGAAAAAACAATGGTTGAGGGTGAAAATAACCTTGCCAAATGTAGATATATCATGGGCTCAAATTCTGTTTCTGCTATGAATATTCCTTTAAATCCAGAGGAGGCTATTCCTTCTGTAATATCAGTACAAAGCTCTCCGAATGAATCATTTCCAAAGGTGGCCGGTTATGAGTTAGTTTCAGTTGAAGATTCGAAAGAAGTAGTAGACCCAATCAAATGGTTTGGTTTCTTCACTCAACAAAATCTCCTTAAGTCACAAAAATGTTATAAAACTTCTTTACGCTGGGCTATTCAAGCAGTTAACATGCAAAATCAACTAATGTATTTATGTGACAAATTTAAAGTTTTGAAACTTGTTAAGGCTTCTTTAATCAAAGCTGAACATTAACTACTATATTCAGGAAGAAATAACATAAATATATTGAATTGTTATTGGTTGAATGTTTATTTTATAGATTTTTTTATTTATTGTGTTCATTCTGATTTTGTACAATAATTTTTCAATTAAAAGAATAATAACTGAGTCAAAAGTTTTTGACCTGAAAATATTACTAATATTTCATCCTGCTACAGCTCCTCAATTTCATCTGGATAGGGATTTGATAGTCTCTCTGTTTCAATTATGACATTGCTAGTTCAATTGATAGAAACCTAATTGTGAATGACAATTCTAACACCATTTTAGAGTCTTCTGGAAACGAATTCTTATATAGAGATGTTCGAAATCTTTTATCGCTAAATTAATAAACGAGTGTACGTAAAATGGTTTGTTATTGCAACTTCGCCGGAAAAATCTATAACGATTAACATTACGTTTCAAATTCCATTGATAAAGAGATATCACAGCTTAAAGTTCCTGAAATTTGTATGGGTTCCGTGGTGTAGCGGTTATCACGTCTGCTTTACACGCAGAAGGTCCCCGGTTCGATCCCGGGCGGAACCACGTTTTTTTAAATTCATCGCTGTAGTTTTCCGAATTTTGAAAAAAAAATTTTCAAATATGTACATATTTTTAATAGGTGTTGGAAAAGACGCAAACAAAAGGGATACACTGAAGCCTACTAATTAAAACCCTTAATGAACAACACAGTGCAGACATGCAACTTTCGTTTATATGGAAAATACTAGAACAGCTCAAAAAGAATTTCATGAAAACAAATTTTCTTTAGAAAAATCACGAATGAACAGGATTTATTTTTTTTTATTTCTCTTCTACGACAAGGATTGCATTTTTTTACTGCATGGGATGGTTAAAAACATTTCTTGTAGGACAAACGTGGAAAGCGGCGCGAAAAACCTGTCATTAGTGTCATTAATGTCAAATGTCATCTAACTTGTACGAATTTTATCAGAACAGAAATCCAACGGTTTGCTTTGCAGGGTATTCTTGATGTGTGATAGTTTGTGAAATTGATTTTTAATATGTTCAGCAATAAATTCGAGGTTGATAAACATGTGGAATTCTGTTTGAAGAAAATAACAAATGAAAAGGAGGTAAGACATGCAAAATAAATAAGTATTTAATCCTTGCGTCGCATTTTGCACGGCCAGAGGATCCATTCAACTTTGGCCGGTTTTTTTCAAATTCAATGCTTCTTGCTCCTAAACAAATATTCTATGAAGTCGGATTCAGCATAATCGGTGAGAAGAATTTTTAGTAAAGATTATCTTGATTTCATTTTTCAGAGAAACAACAGAAGCTACTCATTTGCGAAGCTTTATTATAATGTAGGGGAATATGAACAGACTCGACGTTATGTGTCGTCCTATCTTAGTGTGAAACCGAAATCAGCGGAAGCTCATTACCTCCTCGGCTTAGCTCTGGAAAAATTAGGCAAAAAGGATGCAGCTTTAGAAGCTTATAGAACAAGTTTGCAAATTGATCCCAAGCAGAATAACCTCATATTGAAAGGTAAGCTCATCTTTCCAACCAAACTGAAGGATTATAGGTATTCAGTGGATTTTTCATATGGTGAACAATTTATAATATATAGAATAACAGGATTAGTGATGCATCCCCTTTTTTTTATTATAAATTTTGAAGTTTTACTCTGTTAGTAGTAAGGACTAGAAATAAAAATGTCAGTCAAGTTTTCAGGATTGTGAATTCAATTTCCTCTTGAAGAAACAAATAATGTTGCATGTAAAAAATGGAAGTATCATTTTATCGTTGAATTCTTTGTTACATTATTACGTATGAAATTCAATCAGAAAGTTTTTATTGCTTAGTTACTTCTTTGTCTTTCTGCTTATCGAAATTAATCCATAAATATCGTTCAGTGATTTTTGCATTGAAAAATAACAATTGGCAGAACTGTTTTTTCTCTCATAAATTTGACAGATAATAAATGAATCCATGGCAGTAGACCAACATGTAATCAACAAATATAACCATGAAAACTGCGCTAGAATTAAATGTTCTTGCACAATTTTGTTCGACAAGATGTATCAGAATGAAGACTACGTTAAGATGTATGTGACTATGACAACTGTGAAAAGGTTATTCCTTATACAAGGCTTCAAAAAAATTACTGAACTCATCCTGGTCTGGTTTTGAAGGTTAGGAGTAAATCTATGTGTCAGTGTAGCCAACATAGTAAAAAAATATTCCCTACGGTCATGAGAGCTTGAATAACATTTTTATTCCTTTTCCAAAATGATTCTTCTTTAAACAAATTAATAATCAATCACTTACTTTTGTATTTTTTCCAATCTTTCAGTTTGTGAATTACTAGCCAACGATGATGACTTGGACGTTACAAGTGCCAAATATTTTTGCGAGTTAGCCGAGAATGTGGATCCCAACAATCCATCCATCTACAATTTGAAGGAAAAATTGATCATGAGAGATCAGAATAACCCCGAGGGTGTGATAGAGATGTTGTTGAAGGAACTCGAGACCAGACCCACAGACATTCCCCTCAGAGTTCGTTTGCTCAGAAATTTCGTCCAAAACAACAAAATCAACGAAGCGTACAAACACGTTCTCGATATCGAACAGAAGAATCTAACAGCGTTTTCAAATAACCTCATGTGGTATGAGATAGTCGTAGACATACTTCTCCGATACAAAAGACAAGCGCAACCAACAAACTTGAATTGGTCTTTCTGGTGTTTGTTGATTTCCGTTTTGGACAAGTTTCTGTGTTTGAGGTTAGACGAGAGGAGCGACCAAATCAAGGAGAGTTCAGACAACGTCAATCAACTTTTCGTATTCGACCAGTCGCTCCAAGAAGCATCTCAAAATGTCCACCATTGTCCAGACAAGCAGTTGGCAAACGAATTTTTGAATCATTATCGAGGACAGCTCTGTCTACATTTCGCAATAATGATTTTCAAACAGGCGAAAAATGACTTGATAACCTACAAAGAAGCAGCTTCTATAACGCTCCCTTTACTTTTTTGTGCTTATCATACAAAGCCTATAGATTTGAGTGGTTCGTGGATCGACCACCTGCAGGATTTCCAGAAAAAATTCGTTAAACGTTGGCACCAAGAAGCTTCGTTCAGATGCTCCCAAGCAGGGCATACTTTGTTATCAGCAGCCGTAGATAGGAGCTCCACTCTCATCAATATAGCGAGTAAACACTCCTCCGGCCCTTGGCAAGAACAAATATACAAGAAAGTCTTTATCGTTCAAGAACAGCGACTAAAAATGAACACGAGTTACTTAGCATCTAATCATATCGAGGTTAAATTGAAGTTGCCCTCCAAACAAGAACTTTTGGAGTTTGACGAAGAATCCTTATACGTTTTCCCAGATTCCCTTCAACATTACATCTGGGTGGGGTTGCGAAACGATCTGGCAGACGTCAAATATCTCCCATTCCTAGGGCTGCAGTATTCTGTCAAAAACCTGAATAACTGCGGTGCTGAAACTTTGAACCTTTTAGATGTACAAGCGTTTTTGTATGCGTCCACTTTGTGCTCCAAGTGGAAACAGAATTCCTTAAAGCAGATGTTGTGCTTCAAATTGGATAAGCCGGAAGTTCTACCTGCAGCGGTAAGCGATCAAATGGGTTCAATAGAACAAGCGAAATTCCTTTCGGTTGCCTACAAAATGTACAAAAACGAACCGGGTTTCGATTCTGGGGAGATGAGGCTGACTCTGATACGAGGAATCGAGGCAGTTAGATGCGTCGGTCGTCATGGTTTGGACGTAGGGCTGCTTGTGCAACTAGGGACCATTTTTGCTGGAAAAGCGGAAAAAACTAAAGTTCAGTCCGAGATAGAATTTAATGATGTCAGGGCGGAAATCTATTGGAAAGCGGCTCTACCCATATTGGAAAAGATGAAGAACAACCAGGCAGTCACTTACGGCACTAACAGAATGTTTGATTACAAAACCAAAGACATACCGCTTCGAGAAATTCACTCGATGATCGAAAAAGGAAAACTGTATCTAGGCGTATTAGCAATGAAACGTAAGGAAAACGAGAAAGCTTTAGCCATTTTGGAAGAACTGAAAGATCCCTACGCCAGCTTCCACCAAGCTCAGATTTACAAGAGGATGGCCGATCACAAAATCAGCCAGAACAAGGAGAGTCTCACCTCTGAGATGAGGAGTCAGAACATCATTTTGTTATCCAAGGCCAGGGACTGCTTTTATCTCACCCTGGACAGGCTTAGGGAACCGTCGATCGACAGGAATCATCCTTTGAACCTCCAGCTAGGCAGCGAAATTGAGAAGATCGAGAGGTTGTTGTCAAGGATAGATCCTGATGCCAATAGAAACGAATGCGATGCGTTGTCGGATGAGAATGTGTCGTCTGAGGACAGCACCGAACATTATACTTCAGCGCATTATACGTCTCAGTTTTCAAATGTTTATAGCTCGCCGTATATGAACAAGAATGAATCTAGGATGAACCAGTCAACCCCATTGCGTTGGAACGTCTCCAAGAAGGAAGCAAGACCCAGTCCTGAGAGGTAAGTTTGATCAGTTTATATCAACAAATTACTTCATGGCCGTTTGCACCAAACTCACTTAGTGTTAAGCTCCCCTTAAAATGAACCATTGATTTAAATTACATTGTATCAGCTGTTTAAGTGACACTCTGATGGCTAAAACTAACCTTGAATTTCAGTGCTCCTGTCATGACCACTTAAATATTTGAGGGCTGAATTATAACCTAAAATGATTTGAGAAACTCAAAAACCGACGGCAGAACGTTTGTTATTTTCTATTAACTGTGTCTAATTCTAAATAATTTTGATGATGGATTCATTACAAGTTTAAACAGAACTAAACTAATCCAGCATTTTAATCAAAAAACAGTCAATATCTCGGAATTCGAGATAATTGGCTGTAAACTTGGGAAAGCCTTCATTTTGACATCTCAAAACTTGTCTCAACCCCTACCAACTGTAGGGTGTCTATAAAATTCTAAGGGTCAAAGGTCAAACTACGGCTTTTTGCATGTTTTTCTATAATATCTCCATTCCTATCAGATTTTCGCTATTTTTACTTATCACAAATATTGTAGGGGAATAAAATTTCTACAACTTTTGTGCTGAAAGTTTTTTTGTACTTTGAACTGTTTTTGGGGTAGAGGGCAGTGAGCGCTCAGAGTATCATTTGAGCTCAGTCGGTAGTCTCTTTCATATGTCTGGAAATGCTTGAAAATTGTTGATAAATTTGTATTTATGAATAATTATCATTTTTAATTAATTTTTTTTTAGATTTTATAAATTTTCTCATTTATTAATTTTGTACTTATTCAATAACACTTACCTGCTGGTAGGTAAATAAAGAGAAACATTAAAAATTAATTTTTGTTTTTCTTGTTCTTTAGGAAGGTAGGTTCTAAAGTAGGTATAAATTTGATAAGAATCAAAATATAATTAATATGTTTCCCTTTATTTACCTACCAGCAGATTAGTGTTATCAAATGAGTAGAAAATTTATTAATGGGAAAAGTTATTAAATATAAAGAAAAATTTAAATACATATATCAACAATTTTTAAACATTTTAAGACATATGAAGGAGACTCTCGACTGAGCTCGAATGATACTGGCGACATGGTAAAACCACGGCCTTCTAAATCCCCTGGCCCGGCGCCTCAAGCGGCAACGCCGCAAGCATGCTTAGCGAGAGAGATACGATATTTCGAACGTATCATTTCATTTCCTGATGTTGACAAATCCGTTTTCCGATGAAAATCTGGAAAAAGGTTAGAAGTATGCCCTACTCAGTCAATAAATTGAATATAAATGAAAAACAAAATTGAAATTGAAGCGAATTGATTGATGTTTTATTCAATTTATTGTCCAGCAAGAACCATGGGGAGGTGTAGGGCCATCTCTCGCCAAAAAATTACTCGAATATAACTCTCAAAATAAAATTAACTCCAATAAAATGCTCTATATAGATAACAAAATGAATGGAATTCTTAAAAAATAACGTAACATAAAATTCTTCATAATATTCTCAATTGATCAATAATAATTTCCTGTTGCCTGAATTGGTCAAATTTTCATTCTTATGCCATAAAAATGCTTCCAAAGAAGTCGAGGAATCTCTCGATAAATCTGACGTAGATTTACTTGTATTCTCATTAGACACATTTTCATAACGAGAAAGCAAATTAGTAACTTGAGACCATCTGCTGAGAATCAAATCAGAAGGAAAGTATCCATTTTAGGTCATTAGCTGAAATTTGGACATCTCTATGAAATATTTTAACTTTTATTAATCTCTATAGAACTTTCAACAGATAATGATTTTTCATAATTTACATTCCTAGTAAAAACGACTTCCCTTCTACACTGAGGATCAGTCCATTTTATTTGATTCGGTTTCGTAGGGTATGAGGGTAAATTTGGAAAAAATTTTGGGATAGCGCCTTCTTTCAATTTTGGAAATCTCAAAGGGAGTAATTTAATGGTTCCACCTCCTTGTAAATATTTATCGAACTCAATTATATCGTCGGAATCAAAATGTTTCTCGCAAACAAAAGTATTATTCGTTGGAATTAAATTTCGCGGTATAGCCCTCATCCATTGAAGGTTACGCTGTTCATCTTTAGGAAAACTAAAACAACTGAAATATACTTCATTTTCGGTAGACGGATATTTACTTCTACACGATGAAATACAATACGTTTTGCCCATTTTTCAAAGCAGATGACCTCAAGTCAAAGTTGAATTTATAGGTTAGATATTAGATAGATGGATTGACCAATTATTCTGTTATTCCAAGGAAAATTCACTAACATCAATATCACAAACACTTCTACTCTACACGGCACTCGAACAATCGCAATAGGTAACTATAATTCATTTATTTTTTCGCAAAGATGACCAGAATAAACACAAAACTGAGTGGAGGCTACAACGAAAACGCGGGACTTTATGTTTCTGGTTTCTTTACCTCCGCGATATGTCGAGTGGTTATCCCCCAGTGCAGCGTTGCCGCTCTTGGCAATGCCCCGGCCAGGGGATTTAGAAGGCCGTGTTTTTTCCAAAAGTTCCGTTTAAAAAAACTTTATCGGCATTAATAGAAGACTGACTAGAATATCCTTTGTCCTTAGAGATTCCTTCAATGAATAATAAGTTTTCTCTATGTAGAGAAAGTTTGTTCTGATCAGGTTTGTCCAATAGAGCGATGATTTTTTGCAACTTCAGATGTTCGAAGATGAAGGATAATCATCTCCCATATATAGACATGAAATCGTCAATGAAATGACTTTATTGAAGGTGAAGTTTCACAAAGTGAAGAACTGGAATATCACTAGATATTCCAGTTCTTCCTTCTTTCATTTACATAGAAATATTTAAGGGTCCCTTTCTTGAGATTCTGTTGAGTAACATTCATGCAACTGTCAATAAATTTAAGCGACCATTACCTTCAAGAGATTCTTAGGTATAAATCATTTTAATGGAAATTGGTGCAAATTGCCCTGACAGTGATTGATTATTTTTGTGAGGGGTATGTCAAACTTCAATTGTATACGCCAATAAACCAGCAATAATTCAAAAACATCATTTGGGCTAATAAGTGGTCGTACCAGCCGAAATAATGCACAGTACAAAAAAAAACGGCGGCCATTTAAGCAATATTCTGTTTAAATCATAAATGGCGGAAAATTTCGTAATCAATAGAGTCAATGATCACGAAATTCGATCGTATTCAGTGTATTTTATTTCAATATCAGAATATATCATTCTTATTGGTAAACAATCTGTCACAATTTGTAGGTTAGATGCGCAGCTCAGGCAACTAATAGCTGCCAAGGACACCACCTTGAGTCAAGTTCTGGAACAGAACAGAATAATGGTCGAATCCCAAAGAAACATGGTGGATGAATTGAGAAACTTCAAAGATGTCGTTTACAACTTGTCTGGACAAGTGGATAACCTGAAATTGATGAGATCCAATGTGGACGAGCTGAAAGACATAAAAAAATCCGTGGACGAACTGAAACGTTCCGTGGATGAACTCCAGAACTTTAGGAATGTCTCCGATATGGTTTACGAACTGAAGAAAGAGATACAGACCATGAAGAAGGATAATGCTAAACCCCAGCATTCGATTCAAGATGATCTGTATGCTCTGGATGATGATTATTCGGATTATAACTTAGGGAACAACATGAATTTCAATAGTAATATGTATCAAAATTACCCGAATAGGCTTCAAGCAGCTATGCCACCCCCATCAGCTCTATATCCACATGGGTACTATCCTCCGATGTTTGTTCCACCCTACGGTTATTCTAACTTGGGCTTGGCACAATCAGGTAAGATTTTCTTGTCTTGTTAAAAAAATTTTCAAATTTAAGAGCAAATCTTGGAATTTTTTTTCAATTTTTGAATTTCCAATGATCCCGTAATCGTTTCAAGATTGGTATCAATAATTCTCTTTCAGTTTATTACTCATAACTTTTTATAGAATCTCATTGGTGATCGGCGGTATTTCAGATATTTACAGAGAATGTTTGCAGAAAACTGGACTTCTGTTTTATAAATTTAGATTCTTGGATAATAACTTTTGCACTATTGATCTGAATTTTAAGCTTTGCGTCCTACATTTCTTTCCCTGTATATTATAATATCTTTGGCTTTGCTTTTTAAACAATATATCTCCAATGATTTTCAGAAAAATTGAATTCTTTTTTTTTTGTGCACAATGTAAAGTTTCAAGTAATTAGTTCAATCTATATCTATATTATACTATGAACTCAGGAACCAGATTACCGATTTTGATGAAACTCACTATAATGTAGAGAATTTATTTTGGGAGGTTTTCATGTAGGGTTCATTCCTATATCACGAAGAAATGAGAAAAAATATCGAGTTTTCATGAAAAAGTCTGTAATTAATCCGGTTTTTTCGGGCTTTTACGGCCGACGCTGGGTAAACTATAAGAGATAGAGAAACATGGTCAGAGACAATTTTGTAGTGCTCAAAAAGTTCTATAAACAATTCCGCGACTGCATCTGTCTAACTGCCGAGGACAACCCACGATAACCATTTTCAACATTTTCAGTTCAATTCAAAATAATGTAATGAATTCATATAAAAATGAATGTAATTGTTATCTGCGGCATTTATTCCTGATGAAAAATGCTTTTTGCAGTATAGTTTTCTAATGGATACTTCAAAAGTTGCCGCAGGTTGAACGAATGCGAATTTGAGCAAGAAATTATTGAATCTACGCGAGGTAGCTTTGTCACGTAGTCACGTGCCTGTCTCTCCTTCGATCTGAGGTTATGAATGTGGGGTTGCGGACCTGTCAGTACCGTTTTAAATTGAAATATTACGCGAGCGGAGCCGCGGGTCTGAGCTAGTTGTTTATAAATGCGGTATTTAGGGTCTGTTTCACAAAACTTTGATTGCATCGTCAAATTGATTGAATCCACGGAGATTTGTTGAAATTCCAGAACAAGTGATTCGATTGGTTCGAATTCATGTAAGATTTTTCAATCACACAATCAAAGTTTTGTGAAACCCACCTGCAGAGTATGATACTGAAATTCAGGAAAGAGTTAATATATCGCACCCTTGCTTCATAAGTGACACAAATCAAAATTCAAAAATATTCAAATATTTTCTTATCAATTGGAAAAATGAAATAGATACCTGCTTTGGTATGTAGGTATCTATATGATATACTAGCTCAAACCAATTTAAAACGGTACTGATAGGTCCGCAACCCCACATTCATAACCTCGTATCAAAGAAGAGACAGGCACGTGACTACGTGACAAAGCTATCTCCGGGTAGATTCAATAATTTCTTGCTCAAATTCGCATTCGTTCAACCTGAGGTAACTTTTAAAGTATCCACTAGAAAACTATACTGTAAAAAGTATTTTTCATCAGGAATAAAGGCCGCAGGTAACAATCACATTCATTTTTATAAGCATCCATTCCATGCCAGTCGAGAGCCCTCTTCAAATTGAACTTTATTTTGAATTGAACTGAAAATGTTATCGTGGGTTGTCCTCAGCTGTTAGATGTATGCTGTTGCGGACTTTTTTATAGAACTCTTTGAGCACTACAAAATTGTCTCTGACCATGTTTCTCTCTATCTCTTATAGTTTACCCAGCGTCGGCCGTAAAAGCTTGAAAAAAGCTGGTTGATCACCGACTTTTTCATGAAAACTCGATATTTTTTCTCATTTCTTCGTGAGGAATGAACCCTACATGAAAACCCCCCAAAATAAATTCTCTACATCATGGTGAAAGTTTCATCATAATCGATCTTCTGTTTCCCGAGTTTATAGGGGACAAACAAACACACCGACATTCACATTTATATTATTAGTATAGATTTTTCTGATGACTACTATGACTCAGCCTTTCATCCGATTCTGGCTTGGCGTCAATTTCTGCGACACCCTGTATACAAAAATGAAACGTTTTGAATTAGGTCATGTTCTCTTTATTAATCGTCGCTTTTATTTTCAGCTGCAGCTTTGGCATATGGAGCTGAGCAACAATTGCCTCCTGATCTCAGGGGATTGACAAACCCTTTGGCTCCTCCCAGCGCTTTGGTTCCCCCAAATCCGCTTGGTCCCCCAAATCCGTTGGCTGCTCCGAATCCTTTGTACGCAGCACAACCGCAGCCAATCAGTCAACCGCCTAATCCAACCACAATCACTTTAATAAGTCCCAGCGTGACCGCAACTTTGATCACTCCACCAAGCACAACACAACCGAAAGAGCCCAAAGCGACAACCGCAGCACCACCAACGTCTTATTCATCAGCAGTAATGTCGAAAGCGCCTCCAGTAAATGTGGTCATAACTTCGTCAGATCCTCTTCCGACCATGCAATCGACTGTATCGCAACCTGTTCTTTCAGTCACTATTCCTCCGCAGCACATCAAAGGAACAGTTCAAAAATCACAGCCGCATAACTATCAGATACCATTACCTGTGACAACTGTAAATTCTACACCTTCCGTTCTTTGCAAACCAACCCCTGCCATAACTACCGAAGGAATGTTGTCTAACGTAGCACCTCCTGTATATTCCGCAGTGTCTGATGCTAAAACTCCTTCGAAGAACCTCTCGTTACAGATAGAGAGCTCACTGGAAAGCAATTTCACTTCACCTGTACCCATAAATCTGACCAGATCCGGGAAGAGTTCTATAAATAATTCCGCCACAGATGTACAAGTCCTTTACGAATGCCCGGGAAAATTATTTTCGTACAACCAGGAATCCAAGCAATTCATCGAAAGAGGGGTTGGTTTGGTCCAAATTTGTGAGAATCAGATCGACAAAACCATCCAGTTCTTCATGAAGAAGGAAGATGGTAACATAATAGCTAAACATTACATTACATCCGAATTAATCCTGATACCGAATAAAGATGACGCGTTCTATTGGAATGCTTCTGATATCTCTAGTGGAAGGGAAGTTATGGAGAAGTTTTGTATCAAATTGAAGAATAAAGATGATGCTCAACAGTTCTTCAATATTTACCGAATGTGTTTGCTGCAAAATGAAAATTCGCCCAAAGTACAGGCGATTAAAAGCAGCGAAAGTAAAGATAAAAACACGAACAAGCTGGGTGGATTCGTGTTCACCAGCAGTCCCTCGTTCAAACCAAAGGTGACTGAGACCCCTCCCCAAGTGAAAGAAGTGGTGGTCGAAGAAAAGAAACAGAGCCCATTCGCTAACTTCTCCTTCGGTGCCAGAAATTCCAACAGCAGCGGCACCTGGTCGGAAATCAGCAAATCCAACCAGAGCCTACTCTCCAACTTATCTGCTACTCCTTCTAAAGTTTCGGAATCAGTATCTAAACCGGAAGAATCAAAATCCCCTAGTTCGAGAGACAATTCAGTTAGCGAGGAATTTGTACCAACCGCTGAATTCAAACCTGTCATTCCCCTTCCCGACATGGTAGAGGTGAAAACAGGGGAAGAAGACGCAGAAATCTTGTTCGATTGCAGAGCCAAACTGTTGCGCTACGATAGCGATAACAAAGAATGGAAAGAAAGAGGTCTCGGAAACATTAAGATATTGAAGGAGACGAAACTCATTCGACTGTTGATGAGAAGGGAGCAGATCCATAAAGTTTGTTGCAACCATCAGTTGTTAAAGTCGATGAACTTCCAATACATGCCGAACAACTTCAAGATCCTAACTTGGTGTGCGCAAGATTTCGCCGAGGAAGTTTTGAAATCTGAAACGTTCGCTATACGGTTTAAAACTGAGGAACAAGCTACAGATTTCCTAAAATGCATATTAAAAGCTCAAGAATCCCTCAATGAAGACAATTCACTCGGCAAGAAAGAAGAAGCGAAAGAGGAAGTAAAATCTGCGCCTGCGCCTTCTCAAGGTTTCGGCGACAAGTTCAAACCAGCGAAGAACAGCTGGGAATGCAAGTCGTGCTACATAAACAATGACGGGAAAGACCTCAAATGCGTTGCTTGCGAGACGGTCAGACCATCTGCAAGTACTTCTGAAAGTAAACAAACTCCGGTGGTCCAGACGAAACCTGCTTCTGTTTGGGGAGATGCTTTCAAGCCTAAGCCTGGATCTTGGGAGTGCGGGTGTTGTATGGTGAGGAACGACGCTAGCGTCCTCTATTGCGGAGCTTGCGAAGCTCCGAAAGATAACACCGTGCCGAGCAAGGAGACTTCAGGAGGGATGTTAGGAGCAGGAGGAGGTTAGTTCAAAACTATTCAATTTTTTTGGTATTCTCAAGAATATCTAATTTGGTTTTTTCTGAAAACTATAATGTGAATCTAGTACCTTTTTTTCCTGTCCATTATTGAATATTATTCTTGGTTTAAAATTTGAGACAGTTATCATTCTTGAAATGAAGGAATACGAAACAATTTTTCAAAAATTACAATCACTATTAGCATTGAAATTTTGTATGAAAATTCGTAACTTTCAAACAGATCCAGAATACAGGGTGTTTGTTCTCAGACGAGCCATCCTGTATATTTCTTATCCCATAGTGATTGGAAAGATTTCCTGAAACACGTCGAATAATTTTGTTTGGAGGACATCTTTTGATGGATATTTAAGGCTTGAACGCGTAACCCCCTAAAACAGAACCCTTTTTACAAACTTGAAAATTATAAAAAATCACATTTTTGAAAAAAATTAATTGTTTTATCATCCTTACAATCAAAAAAATTATAAATTATATCTGCGTTTTCAAATCAAATGCCTCTTTGCAACGTCGTATGAAAAACGTAATTTTGATGAACCATTTTCGCCAAAAATCAATTTATTAGCTCAAATTTTTGTGACTCTGCCTGCAAATTTGAACGAACTACGCCAATGAATTCTAAATGAGTGTCATCCAATAATTTCAATCATGCCGAACCATGTTAGAGACGTTTTCGGTCAAGATTATTTCATGGAAGTCATTCCAGGAAAATTTGAACATTTGCTTTAGAAAAGCAGATCTAAGTTTTTGATTGTACGCATGATAAAACAATTAAATTTTTTGAAAAATGTGATTTTTTTAAGATTTTTCTAGCTCGTATGGAGGGCTTAGTAAAATGAGCTTGTACAGGTTGGGCATAATTATTGGTGATACCTGAACTACAACTTTTTAACCGTGGGAGTTAGAGGAAAATGAATGACATGTTACGGTGGTCTTTTTTTAGAGAAACTAATAATGCCATCAACTGCATTCCTCTATCCTCTTTTGTTTTCGAGTTATGGGCCAAAATTGAAATTTTAGCGATTTCAACTTTGGCCATTATCTCCGTTTCTGTTTGTGCTAGGATGTTGAAATGAAAACATTATACAGGCACTTTTTTCATAACAATCCAGTAGAGTACTTTGTTTTTTCCCAATAGTTTGAAATGGCTTAGAAAGAATCGCCATTTTTTTTCCCGTTTCAGAAATATATCGTACATCATACATCACCCTCAGCTTCATTCAGATATCATGAAAAATATAGTTTGTATTTGAAATTTGAATTATTGAGTATTAAGTAGGCTGAATCACAGAATATGTCTCTACTCATGGTGCCATTATTATTTTGCCATTGAATACTTGATTCAATTTTCCGTGGTTTGATCTCTGTTCAGAACAACTGTCAATTATTAGAATTCGAAGTCATTATTGCCGGCAATATGGAAATGTTCGAAAACTACGAGAAATATGATATGTTAATGTTTTATTTTAGCTGCAATAATGACTTCGAATTAACAGTTGTTCTGAACAGAGATCAAACCACGGAGAATTGAATTCAATGGCAAAATAATAATGACACTATGAGTAGAGACATATTATTCTGTGATTCAGCCAACTTAATACTCAACAATTCAAATTTCACATACAAACTATATTTTTCATGATAACTGAATGAATCTGAGGGCGATGTATGATGTATGATATATTTCTGAATCGGGAAAAAAATGGCGATTCTTTCTAAGCCATTTCAAACTATTGTTTTCATAAGAAAAAACACAACTTATGTTATAGCTCAGCAAGGAAACCTCCTGGGAAAAACAAAGTACTCTACTGGATTGCTATGAAAAAAGTGCCAGTATCATGTTTTCATTTCTACATCCTAGCACAAACAGAAACGGAGATAATGGCCAAAGTTGAAATCGTCAAAATTTCAATTTTGGCCTATAACTCGAATACAAAAGAAGATAGAGGAATGCAGTTGATGGCATTATCAGTTTCTCTAAAAAAGACCACCGCCACGTGTCATTCATTTTCCTCTATCTGTCACGGTTAAAAAGTTGTAGTTCAAGTATCACCTATTTTGCCCGCCCTGGCATCCCCTGAGGGGTTGAAGCGCCCCCTCCTAGGGTGTTGCTCGTTCAAGCCTCAAGTATACGTCAAAAGATGTACCCTGAACAAAATCATTTGACGTGGGGTAAGAAATAAAGGGGGTGGCTCGTCTGAGATGCAACACCCTATACAGGGTGTTTCCTAAACATGCGGCAAAAATTCAGGGAGCTGTTACTTGGACTATTCTAAGAATATTTTGTCCTTTGATGTTTTTGGAAAAACCTCTTTGTTTCGAAGATACAGGGCGAACAACATTTTTCATATTTTTAAAATTGATAATAGTATAAATAAAAATGCGTACCGCACTGTGTTTACTAAGTAGGTACAATTTATTTTTAAATGTGTTTGACAACTATAAAAAATGGCCAGTTTTTTGACTTGAAATTGATAAGTTCAGATGGTAAAGGAATACAGATTAAACACGGTTTTCATTTGAATTCGTTTTGTGATGTATTAGCAATTAACATTTTATCTTTCACTCATTTATGGCCTGCTTGTTCCCCGGACTTAAACCCCTTAGATTATTTCCTATGGGGCCATCTAAAATCATTAGTTTATACCACTCCAGTAGAAAATGTGGAAGACTTGCGAAATCGGATCATTGCTGGGTGTAACTTAATAAGAAATGATCCTGGTGTTTTTGAAAGGGTTTGGCAGTCAATGAGGAGAAGATTGGATGCTTGTATGCTGGCTGGAGGTGGTCATTTTCAACAGTTTTTGTAGGTAAAGTTAAATTTTCATGTAATTTTTCATAATAAAATGTTATTATCTAAAATTTTGTTTGCCCTGTATCTTCGAAACAAAGAGGTTTTTCAAAAATCATCAAAGGACAAAATATTCTTAGAATAGTCCAAGGAACAGCCCCCTGAATTTTTGCCGCATGTTAAGGAAACACCCTGTATAATGAATGTAAATTTGAACAAAAAATTTAAAAAAATTGAGCATGAAATCCAATCTGCCGGGTGGTTCAAAAGTCTGAAAACGGTGAATTTATTTCGCGCAAAGGTGGAAAATTGGAATTCTGATACTGATACCGTTTCCAAACAGTTGTTGTTATAGAGCAAATGAACTACTTAATTTTTTCGCGATATTTTCAATGCACTTAAACTTATCACAATGGTAACTTCTGAAATAAGTTGCAGAGCTTCCAACACGAATGCGAAAACTAGCGAAGAAGCAAGTTTTCGATAGCATAAGAGTTGGAATTGCCTTCTGCCACGAGTATTAGACGATATTTTCTCTATTTCACCCAAGTTTTATGAAATACTCTTGAAATTCAATTAAAAATTCAGATTGGTGATTTTTGTATTGTATCTGGGTAGTTGTTGTGACTTACGAATTTTGACAGATTACGTAATTAGAATTGATTTGATTTGAAAATTGATAGGATAGGAGATCAGTACTGCCGTGTTAATTGAAAAGGGCGTATCTGCACTATCTGCAAAAAAGCACTTTTGAGATATTTGACTTTAAAGACTTTCATTTATGCCATCAACAATTTTAATTAAATTAAAATGAAAAAGCAATACATGATATGCCATATCATGCATTGCTTTTTCAGTTTCATTCAATTGAAATTGTCTTCAAAGTCAAATATCTCAAAAGTGCTTTTATGCAGATACGCCCTTTTCAATTAACACGACAGAGTACTGACAACTACAAAACGAAAAATATAACTGAAAACAATGCTGTAATGAGTTTCATTATAGCACTACTTTTGGTACAGTAATGAACTCATTACTATACTGAAATAGAGAAATTTGTTTTATTATCTTTCAACTTTTATTATGTGATTTTTTCATAGAAGAATTCTCAAGTTGAAAGTGGGCAGGGGAAAATTGCTGAATTAAAAGTCCGTGTAATAAAAATAAACGTCACAAACTCGCCAATAAAATTGAATGTATTTTTGAGGGTTATTACCGTTAGACCATTAATTCTTCTAATGTTTGATTTTTATTTGTATTTCTTTTTGAAATATTTATTGAATTTTTGTCTGCTTTGCCTCTTGAACAGAAAACTTTCTGATATGACATAGCTTCTGAAGTATCTAAAGCCTTGGTTTCCTCGAAAGCGGTACCGACAAATTACGACCGGCAAATGACGTCATAGAGAACTGTATCATGCATAACATCAGCAGTGGTTTTTAAGGATGCGTTGACGTTCAGCGAGACGTAATATTTTGGCATAGCAGCATTACGGCGAGAAACAGTTCTTCAATGATTGCGGTAGTGAAGTATTGCGATTTCGATTGTTTTCATATTAGAAAACCGCTTTCGAAAAAACGAAGGCTTTGCACATTTGATTGCTGTAATCAAGAAACCTTATTTTCCCTCCGCAATCTGACATCATTTGCCTTATTATTGAGTTCGGAATTTGTCGGTACCGCTTTCGAGGAAACCAAGGCTTTAGTGTGTTCGAGTTGTAACATGATTTTCCCTCCGCAATCTGCCGTCTATAGAGATAGCCTGGAACTTAGTCTGGCAACGCCGTATGCGTAGGCAAACCGTAGGTATACTCGTCCGATGCGGTAGCGCGGGATATCATGTTATTTCGAATTCAAATAATTTGCAAATGCATCAAATGAATTTTTTGCTGGAAGAAATAAGAACATAAGACCCTACTTAGTCAAAAAATTGAATATTTTAATTACTCCTATTAAAAAATCTCACGATTGTGTTTGAATCTTGGTTTTAATTAAAAGGTAATTCTCTGAATTATAAGTTAGGAAGAGAATTGGATATTCAATTCATTGTTCAGCAAGAACCACGGGAAGGTGTAGGGCCAACTCTTGCCAAAAAAAATTAAATCAAATTCTCTACGTGAACAATACAAGTATTCTCAACATTATTATAAATGTGGAAATTAATGGATATAAGATGTTTACACAACAAATATTGAAATTTTCAACATAAAAATGATGTGCAATAGAAACAGAAATGCATATATTTATGAAAAGTTAAACAGTTTCATTCTAAGGATGATAATTTTCGATCTTTGGGTAATGGTAACTTTTTCCTATCTCCCAAGTGTTTCTTCTTCTCCGTTTGCTCGACATTAATCATATTATTGTTATTATTTATGAAATTGTTTAAGAGTAAATTTGCAAAAACCGAACAAAGTGAATTTGAAATTGATTTCGCATTCGTTCCACATCTGCAAGTCTCAGCTGCTGCTCCAAGGAGCAACATATTCTGAAACATAAATTTTGGCGGAGTCATCCATCTCGCTATTTTGCAAATAATATGGATCTGAACTGAACAAACCTCTGAAATTAATTTCCTATGATTATCGGAAATATTTTCATCGCAATTGAAATCCTAACCTAACCTCCATCCTATCCAGTAGATAATCTCAAGTTAGTGAAGAAAATCAGACGAAACTTTCATTGCACTTCACTAAAAACATTTCTTTAGTTCTCTTGAAGTGCACTTATTTCCAGTCGTTCATTCACTAAAACAGAACGATTTTTCAACACAATCCAAACACGTACCTAAACTATAAACAAAACTCTCTATTGAATATCAATTCTCCACTACTACGCATTACAAGTCTCCGTGGGTAGGCCTACGTGCGACGTTGCCGAATTTCCTTGTTCCAGGCTTGTACTTTAGAAGGCTGTGACCAAAGCATTGAAACAACAACAATAAATTTGTAGCTTCCTAAGTGAGGAAGAAGACTTTCTGTTCACCATTCTCTTATTAACCACCTCATTATGGATTTCCATCGAACAATACTAAAACATTACCTTTTCTTTCCAGGTGTTAACCTAGACACCCCCTTCAAATTCAACTTCGGCATCGGAGCTGGCGCCCCCACAGCCAACTCCCAGCCCGAACCAGCCAAGCTGGAATCCTCAGGCTCCTTCAAATTCGGACAGCCGACCGCCAAACCCACATTTGGAAGCGCGACCTTTTCCTTCCAACCGCCCAAGCTGGCGCCCGCCCTCCAGCTGACCACGCCCACAAAAGAGACCGCCAACAACGCCAGCAGCTTCGTTTTCGGTTCGCCCGACGAGCACAAGTTCGAGTTCAAGGCCAGGTCCCCCAGGAAGTCGTCGGGACCTGGTGAAGAGTCTGACGGCAGCTACGTTGAGGAGGAATGCGATAACATCTACTTCAAGCCGGTCATACCGTTGCCAGATAAGGTGGAGGTGAAGACAGGAGAGGAGGAGGAAGAGGTGGAGTACTGCCACAGGGCCAAACTGTTCAGATTCGTAGGAGGCGAGTGGAAGGAGAGAGGCGTTGGAGATTTGAAGATCTTGAAGAATAAGGGGACTGGAAAGTTGAGGTTAGTTCGAGAATGGCGTTTTTTGGTAGCGATGTTTTCAAAAGTCGCGTTAGTCGTATTTTGTGCCAATTAAAATGAAAAAAAACTTCAAACAAAGTTGAAAACAAAGAATTGAATGGTTAAAATCACAAGTGTAAAATAATGGCGGTATTCTGCTTTTTCTCTGTAAGCTACAGACCTGTAGCATACGATTGATCTGTATCTATGTGACCGACTTACAGATTCGTGAATAATGAAATTCTAAAAATTTTTCTGTAACTGTCGTATTAGAAGTGTCAATTTTGAAGTACTTCTTAATATGATCATAGAATAGAATTCATTTCTCTGTAAAATTGGACCGTAAGTATTGATTATTGGATATATTTATGTTCAATTTGTGTTCATTTTAACAAGAAAGAGAAATTTACAACCGAAGTGCGAAAATGAAACACAAAGGTAGTTGGGTAGAGAAAGTATTTCATATTCTGTGATAAAAACAAACCATTCAACATAACCTCACAATATACCTTTCGAAATGTTTCCTGTAAGCTACAGATTCATAGAAAGCGTCGAGAATCGTAATTTTCCTGTAATCTTATGAAAAGTTACAGATTTGCTTACAGATGAAAGCAGAATACCGCCATTAGAACGTATACAACAGGTCGAAAATTTAGACGTTGCCGTTATTACCATCGGAGGTCACAAAGCACAGGGCGAGATAAAACTCTGATGTAGGAATTTTATAGTTTACAATATCATTTCGAAATGCTTTAATTCATATGAACAATTCATTTAACACTAGATGATACTCAATGATAATACTGTAGGGAATTTGTTTCAAGTCATGGCATCAGCGCCCATGAGTAAAGTCTCAAAATAACCTTTTTACTGCTTGCAAAACAATCGTTTTGATGAAATCGAAAATTTATGGTAAATCAATTATGATTCATTCAACTTATCATGGAAATATACTGCTCCGCAAGAGTTAGGGATATCGTATTCAATCGTTTTGAAAAGTATGTATTCTTTGAAAAAAAAATAACAACTTGAATCGATCCAGAAAAAATCTACAAGTACGTGTAGAATGCTACGAAATATGTACTCTTCAAAATGCAGATGGGGTCCAAGTTTCCATCGAAACCATCAGAGGCATTTGAGAGAGGTGAATCTAGGTTCTGGTCCAGAACTTCTGTACGTCCATTAAGAGGAGTTCCATTAACACGTGACCATATGCGTCAAAGACTGAAATGGGCAAGGTAACATATTAATTGGAACCATCTATGGCGTAGTGTCCTTTTCACTGATGAATCCAGATATGGACGATTTTCAAATTCTCGAAAAATAAGGGTATGGACAATCCCACGCATACCCCGTAATCGTCTATGTCCAAGAAGTCCATCCATTCAGGGGGGTAATGTTATAGTATGGGCCGGGATATGTTTCAACAGGCGCACAGATCTACACATTTGTCCTGGGAATATGACCGCCTTACACTATAGGGAGCATGTCATTCACAATGTTTTGCCAAAATTTCACGCTGCTATTGGTGGAACTTTTCAATTTCTAGACAACAAGGCTAGACCGCACTGTACAGCCATAGTTGAGAATGCGCCCGAGGAGCTTGGTATTCCACATTTACCAATACCTCCGCACTCACCAGATTTGAATTGCATAGAGCATGCATGGGATATGCTCCAAAAAAGATTAGATAATCATCAACCTACCCCAGAATCCTTGAATGATCTGAGAGAGCTTCTCGCTGTTATTGATGCCCGTGCTGCCGTGTTAATTGAAAAGGGCGTATCTGCAAAAAAGCACTTTTCAGATATTTGACTTTGAAGACAATTATAATTGAATTAAAATGAAAAAGCAATGCATGATATGGCACATCATGCATTGCTTTTTCATTTCAATTCAATTAAAATTGTTGATGGCATAAATGAAAATCTATAAAGCAAAATATCTCAAAAGTGCTTTTTTGCAGATACGCCCTTTTCGATTAACCCGGCAGCGTGGAGGCCATACATTGTATTGATAGTCCTAAAATGCTTGAATTCTCTAGGAATAAAATTTCGTTATTTTACTCAATTTTTCTTAACCACCTGCAGCATGACCTACAGGTTAAATAGATTTTATTTCCTGCTCCTGCAACTTGAAATCATATTGATATGAATTTTCATAACAAAATCTCATTTAAACTATAATTTTTTGCGATTTATGTCAATATCCGTAACTCATGTGGATCATTTTATTTCATACCATTTTATTTTGAATCACGAAAAATCTTGGAAAAAACCTAGATTCAATTTTATTTCCAAACCCGCGGCTCCGCTCGGGTAATATTTCAATTCAAAACGGTACTGATAGGTCCGCAACCCCACATCCATAACCTCGTATCGAAGGAGAGACAGGCACGTGACTACGTGACAAAGCTATTTCGCGTAGATTCAATAGGGCCCCTCACACGTACACTCAAGAGTCGACGACTGAACGCGACACTCTTGAGTCGAAGTTTGAGTGCGGTTAAAACTACACACTCCAAATTTTTGTCTTCCCGCTCTTGCGTGCGCTCAGAACTGTCGGTCAGGCATCTGCCGTTCGAGAGTGGGCCACGCAAGAGTAGGTTGATTTTGGACACCACACTCTTAACCGCACGCAAGCGCGGCACCTAGGTTCGTCCACTCAAAAGTGTACTTGTAAAGGATAAACTTCCAGTTTTCACCTCACTTCTGAGTGGCATGTGGAAGGGGGAAAAATTGGAAAATTTTCACCACACGCCCAAGCGTCATCAGTGCTATCCTGATATGGCTGTAGTAAGAAGCAATAATAACGAACGGGCTGTTGTTTTGGCTGCTGTTAGTTGTTTCGTGTATGTGCGGAAGAAGTTAGGAAGGAAACGTCGTATTTGGGTGAAGAAGTTTAGAGATAGGTTTGGATTTTCTTGTAAACGAAATCCCGGTTCGCGCTAGGAAAAATGGGTTTGCAAAATTCAACGAGCTTGTCGTATGCTTCTTCTTTCAGATTTTTGTTGACATACTCTTTTGATTTGATCCTCCATAGGCAGAGCATTTCTCTGTACATTTCAATAAAGGTCGTTAACACTTCCCTGCTCCAGCATCTGCTGTCTGCCATGTCTAGACGTCCTGAGCACAGGTTGAATTTGCACGAGGCACTAGAGAGAAAACGACTAAAATGAACGCAGCGATCTACGTTTCTAACCTCACTTCTAACCTCACGCATAACTGTGATTCACACTGACACTCTTGACGTTCGGTTGGAGTTCGTTCAAAACCGTCGATGCTTCCGCACGCCAGCTCCGTTCCAAAGTCCACGCAGAATTGCCGTTTACACTAATACTTTTGATTCGAGACTTGAGTGTCCCATTCAGTCGTCGACTCTTGAGTGTAGGTGTGAAGGGCCCTAATAATTTCTTGCTCAAATTCGCATTCGTTCAAACTGCGGTAACTTTTGAAGGATCCATTAGAAAACTATACTATAAAAAGCATTTTTTATCCGGAATAAATGTCGCAGATAACAATCACATTCATTTTTATATGAATTCATTCCATACCAGTCGGGAGCCCTCTTCAAATGGAACATTATTTTGAATTGAACTGAAAATGTTAAAAATGGTTATCGTGGGTTGTCCTCAGCAGTTAAACATATGCCGCCGCGGACATTTTCAAAGAACTTTTTGAACACTATAAAATTGTTTCTGTATCTCTTATAGTTTACCCAGCGTGGGCCGTCGGCCGTAAAAGCCTGAAAAAACTGGGTTAATTACCGACTGTTTCATGAAAACTCCTCTCTTATATGGTTGCGCTGGTGTTTAATTCATTTACTTATTTTGATGTCCAAAATTATCTCACTAAATATTTAGAAACGTTGTTTTTCAACACCCTGTATAAATATTGACATGCTGATCTCATTGGAATGTTTCAGCAAATGAAAATTGTTTTTATTACATTTCAGGGTTTTGATGAGGAGAGATCAAGTCTTGAAGATATGTTTGAACCACACATTATCTGCAAACATCGAATATATAGCAAAGGACGAGAAGACTTGGCTATTCGTTGCTCCAGACTTTTCAGAAGGAGAAGTGAGCTATGAACAGTTCTGCCTCCGTTTTAAAACCGCAGAAATCGCCAAAGAGTTCAAGGAAGCCGTGGACAAAACCCTTGGCCCAATAATTGAAGAAGGTAAGTTCTATTACAAGAAATAAGCTCATAATCTTCCAAATCATTAAGTTACTGCACGAGTAACAAAAGTCATCTTCATCAGTGCCGCATCCCAGACGGCACAGAAATATTCCATGCATATTCAATGAATATACCGCTGGCATATTGAGATATTCCAAACATATTCCAAATCTCCCAGGGCATAAGCCTGGCAGATAGCAGGAATATCCAAGGTCACCATGAAACATCTGCCAGGAATATCCCATAATCTTCAAAAATATATCCATGGCATATGCCATACAGATTCATCTATGAATATCTCCCTTACATATATGCTGGCAATATCTTTTTATCTCCTGATTTGTCCATGCCATATGCTGGTAATATCTTTGTATATATTTAAATATATGTAAATTTTTGTAGCGGTACTAAATAATAATGCATTGATTAGATTGTTTCAAAAAAATTTATTACAGTTTTAAGAATATTTTGTACAATAACAATAATTAACAAAATTATCACATTAAATCATAAAAATGAACATAAAGTAAAAATATAAATATAAATCAACTACAGTCAAAACCGGATATAGCGACACCGTTTACAACGACGAATCGGTTATAACGTCCATATGCAAGGGTCCAGACTAAATCCTCATATAAACAGTTATAAAAAATACCGTTTATAACGACATCGGATAAAGCGACATATCGGTTAAAGCGACGAAAAATCATAGGAATTTATCGGCTATAACGACCAATTGTCATACTTTCTTGTTGAATCAGAACATTAATGTGAACCTTATTATAATGAATAATAGGTACCTACATGCTATCTACCCCTCCATTCCAATTCCAAATCACGCATGCTCTACTGCTCTATGCAGTTCAGTGTATCTTTAACGACACGATCGTGCGCAATACGAGAGCCGAAAGATCGTAGATTACGCTGAATTGTTTTTGACCTTGGGTTCATGAATCACGAGATGTCGCAAAAAAAGAGAAAAGCATTCAATATTGAAGAAAAATCCCATATAATATGGAGATTAGAGGAAATTACAAAATACTTTCAAGTCTCAGCTCAAAAATAAACAGACCAAAATTACCGACTTTTTTGTAAAATAATTGTATTGTTTGTTTTTCATAATAAATATTCTTATCAACTTTGTCCTTTCATTCGGAAAATAGTCCATATTCAAAATATCGCTTCAAAATGAATGCTCATTAAATTATAGAAATATTGCTTATAACGACTACCGGATATAGCGTCCATATTTTGCAGTCCCTTCAATAATAATAATAATAATAGTTCGTTTGACGTTGTCATTTATGAACCGAGCGGTCAACCGTTAACCAACCAAAACAGCCATTTGAAATCGACTCATCAGATTATGGGTCGGTTTCACAAATCGAATTACTCGTTTTGAAATTTCTACGAATCGTGGTGGCTCCAGTTAATTAAATGGTACTAACAAAGTTTTGTAAAACCAACCTTAAATCTATATATCAGCACCTCAGAGGTAAAGTGTGTTAAGTCACATTTTTTCAGACACAACCTATCTAGAATATTGGATTCACATTAGTAAATTCTAGCTAGTGGAACACATTTTTGACTCCCTAGGTTTATGAAGACGCCAAGTAATGGCAGTACACATTCTTTGAAACAATTATCGAACTGAAAAATCTCTCATTTGTCTAATTTTGATATTGTGACTTGACACACTTTACCTTTGGGGTGCTGATATAGATATCCGTGTTTATAACATCCCAGGCCTTCCAATTCCCAGTCTCCAGCCCCTTCTATCAACACCCATTCTCCCGGTCTCTCAGACATCGTCTTCTGTATGCCGCTCATCCAGGTAGCTTTTGGTCTTCCTCGCCTTTTTCCTTGGAATTCTTTGATTTTGGCCCTGAAAAAAACCAGTGATTCTAAGATTTTCAAGATAAGAGGCTGCCTACTGCTATAGTAATAGTGGAATCTGTTCTGATTATTTAATATTTATAAACTTACTTTGAATTTTAGTAGGCAATTTGTATCGAGGCAACCTTCCTTCTCGAAGACGATCCCTCTTTTTGATTTTTAGGGCCTAAATCCGTATTGATGCCACAAATATTTTCGACCTGTACAGCCTTTTTGCTTGCAGGAACAAAATTACGATATACAGATTGGGTGAGACTTACTACACCTGAGAAGCTCCTCCACCCATGCTCTTGTAGTTTTTACGTTTGGATTGAAAGCAAAATTTTGGTTAAGCTATCTGCACAACGTGGAGCCATTTTTCAGTAACAAATTTAGTATTTTCATTCTGTTTAAGAACCTCTGAAAATATTAATAAAACATAAAATGGGTTTTATGATCACTGAAATTATTTATATTATACCTTTGAGAACATTGCACAATTTTATTAGGGATGAAAAGTTAGTTTTTGCCTTTTTCCCAACCCAACTAAAATATAGGAAATATCCTTTCTATCACTTCCTCACTGTAAAGTCCTCAATTCTTTGACCTGAAAAAACGTAAATACACATAACCAAAGATAAAGCACTGACAAGTGATTGGCATATTACGAAAACCTTTTTCAAGCATTCCAAATATATAAGAGTACCTACCAACGCTGATTTGATATTCACGCTCCTACAGTCATGCTCTTGTCTGCCTGTCTTATCTTTTATCATGTGCTCGGCTGCATCACAAACTATTTATCACATAATACTCAAACAATAACATATTTTCAACTCCACACACAATTTAATAATTTTTCAATAAGACTCTTTCAACTCATGGAGCTCGATAAGTCATGTCACCACCGTGACGTAATGTTTACATCCATAAGAAAAAATCAAATCTCAGTAAAATCGAAATTTGATATTCTTATCGGTAAATTCAGGGAACGAAATTGCAGGAGTTAAGAATGGGTAGAGGCCAGAAAATAGTTAATTTTTTATTTATAAAGGAGTCGTTTTATTCCTGCAAAGAAATAATGTCATTGGTATTTCTGTCAGATATTTTGATAAAATTCAAGGAAATATCTAGAAAGGGCGAAAATATGGTTCGAAGTGGCCACATAACTTCCTCAACCTACAATGGCTCTGAAATGTTTGAAATGCAATGTATTTGGTTCAATGAAAAGCAAGAAGTATTAAGTTGAACTAGAAAGATTCTAAGTTCCAGACATCTCTGTCACCACATGGCAGCTTCATGGAAACAAAAATATGAGCAAAAGTGATTCGATCCTCCAGTGGAATAAGCTACTCTCACCTCTGCTGACTAATATTTGATTATCATATATGATTTTTGACAACTTGTCTAAGCCCTTTTCACATATCTGCTCGAATATCATATATTGTTTTTCCATTTATTGAAAATATATATTTGATCTCTTTCCTATAAGATCAAAATCATAATGGACCTCTTTTTCTGTTTCATCGAACATTTCAATTATTTAAAAAGTCACTCGACTCTCAGTCGATAGACGATATAGTATAGCATGTCCATTTTTCACAAATAAAAACGTTTAATTGTTGCCTGCTCTTTCATTTCATTGTATCAATCATATAAATAAATTACAAATCATTGATTCCATTGTTTACTCAGTTTAATAAATAAGATCAAATTATCACATTATCAATTATCACATTGTGTGTAATGCTCCGCACTGAGTAGACACGTTTCGTTGAGCTCCTAAGTTAACGGTTGAATTCAGTGGTGAAATTAGTTTTGAAAAACATATCTGCTTGTAAGGCTAGTTCTTAAATACCTGTATTTTTGTATCGACGCGTTCATCCCTATAATATTTTATTCATCAGAATAATAAAGAAAATGCCACTCACAAAACAACAACGAGAAGATATAAAACAGTGTATTCTTGAATGCCTATCAGATAAGGAGTTCTTATCAAATCTGGCCGATAAGGTAACGTCGACGTTCCAACAACATCTTGACCGTCTTGAAGAACGTGTCAGTGAACTCGAGAGGAAATCCATTGATGACCAGGTTAGGATAAGCGAATTGAATTTAAGACTGAATAAAATGGAACAATATAATAAACGCAAAAAACTGAGACTCTTGGGGCTGAAGGAGACAGCTGAGGAGGGCTTGATCGATTCGGTGCAGGAAATCTTGGTTTCGAAACTCAAGATGAACAAAGTTGAAATTACGAATTGCCATCGAATTGGAAAGAAGAATATCGATCAAGATCGTCCTAGACCTGTTCTTATACAGTTTTCATCACTATCCTCTAAAAATGAAGTTTTCCGTAATAAAAGAAGATTAAAAGGTTCCAAACTGCTTCTATTCGAGGAACTCAGTCGGCTGAATCACGAACTACTCAAAGCTGCTGAAGAAATGGTCGGAAGAAAGGAAGCTTGGTCTTTTGATGGCAGAATTTTCATTAGATGGAAGGGTCAGAAATATGTTGTCCGATCCACTGAAGACTTGAAAGGTATTATGAAAAATTGAATATAATTAATGGAGTGACTCAACAATACTTGCTGCTTGAAGGAAATATAGAAATTAAGATTTTTTCTTTTTTTTGTGAATTTTTTTTTCTCACGATTCAAGTTTTTGGATTTTTTTTTTGTCGAAATGTTTGCTAGTTGGATACATTTGTTTTTTTTTTTCAAATTTGAAAGCCTAAAATATGAAGAATTTGAGCATAGCATTTTATAATATACATTCTTTACTCGCACATTTCACTGATTTTCGCAGTTTCCTCTGTAATAATGATTTCGATATGGTTGGGTTGTGCGAGACTTGGCTCGGCGACGGTGTGCTTGCGCAACTGGTTAGTATACCTGGTTATAATTTCATAAGAAGAGACAGGGGATCTAGAGGGGGAGGCCTTGGTGTTTATCTTCGCAATGGTTTGGATTATGAGGTTTTATATGGTGATATTACTAATTGTATTGAACATATGTGGATAAAAATTAGGATTAATCGTAGGTCGCTAATTATCTGCGTAATGTACAGACCTCCAAGCGGAAGTTTTTCGGAATTTTTAGCCTGTTTTGAGGACTTGATTTTGAGATATCATCCATCGAGTAGTGATATCATTTGCGGTGGTGATATAAATGTGGACTTTTTGAGACTTGATGACTACAGAGTCCGGAAATTATCTGAATTGTTCAACCAACTTAATTTAAATCAGATTGTAGATTCTCCCACAAGAATTACGAATAGATCGGCTACTTTGATTGATATTGTATTGACTTCATCTGAGAGTAAGGAGGTCATCCACGGAGTTGATGCTGTAGGACAGTTGTCGGACCATTTCTTGGTTTATGTCATATTAAACTTCGAACGAAAACTCTCACAAAAACGTACTTTGAAGTCGAGATCGTTGCATAGGGTAGATCGTGATGTTCTTGAACAATTATTTCTGGCCACACCATTTGACAGTGTGCTGTACGTCGATGAAGTAAATCTGAAGGTAGCAATATTCACCAAACTTCTAAATGATCTTTACGATCACATTGCACCAGAGAGGTTGATTACCCTTAATAACAAGTGTAAGCCATGGTTTACTGAGGCGATCAGATTGATGACGAGACAGAAGGACAGGGCTTATGAGAGGTTCAGAAAGACTAGTTCGCCCCGAGACTGGCAGTTCTATAAACAGGTGAGAAATGCTACTACTAATGCAATAAATGCAGAAAAAAGATCATACCTCAACTATGTCACTTCAATGAATTCCGGTGTCAGACATGTGTGGAAGCATTTGAATGAAATGGGAGTATACAGCAAGAAAGTGAACTCAGTAGACTTGCCTGAAAGTTTGAGTGACCCTTGTTCTATCAACAACTTTTTCCTACAAATTCAGAGGCTAGAGACTCCTGATCAAGATTTAATGAACTTTTATTCTACGACGACCTTGCAGCATGTTGAGGAAAAACTGTCATTCACTCTTGTTAGGGAAGAAGAGGTTATCTCTGTTATTTTATCGATGAGGTCAAATTCCGCAGGATCAGATCGGGTGAGTACGGAAATGTTGAAACTATGCTGCCCAAGAATTGTACCGTTCCTACTCAATATTTTCAATTCTTGTCTTCTGAAATCTGTATTTCCCGACTCTTGGAAGATCGCTCGGGTGCTGCCTTTGCCTAAAAAAACTGAAATACACGATCTTAACGATCTCCGCCCTATAGCTATTCTACCAACTTGTTCTAAGATTTTTGAAAAACTAATTGCTTCTCAGATAAGGGCACATCTAGAGAAATACAACATTCTGCCTCAGCGGCAGTCAGGATTTCGGAAGGGTTATAGCTGCGGGACTACACTTCTGGATGTCGTTGATGAAATTTTACGCGCTTTAGATTCGGGTAAAACGTGCGTTCTCATTCTTTTGGATTATTCGAAGGCATTCGACCAAATAAATCATGTTCTCTTGCTGGCAATTCTTGGACATATTGGATTCGCGCCTTCGGCGGTTGAGCTCATACGCAGCTATTTGATTGGTCGTACTCAATACGTCGAAACAGTAGGGGTTCTTCGTCGGCGCAACCGGTTCATTGCGGTGTGCCACAGGGGTCAGTGCTTGGTCCCCTGCTCTTTTGTATTTATACTATTTTCCTGACACACGACCTGAAGTACTGTATGGACTTTCGTTATGCGGATGACACCCAGCTACTCCATACTTTTTTGTCATCTGAGGTGGATAGCGCATGTGTGAGGGTGAATGAGGATCTGAAAGCTCTCGCATGCTTTTCTCGTCGACATAACCTCAATTTGAATTCATCTAAAACCAAGGTGATCGTATTTGGCAGACATAGGGAAGAGGTTCAATCGCGACTGAATGTTGAACTGGATGATTCTAAGCTCTCTTGTGTCAGCTCTGCGAGGAATTTGGGACTCCTGATGGACTCGGAATTAAGATTCAACATATATCAGCGTGCATTCGGAAGGCTTATGCAAACTTGAGAAGATTATACCCTCACAGACATTACCTTACAACAAAGCTGAAAATTGTTCTGACAGAGGCCCTGGTTCTTAGTCATTTCAACTTTTGCGACACAGTTTATGGTCCATGTTTAACTAGAGAATATGAAAAGAAGATTCAGAAGGTACAAAGATCATGTCTGAGGTTTATATATGGTATCAGGAAGTTCGAACCAGTCATTCACAAGCTCAAGGACTGTAACTGGCTAGACATGCAAAAACGTAGGAAGCTCCACTCGATGACTCTTTTTCACTCGATTATGCTTTATAAATCTCCACCATATTTGTTTGAAAAAATTAAATTGCGCTCGGATGTTCATGCTTTGGGCCTCAGACATCGTGGTCTCCTCTCAGTGCCCGCCCATTCTACAACAACTTTTACCAGATCTTTTAAGGTACGGTTTCGCTTGTGCGTCGGACGCCTGCAGTGAATGCGAGCAGCTACTGCTCGCGTCCGCTGTGACGTCGGAGTGGTTTCCTTATCTGCAGCCAAACTACTCGGCCGGCAGTCGACAGTGAGAATTCGAAGATGGAATATGTACTTGCGCTTCATATTTTGGAAGAAGAGGAGAATGAAATCATTTTAAAATATATGAAAAGAAAAAATAAGAAAAGGCGTGCTGTGCATTTGATGTTCAAGAATAGGGGCGAGGAAGGTACTTTTAAAAACCTCATAACCAGACATCTTATTGACGATGAAGAAAAATTTCAAAGTTTTTTTCGTTTGAACAGACATCAGTTTAATTTTGTGCTAGATGCTATCAGGCAAGAGTTAACAAAGGAACCAACTGTGTTTGTGAAAAGGCCTATAACACCAGAGGAAAAACTAGCTGTTACTCTCAGGTAAGTTTATTAATTTTATATAAAATTAAATTTTTATAAAAGTAAACGTATTTTCATAAATGCAACAAAAAAATCAGTCGAATAATAATAAGAACAAAAGGAACATGACACTTTGATTATTTAATGTTTGTAATTATTGTTTTCCTCGAAAATTGCAAATCCTTGGCGGTCAGGGTATATTTGACGATGTTCATTCATTTCATGGATTTCCTCAGGAAATTCTTCCAAAGAGTTTTGATTCGTTGAAGTGAATGCTCCCTGGTGATTTGTAACAAATCGTTGCTGAAAAGTTGAAGAAAATGATTCACGGTTCGGATCTACTTTTTGATAATGTATCGCTGTGAGCCCTTGTTGCCGATTCGCAGCTTCAGTCTCCAAATTACTCAGAACCTGCAAATGCTGCGTTTTTGCTAAAGTTATCAGATGTGGGGGCAACCGTTTAACCGACAATGCGATACTTTTGTAGAAAAGATCGACATCATCTTCAGAATTCTCGTTTTTTTATTTTGTGCAAAAATATCCAATATCTTATCTCGCGTTTTCTTATTTTCTCTCATTAGTTCAAGGAAATCTCCGTCATCAACCTGCGATTGTTTCCGTTTTCTTGAACTCGCCGAGGGTGTACTTGGATGGCTCTGTTGAGATTGTTCTATTATAGGAGACTCTGCTGGCCATTCCTCAGTTGGTTGATGACAGTCGCTCTCACTATCACTACTTATTTGCTCTTGAATTAAATCCTCAACGATGTTCCCGAAACTTCTGAAAATCATGTCAGTGTCAGTGGCATGAAAATTTTTCTGTGACTTCATAGTAAATACCTTCTCTCTTCTGGTACATTATTGAGAAATGTTAAATAACCTGCCAATGGCCATTTTGGGGATTTTGTAGCTGCTGAGCCTGTTCCAAGTTTGTCATTTTTTTTTCAGTCTTTTGTATGTATCCCTTATCGAACGCCACCTTTTTTTGCACATCTCATCTACAAAAAAAGTTTACATTGTTCGTTTGACCACTAATACTACAAACATTTTTGTTAGTGTTCATTTCAAAAGGAGGACTGATTAATACCTATATGTTATAGAAAATTCAAAGGTGGGTTTCAAAAAATTTTGATTGTCCGATCTAGCACTATCGAGTTCATTGGAATCACCGAGATTCGTGAAAATTTCAAATCCAATTTACGTAAGGTTTTGTGATCGCACAGTCAGATTTTGTGTAACCCACCTTACCTGTTTCAAATTAATTATATATAATTTTTTTTATTTCAGATATATGGCTACTGGAGAATCATTCAGATCACTCTCTTTTGGATTTCGCATATCCCACTGTTATATATCAAAAATAGTGAAAGAGGTCTTACTAGCCATACATGTTCAACTTTTACATGTTTTACTGCCTCCTCCGACTGAAAACGACCTGAAAGATAGAGCCAAAGAGTTTTGGGAACAATGGAATTTTCCCAATTGCGTGGGTGCCATAGACGGAAAACATGTTCGCATTGTATGCCCTTCAAAAAGTGGTTCTCTATATTTCAATTATAAGGAGTACTTCTCCATTGTTCTTTTAGCTATTGTGGACGCGAATTATAAATTTTTGGCAGTTGACATCGGATCATATGGTAAAGAAGGAGATAGTGGTATATTCTCAAAATCTATTATGGGGCAAAAGATTTATCAGGGCACATTTGGTTTTCCGTCGGACAATGAATTACCAAAGTCAGAAAGGAAATTACCCTATGTTATTGTCGGTGACGAAGCATTCCGTTTGCATAAAAATATTATGAAACCTTACAGCAGAGACCAAGCTAAAGAAGATATTCAAAAGGCAATTTTTAACTATAGACTGAGTCGAGCCAGGAGAGTGTCAGAAAATGCTTTTGGTATATTAAGCAATACTTTCAGGATTTTTTTTTCACCAATTGCAGTTGAACCATCTACAGTGGATCTCATAATTTCAGTGGCTGTATGTTTACATAATCTCATCAGAAACAACCGTGAAAGGGTAACTAATAAACATTCGGACGAAAATCTAATGAATTCGGATGGACCAAAAAATTTTATACCACTTGCAAGAAAAGGAGGATTTGCCAAAGCAGAGGGATTCGCAATCCGAGATGGATTTAAGGAATATTTTGTTTCCGAGGGTCAAATTGCCTGGCAAGAAAAAATAGCGACAGGAACATAGGGTTCGGAATAATTAATATTCAATTATATAAATGTTTTGTATTCACATAAAGAGTTCAAATTAAAAATGAATAAGAAAAAATTTCTTTTTACCTGTTTTTCCTTCTATTTCTGAAGAGATCTTTCTCCATACACTGTCTTTGATGAGAATATTTTTATATTGGGCATGAGATGCATCATATAAGCATCTATTTGTGGAAACTAATTCGATTAATTTCATCTCTTCATCCCTCGAAAACTTTTCAACATTCATTTTCTTTGATGCCGATAAATACTCGTAATAACCTCTATATAAACAAACGAATTCACGCTGCAGCGACGTCGCACAGACTGGTACCGCAAGCAGTGGGCCATTGGATGCTGCAGCCGCTGCTGCGTTGACTGCAGTAGCGGAACCGCTTCTTCGCTGTTCCCTATGAACAGTCTATACAACAATCGCAGCAGCCAATTTCGGCGGTCGCTGCATGCATCCGACGCACAAGCGAAACCGCCACTTTACTTATAATATTTTTTCTCTTTATAATAGTCTACCTCTTACCCTGAAATCCTGCAGTTTATATAAATTCAGAAAAGCATGTAAACAAAATTTGCTGGCAGGTTCACTTTAGGATTTATTACGTGTCTAACGTGCGGTATAAATGCGGGCTTGAGAGCCGGTTTTTGATTTTCGAATGCTATGCTTACTCCAATTAATGCACAAAATTTGCAAATCTCTATTGTTTTTTTTTCTCGGCGTGTCTGACTAGCATAATATTCTCAGTGCTGGAGTCTTTTCATTTTCTTTGTATTTTCAGTTTTTGGGAGCTTACATATAAACAGTTTTACTGCCGTAAGTCTCCTTTTTGCAGATAATAGTTTGTAGGCTATATATACTTTTTCTGTTGTAAAATTATTGTATTTTGTCTGCAAATAAAGTTTATTATTATTATTATTATTATTATTAAGCGAATGAAAGTGTTATTTTTTAACTTGAATCCAACTATGATTAACTTGATGATAACTGCGATTCCTCGAAAATATAATCTATATAGAAAGTTTGTAGTTCTTTAACAGTTTACTGGAAAATAGCAAACTCATCAATTATTGATGAGTTCGGAACAAAAGCAAAATCGAGGTAGTGGTAGTGCCTACACACAATTATCGTTCAAAAAGGGTTTTGTAACGTTTGTAATATTCCATGAAGATTCATGTATATATACCAATAAATACTATTGAATAATATTCTAAACGCATATCATATAGATATTCCCATAGCATATACCAGACATATCTGGGATGGCATATATTTGGAATATTCCTTTGAGAGCAGATATATTTGATATATATCTGGCATATGCCTCGCATATTGCAATATCTTTTGGCTTAATGGCAGATTGGAGGAATATTCCGAGAATATAGGGTGCCGTCTGGGATATCACATTTGTCGATACTAACCAAAATGATACTCGGAAAAGTACATATCAGAATTGACAATGAGATGTGCCATCTAGCGGAGAAACGTATGCATTCTTTTCCATCAGATTCTTGTTGAAATCCCTCACGTAAATTCATTTTTCCCTCCAATTCTCTTCTCGACAATAATTTTTTCAAATGTATGGAATCTAATAAAGAACTCGGATTTTTTTTTGCAGTAACCGAAGAAGAAGATAACTCCGACGTAGAATTCGTCTCCGAGACCACAGTAACCGAAGAAGAGATGAAAGAGGCTCAAAAACTCCAGCTCCCTCCCAAGTACTTCGCCTACCGACAGCTACCCCTGTGCGCCTGCGCGCAATGCGCCAAAGACGACGAATACTTCAAAGGCACCGCCCTCCAAGAGGGTCCCTCTTCTTCGCCCCCAAAAACGAAATCGGAAGAAACGGTCAGCTCTAGCGAGACGCCGAAACCGGGCAGCCTTAGAGACCTTCTTCAAGGCCCCCGCAGCCTTTGCCCACGCTCACCACCTCCTCCACCACAACAACTGCGGGCTGCTGGTTCGGCAACAAGATTTTGGGTCCTACCAACATCTTCGGAGGAAAAACGTCCGACGACAAACCGACGCAACCCGACTCCACTTTCGCGAACAAGAACTACTTCTCTCCGCCCTCGTCCAAGAGCAGCATCTTCGGCGGTCAAAACCCCGAGAATAAGACCGATTTGTTCAAGAAGGCCGAGACCAAACAGGTAGCCGAATCTGGTACTCCTGATGCCTCTGAGAAAAAGACTAGCATATTCGGGAGTTCCGGAAACAAGAGCATCTTCGGTGGTCCTCCAATCTTTGGAAACGGCGCAGCAGAAAAAACTAGCGTCTTCGGTAACCCCGCTTCGGTTCCCAAAACGAACATTTTCGGAACCGCTGTAGATTCAAGCGTTTCCAGCTTATTCAAGACAGAGGGCAAGAATATATTCGCTTGCGGTCCGACTGAGACCAAAACGAGCATCTTTGGAGAAGGCAAGAACGTCTTTAGTGAAAGTAAAAACACGAGCATTTTCGGAAGCTCCACTTCAGAAAGCAACAAAACGAGTATATTCGGAAACGCTGACACCTCAGTCCAAAACCTGAGTTTCGGAGGCGTGGCTTCAGCGAACAAGGGGAGTATATTTGGAAACGCAACCACGCCCAACGCCTCCGCCCAAATTCCCAGTTTAGGGGTGGAGAACAAGGGTAGTATATTCGGAAACACCTCGACAGGCACCGCCCAAAACTCTAGCATCTTCTCCACGCCCCCTCCGGAAACCACGCCCGAAGCTACCAAGAAAGAGGCGGAGTCTAAGGGAGTGTTCACGACGCCTGTATCCACCTCCGTGAGAACCGGAAGCATTTTCGGCGATTCCAGCAAGCCCGGTACGAATTTATTCGCCTCCCCTCGCTCCGCCTCCTCGGGCATCTTCGGCACGCCCACTTCCGCCTTCGGAGGGTCCATAACGACCACCGCTTCATCGATATTCGGCTCTAACACCACGACCACCGCTAGCATCTTCGGGGCGCAGAATCAGACCCCGGGAAGTTTGTTCGGGAGCAAGAGCACCGCGTCGTTCGGCTCGGGCGCCAGCTTCCAGTTCGGCAGGTCGGCCAACGGGCAGCAGCAGGACGTGGTGAAGTCCCTGTTCGGGGGCGGGGACGCGGGCAGCCCCCTGAAGACGACCGACCTGAAGGAGGGGGACGCCCCGGTCCTGAAGTGCACGTCGGAGCTGAGCTTCTCCAGCCTGGCGCAGCAGAACGAGGGCATGGCGTTCGGGAAGCCGAAGAGCAACGGTGAGTTTTATTGTTACACTTTTTTATGCGGCCTGGCGGCGATTTGCGCGTATAGGAAGGCGCGTTCGGTTCAGTACGCGAGACGGTGGAGCGGTTGGTTGAGGAGGGACAGATTCACGTCGAAAGATCATCCGGAATAACTGCGTCGGGGCAAAGTGCTATGGTGCAAAGTTAGAATCAATTTGGACTGCAATTTCTCCTCATTATTTTGTTAACTGTGCTGTGATATTTAATAGTTTCCTACTATTCGGCTGTTATTCTGATTACCAAAGAATAGGTTTTAAGCGATTAAAATACACTGCGCAAAAAAATTAACGCACATTCTAAAAATCTCAATTTTAATGAAAGTTAACTCTACTTGACTTTAAAACTAATTTTTTATGTTCTCTCGGGAAGGTTTTGAACGAAACAAGGTACATTAAATGGAAGAAAAATTCAGGATTTCTCCGAATCTTATGTGAAAGAAGAGAAATGAACAATTTTCAAAATACTGAAATGCTGATAAGTGATTTAATACTTGGCATTTCCACCCCTTGCGTTAATCACAGCTCGGCAACGACGGTTCACTCTCAAAATGAGTGATCTTAAAATGTTCTTCCCAGATTTCTCCGAGTTGGATTCCTAAGTCAATTAGGAGTGGCTGGATGATTTTCTGAACTTCTCAGCCTCTCCTGTACGATGCGGGCACGATGGTGTCTGACATTATCGTCTATAAAAATGCAATTTTCACCAATGTATGGGGCAAATGGCACTACATGCTCTTCAAGAATGTTCCTTTATACTTATCAGCATTCATAGCTCCATTTTCAACGACCACTAGGTCTGTGCGAGCAGTCAAAGATATTCCACCCCATACCATAGTCGATCCTCCCCCGAAACCAGTAGTATTCAGGAAATTGCACTTAGCATATCTTTCATGTGGACGTCTGTAAACAAGGGAACGTCGATCACAATGGTAGAGGCAGAATCAAGACTCCTCTGTGAAGAGAACTCTTTCCCAATCGGCCTCTTCCCAATGGATATGGTCTCTCGCAGAATCCAAACGCGCCCTTTCGGTGGGCTGGGGTAAGAGTTGGGCCTCTTGCCGCGACACGAGGCCTTAAATCATATTCTCTGAGGCGATTTCTTATTGTCTGAGTGCTAATTTGCTCCCCATGAGTTTGCTCAAGCTGATTTTGAAGGAGGAGAGCGGTTGCAAACCGTTGTCTCAACGAAGAAACTCTCAAGTAACGTTCTTGAATGGCAGTTGTTACCGGTGGTCTACCCTGTCCTGGTCTTCGGACATTCATACCTGTCTCCCCGAATCGCTGCAACATTCTGAACACACTTGTATGGGAAACTCCAAACCTTTCTGCAATTCTTGTGTATGTCCACCATTCTTCTCGCAAAACTACCGCTTGGGCATAGCGATCGAGTGTAGAAAATCAAACAAAAGAAAAACTATTGCTCACTAGAATTGTTCGAGATTTTAGAATGGAGCCAATACATTCAAAATCTGATAATATCATCTTTTTTTATTCCTGCTGGGAAAAAACATCTGTATTGAAGAAGAACGTTGAATGTGGGTAACATATGCATGCATAATTCTGATAAAAATAATTATCATTAAGAACACCTTCAGTTGTAGAAGAAATTTGAGATTTCCATAATGTGCGTTAATTTTTTTGCGCAGTGTACTTTTGGTAGGACTGTCTCCAAAATGAGTTGGAGAAAGGCGCTTCATTTTTATAGTGCACAATGAGCCACCTGTTGGATCGAAAAATTCGAAAATTTCTAGTCGAAATCAAATGAAGAAACGGGTTATTTTATTTATTGCTTTATATCAATAGAAGTAGTGTTCTTTCGTATTGAACGAAGTGATCTGTGTTACTACATATAAATCAGTTTAAGTGATCGTTATTTTGTATTAAATCAGTTCTCCCTTCCACAGCTCAGAATTTCTTATAATACCTAGATCAAAGATTATAGAGTATAAAGATAGGAAATAAGGAAACGGCCATATATCAGTAATGTTAAAAACCGACTATGATTTTTCGTTGATAGGACTTGAAACTTGAACTTCGTCTCTGTCGAGCCTAGAAAATATTATCTTGTGCGACAAAACCAAAACCCTATGGGTTTCTTAATCATCATTATCTAGCATATTAATAATCGCATTCAGATATTTCCTAAATGAACTCGAAATAACTATAGTCTGTTCAAATAAAGGAGTGAGGCAAACAACCAAAATTGTATAGTTTACGCATAGACAACTCTCTTATTGGTCAAACGGTCATAAATCCTATCCCTTTGTCATCTTAAACAGACTGCCAGGATCGTACTTGCGACGGAATATGGTAGTTCTGAAAAGTAATGATAAAATCATTCGAATCCGCAAGTGTCTGTTTTTAACTTCTAATTTTATCGGAAATTTCGTCAAATATTTTGCGTAAAGGTGTTGTGTGTATTTTATTCGGAGAATATATCGAGTTGAAACTGTAGGAATGTGTTAATTATCCTAGATTCGACAGACAACCCGTAGTCCCTCCTTCTCATGCGCCGAATTGTTTACCTTGCTATTTCTTATGTTTGAACAGACTATAGATGTCGCTGACATAAGTTTAGTCGCTTGGTTTCTTATCTTCCTTTTCTATAATCTTTGGCCTACATCAAATTGGTTAAGGTCACCTTGAAAATTGAAGTTATAAAAATTGCATAGTCTGTTCAAAGAGGGTCTACTGTGTGGGCATTCTATGGCAAATCCGTTAATTCTGCTTTTTCTCTGTAGGCTACGATAGTGAAGCGTACGATTGATCTCACAGATTCGTAAATAATGTAATTCTGGAATTGTTTCTGTAACTCTCATATTTACAATGTCAATTTTGAACTACTTAACGAAATTCGTAATCAGATAATAGAACAGAAGTAGTATAGAAGTTTCGTGTACTCGTAAATATTTAGAAATTTCTTTGAGCTACATGTTAAAGAAGCATTGAAGAATTGCAATTTTCCTGTAAGCTTTTGAAAAGCTACAGATATGCTTACAGATGAAAGCAGAATACAACCATGAGGTTGGAACAAACCTAGAGTGTACGCACTTGTCACTTTTTGAGGAAATGACATTAGACCAATTTGAGAATATTAGGAATGTTTCGTGGCGGCGCCGCAATGTCATACTTGTCATTTAAATCTGTTTTCATTTGATAAATGTGATTGATGTTCGAACAGATGAACTGTCAAGGAACAGTTTCTTTTTTTATTATGTCAAAAAAAACCTTTGATTGTAGTTTTTGAATGCAGGAACGTTAAAGCAGGAGGAATAGAAAATTAACTATGAAAGAAGAACAAAATATTATCTAGTAAAGAATAACTATGAAAGAATTCCTTCGTTCAACAATGGTTGTAGAAAAATTTTGTTATTGTGATTTAGGTTAGTAACGTCACACGAGTTCAGTGATAAACAATGTAAAACCAAAACTTATTTGTAATTCTCCGTGTGTGCAATAGATTCCTACTAACAAACCTCTTTCATTAATAATTACCTGAAGTATTTTTCCACCCAGAATCAACTTCCTCATTATCTAGTCCTTTATTTATACACAGAAAATAAATTTAGGATGGCGGAGTGTGTAGATATTGAAATTGGAGTGGATGCTACACGCAATATTTTATTATATTTACAGTTTGAAAAAATTTTTCATTCTCGTCATTCTGCCTGTTTATAATTGGGAAGTGTCAAATATGAATGAGGCATTCTTAATTGTCAATTTCATTTATGTTTCTCTATTTCAGTATCGTAATAAGTTCATTACAGTTCTAAAAGTAGTGCTGTAATGAATTCATTACAGCATTGTTTACAGATATCGTATTCGTTTTTATGTTGTCAGTACCGATCCAATCAATTTTCGAATCAAATCAATCAAATTCCGGGATCTGTCAAATTTCATAAGTCACACCAACTGCCAAGATACAATACAAAAGTCACTAATCTCAATTTGTATTTGAAAATCGATAGTAATTCACAAAACTTGATTGAAATAGAGAAAATATCGTCTAAAACTCGTGGCAGAAGGCAATTCCAACACTCATGCTTTCGAATTTCGCATTCGTGTTGTAATAGGAGCCCATTCTGCAACTTGTTTTAGAATATACTATTATTCGAATTTATACTTGAGCAACAGTTATTGCTAGATCGTACTCGTTCATCACTTACTATGCATACACAGAACATTAATTTGTTTATCTGAACGTTTTTTTACGCTAAGAAACTCGAAAGAAGTTGATTAACGAGCGATAATTCCTCGTGTATACTCAAGCTCTTTCAACATCCACAAAGATGTACTGGATATAAATTGAAAAATTGAAGGGTATTTCCAGTTCAACCGGAAGTATATTATCAACGGAAAATTGTTCATCAGATGCATTTTGTGCCATTGCATTTACTTGCAAAATTTCATAAATATTGTCCTTTTCGTCGAAAAGATATTAACTGGGTCCCATACATTGTCTCGATGAAAAAAATTGTTTTCCAACTTAAAACACCAGTTGAATAGCGAACTAGCGTTATGATCCTATTTTTTAAAAAGGGAAATGGAAGGAATAAACCTACTTTGCACCACACTGAAGTGGACCACAAAAATAAGAACGAACAAAATAATTGAACGTATCTCACTAGAAAACAACAAAAATTAAGATCAGAAAGATTCTGTACAGACGCTGTTTCTCTTTCAGAATTTCTTATAAAAACTAAACTATTTTAGGAGAATACTGACTAAAAAAATTAGGGTCTAATATCATTCCCACCTGTCGTGTGTTTACATTTGACAAACAAATATTAGGGAGTCCGATTATGGCGCCATCTAGAGTGAACCTTCCTAAGAAGCTTTCTCCGACTTGAAATAAATATTTAAACCAATTCAAATCCTTTTCAGACCCCGATACCACCCAACCCTTCGCCCATTTGGGGTGGGCGCCCCTGTTTTCGGTTCCAAGAAAAAACCAACCCCCGCCACCCCCGACAAGGGTGAGGACGAAGAAGAAGGTGCCAACGACGAAGAATACGATCCACACTACGAGCCCATCATACCGATGCCGGACGCCATTGTGGTAACAACAGGGGAAGAAGACGAAACCGCCCTCTTCAACGACAGGGCCAAGCTTTATAGATACGACGTCGATCTGAAGGAATGGAAGGAGAGGGGAGTGGGTCAATTGAAGATTCTGCACAATCCAAACAACAGTGAGTATTCTGAAGGTTCATTAGAGGCAAATCAGTGAGAGCCGTTTGCACCAACATTCTTTGAAGTTAAGGATCCCTTTAATTGATTGACAGTTGCACGACTGTCACTCAAACAGAATTCTTACTTTTTTCATGTTGTTGAACTTCATCATAAGTCGATTTCGAATGGCTGTTTTGGTTGGTTAACGGTTGACCGCGGTTCATAAATGACAACGTCAAACGAACCGCGCTTTCGAATACGGTTCAAATTTCGGCGAAACAGCTGATTCAAGACGTTACCAATATGTCATTCGAATGCGGTTGGTCCAAAACTGACGGACCAATCTATGAACCAACCAAGAACCAAAGTCAATCGAAATCGCCTCTAGTCAATCGAAATCGCCTCTAGTCAATCGAAATCGCCTCTAGTCAATCGAAATCTCCTCTAGTTCAATAAAGGCATTTCATTGGCTGGTAGGCTACAGATGATAGTTGTCATTTCTTTAACCTTACTTTTCTGTCATTTTGACGATTTCATGCTTGTTGATTTTTCAAAATTTTTGCTATAATTTCATAGAAAACAACAAATGTTCAGTCAGTTTGACAAATTATTTTAGTTTATAATCCCATCCTTAAATTTGAGGTTAGGTTTTAGGATCGAAACGTCACTCAAATATTTAAAGAATGTTGGTGCAAACGGGTCTCAGTGAAATATTTGATTTATCCAAGGTATGGTTGTATTTGTCCAGTTGGATCACAATTTGTTATCCTTATAATTAATAAATCTCTTGTTATTCAGTGGTGAGTAGTTGGGGGAGTTGGCTGACAGAGGGCGTTTTAGTCCACTCCTTTATTTTTATTTGTCGTGATACAATGGCATATTTGTTTACACCAAGTGTGGTGAAAACAAATATCTCTCTCATTGGATTCTAAGAGGACTCATTGATTGTTCTGAATGAGACTCTCATAAGAATTCATATGAGCATATCAAACTAAAGCGCCCTCTATCATCTAACTCCCCCAACTACTTTCCTTTGAATAACTACACCATTTCCAATTTCCGTCAATTGGATTTCAGATTAGTCACTTCAATTTCAGAAAGCGTCGATTGAAATTCAGATTAATCAATTGAATATCAGAAAACATGAAATGTAATTTAGATTAGTCAATTGAATTTCAGAAATCTTAAATTGTAATTTCGAAAGTTCGAATATTATTTGAATTTAAGTCGGATTTTGAGTCATATTGCTCATTTTCATAATGGTTATCATATCGTCAATCATATATCATCATATTCATCAGGTATGTTTCCATGTATGAATAAAACTAATATTATGTGGTGAAATCTATTGGTGCCTGGCTCTTTCTTTTCTTCAACACTGGATTTTAGTAAAAATATGCTAAACCTTCTCAGTCGATTCCTCACCTAACACCGTAGCTTCAGGAAGCACATAACACCTAATGAAACTTAGTCAAATTGGAGATGAAATTGACAATAGTGTCTGCAGCTGTTATATTAGTCAGGGAGAGACTACGAGGTTCATTCACAGCGCTTTCAGCAAATTAGTGGGTTGAGGGTTTGTTGCAACAGTGGCAAGATATGAGGGACCAGTTATCAGATTGAGTGATCATCTGTGATAATGCTGCATGCCATTCGAGATTGGAGACCGTAATCACCCAAACAGTAGCAGTACTGCTGCGGATGAGCCCTTATTCTCCCATGCTCGATCCAATTGATATTTTATAGTCGAAAATAAGAACCTACGTAAAAACAAACCTCAGAATTCCAAACAGTGTGCCACAGGGGATTATTGAAAAAAGACTATCATACCTGGAAAATATTATTGACCAAGCTAAGCTGCAATTGCGATGGCAGACATGTCTGTATGACTTCAAATTTTGTCAGTTTTGTGTTAAAGATTAAATGTTTCACGTGAAAATTAAAGTTCATTTATTTTCATTGATATTTTCTGAAATGCAATCTGGTATTAATGTATGAAATGAATTTCAAATTGCCATTTCTGAAATATAATTGACTCAAATTCAATTGAGTCAGATGTGTTATCTGCATTACATTTGATGTTTTCTGAAATACAATTGATTATTTCGGAAATTCAAATGACTAATCCGAATTTCATTTGACATATTCTGAAATTCAATTGACTTATCTGAATTACAAGTGATGTTTTCTGAATTTCAATTGGAAATGGTGTAGAGTAATACAAACGATGGTAATATCAACATATCTCTAATTATTCAAGGAAGAGTTGGCTGACTGATGGCGTTTTTGTTTTAACAAAATTTGATATACAGTGTGGTCCAACTAAAACTTAACAACCCTCTTACCAGACTTAATTTCGAAATATATTCCTAATTACTCAGTATTAGAATCTCCTATATTATATTTATGCTTGACTAGAGAGAGTAGCGCCAGAGTTATAATAGAAAAATTGAGTACAATCTACTCCGAGCACCCAACAAAAGCAAATGAACTGAATGAATCGAAAGCTATCAAAATATTAAATGAATAATATGTGAAATCCAGTAAATCTGTCAGTTTACTAAAAATCGTTGTAGGAGAAGCTTTGTTTGGATTATGTGAAGTTTAAATATTTCACAGTCGAAGAAGTAGGGCACTAAGTATCATCATGTATATTGTTATTTGTAATTTTTATGAGCAACTTAAGAAGGAGTTTGTTAAATGATAATATAAATCCTAAATGCTAGTGTCACAAATCATCAAAAGGCAGGACCAAAATATGGTAACCACGTCACTAGAAATAAATAGATTTGATGAAATACATTAAAATAGGAAAATAATTTGCTTGATGCCTTGCTTCAAAGAAGAATAATCCTTGTTCAGCAGGTTTTAGATTTTGTACTCGATTATTGCCTCTTTTTACATTTGTCGATTCAATTACTCATATTTTATTTATTATTTTCTATTTCTATTTTTTCTGCTTTCATCTTGTTGTTGCTTTTTTTTTTTTGCATTTTTTTGAGTTAAAATAGCTATAACTTAATTTCGACATACGGTAAAGTTATTTTATGCTTCATTCGATTTTTAACACTGCCTGATGTGTTCCAGACACTTACCGTTTCCTATTGAGAAGAGAACAAGTTCACAAAGTCGTACTAAACCAACTGATCACGGCCAACCTAGATCTTCAACCTATGACGACTTCAGATAGGGCGTGGGTGTGGGCAGGCCACAACTATGTGGAAGACGAGATGAAACTAGAAAAACTTGCTGTCAGATTCAAATATGAGGAAACTGCAAAAAAATTCTACGATTCCGTGCAAGAGTGTGTCAGCAAAATAGAGCGGGCCTCAGCTGATGCTAATGTTACTTTACCTTCAAGCGTTCAGGAATATTGTGAAGCTGTGAGCTCAGATTCAGAGCAAAATGATGTTAATGATTACGATGAGAATGACTATGATGTTGATTTTGAGGAGCGGTAGGTGCTTTCCATTTTTTATTGTTAGTGTAGTCTTAGATGTATCGAATTTGGTTATTTTCATCGTTTTGTATTATTGCCAAAAAAATACAGCTATGTTAATTTATGATGTGTAAAATTATATTTTTGAAGTATTTTTAATTTCTCAATTGATGCATGATTAGTATTTTAGTAGATGTTGTTTTTATTATGTTTACAATAAATATCAGAACTGATTCTATGCATTTGTTTGTTTGAATGCTGTGTATTTTCATATTCAAGAGTTGCTGGATACACCAAAAGATACTTCAAAGTTCTTGTTCAGATTTGTTCCAGAATTTTTTTTATTCATTATAATTTGTCAACTCGAAGTAAAACAAACTTTTTTTCACTTAATAAGAATAATTCTTCTATTTCACAACTTACAACAAGAATTCACAGAAAAACCTACACAACACTCAATATTATCGAATATTATATAGTAACCCTACAATCTTCACCCATAAGGTCTATTCTATTTTCATAAATTATTACATATGGCCCCAAATTCAGCAATATCTGTTTGATATTTTTAACTCGTATTGTTTGGTTTAACTTTGTTTATACCTGAATAAAAACATCCTTTCTCAAATAGTATTAGCTGATGCTTTGGTTAGTTATAGTTCAAGTTATTATGTTTGCATGAATTTGAGTAGTCTTCTTCCACAAGAAGTTGTAGTTGGCACAAGTGACTTTATTTTCAAACATTCTGGTACAAATTTGAACATAATCGTCAGCAGTTATAGCATTGATTCTATCAAATCAGCAAGTTATGTTTTCTCCAAAAACTCAAGAAGTGCACAAAACACGATTTCAATCATTTTCTGAAGGGTTGTAGAGGTTAGTACTTTTTCTCGAGTATAATTCACCAGAGTAAGTTTTAGATTTGAATGGGTTTTCGTTAAAATCCTACTATTAAAATGATTTTGTTATAGAACATTGATGTTCCAACACAATTGTACACTCCAAGAGTGCTCTCCTACCGGACAATGGACGAATGTATCAGATGGATTAATAGAAATATACTACGATATGGAAATGTATGGATCAAAAATATGTTTTCTTTCTGAAGATGGAGAGGTTCTGAGTACTAGTGTTATCGGTGTCAATACGGTTATGCAGGTATGTCATAGATATTTCACGATGTTCATATTTATCGTTCATTAATAATAGTTTTAATCGAACAATAGCCATATTCTGATGTCATTGCTTCATATTGATTACAAGGGAACTATCACTACAAATCTTGAATATTTGGGTTATATTTTTTTCAATTCACCAAAACTTGGAACAACAAGATATCAAGAGAATATGGAAAAACAAAAAATTGTAGAGCATAGAAAATTTAGACATTTGAATTTTGAAATAAAAAAGGTGAACTATCAACGAAATTTCCTTCCAACGCCATAAATGTAAAAATTTTAAGGCCGAAATGATTTTAAAAACTAAGTTCCTTAACAAATCTTAACAAAATGACATACATATATACAGGGTTATTCACGAATATGGCTCTATAGTAAGAAGACGCCTTCTCGTATATTTTTTGAAGGTTCTAGGACTTCCGGTTTTTCCGGAAGTGACATCAACTTTCGTTTTTCAAATGGAAATACCCATTTTTTATTGTATAAATAGATTCTCCATTGAATTCTGCGTCTTTTTGATTCCAAAAGTTTGAATTTTCCCGAAAAAATTATCTTTAAATGAGGAAATACGGAAAAAAAAATCTTAAAATTGAACTCTGTTGATATACAGACAACTTCGAAATTTTTTCATTAAAAATTCTCATTTTTGAGAATCTCCGAGAAGAAAGGCTGATGCTTCTTTTCCGATAGCGTGATGTTCAGAATATGATACAGGAGGTCACAAATTCTTTGTCAAAGTTAGAATTGAGGAAACATCAAAAAATCGTTGTTTTTAAATTTAATTTTTTCGAAGCATTTTCAAAATCTTCGTCAAAAAATAATAAGAGCATACGTCCAAGACTTTTATCCCAAAATGAATATTTTTCGAAGTATTCAGGAAAAACGATTTTGTCTTCAATTTTCAATCTCATTCCGAATGTGTTTTTTTACTGGATAATAATTAGCGGTCAAGTGAAATTTTTGGAAATCTTTGTTATCGAGAAAATATTTTCTTATAGTTCAGAGGAGTTAAGTTCTTGAATTATCATGTGTAATGCGAGAGCAACAATTGGTTTAAAGTTCTCAATTAGAGTATTAGTGAAGTCAACGTAAAAAATTCTCAGGAATGCAGAAAAAATAATTTGTAATAAATTTTAATGCTTTTGAAAGAATAATTAACAGAACATGTAACAATTTCATTACTGAAAATTCAAATTTTCCTACCACGACAAAAAAGAAATTCTTCAGAATTAAGAATTTGCGGAAATTATCCTAAGCTTTAAAAAATAAAGAGCTTGACACAATATGAGATGAAATAGAAGAAAACGGTTCATTAAAGCAAATGTTCAAAATCTCCTAGATATTCTCTCGATTATGAGCAATACAATAGTATAGTAATATGTGGGAGACTACGAAACTTTCTCCTAATACATGATAAACTTTTCAACCTGGCAACGTAGCTGCGAATTTGACGTGATCTCTCAAGGTCAGTTGTCGATTCTGCATGATTACCAATTTCAGCAGTTCAAAAACTGGAGATTGTACTCTGTGGCCTTTTGAGTGAAAAAATAATTCACAATTCATTCATTTGAAAACATTTTTCAGTTGGAAAATAATCAGTGTACATGGAGGACTGTCGAATTGGCCAAGGAAGAAGTGTACTGGAGAGATCTCAGGGCCATCTTTCCTTCTGGCGACATCGCATCGAAGTTCCACGAGAAGTACTTGCAAGGAATCAGTTATGCACAGGAATGGGAGATAACGGACGACATTCAAAGTGCAGAAATAGAAGAAATCGATTGAAATTATAGTTTTGTCGAGTTTTGATGTAAATTTACGTTGTGAATGTTTTAGGTTTAAGTTCATCTTTTAAAGTTGAAAAATTTTCTACCATACATCTTCCAAAATCGAATGTATAAAAGTTATTATAAATATTCTAAAAATTATGTCCAATTTTTCCTTACACAAATCCTTCCATATGAAATGTTCAGAATCATATCTCATTTCCATAAAAACGTTATATCAGGATGGGCCTCACCACCATCTTGAACAAGTTCATAATGTGTTTGAAGCCAAATACCCTTCGAGTAAATCAAAAAATCATTATATCAGATCAGATTTGTAATTATTTGGGACATATGCACGAGTATAATTTTTTTTCTCAAATAAAAATATAAATATAATAGAGAGTTATCAAGACACAAATACAGGCCTAACTTTATTAAAGGATGGTGTAATAAAAGATCCCTTAACATTGGTCGGATATTTGAGCTATCGAAACGATTCATTTCTTGTCAACTTTATTATGACATTTCCTTTTTATTGACAGTTGTGAGAAGGTGTTTAACCTTGAATATTGGGAGAACTATCAAAATATGGGATCTTTTATTTAAATACGGCTGACCTTTATTTAAGTTATATGCAGGACTTGCAGAAAGCCGTATTTTATTACGGGCCATCTTAAAATCTTTTGCGAATCCGCATGAGTATATGTCAAAATGTGGGAAGCTTTATTTACATTAGGCCTCTATATACGTTCCAATAAATCTCTAATAAATAATAAAATATAAATTTATATTAATTCGAAGGTCACATACACATAATATAGTTGATTTATTTTTTATTTAAACAAATTGAATCAAGGTTCATTTTGCGATTTGAAGCCTAATCACATTCAGAAGACTTATGGTTGCATCAAATTTAAGTTTCATAATGCGTTTCAGTTTCAATAAATATTTGGTCCTTTTGGAAAATAGAAGTACTCTTCAAATGTGAATTTTTTTAGTAATTTGTTATTTGAACAAATTTATATCTACGAAATTGGTTAATATGGCTAAATCAGTAATATTGAGGACGGAGGTATTTATAGGAATATTTCTTGCGATATCAGGGTATCTCTGGGCTGAATCCAACTCTGTTCTGTTCAAAAGAAATTCAGAACTAAATTTCTCCTTTGAAGCTAGATCTAATGTTCGAAAAAACATTAATTTATGGATTAAACGAACTTACCTGTAAGTGAAGTTCAATCCAAATTATACGAAACGTCTCGTCCGAATAGATCACATTTGTAGTATACTCGTTTCTGCGATAAGCAAGCCACAATTTTTAAAGAATAAGAAAAAACTCTATGGTCTCCTGCTCGTATCCAGTCCTTCTGCTGCCCTCTAACCTCATTATTTTTCAAAGCGGTCTTATGTTGCTCGCGGGAAATACAAATCTTGGGATTTGTGGGTAGGGCGGGATGTGATCTATTCGGACGAGACGTTTCGTATAATTTGGATTGAACTTCACTTACAGGTAAGTTCGTTTAATCCATAAATTATACTGCACGTCTCGTCCTCTAGATCACATTTGTAGTCGATGTTTAAAGAATTTGCAACATAAGACTTCTATCCTTGAATACTTCATTTATGACAGTATAACTATATCCAAAGATTCTAGATATATAGAGTATATATTTATACTCTATAATTCTTGACTATATCTTTATGGAACTAATTCCACTATCCACTTGATGCTAGTGGTACGAATTGATTCTAAGGAGAATTACCTGCAGTCAACAGTGAATAATTAAATCTTTTAAATGAATTCTTTCGTCAGGGTGTATAGTACTACAGAAAATATGTAGGTAAAATTACACTATTATCGGCCTAATATACAATTTTGCATCTGTTTCAGAAGTAATCGTCTAACCTACAGTTTCCTCACCGATATCCTGCCAGAGATTTATTGTACGGTGAGTCTACAATGAATTTTGCGTCTGTTTTTGGCCTACAATCTTGATATTATTACGGCCTCCCTGATCTCATACTTGTTCTTTTCAATTGGTATTGTGTTTACTCTATTGGCTGTCACCATTGCTACAAGGGTAACTATCTTACTTACAGTTCCTCAACGAATAACTCTCCATTATTGGAAAAAAAACAAACACTATTCTTGGGTCAGAAGACCCATTATATCTTGGATAAGTTGGTTTTGGTTTGCCACACCTTTGAGAAACCGTCCTAACTGTTGTATGTTTTGATCTCTGGAAGTAAGCTGAGGCCACGTTCATCCTGGCTGGTTACTCTTCAACCCTAAGAATTGAGACCTAGGAATCTAATACTATAGTTTTTACTCAGACTTGAAAATTTTAATTGTTATCAATCCTCTCTTAAGTGAATCCTGAAGGGCACCTTCTTCAACCGACACCGCCGTGAAGCTAAATATATCTAGAATGGATGCCTTGAAGGATTAAGTGGTGTCAGAACTTCTTCCGGTCTATCTGGTGCAATTGTTATGACGGTCTTGATTTGGTCGCCAATATGATTTCAATTGTGTGTTCAGGGTATTACTCCGTTATAATCCTTGCCTGAGAAACAGCCTGCAACCCAGGTACATGATGTTAATAATAGTTATTCTTCTTCATGTTCAAGAAAGGATTATTTCTTTTACTGGTAATAAATTGAAATTCGAGAGCCCAGACCGATTAGGCCAGAGAGGAACAAATAATGCCCCTGCAGCTCTATCCAAAAAGGGGCTCTCTGTAAAACACAAGGAATATATATGTATACATATATTATCTTTTGATGGAGGGAGCTAAAAATAATTCAATACATATTGAAAAACAAAAATGTAAGGATTAAAGAATAAATTAGGAAAGAGCGTAACGTTAGTGTGACAATTTCATTTTTCTCTCCTAAAATCAATGAATTTTTTCCCAGCCCCGCTGAAATTTTACAAATGATTCAAGTTCTTTTGTCTTGAAATATGCTCTTACTTGAACTTTCGATTGCTGCTGACATTGCTTGTTTATGTTCAACTGTTTTTTATGTGCTTTGCTTTTTCCACTATATGCTTACATGCTATAGAAGAGGTACTTGCACATTTTGCATATTGGTTTACTTAGCAGGAATTACGCTTAACAAATTAGTATTGTACTGGTAAAATCAGCATGAATGGTCACCTTACATAAATTATTATTATCTGTTAGGAGATTGCAAAGGCATCTTGTTTCTGCCTCAACGTCTAACATTCTGTATTCGTTCTAGATGTGAAGCGATCAATGAAGTTCCTTGATGGAGGATCGATTGAATATCCATACAAATAGAGAAATTTATTTTAGCCCATATGAAAACATAAATAAAACCAGGCACATGTTCTCCTTGCCTTTCCCAAACATAATCTCATGCTTACTGAGAAAATTGCAAAGAATAGCTGCATAACCCTTTTCAATAAAATTCCTAATGTCATACAAACCATAAAAACATCCAAGTCTTTCAAATTTCTGATAGAAAGAGAACCCTACAGCATTCAGGAGTTCCTCTCCTCTTAGATTTGAGTGCTGTTTATTTACTCGTAGGTTAGTATTTGTTACTTTTCATTTTGATGTTATCTCTTTACATAATGTATGATGTTTATGAGAATGAATAAATCTATCTATATGAGGCCTATATAATTATATTTTTCTTCTTGTACCACTGCCATCGTAGTGAAGCTCACTACGTTGAGTTGGGGTTATACCTCCCTTCCTGTTTGTTCAAACAGTTGCAGTGGTGATATCAAACTGCATTAAGATATTACCATCCTGTAAATGTATTGCAAAACATCAATATTTAGGAATAGTTCTAAATATTCTATATTATGAAATTTTCTTCCTCCTTCCAGACCCTGTGGGACTTCTCCTCACCGCAGACAGCTCTCCCCCCCTCTTCTTGATGCATCAATAAAGATTCTCTTAATAAACTTCAACAAATGCATGGAGATACATACATACATGTTGAAAGATGAGAAATTTTGTTTCTAATTACGTGGTTGTGGTTTAGGACACAGTGACCAGGTCTAGACAGAACACACTCATTCTAACTCACGCCAGCTTCGCAGAAGGCGTGGAAATACAAACTCATAACAGATCAAGACCTAATTTCGTTCATGTTTGTCTAGTTGTAGTATTATGATAATACTTATACAAACCCTGTCTTCTTAAAAAACCGAATACAGGTTTTATCCCTATTATGATAAAATGAGGAGTCATATTTAGCCCACACCAAAGGCAATAATTATATTCCTACTATTTATTGTCAACCATGAACCGTGAGTATGTTACTCACACTGTGACAAGGTGATATGCAATCTTTAATGTCAATCTATGCATAAAACAAAATGTATGAATTTATAGTTTCAGAACTGTGAGATCCTTAACCTAGCTTTACTGTCATTTTGACGATTTCATGCTAGTTGAAATTTCAAATTTTTCGCTATAATTTCATAGAGAACAACATGTTCAGTCAGTTTGAAAAATTATTTTAGGTTATAATCCCATCCTCAAATTTGAGGTTAGGTTTAAGGATCGAAACGTCACTTAAATATTCAAGGAACGATGGTGCAAACGGATCTGACTGATTTGTTCCAGCCTCCTCTAGATAATGGATAGTCGATTATGAACCATCTGAATATTTAATCAAACATATTTGATACATGAACAGTTTTTTCCAATGCGACAATGCCTCTGAATCTGCTCTGATCATTTAAATAAAGTTTGTGCCAAACAGATAACCTTTATTTGATACAACTGACAACAATTCTTTTAGTTACTTATCAGTGTAAAGAATAGTAGGTTTATTTCTTATCTGTGAATATATTAGATGCACTTTAATTAACTTTATGAGCACTTGACTAATTACGTTCAAGGCAAACACAACCTATACCTATGTTCTCATGATTTTGGCATTTCTTCTTCCAAAATAATTTGTATCCACCTACTCACAGAAATGTCGTCCCAAAGGCACTAGAACTATTGTTTGGTTCTCTGGCCACAAGATCATATGCAGAGACTGACAAACAGTACTCAGTCTTTTGAAGTTGTTCATCATCTTGTACTCACCAGGACAGCATTTCTTAGTAAAGCATTTTCATGTAGCTCCACATGGCTCGCAATGAATAATTCTTATTTTTGGGAACTTTCAACCAATGCAGAGTTTTGGATTGATTGGTGGTCAACAGGAATGAACTGTTATGCTCAAGTATCATATCCTACCAGAACTGGTGTCCTAAAACGGAAGAAAGCCGTTATACCCAATAACTAAGAGGTTCTTTTTAACCCGACTTACAAACCATTTAGTTTTGGGCTTGTTAGTTCTATTTGTAACCAACTGTTCTGGGCTATACCTTACTGAAACTCGAGTCCACATAGGAATAAACTGATGCAGATCTCTTTGTATTGGGAAAGCAGAGTACTTTCCTCATCCTGACCATTGGGTTGGGACCTATTGCTTCATTTTGTAACCTCTGCGACAGAACTTGACTTGCAGAGGTTTGGACTAGTTGGTTCTCTTTGTAACCAACAGTTCTTGGGAATTCCCAAGAACGTTTCGTCCACTTAAGAATAGCCTGGTGCCGATCTCTGTACCGGGAGAGCAGACTATTCTTGTCACCATGACCATTGGGTTGGGGACTGCTGCTTCACTTTGTAACCTCTGCGACAGAACTTGACTAACTCATAGAACTGTCTTGCAGAGGTTTGGACTAGTTGGTTCTCTTTGTAACCAACAGTTCTTGGAAATTCCTCAAGAACGTATCGTCCACTTAAGAATAGCCTGGTGCCGATCTCAGTACCGGGAGAGCAGACTATTCTCGTCTCCATGACCATAGGGTTTCGTCCACTTAAGAATAGCCTGGTGCCGATCTCAGTACCGGGAGAGCAGACTATTCTCGCCTCCATAACCATAGGGTTTCGTCCACTTAAGAATAGCCTGGTGCCGATCTCAGTACCGGGGGAGCAGACTATTCTCGTCTCCATGACCATAGGGATGGGGACTGCTGCTTCACTTTCTAACCTCTGCGACAGAACTTGACTAACTCATAGAACTGTCTTGCAGAGGTTTGGACTAGTTGGTTCTCTTTGTAACCAACAGTTCTTGGAAATTCCTCAAGAACGTATCGTCCACTTAAGAATAGCCTGGTGCCGATCTCAGTACCGGAGAGCAGACTATTCTCGTCATCCCATCATCATAACCATTCCATGCTCTAAAATCAGATGTCCCATTAATTCCAATAATACTTACTGGTATATATGGAATAGTTGGTGTCATCCGACGGTTCAGGGATGATGCTTGTTCCCGCTCTTCCCAAGTCGGGTAAATCTTCCTCTTCAGCCGGTGAGCGCCTTCTTCTCTTTCTCAGTCGCTCCAGGCGTCTCTCCAGTTTCCTTATTTCTCTTTCTTCCTCGTCAGATGAAGGCTCTGAACTTGAATGTCTTCTTTTACTTTTACCCATATTCTAAATTTTAAAATTTTGAAACTTTAGAACACGTTATGGCTGCTACACACAAAAAAGAATAATGAGGTTAGAGGGCAGCAGAAGGACTGGATACGAGCAGGAGACCATAGAGTTTTTTCTTATTCTTTAAAAATTGTGGCTTGCTTATCGCAGAAACGAGTATACTACAAATGTGATCTAGAGGACGAGACGTGCAGTATAATGGTATGTTTCCAGGGCTGGCAGTGCCAGAAAAAAACAGGAATATCAGTGTTATTTGATTCATTTCCTACTTGAAAAACTGAATAATATTCCTAAGGCCTAAATTTGACTAAAAATATCCAGAAGAAGAAGAATATAGATTGTTGTCACAAAATATTGTTTTTGTTTTTAACTAACCAAACATTTTTTGTTCCAAATAATATCTGAGAGATCCTTGATGTTATGATGTTCCATTAAATTATCACAATTCACACAAAATTTTTTTATCTGGTTCAAGACTACCTTCATAAAATTATTCGAAGATGACTGCCATACCTGGATCTGCTATGGACTCTTTGAGTGCTGCATTAAAGTGCAACATAATACCCAATCAAGAATATCTTCTCCAAGGTTCAGTTTTAGACCAATATGTTGAAGTACTTCTCCACAGACTACGAGGACTCTGCGATAATGTTGATAGTGGCCCTGAATCCTTCCACGATCACGAGCTGAGTTTTGCTCTGAAAGCGCAAGGAACAGGCGCTGCACCAATGGTATTGCCCTTACGAGTGAGGAGAGCTCTGGATTTGCCAGATTCACCATGGCAACTTCGTTATGTTGGACAACAGGAACTTGGTGATAAAAACAGGCCCACCATAGTGAGATCAAGCATTGATATGGCTTGCAGTTCAACAGTAGTTGAGTTTCTGACTGAATTAGGATGCCGTATGGATTTTGAATATATCGCTAGGGGTTATATGTTCAGAAAGGGACGTATGAAGATAACAGTATCAAAGGTATTCAAAATGGGTAATATGAATAGTAAACCAGGCGAAGGAGTAGAACCTATCTCACAGAGTTACTTGGTGGAATTGTCTGTTTTGGCACCAACTGGGCAAGATGCTATTGCAGAAGATATGAGGGTATTCGCAGAACAACTTAAACCTTTGGTGCAGCTAGAAAAAATTGATTATAAGAGGCTCGGGCCGATGGCATAACTTCAATGATTTTATTTTATCTCGTAATATAGGTATCTTTACATTCTCAAGTATTCAATTGAATAAATTAACTTCGAATAGAAAGATTTTCTGCTTTATTTAAAACTTGACGGAACTAGGTATGCATACCCTTCCATTTATAATATTATCATCTTTCTAAACTATTGGACTGTGTGAAAGATGGTATATTGTTAGATTTTTTAATGTTGGGGACGAATGAATATTTCAATGAGTTATGGAAGGTTTATGTGGAGAACTTATGTTAGAAAAAATATAAGAAATTTTCCTCAGAAAAAATAAATTATTTGAGTCTGTTTGGAAGAAGTGTTTTATGTTCTGTGATGGTTATATTTATGTCTATGGGCAGCAGGAAGTTTAAGGTTATATTGTGTTTTTGCTAGTTTTGTTTATTTATTTACAGATAAAAAGTATATTTTCGATTTGGATTTTATGAAACTTATTACTTGGACCAACAAAAAACACGTTAAATGTAAAAATCATGTTGGATAAAACTGAGAAGCAATTATTTTCTTGTCACAATAATTCAAACCATTACATCAAATTGTGGCTTGGAAGTTTCGATGAAAACACTGAAGTCCTTTTATTAGGAAACAGGCAATTTTTGAAAAGTGTTCTTTCAGAGGAGGTTGGATATGTGTCGAAATATATCAGAAAGCAATGGGTTTTCATTCAAAATTTGGTATTATTAGACAGTAATCTTCCCTTCAAGGATGTAGTTCAAGCTCGATTGGATGTGAATCAGGGTTTGAAGACATTGCATCAATTTGTGTACGAGTTATCGGAACCTACAAAATCCAAGAATATATTGGATGTTATTAACCCACTATCATCTTCAGTACTTTCTCTCGAAGCATTTGATGAAAAAATTTTGATGAAATTGTGTTATTCATCAAAACAGAGCAAGAATTGTCCGATATATGAATATTTCCATTGTTATTTGGATATCCAGTTATACATATTATTAATAAGATTGAAATGTGATTGCTCCAAAAATGTAATTGAGGAAAACGTAACTCAAATAATGAGAAATTTAGTTCTCCTGACTAAGAAGTATTTTGTTAAAGAATTTGGTGTAGAAAATTCTTCTATGTTATGCCCCTGTGTTGAAAATTTTTGGAAAATGATATACATAATCTTCTCAGAAAAAATTAACTGTGATATATTTTGGGAAAAACTCAAAATAATTTTACAAGATGATGATGCTCTCTTTAGTTTCTGGTTTTTAAAAGATTTAGTAAATCTGAATTTTCCACCTGAAGGAAAAGTGGGTGATTTAAGAGTTGTGCCAAATTTTGCTTTCGTTCAAGAGAAATTTGTTAATTTCCTGAACACTTCATGTGATATGTCAAACCATTTGAAAATGCTCTACAATTTAATTAGTGATATATGGCCAAACGACAAAAAACTTGAGTTTTTATTGATAGTTTGGGACCACTTTAGTAAACGCTTGAACATTTCAACAAAATTCAAGTCTGGGATGTACATCAGCTGTATTGAATTCACAGAACTTTTAGACACCATTATATTCAGTCCCAAGGATTGTCAAGACGAGTTCGAAATTTTCATCGGTTTACTCGGCAACTATTTGTCTCAACAACCGAATCAATGGGGCAAAGTCAAGTGCAGAATATTTTCGCAACTGAGTCCCTTTAAAATTGGGAATTTAGATGAAGTTGGAGTTTGCAGAGTGTTTCAGTTACTCATTGGTCTGATGCAAGTCAATCAAGAAGAACTGAGCAAGAGAATAGCTTCTGTTTTTGGAAATTTGAAAGAGAAAATGGTGACGCCCACGAATGTCAACATCTATGTTTCATTCGTAAGTTTTTTATCAGTGCTTTTACCCCTGTCTAGTTTGTTAAAGCTGTTAGTAGGGGAGCCCACAATGCTATATTGGGATTTACTGGAGCGTCATTGAGACCTATTGAGTTACAAAACTTAGGTGATATAAAGAATAAAATGTTATACAGGGTTATTCACGAATATGGCTCTATAGAATATTTTTAGGGAAGACGCAAGATGCAGGATTGAAATTCTAAAGGTTAGCTTCAAGTAAGAAGACGACTTCTCGTATATTTTTTGAAGGTTTTTCCGGATGTGACATCAACTTATGTTTTTCAAATGGGAAGACCCATTTTTTATTGCATAAATAAATTCTCCATTGAATTCTGAATCTTTTTGATTCAAGAGTTTGAATTTTCCCGAGAAAATTCTCTTTAAATGAGGAAATACGAAAAAAAATCTCAAAATTGAACTCTGTTGAAACACAGACAACTTCGAGGTTTTTTCATTAAAAATTCTCATTTTTGAGAATCTCCGAGAAGAAAGGCTGATGCTTCTTTTCCGATAGCTTGATTTTCAGAATATGATACAGGAGGTCACGAATTCTTTGTCAAAGTTAGAAGTGACGAAACATAAAAAAATCGTTTTTTTCAATTTGAACCCAGTTTTTTCGAAATCTTCGTCAAAAAATACGAGGAGCATACATCCAAGACTTTTATCCAAAAATGAATATTTTTCGAGATATTCAGGAAAAACGATTTTGTCTTCAATTTTCAATCTCATTCCGAATGTGTTTTTTTACTGGAAAATAATTAGCTGTCAAGTGAAATTTCTGGAAATCTCTGTTATCGAGAAATTATTTTCTTATAGTTCAGACGAGTTCAGTTTTTCTTTATTTTTTAAAGCCTAGGATAATTTCCGCAAATTCTTAATTCTGGAGAATTTCTTCTTCGTCATGGTTGGGAAATTTGAATTTTCAGTAATGAAATTGTTACATATTCTGTTAATTATTCTTTCAAAAGCATTAAAAAAGTTATAACAAATTTTTTTTTCTGCATTCCTGTTGACTTCACTAATACTCACATTGAGAACTTTAAACCAATTGTTGCTCTCGCATTACAGATGATAATTCAAGAACTTAACTCGTCTGAACTATAGAGAATATTCTCTCCATAACAGAGATTGCCAAAAATTTCACTTGACCGCTAATTATTTTCCATTAAAAAAACACATTTCGGAATGAGATTGAAAATTGAAGACAAAATCGTTTTTCCTGAATATCTCGAAAAATATTCATTTTGGGATAAAAGTCTTGGACGTATGCTCCTATTATTTTTTGACGAAGATTTCGAAAATGCTTCGAAAAAATGGGGTTCCAATTTGAAAAAAAAAACGATTTTTTGATGTTCTGTTACTTCTAACTTTGACAAATAATTTGGGACCTCCTGTATCATATTCTGAAAATCACGCTATCGGAAAAGAAGCATCAGCCTTTCTTTTCGGAGATTCTCAAAAATGAAAATTTTTAATGAAAAAACCTCCAAGTTGGCTGTATTTCAACAGAGTTCAATTTTGAGATTTGTTTTTCGTATTTCCTCATTTAAAGAGAATTGATTGGGGAAAATTCAAACTTTTGGAAACAAAAATACTCAGAATTCAAGGGAGAATCTATTCATGCAATAAAAAATCGGTCTTACCATTTGAAAAACGAAAGTTGATGTCACTTCCGGAAAAACCGGAAGACCTAGAACCTTCAAAAAATATACGAGAAATCGTCTTCTCACTTGAAGCTCACTTTTAGGATTTCAATCCTGAATCTTGGGTTTTTCCTAAAAATATTCTTCAGAGCCATATTCGTGAATGACCCTGTATATGGCGCTTATATTTGATAAAGGGACTTAACCGGTTCCAACATGATTCCCGCATGGGCCACCCTACTATGTATGGAAAATTTAATTTCTGGGCACATTCTTTTGTCATTGAATTCTCTCCTTATCAGAATATATTAAAAAAAAACTTGATTTCAGATTATCAGAATGGTGCGAGAAAATAGAAACATAGATAAAATATCAGCTCCACTCGTAGAAGTGCTGCAGAAGGCATCTGAAAATCAGAACAACTATCATATAATCAAAGAATTTTTCAACGGTTTCCATGAAATAGTGAAATCCAGTAGATCCATGCAACTTCACCAATGGACTCTCCTCGATCAGTGGGTTATAAAATATCTAGCCACATGCTACTTCCCTGATTTGGAAAATGCATTGAAAACGTTGCATTTCTTAGTCAGGAAGGTGAACTCTGAAGAATCATGGTCGTATTGGGATAGCACCTTCAAAAAGAACATTTATCCTGTTTTGAAACAAATTGGTAACAATTCTTCCTGTCCCCCTTTGGTTGGAGAATTGGCTGCCCAATTAAGTAAAACATCGCCCGACATACTAAATGATGCATTCAGTTTTTTCACCGCAGAAGCCTTGAATTACAGAGTGACCGAAACTTACCTGTGTACGATTTTGAAGGATTATCCGACAGAAATTTCCTTAACGCAACTCCAGGAGAAAGCTGCCATTCAATGTTGGCTAAGAATATGCTTGTACTCAACTCAGAACTACGAAGAGATAACCGTAAAAGTGTTGAGGTTGGAAACTGTACCTTTGTGTATCAAGAAAGGTGTTACGAATTTTGCAGATCCTTTCGTGAATTTCATAGAAATCTTAGGCTCCAACAAAAATTCTTTTTTGAGCTCACCAGTCTTAAGCAGGTTTTGTGAAATGTGCTTTGAGAATCTCGATCAGAGCTTAACCATACATCTACCTCAAATTAAAAATGAAATGGTGATATTGAGAATTTACACTTGTTTGTCAATCGCACTGTTACAGTGTAATACTCTTTTATACGACAGACACAAAACATCTAGTCCTGCGATCAAATTAATATCTTGCTTGCTATTCCCGACAGAATTCATGATGGGTAAAATTTCCCATCCTTTTCTAGATGCAATCAGGAAAACGTGGCATTTATATTTCGAAGGACTGCTCAAATTAGGCCAAAAAGACGATTCCTACGTACAAAGAACGTTAAGAGACTTAATTTCGAAATATATTCCTCATTACTCCGTGTCCGAATCCCCCATATATTTATGCTTGACAAGAGAGAGTAGCGCCAGAGTTATAATAGAAAAGTTGAGTACAATCTACTTCAAGCACCCAACGAAAGAAAATGAACAGAATGTATCGAAAGCTCTGAAAATATTAAATGAATATGTGAAATCCAGTACATCTGTAAGTTTACTTAAAATCGTTGTAGGAGAAGCTTTGTTCGGATTATGCGAAGTTTACATATTTCACAGTCAAAGAAATATGGCACTAAGTATTATTATGTATATTGTTACCTGTAATTTTTATGAGCAATTGAAGGAGGAAGTCGTTAAGAGTCTTCTTCTCCTTACCGAAAAGCACTTGGCATTCAATTCTAAAACTTATTTCAGTTTAATTAATATCTTGTCGAAAACTATACCTAGTGAGATTTCGATTTTAAAAGAAAGTATTGTTGAAAAAATAAAAAATATTGAAAGGATACGGGGGATAGGTTACGATGATAATTTGAGAAATCATCTGAGTACCTTAAACGCCAATTTGAATTGTTTTTGATGCGAAAGAAATATTTTTTTATTGTGATAAATGCATTTCATACTATGTAATTTTATTATAAAGAATTGTTACAAAGAATTTTTGAATTTTTCAAAGAACATTCTGGAATTTTAAATGGAACCTTATTGAAATCCTGAACTACTTTTTGTTTTCAGCATCGCCTTCTGGGGTCATTAGCTGTTATATCGATTTAAAATTTAAAAACCACTTGGTACATATTAATTTTCAAAGACGATTTTTAACAATCAAATTAAGTCCGACTTCGAAAATTTTTAGAATCTAAAGTTTTTGCTAGTGACTTGGGCACAAATTACTGGTTTTTCTGCTATTAAACATTTTTCAAATTGTGGACCAAATCATAAAGATTAAATCTCATAGATATACAGGGTTATTCATATATACAATATTTTTAGGAAAGACTTGAGATTCAGGATTGAAATTCTAAAGGTGAGCTTCTTCAAGTAAAAAGTCGACTTCTCGTATATTTTTTGAGGGTTCTAGGACTTCCGGTTTTTCTGGAAGTGACATCAACTTTCGTTTTTCAAATGCGAAGACCCATTTTTTATTGCATAAATAGATTCTCCATTGAATTCTCTGAGTCTGTTTGATTCCAAAAGATTGAATTTTCCCTAGAAAATTCTCTTTAATTGAGGAAATACGAAAAAAAAATCTCAACATTGAACTCTGTTGAAATACAGACAACTTCGAGGTTTTTTCATTATAAATTCTCATTTTTGAGAATCTCCGAGAAGAAAGGCTGATGCTTTTTTCCGATAGCGTGATTTTCAGAATATGATACAGGAGATCACAAATTCTTTGTCAATGTTAGAAGTGACGAAACATAAAAAAAATCGTTTTTTTCAAATTGGAAAATCAATTTTTTCAGAGCATTTTCGAAATCTTCGTCAAAAAATAATAGGAGCAGCATACTTCCAAGACTTTTATCCCAAAATGAATATTTTTCGAGATTTCGTACTTTTGCTTCAATGTACCGTTTTTCTTCTATTTCACCTCATATTGTGTGAAGTTCTTCATTTTTTAAAGCTTAGGGTAATTTCCGCAAATTCTTAATTCTGGGGAATTTCTTTTTTGTCATGGTAGGGGAATTTGAATTTTCCGTAATGAAATTGTTACATGTTCTGTTAATTATTCTTTCAAAAGCATTAAAAATTATTACAAATAGGTAATTTTTTTCTGCATTCCTCAGAATTTTTTACGTTTCCCAATTCAACTTAACTCGTCTGAACTATAGAAAATATTTTCTCGATAACAGAGATATCAACAAATTTCACTTGACCGCTAACTATTTTCCAGTAAAAAAACACATTCGTAATGAGATTGAAAATTGAAGACAAAATCGTTTTTCCTGAATATCTCGATAAATATTCATTTGGGATAAAAGTCTTGGACGTAGGCTCCTATTATTTTTTTGACAAACATTTCGAAAATGCTTCGAAAAAATGGGGTTCCAATTAAAAAAAACAACATTTTTGATGTTTCGTCACTACTAACTTTGACATAAAATTGGTGACTGACCAATTGTGTCATATTCTGAAAATCACGCTATCGAAAAAGAAGCATCAGCCTTTCTTCTCAGAGATTCTCAAAAATGAGAATTTTTAATGAAAAAACCTTGAAGTTGTCTGTATTTCAACATAGAGTTCAATTTTGAGATTTTTTTTCGTATTTCCTTATTTAAAGGTAATTTTCTCGGGAAAATTCAACTTTTGGAATCAGAAAGACTCAGAATTCAATGGAGAATCTATTTATGCAATAAAAAATGGATCTTCCCATTTGGAAAACGAAATTTGATCTTACGTTTAGAAAGAATCTTATGTCTTTCCTAAAAATATTCTATAGAGCCATATTCGTGAATAACCCTGTATTTCTGATATATGACTGAATGAAAGTTCAATTCAGATAATATATAACTTCTTCATAATAAGTATTTCATATACAGGAATCTTTGATATATGTGTTCAAGAACAAAAATAAATTTGAAAGAGTAGCGATGAGTCAACACAATACGAGAACAACGGAGCTGAAATACCCTATACATAGATTATCGATGACAGAGAGGGGGCCACATTACATCTGTGTTAAATGCTTCAACAAACTTCCACCTACTGAAGAGCTGAAAGCATTTTGAAAATCTTCAAGAAGAGAATATATGAGATCCTGTTAAAAATCGAACCATACAATATCGGAGAATTTTTGAATTGCAATTTAAGTTGATATTTTGTATTTCTTTTTTGTTGACACAGTTTCATTTTAAGTTGTCTTACAATGTCAGCTTCATATGAAATAAAGTTTATTATTTACTTATTTACTTATTTTGATCTCATGAATGAATCGTTCTTTTGGAAAAATTATGTCCTTCACTGAAATATTGCTGTGAAACCTCGAAAGGGTAAATTAAAAACATGCACTAATATAAACTAACATTTTATTTTTGATAAATTTCAATGATCTAAATTATTAAAAAATAACATTCTGCATGCAGTTCAACGACTGCAGCATCTAATTCAATTCATTATAACTCATAAATAACTCATATAGAAATCTGAACATTTTGGAAACCAATATCACAAATTATAGAAAATTACATTTTAACAATGTAATTAAAATTAAAGAATATTTAAAAGCTAAAATAGTCGATAATATATTACTGAATGATCAGTAAATTTCTATGGCTCCTGAAGCAGCTTCTGATGACTGTAAATGGACATCATTTTCACCATCAAGGTAAGCATTCTTTGTATTTTCAGTTGAGACATTTTCGTTTGATATGGATTCGAAGTGTAAAGGTTCCATTTCATCCATCATCATTCCTCCTTGCAAATGGTATCTCTCAGCTAATTCATATAATGATTCTGTAACTCCAAGAACACTATTTATAGGCAAGCCAGTAGATTCATTTGAATAGACCTCAAATGTCTCTGGGGAACCTTTAAGTTTTTTAAAACTTTGTTCATCAGATATTCTTTTTGGCTTACGTCCTCTTTTCTTAGCTGGTTCCCCATTAGCCTTAGTCTTTATTGGTTTTTCATTCTTACTCTCTGGAGACTCTTCAGACTTCTTTTGTGTAATTTTAATCTCAGTTTTCTCTATGATACTATCATAATCAATTCTATTTTTATTTACAAGGATATCGGCTCTAATAACATCTTCAAAGTCGATCATGTCTGCAGAACTTTGCTTATCTTTTGGAATTTCTGGTTCTAATTCCCTTTCCTTATATTTTGTTATTATACAATTTGTGTTATCAATGATATCTTCATTTGTTCGGGTTTTTGGTTTAGTCTTCGGCTCGATATCTGTTGTGATTTTCTGGTTTTGTACATTATGCAAATCGAAATCGTCATCATCAGAACGTAATGCCTCCGTACCGGCCACATTGGTATCATTTTCTTCTATATCATAATCGAAATCTTCGGCGAAATTTGCTCCCTTCCTTTGTCTCAAACTATATTTTTTGGTTGCGCTTCTGGAGGTTCCTCCTCATAAAAGTCATCGCTATCGCTTTCATCACTAGATATTTGCGAATATTTCTTACAAAATCGTTTTTTAACCATTATTTTTCGATTATCTAGTATTTTCGTTGAAAATGGCTACTTGAAGGTTAATTATTTTTTGTTTATTTTTTATTTTATTCTATGAGTTTGATCAATTGGTGCACAGAACAATTGAATTTTTGTTTGTTTCTATGTAACTTTCATAGAATTTTTATTTCGGAAAGTACACTTTCGGGGGAATCCCAGCCAAAGTAGACTAGTGGTAGATTTTCTTCCACCGTTGAGAATCTTTTTTCAATCTTTATTTTTGTATAGTGTGGTTTACTCAACAACCCTAGTTTTGCTTTCCTTCTACACATTCGTTTAAAAGTCTATAAATTTCAGTTTAATAGGTACATGGATCAAATCCATAACTTACAACCATTTCATTTCATTTGTAGCATTATGTATGTAGAATAGTAGAATTCGGCGCTGTGAATGACATAAATCTACTGCGAACAAAATGAAGGACTATATACTGCAGTTCAATGTCTCGAAGACAACTTTTTCACGCAAAATTTAATTCAGGACTTTAGATATTTCTCTCGAAATTACCTGTATTGCGATTTGCGACATATAATGTGAGCAACAATTCAAGACCAGGGTAAACAGGATACCACTCTCTGTTATGTTTTTCCCCTTGTTCGAATAGTCAAAATTAGAAAAATAATGTAAAAACTACTCCAGTTTAAACTATAGAGTAATGCTTTCCATGCACTGAGTGTCTATGAAAATTCTTTGGAAAATTCAAACTGAATTACGTCAACCATAGATTAAAGAATATTGTTGTATGACGTTTTTCGGCGTATGTGACCAAAATAAAGTAAAGTGATGAAAAGAAATTAACTAATTTCTTTTGTATGGAAATATAACTCATAAATTTGAATAATCCATTTAATGATTTTCCATTTGTCACGGAGGAATGACAATGTGGTTAAATGTAGTATTCTTGTTTATAAACAAGAGTAGTATGAAAAACTTAATCCCTGAACTTTGACAATTTTAAACAGAATATGAATCCTATGTACGACTTCATTCAACGAAACAGAGTGCTTGCCAAAATAGAAAAGGCACACCAGTCTAAAGCATCTAATTTAGAATTAGACGATTTTGATCTCAGTCAATTCCCAGAAGTTTTATTAAACTGTACTGAACTAATATCCTTAAATTTAGGACACAATAGACTGACATCGTTATCCGGGCAACTATTTCAACTCAAGAATATACAGAACTTAAGTCTCGAATATAATTCTTTGGGAACGTTTCCTGCAGTACTGAAAGATCTTCCACAATTGAAAACTTTGAACATTAGCCATAACCCCATTAGATTTCTTTCTTCTGTTGGAGAACTAAAAAATTTGGAAGTACTATGGTGCAACAGTTGTTGCTTGCTATCATTACCAGAAGAAATTGGGAATTTAGTGAATCTGAATACCTTAGGAGCTAGGCATAACCAACTTTCAAGTTTGCCAAAATCTATTTGCAACTTGGAGAAATTAAGGTTTATGCTCCATATATTGTTATCAAGAGATTGAATGATATATTTTTCAGATGGCTCACACTTGAGGATAATAGATTGCATTTGATACCTAAGAAGTTTGATCGTTTACAACAGTTGATACATTTGAATTTGAATAAGAACAACTTGAGTTATATTCCTCTCCAGTTGGCAAAATTAAAAAGTTTACGATATTTACATTTGCAAAGTAACGAAATTTACACTATACCAGATACAATAATCAATAGTATGGATTATATCAAGATAAACTTATTGCAAAATCCATTGTCTTATCCAGAACATCTGAATAAAGTAAGTAAGATTATTTAATTCTGTTTTTGTATTAAAAAAAATGGAGATTACTTTAAAGATGAAAGAATAACGTATTATTCCCAAGAGTGCTTCTGAAGATAACTTTCATAAAATAACATTACATGTTGCAGTTATACCAAATTTGATACTACCTGGGATAGAATTAAACAGTGGACTTGACGACTTGCCAATGGATTCTGATAGCAGCTCTGATGATTGGGAACATAGTTTGGAAAGTTCCGAACTGAATTATTCACCCTCCGAATCTAGCAGTGATGAAGAGGAGGTCTTGGTTGAAATACCAAAGTTATCCAAGTACCTGGTCACTTTTTGAGTAGGTGACTTTACGAGTCTCTTTGTGATTAACACAATAATCTTGTGTTCATTGTTATCGATATTGGAATTGTTTTTTTTTTAATTATAATAATTTTTAAGAATTTGAGCATCTTTTGAGCTGGAGCTTAATAAATTACTTTAACTTTTTTTTTGTCTTTAATTTCTTTGGGGATTTTGCCATTTTCTATTGAATGACTTCATTGACAGTTGGATAACTCGTATGTAAAAAAAATTTACATTTAGAGGTTATGTATCAACAGTCCCAGTTACCTAAGAACTGGAAATAAGTAAACGATTTAAAGCCATTTATGTGTTAAAAAAACGACAATTGTAAGATTGCAATGAAACAGTAGAAGCTCATCATTGAATTTATTACTTCATTATTATATAATTCCCAATTTTTCATCAAATGCTTAATTGCGAAGGAAATCAATTTCAATCGGGTTTATTCTTTTTTTGTGGCGGTTCTTCACTCGTACTAGTAGAATCATCTAGGATATTTTTCGGTTGAGTTTTCGCATACGCAGGTGTAATCCAATATGGGTTTTCTTCCGCATCCTTTGCGTACTTCAAGATTGCTTCTCTTGGATCCTGATCATCGTTCACTCTCTTGCTCAGACCAAGATTTCTGATAACGAAACTACTCAAGGTGCTTCCGCTAGAAGCAACCCTTCCACCTTGTCCTGACGTGATCGGAAGGTCAGGCCTTCGGGACTTGACAGGATCCAACCTGTCTTTCTCCATCTGTTTGCGACTAGTCTTCCTTCTTTCCTGCCTGAACAGAGGCAGCGCGTGAGGGGTCAACACTTGTTGGGTGCTAACAATTTCGGAATGTTGGGCTTTTCTGTGTATTTTAGCGGCACATAAGGTTGCCCCTCGGAGGGATACTTTATCGTCGTAATAACATTTCACCAGCCCGTTACCAGTTCCGACGAATATCTGGTTCAGTTTGGGGTGCCACGCTAACTTGATGGTATGGGAATTGGTGACTGGAATTTTTTTGATGAGGTTGAGGTCGGGGATGCTGTAGAATAAGATGTTGCCCACGTTTTCGCCTGAAATGATAAATTCATTCAATGAGGGCAAGCAAAATCAGTTGGAAAAGGGAAGATGCGAGGAGAAAATCCTACTTATATTATAAATGCGAAAATTCGTGAGGATGTTTGTTAATATTTCACGTAAAAATTACCAAACAGATTCAGATGAAACATCATAGTAATATTGTTCATCTATCAGAATAACAAATAGGCTACAATTTATAAAGATTCTGTGTACTTTGGCTATAAGACAACGACAAATCTGAAAAATTCCTGCCCTCTTAGAGCCATTTAAGGGTACTCTGCCTAAACCTTTGAAGTTACAAGAAGATAATGTACCATGGGTTTATTTGTCTTAAAAAGGTCTAAATAACTTTTCGCGACAGCAAATATCTATCTTTTGTACCGAAGCTATCGTATCCAAAACAGCGAGCCATTCCAGTGGGTTTACATGTGAAATTCATTCCTTTATCGAATAGATGACGAAAAATGAGGATTTTTCATGAAAAAGAGAATAAGGCAGTTGATTTGTAGATTTTAAGTCGTTGCTGAGTGAACCATAAGAGATAGAGGGAAATGAACAAGTACAATTTTGTAGGACTCAAGAAGTTCTATAAAAACTAAAAACAACCATTGATAATCCACGATGACCATTTTAGCTTTTTCAATTCAATATTAAATAATGTTTCAATGACCAGGACTTTTGCCTGGCATGAAAAGAATGAATATAAAAATTAATGTGACCTTTATCTGCGGCCTTTATTCCTGATGAAAAATGCTCTTGAAAATATAGAATTTGATGAATTGTATTTTTTATTCGACCTTATAATGCAAAATGTAAAATTGATTTGTAAAAGGCTGAAGGACCTCAGGTCGACGGCCAATTGCACTTGCAATAAAGCACTGTTATTATTATTGCTCTTTAAAGAATAATTTTCTAACGAATATTTCATGAGATATGGTAGGTTGAACATGGGCAAGAAATAAAATCTAACCCGGAACTTAGTGTCACGTAATGGCTACTTCAAGGCGACGTTATAAAAGGAGTGGCGTGTTTCTTTCACACTCAGCTTTATATGGCTTGTTCGAGTGGATCTGATGCACAGAATCTGTATCTAACACTACCGAATAGAAAGTAGGTTTCACACGGTTTTCATGGTTATATTCATTCATTATTATGTTGGCATCCTGTCACAGATTTATTTATTATCTGTCAAATATATGATACAGTAAACAGTTCTGTCAACAAACATTTTTCAGTGCAAAAATCACTAAACGATAAATATATTGATGTGAATATTTCATTGATTTCAATGAAAATTCAGTGAATTAGAGAATGATATATTCTAAAACAAGTTAAGTTCGCCCAAATTTTGTTAAAAACTGTCGAAATGAATGAAAAATTCAGATTTTAGATCCTAATGACTTTTGTATTGTATTTTGGCTGTTGGTGTGACTGTTACAAAAATTGATAGATTACGGAATTTGAATTGATGTGTGTTGAAAATTGTTTGGATCGGAAGTCAGTGTTGACAACCACAAAACGAAAAATATAACTGAAAACCTTGCTGGAATGAGTTCATTACAGTTACACTGTTATAGTATACAGGGTTATTCACAAATATGGCTTTATAGAATGTTTTTAGAAAAGACACAAGATTCAGGATTGAGATTCTTAAGGTGAACTTCAAGTAAGAAGACGACTTCTCGTATGTTTTTTGAAGGTTTTAGAACTTCCGGTTTTTCTGGAAGTGACATCAATCTGTGTTTTTCAAATGGGAAGACCCATTTTTTATTGCATACATAGATTCTCCATTGAATTCTGAGTCCTTTTGATTCCAAAATTTTGAACTTTCCTGAGAAAATTCTCTCTAAATGAGAAAATACGGAAAAAAATCTCAAAATTGAACTCTGTTGAAATACAGACAACTTCGAAGTTTTTTCATTAAAAATTCTCATTTTTGAGAATATGAAAGAAGAATGCTGATGCTTCTTTTCCGATATCGTGATTTTCAGAATATGATACAGGAGGTCACAAATTCTTTGTCAAAGTTGGAAGTGATGAAACATAAAAAAATTGTTTTTTTCAAATTGGAATCCTATTTTTCGAAGCACTTTTGAAATCTTCGTCAAAAAATAATAGGAGCATAAGTCCAAGACTTTTATCCCGAAAAGAATATTTTTCGAGATATTCAGAAAAAATGATTTTGTTGTCAATTTTCAATTTCATTCCGATTGTGTTTTTTTACTGGAAAATAATTAGCATTCAAGTGAAATTTTCGGAAATCTCTGTTCTGCACTTGTATCATAAATAACTATTCAAGGAAAAATAAATAATTCATGTGATCTGAGAAAAATAAACTTACCTTTGTCGAGCGAGTGTGTCGTGACTGCAATTTCATCATTAGGACTAAAAATGGCATCTGTTGTGTCGTACCTAGTGAACAAGTTTCCAACCTCCTTCACACACGTTTTTATTGATCGTATATCCCACAATTTCATAGTCGAATCGAGGCTCCTTGTCAGTAAATAATTTCCAATGTGAGAGAACCTGATACTCGATATTTCTGTGGGTAAATGGGCTTTACGAAGTTGCGTGGCAGGTGCGATTGAGCTCTTTCTCAGATCCCAGAGTTGAATAGAACCATCAGCGCAACCACAACCTACATATACAAAAAAAAAATTGAATTTCAAAAATCTATTATAATCCTTATGTTTCAAATACTTACCTATGACTTTCCCCTCACGATTATAGGAAATGGACGTGGGCGTTACTTTCAGTCCATTTTGGCCTCTACATTTGATAGCAGTCTTGTGATTTTTGCCTCCGTTATAAAAGTCCCACGTTCTAACCGTTCCGTCAGCACTGCTGGTCATAAACTCTTCCCTTGTAACAGGATTCCAACCTCCTCCAAATAGCCCAGCTGTGTGGCCCTTGGTCTTCGCCTGATCCGTTATATACATGTCCCCTTTCACAGTTTCCAATTTTTCAAATCCGTCTCTATCCAAGACCTGCAAAAGGATTAATGAAAACATAGGTTTAGTTCGAATATCGGCCAATCATGCCTTAGCTTGTGACGCTCCAGATATGACTAGAAGTAAATCTCCTGTCCCAGAATAATAAAGACCTCTGATAGGATGGTTTTCGGCTGGTTGCAAAGTTCGGAAACTCCTAAGATTCGAATCCATACCAGCGAAATCCCAGAAACTGACATCATAATCAACCGAACCTAAAAATTTTCATAAAATGTAGGACTTCAAAACAAACTTTCCTGAGGAAATTTCGGTTGTTGATACTAACCTGACGCAAGACGAGCTCCGCTAGGATCTAGATTAAGTGCCGTAACGGCTTTGTTTCCATGGACCATAGTGGCTTCTTGAGAATGTGGAATGGAAATTTTTGATTCTTCTTCATCAGTTTCTGAATCACTTTCGTCCTCTCTTTCTTTCTCAGGAGTTGGGTCGCTCAAATTGGTAGGAATTGGAGGTCCGATGAGATCTTCATCTTCACTCTCATCATCCACTGGATCATTATTTTGGGGGACTTCTATATTAGTGGTTTTTATCATTTGTTCCATCATTTCCTAGAAAATTTTGGGTTTAATTGGTACAAATTTAGATTGTGATTTCACCTTTGTTAAGTACCTTTACGTCAAAACTTTTCGCTTTCTTTCCAAAGGATGATATTCCTATCAGATTTTGTATTTTCTGTTTTTCTTTTTCGGCTTCATCGTCGAGGTTTTGTATTTCTTGAACATTGAATGACGACACCTGTCCTATAGAGCCGCTGGCTTCTATAACTTTAGAGTTCTCTCCGAAATTGGCACTTATTTTGCCGAAAGTTATTTTTTTATTATTCATTTTATTTTATTATATTTTTTCCAGTTCATAATTTCATAACTGTTTGAATAGGTTATGTTTATAATAGTTGAACCATAGAATTTCCTGCCACCACCTCAGAATCTATGGTACGGTTAGGTTAGTCTGTGGTATATATTAGGGTTCTGTGGTCTGTGCTTCCACCAACCACATAGAAAATTAGGGAGGTTTGTTCTGTGGCTAACCATTTACCAATCCAACTACCACTGATCTTTGATCTAAAAATAAGTGGTGTAGGGGGTACCCTCCATAATAAGCGCACCACGCACTGTATTAGCAGCCTAAACCCATCTATCATCCAACATTTTACTCTGATTCCCATTCAAATTTTAAGAGTTGCTGCCATCACGCTCACAAGGCGAGCAACCATATCTATAGAATGTCCCCCGCGAACCGAAAGTTTACCTCTTTTTCCATTTAAACTGATTTTGCATGGGTTTATAATTTTTGAATGTTATATCAAGATATGTTAGGCAGAGTGCAACGTGTTCAGAACTCATGCATTCGATTTATTTTCGGTATAAGAAAGTATGATCATGTTTCTCATAAGTTGAAAGATTTGAAGTGGCTCTCTATGAAAAATACTTTTATGTTTCATTGTATGTGCTTATATCATAAAATTATTCTACACAAAAATCCCCCTTATCTATATAACAAGATCAGATTCAGAACAGATGTCCACAATATTAATGTGAGAAATAGGGATTTATTGTCGGCACCTATGCACAAAACTTCCATCTTTGAGAGAAGTTTTAGGTTCAATATATATAAAATGTATAATGCGGTACCGTCTGAATTCAAACGATTTAATTGTGGAAAATTCAAGAAAAGTTTGAAAATATATTTGCTTTCACAGTAGGTCTGTATTATTGGCTAGCTGCTGCTTTATTTTTGCTGGGATGTTTCTGAATGTGTGTAAATGTATATTATTTTGATTTGTAACTCATACCTTAGCAATATATTCAAGGATTAATTTTTCATTTAGTTGTTAGATTTTAATTTTTTTTTCTGATTGTACTTGATAAATGTACCAAGGGTTGAGTGGTAGAGCACCAATTGGTGAACTTCCCCTTGAGATTTCCACTTGTATTGTATGCTTTTGGATCTTTCGATCTGTAGTAAACATGTATGGGTGGAAATAAAGACATTATTATTATTATTATTATTATTATATTTAGCTAAGCACTGATGATCCCTAATAAGGACGAAACCGGTATGTCCCTTCTCAGTTTCAATGACAACTAAAGGAGTTTTGTTGTCGGAAGTAAAAACTAGTAAAAGTTAAATTTTGGAATATAAGTTATAGGTGATATAGATGAATAATTTTCATATTATTAGCGGACATTTCGAATTTGGTGAAAATAGAGTTCATTTCGAGGACAGTTTGCATTGTATTATTCCCATTTGTTCCAATTCAAACCTTTACTCTGTTTCTTACATCCCCATAAGTAAAAATTCTAATTAAATAAGTTTTACCATTTGATCCTTGTAATAATAAAAGGGTTGATAAAAAAAAAACATCAATGACCAAGACATCCTCAACAACAAAAAATGTCTGTCCATCTCTGGCACAATAATTTAGGGTCACCGTCAAAATAAATTCTCGATTATATAATATAAAATGTTGGGTGATTTGAAATAACAAATTGGCCTGTTCCAGGATTTTTCTACAAAATGGTAAAAATGGTAATATAATAAGTTTCTGCTTTAGTTTTTAATCACTCTGTACTGAAAGTTACTTCTGCATTCCAATTAATTTATAATCTGAAAATTTTGACTTTTCAATAAATTGTATAGGTGGGTATTTAACATCTGTAATCATTGAACATCTGAAAAATAAAATATAACAATAGTATCAATATAACGTGTAATCTCGATTAATATTACAAAACTGATATTACTAAATTAGATGCGATCACGAATGTGATTCGCCAGAATTCGAGTTGCGATACCGTATGCATTTAGACATTCCGTACCCGCATTTAGCACCTTGTGCGAATAGCGCTACGTCATTGGTAAACTCGAAACCTTTTTTCCTCTAGCAAGAGTGAGCTCATTCATTAAAACAAACGAATCAGTAGCACCGCGCTATGCCTTGACTGAACTGATCATTTGAGAAATCACCTTTTTGATAACACACATTTGAACCAACACGTAGGTAAAACGAAGAAAGAAAAGAAAAAATGTTCGCATTGAAATTCGAAGTTATGTTATGCTAGAATTGAAATTATTTCAAACTCAAAATGTTCCATTAATGACCTCTATTAATGCTTGATTTCGTATTTTAATGCGTAATTGTCATGGGCAACCAAACATAGAAAATTCAGAAATCTCACAAATATAATTGCATTTCTGAACAGATTATATTTAGGTGAGATACGTCAATCGTTCTATACAATTTGGTTATACTAAATTCATAAATCATGTTTTGAAGATAAAATGCTCCTTATGTTAGAATTTCCTCATTTGATTATTTTTGACCGACGAAGAAATATTGCAATCCACTCGTTTATTAATCTAGCACTTACCTAATGATCTTGAATTTTAATACGCTCGCTCCGTTCACACGTTAATAAACTAGTTGACCAAATGACTATACTTCGATTATCCTCATCTTCATTTCATCTTTCGATTAGATAGAGATGTTTTTAGTCTGAACTGAAACCCAACAATACCAATCCATCAAACTAATCAAGATTGTATTCTGAATTTTTCTGAAAAGTGATTCAAACGAATTTTCATGTTCAGAAAACGAACGAAATGACTGTAAGTTCTGTAATCGAAATAGACATTTTCAGTTCATTGTTTCAAATCTGAATAGTTATTTTCTAGAACTTGGTACCATGTCTCGATCTCGAAAATATTGCATTCAGATGCTGCAGAATATAAATTACCTATAGTATAGATAGTCAAAGAAAAATCTATCTGGCAACTATATCTACTGAAAAACGTCATGCTAGACTCAAAACATTCCCAATTTGGAATGGCTGAATAAAGCAATAAGGATTCATTAATCAAATTTCAATGTGCCGATATAAGTGATTGCTGAATAAAATGATAAATAAAGCTGAACACTCGCTTATTGTACTTATTATACATTTTGCACTCGAAATGTGATTGGTTTATTAATTTGTGCTCGTCTGACCAATGGCATAGAGCCTATTCGCTATTCGCGTAAGGTGCCAAATACGGGTACGGAATGTCTAAATGCCTCAGCGGTCGAAAAAAGTTGCCTGGAAGGAATCGCTGTCTTTGGAGTTCGAATTCGAGCAGCTGAGGAGGGTTTTGTAGTAGATTAAAGTCCAACACTAGCTGGCACATTGAAGAACTGGCCGGTGCCGGCTGCTAGACTATTGAGCTTTTCCCCTAGCTCAAGGCCACGAAAAAAAGATATAAATATGCAAATATTACAGATAGTTTGCAGGAGACTTCCAGCTGATTTGTTTCCATCGTAAAACAGCCTTCAACAATTCAAGACTAGAGTGAGAAGATCTCAACTTTCTAGGTCGAGTAGTAACATAGCATAGCTTATCATGGTAAAACAAATCATATTGGTAGTATGGGAAACAGTTTTATGCAAATTATTATTTCAAAGCACATATAGCTCCTCAAACTACGCTACTGGTGTCCAGTAGGAAAATCAATAGTTCAAGGCATGAGCTTTACGAACAACGATAAGCATATGGTCCTCATGACAGCTCTCAGTTTTAATGCAAAATATTTGTTCACGCCGTGAAAATATACTATTTGAACTTCGAGCAATTGAACCATGCATAGCCACGAAATTTAGTCGAAACATAAAACAATTACAATTCCCATGCGTATACCCGAGATTTCTAGTTTTTGACGAACGGCTTCTTTATGAAGTTCGATATATTTCGCAGAATTTTTTCGAATTCGAACAAAATTGAATTCGAAATAGCAAACTATCCAGGTATGACTTTGAATAATGAAGTGAGGGAAAGTGTGGGCATGGAAGAGGACGACCTGAGTGATGTGGAAGACGAGGTTTTCATAAGAGATGGAAAAAACAGTTATAAGGTGAGCAAGAACAAGGAATAGCAACACCAACTCAAATACAAATTTCAAACCTAAACATTGCCATTAAAATTGATGAACATCTAGAATAACTACATTTTAAGTACAGGAAAAAATTGAACTCATATGTAGCATCAGAATAATAAGTATGTAAATTTTTGGATGAAGATTTTTTTAAATCTTTTATTACACTATTTGAAAGTTTAATGAGGTTTGATTTTTTACGGATCTAATTAAAGAGTATTTAGAGTATAGGAGATTTTTCGTAAACAGAAAACAGCTATTAGAATTAATACAAGACAAACAAATATTCTTTATCCTAAACATATGATTCGTCAAATGTGAGAAACACCTAACATATGTCGCAAAAAATTCTTCAACCAATTACCAAAAAAGATGATTTGTACTATTTGCTCAATAAGTTTCAACATGATGTGAAGATATTACTCATTATATGGAACCTTACTCCATTGATTAAAACCTACTCTATAATCTGAACGATCATAATAGGTAAGATGATATCTTGTAATCCGAACGTTTGCATTGATTGTCGTTTTGCTAGTGTGCAATGCTATACATAAAGAATTTATGTACCTTTTTATTACATGTACAATCTCATGTAGGTGGTTACGTCTTGTTAGATGTTGAGCACATAATTTGGTTTTATTTTGAAATACCTATTTTTACATTATGAACAGTTTTTTTTTAACACTGCTTAAGAAGAGATATCTATAATCCGAACATTTCCGGATTATAGGAGCGAGTTTTGGAAAGCATGAGTGTTGGAATTGCTTTCTGCAACGAGTATTAGACGATATTTTTTCTATTTCAGTCAAGTTTCGTAAAGTACTCTCGAAATTCAAAACAAAATTCATATTAGTGACTTTTGTATTGTATCTTGGCAGTTGGTGTGACCAAATTGATAACGGAATTTGAATTTATTTGATTTGAAAATTGATAGGATCAGAGGTCAGTACTGACAACCACAAAACGAAAAATATAACATTACAGTACCAGAAGTTAGTGCTGTAATGAATTCATTACGATACTGAAATAGAGAAAAAAATATTGTAATTACAATTAAGTTTAATATTTAAATGTTGTATCTGGAAAGTTGGAAAAACTTCAGAGGGCAGTTTTCCAGGGAGGGTTAGCTCATTATGAAAATTTAAGATGGCCATATCCATTTATCTTGGCTGTATAAGAAAAAGAATAATTTTTCTACCTTATGAATCTACTGTCGAAAAAGAACCTGAAATCAATGTAGTCGCAGACTTGGTAAAGCTGTTGGTATTAATTAGGCTATAACGATCTCAGTTACATTTACAAGTCAAAGAGTCACCCTGTATACAGGGTGAGTCGTAGACTGAGTCATAATAACGACGAAACCGCGGGATTTTCTTATTCCTGAAAACTTAATTTGGGTTTTCTCTTCCAGTCTCTGAAACAAGAAACAATTAGAATTAGAATTTTTTTTTTTAGATAATGGAAGAAAGGCCCCTGCGTAAAAATTTGAGCACTACTTTGTCAGGGGCCAAAACTTTACAAGAAGAAATTGTTGCCTAACAATGAACAAAAAGAAAACACTCTGAACTCTGAAGCGTAACGTTTCGGATTCTAAATCAGACTCCTTCGTCAGACAATTTCTTTTTTTCATACAACTTCGTAGAATCGTGACAATATTTTGATTTTTAAATTTTTTAAATTTGAAATTTTTTTCAAATTGTTTCTTGTTTCAGAGACTGGGAGAGAAAACTCAAATTAAGTTTTCAGGAATATGCAAAAAGACCTCCCAAACAATAAATTATATTCGGAATAGAGATTTTCATCAATTTGGTGAATCTTCTACATAATTCCACTCACATGATTTATTTTTTTATGATGACCATTACATTCTAAAATTATACTAGAAATTCAAGGTTCCCAATGTTTGAAAAAATATATAGGAATCAGCGAAATTGAAAAAAATCGGTTACTTTTGCCGAATGCAACTCTGTTGAAAAGATTCACAGAATCCAATTTCTGCTGCAGTTTTCGAAGGTTTAGACGGTATGTCCAATCCCCGAAACAATTTTAGTTTCATTTTTCCAGGGGAAGCATAGCTCATTGAGAAAGTTTGAAAAGGCTATATCTTTTCTTTAGGCTTAATCGGGAAAATATTATAAGAAAAAAGTGTATCTTTTGACCTCAAGAATCTATTATTGAAATATATCTGCATGTCAAAGACTCACCCTGTATAACTTCTGATTGCGAATAATACAGACAGCACCATTATTCATGAGAAATTAGGACACAAAAATGGGACTCTTTTGTGTAAAATCTTGAGAAACGTATGAAATAGAAGAACTTCAATGACACAATTTTTTTTTTCCGAAGATCCTGGAGAGGATAAAGTTTTGTGTGGAGTTTGTTGCGAATGTTCATGAGGATATTTGTTACTCTTTTACGTGAAAACTAGTGTACGAACTCAGGTGTGAAACTTCAGAGTAATATAGCTTATCTTTTATTATAACACAACTTATAAAGATGTTGCATAATTTAGCCATAATGCAAGACAAATTATCAAGCGGGTCGGAAAACTTCTGACCTCTGAGAGCTATTCAGGCGTAGGATGCATGAACCGTTGAAGTTATATGAAGATAATGTACCATATGGGTTTATTTATCTCAAAAAGTTTCGAATAAGAGTCTGCGATAGCATTTATCTATCTTTCGTCTGGAAGCCATTATATCCAAAATAGTGAACCATGAATACCGTTAAATTAGAAACCCTTTTTCAATTTACTATTAACCAAATTTCTATCAAAACTGATTCTTTTGTCGCTTTCAGTATTTAATGAAGAATTTTGTCTTTTACACAAATTGATTCGTATGAACAGTTTGAAAGTTATCATGGATGATAAGATTGATGCACGCTCGACAGCGGTTATACTGTTACGTAGAGGAGACATCGTTGACCATTGTGTTCATTTTGCGTTTTATATTATAGCTGATTCATTTTACCAAACGACATATTTCTTAGTAAAGAAGCCGTAAATATTATTTTAGTTTGTTTATTTGTAGAAATAAGGATTACTTTTTATTTGGATTCCAATCGTAGAGAAACGATTTTCAACACTAGGAGGGCGGAAGCTTGTCTTTAATAAACCAACTCTTATTTCAGACTGCGGAAGAAATCTACGTTAAAAGACCATTGATGGCCCCGAGGAGAAAAAACGCAAGGCAGAATCTGGCGAGAAAAATGAGGAATAAGCCTCCCTTCAGGGCTTTCTGTAAGCCCTGCTGCTACTTTTTAGCAGCACTAAGCGTTCTAATAGGTAAATCCCACCAGCAAGGTTTTTGTTTCCTGTCGAATACATCTTTTTCGCATTTTCTAGGTCTTATTGTTCTTGTGATAATCCTTGTGTCCATATTTCCTCTACCCCTGGATAGGATACACGACTGGATAGTTTCTAAGTTTGCAGCCAACGATCCGTATGGACAGTACATCAAGTTGCTTCCTTGTAGCGACTATAAAATCACCGATGTTTGGACTGTGAACCTACCAAAACTCACAACGGATTCTCCTGTATATTTGTTGGATATCGACAACGATGGGATCAAAGACGTCTTGTTTGGATTTGGAACAGGTATGTGAAGATTAGTTCCGGTATACAGGTTGTTCCTTAATAAGCGTATCAACGGTGAACTGTAGATTTCTCATGAAAAAATATCATTTCTCCGGGTCTTCGTTTAACAGATACAGGGTGTACAAAATGTGTATATTTTTCAGTTTTTTGCTAATATCTCAGGAACCGCTTCAATTACAGAATTTATTTTTTGTACACACATTGTCACTAATTTTAGCTACGTTTTATTAGACGTGGTGGATATATTTTCATTACCCAACTTTTACACCACTGGACAAATTCGCATTTGCATAGCGAATTCTGATGCTTTATAGAGAATGAATTTCGATAAAACTGGCATTTTATGATCGAAAACAATTTGCTAACGCATTATAAAATTCATGTAATTGGAAAAATTAGAAGTGATAATCAACAAGTTCATTAATAAATAAACTGCTCCACAAGAGTTAGGGATATAGATTCAATCGTTTTGAAAAGTATGTGATCCTCGAGAAAATCGCTGTAAAATCATCTAAAACTCAATAACAACTCGAATCGATCCAATAAAAATCAGTATGAGACATTTCGTCAATCTGGTCGCCTTTTTTTTGAAGTCTGGTTCATGAATGTTCTTATTTTGAAATGGAGTCAGTTGATCAACGGCTTCGATTTGAAACGAGTTTTCTGAAAATGCCAAGACGTAAATAAACAAACGCTAAGGCTAATAGGGCTATCGGACTGCTACAGGGTAGCTTAACTCAGGTTGTTGTAGCCAAGTCAGCCAAAGTGTGAGATCTCGACTCTGAAATAGGTTCAGGGAGACGGGTTCCGTGTTGGAAAGACCTAGGCTTGGTAGACGACGAACAACACCTGCTCAGGATCGTTTCATCACCGTTCCGGCGAGAAGAAAGCCAACATCTACGTGTAGAATGCTACGAAATACTCTTCAAAATGCAGATGGGGTCCAAGTTCCCATCGAAACCATCAGACGACGTTTGAGAGAGATGAATCTAGGTTCTAGACGTCCATTAAGAGGAGTTCCATTAACACGTGACCATAAGCGTCAAAGACTGAAATGGGCAAGGCAACATATCAATTGGAACGATCAATGGAGTCGTGTCCTTTTCACTGATGAATCCAGATATGGACGATTTTTATATTCTCGAAGAATAAGGGTAAGTCCAAGAAGTCCATCCATTCCGAGGGGTAGTGTTATGGTTTGGTCCGGGATATGTTTCAACGGGCGCACTGATCTACTCATTCGTCCTGGGAATATGATCGCCTTACACTATAGGAAGCATGTCATTGACAATGTTTTGCCAAATTTTCACGCTGATATTGGCGAAACTTTTCAGTTTCTAGATGATAACTCTAGACCGCACCGTGCAGACATAGTTGAGAATGCGCGCGAGGAGCTTGGTATTCCACATTTACCAATACCTCCGCACTACTTGATTTGAATTACATAGAACATGCATGGAATATGCTCCAAAGAAGATTAGATATTCATCAACCTACCCCAGAATGTTTAAATGATCTGAGAGATCTTCTGCCCCGTTTATGGAACCAAATTCCACGAGAAATGTTCAACAACCTCGTGTGTATTATGCAAAGAAGATGTCAAGCTGTTATTGATGCCCATGGAGGCCATACATTGTATTGATAGTCTTAAAATGCATCTTCAGGAGTTATTTTTCCAAGATTTGTCCTCGCTGAAATGATTTGCCTGATTGCAGGTCAAGTGACATTGAACAATGGCCGCGAAAGCATCAACTGATTCATTGAAGTGACTTTTTTAAATAAGAACGAACACTGAAGGTTTATCGAAGTTTCCAGTTTATTATCTCACTTTCTGATGTTTAGTTTAGTTTAGTTTAATAGTTTGTTTGCAGAATATACAAAATTCTAGAAACATTTTTAATTTTTAGCTGCAAGAAAAAAAAATAATAATATATATTCAGCAAAAAGGAAAACACAACAGTAAAACTGATTCGAGTGTGCCTTCCCAAAAAAAAAATAACTGTAATATTAACCCGAACTTGAATTATCGTCCCCTGAAAAATGTTTGTAAAATTCTCGTAGAGATCGAGTGCGAAGCTTTTATTTTTGAAATCAATTCTTCTCGAAATTCCATACCTTGAGAAAAAATGCAGATTTTGATCAATTCAAAGGAAACATTTTGAATTTTATTTCGACTCTACGGAAAAGTACCTATTCAACTTTTTGTTCCAGGTGACAATTACGACATCCTCCCCCCAGATATTTTCTGCTCTATTTTTATGGGAGTTTCCCCTCCTTGCGAAGGAGGATTAATTGCTCTTAATGGATTGACTGGAGACATTCTGTGGCGGTACTGGACAAATGATACTTTTTATTTCATACATTGTTCAGAGGACATCAATAAAGATGGACTGAATGATTGTTTAGCGATCGGAACGAAAGGGGTAAGAAAATAAAAAACATCATCCAAAGAAAAATATATTTTTTAAATTGGGTTGAAACGGATTTACTATCTGGATTTATATAAATAGGAAAAAATTAACGTGTGGCACTCGAGCACTGCCGCGGTTAAGTTATTGCATAGCATCTATTCGAAAATAAGACGATAATATTGTTGATTTGAAATATTTATTTATTTTACAATACATGTAGGTTATTCAGGAATTTTTATGGTAACTGAAAAAAGAAACATAAGTTTGAGACTTAATATCTTCTAAATATCTGGAAAATACCGCGTCAATAGTGGTCCCATATTTTGTTGTGGATTCTTGTGGATCATTTTTCATTTTTAAATTCAATTTTTCCGAAAGAAAAGTTGTCAACCGCTGTGTTGAAATCGCCAGCCAAGGTGGAAAATTATTACCATTTGTACCAAGTATTTTCGACCCGTCTTCAGTGTACTCCAGTAAAATGCGATGAATAAAATGCTCTACCTCATCCAATTTTGGATTCGGAAAAATGTAAATTGCTACCATGACTATGTGTAGGCGATTTCTAAGTTTGCAATAGCATGCACAAATATCTCCAACAAATGAGCGTCTAACATCAACATCGCTAACGTCTTCAATATTAATTTCAATATTCGGAGTCATAATATTAGTAACATTATTACTATTTTGGTAAATAGCTACCCCACCTTTTGGAACAGTATCTCGTTTGAATTGAACAATACAATTGAAATTAGGTATTTCAATCGGATTATCACGCATGTCATGCATGTTTCGGTAAGAAGTAACACATTTGGTTTGTCTCGTAACTGAATCTTGTAAATCGTATTTGTGACTATGTAAACTTTGGCAATTGAAAGTCATTATTGAAATGCCATTTCTATTACTAATGAAAGCTAAGACACTTTGAGCTATCGTCTGAACACTATTTGAAGACAGTCTTTGAATTCTTGCAACAAAGATGCAGTCGATGCAGCCTTCGATTATGATAAAACTTGAATGCAGAATTATCATTTTTTGTCGTAATATACAATTTTCAATATTAGTCACCCGAGAGAGTGCAACATAGACGAGTTTCTGAGAATGTGATTTACTATACTCATATACTATTTCGTCAAAAGTTCCACCTCTCGACTTATGTATAGTTAGAGCAAGAGCTGAAGTTAATGGAAAATGTTTGCGTTTGGCTATACATTTTCTATCCGATGTTAAAGAAATATTTGCCGTTCGTAATTCAATGGGACCAACGTGATTGTCGACTCCATTTTGCACTGCTGACTACTAGAGTGGCTGCACGCATCCGTCTAGTCGCAAACACCCAAACACCGTTCCGAAGTCTGCCGAACAGAACCGACGATACACGGCTGTGTTAGGTTCTTTCGTTACGGAATTTCTACATTCGGTCTCCACGCTCAAAGCCTGAGATAAAAGCTATGCAATAGCTCAAAACTTTCATGAAAAATCTATACTCATCTATCTCTATCTGATTAACTGACTGTTTTCAAAATCTGTCATACTTCAAAGACGTAGAAACGTTAATAGATTCTTTTCTTTTTATTCAGCAAAATCAATGATACAACATTCCAAAGAACAGAATTCTCAAGAAAAACTTTTTACAAATGATTCATTTACTTAAAAAATGGTGTTTCGAAAAAAAGATTTTTCAAGGACTCCAAGAGCTATTATATATTAAAATTGTTGTATTTTCCATTATTCTATGTATGTTGAACCAATTCGGTTGAATGTTTAGTGGGAAATTAAGCAATTTAGGGAAATGGGGGTTTTTAATCAATGCTGCTTTTTAATTGGGAATGAATTTACTCATAAACATCATTACTATTTTCAGACAATCAGTTTGATAAATACTAGAAACGGAACTGCTTTATGGAAAATCCAGTACACAGAAGAAGATATCACGACTGGAAGCTTTGTAAAAGACCAAAATAACGATACAATACACGATATTTTAGCAGTACATACCAATTTGTTAGGTGAGATAAGTATGACTATTTATCAGGTGTTACATAACGTTTTTATATATTGGGAGCTGATGGGTCTATACTCCCCGTCAATAAATATCGGACAGGCAAAATTTTTGTCCAATTCAACACCCTGTAGAGAACCACGAATGGTTCTCTGATTCTGTTGAAATTTTCACCAGGTATAGTAATGGGTCTTGTTATATTAACCTGATATTTACTTTGCAAAAATACCTGTAGTTTATCCGTTATACAGGGTGAAACAAAACCTTGTTTTATACCCTTCATTGCTGAACAGCTTGTGGTGAATTTGAGGCGGAAAATTTGATATCATTATGTTTTAATTTGAAGTGTGACCCTTTCTTAACAAAATGTTTTTTGTTTTACGTCAGTATCTGCTTTAAAAAAAAAACCCATTTTCAAAGAAAGAGTTGCATTTTTTCAATTTTTATAACAATTTAAAACATTACAATACCTTATCGACTAGTAAACATAAACAAACATCTGAAAATTAATAGCGTGTATTTCCACCTCGCTTTCTCATCACTTCTACCATACGACATGGCATACGAATTGCTTCTGGGGGAAGCAACAATTTCTGTTAATGCAGAACAATGCTAGGCCTCACGTTGCACGGGTTGTAACAGAAAACTTTGAAGAGGCGAATATTCAACGATTCGTGTGGTCAGCCAGACATGTTCGAAATCTGCAGCGACGGGAAAATATTCCCCAGAATATTGAATGCATTTAAAGTATGCCACGTCTTATGGTTGAAGTGATGAGAAAGCGAGGTGGAAATACACGCTAAATTTTCAGATGTTTGTTTATGTCTGCTAGTCGATAAGGTATTGTAATGTTTTAAATTGTTATAAATATTGAAAACACGCAAAACTTTCTTTGAAAATGTTTATCTTTTTTTTAAAAGCAGATACTGACGTAAATCAAGGAACATTTTGTTAAGAAAGGATCACAGTTCAAATTTTCACCATAGGGTGTTTAGAAATGGAGGGTATAGAATAAGGTTTTGTTTCTCCCTGTATAAGGGATAAACTACAGATATTTTTGCAAAGTAAATTTCAGGTTAATATCACAAGATCCAATACTATACATGGTGAAAATTTCAACAAAATCGCATCACCACGAAAAAAGATTTGACAAAAATTTTGCCTGTCCGGAATTTATTGACGGGGTGTGTATAATCTGATCCCAAGTTATTAAAACTTTTTTTTTAGCACACTGCATACTTGCCGATGTTATTTCGGAGTTGAGTTTCGTTTGACCCTTGCTATTTTCATTTAGTCTAACAGCGAGTGTTTAATTTTCAGAAAACGAAGGACATGTGCTTTTGCTATCTGGAAAAAACGGAGATATCATATCAAAAGTTCCAACAGTTGGAAAATCTTTTTACATGCCTCAAATTCTCCGAAGACAAGAAGGAGGAGATTATATACTCTTGGGTAACGGTGGACCATCCACATCAGGGAATTTGACTGCAGCTAGTCTAGATTCTTATCTATTCTCTTCTGGGACAAAGGCAAGTGAAATTTTCAAAGATCTACCTGCAAATTCATTATGAAGAAATAGTTTTTTGTATGCATGAATAAAATCTTTATACAGACTTTTCTACTAACTCTATGACAAAAAACATTCTGGGATACTCTTAGCCTTCTCGAAAAAATGCAAAAAACAAAAAAAATTACAAACAACCCGGCTTTCCTATGAAATAATTAATACTTACTACTTACTAATTTAAACTTGCATAACGCTGGTGTTATGCCATACGATAAATAAATAAATAATTTAAACATTCATTTTTGAATGGCGTAAGTGATCATGAGTCATAAGGATTCATGCTTGAACCATCAAGTGGGTAACATTGTTCAAAACCTCACATTTTACAGAAGAACCTGACGATATATGAAGCTCACGGTAGCGGAGTGTTCATACAATCAGTCCTGGTGGATCTCAATGGTGACCAAATACCAGACATAGTGACGGCCATGTATAACTCCACAGTTGTTGCAATCGATGGAAAAAATTTCACCCATATTTGGAACTTCACCCTAGCCAAGTCTCAGACCAATACCGTTCCAATACCTTGCTTCTTCAACTTCGACAATGTCACAGACTTCATGGTTATTTACGAAACCTACGACAGTATTTTGAAGTACAACTATACACAGGTATGTATTTTTTCTCTAATCCTGTGTTAAATCCATTCATTCTACCATCTTGTTTCATGGTAATATTTATTCATTGAATGTAACGTTTTTAGGGTAAACAAATTGTCACTGTCTTAATAGTCTGATCTGTTTCCACAAATATTACACTAATTTATATTCACAGACTACTCTTATTCATTTACACAATTTTTTATTTGCACCACTCCGATAGTTCACAACTGCGTTCTATTCTGTTCGAATTCTCAATGCTGCGTCCTCGCCAAGCGGCCGTTTTTATTTCATACGCTAATGTTCGAGAAATGACTGGAACAGGCACGGTCTGACCACGGCCTTCTAAATCCCTAGGCCCGGCGCCTCAAGCGGCAACGCCGCAAAAGACGAAGTCTGGGAGATATACTGCTTGCTAAGCTTAGCGTGAGAGATATGATATTTCGAACGTATCATTTCATTTCCTGATCTTGATAAATATGTTTTCCGATGAATATCTGAATAAAAATAAAATTAAATCTAATGAAATTCTCTATACTGTAGATAACAAAATAAATTTAAATTTTCAGAAAATAACGTGACATAAAATTCTGTATAATAATCTCAATTGATCAATAATAATTTCCAGTTGCCTGAATGTGTCAAATTTTCATTATTCTTATGTGATAAAAATGTTTCCAAATAAGTCGAGGAATCTCTCAATAAATCTGATATAGATTAACTTGTATTATCATTATCATTATACACACTTATAACGAGAAAACAAATTAGTTACTTGGGACTATCTGCTGAGAATCAAATCAATTTTTGGTCATTTGCGGAAATTTAAACATCTCTATGAAATATTTTAATCTGGAGACATTTATTAATCTCTATAGAGCTTTCAACAGGTAATAATTTGTTCATAATTTAGAATACCTATAGAATTAGATAGCGTTATCGCATTTTTTTATTTCCCATCCAGATATATCAATTTTAGGCGAATAATTTTCAAATTGGTCTTTGTAATCTATGATTAAATCGGAACTCAAAGAAGCTTCTGCTTCATTATTATTCCTAGCAAAAATTTCTTCCCTTCTACACTAAGGATCGGTCCTCTTCATTTTATTTGGTTTCGTAAGGTATGAGGGTGAATTTGGAAAAATTTTTGGGATAACGCCTTCTTTCAATTTTGGAAATCTCAAAGAGAGTATATAATTTAATGGTTCCACCTGCTTGCAAATATTTATCGAACTCAATTATATCGTCGGAATCAACTAAAATTCAATTATTTTGATCAGAATAAACACTGAACTGAGCGGAGGCTACAACAAAAACGCGGGACTTGACGTTTCTTGTTTCTTCACCTCCGCGATATGTCGAGTGGCTATCCCTCAGTGCAGCGTTGCCGCTCTTGGCAATGCCCGGGTCAGAGGATTTAGAAGGCCGTGGTCTGACTAAAGGGCACGGGATGTTTCTCGAAAGAGGACAGCGGACGTTACAATATATACAAATGTATATTTTGAATACATAATTGCATTAATTCTCGTATTGGAAATATTGGAACGTGTATAATTTTTTTGCAGACCTTCATCCTCAACGGGGTCAACGGAAAGCCGATTTATGAAGAACCAATCAGTGACAGTGTGAAAACACAAATTGGTGGAGTGTCGCTGAGCATGGAAACTTATGGATACGACATTTTTTTATTCTGGACCTCCGAATGTAAAAGTATAGATGTTTACAAAAAGTTCGATCTTCCTCTTTTGGGTAAGCACCAATTATTATTATAATTTCTCATTGTTCAAAGTCAAATGTATGGATCACCGGTAATTTTCGATAAATAAATTGTATTCCATATTAATATACAGGATGTGGCACGGGAATTTCTTTATTCGAAGATTTTTTAAAGACAAAAAAGATACTAACAAACTAGCGTGTTAGCAGTTGCCAGTTTAGAGTCAGTATTCTCATTGTGTTCTGTAATACAAAAGAGAGTAAAAAATGGAGCTACAGAAACAGAAATCAACCAAACGATGCCCTTAATATGAAAAATAATCTGGGAGAAGAAGAAAGGCAATTTGAGCATTTATTATAATTATGTATTTTTCTTCAATTTTGGGCAGTTATATTTCTTGTGAAATGATTGTGAAAAATTTGAAGCCATTTATTTTCTTGGATGAGGCCTCATTTCTCATTTTATTTATTTTCTTCATAAAAAGTCAAAAGAACGCCACTTACTTAAGAAGATTGTTTCGATTTTCAGACATCAAAAAACATCCCCTGTTTGAGAATTGCCATAATCAAGAAAACACCACAGCTATTCTGAGATTAAATATCCTCAATCAGTTCGACCAACCTCCTGGTGTTGAAATTTATAATTCACGTGAGTAATCTGAAATAATGTATTACCCAAAATTTTTTCAACTCTTATTGATTTTTTGATTAATTTTTTATTTAATCATTCAGATTCACTGTTAATTCTATTTGCTTATATACTTTTTCGTTCATCCATGATGTTATTATTCATTTAATTTGTTACCCATTTCTCCATCAATTAATCCTATCATGTACTCATTCGTTCATTTTTCTCTTTATGAACCATAAAATAATTTTTTTAGACTTTCACTCATTCATTAATGAAAAATTATTTTTCATTTATTGATTAATTCTATAGAATATTTCTCCATTTGTTTTTTTCATTCATTCCTTTTCCGATTAATGCATGTACTGATCATTCATCCATTTTCCATTCATTTCTTCATCAATTACACTAATCCATAAATATACTAATTCATTCATTTATTTTTCCACCTTTCCTGTTATTCACTGATGAATATTTTTCATTATCCAGTTGTGAGAGTTTCATTTGGTTTTTTATTTATTTATTCATTCATTCCTCTTTTCTTCATCGTTTCTGTTTTCTTCATTAGGTAATGAATAAAAAATAAAATAAGTTGTTAAAAGAATGAATAACTAACTATTCTTATGGAATGAATTCTTGGAATTTTCAGTGAACCGCAGCATCTTGGAATTCAACAACACGAAATCTCCGATGCAAATAATCAAGGAGTATTTCAACGCTCACCCCAAACTCACCACCCGGTTGAGAGGTCAGGAGGAGGTAGGAGAGGGCTACGACAACAACAATGCAGGAAGAATCGGCATCCATAAATATGGAAACTCCAACTTCAGACATAAGGACAACAGGAAAGGGCTCCTGAAGGATTTCTCGGCAACGGAAGGCTTCGGTAATTATCAGGATGCACAGGTAAGAAAATGTCATTATCATACGGGAATATCATTCATAAAGGGGAGAGAGGATGGTTAAATGAATGGATCGAATTTTTATTTTTTTGGTTTTTTACGACTTTCAAGATATTCAGTTTTGAATGCAAATGGATCCTTTTTCACTCAACTGCCGATATCTCCAAAGATACTGGTCGGTCGCCTTGCGACCCGAAAGGTTTCTACAAAAATTTGCTTTGTTCAATTAACAAGAAATTTTTTTTTCACCTGTCGCATGAACTTGGAAAAAGAGCACAAAAATGTCATTTTGCCATTTATTGGTTAATGGACTGTATCATCTTCAATATTGGGGGGGGCCTCCAAATTAGGTTACAAACAAATTTGGCAGCCTGATGTTCCCCAAAGTCCCCTCCTAATCGGTTCAGCGGTTTTCTTGGACCGATCGATTGAACATTTAAAAAAATTGAGAGAACAAGGTTTTTTTCCTTAATCTTGACCTAATCTCTTCAAAGCGGTTTTGTCACCGCATGAATCGAAAGGTTTTCAGAAACTGTTTTTTAAAACGTGGTGTCAGAAAAGTGAAAAATTCTGTCGCTCAGAATTTCGCTTAATGAATACCGTCGGTAAGATAGAGGGGTATCAACTTTGAAGTCAATCCATGATTTTTTTCTGAAGGAAATGGAGATTTGAATGTATCCAGTGTTCATATAGCTTCAGTGGAGATGAGTCAGAAATGGTCTCTTGTTTTTTTTTAAATTAAGTTTTTTTCATTCTTATTTTACTTTTAGAACGAAATTTAATTAAATTCTTCGAATGTTAATTTTTTTCGAATTTCGGAAACTTTGAAAATATTTTTTTATGATTTATTCGAAAAGAAATTAGTGAAAAGTGACAAAATAATGTAATTATTGATTGATCAGGAAAATGAGGTCAAGTTTAAAGAAAAAAAACCTTGTTCCCTTAATTTTTTCAAAATTGCAATCAATGGGTTCAAAAAAACTACTTAACCGATCGATCTACCGATATAGGGCGGACTTCGGGGAACATCTGGCTGTAAATTTTTTTTTAACCTAAGCTTTTTCGCAAATATTGACGAAGATACAGTCCATTCAACAAAAAATGGTAAAATGGCATATTTTTTCTTTTTTTCCACGTTTATGTGACAGGTGAAAAAAATTATTTTCAATTGAACAAAACAGATTTTTTATTGGAAATTTTCTGTAGAAAAAGAAATCACTTTTCGGCTCGCTAGGCGATCAGTACTTCCGGAGATATCGGCAGTTGAGTGAAAAAGGATCATTTTGCATTCAAAACAGGATATCTCGAAGACAAATGGTTATATCTGAAAGTCATGTAAAGCAAATTAGAGCTGATATAAGTTATGTGACATTTGCAACGGTCAACCTCGAGAAAAATTTTCCATGTGCATTGAAGAAAAAAAATTTGAAAAATTTTGAAAATTTTTTCTTCCTGCTTTATCCGATGATTGCATGACTACCGGTACTCCGAGAAATTGTGAACGAATAAATTTAGAAACATAAGTCTCCAAGCTTCAAAAGTTAGTTAGCCTGTTGAAAATCCCAAAAAAAAATTTGAATATTTTTCTGTTCCTATAATTGTTGCTCGAAGTATACAGGGTGTACCAAGTTCGACGGCCCATTAAGCGTTTCTGGAGAACTGGACCTATTTGAAATCTGAAAATTGAGATTATGATATTGTTTGACATTATCTATCGAGCTGAAATATTCTTGGAGCTTGACTACTTTCAGTTTTTTATTTCTGTTTTTTTTGTTTTTGAATTCGAGAGAATATTCAATTCTGAATACACTCGTGCAAAAATCGTTGCATTTGTCATAATACTTTCCAAAATTTCGAGAAAAAAGCGAAGAAAAATGGGAGATAAGATTCAGTATTATGTTTGTTATTCCTAATCTAGATATCTTAAGCACAAACCGTTTTCACATTTTTGAAGTCGAAGACTGGAAATATTTGACATCTTTAGAATTTTGAAAAACTCATCACAGGGTGTTCCAAATGTTGGGTCAAAAATTGGGATCGAGATTGGCCCATAACTTTCGTTTTTCAAATTAGAACCCTATTTTTTTATGATTGCGTTGGATTCTGCGAAGAAAAATGATGATCATGTCTTAACATGTTGATCTTTCTAAAATTTATAATTCTTGAGTTATTTGAGATTTTATATTAAACGTAGCGAAAAATCATGAAATCTGTTCCATATCAACAATGGTAAATTCAAAAAAGAATTATGTTCTATGATCATGGTCATTGTTGATATTGAACAGATTCTATGAATTTGGCGCTACGTACGACATGAAATCAGGAAATCCTAAATAAATCAAGAATTATTAATTTTAGGAGCATTAACATGTTGAAACATAATCATCATATTTCTTCGCACAATTCAACGCAATCATAAAAGTAGGGTTCTAATTTGAAAAAAGAAAAGTATGGGCCAATCTTGATCCCAATTTTTGACCTAACATTCGGAACACCTTGTGATGAGTATTTCAAAATTTTGAAAATATACAATATTTCCAAATTCTTCGCCTTCAGAAATGTGAACGCGGGTTGTGCTTACTATATCTAGGTTGGGAATAACAAACATAATGCCGAATAATCTTACCTCGTACTTTTTGTTTCAACATTTATTGTATTATTTTAGCTCTCTATTTTCATAAGAATATATATATATATATATCTTACCTCCCTTTTTTCTTCAGTTTTTTCGCGATATGATTTGAGTACGACTGTATTCAGGATTGCATGCTCTATCAAATTCGAAAACAAAAAAACAGAAAAAAAAGTTTTTGGAATTTTTTTTTCACTCCCTGTATAATTGGGAGTGGTCAGGCTTCAAGAATATTTCAGCTCGGTAGATAATGTCAAACAATATCATAATCCCAATTTTCAGATTTCAAATAGGTCCAGTTCTCCAGAAACGCCTAATAGGCCGTCGAACTTGGTACACCTGTATATTGACACTATTTGAGAAATTACGCATTTAAAATTATTGTATGAAATTTTTCATGTGCATCACAGTGCGTAGGTAGCTTTTTTTCAGGTTTTCGATACCCCCATTCAACAGTATTTTTTAACATTTTTGAAAGCATATAGCTGCGCCCCCACATTGTATAACATTTTTGTCTTTTTATCATCTGAGCTTTGCAACCCAATAGTTCTCTTATGACGCTCGAGTTAATTCCAATGCAGCATCGTGAGTTCCCCTATTATAATGTTGCATTAATATATGTAAAACGTCACCAATTATGGAAATTTTCAATTTCAGAATCACGAAAAACCATACAATCCCTACTACGAGCCTGGCGCTATTGCTCCAGACGACATCGACGACTACAGTACCGGCGACGAAATGAACAGCAAAGAAAGAAACCTCGTCATGAAGGATTCCAAGAAAATCTCTAACAGGGACCCTCGAAGCAAGCCCAACAACGATCCAATCGAAACGCCAAACGCTCAAACAAAAATCGAAGACAAACCTGTCAAGACAGGCAGCATCTACGACTACAAAAACGTGCGACTGGCCAAGAACAGGCTGCTGCACGACCTCAGCAACTCTCCGGACGAAATACTGAGCGATACGTTCTACAAGAACCTGGAGAACAGGTTGAGGACCTCGAAGTTCGAGCAGAGGGACCTGAGCGCCCACAGCAACAAGAAGGCGGAGGAATTGAGCATCAACAAGATGATCGAGGAGCACAAGAGGCTGCAGAAGAACGCCACTTTCAACTTGTGGAACTTGGAGTCGGAGAAGGAGGAAGAAGACAGGAGGAATAATTATTGGAGGAGCAGCAGGAGGAAAAGGGATATCGGTAACCTAGTTTTCGGGAACTTGAGGAAAGTAACATCTGTTGGTACGTTAAATTTGCTACTTTGTGACAATCTATTAATAAAAATATTAATAGGGAATCCTCCATAGTTAGTTTAAGTTCAATTTAAAAAGGATTACAGTTTACTGCGACCTTATGGTTTATTGTGCCCCTTGGCAAAGCTGTTCTCACCACATCCTTTACAGCTCGCCTTCCAGTTTCAGAGATCTAATGAAATCCAATACCTGGGAAGGCTTAATTGAGGCTTATTCCTCACTTCCACAAGTTTTTTGACCAAAGCATTGTTTCCTTAGGCGCACAATATCGAAGCATTCCGTCACTAAGGAAAAAGGAGTTTCTTCCTCCCCCTCACAGAATCTACACTCGTGAGCCAATTCTCAAGGATGCTGTCTGAGGCGACAATACCCCCTGAGGAAACCGGTGAGAAGGTGTCGTTGATTCTTACTAAGATTCAACAGATACCTTTTGAATCTGGTTGTTTCAATGTTTCGAACTATTCAGAGTGATTAATTCCTAGGAGTTTCCTTTCGATTATCTTTCTCCAGAAACTTCCTCTTATAGGTACATTTTTCTATATCACAGAAAGGTTTTGGGACTTTTCGTTTCCTTTGATTCCCCGACGACCGCGAATTATTAAATTAAAGAGACTTCATTTTTCCTGCCTACCACATCGAGTTTGCTCTGACACTTACAAGTCAACTTTGAATCAATGATTAAAAGCAGCTTGACTATCTGAGAGAAGAGTTATATCGCACTTCTGACTCATACAGGATCCTAACGACAGTGCACACTTGGCTTTAGCCCCGAAAATACCATCCCAGTTCCTGAATTGATTTCAGAACCATCTGTATACCATTTTACGGTATTTTCTTTATTATTGTGGTTGAGGTATTTCCGCTCCCATTACTCTCTTCTGCATAGCATTGTTCACTGTGTCCCAAATTGATTGAGACAGCACTGTATCTCAGCTATTATTGAAGATAGAGACATGAGGTTTTCGCGATCCTATGTCACTTTTTTGTAATGCTTTTAAATCCACAAATATTCAAACTACTTTTGTTTCTGAAATAAAGTTCAAAAACGGAAAATGTGCACTTCTGGTGATGTTATTATTTCTCGGGTCCTGTAAAAGACAGAAAAATAATGAAAACTGCTTATAACAGATATTTTTACGTAGAAGTAAGTGCCGTCCTTAAAAATTTTCTTCAGAGATTGAGCACAAACGTGGTTTTTTTCTAAAGGAATCACAACCCAAACTCTTGCTTTTGTCTTGACGTATGGTATATGATTTCCAGGGGTGTCATAGCTCATTATGAAAGTTTAAAATGTCTATATCTTTTCATCTAGGCTGAATTGGACAAAATGGTAAAAAAAAGTGTTTCTTTTGACCTCAGGAATCTATGTACACTGTGTCCCAAATTGGTCGCGACCCTATATTAATTTTTTCTAACTTATAAATCCACAAACAGAAATATTCCAATTTTTTTTCTGAAATACAGGGCGAAAACTAAAATGTTGACTTTTTCGGGATATAATTATTTCTCAGACACTAAGATAAAAAAATGAAAACTGCTTTTGATATATATTTTTACGTAGAAATCAGTGATGTAGTAAAAAAAAATTCAGAGCACTGTTTTTGAGATTGAGTACAATCGTAGATTTTCTCAAATGAAACAGCCTGTATATTTTAAAGTCAAATTTTTTCCTTTATTTTTCTGAATACATTGATTTATCAATCACAACCTGACTTTTAATAAATTTCAGCTTCAAAAATTAGAAGAATCCATATTTGTTTCTTTTTTAATATTAGTCCATGGATTCTTTCACACATGCACTTTAATAATATTTTTTTAAAACGTCATGTAACTTAAACCTATTTATTTTATTTTAATTAAACTTGAACTCAAAATATCACTCAACATAAACTTGAAAATGTTGAAGGCGAGAAAAATTTTTATATTCATATTGAAATTTTTTTATGTATGTTAAATTTTTATGCATGTGTCGAATAATATATGTTTTACTATTAAAAAAAATAACATAAATATGACTTTTTCTGATTTTTAAAACTTGATGAAGGTTAGGTTGTGATACATCAATGTATTCAGAAATATAAATGCAAAAATTTAAACGCAAAAATTTAACGTTAAAATATAGGTACAGGGTGTTCCATCTGAAAAATTTCACATTTGTGCTCAATCTCAAAAACAGTACTCTGAAAAAATTTTTCAACTACGCCACTGACTTCTACATGAAAATATATATTCAAAGCAGTTTTCATTTTTTTTCTATCTTACATAGTGCCTGAGAAATAATGACATCTCGAAAAAGTGAACATTTTCGTTTTCGCCCTTCATTTCAGAAACAAAAAAAGTTGGAATATTTCTGTTTTTGGATTCAAGAGTTTCACAAAAAATTGATACAGGGTCTTCAATAATGGCTAAGATGCAGTGAAGTCTCACTCAATTTGGGACACAATGTACGCGTCAAAGAAAACTATATTTAAAGATTCATTAAAATATGAATCCTCCGTTGAACAGGATATTCAATTGATGATGAAACTGGCAGTTAGAGTCAGGATCTCACCAGACTAATTTCGGATTATTGCAGGTGCCATAACAGAACCTCTACACAAAATCAACGGGTCCAGTTCTATAGATGTTATATTCTTAACTTATTGGCAACCGACTAAATATGAGCCAAGAAAAAATTTGGAGGAAGAGCTAGCCGAGTGCGTTGAAGAAAAATTATCTGCGGAAGGTAATAGAATCGGGTTATTATCAAATCTTGAATTTGTCATTCTACACCATTTTCAATTGTAATTCAGAAATCGTCAATTAACATTCAGAAAACATCACTTGTATTCTAGAGTAGACAATTCAATTTTAGGAAATTCAATTGAGTTATCCGAAATACATTTTTTGATGTTTTCTGAAATTCAATTGACTAATCTGAAATTGAATTGACGCTTTCTGAACTACACTTGGAAATGGTGTAGAAATAGGTATGAAATATGATGTCAGGCCTATACCTTCCATGACTCTTTTAACATGACTCTTGTAGGATATCCGCACCCTATCAGCAATTAAAATCTGATGTTCTCTCTCAGCTCTAGAATCGTAGCAAATTGGTTGATACCAAAATCGTAGTAGACTTTCAAAATCTAAGTTTGCCCAAATTCTTGGCACCAGAAATGCGTAGCCTAAATTTTTTCTGAAGTCTAATAGTATATTCTAAAACAAGTTGCAGAATGCGAAGTTCGAAAACGAGCGACGAAGGAGCGAGTTTTCGATAGCATGAGTGTTGGAATTGCCTTCTGCAACGAGTATTAGACGGTATTTTCTCTATTTCAGTCAATTTTTGTGAAATACTCTCGAAATTCGAATGAAAATTCAGTTAGTGACTTTTGTATTGTATCTTGGCAGTTGGTGTGACATACGAAATTTGACAAATCACGGAATTTGAATTGATTTGATTCGAAAATTGAGAGAATCGGAGGTCAGTACTGACAACCATAAAATGAAAAATATAACTGAAAACAATGCTGTAATGAGTTTCATTACAGCACTATCTTTAGTACTATAATGAACCCATTACGATACTGAAATAGAGAAAGTAATTTAATCTTGTTTCCAGGAGTGAGCAATCAACATCACAAGACTACAGAGGAGGAAAAGAGGAACCTTTTCTTCAACGAGTGCGTGATAGAGCAGAGCAACTTCAAGCGAGACTTCCCATACTTCAACGACATCTACAAACTAAATCTGGGACAGATGACAGTCTACAGGCTCAGGATCGAATGCCAATGTAACCTCATGAAAAGTTACGAGAAATGTGCCAAATTCTTACCAGATTCCGATCAGAGCTGGCCTTCATATCTGGGCAGGAAGGGTGATGGAGTGTTTTTCGTGAGAAATCGAAGCAACTCAAACTAGAAGGTTGTTGACATGTCTGCGCAGGTTATCATTTCTTCTTTATATCATTGCGGTGAACTAAGCACAAATAATGGAAGCAGGGCATAGGCATTTGGAGTGGACTGCACCTTAGTTTTGTATCTCTTAAGATATGCCAGTGAAGTGTAGGGGATGGGATGCAATATGATGTCTTCTAGTAATCACTTTCTAGAATTTTGTTCCAGTGCTGTCTCCTTCTAGAGGCTATTGCGGGATCCACTCTCTATGTATGCAGGGTGAACAACTGAAAACTAAAAAGAGCCATTTCTTGAGTGATTTGAATAACAAAATACTGATTGTAGATTAATTCAGGAGCTGTTAAGGCTCTGAATTGAATTGAAGAAATGCAATACTATTTTTAAAAGCCTTTGGAAGAACATTATCTCATGTTAGTAATGTCTTTGAATACTATGGAGGATGACTAACTTGCGTTTGGAAGGGAGGAATAAAAATTCCGAAAAAGAATTTAATTCTCTATTCAAGAATCGAGTAGTTTCTGAGATTTCAAAAGAGGTAATGAGAATGGCTGTCTTTAGTTTTGAGGTTAACACCCTGTGTGGTTTCACCACAGCCTTCTCAAACGAAAGCCATGCAAAGGGGAATGAAACTCTGCAATTTAGGAGTCGCAATTTGACTCCCAATTGCTTCAAAGATATTTTGGGACATCCAACTGAAACCTTAATTCTACTGCCTTTTTAAAGGCCTGGTGGTAGGGAAAAAGCTATACAGGGTGTTTCAAAAAAAGGTGACCCCCTCTCTAGGATACACTCAAGAAATCTAGCGTCTAGCGTCAAGTGCCTCGAACCGTCTGATAAATAAACCCTCTGAATGGTGCACTCGAGTCTAATGCCGTAGGCAAAAATTTAAAACTACAATATATAACTGAACTATTCTAAATGAAATCTCGAATCCTACAAAAATATACGAATTTTTTTCGATACTGGCAACATTTGTAATGAAATTTTATAAGAAAATATGTTTTGGAAGCTGATACATCTAATGAATTTAAAAAAAAGTCAATCAGAGTAGGTGTTAAAGTTCAAAATCTCCTCCGTTTTCACAAATACACAAATCTATCCTTTTTTTCTGAAAAAAACCATTAATTTTCTTAACGCTTGGGAGTCAGCTATGAGGTCATTGAAGTGACGTTGAATTCTGTCCTTCAATTCTTGAGGTGAATTTACCCCTGTTGCATATATTTCTTCTTCAAGATACGACCAAACTGTGTAATCCAAGGGATTGAAAAGGCATGACCGAGGAGACCAATGAATCGGAGCTTTTGCACCTTCTATCAATGTGGCGTGGAGCTCCATCGTGCTCAATAATTAATAATTATAATAATTAATGACTTAATCAATACTTTATACCAGTATCGGTTATTGCTTCATAATTTTCAAATCAAAACACATTCATTAGATGTATCAGCTCTCAAAACATATTCGTTTAAAATTTCATTACAGTGTTGCCAGTAGTTTCAGCAAAATCGTAAAAAATGTGTAAATATTTTTCTTTTTCAACGTCCTGAATACGGATGGCGATAAGAAATTTTTTTACTGGACAAACTCCTACTATTTTTCAGTTTTCTATCTATAGTAGAGAGGGGTCACCTTTACTTAAAACACCCTGTATAGCCTAGCCGCCGCATCGGCCAGTTCTTGAAGGTGCCAGCTAGTGTTAGACTTTAACGCAACTGGAAAACCTTACTTAGCTGCTTAGCTAGAATCTCAAGAACACCGATGCCATCCAGGAAACTTGTTTCGACTAGTGTGACATCAATCACTATGGTATTCTTCAACATAACTCACCTAGTAATGCTCACTCCTGCCCTGGGATGTTAGGATTAGAAAAAATGACGAAAAAATATTTCCACACAACCATCGTACTTAATTTACTCAATAAAAAAAATCGAACTCGTACGAAAAACGAGTTATACTTACATCTTGAAAACAATATGAAAAGCCAACTTCTTTTCTACTTTTCCATCCAAAGATACATTTCATTTTAAGAAACATTAATAACTGAGCTAATAACATCCAAACGGTCTATACTCTGTTCAAATTTAAGCGAAAGCAACGACAACAAGTTCGACGCAGCGGTAGGAGGGCCTCCAAATAGTTACTTTCCGTCCAGAGTCGAATCGAGGAAATCGTTTTAACTGAATGAGAAGGACCCAAATATGGTGTTTCCGGAATTACTTTGTCGGAATCTTGCAAGACTCCGACTCAAATCTCTAAAACTCTGGTGTTTTCTGGACTAACCTTGCCGCAATCTCTAGCATAGTTCTGAGTACGATCCTGGCAATCTCTTAGGGCGGTCAAAGGGAGCGTTGTTATGACCGTTTGACCAATACGAGCGTTATTTTGCGCAAACCGGACGATTCTGTTTGTTGTTATTGCTCTCGCAGAGTATAGATTTGGTTGGATGTTTAAATTGAGTTGAGCGTTATGATATAATGCTCGTCAAACTCCTTGTATACGGCTCGTTTTTGAGGAAGCTGTGGTTTGACCAATGGGTTTGTTTCGTTCACGCCTTCCCTAAATGGTTGCGTTCACCGTACATTCTTAAAGTTTTGCTTAATTCTCGAATGTTTATGAAATTTCATTGGACCTATGCATAATTTTCCATCGTCGATTTCACAGTTATTTCTTCCATGTTAATACACAGGGTGATTTTTGGATGACATGAATAATTTTCTAAGAATTCGAAGTATCGCAACTGTTGAGATCGATTAGTATTCTCAAGTGCCAATGTTAGAAAGTTTGAATTCCACTAAGCGATGTCAACAAGAGATCTACAACTTTAAATACTAAGAATAAAATTTTAAGAAAAAGAACGAACCGAAAAAAAATTTGTCTATTCGGAGGCACACCGAAATCATTATTTATATTTTTTTATGTTATTGAAGTAAAAAATCAAAATCAGAATAGTTTTTTTTCAACTGACTCGAATCGGCAGAAAGGTTAAAAAATGTATTTTCTGTTAAGATATATTATGTACAAGTCAAAGTCAAGTTTTCATGATTTTCAGCTACAATAGTTAATGTTCCTAATCTACCATTTCGTAATTCTTCATGTTGAAATACTGAGCTACTACAATATATTTCAGGATTTCAAATATGCTCATCGTGACATTTTGAAATTATCGTTACAATTTACTTGTTTGATCACCCTGTATATTTGCTACTGTAGAAGCATCACTTATTCGTTCGTGTGAAATATCTTCGGGTAAAATGATGATTGCATGACAATTCAAAGAGACTAAGTATATTTTTCTACTAGTAGCATAAGCTTGAATTATTCTCACTCTTCCCAAAGTGGTTTGGATATTTTTTTTTCTCTATAATGATTTGAAACTTTTTTGGAATCTGAAATTGAATTTCTGATCGCTTTATCAGTAATTTATGAATTGGGTCAAATATAAAAACCCAGAAAAACGATTGAAGAATCAACTCGTGATCTACTGGATTGTAAAAATATTTATCGCGTGAAATGAGGAAAATATCCATATTTAAATGATGAAATTATAACAGTGTTGTATATTGAACGAGAATGTAAATAATAAAACTCCAAAGTTCATTAAATTTCATTGACACCTCCCTTCATCGGTATTAGTAATTCGATCATTTCAATTGTGACTGCCAGTTTCTCAATGTTACAATGCAAAGTACCAAAGGAGGCACATATCTCACAAGCTGTAATCATGTCTACGATTTTGCCTTTTGACATAGCTGGCTCTTAATTTATCAGAGAATAACGCATGTGCCTCCTAAGACCGGTAACCTTTTGATTCATAAATCAATCTTTTTATTGCTGGATATAAGTACAAAAAAGGGTCCTGTCTCAAATGTCTCTTCTCTTGAGAAAACCCAAGGAGACATTTGTACTTCGATCACTGAAATCCCTTTCTCACACTTTTCTTGTCAAAATTGCCTCGTTTTTTATGGCTACGATCAAAGAATATAGAGTTAAACTCTATAATCTTTGGCATTCATATTTTCGGTGATTTTCCTGACGGAATGCCATTCACAGAGGAATATTTCGCGTCAAGGAATAGTTTATCGATCAAACTGAAAACGAATAATATGTCAGAATAAACAACTACACTCTCACTATTAATTTCTGAATTGGAACAATTTGCATCGTAAAAATGACGATAACACAAATCAAGAACCTATCGTATCGACCACAAGATCTTGTTTACGGTATGATTTAAACTGAATATTCTTGAATACACTTTATTTAAAAGACAACCATTTTTTGATACACCATAGACCTAAATAAATGCATCTTCAAGGATATTATTTTCTATATTGAAACTCTTCCAGATCCACTGTTTGTTGTTTCTGGTCCTAGGGATCACTATAAAGCTGGAATTATAGCTAGGATGGCAATGGCAAAATACGTAAGTAGGTATTAAAAAGTGGAACACTAATATGATATCCAAATAGGACCAAGATAACTCAATAGGGGGTGGAACCAAAGGCGAAAAATCGATGAAGATTAACTCTCTAAATAAACCAGATTCTGTGAAATACCAGAGGAAAAACATATCCTATGCTCAATTCCAAATTCGTCGTCACTAATTTGGGAGAGTATTTTTGAAAAAGTTTATGGTTTTGAAAATATTGTTTCTGTTCATCAACTTCTTTTGAAGCCTGAAACAATTCATTAACTTCTTTTGAGTTTTTTTCATTAACGTATAGAAACGTTCAGATAAACAAATTGATGTTGTGTGTAAGCATAGTAAGTAATAAACGAACACAATCTAGCGGTAACAATTTCCCCTATTGTCAAGATCACCTAAATTAAGCATTCTTTATTGTACAATTGAATTTATGCAAATTCGAATTTGACACTTGGGCAACAGTTGTTACCGCTTGATTGTACTCGTTTATTACTTACTAAGCAGACACACAACATCAATTAGTTTATCTGAACGTATTTTCACGGTAATTTAAAAAACTCGAAAGAAAGTGATTGACGTGCGATGATTTCTCGTGTATACAGATTTTTAACTCTAAACCCAGTATGTACTATTTCGAAATCCCAAGCTCTTTCAACATCTGCAAAGATATATCGGAGGTCCCATGTAATCAAAAAAAGTTGAGGGTATTTCCGGTTCAACCCGAAGTATATTATCAACGAAAATTTGTACATCAGATGGAATTTGCGCCTTTACATGCAAAATTTCATAAATATTGTCTTTTTTATTCAGAAGATATTCACTTGGTTCCATACTTTATCTCAACCCTGTATATAGCGTACCAAAAAAGTAACTAGCCAATAATTCTTGTAAAAAGAATTCTTAAGGAAAATCCTCTCACCCGTCGATTTTTAATTTCAAAAGCAATTCATAGTATACGTTTTTGAATTTGATATTTCCCACTCTCTACTGTTAAGTACCCCTCTACTTTATTCTTTCAAATGAGCATATATATGGATTGTGATACATCAAATGAAAGGTAATTTGTTCACCTATTCATCGATGTGGCTGAATGTAGAATTGGTTGTGCTTTTTTTTATTAAAAAATTAGGAAATAATTTACAATTTGTGATTGGGGAGTACTGCAGTCAGACCTTCATTCTTTCACTAATTATTATTAAGGGAAATCCATGAGTCCATGGATTTGTAATTTCGAAAGCAGGTCACCCTATGCTTTTTTAATTTAAAATCTCTTACTCTTTGCGCTCTACACCCCTCTACCGTTTTTTCAAATAGGAATATATGGATTGTGTTTTTCTGTTTGTTGTTTTATTTACGTTCGTTATTCACATTAATTCGCAGCTATTTTCAACTTGTGTATAATTTTTCTTTTCATCGTTACACTATTGCAAGAATTTCAAGGTAAAATTTTATTTTCGTTCACATAACTGAATTGAATGAAATGAATCGAAAGACCTTTGATCCGAAATATCAAAAGCAAGGTTTGTACAATAGAAAATTGTTGAGGGATAAGCATATAAACCCCAACTTAAAAACTGAATGCATTTCTCAAACTTGATGTTAGTAGCTCAACAAAGTTTTGGTTTTTTCAGTTACACCGCTTTATGTACAATCGAATATCCTTTCATTTGATATATCATAATCCATATATTTCTATTTGAGAAAAAAACAGTAGAAAGTGTGGAGTGTAAAGGGCGAGAGATTTCAAATTGAAAAAAAGCACAGGGAGACCTTCTTTAGAAATTAAAAATTCATGGATTTCCCTTAATAATAATCAGTGAAAGAATAATGGTCTGATTGCAGTACTCTCCAATCACAAATTGTAAATTATTTCCTCATTTTACAATAAAAAATTTCACAATCAATTTTCCTTTTATCAACATCGCTGAATAGGTAATCAACTTACCTTTCACTTGATGTATCACAATCCATATATTCCCATTTGAAAAAATAAAGTAGGGGGGTACGGAGCGTAGGGGTAAAACGGGGTAACTGAAAAATTTTTTTCTCCGGTAAGATAGCGAATGAAAAATCCCAAAAAATATATATCCCGGGCATCAGTTAGAGCTTGCTGCTGACAAAAAATCAGATTTCAAAATGATCAATAACCTTTTTTTTTCAAATTAAATTATGGGTGTTCAAAGTTACCCTATGATAGGGGATACTTTGAACGACTATGAAGAAACCCCGCAATTTCGATTCAACCTCCCTGAGAGAGTTTCTGTGAACACCTCAATACTAAAAATACTTGAAAAAAATTATGTTATGTACATAATATACTAAAAATAATTTTTTTTCGAAATAGTATCAAGCATTCATTATCACAAAAAATGAATCGAAAAACCGAAGTTTTCTGAAAAATAAAGTTGGTATAAACTGAATTGAACTAATATTTTGTGATAATAGGAAAAATAGGTATCAGAAAACAATAAATAGGACTAAACTATCTAGTCCCAACTTCTCAGATTTGGGCGAATATGATTTGCACTAAACAAGAGGGCTCCTTCCTTTTCTGCCTACCTTGGGGTCATGCCGAGCTGTGAATAATCCGGTGATCGGTATAATTCCCTCATCGAGTACTTATTGCCAGGAAATCTCACGCAAAGAATTTTTTTTTCTCAATTTATTTCACCAAGAGCTTTCCCTGAGATTTCTGAACCTGAACTATAATAAGTGGCATATTTTCCTGCACCATGTTTTCTTTTGTAAGAGCGGAACATTTTCTACAAGAAAAAACCGAGTTAGTTTCAAACCTTGAGCTTCATTGAACACGTTCAAAGTTACCCCGAAAACGATGACTAAGCACATTGTTCTGTAAAGGAATAAATAGAACAAAATGAATTTGAAATTCCTTTGCTATACTGTTGCTTGGATAATGTATTGTTGTAGCAGATGTATTTTGCGAGCATGTAGTGCAATTCTTTACGGTTACAGTAGTTTGCAGACCATATCGAACGTGGATATCTTAGGTTCGAAGTAACTTGTCAGGATTGCTAACTCTCCAAACTTATTTTTATGTCGTGCCATTCTTGAATGTGTTACCAATTGAGTAGTAAAAACCAGATGTCGCTAAATCTGAAGGTTTTTTTCACCATAAGTCAATATAACAAAATTAATTTTTTGTTCAATGTTTCCCCGCGGTTCAAAGTTACCCCATTTTACCGGTACTATAAATTACTTTTGAAATTGAAAATCGACGTGTGCGAGGATTTTCCTTAAAAATTCTTCGTACAAGAATCATTAACAAGTTACGTCACTTTTTTGGCAAGCATAATGATGAGTAGAACCAGATGACCCCTTCAATCGAACTTCCAGCAAGTATGTCCTGTTTTTTCCACCATGTTCTCCGACCTCCCAAGCTATCCCCGCAAGCAGTTGGTCCTTCGACAGCCCAGAGAAATACCATCCTATAAAGAGCAGAAATCGAAGAGCGACCACTATTTCCAGCAAATCCACAACAAACCCCATCCCGTCCAAGGTCGGGATCGACCGAAATTCTTCGGGTACGACTTATATTTCACCGAGATAACATATAGAAGATAACAGGTCTTCTTCTTCTTGTACGATCACCCTTAACTGAATTACGTCGATTGTTTCATAGCGTACCAGTGGTAACCTACCCCAGTGAGGTCATCCCCTTTCTTCATTTCCCCGTGTTCAATCTGAAGAAGATGCCGAAGGATTACGGTGAGATCAAGGACCGAGCGGCTGGCGGTAAGATCAATGAGAACATCCAGACCGATTTCCGAGATTCGGAGATGCAGACATCGCCATGGCAACCGGACTACAGAGTTTTTAACAACGACGGAAGCGCTAGTCCGCAGTTGTTGAAGTTGGACTTCCTTAAATGGGGTAAGTCTTACAGTTTTTCCCAAGTTTTTGAATTGGATGTGAATTGCTCTTTTAGTTGCTTTATTAAATCTTAAGAGGATGCACCACTCTTTAGGTACTCTGAAGAAACTATTTAAGTGATACACCGATAGTTCTGGAACCCCGACTTGATAAGAGTGGCATCGAATGTTCATCTTTTTCCGAAACATTTTTTAGGCGAACATATTTGCAGTGAATGTATGGGCTTTAGTTCAGTTTACTTCAAGGAGATTACAGTCCACTGCAACCTTATGATCTATTGTGTCCCCTGACAAAGCTGTTCTCACCACGGGTGCGTGAACTTGGCGAAAAGTTGGAAGCACTAATTCTGAAACTATATCAAATATTAAGTGCTTAATTATTGCCTATTAGTGCCGTTTGAATCAATGACAGCACCATTGTACCAGCACCAAAAGTTTCAAATTACCATGAAATTTATACCTATGCCGATATTAAGTACCTAATTGGTGCCTATTAGTGCCGTTGAAACGGCTGCGGTATCCTTTTTAGTTTAATAGTAATCGAGTGTTGTTTTCCAGCAACATAATTCTGAAACTATGTCAAATATGTAGTGCCTTAATAGTGCTTTTTGGTGCTGTATGAATCTTTAATAGCACCCTTATAGTTTTTTAGCTATTAGCAATTATATGTTTTATTACAGCGTAGCCATCTATTGAGCGGAATGTAAAATGCGAGTCAGACGAAGCCAATTCGAACATCTGCGCGTAAATATCGAATTCGAAGTGGTCCACAGACGATAAAAAAATTCCTATCTAATGTGTCTGGTTCGTCAACGGTAGAGGATTTTGTGAAGCACTCGTGATATCATGAACACCAGGTGTCAATTTGGATTTTCTTGAGCAGTGTGAGCTCACTTCGAACAATGTCTATCTGGGAGAATAAAGAGCTTGTGTGGAAATTAGAATCTGCCGATGCGAAAAGAATATACGAAAGCACTAAATGATGTTTGTATTTGAAACGTCAGCAGAAACGCATTATTAACCGAGTTTGTTCCTAATTAGACTTTGTGTTTGTATAATTTTTTTATGTTCGTTACCTCAGAACTTTCGACTTGGTCAACCGAGTTTAATGCTTCATTTTTATTCGAAATCTGGTTCTAATAATGGCATCTATGAGAAAATCATATAAGTCTCAACTTTGCATTAGTAATGTATGTAGTATGTAGAATGGTGCTGTCAATGAATATACGGCAAGAAAATTATACAAACACAAAGTAGAATTGGGAACCAACTCGGTTGATAATGTTTTTCTGCTGACGTTAAAATTAAAATTTCAAATCAAAACATCATTTAGTGCTTTCGTATAATCTTTTCGCATCGGCAGATTCTAATTTCCACACAAGCTCTTTATTCTCCCAGATAGATATTGTTCAAACTGAGCTCACACTGCTCAAGAAAATCCAAATTGACACCTGGTGTTCATAATATCACGAGTGCTTCACGAAATATTCGACCGTTGACTAACCAGACACATTAGATACGAATATTTTTTATCATCTGTTGACCACTTTAAATTCGATATTTCCGAGCAGATGTTCGAGCCGGTTCTTCTGACTGGCATTTCGCATTCCGCTCAATAGATGGCTACGACGTAATTGAACATATATTTGCTAATAGCTAAAAAACTATAAGGGTACTATCGAAGATAGTAGCGCTATAAAGGCAGTAGATATTTGACATAGTTTCAGAATTAGTGCTTCCAACTTTTCGCTAACTTCACGAACTCTCTCACCACACAGTTCCAGGGATCTAATGAAATGCAAGATCTGGGAAGGCTTCAGGATGCCTAGTTTCTCGCTCCTTCATGTTTCTTGACCAAGGCATTATTTCTTTTGGCTTATAATGGCAAAGTCATATATGATATAGGTCAAGGCTACAGTTTATTCTAAAACGATTTTATCTTTATTCCTTGAAGGCAGCGGTTTACCAGCTGGAAAAGATGAGGTGGTACTGGTCGAAAGGGCGCGCATGAAGAGAGCTTGGGAGAAACATTTACCTCCACCAACTGATGAAGCGACTTTGGAGAAAAGAAGGAACATTATCGATGCCATGGAAAGGGACGAGTGGGCATTCAGAGAACAGGTACCTCCTTCTCGATTAAAAATCTGCTCAGTCATACCGGGTGGTTCGAAAGTCTGAAAACGGTGAATTTATTCGGAATTCTGATACTGGTGTCTGTAGTTATTCCGCCCAAGAAATCAAATGGGCACAACAATGTGTTGGGCCTCATATGAAATATAACTTTGAAATTTCAAATGCAAACCCATCTTTTTTACTACTACTTCATCAGAATTGGTTGAAACCAAACATTTTTTTGTCCATATTTGACCCCTATGCAGCTTTTTTTTCAAATATCCGTAGGCGCTCTTTCAGATCAGGATGTGAAAATTCATTTACTAGGATCCTTGGTAATTTTTCTCGTGAATCGATAGAGCCTATCAGATTTTGGGTAAAAATGGCCTTATACGCTGTTATTTCATTATCTATGGATATTTTAAAGTGAAATTTTAGGGTCATTCACAACAAAGTTCATACGTATTACGTCTATTCAGGGTGGGCCATCCATAACTTTCCACCCCGAATTTTGAGCTTTGGGATGGTGTAATAAATGGGGAAATTGGTAATTTCTTCATTTAACAATTCAATACTGAAACCTCTTAATACGACACTGTATCCGAGGAATGCATATCGGGTCCACAGCTACGTTATCATTTCGGAGCTACCCTTCAATCATCACACACAAAAACAAATCCGGTCACAGCCCTGTTGTTTATTTAACTATACGAGACGCATAGAACGGTCGTTTTCGAATGGTTTATTTTAAATAAAAATTGGGAATTTATTAGAGTTCATGATCTTCAAGCTCATGAAAATTAACACTTAAGAAAAACATACGACGGTATTATTTATTATTATGGGCCAAAAAGAATATTTAGAACCGTGGGACTTGAAAAGGCCAACTGGCATCATTTTTGGATACTCCTGCAAAGACGAAGAACCTTTAAAAAAAGAATCTTATTGGTCAATAGGAGGGTAAAAACAAAGATTTTTTCCTGGAAGGAGGTAATTTTTGGATAAGGTACCGCCCAAAAGGTGGAGAAAAAAATTAATATTCGGTGTTACAATTATCGAAATTAGTCAGTAGTGTCTGGAGATAAGAACAGAAAAGGTTCTTCGACGTGCTCGTAGAGTTCGGCTTGCTCGGTTTATTTTTGGAGGTGAAATAGGAAATTCCACAGTTAGTTTTTAAGTCTCAAGCGGAGACTTGTAGATTTCTTGAGAGTGATAGGTAAAGTGTTAGGTCTTAAACGAAGACGTGTTTTGTATTTAGCCATTCGGGAAATAGTAGTGAAAAGGGTTAAGTAAAGTGGAATTTCGTATTTTAAAGTCACATACTCGTCGGAATATCGCGAAGCCGAAACGGAAGCGCGTTTAGAGAAAACGGTGTACGGAAGTTGGGCAACGAGAAAGGATAGCTTTGTGGATTTAGTGGAGAAAAGCAGATTATTAAAAAGAGTAAAACGGTCAGATTTTTTCGATTTGCATGAGTAATTTCGAGATTCAAGTTGTGAGCAGTCCAGAGTCCTGAATCCTCCCAAGAATAAGTTTTTGTTATTTTTAGGTATAATAGTAAAGTAAGAAAATCAGTTGTTGTTAGTTATCGAATTAATCAATTTCAAGTGAATGATTGTGATTTGGACACAAAACTTTTGAAAACTTATTTTTTTTTCTTTTTTGTTATTATATTATCGAAAATAAGTCAGATTCGTTTTATTTTGATTAGGTACTAGAGAATCCCCTGGAAAAATTATCCAACACATAAAGTCTCGTTCTTCGTGCAACGAGCCGATACCCACAAATTATATATTTTTATTTTTTTAAATCTCTAAATTAATGATAATCCACCTTCTAATCAAATTTTGATATCCATTTGTTCTCCTTAGGAAATCCACGAAATTCAAGAGCTCCGCATGAAGTTGCTCGAGGAAATGCTGTCGGAGCTGCATCGCAAAGCCAAGGAGAGGAACGAGATGAAACTGCGGAACATAGCCGAGATCAAGAAAACGGAAACGGACGCCAAGATCCGGAAGTTGCGGAAAAAAACCGAGCGAGGTCAGTTCGGGAAGAGTGGAAAGACGAGTGATCGATGCCTGTTTTTTCAGAACTCAGGAAGTTGGAACTGAAGCACAGAGGAGTGAAGACGAAGTACCACGCCACGGACGTGGTGGAAGAGCATGCGCATCCGAAGTCGGAGCTTTATGCACCGTTGATGAGGCACGGGGAGCATCCGATGAGGTGGCACATGGTCATGGACGAGAGGCTCAAATATTACAAAGCTCAGTTCATAGGTATTTCAAGGTTTTACCATTTATACTGCTCTGAATGCTTAAGACTGTTTCAAAAGTGATATTGAGAGTCTTTCGGGCTTATTGGCTGTGATCTATTGAATGATTCCATCTGAAGTTTCGCCCATATCTGCGGTAGGTAGGCATCTTCAGTGGATTCTTCCTTTAAGATTCTAATACTACCAACAGGAACGGGCCCAAGGGGGGGGATGATCCCCCCCCAAAGTTGAACGAAGTTGGCAAATTTTCGAAGCAGTCGAAGGATTTTCAAAGGAGTTGGAAAAATTTCAAACCGGTTGGAAAAATTTCGAAGTAGTTGGAAAAAATTTTAAAAGGGTTGAAAAAAATTCAAAACAGTTGGAAAAAATTCCAAAGCAGTTGTGAAAAATTCAAATCAGTTGGTAAAATTTCAAATCAGTTGGTAAAATTTCGAAGCAGTTGAAATAAATTATTCCGAGAGAGTTGTGAAATGCGAAAGAATCTGAATAAGAAAAAACAAGTTTGCAATCAGTACTTGACAATATATGTATAGCCGGCAATAAATGGTATTCAACCCAATATTTTCACCATCTAGTGTTGGAAGAGATGCGGCCTCAAGAAGTAGGTACCTAGTTGTAAATTTTTCAGTTACGTCGCATGGACTGTGTCATAAAAAAACCATCTGGTATCATAAATTTAAGATGCTACTTTCAGATAAGCAGAATCATCTTTAGGTACGCTTTTCGTACTTTATGTTATAATTTTGCGAATAAACAATATGTGTAAATAAATTTAAATAATGAACCAAAAAGATTGAAAGTAAAGTTTGAGTTATGTGGTGCCTTAACAAAAATTACAAAAGAAATTTTATGAACAGAAAATGCACGACGGACAACAAGTGTGATAGAAAATTATAGGTAGTGATCACAGAATATCGGAAGTCTTAACAAAAATCGTTCAAAACACTAAATATATATCCTCAATTCCAAACACTAATTGCAATGAAAGCTGTAATGAATTCGAAATCGCCAACTCAAATTAGGAAATTTTGTTCAAAATTGTTTCTCCAAAATGACTGATTCAGGTCAAAACCGTTTCTTTACATTCGGAATCTGTTTTTTTTTAAGAAGTATCTTGATTTATGACACACACTTCGACACACATTTTCTGTTTCATTCCCTAATTATGTTGCTTTTTTTATTTCATGGATTCTGTAAGCAAAAGTGGAAGGCTCATTTTTCATCATACGAAATATATTTTCTGAAATTTTTGTTCCTTATATTCTGGGAAATAGACCCATGTTAGGAATTAGCAGATTCAATATCATGAATTTCATCAAAGTGGTAAGTAATTAACTTTGATTTTTTATCTACCCAACATTCAATCATGTATATTTCTTTATTTTATGGAATCTGTTTTTTTTTCTGAAAAATATCTTGTTTTATGATGTTTGAAGTTTGAGATACATCAAAGAATGAAACTGAACTAAATTGAAGAATGAAATAAAAAGTGTTACTCGAAGTTTCAAACATACTTCAAGGTACTCGTTATAAAAAAAATGATTCCATTGAATAAATAAACTCACATTGTTGAATATTGGGTATGTAATTGGAAAATCAACGTTAATTTCACATCACTTTATCTTTCATATTTACTCCATTCACAGAATGAGAAGAATATATTTTTCTGAAAAAATATTTTCTCGGATTAGAATGAGCCGTGCCTTCACTCCCAGTTTCCATGAAATAAAGAAAAGCTACAAAACTGAAGAAACAAACAAGTAGTGTTATTCAAAGTTTCAAGCAACATCAAGATATCTGTTCATGAAAAAAACAAACTCCATAAAATCCACTTAATTGAATGTTCGGTAGATGGAAAAAAGTTAATTACTCCTCACTCTGATGCAATTCATCTTTTTGAATTTTTTTTATCGAAACAAATATTATACCATAATATGTATAGCGGTTTCCTGTTAATTCAGTGTTCAGTTGGAAAATTTTCGATGGATTTCCCCCTCCGAAAATTTGGCTTCGGCCCGTCCCTGACTACTGAAGAATTTCTTGTTCTGTAGTCTGGTTCTATGGTGGTGGCAATTTTTGGCCCATCGCTTAAACTCTGTATCGGTTCTACAGCAGCGCTCGAGGTCATACTTGATTTGCCCCCCCTAGACTTGTATGTAAGGAAATGTAGCCTGCTGAAAGCCATCAAAATATCCCTCAAGGGGAACCTCCTACCCGGAAACTGGATTGGACATATGAGGATACTGAATCAGCTAGACTCAAGTCTCTTGGAAAAACCATCAGATGTGATGCCAATCATATACGATTTCGAAATGCATTTCGAAACGGTCATTGGTGATCGTCTTAGTGAAATGAACTTAGTAAATCGTATAGACAAAAAGTCATCCATATGGTACACTGATGGATTGAAAACAGAAAGGGGTACATGCATTGGGGTATGTGGACCTAAATTAAGGATATCCAAGCCCCTTGGAAGTGAACCTTCTGTTTCACAGGTAGAGACACTAGCTGTCTATAACTGCGCTCAAGAGTGCCTTCAAAGGAATCTCGAAGGAGCGCATATATATATTTATCACCACGAACAGTCAGGCTCCTCTGAGAAAACTGGAATCATACAGCCAGGAGGCTGACATGGGAATGCCGTAGTACCATGAAGCAACTGGCCAGAGGCAATAAGGTGACTCTATTATGGATACCAGGACATTGTGGTATTGAAGGAAATGAAATAGCCAACGAACTCGTGAAGAAAGCTTCAAGGCTGAAGCCTGTTGAACCTGAACCTTTCTGTGGGCTGGGAAAAACCCAATACAAGAAAGCGGTCTATCAATGGGAAGCGGCAAACAAAACAACGCTCTGGAGAAATACTCTTGGACTTGCGCAAGCCGAGAGATTGATGGAATTCTCGTCTACCTACACTAGGAAGCTAATAAAGCTGCCACGAGCTGAGCTTCGAGTAATGGTTGGTCTGCTGACGGAACACTGTCGATACAAATATTTTTTGTATCGTATGGGAAAATCAGCAGATGAAACCTGCACGCTATGTGGATCAGAGAATGAAACGGCTGAACACTTGGTATGCAATTGTCAAGAGCTGGCAGAACTAAGAACCATTCACATGGAGAAGTCGGTTCTGGATCCTTATGAGGTAACAGCTAAAGCTCCTAAGGATGTCGTTGGATTCATCAATGCCATTGACGGCGTCCTTGGGATTTAAATGAACGAGTTGGGTAAAGGACCAAAGATCCTTGCGGTCGAAGTTCCCGGAAGGCTGAACGTAGCCACATCTACCCCTGTTCAGAATAAAGTTGTGGTGTTGCAATTTTCAGCCATAGTTCAGAATGCGCGCGAGGAGCTTGGTATTCCACATTTACCGATACCTCCGCACTTACATGATTTGAATTGCATAGAACTTGTGGATATGCTCCAAAGAAGATTAGATAATCATCAACCTACCTCAGAATCCTTAAATGATCTGAGAGAGCTTCTGCCCCGTTTATGAAACCAAATTCCCCAAGAAATGTTCAACAACCTCGTGTGTAGTATGCAAAAAAGATGTCAAGCTGTTGTTGACGCCCGTGGAGGCCATACATTGTATTGATAGTCTTAAAATGCTTGAATTCTCTGGGAATCAAATTTCGTTATTTTACTCGATTTTTTTTAACGACCCTGTATACGCTACAGACCTACAGGCTAAAATTGATTCTATTTCCTGCAACTTGAAATCATATTAATTTGAATTTTCATCACGAAATCTCATTTAAACTATATTTTTTTGCAATTTGCGTCAATATCCCTACCTCATGTGGAGCATTTTATCTTGAAAACCACATGGAATTAAGAAAAAAAAATGCATCGGCCAAAAGCAGCAAAACCTAGCACAATTTAGCACAACAAAAAAATTCAAAAATTCAAAACTGATGTACCAAGTTCACACACATAACCAGTTTTCTTAATTGGACCAATTATTTCATTTTGAATAGTTTTTTTTGCTATCCTTCTGAAAAGTTATCAGCCTGTTTTGTGAGATAAACGGATTCATAACAAGGTTAGAATAATTTTTTTGCTCATAATTGCATCAACCTGCTATTTTGGTCTACTTATACTGTAGTTGCGAGACAGATCTAAGGGAGGCTTAAAGACCATGACCTAGAAGTGCAATGCAAATGCAACCCCTGATCTTGAACCCCTTGGTCTTCCTCAGGGTGTCACTCCTTCTCGTTGATTATTATTTTTATTTATCTCAGCATATTTTCTCATCAAATAATGTAAATTATTGTGAAATATTCACAATTTCCACAATTATTTTTGTTTGGGGTGAACTCAGCACTCAATTATAGTTCTTAACGTACTTTTACCGTTCACAGTACCCATCCCATCTGCTAAGCGTAAGCAGATTTGCTGTTTCTCATACAGCTATCGTAGACAGTATCTACTTTAAACAATCCGTTATCAAAAGCCCTCAAATTCCGAACTTTTCTGAAGTGTTTAACAATTAACTCGAAATATGATAATTTTCATATAGGCGTTGAAGAATTCAGCACGCTCCCGAGGTGGATCAACAAAGCAACCATCCTGAAGGACGATTACAACACCGCCAAACTACCAGGCACCCAGATATGCATGAGGGAGACCAAATGGACCACGCCAGTTCTGAAGAAGCTGCACGAGGAGCTGAAGAGTGTGTCACTTGATGAAAAAGAAGGTTCTCCTCATTCTTTACGACTTAATTTTCAGATCTACGCAAGACGACGAAGAGGAGATGCACTCTAAGAGTGAGGATCGACAGGTCGATCTCCGAGGCTTCCACACCGGAAACGGATGATCTTCCGGACATGGAGGAAGATAAATATCAAGCCTTGATTACGCTGCAGAGTGTATTGAAGGGACGTGCATCGCAAATGTTGGTAAGCTACATCAGGACATCCTATTATTTTCAATTTATTCAGTCAGCATTCTTTTTTTGGTCCTATTCCAATGCTTTTGTGGGAGACACTCCTTATTAACAAGTATAATATCGTTTCAAATTATTAAGTTTCAGTTAGTCCTCTATTAAACGGTCTCAGAATATGACATTTTCATCTTTCTTTAGATTATTAACCGGTGTACAACTTAGCTTCCGCCGTTTAGTCAAGAAATTCGAGGCTTTATTGTAAAAAACTGGTTGTAAATTTATGATTCAAAGTATTGTCCACCGCTGGCCACTACTTTCTCCCATCTTTCGGACAGCACACGAATCCCGCGTTGAAAAAACTGGTAATCTTTTGAATCGATCTACGAATCGATCGAATTTTCCAGTTCTTCATAAGACCGGAAGTTCTGGTCAGCCAGGCCGTGTGCAATTGATCGAATCAAGTGATAGTGTAATAGAACATTCCTTATATGAGATTTGTCATTTTTGTAATACAAAGTGACTTTGTTCATGCGGGTAGTCGAAATGTTAAGGTGGTTGACGATGAGAGCGGCTTCACGTTAACCTAACAACAAAATTTGGCTCTATCTACCTCGGAGAGAGTGTGGGTGAGGCCTTCTGCAAAAGAGTAGGACTTAGTGTTATTTTTCTCGTAGAGAGTTTTCAGATTCTATGGATAATTGAAACCAGTGAAATAACTTACATAAAAATCTATTTTCCAAAAAACAACAAAATCAAAAAAATAATAAAATAACTAATTGTTCCATACGTATGTGCCACAGACTGTCTAACACAATTTTATAAAAAAATATATATATATATATATATATATATAAGTTCACTTTTCACTGGATTATCTAATCATCGAAAATCCAAAATAACATAATAATAAGAAAATATGATGTGAGGTGATAAGAGGTGAGAGATTACAAGACTTTTGGACTCAAACTATCCTCATGAATTCAAAGTGAAAAGATCTGACCCTTTTGATTTTCCTCGTAGAAATAATCCAAGTTCTCTGAAATAACCACTCCCGAAACGCTTCAGTCCCGTTTTGTAACAACTACCGTAATTTCCGATCGCGCTTCCCGACTCAAAAATCCTAACTGAATAACAGGAAAAGTTCCCCTATTTCAAAAATCTACTACAGTAGAACCTCGATTATCCGAGCTATTGTGGACCGAGCCGACCTCGGATAATCGAAAACTCGGATAATGCGGATTTTATTGAATAACTCTGAAATAATAAGATATTTTTAATCCAATTTAGTTTAATTCACTAGTTCTGACGAAAAAGAACCTGAATACTAATTTCCACAGGAAATTAATTGTGTCATTCATTGAGACAAATAAAATCCTCCTGTCAGAGTGGAATGAAACTGTAGTATTCGTTTACAACAGATATGAAATCACCCATCCCGCGTTTGGAGTGGTATTTATTCGATTCGACACTTCGCATACCATACGTTGTGCTCTATATTCCCACCCAACCGAATCTGTCGGCCCATCCTTTTATTCCATATCACTTCTCTCTGAGGTTTTGATTCTGCCACTGTTCCACTCGAATAGGCCCTGTTCGAATTTACTATAGAAACTGTGGTGTTTCCAATTGTGTTTTCCCGATCTGAATACCTGTTCTGCCCATGATCAAAAAGGATGGTTAATTCATGTTTGGTGTCGTAGATTTATGAGGGCAGAGACAAATGCCGCGAATTGATAAAGGAGCTGAAATACAGCACAGGTCTTCTGGAAGAACAAAGGGAAGAAATTGGGGAAACGAGAAAGAAGATCAAGCATCAGCAAAGGGAGGAGGCCATACAACGCAACAGGGTAAAAAATTGCAACCTGAAATCATGAGAGTGATACTAATTGTTTCCATTCAGATCGCGAAACTGCAGAAATCCCTGAACAAACTAGAGGGCAGTGTCGTCGGGTCTTTACTGGACTTCTTGAATAAGGAACTGAGGCGTCTACTTGACGAGAGAAGAGCCCACGCCATCTGTTTCTTGAATGAGAGGGAGAGGAATGATAGGGAGGCCGCAGAGGCTGGAAGGTAAGTGCAATCTTGATATATAAAACCAAGTCGGCCATATTGTTGGTTACTCAAGATTGGATGAACTGTTTGTTATGAAAAATTTTTTGTTAGAGTCTTCTTCGGCAGTGATAATATAAAATACCGTGAAACCCTGAAAAAATTGATGAAATGGAAAAAAATAGGAAATAATTTTCTTTCTTGTGAATAACGCCAGTAGGTGTCGCTACGGTTAATAGCGTTTTCGTGAAGGTACTATAATTATATTTGATATTAATTCGGTGAACTACATTTTTTAATAATTTTAACGCATCTGAGTCCATGTGTTATTACACCTACCTTTCTTCCGAACACTACGAAAAATTGAACAAATCCCCATTCTAATATAAACAATTACTGTGTATTTTGAGTTGCCTTATACCTACGTGCCGATTCACAATGGACAATCAGCAATCTGCCCTATGTATTCTTGCATTCTCGGGAAAAAAAAACTAAAAATGTTGTTCATCACAAGGTTCTACAATGAAGGAATTGTTATATATAATAAAAGTTACCTCTTTACCTCTTAAATAAAGAGAATTCTTTTGATGTATGAACAATGAGGTACAGGGTGATTGTTTATATTTTACTCAATAGCTATCTCAGTTAATGTTGGTCGTACAAAAAAGTTTGAATGGGCATAAAGGCATCGAAAACCTGAAAATTTGTTGTGAACTATTGTTTTTCAAATGGTACACCCTGTATTTTATTTTTCTAATCGGTAGAGCTCTACCTTCTGATTTCGAATATGTATACTTTATTGAGGTTAATTTCGGCAGTGCTTGAAAAATATAGATAGTTTCTTCTAAATTTAAGGCAGCTGTGGAATGCCACACGATAACGATGCGATTAGAAAAATAAAATACTGGGTGTACCATTTAAAAAACAATAGTCCATTACAAATTTTCAGATTTTCGATGCCTTTATGAATTTCTTAGTACCGAATTCTGAATTCCCATAAAAAATACTTCAAATTTGCCCATTCAAACGTTTTTGTACGACCAATATTAACTCAATAGCTATGAGTAAAATATAAACAATCACCCTGTACATACCTATTTCAATGCAATTAAATTTTTTGTATATTTTGTACTTTTGTATTTCATCTAATATATTTCCTTTTTTAAAAAAACCAATGTTTAGTATATAAAACTTTATTCATCTCTAATGCTAAACAAAGTTCGACGGGTCAGCTAGCTTATCTAATTGCCAATTGCCACAATTGGTCCCACCACCAGATCCCTTACGATCTTTAGTTTCTGGGATAGGAAATGATTCTAAACACTTCTTGGCCAACATCCATAAATATAACAGCTTCCAGACGACATCGTTTGGCACAACACATATTTTACAGGACACTTTTATGTCCACTTTCAAGGTATTATAACATAATAGTTTATTATAATATTAAAGTTGCTTTTTTATTTATCGATTGAGGCAGTACAAAGTCTGCCGTATCAGCTAGTTGTATAATTATTTCTTTCTTGTAAATACAAAGTTTTCGTTTTCATGAGCCTAGAGCCTAATCGTATCGTCCAGATAATAATAATAATAATAATAATAATAATTTTATTCGTCCTTTCAGATATCACAAAGATACATAGGATATGTCAAGATAACAATAAAGTACATAATTATACAGACACAAGCACTTATAATAACAAAATATTAAACAAGTTTATTTGAAAAAAATTCAGCAGTGCTATAGAGGCTTCGAGAAAATAGTAATTCCTTAGTATTAACCTTGAACTGCCTCAAATTCATATTGTTGAATCTATCAGGTAAGTGATTGAAGAATGAGATACCCGCGAGAGTTGGCGTAGATTCGAATTTAGAGGTGAAATGTCTGGGAACGCTGATCGTATTAGTATGCCTGGTATTGTAGCTATGAAAATCTGAGCACCTCCTGAGATTGTGCAAGTTTGAACGCACATATAAAAGACAATTCAATATATATATGGAGGGAAGCGTAAGAATTTTGAAATTTTTGAAGATTTCCCTGCAAGAATCTCTAGGCCGTAGATTGAATATCAGACGTATAATTCTCTTCTGCATTATGAATACTCTTTCGATCTCCGCTGATGCACCCCATAGGATTATATTGTAAGTGAGATGACTATAAACTAAGGAGTAGTAGACATTTAAAAGAGCATTTGTTGGCAGCTTTCCCTTCAAACGATGAATGGCATAGTACGACTTGCTCAGAGTTTTACAAAGATATTCAACGTGGAAGCCCCATCTCAAGAACATGTCAACATGAAGTCCCAAGAACTTGACACACTCAACTGCTTCGAAGGATTGACCCGCAACGTCCAACACCAGTGGAGAGGATTGAATGTTCTTTCTATATTGAAATTTGATAATTTGAGTCTTATTAAGGTTGATCATAAGAGAGTTCAATCTACACCATGAAATGAATCGTCGGATAAGTTCCTCGCAGGTTATTCTTAGCTCGTCCACATCCCTAGATCGGATAGCTAAAGAAGTATCATCTGCGAATAAAATAATGATTATTGCAGTTAAGTGATCCGGTAGATCGTTAATAAACAATAAAAATAGAAGTGGACCTAACACTGATCCTTGAGGGACACCAATCTTGTTAAAATATTTTCTTGAATTACAATTGTTATGATTCACATATAAATTACGATCCGACAGGTAACTTCGTATCCACTCTAGAAATATACCCCGGAAACCCATTTGATAAAGTTTGTCCACGATGAATTGGTGCTGCAGACAGTCGAAAGCTCTAGAAAGGTCGAAAAAAATGCCCACGACGTGATAAGACTCATCCAAAGAGCTATGAACAAACTCAATAAATTCAGAACAAGCGGTTTGAGTTGACCTACCTGCCCGAAAGCCATGTTGACTATTAGATAACATTGAGAACTTCATGAGGAAATCACTCATTCGCTGATAAACAATCCTCTCAAACACTTTAGATACCTGGCTCAAAATAGAAATAGGGCGATAGTTCGCAATGTCGTTAGTAGGACCTTTCTTGTGCACTGGTATTACCTTTGCAAGTTTCAAAATTGAAGGGAAACAGCCTGAAGTAACTGAATCATTGATGAGAAAAGCCAAGTGCTCAGCTATGAGAGGACCTATTGTCTTGAGCATCTTAGCAGAGATTGCATCAGGGCCTACGCCACCACTATTTTTCAAGCACTTTATCACAGTTAAGACCTCATCTTGTACTACTGGGAAAAAGAAGAAATTGGGATCTGATAATTTTTGTATGGTACATGAAGTCGAAATAGTTGTTCCATAGTACTTCAACAGGGACTGCTCATTGACTTCAGTAAAATATCTTCCGAAAACCTCGACCACTGCCTCCGGACAAGAAATCAACTCACCATCCATATTGAGAGAAACTGGCGTACCACGATCATTGAGATGGTCGTTAGCTATTTTCCAGACTGTTCGATTGACATTTGCGGATCTTGTCAGAAGATTCGTGTAGTAATCTAATTTAATATAATTCAGCAATTGATGATATTGATATTTGGCACATTTATATTTGTCACGCACAATTAATGAATTAGAGTTTTGAACAAGCCAGTGCAGGTTTCTTAAGTTATCCCTAGCACTAACCACTTTTTCATTGATCCATCTCGGCTGACGATCATTACGAAGCGTGCGAATCTTCAAAGGACAAGAAGCATCCACCAATGAACCCACAATGCCGAAAAAAGTCCCGAAATTCTCCTCAACAGACAGACCACGATAGATACCCCCGAAGTCAGCGCCCGAGACAAGCGAAAAGAGATGATTCAAGTTATCATCTGAGACAGTCCTAGATACGAAGGTTTTGTCGTTGGTAGTCTTCACAGATCTGTCTATGGAGTAATCGAGAATGAGAGCCCTGTGATCACTGATATTTGGTTCACCAACAAAAAACCTGACTCTGTCTCGACATCCATTAGTCACAACATAATCAACCTTACTGGTTGTAGTGAATCCATGCTTATTGGTAAATATTCTGGTAGGCTCACAAGAGAAAACATGTAAATTATAGCTAATGAATAAGTCGTCTAACAATTTTTTTTTGTAATCATTCAAGAGAAGATAATTTATGTTGAAATCACCACATAAGAATAGAACTTTTGAGACTGTACTACAGTAGTTCAAGACATATTCCAGAACATTTATGAAAATCGTAATATCACCTGATGGAGGTCTATAAACACTCAGCACACAGTAAGTGATCACACCCATCTTAACCTTGACACCGCATACTTCACAGTGCATTTCCACTGAGAATTTGCTAATATTCAGAGGGTGAACATCGAAGTGGCACCTGACAAAAACCGCACATCCGCCATGTTCACGCATAGGTCTGCAATATTCAGCAGCTAGACGATAACCAGCCAGGTTCATGAACTGGATTCTCTCAGGAGAACACCAATGCTCCACAATGCTGATGAAATCGGGTTTGATCGAACTGAGGGAGACTTCAATAATACTGAGTTTATTTACCATGCTTTGGGTATTCAGTTGTAAAATCCTCAATTTATCTGCTGATGCATTGAATAAATATTCGTTATTCAGGCTTTCTGGAGATTGAGCTACGTGATCGCAGAAAAAACTTGTTTATTAATATCCCTGTTGGCCAAAGTGAAGATTTCATTACATGGGATTCAAATTCAGTTGGAAATGATAGCTTGAATGATGAGTAAATGTCGGGTTGTTTAGAATTCAGTTTTTCAATCACCAAGTTAGGAATCATACCATCCAGAAAAGCATTCAACTGTTCAGGAGTTGTTGCAGGACTGAGTCTCGATAAGTGGACATGAGACAGTTGTTTTTTCGGGACACTGGCAAGAGCCGTCGAGTTGGATGAACCAACTATGGGTCTTTGTCTCATTTTGGATTTCGCAGTTCCGTTATTAACTTTGATGTTATGTGTTGAATCAGTTGAATTCGCTCTAGAATTGACTTTCTTCTTTTTCTCCACAATTTTCCAGCCCTCCGAATCCTCCTGGTGTAGATCAGCAACAGCATTCCTTGAAGTTTTCGGGATACTCACATCCGGAACACCTGTAGACACATCATTCGAAAGAGGTGAAACATCCGCATGTGAACTCGTCGCATTATCATCGGTTAGATTAACCGTATCAGGGGAATTCCGAGCAGATGGCTTGATAACTGCATCGCTTTTTTTGGGTTGTTTCAGCTTATGAATTTCGTTGATGAGTGTCGATATTTGTTTATTTTGGTGTTTTATAATGTTCTTCAATTCGGAAATTTCGGAACGCAATGGTGTCACCAATTTTTCAAGAATATCCTGAATGGAAATTAAAAGTGGATCTTCACCTTTGCTTGCGGAAGCCTGGCTACACGGAACGACATTCGAATTGCCTGCGATACTACAGTTCTCACAAATCCAATTCGTAATATTTCCACCATCGCGTAGTTCACTTAGATCATCAATATTGATGTTTAGGCACTTGATATGTAAAGTATTCTCGCAACTATTGCACTTGATAGTTTCATCATTTCTATTAATTTTACTCGAACAACGGGAGCAAATCAGTCCACGTACGAACGACATGTCTACGACATAAACCTTGTATATAATGTAGATGTATGATATTCTCAGATTTCGAACCGAAAACGATCCCAAAGGATGTTGGTGATACTGTGGAAAAATTTGTGATTCAATTTGATTCGGTCGGAATTTTAAAAGCTGTTGTAAAGTTTGTACATATCAAAAGTTGAAGATCTCTTGAATAGGGCAGGTCCTAAGATTCAAATTATGAATAACGGATATCGGATAGAGGCCAGAAATCGGACAATTGACCATTGGATTATTTCCTCTACAGCAGTAATGGACTATGGAGTATTTTATTTAATCCTGTGCCAAAATTTAGGAGTGTTGTCAATGAATTTCAAATTTCAAGTAACAAATGCGCGACTCCTGATGTCGGGTCAATTTTTTTCATTTCTCTTCTTTCCTCAGGCGACAACAAGAATTACGGAGGAGGAGAGAACACGACGAGATGTTTAAACAAATGGTGAAAGTGCATCAGGACACCGTGGATCTCTACCTTCAGGATATAATCACAGAAGGGATGGAATTCGCGTCGAGCGATGAGGCCTCCTTCTATATACAGAAATTGACGAATAAAATCGAGCATAATATGGCTGAGCAACTGGAGAGGTAAAGGGATTCTGATTAGACTCAACCTCAATTTAATGTACGGTATTGTTAGTTTTGGGAGGTCGGTTGATCTGGATTTCATAGACCAAACCTGCTGCGCATAATTATATATAGTATACATGGCGTCCCACTGAGAGTGCCCATAAGAAGTTTATGGAGAAATAATTATTCGATCAATCTCAAATTTTGTTTGGGTATATAAGCCAGGTAGACCTTCTTTTATGATATATATTCAAATATAAATCATTTCCGCTTTCACCGGAAGTGGTATCAACTTTCTTATTTCAAATGGAACATAATATGACTTTTTCGGATAGATGTTCGAATGCCACATTAATTTATGTATCATTTCCTATAGTTGTTGATATACCTAAACTTATTTCATTGTTCAAAGAAAATGACAACTAGTTTTCTCCTGCTCATAATGAAAATAACGAGTTATTTTTCGGAAAATATGACATACGTATAGAAAGCTTAAATTGTAATGCAAAACTTATAAAACAAGTCATGAAACTTCCCGAACTTTTATTCAGATATATCAGAAGAGAAAATTGAATCATAACACATTTTGAAAATTTCGTCCACCTACTTCCAAACACTTTTCGCACCTTCTCAATATTTCTTGGTTGGTGGATTTCCTTATTCATTCTGAAACAGAATTCTGCCAATACATTGCACGATAAATTCTTCAGTTGGAACAAATCTGGATTATTTTGCAATAAAGTCATACTGATTCTTATGAAAGGGTGAACATAGATCATAATTGATACCTCACATATTATGATATGCTCGTTGCTAACAGTTATTTCTGGATATCTCGAAAATGGTACATTTTAGATATAGGGAACCCTTAAAAGACTCTACTTATTTCTTCCTCACAAATTGAAATGGGAGTGAAAAAATACGGTTTCCATTTGGAAAAATCGAATTTCTGCCTTTTTTGGAATTCAAACTCTGACACTCTAACAGTTTTTCCTGGATACCTCGAAAATGTTACATTTTGGATATAAGGAATCCTCAATAAACTCTACCTATTTTTACCTCACAAATTAATATTTTAGTGAAAAAATATGGTTTCCATTTGAAAAAATCGAGTTTTTGGCTTTTCTTGAATTTCAACTTTGACACTCTCATTTTACTTCTCAGTATATCAAAATGTTATTTTCTCTACAGAGTTATGTTGAATATCTTGTCAGTAACCCATTTCAAAAAACAGATCTGAGATTGTGCGTTGCGCTTTCATTGAATTCTCAGTGTTCTACAAACCTCCATTTGTAAATTTTTTCGAAAAACAGTGAATAACTCGAAAACGGCTCTAGATGGCTATAGGGAATGATACATAAAATTAATGTGGCATTCAAAGATCTATCGCAAAAAGTCATAATATACAGGGTGTTCCATTTGAAATAAGAAGGTTGATACCACTTCCGGTGAAAGCGGAAGTCATTGATATTCAAAAATATATCATAGATGAAGGTCTTCTTGGCTTATATCTTCACACAAAATTTGGAAATGATCGAATCATTATTTCTCCATAAACTCCTAATGGGAACTCCCGATGGGACACCCTATATAACTATAGGTTTTACAATGATGTTATTTTTGGGTTACAAGCCCAATTCCTGCCGTATAGATCAAGTAGAAGTATTTCGTCAGGGCGTAATATTTTTTGGGAAACTTTTGATATCAAGAATACGAAATTTTGTATAGGTTTTAACAAAAATAATTGTCGCATGTCTGGATCAAAAACACTGGACCCTCACATGGTTGAGAAATAACTCCTTTATTCCAAAACAAACCCTTTTTCTGCAGGTCGATAGAAGTCAGCGAACAGGAAGAGACCATAGCGGACTTGGTCCATCATTTCGTTCTGCCGGAAGTGCAAAAACAAATGGTAAGAGACAGGATCAAACAGAAACAAACGGAAAAGTTGAAGAGGATCAGCGACACTCTGATGGATGATCTGGTGGAAACGCTCCCTGTACCCAAAGGTAAGAGTCCATTCTGCCAACGAAATAACTCTTAGAATGTAAAGATACCGATGCTACAATAAGAAACAAAAAATAATTGGAATGTGATTGTTATCTGCGGTAGTTATTCCTGATGAAAAATGCTCATTACAGCATAGTTTTCTAACGAATATTTATAGAGATATAATAAATTTAAGAAAACGAATTTGAGCAAGAAATTATTAAATCTACACGAAAACGCTTCGTCACTTGCTACCAGGATGTTATTGAAGAGGAGGCGCGTGGCGCGTTCGACCTACAATCATTTAGATTTGAAAGAAGAATCGTGAGAGTGACTGAATCGATGACATAAAAAATTGTAGAGTTTTTTTTCAGGAAGGTTCCGCTTATATTTCGATAGCTTGAGTTTGTTTTTAGTTTTCTTCATTGTGAGATTTTTGGATACATGCTTATTAATTTTTTATATTAAATATTTCTTGTAATTACTTTTCGATTTCAATTTTCTTAGTGAATTATTTTGATTTTCTGTTCTCACTTGTATCTGATGCTCATAATCTCTATATATTATGGCACCGAATAGAAAAATATAGTTCAACATAGTAGCGTTTCAAATTGGAATTAAATACCGTCAACGACAATAAAAACACATACCTATTCCGAAAGCATCTCCAGCATCCAAGGCAGCTCCAGTGGCTTGCCAATGGATATGCCTTCGAGAAAAAATTTTTTCTAATGTTTTTTTTTTGACGTAATGAGCGATAAGGGAACTCCTATTGTTTTAGTTGATTTCTAATGTTACATAGATTGTGAAAAATCTTAATGTGGATCAAATAAACATTATTATTATTATCTAAATTTTGCTTTTCATTCAAGTTCATCTGGTATTCGCTTCAAACTTCCGTTTATTGCAGATGACGTTGGGCCTGAAGATGATATGCCACCTACTGGATTCAACTTCAAATACCAAACAGAAGGAGGTTCGTAAACTTCTGCATACATTGATTATAACGGATAAATTTCATCTAGTATATCTGGACCAACGATCGAATTTTCATAATATCTTGTAGGAAAATATGGTCAATATCATGTTGCGAATTGTATGCTTCCTTGTTGATTTTTTTAAAGAAATTATGGCGCGAAAAACCGAAGAACGCACATTCTGTAATTCTGTATAAAGCGAGTCAAAACTCTAGACGAAATATACTACTCCACAAGAGTTAGGGATATCGTATTCAATCAAGTATATTATCTTCGAGAAAATCGCTGTAAAATCATTTAAAACTCAACAACAACTTGAATCGATCCAATAAAAATCAGTAAGAGACATTTCGTCAATCTGGTCGCCTTTTTTCTGAAGTTTGGTTCTTTGCATTGACTTCATGAATGTTCTTATTTTGAAATTGAGTCAGTTTATCAACGGCTTCGATTGTCCTCACTCAGGTTGTTGTAGCGGAAAGGCTTTAAGTTAGCCAAAGTGTGATATCTCGACTTTGGAGTAGGTTCTGTGTTGAAAAGACCAAGGCTTGGTGGTCGACGAAAAACAACACCTGCTCAGGGTCGTTTCATCACCGTTTCGGCGAGGAGAAAGCCTACATCTACGTGTAAAATACTGCGGAATACTCTTCAAAATGCAGATGGGGTCCAAGTTTCCATCGAAACCATCAGACGACGTTTAAGAGAGGCGAATCTAGGTTCTAGACGTCCATTAAGAGGAGTTCCATTAACACGTGTCCATAAGCGTCAGACTGGAATGAGCAAGGCAACATATCAATTGGAACGATCAATGGCAAATTTTCACGCTGCTATTGGTGAAACTTTGCAATTTCTAGAAGATAACGCTAAACTGTACCGTGCAGTCATAGTTGAGAATGCGAGCGAGGAGCTTGGTATTCCACACATTCACTAATACCTCCGCACTCACCAGATTTGAATTGCATAGAACATGCATGGGATATGCTCCAAAGAAGATTAGATAATCATCAACCTATCCCAGAATCCTTAAATGATTGGTTTTTGGAACCAAATTCTTCAAGAAATGTTCAACAACCTCGTGTCTAGTATGCAAAGAAGATTTCATGCTGTTATTGATGCCCGTGGAGGCCATACATTGTATTGATAGTCTCAAAATGCTTGAATTCGCTGCAGACCTACAGGCTAAAATTAATTTTATTTCCTGCATATTTTTTTGCAATATCCCTAGCTCATGTGGGGCAGTTTGATTAAAAGCCGTAAACAGGCTGATATTCGTGATAAAACGTAAAAGAATTAATTTTCAACTTTATTACATAATAAAATCACAGAAATAATTTAATCAATGGTTCACAACTTAGACAAAAGAAAAAGGAGACGCGGCATAGCCAGCAAAATAGTGAAGCCAACATCCCAACGTGCAAAAATGAAATGGACGATTGTATTACTACGTACGCCAATATTTGTACGACGTTGTCAGGTTTTCGGAGTTTACTGATATATTAATATCGAATCGTTCGAAGGAGCAGTTGAGATTACAATTATTCCTTTACTATTGTATTTTTAAACGTACGAAATGGGTAAAAGTTTGATGAAATTTTGAGAATTTCAATTTTTACACACAACTGTTCAAGATCGGACCATAACTGCGTTCACCTTCAACATTGTACCTTTTATTGTAATGCGTATTCCCCCTTACACCCTATACCTGGGTTAACTCATAAAAGCTAGAACATGACCTATTCGAAGCCTTTCCTTTCTCACTTACGAACATAGCTATAAATATAAACAAGGTATAAACTGATTCGAAGGTAGGTTTTTCAAATTCAAGTTGCTTGAAATTATTCATCTCAGCGCTACGTGACAACACCGATTTCCTCCTTTTCATTCATAGTTTTTTCGCAGCCAATCACATTAATTCCCTTCGATTTGAAATTTAATGCTTGATACGTCGTTGCCGCAGCGATTTCATCCAATATCAAGTCCAGATTTTGTCAGTTTTGAGTCAAAATAGTATTTTTCCAAGTTATTCTGAACATTTTGAACAGAAAACATTAATATAATGGTTCGGAAGTGTCAAATATGTGGCAAATTGGACTCCTGCAACCCCAATTTGAGTTTTCACAAGTAAGTTAAAATCCTTTCATATCAGTGGCGTAGATTATTGAATACTTATAATTTCACTTTCAGATTTCCTTCTCATATTGAGAGAAAAAATATATGGCTTTCAATTTTGGACTTACCTCATGCTGTAAACTTGCCACAGACCATGTTTTTATGTTCGGAACATTTCGAGCCCAAAGATTTTGGATTTCGAGTGAATGGTACCAAGTATTTAAAAAATGATGCCAATCCTGTTCCGGTGAAACAATTTATAGGACTTACGTCTTCAAGGTAAGTTTCTGGGAACTTCCAGGCATTTTATTTCAATTTAAGCAGTTTATAGTGAGATTTAAAAAAAAATGTTGAGTACAATCATTATAGAATTGATAACAGTTAGCTGTAATAGGTTTTCTCTATTTCAGTATCGTAATGAGTTCATTACAGTACTGAAAGTAGTGCTGTAATGAAACTCATTACAGCATTGTTTTCAGTTATATTTTTCGTTTTATGGTTGTCAGTACTGACCTCCGATCGAATTGAGTTTCGAATCAAATCAATTCAAATTCCGTGATCTGTCAAATTTCGTATGTCACACCAACTGCCAAGATGCAATACAAAAGTCACTAATCTGAATTTTCATTTGAATTTCGAGAGTATTTCACAAAAATTGACTGAAATAGAGAAAATACCGTCTAATACTCGTTGCAGAAGGCAATTCCAACACTTATGCTATCGAAAACTCGCTCCTTCGTCGCTCGTTTTCGAACTTCGCATTCGTGTTGGAATAGGAGCTCATTCTGCAACTTGTTTTAGAATATACTATTAAAGTTTTTGAGGTTGAGAAATATACATATACCTATATAGATGAAGTAAAGGAATGTGTGTCAGTAATTATTATTAGTTAGCATAATTTCAGTAAATTAATGGGGAAATATTTTTCAGCTCAAGCTCAACCGTGAATGAAACTCCCTCTAGTGCTAAAAGGTAAGTACGCTGTTATGACTAATTGTATCTTCTTCAAGTCCCTTCTATTATAAGGTATTTATCGTTTCTGAGATTGTGGCCAAAGTATTCCAAATTTCGTTCGTAATTGTTAGCATAACTTCAGACACTTTTGACATTCTTGTAGGCACATCCACATTGTGCACTTTATCCATCCAGGATATTCCTAACATACGTCGATAAGACTACTTTTCAAACGCTTCTGGTTTTTTGCACATACTGTCTCTTAGAGTCTATACTTCAACTCCATATTAGAGGACACTGAAGACGTAACAGCACAGCACCCAAGTACAAACGGACAGCGAAAATACAATATAATAATAATAATAATGTTTATTCAAAAGAAGTACTACATTGAAATAAACAAAAACCAAAACTACGAGATAATAGTTTTCCGAAGAAAAAAATTATCTGTATGTAGATGGACTTCATCTTGACCATAGACTATTAATATAACTAGACCGAGTATGTTTACGTTTTGATGGGAACGAACATTGAATTTGTTTACTTGCGTTGTTGCCGCCTGTATGCGACGTTCAGCTATATCGAGTTGGATTTAAAATCAGAATATTCAGAACTGGTCTAAAAATTGAACAAAAACTTGCCAAGACGCAGAACAAATCGTATAAGTTAAATCTTATTATGTCAAATTCGATAAATTAAAAATTTATCATCAACAAACCATTGAATATTTTTTCCTGAAATCTTAGTCGAAAAGTAAAACATCTGAAATTCAACGCAATTTGGCAATGCTGTGCTCTGGTAGTGTTGACCTGTTCAATGTGTCAAAGTTTGAAATTATTTTCGAAATATTCGTTGTAGAAAGTGTTTTGTAGTCTGAATCCTCTGATATTTATTCTCAAAAGTATCAAAAATTGTGAGACACTGTTATTTTTGCAAAATAAATCCCAAAGATCTTGGAAACGAAGAAATATCGTTACATACGTAAGTATAGGTTAACTTAATGTTTGTTTTCCTATTCAGGGTCGACTCGTACCTCGAGGACTTCAAATTTAAAAGCTTTAATTTTAAATTTCTTATAGATTTCCCAAAAATATCAAAGTAAGGAATTTTTGGTTTTCTCTTCTTGGTTTGGATGAAGATGGGACATATCTTAAATGCTCAAGGCATTTCAATTGTAAGAATATAATTAAGAATAATATTGGAAAACGCATATTAAAACCAAATGATCTTCTAATTCAAATTTATAATTTATTCGGACCCTGAGACACTAAGGTGAGTATTTTCATTGGTATTGGAGGTAAGTTTGAGAAAAGAATTAATAATATTAATAGCCATATTGATATTTTAGCATTTCTCCCAGTAAAAGTACTGGGAGTCGTAGGTTATCGATATCTGATATATCAGAGGGCAGTCCCCCAAAGAAGCAACCCAGGGTAGAGTTATGTCTGATATTGATGTGTAAGTATCAATATTCAATTTCTTGCAACTATGTATATAAATTTATCTATATATAAAATAATAATAGTTCTGATAAAAACTTTATTAAATCATCCAAAGAACTAATGACCCAGGTCTTCCTGCTCATGTATTGTTTTATATTTTACATCGATAAATTTATATACAATATATAATTGAAACTTTCAGTCTTTCGACCACATTCCAAAATGTGGGAAATTGTCCAAAAGTAGTATTAGAACACAGCAATTTGAAGGAGACCCCCAGCCTCAGGATGCAATTATTCCCGGATTCTGAACTGTATGTGGTAATTTGTAAGTATTTTTTATTCATTGCTATTATGTATGATATGATTTTTATTTTTAGGATCTTCAACTTCCTTTCAGAATGTTAAAAAATTCATTGATTATTTTGAAGTGCCAGAAATATTACATAAGTTTAATTTCCAGACCTTCTCTATCGTTTTAAAGTGTTGCATCATCGTCAACAAACACTGCATCTAAAGAGGCTAATTTATCTATCTAAACATTAACAGCTTCAGAAACAGTAGAGTATTTAACAAAAAAACCACATCCACAGAAAATGTCAACCAAAAAATCCAATAAACCTGCAATGAGACGAAGAAGGTAAGCTTTGTATCACATTAAAAAATTTAGTATTGAAGTATATTTTTGTGTTTTCAGAAAAACCCATGTTGAAGATATGGATGAAGAAGAATTTAGTTCTACTAAAACAGGGAAAAAATTCTTAGTCATGAAGAGAACAATTTTCTCTCTTCGTAAAAAGGTTCAGACATTGCAGAGAGAAAAGATGAAGGTCACAATTGCCATGCAAACATAAAGCAATAGTGTAGCAGATGTAGCTGATACTTTGCTATACCTGTGTGACGATTTGAAGCTTTCTGATTTCAGTGTCCATGCAACTGCCAAATTCATTCAGAATTTCAATGATCTTTTTAACATATGCAATTCAAGAAATACTATATGTTCAAAAAAACCATTGTCACCTGCTAGCCAGGTTGCTTTTTCAATTTTTTGGATTATGTGTCAGAATACATAATTGGAATTGAATTAGAAAATGCACCTGTAATATTTTCATGTCGAAAAACTGAATTTCTGGGATTCTTAATATGCATAAAGAATTTGAAAGCACTATATCAGACATATGTCATTGAAAAAAGTTTTAAAATATATCAAACTATATCGAAACCATCTGGTGAAATAAGGACAAAAGTTGGTAATAATAATAATACTGCGAGACAGTTTGAAAGTGCTTTCAAATGCTTATTAGTTCATGCTGAAATAAGAGGTCCAGATACCGGCAATGTGGAAAAGGCTCACGTTTAATGAAGAGAATGAAAATGTTTCGAATAGCGCAGACTATATGAAATTTGAAGAGGACATCACACAGCAAATGGTGAATTATAATTGTTTTTCATCTGCTGTGTGGAATTTAACTCCATATTGTTGTAGCATACATATCCAGGTTTGTAGTTCAGAAACTGAAAAAGTGAGTTACTTACATCAAATGCAGAAGTTTACAAGAATCTACACAAATAGTTTTTCAATTGCAAGAACAGAAACAATTTTGGAAGTTAATTCAAGCTTCTTCTACAATTGTTAGTCTGTGAAAAGTTACAGAGAAATGCTTAAGGCACTTTGATAAGATGATTGGCATCTTAAATAAAAAAATGCTAAATTAATTAATATTATCCAATACGAATGTATAGATGGGCAGGAAGACCTAGGTCGTAAGCCTTTTGAAACATTGTTTCAATAAAGTTTTTTACTACTACTACTACTAATGTTCGAATATCGTTATTGTCTAGTTGTGATAAAACCTCAATTTCAAACTACAAAAATTATTTCTATTTCCAGCTGTTCACCTTGAATACCTCCCTTTGCATTATGTACATTTGATAATTCATTAATAAATGCATACTTCTGGTTTAATATTAATTTTTTTCATTCTTCACCTAATTCAAATTCAAATTATTCATTATTGTAATTTAGACATAATTTTGAAGCAATTTTCATGTAGCTTGGAAAACCAGTTATATAAGAAGTATTCTAAACCGACAATCTAATCTTACACGAATATTTTCACATTAAATACACAAATCCGCCTCCCACATGAGACGCCTATGGCGTGATCCAGGAAACGGCCATTTCTGTTTGTGTTTCACTCTAACGGATGTGCCCATCTCGTTTTATATGTTCTTTCCCAAAACAAACCCGCTATTGAATGACTTGCTTGGTCTATTTATTATTAGTAGTCTGTGATCTTGACAAATGATTGCCTAGAATGTTCAATTCATTGTATGAGAATGAATATTTAAAGAATTTTATTTACAGCGATCAAGTTCCAACCATTGATGCAGAAATTTATCATAATATTGATTCCATTGCTTGTTCTCCAAAAAGAAGGTAAAACTTAATGATTGTAACATTGCTGATTGAACATATTTGGTGTAATTTGTTTCAGTGTTGCAAATGTGAAATATCCTGGTGTGAAGCTGGCGCAAACAGCGAAGAAGTTTGATTCAATGCCTTCTACCTCAACAGAAAACCATTTTCTTCTAAAATTATAAGGGGAGGTAAATATTTCATTGGAAGCATTACCCAAAATCAAATTTTATGAACCTTTCTAATTATATTATACTAATTATAATTTCTCCCAAGGAAAAGAGCCTATGTGGGAGATATACACACTAGTGATTTTTCTACACCCGAGAAGAGGAAAAGGAGCATGAATATCATCAGGAAGAGAGTACAGTGTCAAAATAAAAAGATCCGCACATTACAGCAGTCTGTTCGAAGGATGAAGCATAAAATCACTTCGATGAAAACATTGGTAGATTATTTGAAAGAAAAATCGCTTGTATCAGAAGCTTCAGAAGCAGCTATATCTGTAAGTTACCTTTAAGTTCATTGTTACTGTACATAAATATTATGAGGCAGCCAGATCAATAAATGTTTTTTTTTACAGGCATCAGTCAAGCCTGGAGCTGCAAGTGAATTATTTGAAAGAATGTTGAAAGGATCAAGTAGGCAAAAATATAGTCCAACATTGAGAAGCTTTGCATTAACCTTGGCCTTTTATTCCCCGAAAGGATATAATTTTGTCAGGAACACCTTCAACAACAGCCTACCTCATCTAGATACAATTTCAAAGTGGTACAGATCTGTGGATGGAAGTCCAGGATTCACAAATGAAGCATTGACTGCTTTGTCTCTACGACAAAAGAAAGTTGAATATCCATTGTTATGCAATCTTATTATGGATGAAATGTCCATCAGACGTCAAGTTGAGTGGACAGGTTCTAAATTCACAGGATATGTTGATGTTGGAACCAACTTAGATTCTGACATTCTACCTGAAGCTCGAGAAGCTTTGGTTTTCATGCTAGTGTGTTTGAATGGCTCCTGGAAAGTTCCTGTGGGATATTTTTTGGTGAATGGGTTGGTTGCTACAGAAAAAGCTGAATTAGTTAAGAAATGTCTGGGTTTTTTATATGAAAGTGGAATTAGAGTCATTTCATTAACTTTTGATGGTGCTCCTTCAAACTTTTCGATGGCTGAAAAATTGGGAGCAGATTTTAGTGATCCATCAAACTTGAGAACCAAATTCGAGTGCCCAATTTCAAAACAAGAAATATACATTAATCCTGATGCCTGCCACATGATTAAGTTAGTAAGGAATTGTTTCGCTTCCCAAAGTGGTCTCCGGAATAATGAAAATATGGAGGTGAAATGGAGTTACGTTTCAACTTTAGTAGATAAGCAAGATATTGAAGGTCTTCATGCTGCTACAAAACTGAGACATAGGCATTTGCAATGGATGAGAGAAAAAATGAAGGTGCGATTAGCAACTCAGACACTCAGCAAAAGTGTAAGTGATGCTTTAGATTTCTTGAGAGATGATCTTAAGTGTCCTGAATTTCAAGGATCAGAAGCCACTTCTGAATTCATCCTTAAATTCAACAACCTATTTGATATTTTCAACTCAAGAAATATCCATGCAAAATACTTTTTCAAAAAGCCTTTCATGTTTAGTACAGCTGAAGCCTTCATGAATTTTATGAGCTCCATGAAAAGATACATTCTTGGTTTGAGTTTGAACGGAGTTTCTATCACAAGAAGTGGAAGAAAAACAGGATTTTTGGGTTTCTTGATTTGTATAGAAAGTTTGGAAAAAATTTACAAGAAATACATTATAGAAGAAAAAATGCTTAAATATCTTCTCACTTACAAACTGTCACAGGACCATTTAGAGCTGTTCTTTGGATGTGTGAGAAGTAAAGGTGGATATAATAATAACCCCACTGCGAGGCAGTTTGAGGCAGCCTACAAAAGATTGATTGTGCATTCACAAATATCGGCTACTGACACAGGAAATGCAATTAATCTGGAATCCATCAGTATTTTAACATGTGGATCAGCCAATAACATTCTTTCCTCTGAACACGCAGACAGTATTAAAAAAAGTGATGAAGCAATAATGAAAAGTGTATTTATGGATATGGAAAAATTTGAATTTTCTACCTCAACAGCGTGGGATCTCACTCCCTATGCAGAAGATATTGTGGGATATATTTCTGGCTATGTTGTCCGAACACTTGAGAAATGTATTTCATGTCGAAAGTGTCTGGATCTTTTAAAAAATGACATCGATGTCTCACTGCTGCAGAAAAGGAAAACTTATGGCAAATTGATCAGGGCCAGCCAATTAGTGATTGACGTTTGTAAGGAGGGCGAAAAATTTTTCAAATTTTTCCATAAAACCACAAACATTTTGAATAAACAAGTGGAGCATTTATTATCAGTTCTGATCAATCAAACCATGCAAAATATCAGTTCGACTATTTTGGATCATTTCGAAAATCATCTTTATGATGGAAATTTCATAGATGGACATTCGGATCAGTTGATCAAAATTATTTTGAAAAATTACTTCAGAATAAGAATCTATCATGAAACAACCAAACTTTTGGATGTTTCAAGAAAAAATAGATTGAGATCAGTGAACACGAAAATTATATTGTTTCGAAATGAATAAATAAATGATTCTCGCTCCCTATGCAGATGATAAATGTAATTGGATTTATGTGAACTTGGGTACTTGACAATCACTGAATCGACATGTCGATATTCCATATTGCATCTGGATCAACCTAATGAATCACTCCTCTTTTTCCTTTTCTCTAATCTATATTCAAATTGATGTTAAATTGTTAATACATTGTTTTGTCAGTCGCTTTTGAGATTATTTTATTTGTTATATTTTATCTGTTTCGTTTATAATCTGTTATTTTTATTAATGAGTTTGTATAAAGTTTAACAGTCTGAGATTTTGGCATTATTATATCTCCATTGCCCATGAATTCCGTCAAATGTTTACATAAGTATACCACATAAATTCCAGAAACCAGTAGTATTTTATTCTTATTGTGAATGATTAAAAAAATATTCCAAGTTTGTGGGTAATTGGCTGGATTATTGCAGTAACTTGTAAAAGAATTCTTATAATGATTGAATGGTGAATGAATATTATACCTTCTAAAGTTTAGGGGCACTCAATTATTATTGAACATCTTGCACTGAATGAGAAGGAATGAGAGGTCGGTCAGGTAACCATATATGAATGGGAAAATTGTATAAAAAAGATTTTCTACTTGTATTTCTATGCATATTCAGGCTGAGGGCATAATTTTTCTTACAAAAATTTTCGAATAGTGCTGAGGAAATGAATGACAATCGTCTATTAATCAGAATGTACCATGATACGAAAAGAATGTATCAACAGTTTATACCATTGTGAATTTATGTGAGAATCAAATTGATTTTGAAATGGAAATATGGTATTTTTCTAATTTTGTATGACCACGATTCCTGATTTGATTCAATTACTGAATAAAGAACAGCTTTTAATATCGGAATGAAAAAAAAATGATACTTCAGGTTTTTTCATTTGAAATCCCTCGACATCGGTAACTCCACGCCACTGGAACGAGTTCAAGTTACACGTGCAAAGTCTCTGCAATGTTGCCGTCACGATTGCAGTCGATATAGCCGTCCTTGTTCCACTCATTCGAATTTTGTCGAGATGTTGGTTACAACGATTACTGAATTTATGAATGACATGCCGCGTCTCCCCTTTCTTTTGTCTAAGGTTCACAATTACCACCTTCGACAACGATACAGACTTGGAAATACAAAATCAGGGAATCGTAGTTACTTGAATTGCATTTTATTCCTATTTCGAGTTGATTCAAATGGAAAAAATAATTCGTTCCATTTGTAATTGTTCTTTATTTTAAATTCCACGAAGTAAACTTGTTGTTTCAAATGCCTCCGTGAAAAATAATCCACAGTAATCATGTCACGTTATCTCGCAGGCCTCAGCATCTGACTACTCCGAACCAAGTTTGGTTCAATCAAGGGACAAATTTTCGTGGTTCTCCATCGTACTGATGCCACATATACGATTATGGGGGCGTTCCACTTGGCGATCACAACGCTCACGCTCACGACCGCTCTTTTCCCCATTCCACTTGCTTGCTAGCGCTATTATGTTAACTCAAGTGGAATGGATTATTGGGCGTTTTAGGCTGTCATGAAAGAAATGACAAGATTGAAAAAAATAGAAGTCATTCTAAACAATAAATTCAATTAAAGTGTACAACAGTTAGAAATATTATAATAATTATATATCTAAACTGTATTCTGAACGTCCATTTTCACTTTCACGCATCTATTGAGATAGGTCGTCACAGAACATCGAAATATGTGGGTCGATTTGAGCTGGGTTGAGCGATGATTTTGCCGCGCTCACAAAGACCGCGGTCGTTAAGTGGAAGTGGAACGGCTAAAGGAGCATTTTGATCGTTGTGATCGCCAAGTGGAACGGCCCCTATATACCAAAGTCCAACGGAATATCTTTAGAACCTTTTTTCCAATTTCAGAACTGATGGAGAACCTGTGGAAGGACGACGAGCATCCAACGTTCGTGAGCGGAACCGTGTCGACTGTAAATGACGAAGAAGAAGATGATGAGGAAGAAAAAGATGATGAGGAAGAAAAAGAAGAAAAAAAATCTTCGAATGAAAGCGAATCAGAGTCAGGAAGCGACGTCTACACGGGGATACGCGAAACTTTGCAGTCTCAAGAGGTCCTGATGGATATAATGGAAGTTTCGGAAGGAATCGAACAGGTGACGTTCACTAATATGGACTGAATAAGTTTGTTGTCGCGGCTACTGGATAAAAACAATTAATTATTAGTTATCGGATTACAAGAGTCTTCCGGGCTTATAGCTGTGATCTATTTGGAATTATTTCACCTAACGTTTTGCCTACATCTGCGATAGCCATCTCCAGAGATATACCAACAGAGCGGTCGATAACTCTACGGTCAAGTTACAATCTTAAACCAAGAATCCTCTGAAAATGACTGCCGTAGATGTAGGTGGGATAATTCCTAATAGAACAAGGCAAATAAGCCCTTTATTTTGAATATCACAATTACATTATTGTAATTGAGGTAATTCAACGGAATAAAAATATGGATTTGATGGCACTACCGTTAAATCGATCAGCTCTTTTTGAAAGAATGATATCATCAGACAATATAGGTATATGTTGATGGCATATATAGGATGATTTTTTTCAGTGTTTGATTAGAACTTTTCGAGAAAGCAATTGTATCACGAACTCCAGATTTTGTATTTTCGTTATAGAGTACATGAACTTGAATTTCAAAATATTTTCAAATAGAACCTACTTTCGGTTCTACCGGAAACGAATGTCAACTTCGTTATTTCAAATGTAACACCCTGTATATTCCAACATATTTATTTGAATTCTTCGTTCAATTCTACACTATTTCGATGTATTATATGCGAAACCACTTGGAGAGATTTTTGAGTTATATATAGCCTAATTTTCAAATTTTTTGTATGAAAGGTTGTCACAAATTAGTGTATACATCTTCGAAATTCCTTATTGTGAAATGGTTTTCCTGCAACAGTGGAATAAAATGAAATATGATGATAATGTTTCAGGTATATTTTATGTGGAAATTTCATACGGGTTGTCTGAAAAAGGGCTTCAAAGTGAGCTTTAATAACACTATGAAATTTCATTTTTTTCAAATAAAATTTTGTGATTTCGATCGATTGCTTGTCAAAAACTAATTAGATTAGGGTAATTATTTCATGCCTTTGAAATCAGTGATTTTGCCGTAATGAATGAAATTAATTTCACGACCATCAGCGAGCCAGCTTTCGCTCAGTCGAATTCATTGTTATGCTTATATTGTTGTTGTTGTTGTTATGCTTATATTTTTAGTAGGCTATGTTAGGAATTGCCATTTTCATGATGATTAAATAAACAAAAAAATCTCAGTTTAAAACTATCACATACTTTTCTAAACATCAAAAAACCCAAAACAGAAATTTAATAATAGCTTCTCAAATAAATTTTCGAAATGTTGGCCCCTTTCCTCGATATATTTATTTAATTCTTCTACGAACTTCATCTACTGTAGTTGTTCAGCTGATTTCTAGGAGTGTTAGGTCTGGAGAACGAGGGGGCCACTCTAATGAACAATTCAAACTGATATTTTGTTACATTCAATAGGTACAGGGTGATTCATTCATCTTGGTAACCCCAATTTTCTCGAAAACGCCCGAATATTTTTTCATTCTGTGAATGGCGTTCTGAACAAGTCAATGTCGACTTGAGATGCGCATAAAAATCTGCGGAATAAATAAAGACGCCAGGCGTCGCGGCGCTATCAAAAATTTTTCTCCAGGGACATACCATTTTTATCATGTCCTTCGAAAGATAATTTCATTTTGAATTATTTTTTCGAATACAATTTTTGTCCTTTTCTTACCGTCAGCGATCTGCAGCGTGTTTTATGTTGATTCTATTTCATTTATTTTTTTCTGTATTGTGGTAGTATGGGTTGATTTGGAGACATAGATATGATTTTATGCCTTGAATTCAAGGAGGCAAGTTTTCTAAACAGTCTGCCTCTTCAAATAAGATCAAATATGTGAATACAGCAAGATGGGGCTCCATCTCACAACGCTGCCATTGTGAAGAGATATTGAGATTAGGAATTCGAAAATGAATGGAACCTTATATTTTGTCCAAAGTGACTTATGATGGAATAGGCAGATGATTTAACTTGTGTATGGATCATAATGGTTAGATGACCTGAATTTGGTTATGTTCCGTAAAATGACGGAGGCTTTGTAACTATTTTTCTATTATTTTATTCATTAAATATTATATCTTATAATAATAAACATTTTTTTCAATAACAAACGAAAAATTTCGAATCATATGTTCTATATACCGGCCATTATGATCCATATATAAGTTATTTCATCACTTTGGTCAAAATATAAGGGTCCACTTGGGCACATGGGTTTCTTATCTTCATTTTCAAATAGTTCAAGTTATTAGAATCAGTTTGGTATACCATATATTCAAGGGGACCTCTCAGAAAGTAATCCATGAGCGTTAGGTCTGGCGATATCTGATGGGTCCATTGGTTTCAATCCATTTTTTTCCGAAATCTTGATCTAAATATCGTTTGAGAATGGCAGCGTGGTAGCATGAAGCACCATCTTGCTGTAGCAACATATTTAATCTTATTTGAAGGAGCACATTGACCAGAAAACTAGCCTTCTTGAATTCAAATAACAAAATCACATCTATGTCTCTAAATAAAGGCATACTACCACAATACAGAAAAAAATAAATGGAATAGAATCAATATAAAACACGCTGCAGATCGCTAACGGTTAGAAATCGATAAAAATTGTATTCGAAAAAAAAATTCGGAATGAAATTATCTTTCGAATGACATGATAAAAAAGGGATGTCCCTGGAGAAAAAATTTTTGATAGCGCCGCGACGCCTGGCGTCTTTATTTATTCCGCAGATTTTTATGCGCATGTCAAGTCGACATTGACGTGTTCAAAACGCCATTCACAGAATGAAAAAATATTCGGTCGTTTTCGAGATAATTGGGGTTACCAAGATAAATGAATCACCCTGTACATCACTGTTAACGTAACTCCGATTTTGCATAGTGCCGGATTAATCAAACAAGTATGAATGATAATTCGGTATTCTGAATGAATTGACATATTTACTATCGACAAAGCCTACTCAAAAGTTATCTCAATAAATCTATTATTAGACAAAGAAACCTGGCTTTACTCCTGAAATGGGAATTTTATTCAGTAACGGCAAAACTACTGATTTTAAAGGCATGAAATGTTTAGCACACTGTAACTAGTTTTTGATTGGAATTATAAAATTATATGGTCGCTATTTGAAAAAAAAAGATTTCAGTTTTATTAAGGCTCACATTATTGAAGCCCTGTTTCAGACACCCTGTATATGAAATTTATTCATAAGTTAGACCAGGAATAGTATCATCGCACTTTATTTTATTCCACTGTTGCAACAACAAACATTTTACAATAAGAGATTTTGAAGATATAAACACGAATTTGTGACAATCTTTCTGACAAAAAATTTAAAAATTAGGCTATAAACCAAAAATGGCTCCAAAGTGCTTGCGCATATCATACATCAAATTGTTGTAGAATTGAAATGTTCAAAAAAATACAAGGTGTCAGATTTGAAATAATGAAGTTAATATTCGTTTCTGGTAGAACCGGAAGTAGATTCTGCTTGAAAATATTTTACAATTCCAGGTCATGTACTCTAAAACAAAAATACAAAATCTGGAATTTCTAATAAAATTGCTTCCCCGAAAAGTTCTAATGATAAGCTTTAAAAAATCACCCTGTATACTCCAGTACGAGGCCAATTAAGAACGGAGTACCTCAAGGGTCCTCTCTAGGACCAACCTTGCTCATAGTGTCAATTAATGACTTTCCTGCCTACATATTTGTCCCTTATTCTGACATTTTGTAATATCATCTGTTCTCATTTATTTCACATAATTACCAAATTGAATCCCGATTTTCTCATCTAAAAACTACAAACCGCTGCGATTTTTTCATATAACATTGACAATAGGTTATGGCATTAGGGCCCCCGAACACTGGCAACTTTGTCAAGCAACTATTTAGTTGCTTTGAAGAAATTCAATGAAACACAGGGCAACTTGAAAGCCGCCCGTGGGGCCGCATTAAATATCGTGTGTTTCATTTGGATTTCTCCGAAGCAACTAAATAGTTGCTTCGACAAAGTTGCCAGTGCGCGGGGCTTTCAGTCATTCAGATTTTATTTTAATATTACAAAGAATCTGATTGCTCCTCTTATCAATTTCAAAACCATAAGAGTTCTGAAAAGTCCTTCCAAATGAAGTATAGCAGTAAAGGAGCTACTGAATTTATTGTATTTAGCTGTTCTTACTACACTTTTTCCAATTGTAATTCAGAAATCATCAATTGACATTCAGAAAACATCACTTGTATTTCAGATTAGTCAATTGTATTTCAGAAAACATCAAATGTTATTCAGATTTGTCAATTGAATTTCAGAAAATATCAAATGAAATCTGAAAATCAATTGATGCTTTCTGAAATTAGAGTGACCATTCTGAAATACACTTGACGGTTTCTGAATTATACTTGGAAATGGTGTAGATATATCTGTCTTTCGTTGAACAAATAATTTTCCAGTCTCAAATTGAAATTTGTTTCAAGCACAATATTAAAATTTGTATTTTAATTCCCCCAAGTTTGTTTATTATAATATTTCACATCTTTACAATTCACATGCAGGCAGCAGGGGAACTGAAAAAGGCTTACTCCAGAGAAGAAAGAATCCACAGCCAAGTAGGAGACCTCTTGGATGATATGAGTACAAAAATAGAGCAACAACACACACAAATAACAGAGAAAATTGGGAAAAACCTCAGTGGATTGGAAATAGGTGAAAAAGATCATGACACAGAAAGTGAGCAAGGATAACAAATTAAAACCTGTTCCTCTTATGTAAAATTTATCATCGAAATGTTTTTGTCTACTAATTTATATTTAGTAGAAAATTATTTCAATATAAAAGTTGTTCACACGAAATTGTATGATTTATTTAAGTTTTTAATACATTTTTTTTAATTAAGTTGATTACAGTTTCTTCAAAAAGTAAACCTAAACTGTGTAAAAAATCAATTCAAACCGGTTTGTAATCAAGCTTACTCTCCAGTTTCTTATTATCAGCTACTTTTCTCACTGCCTTCATGAAATCTTCTTGAACGACATACTCCCTCTCAGATCTGATGGCAAACAAGCCTGCTTCCGTACAAACATTCCTGAAAAATCAAAACGGTTGCACGACAGGAGAAACACATTTAACCTCGATTAATTACCTCAAATCAGCACCATTGAAAGAGTCTGAAAGTTTGACAATAGCCTCATAGTCAATTTCTCCATGTTTGGCAATAGGTCCAGCGTGAATTTTTAAATTTCGAGACGAGCTTGTTCATTGGGAAGGGGTATCTCTATTTTCCTATCGAGACGGCCAGGTCTTAAGAGAGCAGGATCCAATGTATCGGGTCTATTGGTGGCCATTATCATTTTAACCTAATCGGAAAAAATTTAGAATATAGATTCATGATGAAGCAGAATTAAATAATTATCATTGAGATCAAAATCTGTGTTTTAATATTTACTATACCAGCTTTTAATTGAATGTTCGATTTCTGAATTTCTGCAGACTGATTTATTATTCATTTATTGATATTTAAAAGACAACTAATGTTCTCAGAAAAAAAACAGTATGGGAAATAAATAATGTTTTGTTTGTAATAAGAAATGTTGTGAATGTCTACCTGTCCTAATGAATCAAAACCATCCATCTGATTGAGCAACTCCATTAGAGTACGTTGAATTTCTCTATCAGCTGACGTACCTTCAGAGAATCTCCTACCCCCTGTATTCGGAAAAAAAAATTCATTACACACTCTGAATCTCAAATTGGCGAAGTTAATAGTAGGGGAGCCCAAGCGGGGATTTCTGGATTAACTCAGGCGCGTCAGATTAATATACAGGGATTCACGAATATGGCTCTCTAGAATATTTTTAGGAAAGACACAAGAGCCAGGATTAAAATTCTTAAGATGAGCTTCAAGTAAAAAAGACTTCTCGTATACTTTTTGAAGGTTCTAGGACTTCTGGTTTTTCCGGAAGTGACATCAACTTTCTTTTTTCAAATGGGAAGACCCATTTTTTATTCCATAAATAGATTCTCCATCGAGTTCTGAGTCTTTTTGATTCCAGAAGTTCGAATTTTCCAGAGAAAATTCTCTTTAAATGAGGAAATACGAAAAAAATCTCAAAATTGAACTCTGTTGAAATACAGACAACTTCGAGGTTTTTTCATTAGAAATTCTCATTTTTGAGAATTCCGAGAAGAAAGGCTGATGCTTCTTTTCCGATAGGGTGATTTTCAGAATATAATACATCAGGTCACAAATTATTTGTCAATGTTAGAAGTGACGAAACATCAAAAAATCGTTTTTTTTTCAAATTGGAACCTCATTTTTTCGAAGCATTTTCGAAATCTTCGTCAAAAAATAATAGGAGCATACGTCTAAGACTTTTATCCCAAAATAAATATTTTTCGAGATATTCAGGAAAAACGATTTTGTCTTCGATTTTCAATCTCATTCCAAATGTGTTTTTCTACTGGAAACTAATTAGCGGTCAAGTGAAATTTTTGGAAATTTCTGTTATCGAGAAAATATTTTCTCGATAACAGAGATTTCCAATGATTTTACTTGACCGCTAATTATTTTCCAGTAAAAAACACATTTGGAATGAGAGTGAGAATTGAAGACAAAATCGTTTTTTCTGAATATCTCGAAAAATATTCATTTTTGGATAAAAGACTTGGAGGTATGTTCCTCTTATTTTTTGACGAAGATTTCAAAAATGCTTCGAAAAAATGGGGTTCCAATTTGAAAATAACGATTTTCTGATGTTTTGTCACTTCTAACTTTGACAAAGAATTTGTGACCTCCTGTATCATATTCTGAAAATCGTTTTGTGACACAAACACAACAAAACATTTTGGCTTAATTCAAGTTAGGTGAGTAAAAGTTTACAAATATTCACTATAAGTGATGTTAAAATGACATGTGTTTTATGATGAAATTACCTTGCAGAAAACAATTAGATTCACATTAGAAACATAAAAAAGTATACAATTTTGGAATATCATCAGAGTAAACCAGTTCTTGAAAAAACCTTAACCTTGTACATAATTTTTATAAAATCTTCATTAAATGAAGCATATCACACACAGTGAAGATTTGAAACTGTGAGATTATGCAATTCCCCCAAGTTAGAGTCAGATTAAATAGCATTGTGGTCCCCCTACTATAAGTTAGGACAAACTTACCTATAGCATCGATTTCATCCATGAAAATGATGCATGGTTGATGATCTTTTGCATAATTGAACATTTCTCTGATTAATCTAGCAGATTCTCCAATATATTTATCTACAATTGCACTAGACACAACTTTCAAGAAATTTGCATCTAGTTGGGAGGCTACAGCTCTCGCCAGTAGAGTTTTTCCTGTTCCAGGAGGACCATAAAGAAGGCAACCTTTGGGTGGAGTTATACCTACTCTCATGAAGAGTTCAGGATTTAATAAAGGCAATTCAATGACCTCTCTCAATTCTCTGATTTGGTCTGATAAACCACCAATTGCTGAATAAGTAACGTCTCCAGGATCTTCGTGGCTCATGTTGTACACTAATGGATCCACCTCTCTTGGCAAATATCTCATAATTGTTAATGTTGTCATATCTAAAGCGACCCTAGTTCCTGCTTTCAACTTTGCCTTGTCCAATTGTCTGCGGCAACCAACAACATATCTAGGACCATTTGTAGCCTTAACAATAACTGGAAATCAATGAAAAATGAGGCTCCAATTTCAAATGAACAAACTAAAAATTTACTTACACTTTTCTTCTGTAAGTTGCTTAAGAACTTCACCAACAATCTGTCCCATGCTTTGGAGCGCTTTCAAGTCATTTTCAGACTTATCGTACTGTTTAGTGAGATCTTTGAGCTGTTCTCTCACTGTAAAAGTTATAGTTAAGTTGGGCAAAATCAAAATTTAATTTCACTTACTTTCTTTCAAACGGGATTCAACTTCTTTATGCTCAAGAAGTTTTTTCCGATAGTCCTGAAGGACCTTTTCTCTATCAACTTCAGCTTGAGCCATTGTTTATAATACTTACAAAAATATCTTACTTCTTTGTGTTTTAACTTTTCTGGGAATGACTGGTTGAAATCAAAAATGACAAAAACACATTAGGCAAATTTGACATATGGCTCAAACTGCATGGCTTTGACATTTGTCAAAATAAATCTGTGGTTTTACTAACTGGTGTCTATGGGCCTGTTCCACTTCAAATCCTTATATAGATATTCTGTGTTCCACTTGGCGATCACAAGTGTTCTGTGATCAGTGATCACAGTGATTACTTTGTTATCTGTGGTGATCACAACGCCACAGAATATCTATATAAGGATTCTGTGACAACGCTCAAATGTATATTCGTGTTCTGTGGCTCAAAAGTCGTTAAAGTGGACGGCTAAAGGAGCATTTTTAGCGTTGTGAGTTGTGATTTTACTTTGTTATCTGTGGTGATCGCCAAGTGGAACGAGCCCGGACCCTATACTGTGCTATCATGTTTTTTACTATAAATATTACGTTTTTTACTTTTTCGTCTTTTAACTATTTGAGGTGAGTATAAATTTAATGGATATCAGAAATATATGATATATTCAAGCATCGGGTCATCCAATGAAATCACGTAAGTCCCCAACGTTGATTTCGACGATTTTTGAACTTTTGAAACAAACTAGATCCTTTATTTTTATTTTGATATTTGGCACGTTTTCTTGTGAGGTGAAAATCAAGAAGAAGAAAATTTTTGATATCGTGATTCTATGAGGTTATCTTTTCTCTGATAAAAACAAAGAATTATTGAAAGACGAAAAACTAAAAAATTGAAATTTTGAGTTGAAGAGCTTTGTTGATTTATAACGTTGTTGGGGTGAGAAGATGAGACCTTCGTTGATAGTTAATTAATTCTCTCCATGGATCAGTCCAAATTATTTTTGAAGGGGGTATTCCAACACTCATAAAAACAAGTTTCATTGTATGTAATAATCATTTCTGTGAGAAAACAATCAAAATTACAATTCTTTATGTGAGATCCATGTCAAAATCACAAGAGTGACATTTCAACCTAAACCAATCTAATAAAGTGTCTTGATACATCCAGGTCTCCACATCGAATATACAGTAAAATGAACATTGATGATGACTACGAGGATTCAGGAAATGAAACTAGCGGGGATGATGTTGATTTTGCAATAGATGGTGAAAGTTCAGCTAATAAGGAGTTACAGAGTTATGACGATGATTACCAGTATGAAGTTCTGTCTACAGAAGATATCGTACAACATATGGTTGACTGCATCAAAGAGGTTTGTGTTGAAGAATCGGTATACAGAATAATTTTTCAATATCATTATTTCAACTTGCAGGTAAACAATGTAGTCCAGATACCCTCAACATCAACTAGAATTTTATTGAATTATTTTAATTGGGACAAGGAAAAACTAATGGAACGGTTTTACGATGGTAACCAAGATGACTTATTTAAAGAAGCTCATGTCATCAACCCTTTCAAAAAATTAACAGTGGTTCCTAAGCCGAAAGTATCCCGAAAGTTTCTAGGCAATGAAGAATGTGATATTTGTTTCATGACTTGTCCTCCATCGGAAATGACAGGTTTAGAATGTGGCCATCGCTTCTGTTATCAGTGTTGGAATGAATATTTAACAACTAAAATTATGGAAGAGGGTGTTGGTCAAACTATAGCATGTGCAGCACACAACTGTTCTATTTTGGTGGATGATGAAACTGCCATGAGACTGTTGCAAGAACCAAGAGTCAAATTAAAGTACCAACATCTTATAACTAATAGTTTTGTTGAGTGTAACAGGTTGCTACGTTGGTGCCCTAGTCCAGATTGTACATATGCTATAAAGGTAGGTGGAAGATCAGTCATTTTTCACATTATAATAAGTATGTTTGAAATTCATCATATTTGGTTGGAAATAATAGGTAGAATTATATATTTTTTTATCTTTATTTAAGAAAGCTGTTGTGATAAATTCTTTCAGTTTCATTGCACTAATGATGTTATCTGTAATTGACATGAGTCATGAGATGTTTGTTGTATCAGAAAAAGATGAAAGCAAGTTCAAAACACAGGAAGGAGCCTTCTGTACTAGTAGTGTACATCATTTTCTCTAATTCACTGAATTTTTATTGAAATTTATCGAATATTTCCATAAGTATCGTTCAGTGATTTTTGCATTGCGAAATGTTCGTTGGCAGACCTGTTTTCTGTGTTATAAATTTGACAGATAAAAATAAATGCCAACTATAATGATTGAATATAACCATGTGTAAAACTAAGATATTCTCAGATGATTTATTTTTACAACATGTAGCAGAATGAACAGATCCGTCACAGAATTAGAGAAAAGCTTGAGTAATCTTGTACTTTAGGCATGTGACCTTGAGGCGGCCCCGTCTTGAAGTAGCAGCGTTGCCAGATTGGGCAATTATTCAGGTATTTGAAGAGTTTGAAGCCAACAAACCAAATTAACCTCTATTTCTGGAAAAGTTTGGAAGTCGTTGTATAGTGAGAGTATTAGTGGAAATCAGAATTAACCAATGGATGATTCAAGATCATTTGGCGGCTCACTAATTTTCAATTCAGTAAAAATAATGAGTGTATGTGCAATCTGAACAGGGAGGAATTACACATGTAGAAAAATTGTATTTCCGAGTAATTTTTTTGAAAACATACTTGTGTGAAGGTTTCTTTCACTTAATTGTTCTCTCCTTGTAGCACTTCGAACTAATTAACTCAAAAGTCGAAATTAATTATGTAAAATCATTTCATTTCTTTTGATATATACAGGTGGGCCATAATTTTCCACCCTGAATTTTGAGCTTTGGGATGGAATAACGAAAAAACGCTCGGATAGGTCAAATTTTGTTGAAAGGGGGACAAATAAGGGTGTTCAAATGAGTTTGATATCACTACCCTTCTAGCTGCAACCCCTAACAGCTCTCATTTTTGAATAGGGAAAATGAGTCGAGCAGTACCTTGTTAGAAAGGCAATTCAATTTCCTGCATGGCTGTATTTTTTTTTTCATCGCTTTATTATTATACAGAGTGACTCAGTATTCCATCAATAACTTTCACACTCCGAATTTGGATCTTTGAGATGGAAAAAAAGCTCGGACGGGTCAAAAAATGAATTCGATATCACTACCTCTCTTTCTATCTCAAACATCCAAATTAGGCGTCTGAAAGTTATTGATGGAATACTGAGTCATATTGTATAATAATAAAGCGATGAAAAAAAATATACTCATGCAGGAAAAAGAATTGCCTTTCAACAAGGTGCTGTTCGACACCTTTGTCCTATTCAAAAAGGAGAGATGTTAGGGGTTGCAGCTAGAGGGGTATCAAACTCATTTGAACACCCTTATTTGTCCCCTTTCAACAAAATTTGACCTGTCCGAGCGTTTTTTTTCGTTATTCCATCCTAAAGCTCAAAGTTATGGATGGCCCACTGTGTAGATACTGAATACATCAGGACATTTTTTGAGAAATATTCAGAAAGATTAGACTATTTATTTACTTATTTATTTGATAACTTGGTATGGAATACAACGGGTCAAGCCCAATATACAGTATTCACATAATTTTTAAAATAAATATATCGTTACTTCACCATAGAAAATTCAAAACACAAAATACTTATACAAATTCTTGAGATTAAAACAGTACTCAAATGCACATACCAATACACGATGTAGAGTATTACAGTTATGAGAAACTACTCCAAAGGTATCGTTTCAACCGGGCCAATGATACACTGAAAAGATCTACATCAGTGCAGTGATTATTGTAAGTGTTAATCATTCTATAAATTGGAGCATTCTGTCCGTTGGTTGTTCTCCGAAAAGGGGCAAAAAAGATGTTATGTTTCCGAAGTCGCAGATCAGGAACCTTAAATGGAATAGACTAGGTGCATCTGAAAATCCATTGAGTAATTTGAAAAGCATCACATCAGTTATCTGTCGACCATTTTTAAACTTCGACAAACTAAATTTCTTCCATATATGGGAATAATCATGATTAGTATATGGAATGTTATTTTTGAAAGCTGAAAACCTTAAAAATTTATTCTGTATCTTTTCAATCCTGGTTATATAACAGATATGTGGACTCCAAATTATCGACGCAAAGTTTAAACGACTAAAAACAAAGGAAAAATATAATGTCAAGTAAGTTCAATTATGTTGAAAGTACCTGCAATGGCGAAGGACCCAACCAAGCAACCTATTGACATCCCTCACCAACCGATCAATATGCTGATCGAACATAAGCCTTTTATCAAAAACAACTTCCAGGTCGCATATTATCCACCTCCAGGAGAAGGCGTCCAGTCATACTAAATTGACTATAAACAAGATGAACATTTCTACTGAAAGTTATTTTTTGGCATTTATCGAACTACCTATGAACACCACTAAATAAAATCATTCATTCATTTCAGAATATCGACGCTTTTGAAAATTTAAAGAGACAATCATCACAAGTCGAATTAGTAAATGAAGGAAAAACAACAAATCAGTTGAAGAAAACTCAAATAATTACAACATTCAAACGCAAAGACTTTAATTCATATGATAGTATTTATTCCTTGATCTTTTCTCTGTCAAAAATCAATCCGTTTCCAGAGTAGGCTTTTGCACAATCTGGCAACAAAATTCACATATGACACTGTTCGCACGTGCGCAAATCGGTTTCCAGTATTTTACATGCTCAAAGTACGAGATTACAAGATTTTTTTCCTGAACCTCAGGGTGAATATATTTCAGGTGGCATACGTCGATTCCAAACCAGTAGCCTGCCGGTGTGGTCACTTTTTTTGCTTTATGTGCGGCGAGAACTGGCACGACCCTGTGAGATGTCAACTTCTCAAGAAATGGATCAAGAAGTGCGACGATGATTCGGAAACTTCCAATTGGATCGCTGCCAACACCAAGGAATGCCCCAAATGCAATGCGACAATCGAAAAGGACGGCGGTTGTAACCATATGGTGTGCAAGAATCAGAATTGTAAAGCAGACTTCTGTTGGGTGTGCCTCGGACCGTGGGAACCACACGGTAGTTCCTGGTATAATTGCAACAGATACGATGAAGATGAGGCAAAAGCTGCTAGGGATGCTCAAGAGAAATCTCGAGCAGCTTTGCAGAGATACTTATTTTATTGTAATCGGTAAGTTCATTCATTTTTATCACTGTGGAACTCAAAATTGAAATTAAAAATAGTATCAGATAATTTCATGATTCAAAAAAATTTGTTGCACCTTCATTCATGAGAATTTCAATAATGATTCAGATAGAAAAGCCAAGAAATATATTAAACTCACAATTTCTATGCAACTCCCATCAATTAGAGCTCGAAATTTGATAGTGAAAATTATAGAAAAAGCTTGATGAATTAAAACAAGTTCGTAATAACATACTTAAAGAGCATAACTTCGGTCTTACAGTAAAACCGCATAACTGAAAACTAACAAGGTTTTGAGTTGACTGATTCATTTATACAGGGTTATTAACGAATATGGCTCTATAGAATATTTTTAGGAAAGACACAAGATTCAGGATTGAAATTCTAAAGGTGAGCATCAAGTAAGAAGACGACTTCTCGAATATTTTTTGAAGGTTCTAGGACTTCCGGTTTTACGGAAGTGACATCAACTTTAATTTTTAATTTTTTTTTGCATAAATAGATTCTCCATTGAATTCTCAGTCTTTTTGATTCCAAAAGTTTGAGTTTTTCCGAGAAAATTCTCTTTAAATGAGGAAATGCGAAAAAAAATCTAAAATTGAACTCTGTTGAAATACAGACAACTTCGAGGTTTTTTCATTAAAAAATCTCATTTTTGAGAATCTCCAAGAAGACAGGCTGATGCTTCTTTTCCGATAGCATGATTTTCAGAATATGATACAGGAGGTCACAAATTCTTTATCACAGTTAGAAGTGAGGAAACATCAAAAAATCGTTTTTTTCAATTTGGAACCCCATTTTTCTAAGCATTTTCGAAACCTTCGTCATAAAAAAGGAGCATATATTCAAGACTTTTATCCCAAAATTAATATTTTTTTGAGATATTCAGGAAAAACGATTTTGTCTTCAATTTTCAATCTCATTCCGAATGTGTTTTTTTTAGTGGAAAATAATTAGCGGTCAAGTGATATTTTCGGAAATCTCTGTTATCGAGAGAATATTTTCTATAGTTCAGACAAATTAAGTTCTTGAATTATCATCTGTAATGCGAGAGCAACAATTGGTTTAAAGTTCTCAATGTAAGTATTGGTGAAGTCAACATAAAAAATTCTAAGGAATGCAGAAAAAAATAATTTGTAATTATTTTTAATGCTTTTGAAAGAATAATTAACAGAATATGTAACAATTTCATTACTGAAAACTCAAATTTCCTACCATGACAACAAAGAAATTCTCCAAAATTAAGAATTTGCAGAGATTATCCTAAGCTTTTCATAATAAAGAAAAACTGAACTCGTCTGAACTATAAGAAAATATTTTTTCGATAACAGAAAGCTCATCTTTAGAATTTCAATCCTAAATCTTGTGTCTTTCCTTAAAATATTCTATAGAGCCATATTAGGGAATATCCCTGAACAAAATATTTGTCTCACATCAAAGAATATTACTTATTTGTGTGAAGTTGGCACAGCACTTTTCGATTTTCGAAATTTTTGTTGTTCTGAATTGTGCTAAGATTGTGGTGCTTTGTGTCGTTCAAATTCCATGTCTTTCACAGGATATTTCAGAAACCGAAAAAATTTGCCAGTCCAGCACTTTTCGGAAAATTGGATTCCAATAACTGAAAAATATTGTGCTTCACATGTACTGAGCTGTGCCGTTCGAATTTTTCCCGGAAAATCGAAATTGAAAAAAAAGATAGCCCAGCACTTTCGTTTTTTCTCCTCACGAATGAATAAAAAAATTTTTGTGACATTTGTGTTGTCTGTTGACCTGAATATTCACTCGAAATTTTTTCAGATTTTGTGGCAAATAACGAAAATGAATAAAAGTCAGCCCTGCACTTTCTTTTTTTTTTCGACGAAAGTTGTTTCATATGATTGTGTCGTAAGTGCGCCAACTTGTGCCGGTCAGATTTTCAGAAAAAATCAACAAGTTTTCCCCAATATTGAGAAAATGAGAAAAATTAGTAGATTGCTGGAGAATCAGCATACCTGGCAACAGTGTGTGTAAGGTTGGTCCAGCACTTCTGGATTTTCGAGAAAATTTTTATTGTGCTGCTTTGTGCCGTTGAAATTTTGTTTTTATTCAATACGGTCCTCAACATTTTCTGCAAAATGTTTTGAACGAACTCGTGTTCTATCTTGAGAACCACATGTAATAAAAAAAATCCAACGTCACAAAGCAGCATAATTGAGCACAACGAAATTTTTTCGAAAAACCAGAAGTGTTGGGCCAAATTCACGCACACACACTGTTGCCAATTATGCGGATTTTCCTACAATCTACTGATTTCTTCTTATTTTCTTTGTTGTACTTTTTCAGAAATCTGACCGGCACAAGTTGGTACAATCGCGTCACAAACATATAAACAATTTTTATCGGGAAAAAAGAAGTGCTGTGCTGACTTTTTTTTCATTTTCGTGATTTGCCGGAAAATCTGGAGAATTTTCGAAAATATATTCACGGCACAAGACAGCACAGCACAAATGTATCTATTGAAATATTTTCTGGGAGGTCTTTGCATAATCCTGAAAACTTTATTTGGGATTTTTCTCCCAGTCTCTGAAACAAGAAACAATTAGAAAAATTTTTTTAAATAATAAAAGAAAGGCCCCTGCGTAAAAATTTGAGCAGTATTTTGTCAAGGGCCGAAACTTTACAAGAAGAAATTGTTGCCAAACAATGAACAAAAAGAAAACACTTTGAACTATGAAGTGAGAGCCTTTCTTCTATTATTTAAAAAAAATTTCTTATTGTTTTTTGTTTCAGAGATTGGGAGAGAAAACCCACATGAAGTTTTCAGGAATAAACACAAATTTTTCCATTCTTTTGTGTGGAGTGTAAACGAAAGTCCTGGGTTATATTTTTTTTCAATTTCGAATTTTGAGGAAATTAGACAGGCTCCAATTTCTAGCTGGCATTTTTTGTTTTTGTTTTTGAAGTATCTTGAGAACCACATGGAATTAAGAAAAAATTTCAAAGGCACAAAGCAGCACAAACCTAGCACAATTCAGAACAAAAAATTTCGAAAATTCAAAAGTGCTGGCCCAACTTCAAACACATAAATTACTTCCTTTCAAATTTCAAATATTTATTATATAATTTTTTTAGTTTATAAGTTTACCTCTATTCTTGACACATTGTAATAATAATAAAATCGTAGGATTTTTGATAAAGTTCGAAAATTTTTATTTCAGGTACATGAACCACATGCAATCTCTGAAGTTTGAACATAAATTGTACGCTGCTGTCAAAGACAAAATGGAAGAAATGCAACAACATAACATGAGCTGGATAGAGGTTCAATTCTTGAAAAAAGCGGTCGATATTCTATGCCAATGTCGACAAACATTGATGTATACGTACGTCTTCGCCTACTACTTGAAGAAAAACAATCAGTCAGTGATTTTCGAGGAGAACCAGAAGGACCTAGAACGGGCCACTGAACTGCTTAGTGAATATCTAGAACGAGACATAACTCAAGAGAACTTAGTAGATATCAAACAAAAAGTACAGGACAAATACAGGTATTGTGATGGCCGCCGAAAAGCTCTGCTTGTACATGTTCACGAAGGATACGAAAAAGACTGGTGGTTGTACAGTGAATGAATTCAATTATCGATACAGAGTGTCGCTGAAAAGTGACATACACCCTCTTGCTCATATCCGATGATTCGAAAGTTTTAATCATCAGACTTCGTCTTGAAACCTCAATTGAACTTTTTGGGCTACACTCTACACAGTTTCATTCCTTGAAATTCCGGCAACATTATTTGAATGTTGTTCGTCCTTTAGTTTTATAAAAACTCAGTAAACATGAAATAAACCTGGATTTTAGAAAGCCCTTTATTGACAAGAATAAGATTAAAGATGATAATCAATTAAAAGTGAGGTTTTGCAATAATATTCCACTATGGAATTTCTTCTTGCTATAATTGTGCTACAAAAACATATTATTACATCTCCATTTAAAAAAAGTGATCAAGGTCAAGCTACACTTTTTATGATAAACTCGGTCAATGACATATGACATGTGACAGCTGCATGGTCTAGAATTAAAATCATATTATGTGTGAGGTGATACCAGAAAGCTCAAGAGTGAAGTTACACCTGTATTCTTTGTTTTAGTATCAAATTGCAAAGAAAAGTTTTTGAACTACACTTTATCATGCCTCTCACTCCTGTTTGTTATTCCAATAACACAAAATTAAAAGTTTCTTCCATAATGTTCAGAAAAGCTTCAATTTTCATAGGAACTGATTTGATGCAGCGGAAATAACTTTAAATTGAAAATAAAACACAAGAAATTTGTTTTTTCTGCAAATACATCTGGTTTCCATTGTCTTAATAATTTGTCCTTCTCATTAGATGTTCAGGTAGAAGTCTTTGTGATGCTTCCAGAAATATGGGAGATTGTTCTACCTCATCTTATTGCGCAATGTTTTTCCAGTGCTTTCAGATTTGCAACTGTGATTCTTTATATGGTTCAATTTCTATGTCATCCATTATTCTTGATATTTATCAGAATGAAGGGAAAACTTTACAATTGATAAAAATATCTACAAAATACAATGTCTGACCAGAACTCAGCCAACTTATTATTTCAACAACAGCACCGCAGAGATTATATTTCTTGGATTTATCGAGTCCTCATCAATGAAATTTGATGATAGCAGAAGCTTCATTTATCGAAATAATCTAGAACTATCCAGCATAAAAAAAACTCTTGTTTACTTTTGGAGATGTTAATATTTTCAGGTCCTGTATAACATACAAAAAAAATTGAAACTACTTATAATAGATATTTCTACATACAGGTTGAAAGTTTTTTTTTTAGGGAACTGTTTTTAAGATTGGGCAAAAACTTTTGATTTTTCAAGAAGACTGTCGATTCTTTGCAATTTTTATTTCTGAAAATGTTTTCAGAATATATCCATGTGGATATATCGATATATCACAGTTTAATAAATTTTAGCTTAAAAAAAATACATATTTATGTTCATTTTGTAGTAGGCCATGAATTCTTACACACATGCATTCAATTATTTCGCCATGAGATTTAAACCTAATTATTCAATTATATTTTAAACATAAACTCAAAATATCGCTCTTCAAGATAAACTTAAAAATGTTCAGAACAGAAAAAAATATGTGGTACAGATTTAACATTATATATATATATATTCTTATGAAAAAGAGAGCTAAAATAATACAATAAATGTTGAAACAAAAAGTATCCAAGCTGAGGTAAAAAAAGAACGGGGTATCATAACATTCTTCGTATGATACTATAGAGTCATACGATACTATCATCACTAGTATCATACGATACTATACAGCCAGGGGAAAAAACCTCAGCCGAAAAAAACCTGTCTTCCCGTAAAAAAATAACATAAAATATTAAATATCAGGAAAATCTTGAAAGACATCAGTGTGATCATCTTCATGTTATCCGTCGATGGGCTCGGATAGACAGATTCTTCCCAAAACGACTCTCAATTCTTGGTCTGAAATGAAAAAAGACAGAAGCAGAAAAGAAACCGATTATTCAGAATAAATCAAATGCATTTTAGAAATGCATTTGGTACTTTAAAAAATATCAACATTCAGTTTTCTTGACCAAATAATGTTGGGAGGTTTATAAATGAAATGTCACAAAATTTGAAAGAAATGAAAAAGCTCCATCAATTTCCCTTTCCAAAAAGTGTTGAAATTCACGAAACTGATAATTTTTTAACATAACAAGCTAAACTTATAAAAAATCAATTAATACATAACTTTTAACTGTCCTTTTTCACGAGGATTTTTTTCTGTTGCCGTGTGGGTTTCTTGCAGAAGAATCACTTCGACACCATGTTCATCAGCTAATTTGGAGACGTAATCACACTTGTCTTTCGAAATTCCTTCGATATTCAAATTCCACAAATTCTCGCTCTCTGGTCATGAGGGTTTTTCAAACCGGATACGACCTTCCAGGTGATGATTTTTCGGCACTACAGATGTTTGAAGACCGCTACGGGACCCCAATGAAAGGCAATCATCTCCCATAGATAAACCAAACATGTTATAACACAAGAAAACAGAATATTTTTCAGGAGCAAAAACTAAGACATATTCCGAGAATTGTCATTAAAAACAGTAATTGCGAGAATTAAATTACAAATATGTTAAAGAGTGATATTTTGAGTTTATGTTCGAAATATAATTAGATTAATAAGTACAAATCATATGGCTTTTTGAAAAAGTAATAATTATTAATTGCATGTGTGTAAGAATGCATGGCCTACTGTTAAATAAACAAACCTATGGATTTTTCTTACTTTTGAAGCTAAAATTTATTGAAGATTGGGTTGTGATATATCCATGTATTCAGAAAAAAATTGCAAAGATTCGACGTTGAAATATACCGCTGTTTCATTTGAAAACTAAGAAGTTTTCGCCCAATCTTAAGAGCAGGGTGGCCGATATATATCGAGTGATATATATCAGATATTTATTGACTCGATATATATCATGATATATATCATTCACTTTTTTGACGAAATAAATACCTCAGAAAAAAATCCTTGATAATTTGGTTAAAATTGAAACGTGACAACAGTGCGGTCTGTGGTATTGAAGTTATTTATTTTATTTTTATTTAGAAAAAATATTCTGTTTTTCGTCTTGTTTCTGCTGTTTTGTTACTGGTTTTAATTAAAATTTTATGAATAATGGTCTTTCAATACATATGTATGTTCAATGAACGGTTTTTTGCAGTTTAGCTAAAGAACAAAATTTTTGATATATATCAGATATATATATCCGATATTATGATATGCATATAAATAACATGATATTTGCCAACCCTGCTTGAGAGCAGTTTTCTAAAAAAAATGTTCAAATACGCCACTGACTTTTATGTAGAAATATCGATTATAAGTAGTTTCATCTTTGTCTATCTTATACAGGGCCTATAAAATATTTACATCTCGAAAAGTAAACATTTTCGTTTTTGCCCTGTATTTCATGAGCAAAAGTAGTTGGAATATTTTTGTTGGTGGATTTAAAAATTTCACCAAAAAGTTATACAGGGTCGCGAAAACCGTATGTCTCTATCTTTAATAATAGCTGAGATACTCTGCAGTCTCAACCAGAATGGGACACAGTGTACATCCAATTATTTGAAAATTTTAGGCGCAAATTGACCTAATGAATTTTTTATGTGTTCTGTGTAGACGTTGTTTTTTTGTCTTTACGCCTGTCAGGTGTTACATTGAATGGTGAAACAGTACTCAGATTCAGATATTTCTTTTCCTGATCAGTGAATTTTTCAATTATTATTTATTCATAAAAAAAATGCAAAGTTATGATTCTAACCGTATAAATTAAGTATATTTTGTTTATTGTGCGCTTGTGTGTTAATCTTTTAACTTTTCAATAGTATGAATTATTAAATGAAAATGTATTTTACATATTCCGTGGGTTTTATAAAATTTGGATTAACCAATTGAGCACTTTTACGTTTATTTGAACCACCGAGATTAGTTGAAATTCCCAGTCAATTGATTGGATTGGTTCGTATTTACGTAGGTTTTTTTTATGGGACAATCAGAGTTTTGTAAAATCCACCTTTATATCTCCATTCTTCTAGTCCAAAAAATCAGCTGTGTTCTATAGTAGTATTTTATGACTTTACTTTTTTCCACTTTATTGAAGTTTAGCCAAGCTTAATCAGTATAATTCTTCCTTGGTGACTTGTATATGGTATAGATTAATACTGACTTTGAATGCGGGTCGGGAAAAACCAACTCATTCATTTATAATTAGAATAAAAATGGTATCCTAAAATCATGCTCACCGAACTAGACATAAAAACAAAAAGGTATATTAGTAAAAATTGTATATATAGTCAGTTAAAGAATATGTGAGACAAAATAATGGTAAATTTTATCTTTTATAGCTATACAGGAAATTTTCAACTAAATGTTTAATTTGTAGGGATCAATCGAAATATATTATTTATTGAGCCTTGCTTCATTCATTAACCCAAATTTCACTAGTTATGGAGAGAGACAGGTGAAAGGGCCAACCCTTTACTGAAAGTAGTTCAACTGAACCACATACCCTCAAGTTACCTGACCCTTGATTATGAACTCGATATAAAATTATCGACTGAAATAATTAAGGTCTCTGAATTTTTCTAGGGTTTTCTCTCCGTCTCCAGAACAAAAAAAAAATTTTTGCTAAGAAATGAAACAAGAAATAACATTTCGAACTATTAAACTTTGCAAAACAAGTGTTATATCGTGTTTCATTGTTAGGCAATGATTTTTAAAAGGAATTGGCCCCTGAAAAATTAGTGCACAAGTTTTACACAGGGCCTTTCTTCTAATATAAAATTTTTTTTTTATTGTTTTTCGAGAAAAAATCTTGAAAAATTATCCATACATTATTAAGGGATGCATTGGGTTCCTTTTTTTCAGTACAAATCACTAATAAAAAAAGTTTGTAAATTATATTCTTTATTAATTTCTTTTGAATAAATACAATCAATTACATCAGTATTAAATAACAAAAATGAACTTACAATTGCCACTAAACTCATTTCGTAGGTACTTCCAATTCATACATACAAAAACTTAACTGTAAAATTGTTAACAATTGTTGGTAAAGGACAAATAGAAGAGAACACTGTCAGTACTTCTTTCCAAATCGATAATCTTTACTCCACAACTAAAATTACCAAGAAATGATGGTCTATGACAGAACCAGCATAACTCGTAAACGATCAAAAAATGTCTTTATTCAAATTAGTTAAAAAAAATTCTCCTAAAATTTGTCACTTACAAAATGACAAATGACTGTGTTCATTTTCATGTTAAAGACGTCGCATTAAAGTTTCTTTCACTTGCTTCCATTTTCGTTGTTGTTGATGGTAAATGCCAATACAACAGTATGTTGTCCGCCGCTCGATACTTTAATAACAGAGCGTTGTTCCAGCTGTTTTCCTTGAACGAGCGTTGGCTCAAGGCAGTCTTCATCACTTCCTGTTCCTAATTGTCCGGATGTTCCCATTCCCCAACAGAACAACTCCCCTAAAAAACAGAAGGTTAAATAACAAAAAAATTTTTGGCAAAACAAGAACCGATTTCAAGCGAATAACCTGGTCCTCATTGGTAATTACCAACTAGGACCAACTGCATTTAAGCGACTTCGGTCATTGTAGATAATAATCATTTTACAAAGAATATCCCTGAAGACTATAACCGTAGATAACCGCGGTCATTACTGGTTATTCGCTTGAAATCGGTTATTAATTCATTATGATGACATGCATTCAAAAATCCTAGCCTAAAATAATTTGTCAAACGCATTCAATTACTGAAGAACATTTGTTGTTTTCTATTAGCTACGTCTAATAATGAATTATATCCCTCCGTTAGTCGAGACTGGCCAGACAGTTTTTCTCCTAATACTCAGAAATTCAGGGGGCGTGGCATCTCCGGCTCCGCCTATCTTCTCTTAAGGATGCGACAGAGAGTCAGTGCGAATTTCATCGTGAAACTTCCTAGTATAAACGAAATATATCGTAATACGGTCTGGGAGACCGACGCGACTAATAACGTACCCTATTTTTTCACATTGTGATAGTTTGATTGTGCGGTGAGTTTCAGGTGTGTTCGTTCTGTATAACTTATAATGAGGTTTATTCATTGTTTTTTAGCCATGCAGTTTTTTAGCTCGACTGCAGAGATTACTAGAGGTTTTAGATGAGGAAGAGGATCAAATAGCAAATGACGAACATTCAGATATTGATCAGTCTGAAGGATAATTTGATAGTTTAGAACAACAACTTCAGAATGATGACTCAGAGCAGAATATTTCTGGTGATGATGAGGAAGAAAATCAAAGTAATACACTGTCGTTTCTTGGCAAAGATAAAGTGACTCGTTGGAAAAGTATATGTGTTTAGAACATTTAAAGGGTATTTGCGAGGATTGCCTAGAAATGGGCTTCAGTGAGATGAAGTATGTTTGTATATATATATATATATATATATATATATATATATTCTTATGACAAAGAGAGCTAAAATAATACAATAATATTTGATAAAAGGTGTAAATTTTTGTTTTTTCTATTCTTGATTTTTTCTTTTTATGACTGAATAAAGTAAGGTACTTGAAGAGAATTGATTTTTTTTTATTTCCCCAATATATTTGCACCAATTCGAAATATGTGGTAATCTTGCCTTTTCTTGTGACTCAATTATGTTTTAGAAGACATCCATTTGAATTTTTAGGCAAAAACCCTTTCCACTTAGCATTCAAAGCTCAATGAGCATGTACTTTCGTTTTTCAAATGGGAAGACCCATTTTTCATTGCATTAATAGATTCTCCATTGAATTCCGAGCCTTTTTGATTCCAAAAGTTTGAATTTTTCCGAGAAAATTCTCTATGAATGAGAAAATACGAAAAAAATCTCAAAATTGAATTATGTTGAAATATACACAACTTCAAGGTTTTTTCATTAAAAATTTTTATTTTTGAAAATCTCAGAGAAGAATAGCTGATGCTTCTTTTCCGATAGCGGTATTTTAGAATATGATACAGGAGGTCACAAATTCTTAGTCAAAGTTAAAAGTGACGAAACATAAAAAAATCGTTTTTTTCAAATTGGAACCCCATTTTTTCGAAGCATTTTCGAAATCTTTGTTAAAAAATAATAGGAGCATACGTCGAAGACTTTCATCCCAAAATGTATATTTTTCGAGATATTCAGGAAAAACTATTGTGTCTTCAATTTTCAATATCATTCCGAAAGTGTTTTTCTACTGGAAAATAATTAGCGGTCAAGTGAAATTTTTGGAAATCTGTTATCGTTAAAATATTTTCTATACTTCAGACGAGTTCAGTTCTTGAATTATCTCAATGTATTTATGTAGTCAACGTAAAAAATTCTGCAGAAAAAAATAATTTGTAATAATTTTTAATGCTTTTGAAAGAATAATTAACATATCATGTAACAATTTCATTACTGAAAATTCAAATTTCCCTACCATGACAAAAAAGAAATTCTCCAGTAAGAATTTACGGAAATTATCCTAAGCTTTGAAAGATAAAGAAAAACTGAACTCGTCTGAACTGTAAGAAAATATTTTCTCGATAACAGAGTTCTCCAAAAATTTCACTTGACCACTAATTATTTTCCAGTAAAAAAACACATTCGGAATGAGATTGAAAATTGAAGACTAAATCGTTATTCCTGAATATCTCGAAAAATATTCATTTTGAAATAAAAGTCTTGGACACTTGCTCCAGTTATTTTTTGACTAAGATTTCGTAAATGTTTCGAAAAAATGGGGTTCCAATTAAAAAAAAAACAATTTTTTGATGTTTTGTCACTTCTAACTTCGACCTCCTGTGTCATATTCCGAAAATCACACTATCAGAAAAGAAGAATCAGCCTTTCCTCTCCGAGATTTTCAAAAATATGTCTGTATTTCAACAGAGTTCAATTTTGAGATTCTTTTTTCGTATTTCCTCATTCAAAGAGAATTTTCTCGGGAATATTCAAACTTTTGGAATCAAAAAGACTCAGAATTCAATGGAGAATCTATATATGCAATAAAAAATGCATTTGAAAAACGAAAGTTGATGTAACTTCCGGAAAAATCGGAAGTCCTACAACCTTAAAAAAATATATGAGAAGTTGTCTTCTTACTTGAAGCTCACTTTTAGAATTTCAATCCTCAATCTTGGGTGTTTCCTAAAAATATTCGTGAATAACCCTGTATAAACAAAAAAAATTGGAATTTCAACAAGCCAATCAAACATTAGTCGATTTCGAATGGCTGTTTTGGTTGGTTAACGGTTGACCGCTCGGTTCATAAATGACAACGTCAAACGAACCGCGCTTTCGAATACGGTTCAAATTTCGGCGAAACAGCTGATTCGAGACGTCACCAATTTGTCATTCGAATGCGGTTGGTCCAAAACTGACGGACCAATCTATGAACCAACCATGAACCAAAGTCAATCGAAATCGCCTATTGACTGATGTATGAAACGACAATAAAGTTAGGTTAAAGAAATGGCATTTGTCATCTCTAGCCAGCCAGCCAATGAAATGGCTAAATTGAACTAGGGTGAAGTTTCACAACATGAAAAACTGAAATATCACTAGATAATTAGGGTTGTTGAGTGACAATCGTGCAACTGTAACTGAATTCAAGTGACCATTCACTTATAACATTAATCAAATAATGGTAATCAGGATCAACAAAATAACTCGAGATAATTTTTTGCAAACACAAATGAATAATTATTTACCTTTCTCAGTAACAGCAAATGAGGTACAAGAACCTGCAGAAATAGTTGTCACTTTCAGGTCCTCTAATTTTGGAATGGCAACCAAATCCATGGCATCCTTTGCGTCTTCTCCTAAACCTAATCTTCCATATTCGTGTCTCCCAATTGCAAAAGTCTTACCGCTCTCATCAAGAGCTAACGTGTGATGCACACCTCCACTGATTTCCACCAATTTTTTATTAGAAAATATTTTGCTATGAGCTGGAATATACTGTTGTCCGCTATGACTAAGTCCTAGAATTCATATTGAGAGTTTTTTCAATTCTTTATTAGCGGCAGAAGTAAACTTACCTAACTGGCCGTAATTATTAAGGCCAAAAACGTAAATTTTATCTGATCCTGCTACTTTCACATAAGTACCACAGGATCCACACCAAATATTATCAAAATGAAGTCTCAAGGAAGGTTTCACGTTTATCAAAGCTGGTATAAGCAGTTTTTCTAAAATTAAAATTAATTGATGATATCTGCAATACACAAACTTTCAGGGACTAACCTCTTTGTGCATTACTCATTCCTCCTCTACCGTCTCGTCCACTATGTCTTTCAGATGTCCTACCAAGTTGTCCTTGCTCACCATTTCCACAAGTATAAACTTGGCCGAAACGGGTCAAAAGAACAAGATGGTTTTCTCCAGACGCTACTTTTACTACTGGAACATTTTTTATAATTTCATAAGGTAATCTTTCATTACCTGACATTGTCAGACCCATGTTACCATGAGTATCCTAGAGAAAATATAGAGAAATTATAAACTACGAAAAGCACAGGCTAAGATCCTAATGTGAATTAAAGAGCAAGCAAAAAGTGAAAAACTTAGCTATTAACTAATAGATCAGTGAAAATAAAATAGAAAAAAGATAAAGAAAACATATTTTATACTCACTCTGAATGTTCCCCAAGCGAATACTCGTCCGTCTTCTAATAAGGCCACTGTGTGTGAGTCTCCCGCTGAAATCTGAATAGCTTTTCCAGGTAATTCAACAGGTCCAGGAACGTACTCTGAATTTTCTTCATCATCTGTTTTTCGTCCAAGCGCTCCTTCATCGTTACATCCAAAAGTAAATACCTACAAGCATTCCCAGCATTCAAATTAAATTCATGTTACGAAGCAAAAGCCACCAGAGAATATTTAGCAAGGTCAACAACAGAGTTGAAATGTTTATTGAGGCATTATTGAATAGGTGTAAATGCAGTTCAGCAAAATTATACTTACTTTACCCTCTTTAGATAAACAAACTGTGTGCATGCCACCAGCACAAATATCAATAATTTCGTTATTTTCCAATTGGAGCAAAGCCAACCTACTCTTTTCCATGACTTCATCTCCAAGTCCCAATTGACCAACGTCATTTTGACCAGTTACTAAAACAGTCCCTTGCTTCGTAGAAGGAACAAATGATTCATCATCAAGAGTAACTGAAACAAACAAAACATTTCCAGAGTCTAGATTCCAAAAGCACTAATTTCATGACCAACAAATTGAGATATTAAACACTGAACACTCACATTTAGTCCTTTTTGCTACTTTTTTCTCTTCGTTTACGTTTTGCAGTTTCCTCTTAGGGGGCATTTTGAAATTATTTTATTTTTAATTATTTAGTTGATTGACAACTTTTCCCGTTTTTACAAATCTACGAAATGCTGTTGGTAAATGTAAATCAATGAATTTCTAAAGAATAAATGAATAAGAGACCACGGCGGGAAATATAACGGCAACAATTGTAGAGGTTAACCCATAGAACATAAACGTAACCACCGAATTGACAACCCTGAACCACAGATAACAGAGGTTAAGTTTGAGAAGGAGAAGTAGTTCCAATGTCGACTTTTAATTAGACATATATTTTCCAAGAATTTATCGCTTCAAGGAAAAATACTGAAAATAAAATTTTGATTTCCGTATGAATCTTTCACTCCCAGCTTGAATGCCGTAATTCATTACTGGATTGAATAATTTTCGAAATTATTTTTGATGTTGTCAATGTCAAACGTCAGATTTCGATTTGAATATTTTCATTTGAATACAATAGTTTGAAATTCTGTTTATTATCTGTTTTAGGTTATGAATACATTAATTTTTTAATCTGTGTTATCTGGTACTGGTTCAAAATACCATTTCCAATCATTTTATCTGGCAATTTTTTATATTATGAATAAAGTAATTCTCAGTTTTTGAAACTATGAAGAGATTGTTTTCTGGAGTTTTTTTGTGTGCGACTTCTCCACGACGTTTTGTTCGAGAGCGCATAAAATTACCTTTGGCGAAATTCGTTTATGACACTGTCGATTTATACAAATCCCGAACAAAAAAGGGGGTTAATAATTTGAGGGAGATATTATTTAGGGGATCTATTGTAGCATTGTTGACTGCGTTGATTGTATGGCTCTCAATATTTATGTATGTTGCATTTTATTATGTGTACGTACCCACTATAACACACGAAAAACCTGTGTATCTCACATTCAGGTGAGTGAAAAACACATTTTTCGAATATTCATTGATTCTAGAATATGTTTATAGACCTTGTGAACATTGGGATGTCCAGAAAGGTATATGCAGTTTTCCCTCGGGAAGTGTTCATTTTAATCATAAGCAACAATCTCTTATGGCCGGACAGCCATACAAAGTCTTCTTAGAGCTTGTAATGCCAGAATCTCCTACAAACAAAGATCTTGGTGAGTTTAGATTCATAGTGCTTTACATATATGCACTATTTATTTGTAACAATGATATTATCTATATCTGTTCAATGAAGCAAAGCTGAATTCATATGAGGATTGAAATGATAATTCTGTTTATATGCATCAGAAAAATGAATTCTGATTTGAAATGACATAATTGTTACAAATATAGTCCGTAAACTATTCATTATACATTTTTGAATAATTTGTTGAACAAAGATAAAAATTGACCTCAGTCCACCTGATTTCATCAATTGAAGATAAGCTTGATATAATTTATATGAGTAGAAAAGATTTATGATCACAATAATTCAAAGATGAATGGAAAGAATATTTGAGATAACAAAAAACTATTTCTTGGGGAGTTGCATCTTCTGAACAAATGAAAAATTGAACTTTCTATGATAGAAATTCCAACACTTTCTCATGTAAAAACTTTTCTTTCTCTAAACTACTGCTTCATAAATTTATGTATTTCGTAATAACCACAGTCCTTATGTTTGTTTCTTTCACAATGTTTTTGTGACCAAATTGTGTAATTTCAACTAAGAATAATCTTTCTTTATCTATTGAGAAATAGAGAATGTGCCATACCAAAGATTTCTGAAATTTTGATTTGTTGTTATTGAAAAAGGTTAGGTTAAGTTAGTTGGATTTTCTGATGAAAATTTTGTTCACAAGAAATCAGATAATATGACTGTGGTAGGTTTGGGAAGGTTTCAATAGTTAAAAACTGGTTAAATTGGTCTTTATGTACACTGTGTCCCACTACTTTTTTTCTGAAATACAAATCAAATTTTTACATGTTATTAATTCTCAGGTCTGTATAAAATAGAAAAAAAATTAAAACTGCATACAAAATATATTTTTACATAAAAGTGGCGTTTTTAAAAATTTTGTCTTGAGTAATGTTTTTAAGATTGGTCACAACCTTGGTATTTTTCAAATGGAACACCCTGTATATTTCATCGTCAAATTTTTGCAGTTTTTTCCTGAATACATTGATCTATAACACCTAATATTTAATAAATTTCAGTTTCAAGAATCAGAAAAATTTATATTTACGTTTTCTTATTTAATAGTAGGCGTAGGAATTATTTCACACATGAATTTAATTATGCCTTTTTTACAACGCCATGTGATTTAAACCTATTTATTTAATTATATTCTGATCATAAACTCAAAATATCACTCTTCAACATATTTCTAATTTGATTCTTGGAATTATAGTTCTTAATGTTTGTATTTTTTTCTGTCTTCAACATTTTTCAGATTATGTATTATTTTGAGTTTATGTTTGAAATATACATAAATAAATGAAATGTGATGATTAAATGCATGTGTGAAATAATTCATGGCCTACTATTGAAAAAATAAATACATATATGGATTTTCATGATTTTTGAAGCTGAAATTTATTGAAGAACAGGTTATGATACACCAATGTTTTCCGAAAAAAAAATGCAAAAATTTGACGTTAGAATATACAGTATGTTTTATTTAAAAAATACCGAGCTTATGCTCAAACATGAGAACAGTGCTCTAAAAATAAATTCAGTTTCGCCAGTGTCTTTTATGTGAAAATATCTATGTATTATAAAAAGTTTTAATTTTTTTTTTTTTGAAATAATACCATTTCCAAGAGTGAACATTTTCGTTTTCACCCTGTATTTCAGGAACAAAATTTGTTGGAATATTTCTGTTTGTGGCTTTAAAAGTTTTACAAAAAAAAAGATACAAAGACGCGAAATCCGCATGTCTCTATCTTTAATAATAGCCAAGATACAGTGCAGTCTCAACCAAAATGGGACACAGGTACAGGGTATCCCAAATTACTTGATTTTGGCTGTTTCTGGTACTTCTAGACTAGACTAGATAGATGAAAACATTGTAATGGGTAATGGGCTCGATTTCCGTTAAAACACCAGTATTGAAAACCGTTTCATAATATCTTCATTTGTTTTGAAGATAAAACAAAATTTTTCATTTTCGAAAATATCTGAAGATGATAAAAACTTTCAACAAGCACTTTTTCACTGGGAATAAGACATAATTTAAAATTTTTTTATCTTTAATTTTTTAAGATATAAGAAAAAAAAGTTCATATTCAAAGTAAAAAACTGTTTTTTTTTCACGAGGAAAAAAAATTGAATATAGTTTCCTATTTCCGGTGAAAAAGCGCTTCTAGAAAGTTTCAATCGTTTTCAGATATTTTCGTAAATAAAAAACTTATGGCACATTTTCGGAATAGATAATATATCAAAATAAAAAAAAAAAAAATTAAGATATCGTGAAACGGTTTTCACTTTCTAAGTTTTAACCTATCTAGTTCAGAAGTACCTAAAACAGTCAAAATCGAGCAATTTGGGATACCCTGTTCATGAAAATGGTGAAAGATTTCATCTACTGAAATAACAATTCGATTTGTAGGGATGTTTATGGTTTGTGCTGACTTTCACAGTAGTGATGGTCGCTTAATCACAAACTCCTGTAGATCTGCTCTACTGCCATATCGCAGTGTGATGTTGGATATTCTAACTAAAATCATCTTGAGTCCGTTCTATATGGTCAGGCACTTTGAGGAAAAACAAAAGGTTTACATCGAACTGTTCTCTAGTTATTTAGAACCAGAGGTGAGTATTGCTCTATTTTTTCTCTGTTTTGTCAGCAATTCCTGCAAATCGAACTGATATCCTCATGAATTTGAAGTTTCAGGATCAAAAGGTATCAGACATCCATATCGAGATACAGACCAAGCACATTGAAATTTATTCGGCTAAATTTACGATTAGTGCAAATTTTTCTGGTCTTAGATACGTGATGTTTCATTGGCCTATACTGTCTGCCGCTATTGGTAAGTTCAGCAATTTTCTTACAACAGACAATTTTAAGATATGCAAGTTTTTAGGTATCACATCTAACTTATTCTTCATTGCATTCGTGAGTATGGTCAGTTGGTATCAGATCATCAATTCGGAGGAGTATTTGGAATATCTTAGAGCTCAAGAAGAAAAAGGAAAGGAGGACGGTCATAGGACCTACATTTTGGATCAAGGTGGGTACTCCGAGGTTATTGAAACCTTCATGTTGAGAAATGATTTTTTCAGATACTTCTTCATCAGAAGATGATGTTTCACTTGTTGGTTCAGATGACTCTGTGGGTCTGAAAAAGAGGAGGAGTACAACAGAATGTTAAAGTGCAAAGGCATTGAGCAGCAACTATACAGTAGTTCCTTATTGATTAAAAATTTATAATATTTAATTTTACCAAAGATAATAAATATATTTTTATATTCTGTTAAATGTTGTTGAAAGTTATTCAAGTAAATTTTATAGCCTTTGGTCCATCTGACATGAGTTTGAAATAAATCTTATTGCAAGTACCAACATAGACATATTTTATTAATCTACCTATAATATTTGAATAATGAAAGAAGAATGTAGTTGGACGTATATTTTATTGTTTTTACATACATTTATCTTAACATTTAAGCTTCACCTATCAACAGATTTATACATGTAAAAACCGGAACCAATATAAAACTATACATTTATATTATTTTAAAATATACAAGAAAATTGATTTTTTCCAATTGTATATGTGTTGAGATTTTCATTCAAAATTTCAGTTGGTACTTTTGACGAATACTGTTGGAGGAGCTAGTGGCTATTACTTCTGGTGGTTTACTTATGGTTAGTTCCATTGAAGGCAGCTACCTAAATTGCACCTATTACTGTCCACTAATTTAGTATCTTCACAAAAAAATTCGTCATAATATACACCTTTTTAAACACCAGCTCCCTTCTGATGTTTCTTTCAAATGTGTATGGGTAGGTTCTCAAAGATCAGATGATGAAAAGTGAAAAAAAAATTGGTTAGATCGAAACCCATTGGAAAAGGAAGAGAATAATACAAAATAAGAGGAATAATAAATTAGGGACGTTCTGAGATCTGGAATTTGAAGAAGGTGAGCTTTTAAGGGTTAAAAGTGGTTTATGTCTATTTTCGGCAAAACTACCAGTCCTATGAAAAAAAAGTTGAATGGAAGAAATGTAGGTAACAAAAAAATCTACAACATTTGTTTTACACTTTTTTCACATAACTTAAAAAATTTATATGAAAAGTACGAATTCTTGTGCCCTGAACAAACTTTAATTTTTTGTTTGATTTAAAATATTTATTTTTTCACCTTTCATTTTGACTTAATATCGAAAAATCTGCCGAATTTTCAATCAAAAATTCCTTCATCAAAATATCGGCTGTTTTAAAAAAAGTCGGTGTCTTTTTTCTTCGTTGAAATCTCTACTTTCTGGACGGTTTAAAATAATATACATTTCTATGTAAATTTCCTGAAAAAAAATTGCAGCAGTGAAAATTTTCAGATGAAATACTCTTCAAATATTATCTTTAATATTTAGAACAACTATTTTCCGATGTTTTTCGCAATCTTTAGGTTATATAGTTTTGTGATTTATTTGTTCATGGAATCTGACATGTAAATTGGATGTTTCAAATCATTTTCGGCAGCCACACATTTAAATTCTTTCACCCATTTTCACAGCTGCACTGCTGCAGTAATGTTTTTAGCATTTTCTGATAACATTTACCAAATGTATAATTTCTTTTATACCATTAAGAAGAAGATTTCAAAAAACGAAAAGAACACCGACTTTTTCAGAGTGAAAATTTTCGATTAAAAATTGAGCTGCTTTTTCGATATTGAATCAAATTACTGGGATAAAATAAATCATTTGAGTAAAAAAGAAATACTATGTGTATGGGACATAAAAGGATAAGTTATTTGCTCTAAATTTCGTGAATAGAATGTTTTTTATGGAAGTAAAAAATAAAAACCAAAAATGAGTTTATTGAAGCTTACTTGAAAGAAGTGTCATACGAAATTTTCCGTAGAACTTGTAGTAAAATCAAGATAAACCTTTCCCCGACCTAAGATCGCCGTAATTTATTCATTTTTGTTATATTAACTTCCTTTTCCACTGAGTTTCTTCCAACTATTTTTTTCTGGTTTCAAGAATTATCCACCCTGGTCTATTAGATTTTCACCGGTTTAAACTTTTTATAAAAATGCCTGTAGAAACAGTAGGGAATCGCGTATTGGATTGTTGTACAAGGTTATTCAAAAAATCTGTCTACAAAGGTAGATGTTAGAGAACTCTGAAAAGGACGGAAGTATTTTGGATAAAACCAAGTAGGTATTCCATATCTACTGGCTCTCATAATTTTGAGGGATGTGGTTCTCTTGCTTTTCAATCACCAAAAAAAAAAACGAAATTTAGATTCCTCTTCGACCGCATGAATTTAGCAATTGCAGTGCTGACTTTTTTCAATGATTTTCGAGTCACCTTGTTTATATTCTCTTATGCCTTTCAACATTATATATAGGAAGGTTCTGGGTCATCTGATCAATTTTTGGATGAAAATCAATAGTTCATCTTGCCACCATCGATGTATGGCACATGTTTCCACACGTCAATGATGGGAGTTCATGGTAAGTATACCTCTACCACCGGTGCAAATTTTTCATCTATGTCAGTCAGTAACAATTCAGTAACAAAAATATAACACTTATAAAGTACATTTTGGCAAAGTTACTGGGTGAATCATTCAACGATACTGTGGCTTCTTTATGTACTATGTATCCGTTAGCGTAAGTTATATTTACAAAAAAGTTTCCTTCGGATATACCATTTGGCGACCGTACCATGAAAGTGTACTCTCCGATGTCAACGGCCGACACTTTGGTCAGGAACAGCACGGCTTGATGGCAGTGGGGTGCGGAGGAATTCTGAAAAAAAAAACAATATCAGAAGGGCTGATTATGAGAAAAATTGGATTCGAAGAAATGAACTCGCACACTTAGGAAATGCGGGCCCAGTGAATTTTCCCCATTTTTACATATTATGTTTATATCAATCTCAGGAACAATACATCAGATTTTCACGAAATTCTTACATCCGGTTTGTTCTATACGGCGTTTCAAAATTGCAGCTCCGAAAAAATGAATTTTTAAATTATGATGATAACTCTTCTAGTCTTCAGAATTTTATCATTATATCTTGGGTTCTGATTAACAAGAGACCACAGATATCGGAACACCTCCCACCACATTGAATTTCGATATACAGGCTGTTTCATGAAGCTGTATAAGTAACTGAATGTTACTTTGTTGGTGACTTTGGAACCACCCTGAGTTTTTCAAAATATTATACCAAGAAGTATGTTGTTCTGTATGGAAAGTTTCATCGATGTATAAAGAACAGTTGCAAAATTATACGGGTTTTACTTCGGATTTCATACAATTTTCCTTCAAAACTTATCTGTAGTTAGCATTGCTGACAAGTAATTAATATAGGTTTTCGTTCAGTATAAATATTATGATAGGTATTGACAGTCGGTCCAAAGGTGTTTTTATTTAGGAATGTACAGGATGGATATAATTCGGTGTCACTAATCTCCTCAATTCGCTAGGGTGATTCACTTATCTTGGTAACCCCATTTTCTCTAAAACGTCCAAATATTTTTACATTCTGTGAATGACGTTTTGAACAAGTCAATGATGTCTTGGGATTCGCGTAAAAATCTAAGATTCATAAGACATAAGAGATCCAGCCTTACCGTTATTCTATATGCAATCACAGTGGTATCAGCATCTCCTGGCTTGTAGACCTTATTTTTGGCTATCCAGAATGCTTTATTGTAGGGAGGGTTGGCGCAGAACTCCATCGTCAAGGTCAGTGGTTGTCCAAATACAGCCGTTACGTTTTTATGGGTTGGAGTTACAACGGGCTTGCCTGCAAGCAAAAAAAAATATTTTCATGGGGAATGTCTAATTAAATAATCTGGTGAAGAAGAGATTATAATCTCTTGTGAGTACATTATATTATCGTCATAATTTAATTGACTTTTCAGTAGTCTAAATATTTTTAATTTCATTTTACTTCGGAGAACTCTTTTTTTTACTTTTTAGTGCATCTTTATTTCTCCTAGAAATTTTTCCATTGAAGTAGTTTTTTTTTGTTGAAATTTTTTTATGTTAGTGGTCGTGGGATTGTAATATCTCAAAAAAAAAATATCTAGTTTTTCTATGAGCTCCGTTTCTCAACTTTATTGTTGTTTTTTCAAGGTCTGAATCCATGAAGACAAGAATGAATACACAAATAGTAACAATGAAAAAATTTACCTAGGTTTCAATAGTTCCTAATGAAATGATATAATATACTTCGCGCTACAATAAAATGAACAGAAAAATTTTCAAAATTTTTTGATGATTTTCAACAAGCAGTATCTCAATAAGAAATGGAAGTTTTGCACATAAGAAAGATAACTTTTGAAGCTTGAAGACTCTAGTTTCTTAATTTATTGGTTAACAATTTTTCGGATTACCGGTAGCCATATGCAATCCCCAGAGATTAAACATTGTGGTTTGGAGGGGTGTGATTAGGTTTTTACCACGATATGATGGTCTACAACTGTTATTCTATGACATTTCATTCTTAAGCTCATAGTTCCATAGATGGAACTACTTATTCAAAATATAATGTCGTGATACTTTTTAGGAGCATAATTTAATGATGAACACTTTTGAATATAACAATGTTTTTGATAAAGTGCTTAGTTTAGGAACTATTCGAGTAAAACCTAAAATAGTCCGAAAATTTCGAGGTTTTTCGTAAGTCACGACATACGCTCCACTGGGAAATTGGGGCAAAACTTAAAATACTCATCTTAGAGGCCTAAAGAAATGATTAAAACAGTTTCCCGAACTCCACCAATTATTTTCAGGCAAAAGTCTAATTTGCTTAGCATACAATCCATACATTTCCTGTGTGTAGAGAGGTGCGGGGCGCGTAGGCGGTGAGAAATATCAAATTCAAAAAACCATACGATAAATTGCTTTTCTCTATTTCAGTATCGTAATGAATTCATTACAGTACTAAAAGTAGTGCTGTAATGAAACTCATTACAGCATTGTTTTCAGTTATATTTTTCGTTTTCTGGTTGTCAGTACTGACCTCAGATGGAATCAAGCTTCGAATCAAATCAATTCAAATTCCGTGATCTGTCAAATTTCGTATGTCACACCAACTGCCAAGATACAAAACAAAAGTCACTAATCTGAATGTTCATTTGAATTTCGGGAATATTTCACAGAAATTGACTGAAATAGAGAAAATACCGTCTAATACTCGTTGCAGAAGGCAATTCCAACACTCATGCTATCGAAAACTCGCTCCTACGTCGCTCGTTTTCGAACTTCGCATTCGTGTTGGAATAGGAGCTCATTCTGCAACTTGTTTTAGAATATACTATTCTCTATTTCAGTATCGTAATGAGTTCATTACAGTACTAAAAGTAGTGTTGTAATGAAACTCATTACAGCATTGTTTTCAGTTATATTTTTCGTTTTATGATTGTCAGTACTGACCTCCGATCGAATCAAGTTTCGAATCAAATCAATTCAAATTCCGTGATCTGTCAAATTTCGTATGTCACACCAACTGCCAAGATACAAAACAAAAGTCACTAATCTGAATGTTCATTTGAATTTCGGGAATATTTCACAGAAATTGACTGAAATAGAGAAAATACCGTCTAATACTCGTTGCAGAAGGCAATTCCAACACTCATGCTATCGAAAACTCGCTCCTTCGTCGCTCGTTTTCGAACTTTGTATTCATGTTGGAATAGGGGCTCATTCTGCAACTTGTTTTAGAATATACTATTGAAATTAAAAATCGATGGGTGGGAGGATTTTCCTCAATTATTCTTCGTACAAGAATTATTCACGAATTACGTTACTTTTTTGCCACGCTGTATATCGATCATGTTTATGTACCTACCACTACTTGTTATACAAATAAAAATAATAACAGTTCTTTATTGCCCATCGGCCTTAGGTAATTCAGCCTAAGTAATAATATCCATTTGGTTCTCGCGATTCCATAAGTTCATAAACCGAAATAACGATACGAAAAATCACTAGAAATCAAGTTTAGAATCCGCATTTTTTGGGGGTCGAATACGAAATGTTGAACGGAAGAGCGTATAATATGGTTCATTATTCAGCAACGTGTTGACATACGCGAAATATGCTTTTCACTTGGCATTCGGCGCGCCCGAAATCCAATAAAAATAATAATTCCGAAAATTAACAAGCGCATTTGGATTGGCTTTGAAAGCCCACCAATTTGCCGCGCATTCAAATAATTACAATGCTGACGGGGGAAATGCAAAAAATGGAAATGGATTCCGGGAATGCCGATGTATGTAATCGAATCACGTCGTTGGCATCTCTCTGCAAATATGCGTGTGCTATTGTATCCGCGTTTTTCATTTTGGGCCGGAAAGTGTTTCGGTTTATTTCGCGAATTATAAAATTTTTCGATGGGTGCGTGGGATCCTCTTCAAACTGAAAAGGGCACTGTGCATATTTGTATGTGCCGCCGCTGTAACGCTTATACTCGTGTTGAAACTTCTGTTTTTTCAACGATAGACGATATTGAAAATATTCGAGTTGATTTCATTATTATACAGGGTGAGTCTTTGACTTGTACATATATTTCAACTGTAGATTCCTGAGGTCAAAACAAACACTTTTTTCCTTTACCATTTTTTTCGATTCGGCCTATAAAAAAAGATATAGTCATTTTAAACTTTCATAATGAGCTATGCCACTCCTGGATATCATAGATATATGCCTGCCATTCAAAACTTGAAAATAATAAGCAACTGTACAATAAAAACAAGCGTCAACTTACCTTTTCAATTCTATTCGACGAAAGATGAAGTACGATTTTGTTATTTCTGAATAATTACCGAATGTATAAAATGTTTTTTTAAGAAAAAGAATAAAACGGTAAACAAAAAAAATTCTTTGCCATTAAGGAGGCCAACACCGAAAACATTTTTGAAACATAGATGAATTTAAAATAGTAATCATCAAAATGAATACTTAAACTTCATACAGAATTTCGTTAGCGGCAAATGTTGAATATTCTTCTCTTGATTTCCTTTCCATTATTGATAATGAAGTATTCAGCTTGCTATCACCTATATCTTGAGTATGTAATCATTTTTTATCGTTGTTTATAAAATTTCCCGAGGTTCTCCAACAGAATCATAACTTTTCATTTCCAAACATAAACAAATGTCAATGAATTGAACGTCTTTGACAAAGCACTATGTTGACAAAGACTATGTTGATCGTTGTTGCGCATAAAGTGATCAACAAACAATTCAAATTGGGAATTAATGGTTAATGGTATCATGATTTTCAATTGAAACGTTATTTCGTTTATTCTACTTCATCAGTGTGAATCTGCAGAATGTAGTCTAACCAGGAAATGGTAAATATGCTTAAATGCTTTTTCACTAATGGAAAAACTTGTTAACAGCAGTTTTGTGAATAATGTGGCCGAATTGTGATCGCGTGTGTCAAGTGCACGTGAGATTCGAATGGTGGTGCCAGAGACACCAACATGATTGTCTCTGGGTGGAGCATTCACCTCGCTTTCAATGAAAGCGGGAAGTTAGGGCTTCTAACGAACAATCCTTTTGAAAAAAAAGTAACTTGCCTGAAGCATTAGGTATTTAGGAAGAAGTTTGTAAATTTGCTCTAATAAATAAGGATGTAAATCGAAGAAGTGGAGGTGCTAGTTCCCTTTCCATTCATAATAACCTTGTTCTTCCAGAAATTCTCGGATTTTAACGTGATGATTTTCGTGACAACGTAAGAAAAATTGAATTCTGTGCATATTTCCGACAAAGTTACATTCAGCTAAAGTACCCAATTAATGGAATTTCTCAGAAAAATGTTTTCCTTCAATATGGAATTACTCGTAAACAGCGGGTTTTACAAGAAAATATCAGGAATACTTTTATAGTCCAAAATGAATGAATATTCATCTCATCACATTGAATTTACTGTTTACAATTAGACTCTTTGAATTTCTGGTGAAAGTATGGAATGTTATGGTCATAATTGAGAAACTTGCGGATGTTAGTGGAATTTTGTGTTCGGGATAGATTAATCACGTTTACGAAAAGCTATATTCCGAAAATCACTTCATTCGACAGATTCGTTTGCGAAATATAACTGAAAATAAATTTTTTTTTATGGATTTTCGACAGCCCGTATCTTTTCAACGAAGACGAATCGGAAAAAATGGAAGATGAAAAAAGTGTTTCTTTTGACCAGAGGTTAGAATATATCTACAAGTCAAAGACTCACCCTGTATAATTGTCAAAGCCCGGAGGTACTATTTAGGCATTCAGTGCAAGAGTTTATTGCTAAGTAATTCATTTGTGCGAAGTTGGCCCAGCACACGTGGGCTAGATTTGTTCTGCTCTGTGCTATTGAACTTTTTATTATTTTCCGAGAAATTGTGTCAGCCCAGCATTTTCGAAAAATTAGAATCCAGTCCTACACATGTACTGAGTTGTGGCGTTCGGATTTCTCCGAAAGTCTGTCTAGTTTCCCGAAAAATAAAAATTGAAAAAAAAGGTAGCCTAGCACTTTTGTTTTTTCTCCTCACGAATGAATTTGAAAATTTATGCTCCATTTGTGCTGTTTTGAGACGTGAATATTTTCACGAGAATTCTTTTGATTTTTCGGAGAATTCCGAAAATGAAAAAAAGTTAACCCAGCATTTTTCTTTTTTTGCCGACGAAATTTCTTTTAAAAACTTGTGCTGGTCCGATAATTTATTCTGATGCGTTGTGCCACCTGCCAAAAAATGAATTTTAGCATTGAAAACACCCTGTAGAAAGGAATAGTGCAGTCGATTATCTCTATCTATGCTTAAAACAGTAGGAGCTTGTGACAGTTTTCGTTGACGCAAATATGACATATGCAGCAGCGGGCGTTTAATCCGAGTATCTTCAAATGCAGATTACGCTAAGCGGGAATTCCACCTAAGCGGGATGACTGAACGGTTAACTTGAATATGGGGAAAACTGGGAGCAATGCGGACTAGTTTATGGGGTTGAAATTTAGGAATGCGGTTGGGAGAGATCGTGCTAATGCGAGTTAAGTGATGCTGAACTAAAATTTAATCTCAGAACATGTTTAATCAGGACTAATTACTTATTGATTGTTGTTACGACAGGAGTTTGAGGTAGGCGCATTTTCCTTGCATTACGTAATCATTAATGAAAGCAAGCCAAAGGCTAAGGTCAACTGCTGCAGAGAATTATAGCCTACCACCTGAGGACTTTCGAACCGGGTCAAAATTGAGGAGAGTGCAGAAATGACACTTACTGAGAAAACATTTCGATAAACTGGACTATTTGTTTTCTTGAATTTTTTTTTTAGGATTTTTTCTGGAGCAAAATTCAAAATTCTTAAAATAATAAAAGAAAGGCCCCTGAGGTGAATTTGTGAGATATAAACAAATAAATTTCATTGAATATTTCCCTCCTGTCAAAAACTTCATGTAAATAGAATGCAATTATCGAAAATTACAGCGAATATTTCCCTCCTGTCAAAAACTTCATGTTGATAGAATGCAATTATCGAAAATTACAGCGATAATTGCATTGTATAGAGCGAAAGATCCCTGCGATAATTGCACTGCTGGTATCCATAGCAATTTCGGAGAAATATTCCCCCGAATTACACTCGTGCATCAAAATGACCTGATAATTCTGCATTCCAGCGTGTTGTCTTTGAAAAACTGCATTCGGTCATTTTCATTTTTGGAGAAAGAGCCCTCCACCTTCGGTGTCGGGCTCTTTCTCCAAAAATGAAAATGAACTCATGCAGTTTTTTGACAACACGCTGTCATGCAAAATTATCGGTAATTTTGATGCACTTGTGCAATTACTTCCGATAATTGCATTGTAGAGAGTGAAAGATCCCTGCGATAATTGCACTGCTCGTATCCATAGCAATTTCGGGAAATATTAACCCGAATTACACTCGTGCATCAAAATGACCTGATAATTCTGCATTCCAGCGTGTTGTCTTTGAAAAACTGCATTCGTTCATTTTCATTTCACCTTCGGTGTCGGGCTCTTTCTCCAAAAATGAAAATGAACGAATGCAGTTTTTCAAACACGCTGGAATGCAGAATTATCAGGTCATTTTGATGTACTTGTGCAATTACTTCCGATAATTTTCTTGAGAATAATCAATACCCAGTTAACTTTGGGGAAAACATAATACCAATTTTAGAGAGAAAGATTTTGAAACAAAATTATAATGATATAATCAGGGACCAACAAGAAACCGTCAAGAAGAATAAAGAGGAAGCTTTACAAATTTTCAATCTACGCTGATCGAATAAATCCGAAACTCTTCAATTCAATCCCTATTTCAAGGTTCGGTTCGCATTTCGCAAACTTCAACCTTTCGATAAAATAAAACAAGATAAATCAGATATAGCCACATTGAATGCACACTAAACGCAAAATGCAACTACAAGAATGATTATTTCTTCCAACATATTCTCTTGCACTCAAAGTCCGGGATATGCATTTCTCTTTTCTTATCCACAGCTGTAATACTTGTAATTTTTGTTTACAAACATGAAGGTAATAAAATGGGAATGACAAAACTACCTGCTCCCTTGCCGCGTCTTCGGCAATTCGTACGTAATGAAGTAAGCAACTGAGAACGCCATTACATAAATGCACCTCTAATTAGTCAATATGAATACCACGAGAATGCGAAAAAGCCATCATGTGTACTAGAATTTTCCACTCGACAAGTTTTGTTTCAAACTTTTTTCGATAAACCTTCTAGTTTCTGAGAAAACGTAATTTTTTCGACATTTTCACTAATTTTCCAAGGTTCCTGAAAATTTGGGAACTTGCATTTTTGACCACGAGTCCCTACTCTAGTGACAATCATTATATCAAAAATGCAGCTCTTTCCGCAAAAAAGTGATTTCAGACCTTCGTTTACTGGACTATATTATCGTAATGGTGTGATTCGATAGTAACGTCTGAACGTTTATAACGTGCAGAATTCGAATTGCCGTTTCTAGGCCAACGAAAATCCAATGCAGATTATTTGATTATTTTTCATGGGGATACCTTAAACAGAAAGTGTATGCAAACAAACAACAAACTTTAGAGGAATTGAAGCATAAAATCATCATCGAAATAGCCGCTATCACTCTAGAGATTGTAGAAGCGTGATGGCTAATTTCTGTGTTCGATTAGAAGAATACCAGCAGCTTGAGCGTTAACATTTGGACAACATAATCTTTGCCACTCAATTTCCAAAACCTTGTCTAAATTTCAATGAAGACAAACTGTTTTCTTTCAATTAAATATACAAATACCCCACACCCTTTTGGGCACCCTATAGAATGAATATGAATTGATGAAATACTGATACTCTATGTGAACAAGTTTTTATGAACGCCTGTATATATAGAAGCAACTTGGTGCATTTATATGAACGTAAACCTTTTAGTTTTTATTTTTCATTCAATAATACGTTTATCCCGATGTTTATCCTATTATTAATTTTTCTTTTCTATTCTCGTTGGTTTTTACGGGTGACTGGGAATTATTATTTTGTGGGTTTTTGTTTTCATTCTCGCGTAAAAGAAAAATAAAGGTTCGTCATTCCGCTGAAGAGGAACATAGCACATTTGGACAACATCAGTATCGCCTCAGATGTTGACAAGAGTGTTCGTTTTCCGCTTAATTTCCTAGTGAAAATTGACTATTTAGAACACCGCTGAAATCTACTTAAACATCGCTACCATCCAAGTATTTTTCTCGCTGACACAAAGAAGAATCAAGTTGGGAACAAATAGGAATCCATCACGCTGGCCAGCGCAAGTCTTCACATTGTGTACCTATAAGTTAAGTCGTACCTTTATTGTCGAACTGTACAATATTGTGATTTTCATTCGCCCTATAATACTTCCCACAGCCCGACTACGGATTCAATTACAGTCAATTAGCTCTTCTCGAGTAATCGAGTGGTCCTTCAAAATCTATAAGTTTCAAGTCTCTCATTTGAATAAAAAACAAAATAGAGAGACCATTGAAAAATTATACACTATGGTTAAATTCGATGTCAGAAGAAGCTATATTCTGTAGAAGTCGCGGAGAAAAATAATGTTCTCTCCTTCACATTCTATATTTTGTGGTTTTTCCGCAATTCACTTGACATTTCAAATTTTGTGACATTTCTGTCATAAATATTTATAAACCTCCGAACATTATTTGGCCAAGAAATCTTAATGTTGATGTTTTTTAAAGTAGCAAATGCATTTTCAAAATGCATTCGATTTATTCTGAATAATCGGTTTCTTTTTTGCTTTTGTCTTTTTTCATTTCAGATTAAGAATTACGAGTCGTTTTGGGAAGAATCTGTGTATCCGAGCCAATCGACGGATAACATGAAGATGATCACACTGATGTCTTTCAAGATTTTCCTGATATTTGATATTTTATGTTATTTTGTTTACGGGGAGGCAGGTTTTTTCGGCTGAGGTTTTTTCCCCTGGCTGTATAGTATCGTATGATACTAGTGTTGATAGTATCGTATGATTCTATAGTATCATAGTATCATACGAAGAATGTTTTGATACTATAGTATCATACGAAGAATGTTTTGATACCCCGTTCTTTTTTTACCTCAGCTTAGGTACTTTTTGTTTCAACATTTATTGTATTATTTTAGCTCTCTTTTTCATAAGAATAAATAAATAAATTTGGAAGTAAATAAGAATGAGTCATGATTTCATTCATAGTAATTCATTCTGAGCAAATTTGATATAATTTAAGTTTTTCTGAAAAACTAAAAACCTTCAAATACCGTTCACCCGAAATATAGCCACAACGGTTATATAATTAACACGTGTCTGATGATTCAGTGAACATATTCCTTCAGAAACGTTAACGTGTCAAAGATATGGAATCAGTTGAGGCTGCGACGCGGATTGATCGATGCATCGAATGACTGGAAAATGTGATCATTAGTGATAGTTAATTGTGTTGTGACCATGCGGAAAATGGATGGAATCGATGAGGAAAAATGGGTCAAATCGTAAGTAGACAAACAAATTTCAATTGGAACCTACACGAACGTGAAAAGTAAAGTCATTGAACAAATTGAATACTGAATAATGGATTGGTTTTTCTCTTCATGTTGTTGATGATTCTAAATTGATTGGGGGGTCATTTAGGTAATACATCGAAGCGATATTTTCAAACTTTCCGGTATATCCATTCGAAAACCATCAGGAAAGAAAGAATTTTTTTTTGCCAGATATATCTGGAATTGTTTTGATATTATTTCTCTGATGCAACGAAGGTAGAACTCATTTGAATGAACCACTGTGACAAATTTCTTTCAGCAATGTCTGAATTGATTTTTGAAGTGTGTAGTTGGGCTAAGAAAAGCCTGCTTTTGAGAAAATTTTTATTGAAAAATTTAGTCAAGGTCATCAAAATTGCCAAAAATTGATTTGATTCTGGAATGCAGATAAATTCATTCATTCCGAAATCAATGAAAATCGTCATGTTCCGATTGGCATGGTACTAAATTTCATATGATCACTATGATAATTCATCAATCTATTCACGAATCATGAGAAAGTTTGGTAATTGTCAGCTGATAAATAATGAAAATGAAAATAAAATTGTGAAAATACAATTCAATGATAGAAAAGGAACTCTTCTCCTTGGGAACAGTTTGGATCAAAAAACGTCCAAATGACAAATTCTTAAATTCTACAATTATGATACAGAATGTATCTGAGTAACACAAAAAAAATGTAAGGCATGGTTCTTTGATGAAAATTAAAGTGGGTATTTGAGATAAACTCTTTTGAAAAACCTCCTCCCCGAAAGAGATTAACAAAAATTTTTTTTTTATTTTCGCTGTTTAATAAGCTAGAGACAAGAAATATTATTGGTCGATAAAACAACACATTGTTAAATGTTTTCTCCCTTGAAGTATGCTGAGAAATAGTAAACCCCTAAGATACTTTTTTTCCCAACTTTTTTTTTCGGATGAAAATTTTCCTTTTTTTCGAAAACTCGAGAATTTTATTAATAAAAATTTAAGAAAATATATTCTGTGGATTAACTATTTCTAAGCCTACTAAGCATATCACAGGATAAAAAAATTCAAAAATGTGTATTTTCATCGATAAATGATATTTACTAATTTTCTAGTATTCAACTTGATATACAGGAAAAATAAAAAAGAAAAACTATTTTTTTTTCCGAGGGGTGGGGATATAGAGCACAACGTATGGTACGTGAATCGAATCGAATCAGTAACACTCCAAACGCGGTATGGATGATTTCATATCTGTTGTAAATGAATACGACAATTTTATACCACTCTGACGCGAGAAATTTATTTGCCTCAATGAATGACACAAATAATTTCATGTGGAAATTAGTATTCAGGTTCTTTTTCGCCAAAACTGACGTTCGGATGCGACTAATGTGCATTACAATTCACTGCAGCCAAGACTTGCCATTCCAACAGTCCAGTCCCTCATGTGTTATCGAATCGCAACGAGATTTCGATTCTTCCACTGTTCTACTAGACTCGGAGCTCATTCGAATTTAACATTCACATTCCTATGTCTCCATAAGAATTTTCTTTATCTGTACATATATCGAACTGCAAATAATTTGTTATGATGAATTGGTTGAGACTTTCGCGGCCATCCTTCAATGTCGCTTGTTTTCTCGAGCATTTCGGCCGTCGTCGTTCATTTATTCTCGACGTTTCGCCAGTACGGGTGTCTGGCATCTTCAGCAGATATTCATACCTGAATGAGGGATATAAGCACGTACAATGTGCGTCCTCATCATAATCAGGCGAGTCATTTCAGTGAGAACAACTCCTGAAAGAATAACTCCTGAAGATGCCAGACAGTCGTACTGGCGAAATTTCGAGAATAAATGAACGACGGCAGCTGTATCTAATTTTACATGCATTCCCATGACAGGGGCTAGAAAGCAACGTTTCGACACACTCTTTCTCTCAACGAGATTTCTTGTAAAAATGTGTTGTTGAATGAGACTTCAGAAGGTTTTCTTGAATAAGCTGAAGGTGTGATTATATAAGGTTCAATTCCATAGCCACTATCTCCTGTGAGGAAAATCCCTTCTTTCAAATGATCCGCACAGCGTAGAATTCTGAAAAATATCATGTGCTGAACCTGGCCATTTTGCATCAATGTTTGTAATTTTCAGAGATGGATCAGCTACAGTTTGCACATTCAAGGAAAAAAACTGTTAATGGTTCCTGAATAGTTCGGCTTGATCCCCTCCTGACAATTGAATTTTTATGTGTGCAGTCGATAGCACCTATGGACCTGGCATTTTAATTACCTTCTTGTTGGACGAGCTATCTAATGTTCTATTTGGTTTAGAATATTCAGAATACGCTGAATAAATAATAGTAAAACCCAGATTTTCGATAATCTAAATCTTATAAAAAAATCATGATCGTCGTTAATTTCGAAAAAAATTTGATCTAAGACGCATCGCTTCAGGTCTACGACATTCCTCTCCATCACTGCTAAGAGCGTTGAAAGCAAATTCCATTAAATGCATATTAACAAATCTCTAGTAAGAAATCAATTTCTTCAAAACAATAATGTTCGAATCAGATCAGACTTACATTTTAGGTTATATACATATACGTGATTCTATGGTTCTTGAATTAACTTCAGGTTTACCCACACTTTCGGTGTTGGTTAAGTTAACTAATAGTTAACCACGTTTCGTGGGATTGTAAAACGCCTAACCTATAAAATTTTCTTAACCAAAAGTTAACCTTCGATTGTAAAACCGGGCCTCAGTCTTTTGGATTAATCTCGGATTGTAGTTCGAGATGAATTTTGGTTGGAGGATTAGACCCTCCCCGTCTAGGGGGTGCGAAATGTACCACCCACGAGCTGGAAACACCAGAGATCCCTTACTATTTCACCCTTGCCGCTTCGAGTGTTGCTGGTAACCCGACTAATTTCAACCCTAAATTAACTGGGAACAACAACAATTACCTGATCTGCATCCGGGTCTGTCCAACTGTTGACGCCCGTAAAAGTTCGGCAACGTCTCGAAATTTATAATGTTGCCGGTAGTTGGGAGTTCGAAAGGCAAATTAACAAAGTTCCCGTCAGTTTGACCGGGTTGGGTTTCGGAATATTCGAATCATTTATGAAAGGTAAAAGATGGGCACTGTATTATTTAACAACTAGCTGACCCGGCAGACTTCGTACTGCCTCAAAAAAGGAACTTTAATATTATAATAAACTATGATGGTATAATACCTTGAAAGTGGACATTAAATTGTCCTGTACAGTATGTGTTGCGCCGAACGTTTTCGTCTGGAAACAGCTGTTAAATTTTTGAATGTTGGCCAAGAACTGTTTAGAATTATTTACTATCCCAGAAACTAAAGAGCGAAAGGGATCTGGTGGTGGATCTAATTGTGGCAATTGGCAATTAGATAAGCTAGCTGGCCCGGCAAACATTGTTCCGCCTTAGAGATGAATAAAGTTGTTTTTTTTCAGAGGAAATATATTAGGTGAAATACAAAAAAAAATACAAAAGTACAAAAAAATTAATTAAATAGGTATGTACAGGGTGATTGTTTATATATTACTCAATAGCTATCTCAGTTAATATTGGTAGTACACAAAAGTTCAAATGGGCAAACTTGCAGTATATTTTATGGGCATTCAGAATTCAGTACTAAGAATTGCATTAACGCACCGTTAACCTAAAAATTCTATGTGAATTGTTGTTTTTCAAATGGCACACCCTGTATTTTATTTTCCTAATCGGTAGAGCTCTTTCTTCTGATTTCAAATATTTATATATACTTTATTGAGGTTTTTTCGACAGTTTCTGAAAATTATTGATTTGTTTTGTCTAAATCTAAGGCAGCTGTAGAATTCCACTCGAGAATGCTGTGATCTATTTATATCGAAGTTCCATCCTATGGTCTCCTGATAGTCCCTTCTTAACATCATTGGACACTTTTTATGCGGATATTTGAAATATAAAATGCCCGTCCGCAAAATATTGAAGAAATTAAATTCAGAAGAAGAAATTGAGAACCTCAATATATTCCATGAATGTTGAGTAAAATCTTCAAAAACTCTGAAAAAAGATTTTGACTCTGTCTAGAAGAAAATAGGGGTCATTTGAATCCCTAATTGAACCTTCAGTTAATAAATAAATAATATAAATATCAGGTGTCATTATCCACTGTTCCTTTGATATGAAAAAATCGCATCGTTCTCGTGTGGCATTCCACAACTGCCTTTGATTTAGAAGAAAATATCTTTGTTTATAAAAAACTGCCAGAGATACTCTCAATAAGGTGTATATATTTGAAATCAGAAGAAAGAGCTCTACCGCTGTTAACTGGAGCGACATCTATTGGCGTTATTCGCAAGAAAGAAAATTATTTCCAAATTTTTTTTATTTGCATCAAATTTTTCAGGGTTTTATGGTATTTTATGTTAACCCCGCCGTAGAAGAATCCAACAAAAAACTTTCATAAAAAACAGTTCATCCAATCTTGAGTTATCAATGGTGTAACCAACAATATGGCCGACTGAGTTTTATATATTAAGATTCGATGGACATCCATATACAGGGTGTACCTGATGAACCGCAACCGCATAAATCTCAACATAAATTGCAAGTAACAAAATAATAAAACCACAAAACAGTACAGACATTGATGATAAATAAGTTCACCCTTTAGGGACAAGCTTACCATGAATCTCGCGTAGATTCAATAACTTCTTGCACAAATTCGCATTCATTCAACATGCGGTGAATTTTGAAGTATACATTTGAAAACTATACTGTGAAAATAATTTTTCATCAGGAATAAATGCCGCAGATAACAATCTTATTCATTTTTATATGAATTCATTCCATGCCAGTCAGGAGCCCTCTTCAAATTGAACGTTATTTTGAATTGAACTGAAAATGTTGAAATTGATTATCGTGGGTTGTCCTCAGCAGTTAGAAATATGCCGTCGTGGACTTTTTATAGAACTTTTTCGGCACTACAAAATTGTCTCTGACCATGTTTCTCCATCTCTTATAGTTTACCCAATGTCGGCCGTAAAAGTCTGAAAAAACCGGGTTAATTACCGACTCCTCCATGAAAACTCGATATTTTTTCTCATTTCTTCCTGATATAAGAATGAACCCCACATGAAAACCCCCCAAAATAAATTATCTACATTATCGTGAAAGTTTAATCAAAATCGGTAATCTGGTTCCTGAGTCCATAGACGACAAACAAACACACAAACAGACCACACTGGAGCATTTATTCGTAGAATAACAGCCGAAATGTTGGAAAAAGTATACCAGAATTGGACTTAGCCGATGTACCACTTGAGGCACAGCCGCATTTGTAGGAAAAAACCTTCAATTATTAAATTATATAATAATAATTTATTGGCCAAAATACAAAGAAATGATGTGCACATTACATAAAAGCATTGAAGTTGATTCACGATAAATAAAATAAAATACCACAAAGTCAGAGACTGTTTGTGGCTTCGAAAAAACATGAGAAAACAAAAACATAGTGGTCGCTTTGAACATCATGAACCCCAACATTATCGAAACGAAATTAGAATCAACAAAGATTTCGAAAATTAGAGAAAAATGAAAAACATTCCGAAGAGTTCATCTCTCAACCAGACGATGGATCTCATATCGTTCTCGCTCCATCAAAAAGTGCTTCAATCTCTTCCTGAATACAACCAAACCACCCGAGAGCCTTATGTTGCTCGGCAAGTAGTTGAAGAACCGCGGCACCAGGTAAGAATATCCTCGCTGTCCTATTGATTTGGATGGATACGAAGTCTCGAAAAATATGGACCGTACTATCAATTCAAATAGAGATTGCATGCATTTTTATTGATTTTATGTGTTTTTTCTCGAAAAGATGTCTTATGGCTATTAAAAAAAGCACCCATTACTAACATCGAATCTGGGAGAGTGGCCAGCCGAAATATCAAATGGAACCATCGACCCCCCGGTAGCGCTGCGTATGGTGCACCGGACCGGTAATTAGGAGGTCGCAGGTTCGAGTCTTGTTCAAGAGGGTTCCTTCTTTCCAGAAATCAATATTCCGCCTATCGATAATTTTCACAATTCTATATTATTTTCAGACGTTAAAAGCACTCATCGTCGTCGTCGTCGTCCTTAAATCCTTCGGAGGGATGTGGTGGAATCATGTAGTAAGTCCATCAATCGTTTGCCTCCAGGCTTCTCTATCTTGGGCGTGGTGTATTGCATCTTTCAGGCTCTCTCCTATCAGATTTTTCATTTGGTCTACCCATCGCGACGGTGAACGTCCTCTTGGTCTTCGTCCATTTACTTTTCCTTCTATAATCAGCTTCTCCATTGCCTCTGATCTCCTGGCAATGTGTCCAAAGTATTTTAAATACTGCTGGTTTACATATGTGGACAGTCTGGTTTTGATTCGCAGTTGTCTCAGAATTGATTCGTTGGCGCGGTGAGCTGTCCATGGAATCCGGAGCATTCTTCTATAGCACCACATCTCTAGAGCGTCAATTCTACGACGGTCTGAAATTTTCATTGTCCACGTCTCTGCTGCATAAGTCGCTATGGGGAAAATGAGAGTTCGTATAAGCCTGAGTTTGGTGTTAATTGTGATGGAAGTGTCCTTCCAGATACGAGTGAGTTTCGCTGTTGAGTTTCGTGCCATGGCGATACGCCTATGGATTTCAGTTTCGCAATCTCCGGTATTGGTGACGATAGATCCAAGACATTCAAAGTGATTGACCACTTGATAGCCAGCGACATTTGTAATATCAGGACAACTTGTTTTTAGCACGGTCAACAATCATTACTTTGGTCTTTGAATTATTGATTTCCAGTCCGTACCATCTACTGTGTTCATCTAGCCTCTGCATTATATTAATGAGTTCATGCTCGTCTTTTACTATTATAAGGGTATCATCCGCGTACCGTAGGTTGTTAATTTTTCTGCCACCAACAGCGATGCCACCCTTCAAGAATCTCCCTAATGATGTATTCACTATATACATTGAAGAGAAGGGGAGACAAAATGCAGCCTTGTCTCAAACCAGCAGCAGTCGAGAAGGTATCAGAGAGAGTATCATTGACTCGTACCGTCGCCGTGTTAGACGTATACAGTGCTTCTATTAGGTGTATCAGATGCCTCGGTGTTCCCATCTCGGCAAGAATGTTCCAGAGCTTCGACCACCTTACCCTGTCAGAAGCTTTCCTGTAGTCCACGAAACACATGAACATTTTAACTTTAAACTCCCTGGTTTTTTCGATGATCTGTCGAACGTTCAAGATCTGTTCGCAAGTTCCTTTCCCTGGAACAAATCCAGTCTGTTCGTCTGGTATTTGTTTGAGGAGGAAATTCTTCAGCCTCTCGTTCAGTATCCCTAGCATGATTTTGCTAGCGTGCGGAATTAGGGCAATCGTACGATAGTTTCCACAGTCGAGAGGGGAACCTTTTTTATGTATAGGCAAGAAAATTGAATGGCACCATTGCTCTGGCCAGATCCCAGTCGTCCAGATCTTCTGACATATGCTGTGTATGATGGGTATCCCCAATTCGCCCATGTTTTTCAGTACTTCAGCTGTAATTCCATCACAACCTGGTGCTTTCTGATTTCGCAGTTTTCTCATTGCTTGTTCCACTTCCTCCCTAAGTATTGTTGGTTCGAGTTCTTCGCTTAGGTCTCCGGGGTCGGACTGTAGGTCACCTTGGAAGAGCTCTGTGCAGTACGTCCGCCACACACTAGCAATGCCTTTTGCATCCGTGATTACGTTGCCCTCGTTGTCCTTGATGATTTGTGTCCTGGGTTTGAACTCGCGTGCCAGGTATTTTACTTTACGATAGAGCTCAGTGGAGCGATTTTCTGTTGAAAGTCTCTCTAGTTCCACACATATTCTGTCTATGTGAATATTTTTGTTTCTTCTGCAGGAAGATTTTATTTTATTATTGATGTTTTTCATTAGCTGTTCTTTTTCTGGGACTGTCCCTGATGTTCGAATAGCCCGTCGTTTTTCTATTAACGACAGTGTTTCATCTGATATCCAATGTTGATATTTTGCTTTATTTGAGCTCTTCGGTATGCTGTCAGCCGTTTCCGTAATCCATTTTTCAGCACTTCTCCACATTTGATCTGAGCACTCATAGTTATTCCGTAATTGTCGGCTTCAATTGTGGATTCAGTGATTTCTCATCGTCTTGCGAGACCGGGATCCGGTCCGAAATTGGAAACCGATCCCTCAAGACGTTCCACGTCATCCGGAGGTTTCCTGGAAGCCCGCAGTTCGGCGGAAGAGGACAAATTTCGCGGAAGTCTGCTCGGCGAGCGAGATAAACGTCGGCCAACTATGATTACGGAATTGGCCACAATCCGGTCTTCCTACGCGGATATTGTTTTGCTTGGAGGACGCCGCAGCCCGGATTAATCCGTCCGTGCCGAATGACTAATGACAAATGGCGGTGTTTGTTTGCAGACCTCGATTACGACGGACATCCCTTTCTGCTCGCGTGAAACCACGCAGATGGCTGGGACTGCTCTGTTCCCTTTTTTTGCTTGTCCCGACTCTACCCACGACGATTTGGCGTTAAGAGCTCGAGGAGATTGACGTAGATACACAACTGCAGACCGCCGTGCGCGTCAAACAATTCAGGCCGATTCAGCCTTTCTTGTCTAGTATGTTTATCAAAAGGTGTTATGTATTTATGTGGGATCCGAGATTATATTTAGTATTAGGATAGTTCATATTGTAGTTTTAGTTCAAGTGCACAATTCAGAGGGTTTATCAGGCCGTTCGAGACACTTGACGCTAGACGCTAGATTTCTAGCAGGTGTTGATTTGCAAAGTCGAGAATCATGGGAATGGAATAACTTCAGGGTTCCTAGGTCTACCGGGGAAAAGAGATCAAGGGGTACTTCAGGAAAAGTAAGGAGTCGATCAGAGAAGAGAGACGGTCAGAACGTGGAGAATTAATTAGACGAAATATACTTATTATCTGACCACAGAGACGCCTTGGTAAAAGTCATTCAAATAATGTCTCTCAACGTACTCGGAGAAGACAACTTGGTCAACCTTACCTGGGTGCCTGGTCACTCTAGGTTAGTTTAGTTTAGTTAGAAAGGGGTTACAGTCCACTGCGACCTTATTGTCTATTGTGCCCTGACAAAGTTTTCCCATAACAATTTCCAGTTCCAGAGATCTAATGAAATCTAACTAGGCATCAGCGAGGCTTATTCCTCATTTCTATAAGTTTCTTGACCAAGGCATTGTTTCCTTTGGCTAACAATGTCAAAGCATTCCGTTACTAGGCGAACAGAAGTTTCTTGCTCCTCCTCACAGAATTTACACTCGTCAGTGTCCGAGGAGACCATTCTTAACGGATGCTTTCTTAGGATGCAGGATGAGACAAAATGAGAATAAATCTAATTTGATCGAATATTTATTTTTGACTAGCTGGCCTGCGCAGATTCGTATTATTATTATCTAATATTATCTTCAGACACGAAAAATCTTGAGAAAGCCAAGATCCTGATTGCCACACCGCCTACCAGGATCCAATTGTATTTCCTGATTTTCCGTATATATACTTCCTATACCTAAATAACTGAAACTATATTCCTATAATCAAATAATCAGTCAACTCCCTCAATGCATGGGTCCTGCCGAGACGCGGTTTCTTATGTCAAGTGTCCTTCTATTCGACATCGCAAATTGAAATTAACCAAGTTGACAAAAAAGTTCTCGCAAACTTTGAGGTAAGTTGTATCTATCACAAAAGATCAACTGCAAAAAGAGGACGTAGCTAGAAATGTCACACTCACAAATGATCACTGAAGCCGATAATAACATAGATAACCGAACCTGATACTCGATGTTTATCGAATTATTAATTAATTATTTATTATTAATTGATAACACTGGTGTTTTGTGCAAGAAATTATTGAATTCGTGAAATAGATGTAACGATATCATAAATAATGCAAATTCAATTTTAAAACATCGATGTTTAATTGTCAAACAACCATGATCATCGGAAATGAATGATAATCGATCACCTCTATTTCTGAGGATTCTATTAAATACTTTGCATTTTTATATTTTCTCACCTTTCAAACCTTCCCTGGAATTCCACGAATAAGTCAAGACCAATATTAGGTCCAATTATTGGTCCAGCCGTTTTCGAGTTTTAGCGTACTTAACGCAAAGCAATTCATTTTTATATATACAGATTAATAATTATCGTTATTCCACAACTGAATCAGAATTCAATAGTTCGTATTAGCAGCAATCGTCTGCCGAATAAGCCTCATCAACTCATTGATGACATTTTCAGACATATTGTCCCATTCTTCCAGAAAACTCAATTCCTGAAAAGCTGAAGGTGGATTTCGGCTATTGGATATTGCTTTCCCAAACGTGTTCAATTGGATTCATGTCCGGTGAGTTTACTGGCAAGTTCATTCTTTGGATATTGTTCTCTTCAAGAATGTTTTGAACCCTTCGTGTGCGGTGTTGGTGGGGTGTTATCATTCTGACGAATGAAATTATTCTCAAATTTTATGTGCAATGATTATTTCAATAATATTTTCTACTTATATGGCACCAGTCATTGTTCGTTCAATGATAATAAGAGGAGTATGTCGACAGGCACAAAATGGAGAAATAGACCAGTCACAATATTGTGGTTTTGGAACGACAACACGAGAGAATTTAATTCCATTATGCTTCTCCATCTATTTTACAATTCTTATGAGGTCTTTATTGTGAGCACTTTTTACCCGAAACAAACCATTATTATCCGAATCTCGAGAAGAAATGCTGCATAATAACAGCGTCTGTTTATTCCCGTCCTCACCCCAAATTGGGCGGATAATTAATCAATGATACGCAATACTTCAAAATTCAAAACAGTCACCATTATAACCATCTTGTGGATGATCCCTATTATGCTCCCCGATGTTTCCAGACTAAACAGGAGGCCCTTTCCAATTTCGGCGTCGCGTACGATCTCTTGGAGAGACAGTCGTCTTTTCAGACAACCGACAACGTCTCCCCAGGGTCCTCGGGGGAGATAGGGCTACCCCTTCCCGTTAGTCCTGGCACCCATTTATATTCCCATCACAAAACTGGTCGGACGACCAAATCACTCAATGGTGAAAATATTGGGTTGAATACCATTCGCTGCCGGCTATACATATTTCGTTAAGTACTGATTGCAAACTTGTTTTTTCTAATTCAGATTCCTTGGAATTTTAAACTCTCTCGGAACTGTGTATGTCATCTGCTTTGAAATTTTACCAACTGCTTTGAACTTTTCCCAACTTCTCTGGAACTTTTTTCAACTTCTTTGAAAATCTTCCGACTGCTCGAAAATTTGCCAATTAGGTGTCCCTGTGAACTAATAAAACTTATAACAGGAGAACAAATTGATGTAATAGTAGACTTATATAATACTGTATATGATACGGGAATCATTCCCAGGGAATGGCTGAAATCAACATTTATCACACTACCCAAAACACCTAGAGCAAAAGAATGCAGAGATAATCGAACAATTAGCTTAATGAGCCACGCCCTCAAAATATTCTTGAAAATCATACACAAAAGAGTCTTCAGAAAATTAGAACAAGACATCAGCGATTCCCAATTCGGCTTCAGGAACTCCATGGGAACAAGAGAGGCACTTTTTGGCTTCAATGTGTTGGCCCAAAGATGTATGGATGTCAATCAACCGCTATATGTTTGCTTCCTGGATTATAACAAAGCCTTTGATAAAGTACGCCATGACAACCTGATGCAGCTCCTCAAAGCTAAAGGTCTAGATGATAAGGACATCCGGATAGTAGCAAATCTGTACTTTAATCAAACGACCAATGTCAAACTAGGTAATGAAACTTCAGAGGCGATACAAATAAAACGAGGAGTTAGGCAAGGGTGTGTTTTATCACCACTGCTATTCAATTTATACTCTGAGAGCATAATTGAGAGTGCCTTAGCGGAAACAACAGTCGGCATAAAAGTTAATGGAAGACCTATCAACAACATAAGGTATGCCGACGACACCATACTCCTTGCTGAGTCGCTAGCAAACCTTCAAGGGATCCTAGACCTGGTGATTGAAAGCAGCGAACAAAGCGGCCTCACATTGAATGTGAAGAAAACTAAATTTATGACCATAGCCAATGCACAATAACGACCAGAGAGTCTATGGATCAAAGAACAGCAAGTGGAGAAAGTGAGGAAGTATAAATATCTGGGAACCATTGTTAATGACAGTAATGAGTGTATGGAAGAAATTCGAGCGCGGATTGGCCAAGCTCGAAGTGTATTCAACAAAATGCGAAAGGTATTCTGTGGAAAAGATCTCACTTTACAACTCAAAATCAGGTTGTTAAAGTGTTATGTCTTCCCTGTACTCCTCTATGGCATGGAAGCTTGGACGTTGAAACAGGACAGCAGTAATCGCCTGGAGGCATTCGAAATGTGGACGTACAGGAGAATCCTTAAGATAAAATGGATAGACAGAGTGCCAAACACAGAAGTGCTGAAAAGAATGGGTAAAGAGAAGGAAATACACTGTAAAAGTCAGAAAGTTGCGGTATCTGGGTCATGTGATGAGAGGGGAGAAATATTCCTTGTTGCAGATCATAATTCAGGAAAAGATACACGGAAGAAGGAGCATAGGAAGAAAAAGAATCTCCTGGTTGAACAACTTGAGACAATGGTACAAATGCAGTTCCGTTGAGTTGTTTAGGTCTTCGATGTCGAGGATGAGAGTAGCCATTTTGATAGCCAACCTTCTGAAAGGAGATGGCACCTGAAGAAGAAGAAGAAGTGAAGTTTTCAGTTTAACATCCTAGCACAAACAGAAACGGAGATAATAACCAAAGTTGAAATGGCCCAAATTTTGATTTTGGCCTACAATTCTAAAACAAAAGAAGATCATCAGTTTCCCAGAAAAAGACGACAGTAATGTGCCATTCATTTTCCTCTATCTAATTGGGTTAAAAAGTTGTAGTACAGGTATCACCCATTTTGTCAACCCTATACATTTTACCTTGGGACGAAAGTAACTTTCAACTTCTCTGAAATTAACTCAGAAATTTCATTTCGTTTGGAATGGTGTGCTTAATCGAAATTTTTTACACTTAGTTTGAATCTTCCCGTATATAACTCTTATGATTAAATTATTTAATGAATTGTCAGCTCCCCATATGTACTTTGAATTCCTGGATATCGCTACCACCCTAGGTTGCGTTCATAAACTTGCTTTGTTTTCCTCGGAGTATACTCTGTGAGCGTTCATAAACTTCCTCTGAGTAAGCTCTGCATACTCTGTAATTGAGAGAGTGAACACATACTATGACAGTTGTGACGTACGATTTTCATTCTGTCCTGCTCCCGCAGACTTTTTGGAACTTGAATATTATTCGAATAAGTTAATAAGTATTTATTTCTGGTTTTGTTTCATTTCAATAACGAAATACGAAACAATTAATTTTCCCTGTGAAACAACTATTCTGTGAAATAAAGAAATATAGGAAAGAATTACTTTAATGATTAATTAATTTGATGAAATTGCTAGCAGTGAATTAGTTCAAAGTAAACTCTACCAGGAGATAATGGTAAAGAAGAAAAAAGTTTCTCACTATTTTGCAGAACCTAGAGTGGTCCGTTCAAGTTTAAATAAATCGAGAAATGAAAAGACGCACAATAACTGTTTTTTGTACCTGATTAGAAATCTACGTTGATATTCTGTTATATTCAAGAGTTTAGATCTGTCAAGATTCATTCATATTTTGCTTTATCTTTCACACAATATTTTTTTAACTTCTTTTTGAGCTTCCTTAAATGAAACTATTTATTGTTACGAAGTATTTTATGTTTTTTTCCTGGCGTAGAGTCTATAAAACAACAAAACATGTTATAACATTTTTAATTTTCTGCTTGCAAGAAAAGATTATAGACAATAATATCCTTTTTCATAGTTTCTGTCTCATTAGAAGTAATTCAACGTCCTGAGAACATTTATCAGTTCCCTCACAATCATCAAAAAAACGCGGTTGTGCTCTGCTTATAAAATAAAAGAAAAATAGACTATACTTCGAATGCACAACTAAAAATGTACGACTAGAGAGAATTTTTTTCTTGAACTTCTATTATTCATTCACGATAGCAACAGTTCAATATTAAAATGATGTATAAAAAATGTATATGCTACATACATATATATGATATGATATGTTTACTATGTAACCCCTTTTGGGAAATAGATGGCGCTCGAGACAATTCAACACAGAGAGACTGCCGGCACAAAATGAAGAAATAGCCCTGTCACAATAATGTGGTTTTGGAACGACAACACGAGATAATTTAATTCCATTATGTTTCACCATCTATTTTACAATTCTTATAGGGTCTTTATTATGAGTACTTTTCACCCGAAACAAACCATTATTATCCGAATCTCGAGACGAAATACTGGATAATAACAGCGTCTGTTTATTCCCGTCCTGACCCCAAATTGGGCAGACAATTAATCAATGATACGCAATACCTCAAAATTCAAAACAGTCACCATTATAACCATCCTGAGGATGATCCCTATTATACTCTCCGATGTTTCCAGACTAAACAGGCGACTCTGTCCAATTTCGGCGTCGCGTACGATCGCTTGGAGAGACAGTCGTCTTTTCAGACAACCGACAACGTCTCCCCGGGGTCCTTGGGGGAGATAGGGCGACCCCCTCCCGTCAGTCCTGGCACCCATTTATATTCCCATCACAAAACTGGTCGGGCGACCAAATCAAATTCAAATCCGTCAATCAGCGCGTGGAAATATCGAGCGGGACACGGAATCGAATTAGAAATCCTGATTAAGGTCCGGATCCGAAACGTATTAGGGCAACGTTTGGATTCGTTTTTGATTGGGGCGGGGGGGCTACCCCCCGAGGGGGTCAATGGCGGACGAATTAAGAAGAGGGAACACGCGACGTTCGTCGGATGAATAGATTTACGGAGTGTAAGAGGTCGTGGAGGAAATCGGAAGATGAATAAGGGATGCGATGGGTCTCGTTTGCTTTTTAATCGGTTGAAATCTTTTCTGGATCGTGAATTATGCAGTTTTCTCGGGAGGGTTACGGTCGGGGAATTAATGCGGATCATTAGGCGGAATATTGCTATTAAAATTTCGGTTTGTAAGTTGCAGCGATTCAAGATGTTCGATGGGATAAATTTTAATTTGCAATAATCTTAAAAGCTGTGATCGATATTACCGGAATTTTTCCTTCTCTGATTCTGTGTCGAATCGGTTCATTCTGCCACATGTTGTTAGACAATATCCTGAAGGAATGTCTCATTCTAGTACAATTTTCATGGTTTTATTTATGATAGCATGTTGGACTCCTGCCACGGATTTATTAATTATGGGAAAAACATTTCTGTTAACCAATGTTTTTGAATGCGAAAATCAATGAACGATATTAAATGAATTAGAGAAAATAACCAATATACTCCATTCAGTTTTATAAAATCACATAGGAGGTCATGGTATCGTTTTCAGGAGTTGGTGCACCTGATGAAAAGTCAGTGCGCACACAGAAAATATCGTTAATGACAAAATGACGTTGTCAGTTTGTTTCTTTGTTTACATATTGTTCGAAATCGAAATATTGCAAATGACTAGAAAATTAATCTTTTCTATCAATGATTTTATATTTGTGCGTGGAGTAAAGGTAATACTCGCGTAGAAGGCTTATTCTAACATATGATCATTGGAAAACTCGTCATTTCGTGGCTCGTTTTTGAATTTTGAACTTGTGGTAGAATATGAGTGCCTTTTGCACTTGTATTGTAAATATCTATATTCGAATTGCTTTTACTGTATCCGGATTTTATTTGTGGAATTTACAAGCTGGAGACATTTATTTTTTGTACAACTGCCATTAATGACAGCAAAAAATGTTAAAATTGATTGTTTACGTGGGAGCGTGTTAAAAATATTTTTAACATTAGTATTGAAAATATATTGAGCACTCCATTTTCTCATGATGAAATCAGATGAGAAACATTCAGCAATTGCAAATTTTTATTATCAATATTTAACAGTCATTACTTATGAACATTAACATCAATCGTAAAACAATTACTAACATTAATGCCCTGTGACGTTAGGGAGTTTCGCAACACATTATTAGAATCATCAGCACCATCAGTACTTGTAGAAACCGAAAGTACAATATTGGATGATGATAATCCAAAATCCGTTGAGGTTGGGAGAATTTTTTCAGCAATATATATATATAGACATTAAGAGAGTCTTCCGGGCTTATTATTCATTTAATATATATATATATATATATATATATATATATATATTCTTATGAAAAAGAGAGCTAAAATAATACAATAAATGTTGAAACAAAAAGTACCTAAGCTGAGGTAAAAAAAGAACGGGGTATCATAACATTCTTTGTATGATACTATAGAATCATACGATACTATCAACACTAGTATCATACGATACTGTACAGCCAGGGGAAAAAACCTCAGCCGAAAAAACCTGCCTCCCCGTAAACAAAATAACATAAAATATCAAATATCAGGAAAATCTTGAAAGACATCAGTGTGATCATCTTCATGTTATCCGTCGATGGGCTCGGATACACAGATTCTTCCCAAAACGACTCGTAATTCTTAATCTGAAATGAAAAAAGACAAAAGCAAAAAAGAAACCGATTATTCAGAATAAATCGAATGCATTTGGGAAATGCATTTGCTACTTTAAAAAAACATCAACAATAAGATTTCTTGGCCAAATAATGTTCGGAGATTTATGCATATATATGACAGAAATGTCACAAAATTTGAAAGAAATGACAAAAAAAAACTCCATCAATTTCCCCTCTCCTAATCTGACGTTTCTATATGCAATGGAATGATCAACATAGCCCTGGCTACCGTCGTAGACTTCCATCCACCATGTTTTTCTTATATCCGTAATATTTGCTCCTGATTCTGCTATCAATGAATCAGAAGATCTCTGAAGACAGTGTCCTGTATTTTGCCTTGGTTCTGGCAGTTTGAGAAATTCGCCAACAATAGATGGAATTTTCCCAAATGTATTAATACCAACTGGATTGGTAGTGCATTTTTTATTCATGTATTTCAGGAAAAAACGACGATGTCTGATGACAGAAGAGCGGAGTGCAAAGTACTTATGAAAATATACTATATATACTTCCCAATAATACTGAAAGAACGACTGACTTTCGTTTTTGTATTTGGAAATTGTATAACCAATTATTTATTTGTTATTTCGATGTCTTCCACTGATAAATTACACAATTCTTCACGCCGCCAGGCTCCAAATAATCCGAAAATAGTTGCAACGTTAACCATTAAGTATTTCTCATTTGGTGCCTCCTTTATGAACTTTTCGACTTGTTCACGAGTGACAATTTTCGATTTTTTGGGACGATATCCTCCACTTTTCCGTTTTAAATATGCTATTACTTCAAAATATTCACAAACATCCACACCATTTTTAACAACACATTTTTTATCATTGAAAATTTGCTCCACAAAGTTGATGAACTCCATATTTTTGATTTTTCTTCTAAGTATGCCAGAAAAACAGTTCGACTGAAGTTCCCTTCTACATTTTCCAATTTACACCAGGCCAGGAAATTGTTATATGCAATATCGTACTGCTGAACAGATTTTTTAGGTAGGAGTTCCAGATTTGCTCTTCTTGCAGACTCTTCAATATACAGAGGAATATCCAAATCGTCACTTTTATTGATAATTGGACTCTCGACAAACATAAAGCAGTTAAAAACCCAAGACGAAAATGGGACAGGAACGAAATTCAAATGACAGCGTCTTTTCTCATTAGTTAGTAATCATATCGTTGGCATTCACAACAACCTTTTGATTATTCGAATATTACAATGCATTTTGAAGTTTACTGTCATTGCAAATTCGCCCATTTCATTATCAAAATAGGGCAGTTGTACAAAAAAACATTGTATGGTATTTGTGTTAAAAGTGATTTTGTTTTGTTCGTTGTTACAGTCCGAATTTTATTACAGTTTTCCTATTCATATTTTCACGATTTCTGTACAGGAAGTGTGTTCCAATACCGGTAGATGTCATGTTAAAGATTCCTCAAGCCAATTCTTCATCAAAAAACATTACAACGATATAAACAAGTCTAATTTTTTTTCCAAATTCCTTATCTCTCGAATCGAGTTCATCGGTGAATTCGTGTCGAATTTCTTTTTTCCATCGTAGCCGCTGCAGAGTTAAGAGTAAGATTTCGACGAACAGTAAAGTTTTCAACCAGCATTTTTGGAATTTGAATTTTGATAGCTGAATTAATTTTGCTGTTGAGGCACTAAGCAATTAAATTTGGATAGCCCGGTCGGATTTTATTTCACTTTTGTTAATCTGCAATTAGTTGAAAATCCTCGATACGAGGGTAAGTTACTATTTAATCCTTCATAATTCAAGGTACATAATTGTATATTTTTTCTTATTTCATTCTTAGATTTTCTTGGTACGGTAAATTTTCATATCAAGACTTTTGTTTCTTCCAATTTTTTTCTACACGAGAATTTTCGGTGAATGGAGCATACTTCCTAGAATTGGTTGGTTTTTTGGAATTGAATGAGACGTATCTGGGAAACTTTCGACAACTCATTTCAACATTGGATTCATACTTGGTGCAGTCAGCTTGGGAGAGGAGCTCATCCTGTTTTTTTAAGATAAGTCGCTCATCATATTTTGGATTCTTCTCGTATTTCTTTTTAGAATAATTAGATAAGACCTAAATCCATTTTTTTAAGAACCTATGTAAATTTCTGTTGGCTAAGTATCCCTCCAAATTCCATATATAAGATTTAATTTTTTTTGAAATCTCATCGAATCGTAAAATTCATCTTTATAGGATATTCTAAATTTTGTAACTATTCTAATTATAGATTACATATTTTGTACAAGTATTTTTAGTTCACCTCTGATTGTTGATTACCATATTGCCAGTGATAAATAAGTTCATTTGACTAAGTTTCATATTCCAAAATTTGTATATTAATTTTCAACCAAGAATCAAGCTTAGTGACCATTGTTCAAAGTGCACGGTATTCTCGTCGGATTCATTTTACAAATTGTTCATTTTTGAATCAGACTGACCAAATTAGTAATTTCTCTTTCAATCACAGGATTTACATTATTAAAGAAAGAATAACCGTAGCATCGTGAAATTGTTCAATTCGCTTCGCTCATTTCATAAACTTTTTCACTCACTAAATAAAACGTCATTTTTAACACTCATATCATAAATAACTATTCCATAAATAAGCTGAACCGTAAATTAGACTAAGTGAAAAATCAATGAGTACATAACTTTCAATAAATCGTCCTCTTTCACGAAGAAGTTCCTCTGTTGCCATGTAGGTTTCTAGAAGATCTCAACACCATGTACAGTGGATAATTTCGGAATGAAATCACTGTTGTCCTTCGATATCCTTCAATATTCAAATTTAAATTCTCAGCCGCATTCTCTCTGATCGAGAGGGTTTTTTCGAACTAGGTTCGACCATCCAAGTGATGATTTTTCGGGACCCTAACGAAGGGAAATCATCTCCCATAACTAGACCAAACATCTTATAACAGGAGAAGACGAGACCCAAAATTACGACATATTCCGAAAATTGTCAAAATGACACGTATAATAATCCTTCTTGAATTTTGAAGTTGTGGAAGAATATCAATGCCTTCTTAATTGTATCATAAATAACAATTCCCATATTAATTTACTACGATTTTTCCAGGAAAATGAAAGCCTAGAATGTATTGATTTTTTTATATTAACTATACCTTGTTAGACAAGACGTTTATTATTCAACAAACCCGTGAAATTTTCCTGGATATCAATAGGAACTGAAGCCGGACCTGCATCCAAGCGACTCGCGCCATCCTCGAGATGGGCGGGAAAACAAACTAACGTTTTCTATCTGGAAGTCCGTAAATCTTCGACCGGAGGGTTTGAACAGTCGCTTAACTGGATATGGAGGCAAACGGGATAGCCCGAAATTAAATTCCGGGCCAGAAAATTAAACACAAAAAGCTAATTTATGTGAGCCCCGCGACAAACAAAAACACACGTCGTCGCGTCAACGGAATGACGGACCGTCGCTGGAGATGACGCTTTTTTCGACGCTAATTAGTTTTAAAACGCATGAAAGGATTTCCCGGGCATTTTCTCTGGGGAGTCACTCTGCTGTTCATACGGCGGGGATTTTCAGCGGGTAAATCTGGAAACGTTCGCATAGGATTTTCGTATAAACGTTGAGCAACAAAAGATAAATTCAATGCTCCATCACCGGATCTCACTCCTATAGATTTTTATTCATGAATTAGTTTAAGCCTAAGATCCCAACCTTGAACGACCTTCACCGAGCTGATAATAAAATAAAACTCATTTAATAACGAATTTGGTATATTGGAAAACATATCAAAAATAAGATGACTGAAAAAATCTCGGACACAACATTTTGAATTATTTTTCGAAAAATGATTTTCCATAAAATTTTGCAACATCAAGATAATAAGAAAATTTCATACTGGACTTATGCCCACTTGCACCGTCAAATATAAGTCTGACGTTCGTCCAACTTAGATTTGAAATTAGGTTTGAGACGTCGTTTCTCTTGCACCGCAGTTTAAGTACCTCATAAGTAATGACTATTTTGAGCCGCGAATATTCATGGCTTAAGCAAGATTTTAGCCCGTCTCAAATATTCATAACTTCAAAAACGAACTTCAGTTTTGACGTGTTGTTTTTGATTGCGCGAATTTAATGATTATTATGGATAGAACTTTATTGAATGACATTGATGTTGTATTTGAGGATGATTTCGACATATAAGATATCATTAATTATGGCTTTCCTAGAAGTCTAGAATTTAATAGGGCCGATCACTTCCATGATATGGACGAATTCGCATTTTTTCGGCCTTGATGATTGTAGGAATCAGAGTGTATCACCCATGAGTCAACTCCTTACGTGCCTGCGATTCTACGCATCAGCAGGACATATATTGGCTGTAGCCGATTTTATTTAAATCCACAAATCTACAGTATCAAGAATAGTTGTTCGAGTTTCAGTATTCATAAAAATGCCTCACACAGAAGCAGAATTACGTTCCACCCAAACCCAATTTCACCAAATTGCTGGATTTCCTCGTGTTATTGGAGCAATTGATTGTAGCCAAGTAATTATTAATTCTGCAGGTACTATTTACTCTTGTGGATGTGAAAAGTACTACTTCGATGATATTGCACAGGTGGAGAATGATGTCATTCAAGTAACAAATGAAGAACTGTTGAAATCAAATTAAACCATTTGCTTCAAATAAAAAAAATAGGTTGTACTGTCCTGTTCGCCAGCGGCCCAAAGTATATGTCGTTCTGTGAATCAGAATAGTGAAAAGAAAAATGCATAGACAAAATATCTTGTTTGTCCATGAATACGCGTGTTCTTTTTACTTCGTTGTGCTTAGTACCGACACGAAACCATATGGTCATATCGCATTTCTATGTCAAGACAAAAAAATTCACTGATTTATACAGTGTTGGCAGATTTGGCATTGCTTAGGGAGTGCTTAAGAAAGTCGTTTCTATTAGATATGCGGTGCAAGATCTGATCAGTTAAGGCGGGGAAAAGCCTGACTCAAAATTTAAGGGCGCCTTAGATAAGTCTGTCTTAACCAGGAAACGGTGCAAGTGGGCATAAGAGCATGAAAAATGTAGAATGTGTAAATATAGGATTGTTTGTTATTTACCTGGACGAACAACTAGGTTGCCTGGTATAAACAGGTATGTCGATACCAGATACTTTTAATTCATGTGATGATATAAAAAAATTATATCAGCATGAGCACTGTTTTATTGTGAACACGTTGATATAGGGTTGTCTTCAAAATATTTAGACCTTATAAAGGTTTACGAATTTCAAAGATTTAAATTTCGACGCGTGCGGGAATGAGTGACGGAGAAATCCGAGGTAAGTAAACCGTGTATGAATAAAGAACCGAACATCGCAGTCGTGTCTGATGGGACCCTGAATGTAAGACAGTGCGCATGCTCGGTACTTAAACTATGGAGAGTAGGGGTACCCCACTACCCTCTATATTGTGAACAGGTCAATAGTATTTACTGAACATCTCGGGAAATGAGCATTTGAGAGCAGTGTATGTATTACACTTATCCACCATTTCGTAGATTTCAGATGAGAAATAAAAAATGGATTGTCATTTGAAAAAAATGAGTTGAAAATGATGTTCATTGGAATGTTTAATTAACGGAAAAAGCATTGATATGTTCTCTGATAGATTCTGGAAAATTAGGAATTTTTATGTAAAATTCTACAAGTTAGTGGAATGAAACTCTATTTGGAAAAATTTTCAGGGTTTTTTTTCCAGATGTAAGACGAAATTTCTGGGGAAAATATGCGAATCACCCTGCATATACGAACATGGAACCCTGTGTTGCTTTGTCACGGCATTACGAGTGAACTCCTGAACAAATTTTATTTATTTTTGTCCTTGTATTTCCAATTAATAGGATTATGAAACAAAAATTTGAGAGAGTTGAGCAAAACATTACAAAATTTGAGAAAAATTAAGGATAGCCTGGCGCATTCACCAATTAGTTACCTGTGCATTTTTCACATCAATCCTTATATATTGGAATAAATTTTTTGTCAATATTTGCGAATAATGAAATAAAACAAAAAACAACGAACGGCAGCATGTAATGAGTTGCACAATTGTAGCCTTGAAATTCTTTCTATTGGGAACTATTGGGAATTTTAAAGCGGAAATTCAAAGCAGATTGAAGAAATTATAGGGGTATATGGTGGTGACATTCGAGATGAATTTTCGAAGAGAAGCTCCTCAAAAAGATACTGAAATATGCAAGTGCCAAATGCGAAAAAGGAAGGCCAAAACTATCTTGAATAGGAGACATCTATAAGGTATATTTCGGTACAAACTGTCATCCAGGAAGTTGGAGAAGACTTGATACCAAATTTCAAGACATAAAAGTTCAGTTTAATTTGATCACTGGGAACTTTCTTAGTTTGAATTTTTCATGAGTTTTCTATATCCATTTCCTTGCCCCTAATACTGGGTTCTCATATAATTGATTGGAATCGAGTTATAAAACGAAAAATGTCATTAAACAAGATTCAAAACTTGGTCTTTTACTACTACTAACAGATATTTATTGGGGAAGTCTTCGTTGGTCTTTTATTTTCATAGTTTATATGGATCGAAGTGAAAAATACGCACGTTACGAATTGGCAAATGCCAATTATCAAATTTAAGTTCTGCGTGGTTATTTTTTATTTTATAGAAACCTTTTTATTTCTATAAGGTTTCGCAAAAATGAATTTGTGCGATCAAAAACACCTCAACGTGAATTCGGACCAATCGAATTACATACTCGATTTGAAATTTCAGCGAAATGAAAAAAAAATATAACTTGGTACATGCAACTCAGTCAATAAAAGTCTTAGAATTAAATTTCTGCTTTGTACATTTTTACCAAGGTTTACGAATTAGATCTTATGCCCAAAAAACTTTAGTGCCATGTTTCCAGGGGTGGAATAGCTCTTTTTGAAATTTGAAAGGGCCATTTCATATTTTTAGGATAAATTGGAAAAAAATGGTAAACGAAATTATTATTGTTTTGGTCCTCAAGAATCCATTGTTGAAATATCTCCAAAATTTGTGGCGGTCCGGCTTCATTTGCCTGCTCTGTGAACGACCGCCAATGGTCTTTTCGACAGTAAATGACCAAATAATCGTTATTCGCCTATTTGACCCTATCAGAAAGACACGACATGTTGAATAGAACTGTTTACAAGAACCGTATCCAAGCTACTAGTTATGTCCGAATGATAAACAAGTACAAAACAAACCTATTAGATCGAATCAATGATCACTTCAACCAGGATTCTGATGAAAAATGATTTGGAGGTTGTACAATTTGACCCCACAGAATCAGTATATGGGTGCATTAATTGAATGGTCATGTTGTTTCCATATATACAAAGTGATTCATTAAGGCTGTGAGGTGAGAGATGGAAACACTGTTGGACTCAAACTATCCTCATCAATTAAAATTGAAAAATTCTGACCTTTTATTTTCCCTCGTAGAAATATAATCCAAGTTCTCTAAAATAACTATCCCGAAACGCTTCACTCCCGTTTCGCAAAAACTACCGGAATTTCCGATAGCGCTTCCCGACTCAAAAATCCTAACTGAATAACACGAAGAATTCTTATTTTTCTAAAATCTACTACTTCGGTTTTTCACTTCTCGAAAATACCTAATATTTCTTCAACCACGAAAATAAAACTTTACCCTTCTTCCCACAACGGACTTCAACTGTTTTCCACTTCGATCCTTGAAACTACCTAATATATCCCAATTACCGAAATTAGGACTTTACCGTTTCCTCGCCGGACTTCAACCGTCACCCGAGTTATCTAAGGATGTGCTTTCCCGCCCGGGATCCCCAGATACACTCCCCGACCTTCCTTCGAGCAACCTGGAGAACCTCACGAAACCGTCGTCCCCAGGTCTACTGAATGCTCCCTTAGGAAACCAATTTGCTTTCCACCTCTGGTGGGTGGTCTCCAACCTTAATTTTTTCGATAGTACCAATCAGGTTTGTTGGAGTCAAACATTTTTTCTCCTTCTCTAAATTAGGAGTGCCCGACCATTGACCAAATACTCAATTTTGCATTTCAGCAAAGATTTTCCATCTCACCACTTTTCTGCTGAGATCCCAAATTGAAGCCTTGTTTGTTGGACTATTTATAATAACTGATAAAAAGATTTGGAGAATATTTTGTTTCACATAGCCCGAAAGGAAATTATTCGTTTATCTCTAGACGTCTAAGTCGTTGAGGATCGGATATCATTCTCTGATAATCCCGTTCGCAACATTGTATTAACCTTCATTTTCAACTATGCGAATTGAAAAATCAATAATTCCTATGGTTTACCACATCATTATAAATTTTCGAAAGATTACGAAAGTCATTGAACCTACCATACTACTTTTAATGACACCGAGTATATTTAACGAGAAATGATTGGACGTTGCACGGTTTAACCCGCTCAATCCCTGCTGTTCAGCAATCATTCCATGGGGCAATTACTTAAATGGTCCGTTTTTGTTTCATTAGATCCAACCTGGACCGATATTCATCAACGGTCTCTCCCCCATTATACAACACCGGCTCGTATACGGTTAATGACAATGCACATACATAATTTATCTGTACGGCGTTAATATCAACCCGATACGCCAATACCCAACCTACGGTAATTATGTATCGGCTTGAACCAATATGGACATATAGAGTAGCTACGGGTTGGTTCAAATCGGCCGTAACACGAGGTTACAACATGTTACGGGAGGTTTGCTCTCATATTTCGGTATTAGACAACCATGGTGTTGCAATCTGGCGACTGACAGGTCTAGTGTGACGTTTGACATTTTCGAGGTTATGTGTACTCGGGAAGATTTGACAATCGAACTCTATTTTTGTATTGTTTACGGTAACTTGAAAGATCCATCTCGGCCAAAAATAGAAATATATCGTGAAAATTTTCGTGAGATTCGTTTTCACAACTTCAATTCTCGACTCATTGGTTAAGAGTCCGTCAAATTTTGCCTTGTAGTCTATAGTTTGATGTTTCTAGGGAATCTTATGTCAGGTATAATTTTTATGAGCAAATAGACGATGTCGCCGTGAAAAAAAGTACTGCACTTTCAAATTTCTCTATGGAGAAATTCGAACAAAAAGCTATCCAAAAAGCATCGAAGTAATTATTCACCTGGCTAAGTAATGTGAATGATGCTTTAGTCGGTTGAAGTCACGGAAATGAGGAATTCAAGGCTTTCTTAATCTATCTCAACAAGAGGCACCAACATATTCAATTCCCTATGGAAATTGAAAAGGATGGTGCTTTTCCTTTTCTAAACGTCTTATTAACTACACTACGCAAAAAATTGACGCACATTCTGAAAATCTCAATTTTAATGAAAGTTAACTCCACAATGACTTTATAACTTATTTTTTAAGTTCTCTCGGAAAGGTTTTGAATGAAACAAGACACATTAAATGGAAGAAAAATTCAGGATTTCACCGAATCTTATGTGAAAGAAGAGAAATGAACAATTTTCAAAATACTGAAATGCTGATAAGTGGTTTAACATTGGTATTTCCACCCCTTGCGTGAATTACAACTCGGCAACGACGGTTCATACTCAAAATGAGTGATCTTGAAAGGTTCTGATCTAATCCTTCCCAGATTTCTCCGAGTTGGATTCCTAAGTCATTGAGAGTAGCTGGATGATTTTCTGAACTTCTCAGCCTTTTATTGAGGTTGTCCCAAACCTGCTTAATCGGATTGAGATCTGGACTTCTTGCTGGCCATTCCATTCGAGATACCTCTTCATGGTACTCCTGAACGATGCGCGCACGATGAGGTCTGGCATTATCGTCAATAAAAATGAAATTTTCACCAATGTATTAGGCAAATGACACTACATGCTCTTCAAGAATATTCCTTACATACTTATCAGCATTCATAGCTCCATTATCAACGACCACTAGGTCTGTGCGAGCAGTCAAAGATATGCCACCTCATACCATAATCGATCCTCCCCCGAAACCAGTAGTATTCAGGAAATTGCACTGAGCATATCTTTCACGTAGACGTCTGTATAGAAGGGAACGTCGATCACAATGGTAGAGGCAGGATCTAGACTCATCTGTGAAGAGAACTCTTTCCCAATCAGCCTCTTCCCAATGGATATGCTCTCTCGTAAGAGCTGGGCCTCTTGCCGCGACACGAGGCCTTGAATAATATTCTCTGAACCGATTTCTTATTGTCTAAGTGCTAATTTGCACCCCATGAGTTAGCTCAAGCTGATTTTGAAGGAGGAGAGCAGCGGTTACAAACCGTTGTCTCAACGAAGAAACTCTCAAGTAACGTTCTTGAATGGCAGTTGTTACTCGTGGTCTACCCTGTCTTGGTCTTCGGACATTCATACCTGTCTCCCTGAATCGCTGCAACATTCTGGACACACTTGTATGGGCAACATCAAACCTTCCTGCAATTCTTGTGTATGTCCACCCTTCTTCTCGCGTTGCATAGCGATCGAGTGTAGAAAATCAAACGAAAGAAAAACTATTGATCACTAGAATTGATCGAGCACAACTGATTTTAGAATGGAGCCAATACATTCAAAACCTGATTATATCATCTTTTTTTATTCCTGCTGGGAAAAAAACATCTGTATTGAAGAAAAACGTTGAAAGTGGATAACATATGCATGCATCATTCTGATAAAAATAATCATCATTGAGAACTCTCTCAGTTGTAGAATAAATTTGAGATTTTCATAATGTGCGTTAATTTATTTGCGCAGTGTATATGGTAATGAATAATACGAAGAAAAAACTAAGGAGTATCGAACAAATAAAAAAAATTCTTGCACTATGACCTTCGACAATAGATAGTTCGTTAGATAAGGTGAAGTTGCCGGTGATTTTAGGATTATTTTACCTTGAATCTGAGTAAGGAAAAAATTAGCCGATAACAGATAATATTCTGATTCCTGGTTTCCTATTCTACCACACGCGACACATCTAACAAATTTCCAAAATTGAAACACCTGAGACAGCTTCCTTCGAAAGACATAAACGGATAAAGAGTCACAGAAAGTCTACCAAGATGGCTGCTTCCGTTAGCCACTCAAGAAATGCAATCAACGACTAACTCTTCTTCCTCCAATTCTTCATCCAATGTTTCTTAAATTCCACAAATGATAACGAAAATGCTAACAGCTCTTTCGAAGATGTTGCTTACTTGAGAACCATTCAATGAAGCTGGCCTCTTGGATGACTTTCCAAGAATGATGTAGAGAACTTTTCACTGCGATGAAAATCTGATTGATTGAGAGGAACTCCGTCTCAAAGTCACTGGAGAAATACCATCAAATGAAAAACAAATAGTTCTAAAACGACGACATCCTTAAGGACCCCTTCCAAAAAACATCTCCTTCTCGAAATCCGCTGCGGTTCTCCGACATTGTTAAATGATGAAAATTTGAAAAAGGGGCTCGGATACGGTCGACTCAGATTTCTATGTTCCTCCGGTGACGTGTTGCGTCCGCCATTCAAACTCCAGGGATCGTCGAGACTCAATCATTCACACCCGAAAACAATAACAAGAAAAAGTGTGTCCGCAACGGCAAATGATCGATTTGCCGACGAAGTTTCCGACGGAATTCCGCGCATTATACAGGTTTTCCCCCGACAATAACTCAATCAGAACGCCTCAATAATTAATATCGCGTGATCGATGGTCGGACAACATCCGGTGACAGTTTCGATTTCGTTCGTTCCCGCGACGATCGGCACTTTCGTCTGACGCTTTCCGAGCGGGACAGCTCGGAAAAAAGGGAGAAAAAAGGCCCGATTGTCGTCCGGGGATGGGGCGTCATAACGGCATTCGCCCGATGCCACGTTTGTTTTGGAAAGTGAGTAATGACCAGGGGGTGTCCGTGAGGGATAGGGCAGATTTCTCGGCAATCTTCTTCGATGGATTTGCTGTCTGGTATTCGTTTTTATTGCGCGGAATGAACGATTTGTTTTCTCCACTTTCGGGAGTATCGAAAAATGGTTCACTCGCAACTGATAGGTTATCTATGGATTTCTGAACTATCACCTATTTTTTCGTCAGTAAATCAAACCGCGAAATAGTATATAACTGTGGGATCCGAGATTTTATTTAGGTATTAGGTTTATTATAGTTTTAAATTTTAACCTACGGCACTGAACTCAAGTGAAGTACTTCCCAGTGCGTTTATCAGACGGTTCGAGGCACTTGACGCGAGACGCTAGATTTATTGAGAGTTAGCAAGTGTCAATTTCAAGAGTCGAGATTCGTCGATCAGAGGATTCCAGGGGAGTCGATGAGAGAACGGGAAGAGGGTCGGTCAGATCGTGGAGTATTAATTAGACAAGGTTCCGAAGAACCGATTAGACGAATTTTTCGACGAAGTGATTAGACGGACACTAGTCGGAAAAGTTAGACGTTAGACGAAATCTTGGGACGCGATTCTCAGACTAAGCGGATAGACGTTAAGCTAGTTCAGAGGTCGTTAAAGAATATTTATAAGATTTATAAGACGAAAACATTATAGACGTGCGTTCAGTGACTGAATTCCTAATCTCTTGTTGTCAGTGTTTTTTAATTCTATTCATCTACTCATTGAATATTTTATTAAAATACCTGGTGCCTAGTAATTTCCCTAGACACAGTCAAATTCCTACATAACATTATTAGCACCTCCATGAGGTGGCAAAACAAAAATAGTGTGATCGGGGTAACTGAAGATGTTTTGTTGGTCTAGAATCAACTATCAGCTAGATTCAGCCCTAATACTTTATGGGCACAATGGTCTATGCTGAAAAGCTGCTTGGAAATGAAAGAAAATGCCCCTGTTCGCAGGTTTATTTTCCTTGAAATATTTATTGAAAAATATGACGTTCTGTTGTCATTTGCAGATTTCAAAAGGTAATAGCGTTTCTCTATTTCAGTATCGTAATGAGTTCATTACAGTACTAAAAGTAGTGCTGTAATGAAACTCATTACAGCATTGTTTTCAGTTATATTTTTCGTTTTGTGGTTGTCAGTACTGACCTCCGATCCACTCAATTTTCGAATCAAATCAATTCAAATTCCGCAATCTGTCAAATTTCGTTAGTGACACCAACTGCCAAGATACAATACAGAAGTCACTAACCTGAATTTTTATTTGAATTTCGAGAGTTTTCCACAAAACTTTACTGAAATAGAGAAAATATCGTCTAATACTCGTTGCAGAAGTCAATTCCAACTATCATGCTTTCAAAAATTTCGAATTTCGCATTCGTGTTGAAATAGGGAACTCTCTTGAAGCTCTGATCAGGAAGCGCTTTCATCAAATTATGACAGATTCTTGATGGTTTGTTTGAATAGTTTAATATATATTCTTCTGTACTCTTGCACCCCGTAAAAGGATAACTTAGGTAAGCATTTCCTAAACTCTAAAACTTAAAGATCGCTTCAATTTATTCCCAGTTGCACGAATTTCACCTAACAGGATCCTAAGTAAGGGGCTTCTAAGTTTTCCTACCTTGTAACATTTCAGTTTTTCATTTTGTACAACTTCAACCCAGTTCAATAAAGCCATTTCATTGACTTGCTGGTTGTCAATTATTGTTGTCATTTCATTAACTTAACTTTACTGTCGTGTGTCTGTATTTGTGTTCTGCGCTGTTCACCATGAAAAAAATAAATAGTTTATACTGTTTATTTCAATCTGCTGTCCACAGATAACAAAGCTGTCGAGTCTTTGTCTCTGTTTACAGTAAATTTGAGTTTTTTATCTTGGATATCACTTTATTCGTCTTGGCATAGGTACTTATACCGATCCAAAAAAAATTCTTGTCGGTTCTCAAATAATTGAAATAAATGCAAAACAGACTCTGTCGTTAATCGAAACCTTTGGAAGAAAGACATCTCATCCAAATCATTGAAATATGCATGTGTTTTATATAGATATACTAGCTGGCCCGGTGAACTTGGTTTCGCCTCAGAGATACATAAAGTGGTATCAACAAAACATTGGTATTTTGTCAAGTAGGAGGTATATTAGGCAAAGTTGAAGTACAAAATATACAAAAAAATTCATTACACTGAAATAGGTGGGTATGTACATTGTTATTTACATCAAAAGACTTCACTTTATCTAAGCGGTACCTTATTATTATTTAAAAAATGTCTCATTGTATTACCTTTTTTTCCCGGGTGCAAGAATAATAAGAGCAGAAGGTTTTCCGACTCGTGAATACGCAACATACAACTGGCAATGAGAAAAACAACTATTTTCTAGATTTATGCCACACACACTCAAGGACTGACCTTGGGATTTGTTAATTGTCATAGCAAACGCAAGACAAATTGGAAATTGAATTCTCTTAAATTCAAATGGCATATCTGTTGGGATCATCGGAATTCTGGGAATAAGAACTTCCTCACCTTCATATTTTCCTTTGAGTATTGTGCAATGTGCAACTATCTGTTCTGGTCGAATTCTTTCTACTAACCAGATGAGAATGGCCATTCAATTGAATACATCCAGTATCGAGTATCCTCGAAGACATGCTGTTTTGTAATAAAATTAATTAGTGACTTCACTTTTTGATTGAATACCCGTGCAGTGATGTCATGTCGATCAACTTATGTTTGTCCGGGAAGAAGCAGTTAAGTGATTTCTTCCCATTTTGGATTGCAGGTAAATGTAATGAATAAATCAGGACGACCATAATTTCGAACGTATGTCATTGCATCTTGGATCTAAATAGCAGGAAGGGAAGACAAAATAAGTGATTTGAAATAATTAATGTGAATATCATATTCTTACATTGAATGTTGGATTGAATCCACGTCCTTGAATTGTTTCTGCTCCAAATGAAGTCATTTGGAAACACCCATTGTATATTTTGTGTTCGATAGAAAATGTCTTGAATCGGATGTTTTTCCACGGAACAGAGAATGCAATGATTCAGGTGGAAGAGGAAATAATGGCAATTTCACCTTGCCATATTGCCAGCACAATTAAGACGTTTAGGCAACTCAAAATACCCAATAATTGATGACAAATGAGGATTTGTTCAAAAAAATTAGTCATAAAATTCCGTAGTGTTCGGAAAAAAGCTAGGTGTAATAACACATGGACTCAGATGCGTTAATATTATATCAGAAAATGTATTTCACCGAATTAATAGCAAAAATAATACTTTAATGAAAACGCTTTTAACCGTAGCGACATCTACTGGCGTTATTCGCAAGAAGGAAAACTATTTCCTATTTTTTTCCATTTCATCAAATTTTTCAGGGTTTTATGGTATTTTATGTTAACCCTGCCGTAGAAGAAAAAAAACTTTCATGAAAAACAGTTCATCCAATCTTGAGTTATAAATGGTGTAACCAACAATATGGCCGACTGAGTTTTATATATTAAGATTTATACACCTAGGAAATCCTAATTCCACAATTCCAAGCATTCATAGGTTATTATGTAACACGTCTATTTCAAATTGTAATGAATCTAATATCAAAGTTATTTACTAGACAAAGTTAATAGACAACCTCTGCAGTCAGTTCATGAGTTTAACAAATTATTTTAGATTCAAATCCCGCCCTCAAATATTTAAGTGATCATTACAGGAGCACTTAGTTAATGGGATCAGTAAAATACAGTTTTGTAGTGTTTTGTAGTTGAAGAAATGAAACTGATTCTTGGCAATTCATCTGTTCAATCAAATATCGGATCTATCAACGAACAAACAGATTCAACAATTATGACATATTTCCAAATGTCAAAAGTGGTCAAGTGCGAACACCATGTTTTTAGATATTTAAGTCAGTAGGATCAGGGTTATTTAGAATGTTATTCGATGTAACCGACCCGTGTAGAGCTTGTCAGTCAACAAAGCTGGGCTGCAGACAGATAAACCGACCCTATGCGATTGCTGAGGCATCCGGAACGCGCCCTTCGGCTGTCTGACAAACCACAGAATCCAACAATGCCCAAAGAAACAAATCGTACGTTTCCGCAACCTTGCCGCAACAATAGGTTATCTAGCATCATAATTTCAGCATGCATTGATCCCTTCGCGAACACAGAGCTCCGTTCCACCATAAATTGCGTTCGTTCGGCACAGATTGTGAGCGCCGATAAACCGTCCCTTTGTGGAACAATGTTAATGATAGAGTTCCATCCCAAGGGTTTCTATTCAACATATTGGTCTGTTGGACATCCAATCTATACTCGTTACCGGTTTATTTGTCCATGTACGTTACGCTGGGAATAATAATTAACGATGTCCCGTTGTTTATGACCTTCGAATAAGCGAATGGGGGGAATCATTCGACGTGAATCGAATGGGGGCGTTGTTTTGGCAGGAAAAAGGTTCACTGGTTTTATCAGTTCGAAGAAGAGATGTATCGGTGGTAGGAATTTAGGACCAGGATTTTCTTGAATCGATTGATCCAATCTTTGTGTCTTACATTTCAAATGTTAAAACAAGTCAGATGTAAACACTACAAGTGTTTTCAAGAAAAAGAACAAATCGAAAAACGAAAAATTCTTTGCCTTCACGGATGCCACATCGAAAACATTTTTGAAACATAGATGAATTCAAAGTACTAATCATCGTCGCCACTTTGTGATATTTAACTCAGAAGGCTTCAACTATTTGATTCGAATATAGAAGTTTTTTATGAAGATTTTGTTCCTAGGTGGTATGGGATACTGATGATGCCAAATAAGGCTGAAACCTGTATATCTCTCCTCTCAGCGACAAAATCTGACATCATGTCTCCAACCTCATGATGAAATATATGTGGGCATAGGAATTGAAAATGGTATTCATCTTGATGTTTACTATTTTGAATTAATCTATGTTTCAAAAACACTACAAGGTATGAAAAAGTTCATTCCTGCTGTCTGTTCCTATAGCGTGAGCAAAGTACCCAAAATATTCGTGAAATGCACAAATATTCCAAAAATTCTGAAAATTCAAATTGGGAATAGCTGTGCTCTAAATTAAAAAAAAATTCACGATGATAGATGTGCAACTTTCTGTTTTATTGTTTACTCTCATTGTTTAAATTTTAAATAATGAAAATACAGAAAAATGTTCGAATCGAGAAAAATTTGTTCGAATTTTTTTTCATATCTTCATCAGTTTTAAAATATATGAAATTTTGTTATTGTTTGGTGTGCAGAAAATGGTCCTTACATTTTTCATCATTAAATTTAGCTTTTATTGAAAATAGCTGCGATTTTTACCGTACTTTCATTCAATATTCCATTTTTTCCGCAGTTTCCGCATGAAGAAAAATTCAAAAATGAAATGAAATAATTCAACAGACATAGTTTCAACGTACATGATAAAATTGAAAAAAATATTTTAGGAAATTATTTCTTTTTACTTTTTCTTCAGGTTCACACAGAATGTTCCCAACGGTTATTGCTCATTTGAAATTTCTATCGCAACTTTAATTTGATTATTTTTTTTTGAGTCTTTTCTGTAATATACTCGTAATTAATTCGATATCATTTTTTTTTACTTTCATAACCCTCTTGTGCGCTCTAGTCTGTTGTTCCATCTTTTTTTATACTCTCTTCTCTTTCCTACTTGAAGCATAGGAATGCTCATTTGTAAGTCAATCACTTCTATATACAATCTTCACCATTCTCGCAAAGATCTAAATAATATCATGAGCAGCTACATAAGGTTACATAAGGTTTCATGAAAGATGTCTGATTTTAGAAGTTGTTATGAATGATAGTTTCTCAAGAACATACTACAAAGAATTCAAGAATAAGCTTTCATCGAAATATAAGAGAGTCTCCCGGGCTTATTGGCTGTGGTCTATTAGGAAGTATTTCACCTAACGTTTCGCCTACAACTGCGGTAGGCATCTTCAGAGGATTCTTGGTCTGAGGTTGTAACTCGACCGATGAATTTCCGAAAGTGATGCTGGATTCGATCCGTTGGCTCAACTTTTACCCTGATTAATGGCGGGAGAAGGTAGTGGGTTTACGCGCACGATGTTGATTGGTCCATCGCTTTCACTTCGTATTGGCCCAACAAAAGTTAAGGAAGGGATTATTTTCACCAATGTTACGAATACGGTAAATCTAGATGCTTACACACTTATCTTAATCATTCAGCCATTTCTTCAAGAGTTTCACAGCGGCTCTTGTTCATTAACGATAGCACGCCAGCTAAAATTTCAAAACTCAAGACTCTAGGGATTTTGTGACACTGATAACGGGTAATAACCCAGAAACCGGTCTGTCATTATTCTCTGCTCGATGACGGCACGTTTTCCGAGGTCAACACTTGACCTATATCTCTTCTAGTCCATGGTCACAGAAGTGGTAGAATAAGCCTTCTGCACGTGTATCATACATTATTGTCTCTAATTCGTTGAGTTTTAATTTAAAAAATTAAATATTCCCATAAATAACTTTTAGTTATTTTTGTATTGGAAAATATTGATTGGCAAAACTGTGTTCTCTCCCATAAATTTGACAGATAATAAATAGATCCGTGGCAGGAGGCCAACGTGTAATCAATGAATATCACCATGAATATGGCGGATTTGACACAGAATTAGAGACATTGATTTTTCTGAACTGTACCGGTCTCTATGTCCAGACTTTTCCTTTCGTGAATTACTACTAACATAAAATCGGCATAATCAAATTCAACCTCGAACCCTTCACTACCATTACAAAGATAACGCTTTTGTTCATGGATCATCTACAGGACAACCCGAACCTTCAGCGCCAAGTTCATGTTATTCTATGAACAATGAGCTAGACTGACCGTGTTCCGTAAGACGCCATATACGACAGCCCGAGGATAGTATGTTACAACACTACCACAATCGCTATGACTTATCACTTCCTCAATATCCGTACCATCGACCTCGAACAAAACCGACCCTTCCCACGCTAAGTCATTTCTACCCCTTGAACTGGAACGCAGCCCCTCGTAAGTAACGTCGAGCATCAATAACATGGCATCGCGGCCGTTTGTTTGTCCTTGCATTATCGTCGTACCGTTATGAATCGTGATTCCGAATCAGCCGCCGCTCTATGGTCGCGCGACAATGTAAACATCGACTGGGAGCACGGTACATTACGTGCTGCGTTCCGGAAACGGCTCGATGGCCGCGTCGCCGTAACGACTAGCCAGTAACATTACACCGAAATTATCGCCTTTGTCGCCGTACAATACAATACATAAACTGCATTTGTTCCAGATGTATTAACATCCAGTCGGGATCCTCTGTCACGCCATTATGGCCGTAATAAAATAATAGTGGCGGTAATGTCTGGCTTCGACGGTAGGTGTCGTATTTATTCGGTGCGCCGGTGGTGATTTTGTGGGGAAGTTGTGCGAAAGTATTGCGGCAACAGGTCGTTTCTTTGGATACTTCCTGGGTTTTCGTGGGATTGATGAGAATTCAATATGAACTGCTCCACATGAGCTAGGGATATTTATTTGAAATGTAGAAAAATATAGTTTAAATGAGATTTTGTGATGAAAATTCATATTAATATGTAGTGTTGGGTACCTCTTACAAGAAGCGGCTCAATTGTCCCGTACACGACGCAGAAACGTAAGAGTGGCTCACGTTCAAAAACTGTACTGCCTCAATTCGAATGTCCCACTAAGCGATTACGCATCGGTGAGGCGATCGAGGAGAACGGTACGGAATTACGATGTTATCATCCTTCTGCATCGGCCGATTTGCGAGCGACACAGTGACACAGTATGTAGTTGAACAAATTTTGTCTCGACTGCCTATCGCGTCATGAACGCCCAGAATGCCTCTCCTCATTGGAATTGGTACACTGTACCGCTTAAGTACAAAGGTGAGACTCCTCTTACAAACTCAATTTTAAAACGTGTACTACCCAACACTTGTAAGGGACGGTTCATGTGTCCCAGACAAGACGCAGAAATGTAAGAGCGGCTAACTTTGAAAAACTGTATTACCTCATTTCGAATGTCCCACTAAGCGACCCAGGTAGTCGGAGATCTTGACTGAAGCCTTATCTGGGCCGGAGCGGGAGCGCAATCCGAGCACCCCAACTGAAGTACTTTTCTTATTGTATTTTATTCATTTGAGGAATACATACAGGATGAGCCCACAGTTGTATTCACATATACAAAATAATCATAATAAAAATCAAAGTGTTGCATCCCAAGAATATAAACTTGAAAAAACCCAGTAATTTTCAAGAAAAAACGACAATGAAAAAAAAGCGAATTGATCACAATAAAACAAGGTATACTATTGTAATAAAAATGCTTTTTTATAATTTTTTGAAAGATATTCAAAAAAGAAGATAAAAATACAGTGACCAGATAGTTAATTGCTTTCAGCTTTCATGTTGATAGAAGGCACTTCCATCTTTCCTTTTCACCAGTGTGTCTTGTCATAAATCACCGGATTTGTGGTGTGTCCTCATAACGAAATTAGAGTTTATTTTCTAGAAGTTGTCTCCTTGACCGCTCTTACCGACGGAATATACAGGGAGTTTGTACTACAATGTGCGCTTCAACTCTAACGTCTAACGAAGTTATCCCCCTTTTGCATCGCTCCAGTTGCGAGCGACACAGTGACACAGTATGTAGTAGAACAAATTTTGTCTCGACTGCCAATTGCGTCATGAACGAACGGAATGCCTCGCCCCATTGGAAGTGGTACACTGTACCGCTTAAGTTGATAGTGAGGCTCCTCTTACAAACTCAATTATAAAACGTGTACTACCCAACACAATTAATATGATTTCAAGTTGCAGGAAATAAAATTAATTTTAGCCTTATACAGGGTGGTTAAGAAAAATCGAGTAAAATAACGAAATTTTATTTCCAGAGAGTTCAAGCATTTTGAGACTATCAATACAATGTATGGCCTCCACGAGCCCCGATAACAGCTTGACATCTTCTTTGCATACTACACATGAGGTTGTTGAACATTTCTTGAGGAATTCGGTTTCATAAACGGGACAGAAGCTCTCTCAGATTATTTAAGGATTCTTGGGTAAGTTGATGATTATCTTACCTTCTTTGGAGCACATCCCATGCATGTTTTGCATGGTACATGGTGACTGCGGAGGTATTGGAAAACGTAGAATACCAAGTTCCTCGCGCGTATTCTCAACTATGGTTGCACGGTGAGGTCTAGCGTTATCGTCTAGGAATTGAAAAGTTTCACCAAAAGCAGCGTGTTAATTTGGAAAAACATTCTTAATGACATGCTCCCTATAGTGTAAGGCGGTCATATTCCCAGGACAAATGTGTAGATCTGTGCGCCCGTTGAAACATATCCTGGCCCATACCATAACACTACCACCTCGGAATGGATGGACTTCTTGGACATAGCGACGATTACGGGGTATGCGTGGGATTGTCCATAATACCCAGAATCGGTAAATCCTACATGGGAAAATTTTTTCATACATTTGTCAAGTTAAGAAACGTAAATAGATATTTGCTTGCAGTTTTTCATATCATTTCTCGAAAATCAATATTTGAAGTTTTTTAAATTTAATAAATTCATTCCGGACTCTCACACAGCCATGTACCTATCTCAGATTCTATTCCAATCTTATTCGTTTTCCCTTCCCTACCGAAATCTCAGCACTCCACAATATCTCCAGAAATCTGTTTTTTTGAATGAGTTATCGCAAAAGGCCGTTCACAGTCGAAATATTCGAGCATTCGAAATGGGACTTTTCGGCAGAATTCAACAAAGGAACCGACTCGGTTCTCTCCCAGCAAAACTTTTATCTGCCTCACGCTCTATTAGTTCGAGTACAATATGGGACCGTGTGTTATAAGCTGCAGATTCGGTTACGCAGCTTATTTATCGTTCCGAAGATGCCGAAGGAATTCTTCGGGAGAAAAATGGAGGAAAGTTGAAAGGAATTGCTGACAGTATTGTGTTATCCCCCTTTGCCGATGATTTGTGAGGATATAAGTCCGAGTTTTCGCCTCTGATATCTGAAAATAGGTATTTTCAGAATAGAATGCAAATCAAGATTGATTAATGACGAGAGGCTTGCACAAATACGTGAAAGAGGTTCGAAAAACCGCAAAAGTAAAATAATAATAAATGCGGAATGTAGCCCGACAAACAAAACTTCATCCAAATAGGCACTTAAGAACAAGAAACGACAAAATAAACGAATTCAAAACAGGATAGCAGCGCATGCTAAGGATATTTTGGACTCATTAAGTGAGGAATGAGACTAGACAGTGTCGTTGCGTGCAAAAGGAAAGCAAGTTATTTATTATTAAAATGCTTTCGTTATGTCTAGTGAAAATTTCGATTCAGATTTTGCAAGTGAGCAAGTACCGCAAAAAAGATAAAATATTCAACATCGTTTTCATCCGACGCTTCAACCGTAGGTGTAACTCAGGGCCGAGAAAAACTTGAAAAATTCCGAATTACATAACTTACCTTCAGAACTTTTCTTTCACTCCAAATGAAAATGAAACACTGACTTTGCACATATACACTTTACACTCAACAACACTAAATGTATAGGTATGGATTATAGCATCTAGAAGATATGAAAAAACGTTTCTTATAATTTCTTTCACCCTAGAATTCCTCTATCGTAATTGTGAATTGAAATGGATTTGTTTCTCCAGTATTTTGCATTCGTAAAGAATAACATGCCTACTGGCCGATTGAAAATAAAAAAAAATCCTGAAATATGATTAAAGCCCCCCTAAAACGAATCAACATTTGGCCGATTTGGTGGCATATCTCGAAGAGAATTTCGACAAGTTAACAGTATCAATAAAAAAGGGACCACCGAGTAGTAAGGGTAATTAGGCGACAACTGGAATTTTTATGGGTGTAGTGCGTTATCTCTGGTTATTTCCTATGTTCAATTTGTAAACACTTCTGTTGCGCACTGAATTTCATTCTCATTCGGGTACTAAGACTTTTTACACATGACATTTTTTTGGACCCAGCTTGAAATGCCGCCCCTGATATCTTGGCGCCCTAGGCGATCGCCTACCCTGCCTACCCCCTAGCGACGGCCCTGCTTTCAATGTCATTGTTGTTTGTTGAGTTGTCGCTTGTACTTGTATCAAAGTTCTGCGAAATAAATAATTTCGTTCTAGCTTTTGCTGATTGCTCAACGAGCGGGCGTTACCTATCATTTATGGCAACCGTTTCTGAGGTAAAATAAACAGATAATATAGAAGTGAAAAATAAAGTTATTTGAATTGATACTAGATTACATCGTGGGTCGCATAGACACTGCGCAAAAGAATTAACGCACATTAAGGAAATCTCAAATTTATTTTACAACTGAAGGTGTTCTCAATGATAATTATTTTCATCAGAATTATGCATGCATATGTTATCCACTTTCAACGTTTTTCTTCAATACAGATGTTTTTTTCCCAGCAGGAATAAAAAAAGATGATATTATCAGATTTTGAATGTATTGGTTCCATTCTGAAATCAGTTGTTCTCGATCAATTCTTGTGATCAATAGTTTTTCTTTCGTTTGATTTTCTACACTCGATCGCTATGCAACGCGAAACACGCAATTTGACCCAAGAGAAATGTGCCCAAGCAGTAGTTTTGTGAGAAGAAGGGTGGACATACACAAGAATTGCAGAAAGGTTTGGAGTTTCTCATACAAGTCTGCCCAGAATGTTGCAGCGATCCAGGGAGACAGGTATGAATGTCCGAAGACCAGGACAGGGTAGACCACGGGTAACAACTGCCATTCAAGAACGTTACTTGAGAGTTTCTTCGTTGAGACAACGGTTTGCAACCGCTCGCCTCCTTAAAAATCAGCTTGAGCAAACTCATGGGGTGCAAATTAGCACTCAGACAATAAGAAATCGCCTCAGAGAATATGATTTAAGGCCTCGTGTCGCGGCAAGAGGCCCAGCTCTTACCCCAGCCCATCGAAGGGCGCGTTTGGATTTTGCGAGAGATCATATCCATTGGAAAGAGGCCGATTGGAAAAGTGTTCTCTTCACAGATGAGTCTAGATTCTGCCTCTACCATTGTGATCGACGTTCCATTGTATACAGACGTCCACATGAAAGATATGCTCAGTGCAATTTACTGAATACTACTGGTTGCGGGGGAGGATCGATTATGGTATGGGGTGGAATATCTTTGACTGCTCGCACAGACCTAATGGTCGTTGATAATTGAGCTATGAATGCTGATAAGTATATAAGGAACATTCTTGAAGAGGTGTAGTGCCATTTGCCCCATACATGCGTGCGCGCATCGTTCAGGAGTACCTTGAAGGGGTTGAAGTCTCTCGAATGGAATGGCCAGCAAGAAGTCCAGATCTCAATGCGATTGAGCAGGTTTGGGACAACCTCAATAGAAGGCTGAGAAGTTCAGAAAATCATCCAGCTACTCTTAATGACTTAGGAATCCAACTCGGAGAACTCTGGGAAGGATTAGATCAGAACATTACAAGATCATTTTGAGTATAAACCGTCGTTGCCGAGCTGTAATTAACGCAAGGGGTGGAAATACCAAGTATTAAATTACTTATCAGCATTTCAGTATTTTGAAAATTGTTCGGTGAAATCCTGAATTTTTCTTCCATTTAATGTGTCTTGTTTCGTTCCAAACCTTCCCGAGAGAACATAAAAAATAAGTTTTAAAGTCAATGTAGAGTTAACTTCCATTAAAATTGAGATTTTCAGAATGTGCGTTAATTTTTTTGCGCAGTGTATATTAGATTGTCCTTTTCGACATCTCATCTCCAAATGATGTATTGAGGATATTTTGAGAAAGGGAATCCCTGAAGAAATGAATACCGGAAGTATTTCCCCTACAAGCAGTCTAATGAAGCCGACGAGACGGAAAAAATGGGTTCAGAAATAATCAGCGTACGGTTTGGTTTCGTGATTCGCTTGACGCTGAAGAAGAAACAGAAAAGCACGATTTATAATCGTTGACGCACCGATGAAGCGAACCATAGAATATTGCGGCAAACGGGCTCAGCGATCTGCGAAACTGCCCTCAATCATTTATGTCCGATTGAAGATCAAATCGGCAGTTTTTTATGGAAAAAATAATCCATTAGGTGGAATGTATTGTATGACATGGAGAAATATGATGCGAGTCCATAAATTTACGCCAATTATTTTACTCGATATCACGTGTACGATGAATGTTTTGCGATAGCCTTTCGGGCAGTCAATTAGTCATTTTTCATGCTACTTTGTGATGATGAGGACTCTCGAATGATTCTTCGTTAGAACAAATTTGTTCGCAGTTGAGTCTGGAAAGTATGATATTTTTCGAAATAGTATATTCTAAAACAAGTTGCAGAATGGGCTCCTATTCAAACATGAATACGAAATTCGAAAACGAGCGAAGACGGAGCGAGGGTATCAATATCACCCCTGGATTGAACCCGGCATCACTGTCAAAAATTCAGCGGTCGAGTTACAATCCCAGCCCAAGAAACCCCGTGATGATGCCTAACACAGATGTAGGCGGAACGTTAGGTGAAATAATTCCTAATAGACCAAGGCCAATAAGTTCGGAAGACCCTCTGAATGTCATTATAGCAACGTCATAGGAGAAGAAACTAATAAACGTGAAACATATTTTTTTTGGCAACACATCGAAGAAACATGAAACGCGAATCAAGAAACATGAAAAGTATTTCATGAAAATGCAACATATGATTTCAATTGAGAATCCGCGAGTAAAGGAGCAGAGCATCTACTGGACCAGAAAGTTATGCTGGAATTGCATAGGAAGGTCCTCACCGAGACATATAATCCCCAGTTGTTCGTGAAGAACACCAATTCCCAACTCCTCTCTTTTGGAAAACGGAATTAACTCTCTCTTCTCATTTTAGCTTGATAGTGTTAACAACTCTTCTTGTGTTGACGTCACCCCATTGAATAATTGTAAATTTTTTGCAGTCTCGTACAATTTGGGTGCATTTTCAGTACTACTCAATAGATATGTATTTTCAGTCTCCTCAAAATTATTAATTATTCCATTTCCATTATTTTCATAATGTATGTAATATGTCTACGTGGTAGATCATGAAGAATCTACTAAAATCTTGGTAAACCTCTTTGGTCCTACTCAATTTACATGTCATTTCGATTCATTTCTCTTATACGCATTCTCATAGATGTATATTTTATTATACTTTTATAATTCACATAGATTTTCGGACATTTCTAGATTCATCACACGGAAATGGTGAAGTTACACCAGATTTGAACATTCTCATGTAGAGTAAAACAAGAAATTTTTATAAATGCGCTGTGAATTCACTGTTTCGAACTAAACGTGGTTGTAACTTTATTGCACTTTCAACACGATTTTTCAACGGCAAGAGTAAAACGTCTGCATGCATCTGTTTCTGACACATGACACTGCATGCACCGAAATCGCGAATTATCTGATTGCGCCGTCTCTCCCGCCGCCTCATGTCCGCCCAACGGTCAATTGTAATACACATGAAACTGGTTGACTGATTCTCATCCTGGTTTCATCCTGGAAGGTCTCCTCTGATAATGGTAAACTCAAGCAATCTGTATGATCTATCCATTATAATACTGAACCCTACAGTTCATAAATCTGATTCTACCCTTAGTCCCGGGGCTTCCCCGCACTGCGGGGTCTGCGGGGCCCTCTGCTACAACACTGCATAGGCGACAAAACTTTTGATGGAAATAAATGCGTAGGATGCTTGTAGCGCTACGAAAATACCAAATCGACAGCGGAATGTGGCAGGTGGCTTCTTGACGCTTCTTCAAAATATCTTGTATGCTCTGTGGGAAGAGAACAATTTCCTGAAAGTGAACAAATTTTGTTGAACCCCTAGTAGAAATCTTTCCCATACCCCATGCGTCATCTGCCCTGGGGTGCGGGAGAGATTGCCGAAATCAGAACTTTGTATTTTATTTTATTTTTGAAAAATGTTCGAGTTTTTCTTCATGTTGATGTCAAACAATAAAGTTTAATACCTAAAGAATTATTTATGATTTTATTACCACGTCTAGTTCAAAATAGTGGATTTGAAAAAAGGTGCGTCATCTTTCCCTGTTTTACCCAATGACCTCTCATTTGTACTATTCTAGCTAACCCCTGTTGATAGTTGGATAATGTCACTGTAAAAGATAGTGGGGTTGTAAGGCTCACTTCTCTGGGTTTGACTTTTCACGGTAGTCAATGAAATAAGAAGAAACTGAAGAATGCTGTATTTCATATTCTGACATCTAGTTATACTTAATCTAAATTTCGTAACTATCTAATTACTTGATAATATTTAGCGAGCGAGGAGTTTGTCGGATGACCGTGGTATGTGGGCCATATCCTCAAAACGTTATGCAATTCAGCAAAAGTGCCGAATTGCAGTTGTTTCTGTTCATTCTAAATTAGCAATATTGAAGGCAGTCTGATAATAATATTTTGTACAACTACCATTAAAAGTGACACTTTTAATGACAACAAACAATGTTAAAATTGATTGTTTTTGGGGAAGCGTGTTAAAAATATTTTCAACATTAGTGTTAAAAATATTTTTAGCATTCCATTTCCTTATGATGAAATCAGATGAGAAAAATTCAGCAATTGCAAATTTTTATTATCAATATTTAACAATCATTACTTACGAACATTAATATTAATCGTAAAACTAGACCAGAACAATTACTAACATTAATGCCCTGTGATGTTAGGGAGCTTCGCAACACATTATTAGAATCCTCAGCACCATCAGTACTTGCTGAAACCGGAAAGACAATATTGGATGATGATGATCCAAAATTTGTTGAAGTTGGTAGAATTTGTTCAGCAATGACATTTCTCTATGCAATGGAATGATCAACATAGCCCTCAGCTACCGTCGTAGACTTCTATTCACCATATTTTTTATTTCCGTAATATTTGCTCCTGATTCAGCTAGCAATGCAGCGGAGGATCTTCGAAAACAGTGTCCTGTATATTGCTTTGATTCTGGGAGGAATTCGGCAACAATAGATGGGAATTTTCCCAAATGTATTAATACCAACTGGATTGGCAGTATTATTCATGTATTTCAGGAAAAAACAACGATGTTTGATGACAGAAGTGCTTATGAAAATAGTCTACATACTTTCAAATAATACCTACTGAAAGAACGACTGACTTTCGTTTTTCTATTCGGAAGTTGTATAACCAATGATTTATTTGTTATTTCGATGTCTTCCACTGATAAATTACACAATTCTTCACGCCGACAGGCTCTAAATAATCCGAAAATAGTTGCAAACTTAATCTTCAAGTATTTCCCATTTGGTGCCTCCTTCATAAACCAGGAAATTGTTATATGCAATATCGTACTGCTGAACAGATTTTTTAAGTAGGAGTTCCAGATTTGCTCTTCTCGCAGACTTTCAATATCCAGAGAAACAACCAAACGTCACTTTCATTAATAAGTGGACTCTCGAAAAACATATTAAGCAGTTAAAAACCCGAGACGAAAATTGGACAGAATCGAAATTCAAATGACAGCGTCTTTTTTCATTTTTAGTAATAATAACGTTAGCAACGTTGGCCATTCACAACAACCTTTTGATTATTTGAATATTAAAATGCATTTTGAAGTTTATTGTCGTTGCAAATTCGCCCATTTCATTATCAAAATAGGGCAGTTGTACAAAAAGCATTGTATGGTATTTGTGTTAAAAGTGATTTTATTTTGTTCGTGAAATTGTTCAATTCGCTCCGCTCATTTCACGAACTTTTTCACTCACAAAACAAAACGTCACTTCAAACACTCATATCATAAATAACTATTTTATGAATATCAGACAGTCACTGAGTTTAGAGATGCTGTTAATATTTGTATTTTTTACTGTATCAGCTTCAAGCGGGTGACTTTTTCATTTTATGATTGTGTATGATTGTTTTTAACAACCATCTCCAACTGAATTATCTGTAGAACAAAGCCGAATACATCCGGCACCATTCAAATTCATCCCGTACTATCGTGGCGCCGCTATCGCATTAATCCCTCGGCCGAAATCACGCGATACCGGCCCCGCAACCGTACCGTTAATCCGCGTATCTTCGCCGTAACGATATCATAACCATCAGCATTCCCTCGGCGGCTCTCTCCCGGACATTTATAATTCAGGTGAGCGGCGGGTTACCGGGGCCCGGATTCGGCGCTAAGTGGCCGCCGCGGCGCGTTGAGGATTCCCGTCACCCGCCGTCGAAGGATGCTCGAAGAACGACGCTCCGAGACTTGAGAGTTTGTTGTTCGTGGATGCGCGCCCGTCTTGGGAATTGTTATTATCCCCGCACAAGTTGTTAATGCTTGTTTCCGGGCCGAGCCAAGGTTCAGGGGGGAAGAGGCGGGACGTTCCCGTCGAATTAATGGACGGGAATGGGGATAATGTCTATACAGGGTGGTTTACGAAGACTGTTTGTTAAAATATTTCGAAGAAAGACTCGAGATAAACACTTGAAACGTTTTTGTTTCCCAGAAGAGAGTGATTCGTTTGATATTCGGTCTGAAACCAAAGGAGTCCTGTAAACCACTTTTTATAAAACATATAGGAAAGATTTTGAGGCAGAATTATCGGTACTTCTGCAGAAATTTCGCGCCGGGACATACGAACTTAAATTTGCGAAACTAGTTTCTATCCACCAAGCTATCCACAACATCTGCTCTGTTCAATAAAGGAAAGACCGCAGCTTTGAAAATGGTTAAGGAACGGCAGGACTTGAAAAAAGCAGCTGGAATCTTCAACAAAAATAATACTGCACATAACCTTTAAGCGAAATGAAGTTTTTCCTCTCAATCTATATTGCCCTCATTAAAGAACTCTCCATTAATAACTACCGGTATTCTTGCTTGATTGAAGCTGTTAGCAGAATCAGACCAGTGAGACTGAATCTTTTACCTCCAACTCTTGGCGCAGCACAATAACATCTCTGAACATCGTTCACAATTCGTCCTACTCTAGCCTCAAGGCTAGAGTATACGAGACCAAGCCCCGAACTCTGGACGAATTGAAAAGGGCTATTCGCGTGGAAGTTGCCCAAGTTGAGAGAGCGATGTTGGAGAGTGTCTACGCAGACTTCCAAGAGCGCCTCCAGCACTGCATCACCGATTTCGGCCACCACATGCCTGATGTGATTTTCCACACTTGACTGTCTCAAATGCTATTTCCTTGAGAATCTGATTCCGTCAATAAATGTGTTTTTGAGTAAAAATTAACGCTTTTATTATTTTTTTAAAACCATCCATCCTCCGTGCCGCACCCTGTATTTTTGTCGTAAGTTCGAGATATTCACAAAAATTCACATTGGGGCAGGATTTTAGCCCTTTACAGCGTTGCCAAATGTTATGCGGTCACTACCGCCTAGGGGATTTTTGGGATATCATTTGGGACACCAAGACCTACCCGAAAAGCCTTCATTTGCTTTTGTATGAATTGGTCCGAAGTTTGGGCCTATTTCGACCTAAATGCAGTGGACTAATAAGATTCTGAGTTAACCATGTATTTATATATTGAACCGCCTTCTTTACATCAAGAAGAATATTCATTCCCAGCAAAAACGTTACCAATTCCATGTCTATAATACGAGGAGAAAGAAACTTTATGCATTCCAGCTCATAAAAGAACCAAATTCGAGTATTCACCAACGTATAGCGGCATTAAATTGTAAAATCATCTGCCAGATAGCATAAAATTGTTGAATTTCTCTAGCTTTAAGAAAGAGATCAAGAAACTTCTTTTAGAAAAGTGTTTTTATAGTAGGAGCGAATATCTCAGCTCAGTGATAGAGTGAAAGTAGGTGGTTATTTTACATTTGATTATTTTGTATTACCTAAGGTAATGATATTTTGTAAATTTTACTATAATTTTTTTTTCATTCTTATTTTTTCTTTTTCTCTCTGTCTACGATTGATATTTGACTCTTTCTATACATGTATAATGTCTTAAAGGATATAATAAATTATTGTTATCATAGTTAAGATTTGTTTGGAGATTTGAGTTCCTGGAAGAAAATTCAAATTCTTTCGACTTACTAACTTTCATTTTTTAAATGTTATTACATTGATAATCAGATTGCTCATTGTTCTCATGTGTAACTTACATATAATTTCAGAAATTTTTTTTCATGTGTCAAATTTGACATTTCAACAATCTTCCTACTATTTTTTTATTGTTGTTTCATCCAATGAGCACACAAGTAGGTGATAATTTTGTACTAGTGTTAATTGAAAATTCAATTGAACATTCCTGATTCAATGTCAATGTCAGTCATGACAAAAAGCTCAGAACTCATTTTTTTCACATTATTTGTATAGCTCAGCTGGAATCACGTTGAAAAATAGTGTACAATTGTTTGATTTTGGCTGTTTATGATACTTTTAGACTTGATAGGTAAAAGCGTTGGAAGGAGTCCTGGGCTCGATTTTCTTGAAAACACCATTAGTGAAAACCACCGTTTCACGATATCATAATTTGTTTTGAAGATATAACAAAATTTTGAAATTTTTTCGATTAAGAAGATGTGCCATAACCTTTTCATTTGTGAAAATATCTGAAAAAGATGAAAACTTTCAATAAACACTTTTTTACTGGGAATAAAACGTCATTTAAAATTTTTTTTATGATATGAGATGAAAAAAATGCATTCGTATTTGAAATAAAAAAATGGCTTTTTTTCAACGAGAAAAAAAATTGAAGATAGTTTCTTATTTCCGGTGAAAAAGTTCTTGGTGGATTGAGATGTAGTGGACTATAAAATCAGTAGTCTTACTGACTCTTTAAGTTCTAAAACGTGTGAAAAGTTGAAAATTTGAAATGTTTTGAAAAGGTGAAAATGTCGAAATAGATCTCGCACTTAAGCACAGGTTCGTTTCAGTCGAGAGATTGAATTGTTCCTGAACATGTGTTTTCGGAACATATGTCTTCCTTGCACACCGATGAAGGAGAGATTTGAAGGCAATGCTTAATATTAGGTGAATTTGATGTGTAGAAAATCGAAAACTAAAGTATGAAAATTGTATATTAATTTTAAATAATATTCATTAATAAAAAAAATGAAAATGAAATGTGCATGGTCGCAACAGCTCTTCTGGAAGGTTTAAATCGTTTTCAGATATTTTCGTAAATAAAAAAGTTATGGCACATTTTTGAAATCGATAATTCTTCAAAATAAAAAAAAAATTGGATATCGTGAAACGGTTTTTACTAATGATGTTTTCACGAAAATCGAGCCCAGGACACCTTTCGAAGTATCTGGTCCAGAAGTACCTTAAACAGTCAAAATCAAGCAATTTGGGATACCCTGTATAAGTGTAAAACATACTATGAATGTTGATGAGAGCTATGAATGCGAATTCGGGTGATTTTTGACAGGTTTTTAGGTCAATTTTAAATTCACAAAACCAACGTTTCGGAAGAAAGGCCGTCTTGTTTCGATTTTATTTTAAAATCTTCATCAGGGCTCTGAAATGGAACACAACTACATAATTTCAGATATTCGAAACTTACAACAATAAAAAACTTATAACTTATTTTTAAAAAACATACACACACACACATTAAACAAGTGAAGAAACGGGTTCGGAAATGGTCAGAATTATCAACTTACATCTTCACCTTTTGTTCCGATGTCAATTTCGTTGTCATAAATTTGAAATATTCAATATTTCGAATTATATTTTTTTGCAATTTAAGTCAACTACTTATGTGGAGCAGTTTATAACTATAACCAACTCCCTATCGGTACCCCATTTCACCCCAGGGTTGGTGCATGACGAAAAAGCGTGTAGATTTCTTCTTTCTGATTTCTTTTAATTCAATTTTATTGATCAGACTGCCAAATGTACGTTAACGATGAAAAAAAGAATTATATAAGAATAGAGCAATTTAATTATACTCCTTACGGTCAATATTATTTACCATTAATATAGTCTTGCCCAACTCTCCCTCAATTAGGTGAATAAATGTCCTACTCCTCAATTTTTGTCGTATCTGCCTCACCTTCATATTCCCCCTGCAAGTGCCGCAACCTAATCGAAAATAAATGACGCCAAGGCCTGATTGTCCCTCGGCGCTAATATATCGGACCGTATTAATTCTCCCCCTAACACGCCTATTAACGAAGAACTCTGTCCGTGCCCGCCCTCACAAGTCTTCGGGGAGCCCCCGATAGGACAAAAAAAATTCGCCCGCCAGGATTCGGGGTTAATAAAGCCGGAAAAAAAACATTATTTCTCTAATTCACTCCGGAAGCTGAGTCGCGTTTCTCTCGCTGCGGGAATTGTCCGTGATAAATAAGTTACCGAAGTTGGTTAGGCCTGGTCCGGGCTGAGGGTCAAGGTCTAATATTTCACGTAGCTACAACGTTTCTTCGGTCCCTTGGGTGGCACGCATCTTTAGGTCTTGAATGTAGGTGGTTGACTGTACAGGGTGATTCACTTATCTTGGTAACCCCAATTTTCTCGAAAACGTCCTAATTTTTGTTATTCTGTGAATGGCGTTTTGAATAAGTTAATGTCGACTTGAGGTGTCCATAAAAATCTGCGGAATAAATAAAGATACCAGGAGTCGCGGCGCTATCAAAAATTTTTTCTCCAGGGACATACCTTTTTTATCATGTCATTTGAAAAATAATTTCATTCCGAATTTTTTTTTCGAATACAATTTTTATCTATTTTTAACCGTTAGCGATCTGCAGCGTGTTTTATGTTAATTGTATTCCATTTATTTTTTTCTGTATTTTGGTAGTATGCTTTTATTTGGATGATTTTGTGGCTTGAATTCAAAAAATCTAGTTTTCTAGTCAATGTGCCTCTTCAAATAAGATGAAATATGTGGCTACAGCAAGATGGGGCTCCATGTTACAACGCTGCCATTGTGAACAGATATTTAGATCAAGAATTTAAAAATAAATGGATAGGAACCAATGGACCCATCAGGTATCGCCAGACCTAAAGCTCATGGATTACTTTCTGAGAGGTACCCTGAAAAATATGGTATACCAAACTGATTCTAATAATAAAGATAAGAAACGCATGTGTCCAAGTATTAGACCCTCATATTCTGACCAAAGTTACTTATGATGAAATAGGGGAATGATATAACTTATGTATGGATCATAATGGCCGGTATATAGAATATATAATTCGAAATGTTTCGTTTTTTATTGAAAAAAAAGTTTATTATTATAAGTTATAAGATATAATATTTGATGAATATAATAAAAAAGAAATATTTTGTTACAAAACCTCCGTCATTTTACAAAACAAAATCATATCTAGGACATCTAGCTATTTTGATCCATACATTTTTTTTCGAATTCTTGATCTCAATATCTCTTCACAATGGCAGCATTGTGACATGGAGGCCCATCTTGCTGTAGCCACATATTTCATGTTATTTGAAGAGGCACATTGACTAGAAAACTAGCCTTCCTGAATTCGAGGCACAAAATCATATCTATGTCTCCAAATAAAGGCATACTACCACAATACAGAAAAAATAAATGGAATAGAATTGACATAAAACACGCTGCAGATCACTGACGGTTAGAAATGGATAAAAATAGTATTCGAAAAAAAAGTTCAGCATGAAATTATCCGAATGACATGATAAAAAAGGTATGTCTCTGGAGAAAAAATTTGAGGAGGCAGATTGTTTAGAAAACCAGCCTTCTTGAATTCGAGGCACACAATCATATCTATGTCTCCAAATAAAAGCATACTACCACAATACAGAAAAAAATAAATGGAATAGAATTAACATAAAACAAGCTGCAAATCGCTGATGGTTAAAAATGGATAAAAATAGTATTAGGAAAAGAAGTTCAGAATGAAATTATCTTTCGAATGACATGATAAAAAAGGTCAGAAAAATTTTTTGACAGCGCCGCGACGCCTGGTGTCTTTATTTATTCCGCAGATTTTTATTCGCTCGTTCTTGAGAAAATTGGGGTTACCAAGATATGTGAATCACCCTGTACAGGGTATCGCAAATTGCTTTAATTTGACAGTTTTAGGTACTACTAGACTAGATGGGTAGGAGATGATATCTTAATTTTTTTTTTTTTTGATATATTATCGATTTCGAAAATGTGCCATAACTTTTTCATTTACGAAAATATCTGAAAACGATTAAAACTTTCTACAAGGGCTTTTTCACCGGAAATGAAAAACTATTTTCATTTTTTTTCTCCTGGAAGAAAAAACTCTTTAATTTTAAATACGAACCCCTTTTTTCATCTTGTGTCATAAAAAAACATTAAAGATAAAAAAATTTCAAATAATGTCTTATTCCCAGTGAAAAAGTACTTGTTGAAAGTTTTCATCTTCTTCAGATATTTTCGAAAATGAAAAAGTTATGGCACATCTTCGAAATGGAAAAAAATATAAAAATTTTGTTATATCTTCAAAACAAATGAAGATATCGTGAAACGGTTTTCACTACTGGTGTTTTCAGGGAAATCGAGCCCAGGACTCCTTCCAATCTATCTAGTCTAGAAGTACCAGAAACAGCCAAAATCAAGCAATTTGGGATACCCTGTACACGGTGAGCCTTCAACTTGTACAGGGTGAACTACAACTTTTCAACCGTGAGAGATTGAGGAAAATGAACGACACGTAACGGTGGCCTTTTTCAGAGAAACTGATAATGCCATCAACTGTATTCCTCTATCTTCTTTTGTTTTCGAGTTATAGGCCAAAATTGAAATTTGGGCGATTTTAACTTTGGCGATTATCTCCATTTCTGTTTGTGCTAGGATGTTGAAATGAAAAAATTATATGGGCACCTTTTTCATAGCAATCAAGTAGAGTATTTTGTTTTTCCCAAGAGGTTTCCTCGCTGAGCTATAGCATAAAGTTGCGTTTTTTCTTATTGTAACAATAGCGTGGAATGTTCAGAACATCTGCCAATTCGAAGTCATTATTGCCGCTAAAATAAAACATTTTAACATATTTCTCGTAGTTTTCAAACATTTTCATATTGCCGGCAATAATGATTTCGAATTCTAATAATTGACAGTTGTTCTGAATAGAGATTAAACCACGGAGAATTGAATCAAATATTCAATGGAAAAATAATGATGACACCACTCACAATTTTGTGATTCAGCTTACTTAATACTCAATAATTCAAATTTCAAATACATACTATATTTTGCATGATATCTGAAAGAATGTGAGGGCGATGTATGATGTTTTTCCTAAGACATTTCAGGTTTAGTTTATGTTAAAGCTCAGCAAGGAAAGTACGTTACTGGATTGCTATGGAAAAAGTGCCTGTGATGTATTTCTAGTGACAACTTTTTTACCTTCCATTATTTTACAAGTTTCACATCAACTTCATAAACTTTCATTTTTTTCTTGGAAAAAGGTGCTTTTATTTGACATCGCCTAGTTGCACCGGTTTTGAGAAAAATTTTTTTGAAATTTTCATTTCGTTCACTACTCAATGTTCGTTATGTGAAAAATCATAATGAAGTGAGTGAAACAACAATTTATTGTACTTGATTTCAATAATTTATGAGAGATTTGCCTCTTAAAACAATCATAATACGAAATCATTTCCTTGAAGTTTATTTTTTAAAGAGCTACTGAGAGTTCTATGTCCTTAACTAAATGGTGAAGAAAGAAAATTTCAAATCCATTTTTCTCCAAACTGGTGCAACTGGGCGTTGTCACACAAGAGCACCTTTTTTCACGAAAAAATATTAAAGTTTATGAATTTGATGTAAAACTTGTAAAATAATGAAATTAAAAAAATTGTCACTATATCTTGATTTAGGAAGATTGAAATATGAAATATAACTGATTCGATTCTAACGTATAACATACGAACAATAGAGGGCTGAAATCATTAATATCTCTTCTAAAATTTATACCTTTTTATTTGCAAGAAAATATAACAAAAGATTAAAAAGGTATTAACTTCAGAAAAGATATAGTGAAATCTTTACGGACTAGATACGGAATCAAGACTTTCTTTCATTAAGTGCACTTTTAAATACCCCAAAAAATTTTAAGATATTGCACAAAATAAAAAAAGTTTTGATTTGAGAAGAGATGTAGGTGGTCTCAGCTCGTCTTTAATTATTTTGACTGAAGTTTTACTCGATTTTGAATTTCATCGAAGTTCGAATTGATCAAGTTGGTCAAAAATGAAAATTTTGTGTTGAAACTGCCGCATGCTTCATGTCTCCTTTCTTCAAGTTCAGCCATCAGTGGGTCAAAGATTTCTCTAAATAATATAAACTGTAAGCCGGAGTGTTTCTCGACCAAATTCATCTGCTCTCGGCTTTCCCATAGTATCCTCTTTGATTCAACAAAGAGAAGTTCCTTGGTTTGCGTCTTTGGAAGCTTTACAACTCTTCAGAATTAAATTATTTTTTTTTATTGTGCAAGCAGATGCACACTTATTGACGAGTTCAATTAATATTTTTATATTCTTCGCCTACTCTCTGGCGTAATTCCGTTCCTCTAGGACTCTAGGCATATGCCTTAAGGCGGCTGTACACGATGCGAGAAATCACGTGCGAGAAGAGCATTCGTGTCTCGAACCACCAAATGTCACAATATTTTCCAAAGCGCTCCGTTTCTTCTCACGATTTTTATATTCATGAGAGTCTGATTTCACAGTTAGATGTGACTCGACCAACAGTAGAACCGCACGTGCAGCCCGTCCCTTACTCGCGAACAAAAGCGCTAATAAATCGAGACTAATCCGACGTCGGGGAGAATCTACGGTCGATCCGATGTCGCGGGATTATCCTCCGCCGATTGATCCCGGTAATTAAATTAAATCGCGCCGTATATTTCCCTGGACGCTTATGATTCCGCTCTGACGGGGCGATTAACTTCGTTTTTGACGGGACGCCGATCGGAGGGGGGTGGGTGGCGTCGGGACGGCGAGCTGCCGGCCGACGGCGAAAACGATCCCGTTGTGGATACGTTTTCATTTTTAATCAGGGCGCGCCGGTAACGGATACCGTTGTGCGTGAGGCTTTGCGGACATCGGATATACCGGAGTATCGGTTACAACACCGTGTGAGTGGAGGACAGAAATAATGATGCAAATTTGTGTTTCGGTCTCTTTGAGCGTTTCCCTGGTTATTCAGGAACTACGTCCGAAAGTAATGAAGGATTTTGAGTTTTTAACATATCGTTGGTACAATGTCAAAGTCACGAATGTGCTTTTCGCCTATGTGCACTATATTGCGATTGTAGTCATGGTATAAATGCCAAAATCCCGAAAGTTTGCATATCCCCCTCTCCTACTTCTAGCCTAGTACCACAAAGAGAATATATGTTTAATAATAATAATAATAATAATAACACCATTTATTTCCATAATCTGAATACAATTCGAAAAGAAAACAAGTCAAACTAAATATACATATGAAATAAACAAGAAAAAACGGCAGAGAATGACCGATGAGAACGATCAGACTTGGAAATCATAGTTGAAATACTCGGTTATTGAGTATGGTTCAAGCTTTGTCAAAAGAGTTCTTACGGTGTCATTGAACTTCTTTCCTTCCGATATTTACTGAATATTTTTCGGTAGATGGTTATAGAACTTTAGACACATATACTCTACATTCCTTTGCGACAGCGTTAGAGAATTCTTAGAAAGATGAAAGAAATTCATTCTCCTAGTGTTATTCGAGTTTTCGTATTGCTTGAAGTAGTGACCATTTTTTCGCAGAAAAACAAGACATCTCAATATGTAAAGTCCCACCGTTGTTAATATCCCCTCGACTTTAAACCTCCCACGACATGAAGCTCTAGAAGGCAGCCGAAGCATAACTCTCAATGCGCGTTTTTGAATTACAAATATCTTATTGATATCCGAGCTGTTTCCCCAAATAATAATGCCATACGATAGTATCGAGTGAAAATTTGAAAAATACACGGTCTTGAGTAGGTCCAGGTCAGCTTGCTGAGATAAAACGCGAAGTGTGTAGAGAACAGAATTCAACCTTCGCTGTAATAGTTCGATGTGTTCAAACCAACATAAATGTTGATCCAAAATCACACCCAAAAATTTTGTACTGTCTCCTATATTCACGGTGTTATGAAGAAGAGTGATAGTTTCAGGCCTCGACCACCTTGCATGCATTGTAGAAAAAAACACACATTCAGTTTTCTCCACGTTAATGGTGAGATTATTTTGTGAACACCAGTCTGCTATAGATGACAGGGTGTTTTGTGTGATTGTAGTTCCTGTTGGTATATCAGATGCAGACACCAACGTATTTGCATCATCAGCGTACATAAATACATCTACCTTCTCTGAAACGTAGTTTGGGAGCTCATTAATGTAGATTAGAAATAGTATTGGTGCGATAATACCTCCCTGTGGAACACCAACCTTCATGTGCATATCAGAGGATATGAAATTCTTCCCATTAATTTCCATGCTCACCCTCTGTACTCTATTATTTAAATAACTTTGAACCAAGTTCAACTGGTTACCTCTTATTCCGCAACAGAAGAGTTTATTTAAGAGCTTAATGTGATCAACGCTGTCGAAAGCCTTTGAGAGGTCAATGAAGAGACCTATCGGTACATCTCCTCCCTCAAGAACCTCAAGAATCGACCGCGTCAACTCAAACAGTGCCGTCTCCGTACTTTTGGACTTCACGAACCCATGTTGAAATTTTGAAAAAATTCTGGATTTGTGAAAAAAACTCAATAGCCTACTTACCAAGATCTTCTCAGAAATTTTAGAAAATGACGTTAATAAGCTTATTGGTCTGTAATTACTAGGATCTTCGATATTTCCTTTTTTAAAAAGCGGTCTCACAATAGCTATTTTCAAGGATTTCGGAAATACACCATCCTTGAAAGACTTATTTATGATGCGGGCTAAAGGTTCTGCAATAATAGAGATAGATCTTAGATAGCACTGCCTTTCATTTTTAAAACACGTTCGTGACTTTGGCATTGAACCGACGATATCGGCTGATAAGTTTGGATATGCTCTTTCTCTCTCACTATTCTGGAAGGACATAGAGGCATATTTAACATTAGTCGCATTCAGGTGATGAAGCACAAAGCGCCACCGCTACCTATTATTGATATAGGTTCTGAATGATTACCGAATTTATAAAATGTACCTACAATGAATACTTATACTTCATACAGAATTTCGTTAGCGGCAAATGTTGAATATTCTTCTCTTGATTTCTTTTCCATTATTGATAATGAAGTATTCAGCTTGCTTTCACCTATATCTTCAGTATGTAATCATTTTTCATCGTTTATTATAAAATTTCTTGAGGTTCTCTAACAGAATCATAACCTTTCATTTCCAAACATAAACAAATGTCATGTCATCGAATTGAACGTTCACCGTTAAGCTGAACGTTGTCAGTTAGAACTCCGTAACCATAGATCATAGACCTACTATAAAGTGTAGAGTATGCACAGACTTACCACATTATAATGATCAAATGTCATTGTGTGTTGATAGTTGTGAATAAATTGTTATCTGAAATTTGACTTAATATTTCAGAAGATACTCCTCATTATGTGTAATATACTTCATAATATAATGAAAAAGAAAAAAATTCAACTTTTACAAAGCAGATTTTTCGCGACTCTTCTATGTTGATCGTTGTTGCGCATAGAGTGATCAACAAACAATTCAAATTGGGAATTTATGGTATCGTGATTTTCAATTAAAACGTTATTTCGTTTATTCGACTTCATCAGTGTGAATCTGCAGAATGTATTCTAACCAGGAAATGGTAGATATGCTAAAATGCTTTTTCACTAATGGAAAAACTTGTTAACAACAGTTTTGTGAATAATGTGGCCGAATTGTGATCGTGTGTGTCAAGTGCATGTTAAGATTCGAATGATGGTTCCAGAGACACCAACATGATTGTCTCTGGGTGAAGCATTCACTCTGGCTTTTAATGAAAGCGGAAAGTTAGGGCTTCTAACGAACAATCCCCTTTAAAAAAAATGTAACTTGCCTGAAGCATTAGGTATTTAAAAAGAAGTGTGTAAATTTGCTCGAATAAATAAGGATGTAAATCAAAGAAGTAGAGGTGAGCTCATCAATATAAATCAATTTCCAAAGTCCTCTAGTTCCCTTTCCATTCATAAAAACCTTGTCCTTCCAGAACATATATTCTCGGATTTGAACATGATGATTTTCAACGTGACAACGTAGCAAAAATTGAATTCTGTGCATATTTTCGACAGTTATATTCAGCCAAAGTACCCAATTTATAGAATTTCTCAGAAATTTTTTCTCTTTCAATATGGAATTACTCGTAAACAGCGGGTTGTACAAGAAAATATCAGGAATACCTTCATATTCCAAAATGAATGAATATTCATCTCATCACATTGAATTTACTGTTTACAATTAGACTCTTTGAATTTCTGGTGAATTTATGGAATGTTATGGTCATAATTGAGAAACTGGCAAATGTTAGTGGAATTTCGTGTTGGGGATTGATTAATCACGTTTACAAAAAACTATATTCCGAAATTCACTTCATTGGACAGATTAGTTTGCGAAATATAACTGAAAATTAAATTTTTTTATGGATATGCGACAGCCTGTATTTTTCAACGAAGACGAATCGGAAAAAATAGAAGATGAAAAAAGTGTTTATTTTGACCAGAGGAATCTACGGTTAAAATATATGTACAAGTCAAAGACTCACCCGTATAAGAATTAAGGAGTACGAACGATTCTGTCAAGTCAATCCGACAGAAAAATCGGCACTAGCGGAACTTGCTCGGATGGATGGACACAATATGGTTTTCTCAAAAGCAAAAGTCATTCCGAACAAGAAAAGTCACTTTTCTAGGATGAACACGAAAGCAATTGAGATTTATTAACATGAAGACAACTTGAAACTCCATTGGTACATCGCGCATAGTTGCCAGATTTAGATAAAACTCGAATCAAGTCGATACGAAGTAGGAGCAATTGCCCAATCGACATCACTCACATAAGCTCACGTCCTTTTCCCGTCATCAACAGAGGTTTAAATAAGAGCTACGGATTGAATCAGAACTGTCAGTTGCACAGCGATCGAGGTACAATTTTGGATCAAGAATCCTCTGAAGATGCCTACCGCAAATGAAGGCGAAACGTTCGGTGAAATAGTTCCTGATAGGCTACGGCCAATGAGCCCGGAAGACTCAGACTCGTAAAAGACTAGAGTGCACACTCTCATAGCTGCAGGGAATTCTGTATACAACAGGAATACTTAGTGGGTCTCTCTAGTCCTTGGGAGAGTTCAGATGATATTTGAATATTGTTTTGATGTTGTGTTTTTTCAGAATTCGGCCAATTCTATCTGCTACCAGGGAGACAAACGGTGAAAATGCTTTTGTCGAAGATTGTTATCGACGTGATAGATCGTCGGTGTTGTTTTCAGGCCTATGTATTTCGTGTCTATTGATGTCTCAGGTTGAAACTAAGACAAATCGAAAATAATGTCCCTTCATCTATTATAATATGAATTTTGTTGCATTTAAATTTGGAATACATTTTTCAGAATTATGTGAAATCTTCGGACCATATGTTATTTGTCCATCGTTCAAATAAGTTAAAACTACTGATATTCGGGAATACAGAATTATTGTCATAGTTCTTAAAAAATTATAATATTGTGACTACATACTAACATCGGATTCTGGGGGGAATATTGAAATTATTGCTGTTGGGACGTCGATGGTCTAGTGGCAAGAACACCGGACCGGCTATTGGGACACCGTGGGTTCGAGTCTCACCCGAGGAGATAATTTCCTACAATATAACTCGATGATAATAATAATAATAATAATAATTTATTGATCCTTTAAGACATCGAAGATGTATAGGACATGTCAAAAAATATAAATACATCCATATGCAAATTAATACAAGAAAATTTCTAAATTATTGTCGGAATAATACTCCCCTAAACTATAATAAACATTTTTCAACAGAATAGCTTTAACAACTGTTTTAAAATTTTTTTACAGTAAGAGATTCGATACACTTCGGTAAATTAAATTAATTTAATAAATTTGAGTACTTCGGTGTGAAATAGTTTATTTGTCGAAAACCGAGCGCTTTCGGCCTAATTAGAGAAGTACTCAAATTTATTAATTTAATTCAATCTCTTGGTGTGCACAACCACCTTCGTAATACTTCGGTAAATGATTAAATAATTTAACACACTGGTAAAATGGAGACTTTTCAAATTTAGTCGTTTTATGTTTGGGTACAAATAAAGTTCTATCATTTCTGGTATTATAGCTGTGAAAGACAGATAACCTGGAGAAGTGCAATTCATTCTCCTTTACATATACTAAGCATCTCAAGATGAAAATAGATGGTAATGTTAATACACCATGATTTAAAAAAAGTGGTCTACAGGAAGAGCGAAGTGGGATATTGAAAATCAACCGCAAAATCCGTTTTTGGAGTATAAAAACTCTACTAACATCTGTAGAGTTGCCCCATAATAAAATGTTATAAGACAAATGACTGTAGACAAGGCTGTAATAAACGTTCAGCAATGTACTCATGGGTACTGTATTTCTGATCCTGGATATTGCATAGTATGAGTTGTTGAGCTTTCTGCATAATAAATCAACATGTGTTGACCACTTGAGGTTGCGATCTATATGAATCCCGAGAAACTTAGTGCAGTCTTTGGAAATTATTGTTGTATCACGATAACCAAATACCAACTTGCGATTTTCAATTCCGGATGTGAAATGGATACAAACAGTTTTGTTAATATTTATCATGAGGGCATTTTCGCGGCACCAATCCACAAAGCTTCGCACCAGAAGTTCACATGAACTTTGCAATTCCTCAAAAGAGGGTGCAGTAACCGCTACTGAGGTATCATCGGCGAATAGAGTTACTTTGAAATCATCTATTGGTGTCAGAAGATTTCGCCCAACCAAAATATTCATCAAGTTATCTGGCAGATCATTGATGAATAGCAAAAACAAAAGCGGACCTAATACAGATCCTTGTGGAATATTTTCGACTGAGTCATCGGCGAGTGTTTGACCTGTATATTCGGGAATGTTTTCAACCAAACCCGACCCCGATACCTTCAAATTCGTCTCCGTCGCCGATTCTAGCGTTGCCAACCATCAAAAACTTGGATTGACACCAAGAACTGCACTTAATTCGGAGATCCTGCCTCGTAACTCAAGATGGCGACATTCACGTTCGGGATCTTTACGACAATCTAAATCTGGGGTAGGAGCCGGATCCGGGAAAAATCCGGCATCCGTCCAATCCCAGCTACGATAATTACGTTGGAGCCGTAGGTTGGCGGCACTGATTCAAACTTTCTCCCGAAGTATATTTGACGTTTCGTTCCCCGGAAAGCGAACGTTCACGAAAAGAGTTGTCCAGAATATAAATTGACTGTTTTGCATAATGGGATTCGACAGTAAATTTGGATTGCTTATTGTGCTGAAAATCTTCGCCATTTTTACCCCGGCGTCATTGTTCGGAAAGTATTTAAATTCCTGAACGACATATATCTGCATTTCAAATGTGGCTGCGCGCTGCCGAATGCCCGATTCTGTTATAAATTATCGGGGAAGAGCTGGATAGGAGGCTGGGATTCCAGTATATAATTTGAGGGAATTTTTTATGTGCGATACCACTAGGGAAAATTCTATCGAGTAAAGTTCTCGAGTGTCTGCAAATACACTGCGCAGAAAAATTAACGCACATTATGGAAATCTCAAATTTATTCTACAACTGAAGGTGTTCTTAATGATGATTATTTTTATCAGAATTATGCATGCATATGTTATCCACTTTCAACGTTTTTCTTCGCTACAGATGTTTTTTCCCAGCAGGAATAAAAAAAAGATGATATTATCAGATTTTGAATGTATTGGCTCCCTTCTAAAATCAGTTGTTCTCGATCAATTCTAGTGATCAATAGTTTTTCTTTCGTTTGATTTTCTACACTCGATCGCCATACAACTCAAAACACGCAGTTTGACTCAAGAGGAAGGTGCCCAAGTGGTAGTTTCGCGAGAAGAAGGGTGGACATACACAAGAATTGCAGAAAGGTTTGGAGTTTCTCATACAAGTGTGTCCAGAATGTTGCAGCGATTTAGGGAGACAGGTATGAATGTCCGAAGACCAGGACAGGGTAGACCACGGGTAACAACTGCCATTCAAGAACGTTACTTGAGAGTTTCTTCGTTGAGACAACGGTTTGCAACCGCTCGCATCCTTCAAAATCAGCTTGAGCAAACTCATGGGGTGCAAATTAGCACTCTGATAATAAGAAATCGCCTCCGAGAATATGATTTAAGGCCTCGTGTCGCGGCAAGAGGCCCAGCTCTTACCCCAGCCCATCGAAGGGCGCGTTTGGATTTTTCGAGAGAGCATATCCATTGGGAAGAGGCCGATTGGGAAGGAGTTCTCTTCACAGATGAGTCTAGAATCTGCCTCTATCATTGTGATCGTCGTTCCCTTGTATACAGACGTCCACATGAAAGATATGCTCAGGGGAGGATCGATTATGGTATGGGTGGAATATCTTTGACTGCTCGCACATACCTAGTGGTCGTTGATAATGGATGTTCTTCAAGCCGAAATCTTGACAATTGAAAGATGTCTGAACATTAACCTAGAAACAAACTATTAGAAGTGAGATATAGTTATCCACTCAAATAGTGAAGTTACTATTTAACTGCTCCACAATATTTAGGGATATCGTATTCAATCATTTTGAAAAGTAAATGACTGTTCTTTTTACTAAACCTTATATTTACCAACCACTTGCCGAACTATCTGGTTAAATTTATTCTGACAATGTTTGTGGTGAAGTGAGATGTGGTGAGGCGAGGCGAGGCTAGGAGAGGCTTGGTGAGGCTAGGTGAGGCGTGGTGAGGTGAGTTGAGGTGAGGTGAGGTGAGGTGAGGTGAGGTGAGGTGAGGTGAGGTGAGGTGAGGTGAGGTGAGGTGAGGTGAGGTGAGGTGAGGTGAGGTGAGGTGAGGTGAGGTGAGGTGAGGTGAGGTGAGGTGAGGTGAGGTGAGGTGAGGTGAGGTGAGGTGAGGTGATGTGAGGTGAGGTGAGGTGAGGTGAGATGAGGTGAGGTGAGGTGAGGTGAGGTGAGGTGAAGTGAGGTGAGGTGAGGTGAGGTGAGGTGAGGTGAGGTGAGGTGAGGTGAGATGAGATGGAGTGAGGTGAGGTGAGGTAAATGCTCATTTCAGAGGCGATTCAAACTATTGCTACAATAGTATCATTTCTCAGAAGCTACTGCGGCAATTCCCCTCCAGAAAAAACGATCATCGGCCTCTGTTGGAACATTGCGCAGCGACGTTGGTCCCCGTATTCGGAATAGTTATGTACCCTGCATTTAATTAGCCCAACGACATAGTTAAACCGGCGGGGGATTGAGCTGCAGACACGGTCTGAGGATTCGACACTTCCGAACCGTTGATTTTACGGCACACGTATCCGAAATTAAGTTTATAGTTATTCTAGGGTAATTAGTTCGCCCGAGCGCACGCCGATGGGTTAATTGAAAATTGGGCCGGGTGCCTCCAAATGGGGAGTTTGAACTGGCAATGTTCTCTATTAGGACGGAGCTGGAGTTTCGGAAAGCGATATGTTCATAAATTGCTAAATTTTTAATTTCAATTGTTTTTCAGCGTTTGTTATGAAGTATGGGTGTTACATCGGAATTGAATCGAATTTTCGAGGCTTTATAACAGAATAAGTGTAATTAATGATTTTAATCAATGTTGTCTCGATGACTATCAATGAAAATCTGAACAGGAAAATATTTACTCTAAGTTAAATTTTATGAACCAATCAAATCGTATTGTGTCACTTTCAGTTGATATCACGTTGTCTAATTTTCTAACTGCAATGTCGCGATTTGGAAACGTTTCTGCTGTAGATATTGATGAGAATATAGACAATCTTACGCCAACGAATACAAAAAAATCGAAAACGTCAGTATGGAGACAATTTCAAGAGAATGCTGCCGGAAAAAAAAACTCATTAGAACGAGAAATCGGTGGAAAAAATTCCCTTCATTCTAAAGGACTGGGCAAGCAACATGCGCAAGAAGGATGGATCCCTCAATGTGTGCTGAAAGCAATGTGGAAAGTGACAGCAGAAGTTGTTCAGAAAAATATAACGAGGATTTCGGCATTGAAAAAAACCCATTTAATGATGTAAGATTTAAATCTGCTAAGTTCCAATGCACACACACACCGGTTTCTGGTCGGCCGGTTTCGTGCCGGTCATCCAAATCGCACGCTGATTGGTGGATGGGACCTTGCGTTCACGCCGGCACCAATCAGCGTTCGATTTGGACCACCGGCATGAAACCGGCCGACCCAAAACCGGTGTGTGTGTGTGTGTATTTGGACTAAGGGTGCACGAGATGCTGCGCGCAAAATGTTTCAAAAATTTGATCGATTCGTGGATCCATTCAAAAGATGACCAGTATTTTCAACGCTTGATTCGTGAGAAGAAGTAGTGCCAGCGATGGACAATACTTTGAATCATAAATTAATAACCAGTTTTTTTACACTAAAGCTTCGAATTTCGGGAAAAAACGGCGGGAGGAAAGTTGTACACCTCATACTTCCCAATTTTAAATCGGGCTTTCAGCCTCCTTTGTTATCCTTCTCGGCGTTGTCGAATCTCGAAAAAAAATGATAAACGTCCATTCTTCGTCCCGAATCAATACCGCCACATCTTCGCAAAAAAAAACGACCCCGGCATAAATTGAGACAGATGGACAAAAAGTAATCTTAAAAGGGTACCGAATGAACCATGCCTCTACCCTCGGTTTCAGGTGAATGATGAGGAAATAAAGCATCCCCGAATCGGGAATATGTCCCTTAAGCGGAACGCCGTCGCTGCCACACGTCGTAAATTAGACGAGTTATGGGCGGACATATTAGAAACGTATATTCGCGAAAAAAAAGGCGAACGGAGAACGACATCGGTTAGAGCGACGAGGTTATTTCGGTTTTTGCGTCTGCGAGATGTGGAATATTGCAATTAGACGAGATTTTATGGAGGGACATTTATGCGGCGATATCTATGTGGAAGAGCCCTCACTTTATGTTTACGAGAGAAAAAAATTGATTCGAACGGTTTTACAATATACTTCGCGAACTTGATGGCGGCTGCATTTGAAATGTTGGTACATCGAAAGCAGAGATAATAGAGTAGAAAGATTGGAAAGGGAGCGACTGCAGTTATGTGAGCGCCATCTAGTCTTTTAAATGTCTACTAGAAAGTAGATAAACTGTTGAAATCAGCACGTGCCTCCTTGTTTCGAAGTGTGTCTATTTGATTTTGTTTGTTCTTGTGGGTTTTTTTTGTTATTTCTGTTATTTGTTCGAATTTAGGATGTCTCAAGGAACATGGTGAAGAACTGTTACAATTATGAAAGGATTAATCCTGAATGAGATTACCTGAGAAAATGAAAATGTTGGTATTAAAACTCGAATCATGTAACTGGTATTGATGCTTTTTATTTTAAGTGTTCTGGGTTGAATTGAGTAATAAAGGTTATACACTACTGGAAAAAATTTGAGGATCAAAATGAACTTAAAATTTTATGGGCAATTTTAAACAGGCTGTAACTTCGAGTGAAAAAAGGAATGGTAGCTCAGGGTTTCTTGTTCTTGGATAAGAACTTCAAACTCTTTAGCGCAGAAGTTTCTGATTTATATTGAATAAACCAGGAACGAAAAATTTTGCAAAATTTTTTCAAGCTTCGTTTTTTGGTAAACGGGCTTGAAAACTTTTGTTTTGCTTAACCGCTATAATAATCAGATACTTCGTTCATTTAGCTCTCATTTTTCTCACTAAAAGATCTTGAAATGTCCATTTCTAATGGAGATATCGGTCTTCAAATGAAAAAGGATCCTTTTGTCTTTGACTATCGATATCTCAACAACTGATAAAATTATTAGGTGTACAACTTTTCTTCCGCCGTTTTTTCCTGAAATTCGAGGCGTTATTGAAAAAAACCGGTCACAAAAATATAATTCAAAGCATTGCCCATCGCTGGCCACTATATTCTCCCATTTTCCGGGCAGCACACGAATCCTGCGTTGAAAAAACTGGACATCTTTTGAATCGATCCACGAATCGATCAAATTTTTTACTTCTTCATAAGACCGGAAGTGATGGTCAGCCAGGCCGTGTATCATCGATCGAAACAAGTGATAGTGAAAGTTTCAAACATTCCAAGCATGTCTTGACCACTTTCGCAACATGAGGTCGAGCATTGTCATTTTGTAAAATCACTTTATTATGTCTCTCATTGTATTGCGGTCGTTTGTCTCCAATTCTACATCTTCGAAAACCTTCTCTCTTCCACTGCCATGCTGTTCTTTGAAACCACTCTCGGCTCGTTCTCTCACTAAAAGCGGCCTCCTCATAGGTATTTGAGAGCATTCGATGAGCGTCAGCCGCAGATTTCTTCATACTGAAGCAAAAAATTAAAACCTCCTGCAAATGACGAAAATTCGGCTTGTAAACTGACATGTTTAATCGAGTAAAACTTTATGATGTAGATACAAATCGACTTATATTTCGATGGCGTTATGTTAACATATACCTAAGCTTATTGTATGGCATCTAAGATCTATTTATTTCACCTATCACTTAGCACTACAACTAGCTATTGCGAAAGCGAAGTGGTACAGCTAATACACAGAAAGTTAACGGTGGATTTCGTGAAAATTTTCTTTTCCCAGAGGATCTACGTGCAAATAAAAGTGCATAAATGAACAATGAAATTGTTTTTGAGATGACTCCATCAAAAAGTGTCGAAAAGTTTAACCAAATATAAAAACACATGATAGTTATAAAAACACATACATATATCTGATATCGAATCCTTTTTAGAGAAGCTTTTACTTTTGAAGAAATTCCAACGTAAGTGATGCTGAACTACCATTCAGGAATTTCACGTTTGAAAATGCTGATGAAATATCTGTAATCTTCGATCGTACTGAGTGCATTCACAATGAGTTTTGAGAATTTGATTTTCTTGTACACATGTTTGAGTATTGAATAACCAAATATTTCCCCTTTTCAAAAATGGTTCCTAAGATATTCCTTAAAATAAGGTCTCTTCGATCTGGGTTCCTGGTCATTCGGGAATCACAGGTAACGAAGAGGCCAACAAACTTACCAGCGAGGGTGCTCGGAAACCATTCACTGGCCCAGAACCTTTCTGTGGTGTAGGAAAATGTACTTATAAGGAAGAGTTTCTGGATAAGAAGAAAACTGAAGGAGAAACTCTGGCAGAATCTCCCAGGGTTGGATCACTTCAAAAACTTCCTTCGGAATTTTGAAACTGCAAGATCCAAAAGATATTTGGATCTCAGTAAGAACCAACTACACCTCCTCACTGGCTTTCTTACAGGGCGTATCGGACACTGACGAGTGTTGATTCTGAGAGGAAGAAACTCGTATTCACCTAGCCACAGAATGCTTTGGCATTGTAAGCCAAAGGAAACAATGCTTTGGTCAAGAGACTTGTAGGAATTAGGAATTAGCCTCACTGAAGACTTCCGAGATATTAGATTTCATAAGATCTCTGGGACTGGAAGGCGAGCTGTGAAGCTTTGTCAGGGGGCACAATAGACCATAAGATCCCAGTCGACTGTAACCCCTTTTAAACTATCAGCTATCAACATCATGAATTCCTTGCGGTGCAAAATTTATAAGAAGAAAGTGCTCCACTGCTCCTGCGAAGGAATGTCTCTTACATCCTGCAGTTCTTTTCAGCATATGACTGGAGATGTGGAACTTCTCTTTTGACGCTAGTACATGTCGCCATTTGTTTTCATTAACTCAAAAAGCTCATACTAGTTGGTTCAGAAGTCGAAGTTTTTTTGTGGGATACTGATGAGGCCAAGTAAGGCCGAAACGGATCCTATGAATTGAAAATGGTATTCATTTCGACGTATACAATTTTGAATTCATCCATGTTTTTTCATTCATTCTTTTTCTTAAAAAAAAATGTTCAGATCTCCCTTAGGTAAATCATCCTCGAAATTGAACCAGTATTTTCAAACCTTGAAAGGATTTTAAAAAAACTTCCACTAAAATTTCCTGAATTGTCACATTTCATATAAAATTCACCGAATCATTAGTCGGTTATTCGGAAACATATGCATCCCCACTCGACGCCAGAGGCCTCGAAATTCATTCGCCATTCAACCGCTCAATGAATCCTTCGATTAATATATCATTTTCTATGAATTGAGGAATATGCATTTTCATTCGATTATTGTCGAAAATGTTTATCCAACAATTCCGTGGGCTGATTGGATCCTGAATTCGGCTGATTATGCTGCGATAAATTGAATTTTAGCGGATGTCGACGATGAACCGGGCGTATGACAGAACGGCTGTCCATTATTCACGTTGATGGGATATTGAAAATAACCGATGTGCTTTGAAATTTGGCTTTGGTTCGAAATAGCGACGGGTAGGATGAATGATGGTGGAAACTATAACAATTATATTTGAATCAAATAATAATTGTGTGTAATAGGACAACAGAAATGATATTTATCCCCATCTCTCAACTGTAGCGGTCTCCGAACATTTGAAATGTCGAAAAATCGTCGCTTGGATAACCCAAACTAGTTTGAAAAACTCTCTCGGTTCAGAGGAAATTTATTATCCATTGAAGCAATCTCTAACGGCTTTCCCACATCAACTCCGATTTTTTCTGATGATGACGGACAAAAATGTTAGGACGAGTAAAGTTATCGCGTCATTGACAGAGAAGCAGAGAAACGGATGATGCATCATCGACTCTGAACTTGTTGGGATTTCTCGCATATTTGCCGGCAAGATGTTTCGATGTAACGATATTCCAGCATAATGATGGTCATGTTTGTGTGTTTGTTCTCTGTATTTCACAAGCGTCCGAGTCACTAACGTCATTCGATATTTTGACAACTTCATTTCATTCTGAGGAAAATAATCAGTCCTCCAATACTTTCATCTGTTCGAATACAAAAATATACTGACTGACAAAGAAACTGTAACACCTAGAGGAAGCTGTTTAAACTTTTTTTTTGGTGAAACATTTTTGCAGCGTATACAGGATGGTTAAGCAAAATCGAGTAAAATAACGAAATCTTATTCCCAGAAAATTAAAGCATTTTAAGACTATCAATACAATGTATGGCCTCCACAGGCATCAATAACAGCTTGACATCTTCTTTGCATACTACACAAGAGGTTGTTGAACATTTCTTGAAGAATTTGGTTCCATAAACGGGGCAGAAGCTCTCTCAGATCATAAAAGGATTCTAGGATAGGTTGTCGATTATCTAATTAATAATTCTATGCAATTCAAATCTGGTTAGTCTGGTGGTATTGGTAAATGTAGAATACCAAGCTAATCGCACGCATTCTCAACTATGGCTGCACGGTGCGGTCTAGCGTTATCGTCTGGAAATTGAAAAGTATCACCAATAGTAGCGTGAAAATTTGACAAAACATTGTCAATGACATGCTCCCTCTAGTGCAAAGCGGGCATATTCCCAGGATAAATGTGTAGATCGTTGCGCCCGTTGAAAGATATCCCGGCCCATACCATAACACTACCCCCTCGGAATGGATGGACTTCTTGGACATAGCGACGATTACGGGGTATGCATGGGATTGTCCATACCCTTATTCTTCGGGAATCTGAAAATCATTCATATCTGGATTCATCAGTGAGAAGGATACTACGCCATTGATCGTTCCAATGGATATGTTGCCTTGCCCATTCCAGTCTTTGACGCTTATGGTCACGTGTTAATGGAACTCCTCTTAATGGATGTCTTGAACCTAGATTCACCTCTCTCAAACGTCGTCTGATGGTTTCGATGGAAACTTGGACCCCAGCTGCATTTTGAAGAGTATTCCGTAGCATCCTACCCGTAGATGTAGGCTTTCTTTTCGCCGAAACGGTGATGAAACGATCCTGAGCAGGTGTTGTTTTTCGTCGTTTTCCAAGACTTGGTCTTTCCAACCTGAACATATTCCCAATTCGAGATATCACACTTGGTTCTTAAGTTGGTCACTGAATCTTACAGAGTATCCCTGTAAGGGATCAGAACATGAAAAAACCGTAATGATCTCATGACAAAAAAGGAAGATTACTGGTGATCAACTCGAATCACAAAAAAACGCCGAGAAAGCGACATTCGTGATGGAATGACGAGCACTTGCATCCTCCTCAAATAGCGCCTCTTTTATCGCGAACGACTCGAACGCACTCGTCTTGATAAACCAGGCAATTTCTGGCTCTCTTCAACCGGAATATAAACGCCTCCATTGCCCCGAACGAGATTTACGAGCGCGAAACCAGATCTTCAGCGGAATCGCATCCAAATGAGACCGACACGAAGTCGCAATTTACCCTAATGCAACCTTAAATTTTTGCCAGCGAGCGTCTAGCGCCAAGTCATCAGACGCCACGTTGGAAGAACGCCTGCTCACGGCGTAGATCAAATGGCCCAGATTACGGAACAAACACGGTATAAATAAGCGGGAAGTGGTACGTTCCCGCGCGGATTTTGTAAGTGTAATGTAATTTTCCGCGAAAGAGCTCTAGGGACGGGCTCTTAAGAGTGTACGAGTTTACGGTTCCCTCCGGGAGGTAACTCCCGGAATAATTAAGCAGTTAACGAAAAGCGCACGGTGTCGGGTTCAACCGCATGTGTCGGCAGGGACGGATTTCCGGTGTCGTTTCCGATCAATGAGCGGGAAAACCACAGAACGAAGGAGCGATAGTTTTCTTCATCCTTCGAAAAAGCAAGTTTTTGTCTCTAGAAGAGAGTGAGGTTGGCACATGTTATATTGAGGAATAAGTTGAATAATCAGAAACCTCGAATCGTTGAAAATTTTTGGGAACGAAAGAACAATATAAACAAAATTATTAGATGAGACCCGAGCTACACTGAAGCAGTGAAATGTGACACGCAAATTATTATTATTATTTATTATTATATCAAAGGAAAGAGTAGAGAACAAGCCTATAAACTAACAATGGTGAATACAAGTAGGCCTGAGATTTATGGGATATGAGAGTCGCAGAAGACAAGCATAGTCAAGCATAATACTTCGTCATAATACGAAACAGCAATGAATGGAGTAAATGCAGAAAAGAAAACCACACAATGTACACTGCGCAAAAAAAATAAAGCACATTCTGAAAATCTCAATTTTAATGCAAGTTAACTCTACATTGACTTTATAACTTATTTTTTATGTTCTCTCGGGAAGGTTTGAACGAAAGAAGACACATTGAATGGAAGAAAAATTGAGGATTTCACCAAATCTTATGTGAAAGAAGAGAAATTAACAATTTTCAAAATGCTTGTTGGGGCAATTTGTTTGTTGTCCTCAACGCTTTAGAAAGACTTGCAGTCTGGCAATGCTACAATTCTCTAACCATAACACTTAAAAAGTTCAATGGATATCAACCATAGGCACTGGTTGGAAAAAGTACTGGTGACACTTGTTTCTGGCTCAACGAATACAGTATTTCTGTTAAATGTTCACTTCAGATAGCCTCTCACTTGGACTACTCAGTCGACACTAAATCTGAAGCCATAGGGTATGCAACCCTAATTACTCGTTGAAGAATTCAAGTAAGTATGTAATTCTCCAACAATGCTGATAAGTGATTTAATACTTGGTATTTCCACCCCTTACGTTAATTACAGCTCGGCAACGACAGTTCATACTCAGAATGAGTGATCTTTAAATGTTCTGATCTAATCCTTCATCCTTCCCAGATTTCTCCGAGTTTGATTCCTAAATCATTAAGAGTAGCGGGATGATTTTCTGAATTTCTCAGCCTTTTATTGAGGTTGTCCTAAACCTGCTCAATCGGATTGAGATCTGGACTTCTTGTTGGCCATTCCATTCGATAGACTTCAACCTCTTCAAGGTACTCCTGAACGATGCGCGCACGATGGTGTCAGGCATTATCGTCCATAAAAATGAAATTTTCACAAATGTATAGGGCAAATGGCACTACATGCTATTCAAGAATGTTCGTTATATACTTATCAGCAGTCATAGCTCCATTATCAACGACCACTAGGTCTGTGCGAGCAGTCAAAGATATTCCAACCCATACCATAATCCATCCTCACCCAAAAACAAGTAGTATTCAGGAAATTGCACTCAGTATATTTTTCATGTGGACGTCTGTATACAAGATAAAGTCGATCACAATGGTAGAGGCGCAATCTAGAATAATCTGTGAAGAGAACTCTTTCCCAATCGGCCTCTTCCCAATGGATATGCTCTCTCGCAAAATCCAAACGCGCCCTTCGATGGGCTGGGGTAAGAGCTGGGAATCTTGCCGCGACACGAGGCCTTAAATCATATTCTCTGAGGCGATTTCTTATTGTCTGAGTGCTAATTTGCACCCCATGAATTTGCTCAAGCTGATTTTGAAGGAGGCGAGCGGTTACAAACCGTTGTTTCAAAGAAGAAACTCTCAAGTAACGTTACTGAATGGCAGTTGTTACCCGTGGTCTACCCTGTCCTGATCTTCAGACATTCATACCTGTCTCCCTGAATCGCTTCAACATTCTGGACACACTTGTTTGGGAAACTTCAAACCTTTCTGCAATGCTTGTGTATGTCCACCCGTTTTCTCGCAAAACTACCGCTTGGGCACATTCCTCTTAGCATAGCGATCGAGTGTAGAAAATCAAACGAAAGAAAAACTATTGATCACTAGAATTGATCGAGAACAACTGATTTTAGAATGGAACCAATATCATCTTTTTTTATTCCTGCTGGAAAAAAACATCTGTATTGAAGAAAAACGTTGAAAGTGGATAACATATGCATGTTAGTCAAGCATAAAACTTCGTCATATTACGAAACAGCAATGAATGGAACAAATGCAGAAAGGAAAAACACACATTATATTAGTCTATAACATATTAATATAATTGAGATATACTGCTCCACAAGAGTTAGGGATATCGTATTCAATCGTTTCGAAAAGTATGTAATCTTCGAGAAAATCATTCAAAACTTGATAACAACTCGAATCGATTCAATAAAAATCAGTATGAGACATTTCGTCAGTCTGGTCGCCTTTTTTTCTGAAGTTAAGTTCTTTGCATATGCTTCATGAATGTTCTTATTTCGAAATTGAGTCAGTTTATCAACGGCTTCGACTTTGCACCAGTGCAAATTATCACCTAATTGTATTATCATTGGCTAAAACAACAATCGAAAAAAGTCATTGTTGAAATATCAAATTTCACAGATGAAAAAAGGGTGAAGAACAAAAAACCTCGTGTTCCTGAAAGGCTGAACCAAGCTATAACGACCCTCGTTCAGAATAATATCAATAATACTCTCAACTCATACTCATCTGAGTCTCACTCATAGCTCTCCCTGATGTGCAGACGACGAATATTCTAGCAAAATGTGCACCTTTATAACATTTTTTCATGTCGCATATTACGCTGAATTCGAAAATTACCGTAGATTTACAGGCCGGGTATTCTAGTTTTATCTGCCATCTTTCTTGAATTTGCGCCGTTCGTATGAATACGAATATGCAGTTTTACCGCTAACGGCCACTTAAGGACACGTGCTAATATAATATTCGCGCACGCTCTTAACGCCATGTCTGGGACGATAAATTCTGGGTGAAAACCTATATCGCGGGATCCCGACTTTATAGGCCGCATCAATCAGTCATACCTGTCGATGGAAATTGGCTGGATCGTTTTCTGTTCGAAGAAGAAGGATGAGTCTGCAGAAGATTTCATATTTTCGAACGTAATTCTAGGTTGTTCATTTTTATTGCTTTTTTCTGTATTGTATGTTTACTCTTTTGGACTTTTGTTAACGATTTCTGGTTGTGTTTTGTTGGTTGATTTATTGATCAGCTGACAGGTCACAATGAAATTAACATTTTAATCATGAACAGGGTGAGTCTTTGACTTGTACATATATTTCAACCGTAGATTCCTGAGGACAAAAGAAACACTTTTTTCATCATCCATTTTTCCGATTCGTCTTCGTTGAAAAGATGCAGGCTGTTGAAAATCTTTGAAACATAGATGAATTCAAAATGATAATCATCGAAATGAATACCATTTTCAAATCCCAGGCTCAGAGATCTTTCATCATGAGGTTGGAGAAATGATATTAGATTTTGTCACTGAGATGAGAGATATACCGGTTTCGGCCTTGTTGGGCCTCATCAGTATCTCGTACATCTCAGGACAAAATCTTCATAAAAAACTTCGAAATTTACAGCAATTGGTTGTGAAGTAATGAGTAAAATATTACAAAGTACTAGGGTGGTGACATCCAATTGCGTCAAAATGAAGTTTCATATCTCCAATCTGTAGATTTCTTTTTTGCACTTCACAACCAATTGCTGTAAATTTCGAAGTTTTTTATGAAGATTTTGTCCTGAGATGTACGAGATACTGATGAGGCTCAACAAGGCCGAAACCGGTATATCTCTCATCTCAGTGACAAAATCTAATATCATTTCTCCAATCTCATGATAAAAGATCTCTGAGCCTGGGAATTGAAAATGGTATTCATTTCGATGATTATCATTTTGAATTCATCTATGTTTCAAAAATGTTCTCGATGTGGCCTCCGTAAAGGCAAAGAATTTTCTTTTTCTGTTGAAAATCCATGAAAGAATTTAATTTTCAGTTATATTTCGCGAAGGATTCTGTCGAATGAAGTGATTTTCGGAAAATAGTTTTCGATAAATGTGATTAATCTATCCCCAACACAAGATTCCACCAATATTCGCCAGTTTCTCAATTATGACCATAACATTCCATAAATTGACCAGAACTTCAAAGTGTCTAATTGTAAACAGTAAATGTAATGTAGCCAGTTGAATATTTATTCATTTTGGAATATAAAAGTATTCTGGATATTTTCTTGTAAAACTCGCCGTTTACGAGTAATTCCATTTTAAAAGAAAACATTTTTCTGAAAAATTCAATAAATTGGGTACCCAGGCTGAATGTAACTCTGTCGTGAATATGCACAGAATTCAATTTTTGCTAAGTTGTCTCGATGAAAATCATCACGAGTAAATCCGAGAATTTATGTTCTGAAAGGATAGGGTTATGAATGGAAAGGGAACTAGCGGACTTTGGAAATTGAGTTATATTAATTAGCAAACCTCTACTTCTTCAATTTACATCCTTATTTATTCAGGCAAATTTACACACCTCTTTCAAAATAACTATTGCTTTAGGCGAGTTACTTTTTTTTTTAATGGATTGTCCTCTAGTAGCCCTAACTTCCCGCTTTCATTAGAAGCCAAAGTAAATGCTCGCCCCAGAGACAATCTTGATGTTGTCTCTGGCTCCACTATTCGAATCTTAACATGCATTTGATACACGTGATCCCTATTTGGCCACATTATTCACAACACTGCTATTAACGAGTTGTTTCATGAAACCACACAGAAAAAAATTACACGGAGTCAATTCAGGTGCTCATGGAAGACGTGTCGCCCTATCCAATATCCATCTCCTGTTGAAATTTCCCTTAGGTCCTTTTATACTAACTCTGGAATCTAGAAGCTATGATAAGAAGCTTCACCTTGATGTAGCCACATATTTTACACAAAAATAAGTGGCACGTCCTCCAATACTATGATGATCACTTATTTTCGTCTTATACAAGATGGAATGTGTTAAATTTTCATCGCCAACCGGGTGCTTTCATAAAAGTGGACTCTTCTGACAGTTCTAGGGATGTTTCATTCAGATTTGAAGTTTTTACCTGGGCTTTCGTTTGATATTTATTGAAGTCTCATTCAAACAGCTTCGTCCACGTCAGAATCAGTCATTTTTTGGCCCTTCCATTCTATGCTAGCTTCCACCGCATCCTTTATGGAACGTAATAAGAATTTATATCCTACTGCAGAGTAAATAAATGCACCTTCATCATTATTACGTCAGCTCTAAGCACCGTGTAATAAAAATGTGGGACACATTCAGTTGGGAACGATACGTCCTTTGCAGAATATACTTTATTGTGTAACCGTAAAATAAATTCTTTCCACTGGCGAATGAACATGCGGCTGTAAATTGAGGCATTATGGGACAAACTACTTTATCGAGAGGAATACTGAAGGGTTAGTTTGTCGTTTTCAGTAATACCGGTTGGCATGGAGTGCGAATAAAAACTTTTTAAACGCTATTTGCCGGCGTGTATTGTTTGCGTTTTAGAGGCTACGTTCTCGAAACTGTATAAATAGGGGTCTTGACTCTCAAACTTCTAACAGCTCAATATCGCGTGTGGCATAATGAAATTGAATAAAACTATGATTAACCGAAATAATCTTTATGCACATTTATGACTGGTTTAAATTACCCCTACATCAACTCGTCTGATTAGGTCATGAGCATGCTGGTCATTTCAGCGAAAACAACCCCTGGAAAAATAACTCTGAACTGAATATGCCAGACACTCGTATTGGCGAGTCACTCATAGTGAATATTCATGAACTTTAATTCAACTAACTTAAGATAAGCCAAAACGATTTGTTATGTTTGTGTCATAAACTGTGGTATCGTCAAGCCTACAGAAACCAGAGTGGGACAGACGGAGAGAGGAATGTAAACGCGGAGCAGGTGAAATAAGCATTATGCAGATGCACGTAATGAACTTTCTCGACGAATTCCACTTTCGCTTGAGAAAATCGTCAGATCATATGTTTTTCGTAATCCTTGAATTATTTCCTTCGAAATAAAAAAAAGCCACGCTCAAGAATGTCCAGACGACGCATGGAGTATTGGAATCGCCTTCTACCAAGAGTAATAGACAATAGTTTCTCTATTTCAGTGAAATACTCTCGAAATTCAAATAAAAATTCAGATTCTACATTCTAGTGACTCTTGTACTGTATTTTGGCAGTTGGTGTGAGTTACGAAATTTGACAGAATACTGAATTTGAATTGATTTGATGTGACATGTTCTTTCGAGCATTTAGGCCGTCGTCGTAGATTAGTTCTCGACGTTTCGCCAGTTCGAGTGTCTGGCATCTTCAGGAGTTATATTTCAGGAGATGTTCTCACTGGACTGAACTGCCTCAATTTCAACTGGTTTCTTGATATAAACTGCTCCATGTGAGTTACGGGTATGACTTAAATTGCAAAAAAATATAGTTCAAATGAGATTTTGTGATGAAAAATCATATTGATATGATTTCAAGGAAACTCTCAGGAAAATTTCTAGCCTGTAGGTCTACAGCGTATACAGGGTGGATGAGAAAAATCGAGTAAGAAAACGAAATTTTATTCCCAGAGAATTCAAGCATTTTAAGACTATCAATACAATGTATGGCCTCCACGGGTATCAATAAAGGCTTGACATCTTCTTTGCATACTACACACGAGGTTGTTGAACATTTCTTGAGGAATTTGGTTCCATAAACGGGGCAGAAGCTCTCTCAGATCATTCAAGGATTCTGGGGTAGATTGATGATTATCTAATCTTCTTTGAAGCATATCCCATGCATGTTCTATGCAATTCAAATCTGGTGAGTGCGGAGGTATTGGTAAATGTGGAATACCAAGCTTCTCGCAAGCATTCTCAACTATGGCTGCACGGTGCGGTCTAGCGTTATCGTCTAGAAATTGAAAAATTTGACCAATAGCAGCGTGAAAATTTGTCAATGATATGCTCCCTATAGTGTAAGGCGGTCATATTCCCAGGAAAAATGTGTAGATCTGTGCGCCCGTTGAAACATATTCCGGCTCATACCATAACACTACCCCCTTAGGAATGGATGGACTTCTTGGACATAGCGACGATTACTAGGTATGTGTGGGATTGTCCATACTCTTATTTTTTGAGAATCTGAAAATCGTCCATATCTGGATTCATCAGTTAAAAGGACACTACTCCATTGATCGTTTCAATTGATATGTTGCCTTGTCCATTCCAGTTTTTGACGCTTATGGTCACGTATTAATGAAACTCTTCTTAATGGACGTCTGAAACTTAGATTCACCTCTCACAAACGACGTCTGATGGTTTCGATGGAAACTTGGACCCCATCTGCATTTTGAAGAGTATTCCGTAGCATTCTACACGTAGATGTAGGCTTTCTCCTTGGCGAAACGGTGATGATACGATTCTAAGCAGGTGTTGTTTTTCGTCGCCCATCAAGCCTTGGTCTTTCCAACACGGAACTATTTCGCCCTGAACCTATTCCAAAGTCGAGATATCACACTTTGGCTGACTTGTAGCCGTTCCGCTACATCAACTTGAGTTTGGCCACCCTGTAGCATTCCGATAGCCCTATTAGCTTCAGTGTTTGTTAATTCACGTCTTGGCATTTTCAGAAAACTCGTCACAAATCGAAGCTGTTGAAAAACTAACTCCATTTCAAAATAAAAACATTCATGAAGCATATGCAAAGAACAAAACTTCAGAAAAAAGACGACCAGATTGACGAAATGTCTCAGACTGATTTTCATTGGATCAATTAAAGTTGTTATTGAGTTTTAAATGATTTTATCTACAACTGTCAGACAATGACTGAGATTTGACACTCATGAAAATGTCATAACAACCTTCATTAACACACTAGTGCTGTAATGAATTCATTACAACACTTGTGCTGTAATGAGAACCACAGAAATAGCAATCCTATCAAAGAATTTCAGAATTTAAAATCGAAAATTATCCAGGTTACGATTATTGGAATTATTTATTATCAGTATTATTATACATATTGATAAGAAAATCTTCGCAATTTGCAACAGAAATAGGGGACGATGACTGGCCTAACACTCCACTAGAAATATTTTGAATATGAACATCATCTGTGGATGTCGCTGGACTTATGTCCTTAGAAGTAGAGACAATATTCTTTAGTTCGAGAAAGACTTTTTTATTAAGAACTAGAATTGCCATTGCGGTACATTCATTGTTTGCAGAAGTTTCAATATATCCTTCAGCGACACTTTTTGATTTCCATCCTCCTTTATTTATATATTTTGTTATGTTTACATGTGTGTACATATTGAATATTTAATTGAGAGTAGGAATTAATTGATCATTTCGGAATATTTCTCGAAAGGATGAAAATAAGCAGTTGTAGATAAAATTTACAGCGATTTACAGCGATATTATCGACGATTACATACTTTCAAAACGATGGACTACGATATCCCTAACTCTCGTGGATCAGTATAACTTTGTAATAGAAAAACTTATTTCTTGAGTGATGATTCAACTTTCTTCTTCAAAATCATTAATTTAAATGTTGAATATCGTTATTTCTTAACGCCTTAATGCATGGGTCTGAGTTATTTCCAGAAGATTAGGTAGATAATCGACTAACCGAAAAGTGGACTTTCCAGAATGAGGGAAACAAAATCGGACATTGTGTTTAACCAACCGCACACGTCTCTTCTCCCGCCATTCCTGACCCCTAGACTCAATCTTCCCGTGCATTCCCAGAAGGCTCATATTTTTTTCACACCCCAGAGGGCGCCATCGCAGTTACTCATCGTTTAATCCTCATTTCCGCTCAGATAACACAGAAATATTCGTCACAGATAAACTCTCAACGGCAAGGAGCCGTTATCTCCGCCGCTGTGCGGGGCTAGAGAGGCGGAATGGGGTTTCCAGGAACCCTACGAAATTTAGGCGGGACCCGGTGGATGGGATCAAAGGGCGCTGTAACTAGATCTCCCCGGGGGGCATTCAGGCGAAACTAGTTCGCGAGATTTCTACTTCTTGGGGAATGTCTGAGAGCACGTCGAAATGTAGCGTTTACTACAACGATTACTAATATGACGTTCGACACAGAAAATATCAACTATGATAGATGCTTTCGCCTTCTCATTATGCCTAAAAGAAGGACCAAGTTAAAGAACCCAAATTGCATAGTTTGGGCATATAGAGCAACATACAACTCTATGCGACACCGCCAGCGTTGGCTGGAACTAAGCCCGAAACGAGTATCGTTTCGACAGTTAGTACGTGAAAGCTGGGTTTATTTGTTTATTCTTACGTTTTTATTGCGAAAAAAAGGGAAAAACCGTGAAAAACACTAATTGTTGTGTTTATGGATGTAATTCTAAAAAATCTAGGAATCCTGGAGCCCATTTTCGTGGTAAAAATCAAAATGTTTACGTTACCAACAAACTAGAAATCGTAAAGGAAATAGACGTCAATCCTGGGAGCATGTTTTGATAATGAAAAAACCTGTATATAAACATATTAGAGTATGCCTACAGCATTTCCGACCAGAAGATTATAGAATGAAAACAGGCAAGAGTGGAAACTGATGTCAATTGGAAACAATGCTTCATATGTTTTGAATTATTTCAGAAACTCTCACTATGAAAACATTTCTGCTACTGGAGAAAAAAGCTGTACCTTCACAAAACCTACCAAAAAGGAAGCAGTTCAAGTCGAGACATTTTAAATTTTTGTTCAGATCGCTCTTGTACAATAATTTTCATTCTTATCGAAATAAATAACTCTGAGTCTACTTGATATCTTAATATATAAAACTAAGTCGGCCATATTGTTGGTTAAACCATTTATAACTCAAGATTGGATGAACTGTTTGTTATGAAAGATTTTTGTTTGGATACTTCTATAGTGGAGTTAACATAAAATACATTACAACTCTGAAAAATTTGATGAAATGAAAAATAAAATAGGAAATGATTTTCTTTCTTGCGAATACCGCCAGTAGGTGTCGCTACGGTTAACAGCGGTAGAGCTCTTTTTTCTGATTTGAAAAATATAAACTTTATTGAGATTATCTCTGGCAGTTTTCTAAAAATATAGATATTTTCTTCTAAATCTAAGGCAGTTGTGGAATGCCACATGAGAACGATGCGATTTTTTCATATCAAAGAAACAGTGATATTTATATTATTTATTTTTAACTGAAAGTTCAATTAGGGATTCGAATGACCCCCATTTACTTCTAGATAGGGTCGATATCTTTTTTTGAAGTTTTTGAGGATTTTCCCCAACATTTATGGAATATATTGAGGTTGTCAATTTTTTCCTCTATTCTGAATTTAATGTCTTCAATATATTGCGGACGGGCCATATACATTTTATATTTCGAATATTCCCATAAAAAAGTGTCCAATGATATTAAGTAGGGGCTATCAGGAGGCCATAGAATGGAACTTCGATATAAATGAACTACTGCATTCTCGAGGGGCGTTCTACAGCTGCCTCAGATTTAGACAAAAAAACCTATAATTTTCAGAAACTGCCGAAAAAACCTCATTAAAGTATTTATATTTAAAATCAGAAGAAAGAGCTCTGCCTATTAGGAAAATAAAACACAGGGTGTTGTTGAAAAACAACATTTCATATAGAATTTTTAGGTTAACGATGCCTTAATAAAATTCTTAGTATCGAATTCTGAATGCCTATGAAAAATAAAAATCGGCACTGACTTCTGACCTTAGAATTCCAAGGCTTAGACGTTTATACAACTCAAAATACACAGTTTACATTGTAGTGCCATCTAATGGAGATGTTGGGAATAGGGATCTGTTCAAAATATTTCGTCATAAAATTTTCCGTAGGGTTCGGAAGATATGTAATAACACATGAACTCAGATGCGTTAATATTATTATAAAATGTAGTTCACTGAACTAATATCAAATATAATACACGAAAATGCTATCAACCGTAGCGACATCTACTGGCGTTATTCGCAAGAAGGAAAATTATTTTCTATTTTTTTCCATTTCATCAAATTTTTCAGAGTTTCAATGTATTTCATGTTCACCCCACCGTAGAACAATCCAACAAAAAATCTTTCATAACAAACAGTTCATCTAATCTTGAGTTATAAATGGTGTAACCAACAATATGGCCGACTTAGTTTTATATATTAAGATGATGAGACAGTTCTGGTATCATATTGTAGGCAGTCTAGTTCACTCTAAAAATGCCAGGAAGGATTTTTCCCGAAACTAGTCGTTCAGGATGATAATAGCGAAAATTGGAAAAATCAATGACGTTTTCCCGTTTTTGTCAATTTTTGACAAAGTTCAACGCTTGAGGTCACAAACTTGGACTTTTCATTAGGCCAATAACATAAACAAGTCTGCAAAAAATCAGATCTACCGAATTCGACGCATGCTATGATGTATAAACTTACCGGACTATATTGATTATTGGGTTAAGTATCTTTTTGATTCATTCAGATCTTTTAATAATATTCATATGTCTATTCACAATTCTCCCAACAAAATTTTATGAGGAAAACATTTGTATAAGTTCATGTCCCTGAATTTTTAATAAACACTCTTTCGCAATGACCACCTGACAATATCCATTGGATATTTTGGATCAAGCAGTTTTCACAAAATGAACTATTTTCGATAGCGCAACAAAAATTTTTGAAAAAGTTGAAAGATCGCATTATCTTCGTAACCATAGATTTTCGGACCATGTTTCACTCGACGCAATTCGCTGCAAATGACGTCTGGTATAACCTTTGAAGGATCACGTCGAATTATCAAACACCTTGTGTACTATTTCAATCGACTTACCTTTGACGACGACCTCGAAAGATATCATGTTCCTCAGAGAGTCTAAACGCTTTGTTGTTTCTCTGCTAGGCGCCACGCATCTGTATTCACCGGCCTCCTGGTAGATCACCCTGTCCAAACGTAGTTCTTGTGAAGCCCCCATAGGCTGCAGGCGACCAGACCCAGGCTCTAGTCTTGTCCAACAGCCACTGGTTCCTGGAGAAGCAGAAACAAGGTAATATCAAAAAAATTGAATACTCACTCATCCTGATAATTTCAATAAACTTCATTTAGAATCAGTAAAACTGCGCTACAACACTCTTGATTGAAACATATTATGAAGTTTATGAAGAGATATTTACTCTATCCATTCCAATTTTTGAGTGGAAGGATAAGCAAAGTAGACCTTCATCTAGGATTTATTTTAAATATCAATGATTTTCGCTTGCACCGGAAATGTTATCCAATTTCTCATTTCTAGTGAAACATCCTTTATATTATGACAATTGTAGAATGTAGAAATTCCGTAACAAAAAACCTAACACAGCCGTGTATCGTCGGTTCAGTTTGGCAGATTTCGTCACGGTATTTGGGTGCTTGCGACTAGACGGATGCGTGCAGCCACTTTACGACTTTAGCAGTGCAAAATGGAGTCGGCAATCTTGCTGTTCCCATTGAATTACGAACGGCAAATATTTCATTAACATCGCATAGAAAAGGTATAGCCAAACGTAAATATTTTCCATTAACTTCACAGCTCTTGCTCCAACTCTACATAAGTCGCAAGGTGGAACTTTTGACGAAATAGTATATGAATATAGTAAATCACATTCTCAGGAACTCGTCTATGTTGCACTCTCTCGGGTGACTAATATTGAAAAATTGTATATAACGTCAAAAAAATGATAATTCTGCATTTAAGTTTTATCATAATCGAAGGCAAGCTGCATCGACTGCATCTTTATTGCAAAAATTCAAAAGACTGTCTTTAAATACTGTTCAGAGGATAGGTCAAATTGTCTTAGATTTCATTAGTAATAGAAATGGCATTTCAATAATGACATTGAATTGCCAAAGTTTACATAGCCACAAATACGATATACAAGATTAAGTTACGAAACAAACCAATATGTTACTTCTTACCGAAACATGCATGATGCGTGAAAATCCGATTGAAATACCTTATTTCAATTTTATTGTTCAATTCAAACGAGATACTGTTCCAAAAGGTGGGGTAGCTATTTACCAAAATAGTTATAATGTTACTAATATTATGACTCCGAATATTGAAATAAATATTGAAGACGTTTGCGATGTTAATGTTAGACGCTCATTTGTTGGAGATTTGTGCATGCTTATGCAAACTTAGAAATGGTTTACACATAATCATGGTAGCAATTTACATTTCTCCGAATCCAAAATTGGACGAGGTAGAGCATTTTATTCATCGCACTTTATTGGAGTACACTGAAGAAGTGTCGAAAATACTTGGTACAAATGGTAATAAATTTCTACTTATCTTGGCTGGCGATTTCAACATTAACTGTTAGAAATCAGAGCGGTTGACAACTTTTCTTTTGGAAAAGTTGAATTCAAAAATGAATAATGATCCACAAGAATCCACAACGAAATATGGGTCCACTATTGACGCGGTATTTTCCAGATATTTAGAAGACATTAATTCTCAAACTTATATTTCTTATTTCAGTTACTATAAACCTTTAGTTTCAATGATAAACATTCCTGAATAACATGCATGTATTGTAAGATAAATGAATATTTTAAATCAACAATATTATCTTCTTATTTTTGAATAGATGCTATGCAATAGCTTTACCGCGGCAGTTCTTGAGTGCCACACGTGCTCTTTTTTGTTATATCTTAGAATGCTACATTTATTTCATGTATCATTTCCTGTAACAAACTAAAACTGTTCTCGATTTAATCACTGTTTTTTGAGCAAAATTACAAATTGAGGCTTGTAGAACACTGAGGATTTAATGAAAGCGCTCACTCCTGTTAAGTTCAGATCGAAAAGTAAACGGAGAAGTGAAGTTATGAAATTGAGAAACAGGATAGGCCCCAAAATCAACCCCTGAGGTACTCCAATGTTTTCGTTTCTTCCAGTAGCCTGACAAGCTTCTACACCATTGAAAGCTACGACAGTTTCAACTCGATTAAGCACGACAGAAGCTCCGTCAGCCATGGACATAATGAACTTCAACATAACAAGGCTAAATTAATCAAACACACAAGAACTTTTCCCAACTCTTCGCGACAACGGATCGTCTCACAGCCACGTCTTCCAAAGCCGTCTCCCAACTTTGGAGCTAACAACGTTTAAAGTATCCATCTCTCAATCAAGTGTTCGACTCTCATCAAATATGCGAAGGTTTATGGAGAGATTTATTTTATATTCGAACTTCGCGAAGTCGGGGTGCATATTATAATGCAGGAAGTTCGGAACCTCAAAAGTTGTTCTTACAGTCCACGTCCGTGGGTTTGCGAAGTTTCGGATAAGTTTTGATTCGCAGGAACTTGATGGGTGTCATAAAAGATGCGAGAGAGCGATTTCTATCGGGAGGCTTTCATATTGGAGGGTCCTCCTGCCTCCGGAGTATATCGGGGGTGGGAGGTGGATGGTTCATGAGGTATTCTTGCGGGGTGATCAAAGGCAGGAGGGTATCCGGTAATTTCCAGAAGCTCTGAAGGGAAAACGAAATTAGTTAATCGTTTGGGAAGTGACTGTTCTTCTTCGTATCAGCAGAATTTATTGCCAATTTGCGCTGGTTATTAACTCGTTATTATTTAATGGACTTGATGACAAAGTCCAGACTCTTATTGACGTCAGGGAAGAGAGGCTTTTGGATGCTTTGGAAGCACTAATTTAAGTGGTGATCGGTGAATCGAAATCTGGAAGTATTCTTTGTAAGTTGTTTTTGATGGAAGTGCAGAGTATTCAGCCTAGAGCCTACTTCAGTCTTCAGTGCTTCAAAATCCAGGATAACACGATGAAAAGAAATTATTGATTTTCTTGGAGAAATAGATTTCAAGATTCTAATGCTGAATTGCAATGTAATATCATCAAAGCCGCCGTCGTCCTATTTTACTGGTAAATATGGCAGTTGGTCTCTAACGGTGAACACTTTCTTTTTAAAATCAGCTGATTTACGATACAAGCGTTACACCATTATCCATCGTTGGTTTCGGACCGGTTTCAGTGATATTTCAGATATGATTTTTGTTTTCAATTCTCCAATACGAACACATAGTTATTTCCGGGAGTAGCTGAAGATACAACAAACTTCCTTTATTGTTATTCTTTCTTCAGAAATATACGAGGGGCCCATGGAAAATCAAATTTATTTATTAATTATTGGGAAATAATTTTCAGCTTATATTAGAATAGCGCGACATCTATTTCTGGAATATAATTCATGAAAGATACATTTATGTTATGAAACCTCCTTCCTCTTATCTTCATCCTCTCTTCTTTGGGGGGACACTATATAACTGACAATCATCAAATCAAGCCAATAAGTACAATCCCAATCGCAACATCACGCTCTATTCCCAAACAAAAGGAATTCTTCGACATTATAAAAACATTCTGACAATAAGAAATCTTTAGTTTGTTTCTTAAAAACAGATATATTGTGTATTTCCTTGAGGTAGGATGGCAGTTTATTATGATAGATTGCTCATTGGCTTCTCTCATCCACCACTGAATTCAGTCAACGAAATGCACTCATCAGTCGGTTGGTCTGTCAATAAGTTTGTGAATATGCGGTGACTATTCAAGTTTCTAATCAAATATGAGTCCCAAATATACTGCACCAATAGAGTTAGGGTTATCGTATTCAATCGTTTCGAAAAGTATCACCGAAAAATCATTTAAAACTCAATAACAACTTGAATCGATCCAATAAAAATCAGTATGAGACATTTCGTCAATCTGGTCACCTTTTTTCTGAAGTTTGGTTCTTTGCATGTGCTGTATGAATGTTCTTATTTCGAAATGGAGTCAGTTTATCAACGGCTTCAATTTGAAACTCCAGTTGTGATATCTCGACTTTGGAATAGGTTCAGGGAGACAAAGACCAAGGCTTGGTGAGCGACGAAAAACAACACCTGCTCAGGATCGTTTCATCACAAGGCAACATATCAATTGAAACGATCAATGGCGTATTGTACTTTTCACTGATGAATCCAGATATGGACAATTTTCAGATTCTCATAGAATAAAGGTATGAACAACCCCCGCATACCCTGTAATCGTCGCTATGTCCATCCATTCCGAGTGGGTAGTGTTATGGTATGGGATGGCATATGTTTCAACGGGCGCACAGACCTATACATTTGTCCTGGAAATATGACCACCTTAAACCATCAATCTACCCCAGAATCCTTAAATGATCTGAGAAAGCTTCTGCCCCATTTATGAAACCAAATTCTTCCAGAAATGTTCAACAACCTCGTGTGTAGTATGCAAAGAAGATGTCAAGCTGTTATTGATGTCCGTGGAGGCCATACATTGTATTGATAGTCTTAAAATGCTTGAATTCTCTGGGAATAAAATTTCGTTATTTACTCGATTTTTCTCAACCACATTGTATACGCTGCACACCTACAGGCTACAATTAATTTTATTTCTTGCAACTTGAAATCATATCAATATGAATTTCCATCACAAAATGTCATATTTTTTTGCAATTAAAGTCAATATCCCTAACTCATGTGGAGCAGTTTATGTATGTGCGTTTGCTGCTTTTATTACTTGAATTTTCACTTAAATAGTATTCAGCATAATTGGTCTATTTTTTTTGGTGAAACAGTATTGTCACCGTTTTATCGATTTTGATTGATAATTTGTGGAAACTTTACCAGTGCTCGAATATTTTCAAGTCGTCTTTCACCAGTATAGGTTAATCTTGTTGATTGATCTCTTATATATTAGATGTACAAGACTGAGTCACTCTGTATAATAATGAAGCGATGAAAAAAAATACACCCATGCAGAAAATTGAATTGCCTTTCCAACAAGGTGCTGCTCGACCCCTTTCCCCTATTCAAAAATGAGAGCTTTTACGGGTTTCAGCTAGAGGGGTAGAGATATCAAACTCACTCGAACACCCTTATTTGTCCCCCTTTCAACAAAATTTGACCTGTCCGAGAGTTTTTTTCGTTATTCCATCCCAAAGCTCAAAATTCGGGGTGGAAAGTTATGTGTGACAGCTATTGACCACTGTTTATTGTCTTCTACCTGTGAGAAAGTCTTTTATTATTCGATGGGCGGATCTACTTATCGCCATCACTTTTTGGTTTTTTCTATTTTTTTATATTGTTACTTCAATTCAAGAAGATAACTGCATAAGGCTGTAACTACACCATTTCCAAATGTAATTCAGAAACCTTCAATTGTATTTTAGATCAGTCACTTCAATTACAGAAAGCGTCAATTGAATTTCAGATTAGTCAATTGAATATCAGAAAACATCAAATGTAATTCAGATTAGCCAATTGTCTTTCAAAAAAATTGTGATTCAGAAAGTTCGAATAATCTTTGAATTTAAGTTGGATTTTGAGTCGAATATTATTCATTTTCATAATGGTTATCATATCGTTAATCATATAACATATTCAATCAGGTATGTTTCTATGTATGAATAAAACAAATATAATCTGGTGAAATCTCTTGGTGCTGACTGTTTCTTTTATTCAACACTGGATTTTAGTAAAAATATGCTTAACCTTCTCAATCGAATCCTCACCTAACACAGTACCTTCAGGAAGCACATAACATCTAATGAAAATCAATCAAATTGAGTACATATTTAATTAGAGATGAAATTGAAAACAATGTCTATAGCTGGTGCCTCAGCCCAAATGAATGGGTTGAGGGTTTGTTTCAACAGTGGCAAGATATGAGTAACCAGTTATCAGATTGAGTGATCGTCTGTGATAATGCTGCATGCCATTCGAGATTGGAGACCGTAATCACCCAAACAGTAGCAGTACTGCTGCGGATGAGCCCTTATTCTCCAATGCTCAATCCGATTGAAATTTTATAGTCGAAAATAAGAACGTCAAAACAAGCCTCAGAATTCCAAACAGTGTGCCACCGGGGGTTATTGAAAAAAGAGTAACATACCTGGAAAATATTATTGACCGAGCTAAGATGCAATTGCAATGGCAGACATGCCTGTATGGCTTCAAATTTTTTCAGTTTCATGTTGAAGATTGAATGTTCCACGTGAAAATTGAACTTCGTTTATTATCATTGTTTTATTTTTGAATTATCTACAATTGATATTTTCTGAAATGCAATCTGGTATCAATGTGCGTATGAAGTGAAATTCAAATTGCCATTTCTGAAATATAATTCACCATATCGCAAAGTCAATTGAGTGTGTTATCTGAATTACATTTGATGTTTTCTGTAATACAATTGATTATTTCGGAAATACAAATGACTTATCTGAAATACATTTGACGTTTTCTGAAATACAATTGACTGATCTGAAATACGAGTGATGTTTTCTGAATGTCAATTGACAATTTCTGAATTACAATGAAGAAAAATTATGACAACAAGGAATTTTAGGATCAAAGAGAGTTGTACAGCTCTTCAATGCCACTTTTGTTTATCATTAAAGCTCGCCGACCTCCGAACGTCCCCGAATGAAAAATCGTTTCCTCATCACATTAAACCGGTAAATATTTATTCATAGCGGCGCCCGCGAAAGAGATTCCCATTCTTCAAAAACAGATGACACGACGATAATAGCGCCATCCATCCGACGTCGTCTCAAACGAATCGGGCCGTGTTTCCCCTTTCTATGCATATGTAAGCAGGCAAGACAATCTGAATGTTAATACAAAGAAATAGTCTATCCGAACGCCGTAGACTTTTTACAAAGGCAGCGGCCGTTATCTCAAGACGTATAAGCCCGAAAGTTCATCTGAAGTTGTCATGTTTATTGCCGGACTTGTGCTAAGTTCTTCGTACGTGCTGCCGGGTTTATTTCCATTCGTATAGGTGGCCTTGCGTTCCTCCCCCCACCCCTCCCACGTCCCGTTCCCGAATGGCTATCGGAAAACCGTATAGCCATTTTCTTGGGAGCGGATTTATACTTCTCCGCAACTTCCGCGAATTGCCAATATTTTCGAATGTATTTACTGGGGGATGGAGGGTCTAAATAGGAAGTAGTTTGGATAATGCCGTCGGAGGTTGGAGATTGGATTGTCTGGACGGGAAATGGAGTCCTGGTGGAAAGTTTTGTTTGTGTCCTGATTGGGGCGGGGCGAATCGGTGTTTCTATGGTTGTTTCGGCGGATTTATGGCGGACGAAGGTTCGCTTTGTTTTCGCTCTGATGATTCGATATCGTATCTAGGTGGTAGTTGGTGTTCTCAGATTGGACAAAGCGAGTTGACGTGTCTTTATGACAATGAACGGGATTTAGGAGGAAAATAAACTGGTCCTATCTTAAATTAGACTATCAAAGCTGCATTCTACTACGACTCTTAGTGGGAGCGCCCATCAAAGTAGCATAGCACTGCCGTAGCGCTTGATCTGGCACACAACATGCGAGATGCATCATACTTCGATTAGAACCAACCATGATGGCTTTTGTTACCACTTTTCATCGGTACTCATATAATAAATGTGAAAGTACGTGTGTTTGTATGTTTCTGTACAACTGCCATTATGAGTGACACTTTTAATGACAGCAAACAATGTTAAAATTGATTGTTAATGTGTTAAAAATATTTTTAACATAAGTGTTAAAAATTCTTATGATGAAATCAGATGGGAAAAATTCTCTGGTGCCTCCTTTTTAAACTTTTCAACTTCTTCACGAGTGGGAATTTTCGATTCTTTGGGACGATATCCTTCACTCTTCCGTTGAAAATATGCTATTACTCTGAAATATTTACTAACATCCACACCATTTATAACAAGGGCGCTTGACTTCATCATTGAAAATTTGCTCCACAAAGTTGATGAACTCCATATTTTTTATTTTTCTTCTGAGTATGCCAGGAAAACAGTTTCACTGAAGTTCCCTTCTATATTTTTCAATTTACACCAGGCCAGGAAATTGTTATATGCAATATCGTACTGCTGAACAGATTTCTCAGGTAGGAGTTTCAGATTTGCTATTCTTGCAGACTCTTCAATATCCAGAGGTACAACCAAATCGTCAATTTCATTAATAATTGGACTCACGACAAACATATTGAGCAGTTAAAAATCCAAGACGAAAATTGGACAGGAACGAAATTCAAATGACAGCGTCTTATCTCTATTGTTAGTAATCATAACGTTGGCAACGTTTGCTATTCACAACAAACCTTTGATTATTTGAATAATAAAATGCATTTTGAAGTTTATTGTCATTGCCAATCTCTCATTTTATCATCAAAATAGGGCAGTTGTACAAAAAACATTCTATGGTATCTGTGTTAAAAGTGATTTTATTTTGTTCGTGAAATTATTCAATTCGCTCCGCTCATTTCACAAAGTTTTTCACTCACAAAATAAAACTCATGTCATAAATAACGTTTTTGTGTCTGCACAAAACTCAGGAACCAGATGTCCTGGGTGAACTATATGTGAAAGAAGAAAAGTTCTATCAAAAAGTCCGCAACGGCATATGTCTAACCCACGATAACTAACTTTCCATGCAATCCGAAATAATGTCCAATTTGAAGATTTGGAATAGGATCGTCAGAGTAGCTGAATAAAGGCAAAAAAGAACTGTAGAGTTTTTATTTTCAGAAAGGTTGCGCGAATTTTTAGATAACTTTAGGTCAATTTTAGTTTCCTGCATCTTGAGGGTTTTACATACATGGTCAAGTTTTCTAATTGATATAAATAGAAGCGACAAAGAAATTTGGCAATCTGAATTGAATGTATACAATTTTTTCAATAAAGTTCTTATTACTGATCCTTCCATAAGAGTTCCTGGTTTTGACCTTCCCAAGAGAATATGGTCTGTTCTAAATCGTATTAGAACAAGCCATGGACGATGCAACAGCATGCTCTTCCGATGGAATTCGGTTGAGAGTCCTAGTTGTGAATGTGAGGAAAATGAGGAGACATCTTATGAATAGTTGTCCCATTTATAAATTTCAAAATGGTTTCGAGGCTATACATAAAGTAACAAGTGCATTTCTGAAATTTGTTGTTAATTTCAAAATAATTTAATTTACTCTAAATAATTGGTTTATTTTCTGCTTTTGTCTTTTTTCATTTCAGATTAAGAATTGCGAGTCGTTTTGTGAAGAATCTGTTTATCTTAGTCCATAGACGGATAACATGAAAATTTCCTCTCAGATCACGCTGATGTCTTTCAAGATTTCTCTGATATTTAATATGTTTAGTGATTTTTTTGTAGGTATAATATGAATATTTTTCCCTGAAAATTTGTCTGAAATCTTAAAAAAAACGTTTTTTCTTGAAAAATTTTCGACTTATTCTGTAAAAACACCGATTCGAAAAGATTAGTTCAGGGAACAAAAATCTTGTTTCCTTTATTTTTTCAAAATTCTCATAACCTAAGCATTTTCCCCAATATTGTTGAAAATTCAGTCCATTAACCATAAATGGCAAAAATGGCATTTTTTTGCTCTCATTTCACGTTAACGTTAGAGGCAAAAAGATTTTTTTTTATTAACAATGATACATTGTGTTGAGATTTTTCTGCAGAAAAAGAAACCACCTGTCAGCTCGCTAGGCGGTCAGTAGTTCCGAAGATATCAGAGGTTGAGTGAAAAAGGATCTTTTTGCATTCAAATTTAGATATCCCGAAGACAAATGGTCATATCCTTGGGTGGTAAAAAGCAAATTAGAGCTGAATAAACAGACTATGAGACCTTTGCTTTGGTCTTGATCAAAAAAAAAAAATTCTATGTGCGTAGAGCAAATATAAAACTTTGAAAAATTCTGAAAATTTTTTCTTCCTGATTTATCCGAAGATTGCATGGCTACGGTTACTCTGAAAAATTGATAATGAATTGCTTAATAAAGAAATTAGAGTCGCCAAGCTTCAAGAGTAAGTTTGTTTATTTCCCATACGATCATTTTTCACTAAGTTACAGCCAGTTGAAAATCACCAGAAAATTTTGAATATTTTTCTGTTCCTTTAGTTGTTGCGCGATTTGTATTTATGACTTCAATTGCCGATATGAATAGTATATGGTAAAAACTGTACAAGTGATGAATATTATAAGTGACTCGAATATTGCAGAGCGGATTGTTCGAACGTAAAATAAGGCACTCTATCCTCCTAAAAATCCCACCTCCATCAAATTTTAATCTTGAGTACTTTCTCGACCCTCCATCTAGAGCGATGTACTCCCACTAAATGAACGAAATCTTTCATCAAGATTTATTATGCGTCGTTGTGATTCTTTGCTTATCTTATCTAGACCCACTAAGGGGCAATAAAAAACTGTACAAAGCAATTTCAATTAGGGTTACCACCCGACGAAGCCTCCTCGAGGAGAAAACATAAAATAAACTTCCTCCCCGTTTTACTTATAATATAATGTAATCTGTCTGCGCGGCAGACATCGAAACTCGTAAAGATAAAGGAGGGCTTGTAATTCAGTGGAGGGATGTTGAGAGAAAAGTGAATTATCTTGAATATCTCCCATTTCGATGTCCTTCTTTCTAATGATGCTGGTATTTAACGAAACTTTTTTATTTTAGCTTTTTATATTGGTTTAATATCTGAAGGGAGTTGCGAAAAACAGTCAGTTAATTTTTTTGGGAATCATACAGTTTGACATTTCTCTGGATAATAATGTTTCAATTCGAAGCAATATTGGCCATTTGATCCATTTCTTTTTCAGCAGGGTTCTATACAAATGAGTCGAAACAATTCTAACTTTTTAATTATTTCTGTTTGGAATTCTCCCCTTAGTTAATATTTTTTCTATTTCAGTATCGTAATGAGTTCATTACAGTACTAAAAGTAGTGCTGTAATGAAACTCATCACAGGAAAGTCACTAATCTAAATTTTTATTTGAATTTCGGGAATATTTCACAAAACTTGACTAAAACAGTGTTGGAATAGGAGCTCATTCTGCAACTTTTTTTAGAATAAACTATTTCATAATCGAAAATCCGATGTTTTTATTCAATATCACCAATTGACAAATTAAAACCAGTGTTGCTTAAAACGTTTTTTTTTTTTCGTATTTTCTACCTTTCATAGACGTGAATGCTGAATATATTAATTCTTATGAATTTCCGTGTATTTCCAGGAACTTTCAACTGAAAAAAAATGCTGGGCAGTAGCTTATTGTAGGTTAAATACATCGCAGGTACGGCAAATGGTATGATGCTGTACTGGGGATGCCTAGATTAGTAAACATCGTACGGGATACCTCGATTGCTTCCGTTTGTATTGAAGGATGACGCTTCAGTTGTTTTGTTATTGGTTACTTTCGCGATTCGCACCCTTCATTAGTCTCAATCTGTTTTAGTGTTAGTGACGTTAGAACTTGTTCGGCTCGTAACTTTGAGAGATTTCACAAGAATCAGATTACAGAATTCGTAGCTTCTTGTGAAAAACCGTATATTGTAAATTTTCTATTTGATGCGATGTGAAATATATCCTACGATTATTGGCCATTTTTGAAAAACATGCCAAGACCGTACCATACATTTATACAGGGTTATTCACGAATATGGCTCTATAGAATATTTTTAGGAAAAACACAAGATTCAGGATTGAAATTCTAAAGGTGGGCTTCAAGTAAGAAGACGACTTCTCGTATATTTTTTTGAGGTTCTAGGACTTCCAGTTTTTCCGGAAGTGACATCAACTTCCGTGTTTCAAATGGAAAGACCCATTTTTTATTGCATAAATAGATTCTCCATTGAATTCTAAGTATTTTTGATTCCAAAAGTCTGAAATTCCATGAGAACATTCTCTCTGAATGAGGAAATACGAAAAAAAATCTCAAAATTGAACTCTGTCGAAATACAGACAACTTCGAGGTTTTTTCATTAAAAATTCTGATTTTTGAGAATCTCTGAGAAGAAAGGCTGATGCTTCTCTTCCGATTGCGTTATTTTCAGAATATGATACCGGAGGTCACAAATTCTTTGTCAGAGTTAGAAGTGACGAAACATCAAAACATCGTTTTTTTCAAAATGAAGCCTCATTTTCTCGAAGCATTTTCGAAATCTTCGTCAAAATATAAAAGGAGCATACCTCAAAGGCTTTTATTCCAAAATGAATATAAAACGATTTTGTCTTCAATTTTCAATTTCATTCCGAATGTGTTTTTTACTGGAAAATAATTAGTGGTCAATTGAAATTTTGAGAAATCTCTGTTATCGGGAAAATATTTTTTTATAGTTCAGACGAGTTCAGTTTTTCTTTATTTTTCAAAGCTTAGGATAATTTCCGCAAATTCTTAATTATGGAGAATTTTCCTTTCGTCATGGTAGCTATAGCTAAATTTGAATTTTAAGTAATGAAATTGTTACATGTTTTGTTAATTATTTTTTCAAAAGCATTAAAAATTATAACAAACTATATTTTTCTGCATTCCTGAAAATTTTTCACGTTGACTCCACTAATAGTGTAGCTCTTGCATTACAGATGATAATTCAAGAACTCAACTCGTCTGAACTATAGAAAATATTTTCTCGATAACAAATATTTTCAAAATTTCACTCGACCGCTGATTATTTTGCAGTAAAAAAGCACATTCGGATTGAGATTGAAAATTGAAGACAAAATCGTTTTTCCTTAATATCCCGAAAAATATTCATTTCGGGATAAAAGTCTCCGACGAATGCTCTTATTATTTTTTGAGGAAGATTTCGAAAATGCTTCGAAAAAACGGGGTTCCAATTTGGAAAAAATGATTTTTTGATGTTTCGTCACTTTTAACTGTGACAAAGAATTTGTGACGCCCTGTTTCATATTCTGAAAATCACACTTCCGGAAAAGAAGCATCAGCCTCTCTTCTCGGGTATTCTCAAAAATGAGAATTTTCAATGAAAAATCTCGAAGTTGTCTGTATTTCAACAGAATTCATTTTGAAATTTTTTTTTCGTATTTCCTGATTTAAATAGAATTTTTTCGGGAAAATTCAAAAAGACTCAGAATTCAATGGAGATTCTTTTTATGCAGTAAAAAATGTGTCTTCCTTTTTGAAAAACGAAAGTTGATGTCACTTCCGTGAAAACCGGAAGTACTAGAACCTCCAAAAACTATACGAGAAGTCGTCTTCCTACTTGAAGCTCACCTTTAGAATTTCAATCCTGAATCTTGTGAATTCGTGAATAACCCTGTATATACTATTTCTGCCGACCCAAAATAAAAGTTTAGGAGGTTGAAGTTACATTGGTCAAGCCATATCAAAGTTTTGAACGAAAGAAAAATCGATAAAATCAGACAAATCACCCTGTAGACTCTCAATTGAGGCCTCCAACCATAAACCAAACATTGTTTCGAAACTGTATAAAAAGACCGCACAGGAACCTGCCTTTAGTGGTGTAATCTTCACCTTAAACATGACGGTCTCCCTCTAAAATCACTGAATCACCATGTATAAAGTTTTACACCATTGAATTACCTTTAGTTTTCTATTCCTCCAATGCACAGTTAGAAATCTTAAGATATTGTATTTTTCCTCTCAAATTCATTTTTTTCACGCAGAAGCCATTGTTGTTATTAACCCATTAATATCCACTGTACGCACTCAGAAACCTTCCTTTACTTGAAAAATAGTAGAGGTTTTCGATTTATCGCATTGTACGCCTACTTTTTCCGTAAATTAGAATTTTTGTTTTGTTTTTGATATATTTTATGGACAATATCCATAATATATCCAAAAATGTATATTTCATATATTTATTTCATTAAGGAAACTGGTGGGCATAAATGAGTTAATTATTATTGTCCCAATTGTACAAAATTTTTCTGTTTTTGTATAATTCTTCGGGGACACTGAACGAAACCTATGTAAGCAAGCTCAAGATTATTTTTATGGGAGATGATAAAATTCCCATTCTATAAGGGAAACAAGATCGATTCCCCCACTTCTTGGCTCGAACTTGCCGACTTTCCCGAAAGGAATCTTCTATACGAGCCCTTATTTTTATTAGACCGAGGTCAGAACCCGAGCGCTCCTCCTCTATATATATTTTTATCGCGCACTATAAAGTAGAAACGAGGTGTTAGAGTTATGGGAATGCCTTAATCCGCGAGTTTTATGCCTCAGAATAAAAGTACACAGTGAACTTCTGGCCCGAATGGGATATATTGTTATTTTCGAGGAATACGGTTATACGCCAGGATGAATGCCGCCGCTGAAGGGTTCTGGGGGACAATTTCGGGATCGTAGCAATTGTTGGTAGGTATATAAGATTCTGGGGTTTTATCATTTCGACAATTTTCGGAATATGTCGTAATTTTTGGCCCTGAAAAATATTCTCTTTTCTTGTGTAATAAGATGTTTGGTTTATCTATGAGAGATGAATTCCTTTCATTAAGGTCCCGTAGCGGTGTTCAAACATCACTAGGATGGTCGTACCTGGTTCGAAAGAACCCTCACGATCAGAGAGCAATTCTGAGAATTTAAATTTGAATATTGGAGGAATTCGAATTACAAGAGTGATTAAGTTCCGAAATTAGCCACTGAACATGGTGTTAAGATCTTCTAAGAAACCCACATGGCAACAGAGGAACTTCGTCGTGAAGGAGGACAATTGGAAGTTATTTAGTCAATGATTTTTCACTTAGTCCAAATTACGGTTTAGTTTTTTGTGTTATAAGTTTTCTCATGTTTAGCAATTCAAAAAGGGGAAATTGATTGTGTTTTTTCATTTCTTCCAAACATTGTGACATTTCTGTCACAACTAATTTATGAAGAATGAATTTCTGCAATGGGTCGTTAATTCAAAAACCATTTAATGGATTATAAATAGCTAGTTTTTTCTGCTTTTGTCTTTTTTTATTTCAGATCTAGAATGTCGGGTAGATTGGTGAAGAGTCTGTTTTTCTCTGCTGCCCATAGAAGAACTACATGAAGATGTTCTTCTGATCACGTAGATTCTAACACGGGTGAGGTCAGGGTTTTTTTCCCTTTTCTCATTTTATCATACTACAGACCTGTATGGTTTTCCTGTGTTGCACTAACCCCAGCTAGGTACTTTTTTTTTCAATATCTATTGTATTATTTTAGCGCTCTCAATCAAAGGAATATATGAAATGAATTCTTCGAGTTTGTCGGTTTGTTATCTCCGATAATAAACCTGTGGAAACAATCCAAGAAATGAAAATCTAAGTACCCTTCATGATTTTTTGGAAGTAGTCGTGCTGTAGAGTTCTCAATCAGGTAGACGAATGACTCGATGGTGGTTATTAATGTAGGTTATCGGTCTTTATCACAGTATAATTAATGAAAAATTCTCGTTAGGAATGTGCAGACTTTAATCAAATCTTCATTATATTGGATTTTTACTTGTCGACGTTTTGCTCACACATATGCGGCATTCTCAAGACAATTTTTATTATACAGATGAAGAAAATCTTAATGGAAACATAGGAATTCGAATGAACTCTGAGTCTAGTAGAACAGTGGAAGAATCGAAATCTCATTGGGATTCGATAACAAATAAGGGACTGGACTGTTGGAATGGCAAGTCTCGGCAGGGGGGGGTTATCTCGGCTGCCGAGAATTGCAATGCACATTAGTCGCATCCGAACGTCAGATGTGATATCATCTTTTTTTGAAACCCCCTGTAGATACTATTGTTTTCGCGGTGTTTTTCTAAGATTTTTCCGAGATAATAGTTCCGTGGTGTCGGGAAAAAAGGAGATAAGTCCATTATTGAGAATGTTCAGGAAAATTATTCCAAGTTTGATTAAAAATCACAAATCGTCCAGAATCAAGACAAATCTTGTTTAGCTCAAGGGTGGACTTATCTCCTTTGTCCCCGGCACCATGGAATTTCTTGAAAATTGATTACAAATAACAAATCGTCCAGAATCAAGTCGTATCTCGTTCAGCTCAAAAATAGACTTAGGTATCTCCTTTTTCCCCGACACCACGGAGTTATTAATGATATGAGTGTTAAAATTGATATTTTATATTGTGAGTGAAAAAGTTTATGAAATGAGCGGAGCGAATTGAACAATTTCAAGAACAAAATAAGATCACTTTTAACACAAATACCATACAATGTTTTTTGTACAACTGCCCTATTTTGATAATGAAATGGGCGAATTTGCAATGACAATAAACTTCAAAATGCATTTTAATATTCAAATAATCAAGAGGTTGTTGTGAATAGCAAACGTTGCCAACGTAATGATTACTAACAAATGAGAAAAGACGCTGTTATTTGAATTTCGTTTCTGTCCAATTTTCGTCTTGGGTTTTCAACTGTTTAATATGTTTTTCGAGAGTCCAATTATTTATAAAAAAGTGACAATTTGGTTGTTCCTCTGGATTATGAAGAGTCTGCAAAAAGAGCAAATTTGGAACTTCTACCTAAAAAATCTGTTCAGCATTACGACATTGCATATAACAATTTCCTGGCCTGGTGTCAATTGAAAAATGTAGAGGGGGTCTTCAGTGAATCTGTTTTCCTGGCATTCTTAGAAGAAAAATGAAAAATATGGAGTTCATTAACTTTGTGGAGCAAATTTTCAATGATGTTAGTGAATATTTCAAGATATATGCATATTTAAAACGGAAACGTTAAGGATATCGTCCCAAAAAATCAAAAATTCTCACTCGTGAACAAGTTGAAAAGTTTATAAGGGAGGCACCAGATGAGAAATACTTGATGGTTAAAGTTGCAACTATTTTCGGATTATTTGGAGCCTGTCGGCTTGAAGAATTGTGTAATTTATCAGTGGAAGACATCGAAATAACAAATAAATCATTGGTTACACAACTCCCAAATACAAAAACGAAAGTCAGTCGTTCTTTCAGTATTATTGGGAAGTATATGTAGACTATTTTCATAAGTACTTTACACTGCGCCCTTCTGTCATCAAACATCGTCGTTGTTTCCTGAAATACATGAATAATAAATGCACTGCCAATCCAGTTGGTCTTAATACATTTGGGGAAATTCTATTTATTGTTGTCGAATTCCTTGAACTGCCAGAACCAAAGCAATATACAGGACACTGTTTTCAAAGATCCCCCGCTTCATTGCTAGCAGAATCGGACCAAATATAACGGATATAAAAAACATGGTGGATGGGAGACTTCGACGGTAGCCGAGGGCTGTGTTGATCATTCCATTGCATATAGAAATGTCATTGCTGAAAAAATTCTCCGGACCTCAACAGATTTTTGATTATCATCATCCAATATTTTACTTCTGGTTTCTACCAGTACTGAAGGTGCTGAGGATTCTAATAATGTGTTGCGAAGCTCCCTAATGTCTCAGGGCATTAATGTTCATAAAAAATGATTGTTAAATATTGATGATAGGATTTGCAATTGCTAAATTTTTTTCTGATTTTTCTGATTTAATCATAAAAAAATGGAGTGCTAAAAATATTTTTAACACTAATGTTAAAAATATTTTTAACACGCTTCCACGTCAACAATCAATTTTGACATTGTTTGCTGTCATTAAAAGTGTCACTTTTAATGGCAGTTTTACAAAAACAACATTTAATGCAGAATAATCGATTTTCTTACCATCGTGAAATTATGAAAACTGACTAGAAAAAGTATGTTTGACCTAAAATCGGCTTTCAAGTCAAAAACCGAGATTCATTACAACACCTTCGGGATACTTCAAATTGTCTAGGCTCCTATTTAGAGGTCACTCGTCTCGGATGAAAATTTTCCCATCAGACCAGATTATGAGCTCATCTAGCACGAACATCTCCCCGCCCTTGCCCTTCATCTCCCAGTCTGAGCCCGACTCGCAGACGAATGCCCCCATTGATACATATTTGCGCGTTCCGCCGGTATATTTCACAACTTTGTTGACGGAACCCACGCGGATCGGCGAAAATAAGTCGACGGAAAACGAATCCCCCTCTCGCGGAAGTTCGAGACCCGCATTCATCAGGCCCGTGTTTGCTTTGTGCCGAAAAAAAGTCGATTTGCATGAATTCGGGATGCGAGAATTTCGGAATTTGCCTCCGATCGCGCGATTCCACGAGTTCGGGGCTCGCTTTCCCGCATTTGAATTTCGGAAAGTTTTGCGGGCCAGAATGAACTAGCCGAGCGTCTGTGCGGGTACGTCGAGCCGGCTGAGGATCGTCTGGATGAGACACCTGGATGAGCCTGAATTTGCGCTCGAATAATGAATGATTCGAATCGAAAAGTTTATGGGAGTTTTGTAACTCGATAAGTTAAGTATCGTGATAGATGAAGATTGGGTGGGAGCAAGGATGTTATACATAGATAACTTTCCTTAGCCAATGAATACTGTTACGTATTGGTGGGATCCAAGCGGTCAAATGATAAACCCGTATGGCTGGAATACTATCTTTCTTTATACAATGCTGTTACGTACGACAGCTCACTAAAGAGAGTGAAGTGAAAAGCAGACTGTTATTTTGTTCCTTTTTTGGAAGCTGGAGCGGAAGCGAAATATACAGGCTACTTTCACAAACTTACTCAGAGAGTAGAGTAAGAGTATGGCCATATGATCAGAAATATACTTCGGTCTTTACTCCACACTCGTCGTTCACAATTTTACTCTGACAAATGTCATTCAAACATGTGAACAAAGTTATAAGTTATGAATAATACTTTTGTATATTAGTATATTATTTAACGAGCAGTAATGCAAGTCAACTCCCGCAGATGAAGTTTGCTGCAATTCATCAAGGGAGTTATGATCATTACTGCAAGTTGAATACTATACCTTATCCACAACTATAATAATATACATTCTTACTACCATACACCATTCTTGAAAATTTTTGATAAAGCTTTATATTTGTTTTGGGATTTCTCGCGGGCAATAAATTCTGTACCTACTATAGCACTAGCTGCTTGTCTTATTTCTGGGAGTGTACCTCTCGGTGTACGTAATATTTCATCCTCACTATCAGAGGTCTTATTGAGAAAAACATTCAAAATAACAATTAGTATCAACTTAATTCGAAAACGTCAGAACTATTCAAGTGACATTACTTTGTTACATGTAAATGCTGCTAAAATTAATATTTCTTGAGTTATTCAGAATTTCCTGATTTCATATCGTACGTACCGTCAAATTCATGGAATCTGTTTCATATCTTAAGTGACCTTCGTCATAAAAGTTAAATTATTTAAATAACTCACTATGACCACCTCTTTTCTGAATTTATTTATCATTGTTGATATGGAACAGATTTAATGAATTTGACGCTACGTACGCCATGAAATCAGGAAATCCTGAATAACACAAGAATTATTTATTTCAGGAGCATTAACATATTGGAACATTATCATCAGTTTTCTTCGCCCAATCCAACGCAATCATGAGAAAATAGGGTTCTAATTTGAAGAGCGAAAGTTATGGGCCAATTTTGATCCTAATTTTTGAACCAACATTTGGAACACCCTGTATTCCCAATTCTGAAAAAGTCCAATATTTCCACAGTCTTCGCCTTCAACAATATGAAAACGGTTTGTGCTTACGATATCTAGGTTAAGAAAAACAAACATAATACCGAATACTTTTATCTCCCTTTTTTCTTCAGTTTTTCTCGATATTTTGAAAAATGCAACGATTTGTATGCGAACGTATTTTCCCAACCTCTGATATCTCGCTAAATATTCGTTAGGAAATTATACTTTAAGGAGAATTTTTCATCAGGAATAGATGGCGAAGATAATAGTTGCCTTCGTTTTTATATGAATTCATTCCATGCCAATCAAGAGCCCTCTTCAATTTTTTTTTTTATTATTTTATTTATCAGCAATCGGAACAAATTACATTCTATGAGCTGATTTGATAATGTAAACCTAATTTTGGATTGAATTGAAAATGTGGAAATTAGTTGTCATGGGTTATCCTCAAAAGTTAAACGAATGCCGTCGCGGACTTTTTATGGAAATTTTCGTGCAGTACAAAATCGTTCTTAATCATGTATCTCTTATAGTTTACCCAGCGCAGGCCGTACAAGCCTGAAATCAACAAGTTTATAAAAGTTATAAATGAATAAGTTAGACATGATAACCTTCTCAAATGAATTCTCTACGATATAGTGAAATTTTCATCAAAATCAGTAGTTTGGTTCCTGATTTATGTGAAGACAAACAAAACACGCGAACTTCCAGATTCATAATATTAGTATGGATTAATTGAAAATGTTAATAATATCAGTTTGAACAGCATTATTTTCCATTAAAAAAAAGTATTAAGATTTCAAACAATTCAAGCTGTATATTCATATTACTTTGAAAAAATTAGATGAGATTGTTGAATATTAAAATGAAGTTTATGTAATTCATTCCATATTCCAAGGTGCTGTTGACAGATCAATAAATTGAAAGTTGACGTTCATATTTCACGTAGTTGGCGTTTGTCATGACAATCATGACAACATTGAAGCATTCTTAAACACGCTGAGGCGTTTTTGAAATGAGCAGACTAGAATCAACTGCTCATTCTAACCTTACAGGAGAAGTAGCTCAAACTCACCTGGCGGACATGCTAATTGGACGGCACCACCTAGTGACACCTCTATCTGTCTTCCAGTTGAGCTCAATTCTCCGATGTCGAATTCTGGTTCTTGAGTAACTTCCAGGTCAGCTGTAAGATAAAACAAGGTCTCATAGAGATGAGGAATCAAACTTGATCAAGTGAATTTAGGTATAGGTCCTTAATGTCGATTTTCAGTCATGCCTGAACAATTCTGTCGTGAGTGATTATTGGAAAACTTGCCAATAAATTCGACGAAGGACATTCAGTGTGAGAGAGAAACAATAGCAAAATTCATTTCTACCAGTCCCCTTCTAACTACACTGTTGAAGCAGCAAAGCGTTTGTGATATCCTCAACGATTGTGCCTTTTGAAATAGATAGCTATCAGTCGTCAGAAAAAAAAGCATTTGCCTCTTCAGACTGGTAATTTTTTGATTGCGTTAATCAATCTCCTCAATGCTGAATATGAGATGCCTTCTTTTAAAGAAGCAATGGGACACTTTTGCACCGCAAGGAGTAAATTGTATTCTCTAATCCATGGATCTTTTCACTATTGGAGTAGCCAAAGATTATATAGAGTATAAAGATGGGAAACGAAGCTACTACAGTGATGTGAGCGACTCCTATAGTTTCAAAAAGAAATAGGCTTATGGTTAAGATATTTAATTAGGATCCATTTAGCAAAGAACTTGTGAAACTTTTAAAAAATGATCAAAGATTGCACGCTCATATCACAGTTTCGTAAGTTGAACAGTTGAGGGTTAAGTTTTGTCGTGTTTCGTTCGTGTTGTGTACTTGTGTGTCTTTTTGTCATAAATTTTGTGATAAAAAAGAAAGACTAATCCTGAATGTGCATTCTTTTCATTACCAAAGAGAATGGAAATGTAAGTTTTCAAACTCGTATTAGTACGAGAGCTAGTGAACCTTTTGAGTAACTGTTTGTCTGTCAGGCTAGAAATTTTCATAGTGACAGTTCCTAGCATGCTGAGGACGAAAACCATGACCTGGCACCTCCACCCCTGCACATCATCTACCCCTATATTTTTGAAAGTGTAAAAGAAATAAAAAAAAAACTTGTCGCTGTAAGGTTGAAACTTTTATACGATTTTGTTTATCCATAGTTGAGTTAAAAAAATTGACAGGCGATTTCGACGAGCACAAGTACCTGCCAGGCGACTCGAAAAGGGTGTAAAATACGAACAAAAATGAATTTTTTTCTGTAAGGCTGAAATTTATATATGTGTCCGTCTGAGGGAATGAAGAAATAAGTTTTGTTATTAATCTTCTTCATCATCTGATATGTTATCATTAATTTCTTCATCATATAGTACAGTCGTTTCAAGCGTAGTGCAATGTATCCTCAATTGGTTGACACTGCATTATATCTCAGCTATTATTGAAAATAGCGTCATTCTGGTTCCGCGACCCCGTGTCACTTGTAAAACTTTTAAATCCACCAACGGAAATATTCCAATATCTTTTGTTTTTGGAATACAGGGCGAAAATAAAAATGTACACTTTTTGAAGATGTTAATATTTCTCGGGCCTATTATATTAGTTTTCTGTACTGAATAATGTTTTCAGCGCCCCCAGTGTGTCAAAAGTAAGAAACAAGCCAAAAATCGTAGTCAGATTTTAGTACTACAGATAAAAGAGAGGTTCCTATAACTATAATCTTTGGGGGTCGCCTTTCTAAGGTTTCTCATTTATGTAAAAAATACTTGTTCAGGTCGAATCCTCCTTACAGTTCTTCACCCAGCAACACGTTTCAGAAGACATCTAAAATTTGATCAAATCGAACAAATTTTTTAATTGACGGACCATACGTCAGTCAATTCATAGCGCGTGGGAATGGAGTAATCCCTGAAACAAAGCAAATCAGGAAGAGATTAACCTAGATCCGATTGTAACATATCCAAATATTTGTCCAATATCCCTGAGGAGATCAGAACAGTGGCCCAGAAGGGTGAAAACAAAGAACCTGAACCTGTGTGTATAACCCTTCCCAAAATGAGAAAAGTTGGTTGACCCTATACTTCATTACGCCGAAACCAGAGAGCCATTATCGGCATTAGAATTAATCCGAGCCGATCCTTCGGCCACGGTCTATTGCTATATACCTTCAGCAACTTTTAATCTCGGCTTCCTCGGAGTCCTTAAGCCACCGGACCGTCTAAAGCCCGGTTCGTAATTAGGGGCTCATTACACGCGGTGTTGAAGCTGCAGGCCCGACATTTGCAGATTTCAAGAGGTTATAGCGATTCTGAAACGAAAAAATAAGCGTTATACGCCAAAAAAAGGCCAAGGTATTAAGTAAAGAAGAGGCTGAACAATTTCTTTTACATGCTCCTGATGACCAGTGGTTGCTGGCGAAAATTGTAACAATATTTGGGATTTTTCGATGTTGTCGATGTGACGATATTCTCTCCTTAAACATGAATGATGTAGAAGATATGGAAAAAAAAGTTATTGTGACATTGCGGCAAACAAAAAATTCAACAACAAGAAGATTCGCCATAACCGATGATGGCCGCAGCTTCAAGCCTTGCATGTTATACAGAAAAGGGCGTTTCCTATCTTTCTAACTCTATAATCTATTGGGGTAGCCTTTCTGAGGTTTCTCATATAAGTAAAAAACACTTGTTCAGGACGAATCCTTCTAACAGTTCTTCACCCAGCAACACGTTTCAGAAGACATCTAGAATTAGATTAAATCAAACAAATTTTCAATTGACGGACATTACGTCAGTCAATTCATAGCGCGTGGGACTGCGGTAATCCAGAATCAGGAAGAGATTAACCTAGATCCGATTGTAACATGTTCAAATATTTGTCCAATATCCCCGAGGAGATCAAACAGTGGCCCAGAAGGGTGAAAACAAAGAACCTGAACCTTTGTGTATAACCCTTCCCAAAATGAGAAAAGTTGGTTGACCCTATACTTCATTACGCCAAACCAGAGGGCCATTATCGGCATTAGAATTAATCCGAGCCGATCCTTCGGCCACGGTCTATTGCTGTACCTTCGACAACTTTTAATCTCGGCTTCCTCGGAGTCTTTAAGCCACCGGACCGTCTAAAGCCCGGTTCGTAATTAGGGGATCATTACACGCGGTGTTGACGCTGCATTCATGACATTTGCAGATTTCAAGAGGTAATAGCGTTTCTGAAACGCAAAAATGAGCGTAATACGCCAAAAAAGGCCAAGGTATTGAGTAAGGAAGAGTCTGAACAATTTCTTTTACATGCTCCTGATGACCAGTGGTTGCTGGCGCAAATTGTAATAATATTTTGGATTTTTGGATGTTTTCGATGTGACGAAATTCTCTCCTTCGGCCACGGTCTATTGCTATATACCTTCAGCAACTTTTAATCTCGGCTTCCTCGGAGTCCTTAAGCCACCGGACCGTCTAAAGCCGGGTTCGTAATTAGGGGCTCATTACACGCGGTGTTGTCGCTGCAGGCCCAACATTTGCAGATTTCAAGAGGTAATAGTGTTTCTGAAACGAAAAAATGAGCGTTATACGCCAATAGAGGCCACAGTATTATGTGAAGAAGAGGAAGAACAATTTCTTTTACATGCTCTTGATGACCAATGGTTGCTGGCGCAAATTGTGATAATAATTGGGATTTTGGGATGCTTTCGATGTGACGAAATTCTCTCCTTAAACATGCATGATGTATAGAAGATATGGAAAAATACGTTATTGTGACATTGCGGCAAACAAAAAATTTAACAACAAGAAGATTCACCATAACCGATGATGGCTGCAGCTTCAAGCCCTGCGTGTTATACAGAAAATATGTAAATCTTCGGCCTCCTGGAACAGAAAGCCTAAGATGTTTTTTGACATACCGAGATGGAAAGTGCATTTCCCTTAATGCTGGCCCTTTAGGTTTAAAAGACCCAGAGTTATAGACCTGCCACTCTTTTCGCAGAACTGGAGCCACTATGGTTGCGGATTCGGGTGGAGATATTTTAGCACTGAAGCGTGCAGGAGGGTGGAAGAGCAACGAAATTGCGATGAGTTATGTCGATGATTCGGGCAACGAAAAAATCGAATTGTCTAGCAAATTATTTGGTAGTAAGGATAGTATAAATGTTCTGCAGTCCTCGAGTTCAGCAGTTTCTGAGTCAGCAGATGGTTTATCATAATCAGTATCAATTCTTTCATCATCAAAAATCTGTGTTACTGGAAATAACAATTGTATCCTGATTTTCAACATATATGATGATAAAACATAATTTTCTAATATAAATAATACTGCAAACTTGTAAAAATTTTGCAAGTTAACTGTCAGTTTTACAAGTTGGTGACTTGATAAAATGAACTTTCTTTATTAATATTGTGTTTTTGGAACCTGACGTTTACAAATGAGAAACAAATGAAGACATTCACGATCATAAAATGAATAAGTCACCCGCCATGAAGCTAATACAGTAGAAATACGAATATTGAAATCATCTATAAACTCAGAGTGACATTATTCAACTAAAACCAGAGGTAATCTAGAGAAGTTCAAAATGAGATCAGATGAAGTCAGACTTGAACTGATGATGGATGCAGCTTCAAGCCCTGCATGTTATACAGAAAAGGGCGTTTCCTATCTTCCTAACTCTATAATCTTTTGGGGTAGCCTTTCTGAGGTTTCTCACATAAGTAAAAAACACTTGTTCAGGACGAATCCTTTCATCAGTTCTTCACCCAGCAGCACGTTTCACAAGACATCTAAAATTTGATCAAATCAAACAAATTTTCAATTAACGGACCTTACGTCAGTCAATTTATATCGCGTAAGACTTGAGTAATCCCTGAAAAAAAGCAAATCAGGAAGAGATTAACCTAGATCCGATTGTAACATGTTCAAATATTTGTCCAATATCCCTGAGGAGATCAAACAGCGGCCCAGAAGGGTGAAAACAAAGAACCTGAACCTTTGTGTATAACGCTTCCCAAAATGAGAAAAGTTGGTTGACCCTATACTTCATTACGCCGAAACCAGAGGGCCATTATCGGCATTAGAATTAATCCGAGCCGATCTTTCGGCCATGGTCTATTGCTTTATACCTTCGGCAACTTTTAATCTCGGCTTGCTCGGAGTCCTTAAGTCACCGGACCGTCTAAAGCCCGGTTCGTAATTAGGGGCTCATTACACGAGGTGTTGACGCTGCAGGCCCGACATTTACAGATTTCAAGAGGTAATAGCGTTTCTGAATCGAAAAAATGAGCGTTATACGCCAAAAAAGGCCAAGGTATTAAGTTAAGAAGAGGAAGTACAATTTCTTTTACATGCTCCTGATGACCAGTGGTTGCTGGCGCGAATTGTAATAATATTTGGGATGTTTGGATGTTTTCGATGTGACGAAATTCTCTCCTTAAACATGAATGATGTAGAAGATATGGAAAAATACATTATTGTGACATTGCGACAAGCAAAAAATTTAACAACAAGAAGATTCATCATAACCGATTATGGCCGCAGCTTCAAGCCTTGCATGTTATTCAGAAAAGGGTGTTTCCTATCTTTCTAACTCTATAATCTTTTGGGGTAGCTCTTCTGAGGTTTCTCATATACGTAAAAAACACTTGTTCAGGAGGAATCCTTCTATCAGTTCTTCACCCAGCAACACGTTTCAGAAGACATCTAGAATTACATTAAATCTAACAAATTTTCAATTGATGGACTTAACGTCAGTCAATTCATATTGCGTGGGAATGGAGTAATCCCTGAAACAAAGCAAATCAGGAAGAGATTAACCTAGATCCGATTGTAACATGTCCAAATATTTGTCCAATATCCCTGAGGAGATCAAACAGCGGCCCAGAAGGGTGAAAACTAAGAACCTGAACCTTTGTGTATAACCCTTCCCAAAATGAGAAAAGTTGGTTGACCCTATACTTCATTACGCCGAAACCAGAGGGCCATTATCGGCATTAGAATTAATCCGATCCGATCCTTCGGCCATGGTCTATTGCTGTACCTTCGGCAACTTTTAATCTCGGCTTCCTCGGAGTCCTTAAGCCACCGGACCGTCTAAAGCCCGGTTCGTAATTAGGGGCTCATTACACGCGGTGTTGACGCTGCAGATTTCAAGAGGTAATAGCGTTTCTTAAACGAAAAAATGAGCGTTTTACGCCAAAAAAGGCCAAAGTATTAAGTAAAGAAGAGGAAGAACAATTTCTTTTACATGCTCTTGATGACCAGTGGTTGCTGGCGAAAATTGTAATAATATTTGGGATTTTTGGATGTTGTCGATGTGACGAAATTCTCTCCTTAAACATGAATGATGAAGAAGATATGGAAAAATACGTTATTGTAACATTGTGGCAAACATAAAATTTAACAACAAGAAGATTCACCATAACCGATGATGGCCGCAGCTTAAAGCCCTGCATGTTATACAGAAAAACGCGTTTCCTATCTTTCTAATTCTATAATCTTTTGGGGTAGCCTTTCTGAGGTTTCTCATATACGTAAAAAACACTTGTTCAGGACGAATCCTTCTAACAGTTCTTCACCCAGCAACACGTTTCAGAAGACATCTAAAATTAGATTAAATCAAACAAATTTTCAATTGATGGACTTTACGTCAGTCAATTCATATCGCGTGGGAATGGAGTAATCCCTGAAACAAAGCAAATCAGGAAGAGATTAACCTAGATCCGATTGTAACATGTCCAAATATTTGTCCAATAACCCTGAGGAGATCAAACAGTGGCGCAGAAGGGTGAAAACAAAGAACCTGAAACTTTGTGTATAACCTTTCCCAAAATGAGAAAAGTTGGTTGACCCTATACTTCATTACGCCGAAACCAGAGGGCCATTATCGGCATTAGAATTAATCCGAGCCGATCCTTCGGCCATGGTCTATTGCTGTACCTTCGGCAACTTTTAATCTCGGCTTCCTCGGAGTCCTTAAGCCACCGGACCGTCTAAAGCCCGGTTCGTAATTAGGGGCTCATTACACGCGGTGTTGACGCTGCATGCCCCACATTTGCAGATTTCAAGAGGTAATAGCGTTTCTGAAACGAAAAAATGAGCGTTATACGCCAAAAAAGGCCAAGGTATTAAGTAAAGAAGAGGCTGAACAATTTCTTTTAAATGCTCCTGATGACTAGTGGTTGCTGGCGCAAATTGTAATAATATTTGGGACTTTTGGATGTTTTCGATGTGCCAAAATTCTCTCCTTAAACATGAATGATGTAGAAGATATGAAAAAATACGTTATTGTGACATTGCGGCAAACAAAAAATTTAACAACAAGAAGATTCACCAAAACCGATAATGGCCGCAGCTTGAAGCCCTGCGTGTTATACAGAAAATATGTAAATCTTCGGCCTCCTGGAACAGAAAGCCTATGATGTTTTTTGACATACCGACATGGAAAGTGCATTTCCCTTAATGCTAGCCATTTAGGTTTAAAAGACCCAGATTTATACACCGGCCACTCTTTTCGCAGAACTGGAGCCACTATGGTTGCGGATTCGGGTGTAGATATTTTAGCACTAAAGCGTGCAGGAGGGTGGAAGAGCAACGAAATTGCGATGAGTTATGTCGATGATTCGGTCAACGAAAAAATCGAAATGTCTAGCAAATTATTTGGTAGTAAGGAGAGTACAAATGTTCTGCTGTCCTCGAGTTCAGCACTTTCTAAGTCAACAGATGGTTCATCATAATCAGTATCAACTCTTTCATCATAAAAAATCTGTGTTACTGGAAATAACAATTGTACCCTGATTTTCAACATATATGACGATAAAACAAAATTTTCTAATGTAGATAATACTACTAACTTGTGAAAATTTTGCAAGTTAACTGTCAGTTTTACAAGTTAGTGACTTGATAAAATAAACTTGACGTTCACAAATGAGAAACAAAATAAAACATACACGATCATAAAATGAATGAGTCACCCGCCATGAAGCTAATACAGTAGAAATACAAATATTGAAATCATCTATAAACTCAGAGTGACATTATTCAACTAAAAACAGAGGTAATCTAGAGAAGTTCAAAATGAGATCAGATGAAGTCAGACTTGAACTGATGATGGCCGCAGCTTCAAGCCCTGCATGTTATACAGAAAAGGGCGTTTCCTAGCTTTCTAACTCTATAATCTTTTGGGGTAGCCTTTCTGAGGTTTCTCATATACGTAAAAAACACTTGTTCAGGACGAATCCTTCTAACAGTTCTTCACCCAGCAACACGTTTCAGAAGACATCTAAAATTTGATTAAATCAAACAAACTTTTAATTGACGGGCCGCATGTCAGTCAATTCATATTGCGTGGGAATGGAGTAATCCCTCAAACAAAGCAAATCAGGAGGAGATTAACCCAGATCCGATTGTAACATGTCCAAATATTTGTCCAATATCCTTGAGGAGATCAAACAGCGGTCCAGAAGGGTGAAAACAAAGAACCTGAACCTTTGTGTGTAACCCTACCCAAAATGAGAAGAGTTGGTTGACCCTATACTTCATTACGCCAAACCAGAGGGCCATTATCAGCATTAGAATTAATCCGAGCCGATCCTTCGGCCATGGTCTATTGCTGTACCTTCGGCAACTTTTAATCTCGGCTTCCTCGGAGTCCTTAAGCCACCGGACCGTCTAAAGCCCGGTTCGTAATTAGGGGCTCATTACACGCGGTGTTTACGCTGCAGGTCCGACATTTGCAGATTTCAAGAGGTAATAGCGTTTCTGAAACGAAAAAATGAGCGTTATACGCCAAAAAAGGCCAAGGTATTAAGTAAAGAAGAGGAAGAACAATTTCTTTTACATGCTCCTGATGACCAGTGGTTGCTGGCGCCAATTGTGATAATAATTGGGATTTTGGGATGCTTTCGATGTGACGAAATTCTCTCCTTAAACATGAATGATGTAGAAGATATGGAAAAATACGTTATCGTGACATTGCGGCAAACAAAAAATTTAACAACAAGAAGATTCACCATAACCGATGATGGCTGCAGCTTCAAGCCCTGCATGTTATACAGAAGAGGGCGTTTTTTATCTTTCTAACTCTATAATCTTTTGCGGTAGCCTTTCTGATGTTTCTCATATACGTGAAAAACACTTGTTCAGGACGGATCCTTCAAATAGTGCTTCACCCAGCAACACGTTCCAGAAGACATCTAGAATTAGATTAGATCAAACAAATTTTCAATTGACGGACCTAACGTCGGTCAATTCATAACGCGTGGGAATGGAGTAATCCCTGAAACAAAGCAAATCAGGAAGAGATTAACCTAGATCCGATTGTAACATGCCCAAATATTTGTCCAATATCCCTGAGGAGATCAAACAGCGGTCCAGAAGGGTGAAAACAAAGAACCTGAACCTTTGTGTATAACCCTTCCCAAAATGAGAAAAGTTGGTTGACCCTATACTTCATTACGCCGAAACCAGAGGGCCATTATCGGCATTAGAATTAATCCGAGCCGATCCTTCGGCCATGGTCTATTGCTGTACCTTCGGCAACTTTTAATCTTGGCTTCCTCGGAGTCCTTAAGCCACCGGACCGTCTAAAGCCCGGTTCGTAATTAGGGGCTCATTACACGCGGTGTTGACGCTGCAGGCCCGACTTGTTGAGCCAACTGACCTCGAAAATATTGGGGCAGTTGGACCGGATGACCGCACTTCGACGGCCGTTGGCTTCCCGTCGATAATCTCCGGTCCGGCTCTTAACACCTGTAAACGGGGGTTAGTGGGCCGCAAGTGAATTGGAGCCGATGACAAGGATGGTCGATAGTTTGACGATTTGTTCGATCGAATTCTATTACGATGATATATTGACTGACGAAGAAACGGCAGCACCCAGAAGGAGCTGTTTAAATTCAATTTTTTTGGTAAAAGAAAGATAGTATACTAAAGGGTAAATGATTAGAATTGGAAGAAAAAAATTAAGGGTTTATACTTTCTTTAATTAAAATTGTTGATAGTGTGTTTATCCACCGCGATTTTCTATACAATCCACAACACGTCTTGGCATATACAGGGTGACACAGACTCATGGTACACCCCCATTTTCTCCCTTGTTTCTGTAGCTTTATTTCTGAATTTTGGAACATTGAATGAACTCACTATAGGGCACTTTTTGACATATTTGGAAAAAAATCCAATTTCCGGTTTTTCCGGAAATGACATCAACTTTGGATTGTCTAACCTCTATTATCGTGTTCGTATTGGTTATGCAGAAAAATAGTTGGAATGGGTGGATACCCCGCCGATGGTACTTTCGAATGACGTCAGAGTACCATTATGATACCATTTGACAAAACGAAGTTCCGTGTGAAAAAAGGTTCTAGTTTACCTTTTGACAAGTATATCGAACCACGATACTTTTTGAATCGAAAGGACTATAGTGTTGCATTATTTTGATTATTTGGAAAAATTATAGGGAGTTCATGGCTCTCTAGATTGAAAAATTAAATGAGCGTTCTGACAAATGAAATATCAACTATGAGACATCATTAGATTAAGAAAATTATGGAGATTTCAAAAATGTAATTATATACCGGGTGTCCCATTTGAAAATCGAAAGTTGATGTCATTTCCGGAAAAACCAGGAGTTGGATTTTTTTACTCACTATGTCAAAAAGTGCTCTATATAGTAAGTATATTCAATGTTCCAAATTTCAGAAATATATCTACAGAAACAAAGGAGAAAATGGGGGTGTACCATGAGTCTGTGTCACACTGTATGCAGCAAGAAGATCTATTTCTTCTTGAGGGATACTTTCCGAAGCTACCGGTACTTAATATCTCAAACCGTCGAAGTCCGTAGGGATTGGGGTAAATTATTTTCAGTTAATATTTTTCGTTTTTTGATCCTATCAATTTTCAAATCAAATCCATTCATATGTATGCCTGGAAATAATTGATGGAGTTCAGGAAACTGTTGTAATCATTCTCTTAGGTCTCTAATGAGAGTAGTTTGAGCTTTGCCCCAATTTTCCACCGGACCGTATGTGGTCACGTTCGAAAAACTTCGAAATTTTCGGACTAATTTAGGTTTTTCTCGAATAACTAAGAACTTTATCAAAAACTTTGTGATATTCGAAAGTGCATTAATTTTTGCTTCTAAGTAGTACTACGACATTGCATTTGAACAAGCAGTTTTATAGAAGTCATAAGTCGAAATACTGCAAATTATCACACTTTTCGAAAAAGCATAATTTTTCACCATACGAACTTCAGAACGAAATGTCATAGGATAAAAGTTGTAGAACATCATATTGTGATAAAAACGTAACCCCACCCCTCCAATTATATAGTATATTATATAGTAGTTCATTCTGCTGAGGATGCTGATCATTTCATCGTAGCTATTGCTGTTAAATTTGCTCAGCTGTCTCATGAGTGTGTGGATAATGTTGGGGAGGATACTGATCTTCTTGTAATTTTGATTGTTCCAGCCCTTATGTGTACCAACATTTTTAATGGGGTCTGTCAAAAGCAGGCAAGATGATGTTGTCTTTTCCCTTTGCAGTTTTCATCTGTTTCGAAAAAGAATATATTATTTCTTCATGCTTTTAACTGCGACACTGCGTCATCTTTTTTCATTAAAGGCAAAATGACATTCCTAAAGACGTTTGAAATCAACACAAACCTGCTGAAAGCTGGAAAATTGTTTGGCAAATCTAATGCTTCTGCCGATAAGGTGGACGAGGCAAGAAAGGAATGCATGGTAGCCCTTTAAAGAAATGATTTCAAGCAATTAAATGTATTGTGGTACGAGATGTTTGAAGCATTGTTACCCAAAACCTCATTTAATCTTACCTCTCTTCAACTGAAGCAGCACCTCGACAACACTCGCTAGGGTAATAAAATTATTTAATAACATATTGTTCTTAGTAACGAGTTGTATTGTTAGTTATTAGTTTATGAGTCCCACATTTGTTATTATAATTGATTTAGTTGATTTTCAACTTCTTCTGGAATTTCAGTTGTCCTTTTCTAAGCCGCTAAAAATATGAAGGAATAATATGTTGTTTTTCGAAACAGAGAATAACTTGTAGTCTTGCTTGCCTCTGCCAGGCTTTAGTAAAAAAAATTTTGGTGCACATAGGGGCTGGAGCAGTCAAAATTACAAGAAGGTCAGTGTACTCCTCAACAATAAGCACACACTCATGGGACTGCTGAGCAACTTCAACAGCACTAGCTACGATTAAATGATTAGCATCCTCAATAGGATGATTTACTGTTCGATTTTACATTGTGGATGGGAAGGGGCGGGTTACAAATTTATCACAATTTGATGGTCTTCAACTCTCATTCAATAACAGATTGTTCTAACGCTTGAGTTCCGAAGATATTGAATGTTTCTATTAAACTACTTGTCTGAAATATAATATCGTAATACTTTTCAGAAGCAGAATTTAATGCGGAACACTTTTGAATACAACGATGTTTTCGATTAAGTGCTTAGTTTGGGAGCTATTGTAGAAAAACTTGAAATAGTCCGCAAATTCCGAGGTCTTTCGAAAGTCACGACATACGCTCCTCTGGGAAATTAGGGCAAAACTCAAAATACTCTTATAAGAGGCCTAAATAATTGATTAAAACAGTTTCCAGAACTCTTCCAGAATTCTTTCCAGGCAAAAATCTAATTTGCTTGGTCTAACAATACAAAAGTCCCTAATTTGAATTATATCACAATTATATCACAGATTATATCACAAAACTTGACTGAAATGAAGGAAATATCGTCTAATACTCGTTGCAGAAGGCATTTCAAATACTTGTTTTGAAATATACTATTATGGTACTAAACAATCATTCAGAAAAAATAATAACATGAACACAAGAACATACATGAAATTGAATAAAACGAAAAAACAGGTTCAAAAAAGGCAGCAGTTTTGGTAAAAAATAGATAGTATAGCAAGGAGTAAATGATTGAAACTTGGAGAAAAAAAAACTAAGGGTTCACAATTTTTTTACTAAATTTCTTAATAATGTGTTTGTCCACCATCTATACACTCCCCAACACATCCTGGTATTGATGCAAGAAGATGGTCTATTTCTTCTTGAGATGTAATATCAAAAGCTACCTGTATTAATTCTTCAGAGCCGCCCAGTAAATTTCCAAGCCTTCTACCCATGATGTCCCAAACATGCTAAGGGCGAAAGATCGAGGGATCTGGGTGGCCATGGCAAACTATTCACTTGGATCGCTTTGAAAAAGTTTGAACTAACTCTGGCAACATGAGGTCGAGCTTTGTCTTGATGAAATATTGGATTCTCTAGCCGGTTAAGGTAAGGGAGAACATATGGTTCTACTACTTCTTGAAGGTAACGCAGCGCTGTCAGGTTATCTCGAATAAAGACTAAAGGTGACCAATTTGCATGTTTAATAGCACCCCCTACTGTCCGGTGTACATGATGCTCAACATCAAAATGATGTTCACGTTTTTTCCCCGGCCTCGACTAACCCTTCTTTAGTCATAATATGCACCCTTGGGGAAACGATATTCATCAGAAAAGACGACCTGACGCCATTCTCCATTTCAATGTTGTCGTCCTTTTTTGTTTCAATATGAATTGTATTATTTTAGCTCTCTAAATCAAAAGATTCGGAAATGCATTGAAAGTATGCCACATCGTATGGTAGAAGTGATGAGAAAGCGAGGTGGAAATACACGCTATTCATTTTCAGATGTTTGGGTATGTTTGCTAGTAGCTAAGGTATTGTGATGTTTCAAATTGTTATAAAAATTGAAAAAAATGCAGCACTTTCTTTGAAAATGTGTATGTGTTTTTCAAAAGCAGATACTGACGTGAATCAAGAAACATTTTGTTAAGAAAGGATCACAGTTCAAATTAAAACTTATTGACATCAAATTTTCCGCCTCAAATTCACCACAGGGTGTTAAGAAATAGGGGGTATAAAATAAGATTTTGTTTCTCCTTGTATGAGGGATAAACTACAAATATTTTTGCAAAGTAAATTTCAGGTTAATATGACAAGACCCAATTCTATACTGGTGAAAATTTCAACAAAATCGCAGCACCACGAAGAAAGAAACAGGGTGTTGAATTTGACAAAAATTTTGCCTGTCCGGAATTTATTGACGGGGAGTGTATTTTCTATTCCCGACATTTTACCTAAAGCAGAACACCCTCAGTGACTTGTTGAATTCTTCAACTCGATCTTCATTTATCCATCAACTTCCTGGAGTTATTCATCAGCAACCCGACATTTTCACAGGCTGAAGTAGCAATGAAAGGACCTTCCGAACCCTTTTATACTCGCTCGGATTTTCATGAATTAACGATCAAGTTTAATCGCGACCATTCAACTAGAACAGAGGGGACGTTAATAAATTCGGAATCTTCTCGCAAAAACTGTGCAAACGGTGATTAGAGCCTTCTTTCATTTCATGCACCTCGTGAAACTCCTCGGGTTCAAATGAATAAACCCAAATTGCGTTCAGTGTTCCGATGAAGACCTTCGCGACGGCTGTATTCATCCAGATCGGCTCGGATATAATTCCTCATTCTCTTTGTGTTGCGAGCGACCGGATCATAGACCGAACGCAGAAAGTATACGGCGGGATAGTAGAACGTTTTTTGTTCCATCGCGTTATTCTTTTGGTTCGTTGTTTCCATTGGGAAACCATTGAAATGGAACACAGTTTCCTTTTGATGGCACCGGCAGATATAAAAATTTCAAAAGGGAAAGAGGGGTTGATGGGTTTTAGGTCGAATTGAACAAGAACCAATTTAATGATTCCCGACTTTTCAGTGTATTTGAAATATTCATCAGAATGGAAATGAGTATTGGTGAAACAATTGACTTTATGGTAGTACACAATCGTTCAGAGAGAATAATAGCATGAACAGAAGAAATCCAAAAGACGAACATGAAATTGAATTAAATAAACCCACAGGTTCAAAAAAAACGCAGCAGTTTGAAACCAACAACAGATTCTGAGTTTATTGGTTAACAATTTTTTAGAGTACAGGAAGACATGCAATCCTCAGATAAAGCACGAAGAATTTTTTTTTATTTTTAAAATATTTTCTTGCATTGCATGTTTATTCAGCTATAATTTGTTTTTCAATGCCCTCGGAAATGACCCTTTGTCTTCGAGATATCCAATTTTGAATGCAAAAGGACCCTTTTTCACTCTCTTGCCGATATCTCTAGAACTACTGGAGGCCTAGCAAACCGAGAGCCGTTTTTTTTTCTGCAGAAAATTTCCCACAAGAATCATTCATGTTTGATAAAAAAAAAATTTTTTCACCTGTAACGGTAATATGAAAAAAGGGCAAGAAAATACCATTTTGCCATTTGTTGGTTAGCGTACTGTATCTTCGTCAATATTGGGGAGAAAGATAAGGTTATTAGACAATTTTACAGCCTAATATACCCTAAAGACCCTTAAAAATCTGTAGATCAATCGATTCAGCGCTTTTCCTGGACCGATTTATTGAAATTCTGAAAAAATTATGGGAACAAGGTTTTCGTTCCTTAAAGTTGACCTCTTCCTTTCAAGAATCAATTATTGATATTTTTTCACTTTATACTTAATTTTGAATGTTTTGGAGTTTATACAAAAATTGAAGAAAATTATTTCAAGAATCTCGAATATTTGAAAATGCCTTTTTTACGATTGAAAAAAAAAACTGGTTAATTATGTGCTGAAAACATCGAGAAAAAAATTGAACACTCCCACTGAAAGAAAAATTTTTTGTCCGATATTTTCAGAATTAAATTAAAGCATTTCTTTTCAATCGTAAAAAAAGGCATTTACAAATTTTATAAATTTTTGAAAAATTTGTCTTACAGAAAAAAAATTAGCAATAGAATTTTTCCGGTCTCATAAAATTCTGTGGAGCTGACAAATCACAAGCTTTCATTTCTTCTAAAAATTACTCACACAATACTGATAAACACACTCTTCAAACAATAAGTTTTGGGTCGTCGAATTCTGTGAAGCTGACGAACAACAGGATTTCATTTCTCAAGAATCATGAACACACGTGACTGATCACAAAAGAAGCGTAAATCCGACCGTGCAACCTCCACGTGGTATGCTTTGGGTAACGCTGATGCCAGCGGTAAACCAATCAATAAAATTTTAGTCGTCAGAAAACGAGAAAATAGTTTTTCATTCAAACTTGTTTTAATTTTTTTTTCGATCTTCAAAAAATACAAAATTAACTAATAACTGGAAAAATTGAATCAATAATTTTCAAAAAGATTAGCTCAAGTTCAAGGAACAAAAACCATGTTCCCTTAATTCTTTCAAAATTTCAATCGATTGGTCCAGGAAAACCGCTTCACCGATCGATCTACCGATTTAGGAAGGCCTTTGGGGTACATAAGGCTGTAATAGTATATTCTAAAACAAGTTGCAGAATGAGCTTCTATTCCAACACGAATGCGAAATTCGAAAACGAGTGACGAAGGAGCGAGTTTTCGAAAGCATGAGTGTTGGAATTGCCTTCTGCAATGAGTATTAGATGATATTTTCTCTATTTCAGTAAAGTTTTGTGGAAAACTCTCGAAATTCAAATGAAAATTCAGGTTAGTGAATTTTGTATTGTATCTTGGTAGTTGGTGTCACTAAAGACATTTGACAAATTGCGGAATTTGAATTGATTCGATTCGAAGATTGAGTGGATCGGAGGTCAGTACTAACAACCACAAAACGAAATATATAACTGAAAACAATGCTGTAATGAGTTTCATTATAGCACTACTTTTAGTACTGTAATGAATTCATTACGATACTGAAATAGAGAATAGTATATTCTAAAACAAGTTGCAGAATGAGCTCCTATTCCAACACGAATGCGAAGTTCGAAAACGAGCGACGAAGGAGCGAGTTTTGGATAGCATGAGTGTTGGAATTGCCTTCTGCAACGAGTTTTAGACGGTATTTTCTCTATTTCAGTAAATTTTTGTGAAATACTCCCGAAATTCTAATGAAAATTCAGATTAGTGACTTTTGTTTTGTATTTTGGCAGTTGGTGTGACATACGAAATTTGACAGATCACGGATTTTGAATTGATTTGATTCGAAACTTGATTCGATCGGAGGTCAGTACTGACAATCATAAAACGAAAAATATAACTGAAAACAATGCTGTAATGAGTTTCATTACAGCACTACTTTTAGTACTGTAATGAACTCATTACGATACTGAAATAGAGAAAATTTTCTTATAACCTTAGCTTTTCCTCCAATATTGACGGTATACAGTCCGCTAACGAAAAAATAGCAAAATTGCATTTTCTTGCTCCTTTTTCCTAATACCGTTTCAGGTGAAAAAAATTTTTTTTGTCGGTTTGCTAGGCCTCTGATAGTTCCGGAGATATCGGCAGTTGAGTGGGATATCTCGAAGACAAATGGTCATTTCCGAGGGTGGTGAAAAACAGATTAGACCTGAATAAACCTGCTATGTGGGCTTTGCATAGGTCTAGCCAAAAAAATTTTCCATGAACGTAGAGCAAAAATAAAAATTTGAAAAATAAAAAAAAATTTCTTCGTGCTTTATCCGAGGAATGCATTGCTGCCGGTACTCTGAAAAATTGTTAAACAATAAATTCATTAAATCGGTTAGTTTTTTTTTTCAATTGCTTATGTCTGATATATTCTTCGGTAGACTATTATAAAATTTAATACACATATACCTGGTGTTCTTTTCAGTTAGTGTTATTGTATGTATCGGTACGTCTTGTGTTATTGTTATTCTTCATTTTCTTCAAAGTAATGAAGATTTTTTTCATGAAGAGAAAACGTTTAATCCAAAAAAAGTTAGAATACTGTTCTGTCTGAATCATTTACATCTTGCTATACTATCTATGTTTCACCAAAAAAAACTTAAAATTCAAACAACTCCTTCTTAGTGTTGCAGTTTCATTGTCAGTTAGTATATTTCACCAAACAATCTTTATTTCGGGGCTTCCGAACCGTCCGGTAGGAATTAATTTATCGGGACCCTAATATTTTAATACAAGACCCCTAACTGCTTCATCAGCATCGAATGGATTCATAATTTCCTTGTAATGGACGCAGCCAACAGCTTTCTCCATTTTAATTTCGCGGATATGAAAATTGCACAACCCAATTAGTTTTTCGAGCGGAACCTCCCGGTTGGAAATGGGGCGATGGGAATGAACGGCGATCTGATCCTAACGAATTGCATTTTTGACTTATTGCAATAAGCGGAACGTTTTGCGACGCAGGAATTATAATTTTCATGAAAATTCTTCAGGGTTTTCCCTCCGAGTCTCTGGTCGCTGGAACGAAATCGATTGGAAAAATGTTTCGAATTATTATTGGAAACACGGACAACATTCGCTGGTATAATTTATAAACTTTATGATCTTTTTTGTTGTTGTTTCATTTACTTATTTTTGATTAAATTATATTCAAATGTACTTTTTGTATTTTCCTGAAAAATGAATATGGGTTTTCTCTCCCAGTCTCTGAAACAAGAAACAATTAGAAAACATTTTTTAATAATATAAGAAAGGCCCCTGCGTAAAAATTTGAGCACTCATTCTCAAAAAATCAAAAAAATTGTCACGATTCTACAAAGTTGAATGAAAATCAGTTATTGTCGGACGAAGGAGTCTGATTTAGACTCCGACACGTTACGCTTAAGATTTTAAAGTTTTTTCATTTTTTTTTGTTCATTGTTAGGCAACAATTTCTTCTCGTAAAGTTTTGGCCCCTGACAAACCTGACAAATTAGTGCTCAAATTTTTACGCAGGGGCCTTTCTTATATTATTAAAAATTTTTTCTAATTCTTTCTTGTTTCAGAGACTAGGAGAGAAAACTCACATTAAGTTTTCAGGAAAATGCAGAGATCTCCCAGACAATATTTCAATAGGTACTTTTTGTGGTTACAAGAGTCAAGTGGCAGAGCATCTTTTAGGTGAACTTCCCCTCGAGATTTCTGGTGAAATGAAGACATTTCTTATTATTATTATAGACTATATATTATTATTTTTATTAGACTATAAGAAAATATATTATCTGACAGAAGGTTCGGTATTTTCGTGGATAATGTGGTAATTTCGAAACTTTCAACAATGATCTTCGACAAGGTTCACAACTCCCTTGGAAAAAATGTATTTCAACGTTATCAATACCTCAGATAGCTCTGAATTTTTTTTTAACATCTTTGAAATTTTTCCGACTGCTTTGAAAATTTTGCAACTTCGTTGAACATTGGGGGGGGATTCGTTAAGTAAGTTGATATTTCACTGTAAATCTAAATAAAAACACCGAGTTGCCTCATGAACAAAAAATACTTTCAAAAAATTTGTTTGCCCGATTAAGAGGGGCAAGTGGATTAGAGCCAACGATATTCGTTGAAATTTAATATCAAGTGATTCAATTGGTTCGAATTCACCCAATTTTTTTGATCGGACCAACAAAGTTTTGTGAAATCCACCTTTAGACTCATAGTAAACCGCGCTATTCTCCCTTGTTTTGAGATTATACTGGAGGAAAATTTTCGAAAGAAAATCAACTTCGGTTTTTCTGGAATTGTCATCCTCAGATTGAATGAATAGTTGAAAACTTTATAACTGCATTTCAAAGCTATCTGAAGTATTGATAACGTTGAAATACATTTTTTCCAAGAGAGTTCCCTGTCGAAAATCCACAGAAAGACTGAACTTTCTGTTAGTATATTTTCTAATAGTCTCACAAGTTATCCAAATGTAATATGATTATAATAGTATATTCTAAAACAAGTTGCAGAATGGGCTCCTATTCCGACTTAAGCATCAGTGTTGGAATTGCTTTCTGCCTCGAGTTTTAGACGATATTTCCTCTATTTCGGTCAAGTTTTGTGAAGTACTCCCGATTTTCAAATAAAAAATTCAGATTAGTGACTTTTGTATAAAGATTCTTATCATTATTATTATTGATACGCAATATTTTTTTTCAATTTAAATTATTCACTGCTGTGCCTAAGGTGGCGTTGGGATACAGAACATACTCATCCTTCTAACTCGCAGAAGCTTTGAGTAGCTTCTGAAGGGTTTCACAGTCACCCAAAATGCATGGTAAATACAAATAGAATTACAAAATATACTGCTCAACGAGAGTTAGGGATATCGTATTCAATCGTTTTGAAAAGTATGTAATCTTCGAGAAAATCGCTGTAAAATCATTTAAAACTCAATAACAACTTGAATCGATCCAATAAAAATCAGTATGAGACATTTCGTCAATCTGGTCGCCTTTTTTCTGAAGTTTGGTTCTTTGCATATGCTTCATGAATGTTCTTATTTTGAAATGAAGTCAGTTTATCAACAGCTTCGATTTGAAACGAGTTTTCGGAAAATGTCAAGACGTAAATTAATAAAGGCTGAGGCTAATAGAGCAATCGGAATACTACAGGATGGTCTAACTCACGTTTGAGAGAGGTGAATCTAGCTTCTGGAATTTTCATTAAAACGGGACCATAAGCGTCAAAGACTGGAATGGGCCAGGCAACATATCAATTGGAATGATCAATGGCGTAGTGTCCTTTTCACTGATGAATCCAGATATGGACGATTTTCAGATTCTCGGAGAATAAGGGTATGGACAATCCCACGCATACCCCGTAATCGTCGCTATGTCCAAGAAGTCCTTCCATTCCGAGGGGGCAGTGCTATGGTATGGGCCTGGATATATTTCAACGGGCGCACATATCTACACATTTTTCCTGGGAATATGACCGCCTTACACTGAAGGGGGCATGTCATTGACAATGTTTTGCCAAAATTTCACGCTGCTATTGGTGAAACTTCTCAATTTCTAGACGAATACGCTAGACCGCACCGTGCAGCTATAGTTGAGAATGCGCGCTTGGCGTTTGGTATTTCACATTTACCAATACCTCCACACTCACCAGATTTGAATTGTATAGAGCTTGCATGGGATATGCTCCAAAGAAAATTAGATAATCGTCGACTTAACCCAGAATCTTTAAATGATCTGAGAGAGCTTCTGGCCCGTTTATGCAACCAAATTCCTCAAGAAATGCTCAACAATCCCGTGTGTAGTATGCAAAGAAGATGTCAAGCTGTTATTGATGCTCGTGGAGGTCATACATTGTATTGATAGTCTTAAAATGTTTGGATTCTCTGGGAATAAAATTCCATTATTTTACTCCATTTTTCTCAACCCCCTTGTATACGCTGTAGACCTACAGGAGAAAATTAATTTTATTTCCTGCAACTTGAAATCATATCAACATGAATTTTCATCACAAAATCTCATTTAAACTATATTTTTTTGCATTTTAAGTCAATATTCCTAACTCATGTGGAGCAGTTCATTCTAATTTTGGATAACTCTTGTAAGAGGCGGTTCATATGTCCCGGACACGACGCAGAAATGTAGGAGCGGCTCACTTTGAAAAACTGTATCACCTGATTTCAAATGTCCCACTAAGCGACTACGAATCGGTGGGGTGATCGAGAAGAGCCAAACAAAACGGGACCATCATGTATCATAAACGGCGGCACCTGTAAAGCCTTATCTGGACTGAAGTGATAAGAATACAGTGACCCTATAGTTAATTGCTTTTATTTTTCTTTTCACTATAGTCATAAATCACCGGATTTGTGGTTTTTCCTCATAACAAAATAAGGGTTGTTTCTGTAAAAGGTTGATCCGTTGACCGTTCTTACCGACTGAATATACAGGGAATTTGTGCTACAATGAGCGCTTCAAGTCGCTTTATCCCCCTTTTGCATCGGTCCAGTTGCGAGCAACACAGTATGTAGTGAAACAAATTTTGTCTCGACGCTCAGAATGCCTCGCCTCATTGGAAGTGGTACACTGTACCGCTCGAGTACAAAAGTGAGGCTCCTCCTACAACGTGTACTACCCAACACTAGTTTATTCTGAGTCGAAAATGGCTGAAATTCCACACATAATCCTTAAACTAATAGTGAAAAAAATACTCACATCTGACGTTGAGGAAGTACCCGATGCTGGAGAACCTCCCCAACCTGTTCCTGGCTACGCACTTGTACCATCCGCTGTGCTCTCTCCTTATCTCTGTGAAGTTCAGGTAACCGTCCGGACTCTGCTGAACCGGAGGGCTGACGTCGTCCTTCTGCCAGACGGGGCTCGCCTTGGGATTGGCGTCGACGTCGCATTTCAAGGACACGGGGATGCCTTCTCTGATCGGGATCCCGAAGCCTGGCTCCCTGGATATTGCGAACGATGGCGTGTCTGCGGATTTAATTAATGGGAAATTTGATGAAGAAACCGTTAGTTCTAGGGGGATCGATAATTCTAATTAAAATCTAGATGGATAATTTTCGTGATGTTCCTATTATGTTGGGGTATTGGTCATGGGTCTGTTCGGGTGCATCTGGTAGTGTTACAATGTTATTCAATACTTTTCTGGGAAGCAGTGAAAAATAATAATTTATACTAATTTACTGTATCTATATTTTAATTTGTTTCTGAGCTTGAAAGGCGTAGCCCAAGCTCTTGTCATTTGATTGAAAATAATAATAGGAAATTCTGCAATCACTTTAATATTTCATAGTATACCAAATGCCCTACAGAGACACTGACTAAAACAGATCAGATAGCCGAGGCTTCTGTCCTACAAGTAAATGTAAGGCCTAGTACACATTAGGCGTTTGGCGTTGCGTTTAACGCGCGTTGGCAGCGTACACTCAACAGCGTTAGTTCAGCGTTGGATAGGGCGGACGTACCGTACGCATTAAGACATTCCGTACCCGTATTTGGCACCTTGCTCGAATAGAGCTACGCCATTGGTAGACTCGAAACCTTCTCTGTTCTAACGCGAGTGAAACAAACAACAAACGTAACTGTAGCACCGCGCTAAACCTTGTACGTGTTCATCCCCCTGTTTTGCCTATATTAACTGAACTCATCATTCGAGAATTCGCCTTTTTGATAACACACATTTGAACAACAAAGAAAGCATAGAAAATAAATGTTCGCATTGAAATTCGAAGTTATGTTCTGTTAAAATGAAATGATATCAAAATCAGAGAACTGAATTGAAAAATTCCACTAGAATTAAATTGAGAGAGGATCTGTAGAAGATTTTGTTTTCTTCAGTATTATTTATGTTTCTTTCCAACTGAAATTTTCCCTGCACTTTCAATACACTTCAATAGTCAGTTTAACGCACACGAAACATTTCATTAATGACCGCTATTAATGCGTGATTTCGCATTTTAATACTTAATCATGATGGGCAACCGAACATAGAAAATTCAGAAATCTCACAAATATTTGCATTTCTGAACCGACTCATAATATTTAGGTGAGATACGTCAATCCTTCCATTCAGTTTGGTTATACGAAATTCATAAATCATGTTTTGAAGAATGAAATACTTCTTATGTTAAAATTTCTTTATTTGATTGTTTTTAACCGACGGAGAAATTTTGCAATCCCCTCGTTTATTGATCTAGCAATTGATGATCTTGACTTTTAATACGCTCGCTCTGATCACACGTTAATAAACTAGTTGATTCAATTACAATAGTTCGATTATTCTCACCTTCATTCCATCGATTAGTTATAGATGTTTTCACTCTGATCTGAAACCCAACCCACCAAACTAATCAAGATCGTATCCTGAATTTTTCTGGAAAGTGATTTCATCGAATTTTCATGTTCAGGAAACGTACGACATGATTGTAAGTTTAGTTATCAAACTAGACATTTTCAGTTCATTTCTTCAAAATCAAAATGTTCTTTTCTCTATTTCAGTATCGTAATGGGTTCATTACAGTACTAAAAGTAGTGCTGTAATGAAACTCATTACAGCATTGTTTTCAGTTATATGTTTCGTTTTATGGTTGTCAGTACTGATCTCCGATCGAATTAAGTTTCGAATCAAAACAATTCAAATTCCGTGAACTGTCAAATTTCGTATGTCACACCAACTGCCACGATACAAAACAAAAGTCACTAATCTGAATTTTTATTTGAATTTCGAGAATATTTCACAAAAATTGACTGAAATAGAGAAAATACCGTCTAATACTCGTTGCAGAAGGCAATTCCAACACTCATGCTATCGAAAACTCGCTCCTTCGTCGCTCGTTCTCGAACTTCGCATTCGTGTTGTAATAGGAGCTCATTCTGCAACTTGTTTTAGAATATACTATTCTAGATCTCGAAAATATTTTGATTTGGATGCTGCAGAATATAAATTACCTATGATATGTAACCAAGTTAGTGGGCAGCTAGGACGTAGGTATTCACCTACCTACCACTACGTCCTAGCTGCCCACTAACTTGGTTACGTAGTGGTAGGTAGGTGAATACCTACGTCCTAGCTGCCCACTAACTTGGTTACATATCATAATATTGGGGACGCAAAACATCAATACATATAAATTACCTATATTATAGTATAGATAAGCCGAAGAAAACTGTCTGGCAACTATATCTACCTAAAAATGTCATCCTAGGCTCAAAACCCACAATGTGGCTGAATGAACCAGTAAGGAGTCATTCATCAATTGGAAAAAATTCCACTTTCAATTAGCCGATATAGGCAAATGCTGAGTAAAATGATAAATAAAGCTGAACTCCCGCTTATTGTACGTATTATACATTTTGCACTCGAATTGTGATTGGTTTCTTAATTCGTGCTCGTCTGACCAATGGCATATCGCCTATTCGCGTAAGGTGCCAAATACGGGTACAGAATATCTAAATGCATACCGTACCACTTCAGTAAACACTTCAAAAATGTATTGTGAATTGATTGGTTCTGTGTGATTCCTCGTAGATATAAAAAAAAGATGCCAAAGACAAAGAAAATTTTGTATTCACCTAATAATACTCGATAGACTAACGCATGAAATGTTTCAAACACTCTATCGAAAGTTACGGCAACATTAATCGAAGTTTTTCAGTTATGTTAGAATGTCTATCATTATTTAATAGCCAACTCAATATGATAAAAGTGGATATTACTAGTAAATCAACCACTTTCATAGAGACATTGAGAAATTCACTTTTCCTTGAAAGGCGTCGGTTAATGGGAACCTTTTTCAGGGTGGATAAAATGGTGAACTAGAACTTTCTAACCGAAAGAAATAAAGGAAAATGAATGACCCTACATGGTTGTCTTTTTCAAAGAAACTGATAATGCCATCAACTGCATTCCTCTATCTTCTTTTGTTTTCGAGTTATAGGCTGAAATTGAAATTCGGGCGATTTCAACTTCGGTCCTCTGCTTCTTTTTGTGCTAGGATGTTGAAACGAAAACAATATACAGAGACCTTTTTCCTAGCAATCCAACTTCATCTTATAGTATAACTCAGCAAGGAATCCTATTTGGAAAAAATATAGTACGCTACTAGATTGCTATAATAAACGTGGCTGTATAATGTTTTCATTTCAACATCCTAGCATAAACAGAAACGGAGAAAATGACCAAAGTTAAAATCGCTCAAATTTCAATTTTCGCCTCAAACTCTAAAACAAGAGAAGATGAAGGAATGCAGTGGATGACAGTATCTGTTGGTTATTCAAAAATGAAAATTTGATTTGATGTTACTATTTTTTTGGGTGCACGTGCATGTGCTCTGAAGGCATAGAGCCGCCACTGATAGTAGGTACATCAGCTGCAGAAGTTGAAGTTAGTTGGACAAACCCATGTTTCATTTGTTGCCATAAAAATTCATTCTACAATTCTTGAGTATTCTTTTAGCTCCGTTAAACAGTCGTTCACTTGAGGAACCATTTCCAGCATCATTTCCACCAATTCAATAACCGCCCAGAATAATTCATTGCAGCAGTGGTAACATTTATTTTATGGTTCCTAGCGACCCTTACCCGAGGAGAGGATTATAGTTTCACGCTCTCTCAGGACGTTGCACGCAATCCATAGAGGCGATAAATATTTGCATATCGATATTGGTTCAACCCCTCATTGAATACGAATCCGATCAACTATAAATGATACGACTGCGTTGATTGCTAAGGTAGCCTGCACGTGTACGCCCGGCATAATCAACCACCGACATCTTGAGGTCGAGAGAAGGTTACAGAATTCTATGGAGGCTGCGTTCATCGAAATACACTGCGCAAAAAAATTAACGCACATTCTGAAAATCTCAATTTTAATGAGAATTAACTGTACATTGACTTTAAAACTTTTTTTTTATGTTCTCTCGGGAAGATTTTATACGAAACAAGGCACATTAAATAGATGAAAAATTCAGGATTTCACCGAATCTTATGTGAAAGAAGAGAAATGAACAATTTTCAAAATACTGAAATGATGTTAAGTTATTTAATACTTGGTATTTCCACCACTCTTTGCGTTAATTACAGCTCGGCAACGACGGTTCATACTCAAAATGAGTGATCTTAAAATGTTCTGATCTAACCCTTCCCAGATTTCTCCGAGTTGGATTCCTAAGTCATTAAGAGTAGATGGATGATTTTCTGAACTTCTCAGCCTTCTATTGAGGTTGTCTCAAACCTGCTCAATCGGATTGAGATCTGGATTTCTTGCTGGCCATTTCATTCGAGAGACTTCAACCTCTTCAAGGTACTCCTGAACGATGCGCGCACGATGGGGTCTGGCATTATCGTCCATGAAAATGAAATTTTCACCAATGTATGGGGCAAATGGCACTACATGCTCTTCAAGAATGTTCCTTATATACTTATCAGCATTCATAGCTCCATTATCAACGACCACTAGGTCTGTGGGAGCAGTCAAATATATTCCACCCCATACCATAATCGATCCTCCCCCGAAACCAGTAGTATTCAGGAAATTATTATTATTATTAGGTCTTTATTGAAGTGAACAAAATATACATATAAGATACATCATTGAGTGGAAGTAATATAAAGGGCGAGGTTCAGTTCACTCCAAGCGAAGTGTCTGCTTTTCCACCTAACCCGAAATTGCACTGAACATATCTTTCATGAGGACGTCTGTATACAAGAGAATGGAAGTGGCAGAATCTAGACTCATCTGTGAAGAGAACTCTTTCCATATCGGCCTCTTCCCAATGGATAAGCTATCTCGCAAAATCCAAACGCGCCCTTCGATGGGCTGGGGTAAGAGCTCGGCCTCTTGCCGCGACACAAGGCCTTAAATCATATTCACTGATGCGATTTCTTATTGTCTGAGTGCTAATTTGCACCCCATGAGCTCAAGCTGATTTTGGAGGAGGCGAGCGGTTGCAAACCGTTGTCTCAACGAAGAAACTCTCAAGTAATGTTCTTGAATGGCAGTTGTTAACCGTGGTCTACCTTGTCCTGGTCTTCGGACATTCATACCTGTCTCCCAGAATCGCTGCAACATTCTGGACACACTTGTATGGGAAACTCCAAACCTATCTGCAATTCTTGTGTATGTCCACTCTTCTTCTCGCAAAACTACCGCTTGGGCACATTCCTCTTGGGTCAAATTGCGTGTTTCGCGTTGCATAGCGATCGAAAGAAGAACTATTGATCACTAGAATTGATCGAGAAAAACTGATTTAAGAACGGAGCCAATACATTCAAAGTCTGATAATATCATTTTTTTTATTCCTGCTGGGAAAAAACATCTGTATTGAAGAAAAACGTTGAAAGTGGATAACATATGCATGCATAATTCTGATAAAAATAATTATCATTGAGAACACCTTCAGAATAAATTTGAGATTTCCATAATGTGCGTTAATTTTTTTGCGCAGTGTATTTGAGTTTTCATACGCTGTGTTTAAAACTTTCCTCAAAATGATAATTATCTGAAAAATAGTATTCTCACTTTGCACAATTAAAAATTACGTCTTCAGGACCAGATTGCTCAATGATTGACCACAAAAATTACTCTGACAGTTACAAAAATGTGATTTCAAATCCTTCTCTTCAACGTCTCTTCTATGAATTTTCTGTGCATAACTATCGGTTGTCATGTTATGACATGAAGCCATTTAAAGTCCAAAATTTGCAGTATGCTCAAAAATAGACTTGTTTATTTCATCTTTCCAGATGGAAACACCCCGAAAAAATAAGAGAACTAATTGCTCTCCGAAGCCTAGAATTCCTGATAGCCAGTGCCCCAAAAATTCAGACAGAAAGAGCAACAACGATGAGCAACACCAAACGGTAGCATCGAATCCTAATAAAACCAAACAGATCACTCCAACCGCGAAGAAAAATCGGCTCGTACAAGAAATTAAAAGTGATGGAAAGCATATAAACTACAAAATACAGAACTACGCGAAAATAATATCAGAAACACCGGAAAGGATCACCAGAGAAAGAAATCAAGATCACAAATTCTTCACGACAGCGAATGCTCAAATTTTCCAAGCAAAAGTAGCTTATTTTCCTGGGAGGAACTTAGATGATATACGAAAAGTTTTGAATTTTAATAAATGTAAGGAAGTAGTAGACGAAAATTCAAGAATAAGCAGTTACAACTTCCTGAAAAGATCAAATATTTCAAAGAAAGATAAATCATTCGGTAAGCACCTAATTTGTTCGAAGAAAAAATCGAAGAAACTGAAAGTAGCTCAAAAAATTCTGAACACCATAGAAGAAGTCAACGAGAACGAAAGATCTAAAGAATCGCTAAAGAAGGAAACAGAGAAATCGCAAGAGAAAGAGGAATCTTCTTCTTCTATTATAATGTCGTATACTGATTTGGGGATAGGTGGGGAGACTATTGGAAGTGTTGAAAGTAAGGAAAGTAATTCAATCTCCTATAGTAGTGAGTCTGGATTTATGCAGAAGACTTGCGTTTCTTATTCGTTCCAAAAAGATGAATCCAGGATCAAATCGAAAAGGGAACATCAGTCGAGGCTTAGAAATAGAAGATCCTTCGCTGATTTTGAAGAGAATGCCTCAAATAGAGTGTTTCAGATAAGGGAGATGTTTGAGAAACTGTCGAAATCTAAGAGTAGCCAAGAAAAACAACTCTTGAATGATAATCCAACGTGCCCTGCACTCCTAGATCCAATACACTTTGAACACACCATTTCATGCGAGGAATGTCGTAGAATACTGAAAGATCTGATCGAGACTGAAGACGTCTCCAAGAAAGACATGGAGCTAGCGATGTCCGAGATGCCTCACGATTCCGCCAGAAGAATAGTGAACTCTTTGGTCCAGGAGATCTGCGAGAGGGTCGATGATGAAAAAACCAATTTGAGTTTCAAGATTGAAACGAAAAAAACCACTACCGTCCATAAGATTGCTTTCAGAAGGAGTCGCAAGAATTGGAGGAGAAAGGAAGCAGATGCTCACGATATGCAGTATAAAAATTTCTTCCTGCTCGCTCTAGCGATCTCTATTGTTTTATATTGCTTTTATTGTAGGTTGAATGAGAAGAAAAATTGAGGTGGGAGGGAGATGGAGGAGAGAACCTGTGCGAAATTCGATTCGACGAAAGATAAGAAGAGATAGATCATTTATTTTGTATTGGAAATTAAAGGATGTTTTCGATTATGAGAACCGACAACGAAGTTTCTCTTTTTTATGACTGTTAAACATCATCTCAATACATACAAACTTTTATGTCATCCCAGTTTTTTTGTTTGTTAATTTCTCTTACTTTTACAATAGGTTTCATCCTACTATGATTTTTGTTGTTTGAAAAATTATAGATCCTTTTGTGATATGAGAACTGACCTCAACTTCAACTCTAACTTGAGCCTTGTCGGCACTACACAACGTCATATTGATGTCGACTACATTCCTCGTCTTAATTTCCACAAATTAGAAAACTGTAATTTTCAACTACAAATGGTTTCTAGATGGAAAAACCTGTATAGCAGAAGCTATGAGCAGTTTTTTCGAGTTTACCAGCGGCAAAATTAGACAGTTGTTGTTACCAAGAATTACAATACCTTTGACAACAATGGTTATTTTTGTATCTAGTCCGCGAAATGCTACTTTGGTGATCGAGACTTGACTTATTTTAACGAGGCGCAGCTGAGTTAAAAAAAATAGTCGAGATCACAAAAGTATTTCGAGCATGACATGCAAACAAAATTTTTATAAGCAAATAAAGGCAGAGAAATATCCGAAAATGTGCTGTTGGCATATTTTGCAGAAAAGTCTGAGGAGCTGAAGTCTTCCACCTTATGGGCAATATATTCTATGTTGAAAGCAACACTCAATGTAAAAAAAAACGTGGATTTTAAGAAATTTAAGTTGGTTCCATATTTGAGAAAATTGTCAGTTGGAAACCATTCTGAGAAATCTAAGGTATTGACTAGAGAGGAAGTTGAACAATTCATAAGAGAGGCAGATGATGAAACCTACAGGTTAAAATATAAAAATCCCATATAGTTTACATGCAGTGTGCGAAGTAAGTATTTCGCACAATATTTCGTGTCATGGTAACATAGGAAAATAAAAAAAAAGGTCACTTCGCATATTATTGTCAATGTGCGAACCTTGTCATTTTTTTACGTTTGTAGAAAAAAATGATTGTGATTCCCTGGAACACCAGAAAACGACACTCAATTATTTTTCCAATCTTATTTTCAATTTTTGTATTATTGAATTGGTTGAGGCTTTCGCGGCCATCGTTCAATTTCACCTGTTCTTTCGAGCATTTCGGCCGTCATCATCGGTTAGTTCTCGACGTTTCGCCAGTCCAAGTGTCTGGCATCTTCAGAAGTTATATTTCAGGAGATGTTTCCGCTGAATTGAGCTGCCTGAGACTGAGCAGAAACATCTTCTGAAATATAACTCCTGAAGATGCCTTACTCTCGAACTGGTGAAGAAACAACTAGATCTTATCCTGAAGGTTTAGGCGTGGAATATAAAAAGAAAAAACGGAGAAAATAACAAAGAACTAGTTGTGAAGACAATGTGGAGCACCGTTACGAAAATGCAAGAAATGTATTTCGTGAAGAGGAAAACCATTTTTGACCCATGTGAAGATGTTATCTTTGAGTTTAATAGGGAAGCTCGTATCGCGAAACGAAGAAATATGTAGATGTTCGCAAATAGAAGGATGGAGCTCTGCTTCATTCAAATTGGATGGGTACTTTGCACTGGTTTTATTATGGGACGAAGACACTCCAGTAGGACTCCAGGAAAATTTTACCATATCGCTTCAGTGGAACTAGCCTGAATAGGTGGTAAAGCAGTCAATTGCAAAGTACATTATTTTAGAAAGGAAGTGGATGATTCTGGGATAAAAACAGATAGAATAAACATTTTTTAAAATAGGAGATTTTCAAAAATCCTACTTTTTCGAAAGTTTCCTTTTTGATAAAAAGGCCTAGGGTGGAGAAAAAACTGGCTGATAGTAAATGGCTGGTCCCCAACACGATGAAAAGAACCATTGAATAATCAAGTTGATGGTACAAAAACACTTCATTGGGAAAAAACGAACTTTCGAACTGCACTCAAGACGCTGCAGAGAAGGCAGGATTAAATAAAAAAAGGAATAAAAACAACAAACCACTCTATGCGATCGACAGCAGTCAGTAACTTGGCTATAGCAGGGGTAGGTTTACAAAAATTAATTAGAACCACTGGCCACAGTCCAGCCAACACAGTTAAGCCTTATCTGGAAACGGTTTCTGCAGTCACTCTTTGAGCTTTTCACTCCACAGATTGACCTATCAACAACATTAATGATGTACCCATACTCAACGTTATCAATGAGTTAACGAAGATTTCAAACAATACTCCTGCTGCGGACCAAAATTGTAATTTATATTTTAGTTATACCATGAATAATTAGGTTTGTATTACTTGGTGATTAGATAAATTACCTGATTATCAGTTTCCAAATTAATACCCATACTAAATGCATGCAGAATAATCAGTTACTCATGAATAGTCTTCTCTATAACTATTAGGGCATCTAATTTTTCCTGTGAAAAAAAAAGAAAAAACACAACGCAAAGTAATATAAAAAAAAAGAAAAATGCAGTTGTCATGCTTCTTGGTGAAATATAACTTTGTTACGTGTTTTTTGGATTTTTTTCAGAAGAATTGGATGCCCTCATGATCTTTAAACTACTTACACTCCACGTTGAGTAGCACAGAGACGTTCAGAGCTTGCTCCAGCGCGATATGGTGTATGAAACAGGTGAGGGTAGCATTGTGATGTGTCCTCAGCACCCTGCCAACGCTTGCGTCGCATCTGGCCCCAACGTTTTGATCCCGTTGGGTTTCTGTGATGTTGAGAACATCCAGCGGGATTTCTGGCACGTCTAGGAGAGCCAGTGAGCCCAATCGGAGTTCCCAGGAAAGTGCTGGTTTCGGATTACCCTCATCAACCACGCAGGAGACCGTCAAATCTGAGTTTTCTTTGACTGGGATGAAGGGGTTACCAGGATCGAGGATTCTGTTGTCGATCATCAGGTAGGCCTTCTTGGGGGGATCTGAAAAAGAAACAAACATCAGTTGGAGTATCATATTTGAAGGAAGGTCTGTCTCTGTTGTATCAAAAAAAATTAGGTCCAAATAAATTTGCTGAGTTGAAACTACCTGTTCTTTAAACTTTTCATAATAGATTTTATGCTAAAATAAGTTTCAGAAAACTTAGCTAGGATATATTAGGGTAGCTCTCGAAGACAGTAGGAGTTTCCGAAAACTCGTCATTACCTTGTCGTGGTGTGTTAGATTAAGTAGTTGTGATGAATGCTGCGATCCATGTTTTTAGGCAAGCAACGAAATCAAGAATGACCAGACCCCTTTCCCTTTGTCCCCCCTAACAACATAGATTAGGTGTGTTTCAGAAAAATCGCAATGTACCATGCTGGTAAAATCAAGAACTGGTCAGTGCTAATAGCAGCTAGGCTATCGAGCTTTTTCCCTACCTAAAGGCCATAAAAAGGTGTTCCCGAAGAACGTGAAGTGAGAGGCACGTTCTCGGTTGTTCATAATCAAATCAAATCAAATTTATTTAACAAATCATTACAGAACGGTAAGTTACAATTAATACAATTTTTTTTTTTCATCTTCATATTCACTTTACTTGAATTCGTCTGTCAGAAATTCATCAACTGAGTAGTAGCATTTGGAGGCCAGGAAGTGTTTGAGGCGTTTACGAAAGCAACTGCAGAATTTCATCTCATCTGGAAGATGATTGTACAATTTGAGTGCTCGATAATTTGTGGCTTTGTGTGCTTGTTTTATTTTGTGATATGGAATACATAGATCATTTCTTTTACTTGTGGCATAATCATGAAAGTCTCCACTTGTGATGTATTTGCTCTTGTTTTCGTGAACATGAATCAAACAAGAATGAATCAAACAAAAAAATGAATTGGGAATAAAGGGTCAGTATCTCATATTTTTAAATATATTTTCTGCAAGAAGTGGTGTTTTTGATCACTGCGAGCGTTCTTATAGCTGTCTTCTGTTTTTAGAAAACTGCATTAGATTCAGGCGCATCTTCCCAAATTAGAATGCGATAGGATAAAGAGCTATGGAATAGTGCAAAGTTGAAATCCCTTAGGACAACCTCGCTAGTTAATTCTTTTAATCTTCTTATAACGAATATAACAGATGATAACTTTTTGGTGAGATTCTCTATTTGGATGTTAAATTACTGAGTATCTAAAGAGGAGCTAGGACTAATGGTATATAACAAGACTAATTTGAACTAAATTCCGACGTTTCGTCCGTATATTCGAATTTTTTCAAGGTTCATTCAGTCTGTGAAAAAATATGTTATTTCCACCATTTCTCGGAAGAATTACAACCAAGAATTGGTCAATTTTTAGTTTGAAATTTTCAAGCGATGTCAACATTGATACCTGTTTAATTATCAACATCAACCGAGAACTGCCGTTATCACATGCAGACAATGAAGAAAAATCGATTCCTGATAATGAAAAAAAAAACACTTCGAAATTTCAAAATTTGTAATGTTTCGGAGTCTATATCAGAAAAATTCTTAAATTCATGAAATATTCAGAATCGTTTTATAAAAGAGTCTGAAAGGGACTTCAAAACTATGAAGTTTGAAAGTTCGAAGGGACTTTTTTTAATTATTGTTCGTCAACAATTTTTTTGAAGGAATTGGCCCCTAGTTGATAGTTTAACAGTATTTTCTTTGAAATTTTGGTCGCTGTATTCCCGCTCCCATTCTTCTTTTTTGAATTGGCCCCTAAGAGAAAAATCATTTTTTATTTTCGTTATCTTATCCTGAGATATGAAAGATAACATACGTTCTTTCTTGGTGTCATACTGTAATGCAGCATGATTTTTCTGTTAGAAGAAGTAATTGTCATATTCTAATAATCAATCTGCTCCACATGAGTTAGAGATATTGACTTAAATTGAAAAAAAAAAATAGAGTTAAATGATTTCGTGATGAAAATTAATATTGATATGAATTCAAGTTGCAGGAAATGAATTTAATTTTAGCCTGTAGGTATGCAGCATATACAGGGTGCTCGAGAAAAATCGAGCAAAATAACGAAATTTTCTTTTTTGGTTCCATAAACTCTCTCAGATCATTTAGAGATTCTGGGGTAGATGATTATCTAATCTTCTTTGCAATTTGGTGAGTGTGCAGGTACAGCACTTTCTATATTACTGATTCTGTCGAGCATATTTCCTATTTCCACTGCTGTGAATATATTTTTAGTTCATTCAATAAGGGAAATTTTCTTCTTGACAAGGAATTTTCCACCGGAACAATCGGTGACGCTCAATACAATTTCGAATTCCTCACGTCGAATTAAAACGTACGGAATGTTCCTAAATCAGATTTACTTAATTAAAAACTGCGGAGCGCAAGTTTCGGAATGCTGCAGCTTGGCACAATGGATTATCGGATGCTGCATGTGGCAAAATTAAAATATCGATCCTGGTGTTTCGATATTCGAACGCGGGGGGGTGAGCGGGTGTTTCCGGTTCAAAATACGATCTTGTGTAAATGAAACGTGCCATCCGCGCCGAGTCCTCGTTCGTATCGTGCTCTCCGGCTCATTTGGAGATATGATCGAGTTCTCCGTTCATTGCTCTGATTATTTGGATGGCATCGACGTTCCATTTTAGGATCAATTTACGGCAGAGAGGTTCTCGCTTGCTTCTTTAGGTTATATCATTTTCGAACACAAATTTTGTGATTTTGACTGAAATTTTCGTATAGATTGCGTTTTAGATAAGACTGACTGTTTTCGAGATGTTTGTGCCGAAGATTATAGAGGAGGAAGATTGGAAACGAATCGACCACAGTTACGTGAACGCCATCTATACTCTCGGACGTCCACTAGAACTGAGAAATATTGTTGATCTGTAGATTAAGCGATCACGAGATACCATAACATACACTGCGCAAAAAAATTAACGCACATTATGGAAATCTCAAATTTATGGCGGTATTCTGCTTTCATCTGTAAGCGAATCTGTAACTTTTCTTAAGTTTACAGGACAATTACGATTCTCAACGCTTTCTATAAGTCTGTAGCTTACAGGTGATCGGAAACATATCGAAAGGTATATTGTGAGGTTATGTTGAATGATTTGTTTTAGTCACAGAATATAAAATACTTTACTAAACTCAACTATTTTTGTAATTCATCTTCGTTCTTCAGTGGTTAATTTCTCTTTTTCGATGTAACGAACACGAATTCAACATAAATATATCCAATAATCAATACTTACGAGTCAAAATTATAGGAAAATAAATTCTATTCTATGATCTTATTACCAAGTAGTTACGATCTTATTACGAAGTAGTTCAAAATTGTCACTTCTTATACGAGAGTTACAGAAGAATATCCAGAATGTCATAATTTACGAATGTGTAAGTCAGCCACATACATTATTCTACAACTGGAGGTGTTCTCAATGATAATTATTTTTATCAGAATTATGCATGCATGTTATCCACTTTCAACGTTTTTCTTCAATACAGATGTTTTTTCCCAGCAGGAATAAAAAAAGATCATATTATGAGATTTTGAATGTATTGTCTCCATTCTAAAATCAGTTGTTCTCGATCAATTCTAGTGATCAATAGTTTTTCTTTCGTTTGATTTTCTACACTCGATCGTTATGCAACACGAAACACGCAATTTGACTCAAGGGGAATGTGCCCAAGCGGTAGTTTTGCGAGAAGAAGGGTGGACATACACAAAAATTGCAGAAAGGTTTGGAGTTTCCCATACAAGTGTGTCCAGAATGTTTCAGCGACTCAGGGAGACAGGTATGAATGTCCGAAGACCAGGAGAGGGTAGACCACGTACAACAACTGCCATTCAAGAACGTTACTTGAGAGTTTCTTCGTTGAGACAACGGTTTGCAACCGCTCGCCTCCTTCAAAATCAGCTTGAGCAAACTCATGGGGTGCAAATTAGCACTCAGACAATGAGAAATCGCCTCAGAGAATATGATTTAAGCCTCGTGTCGCGGCAAGAGGCCCAGCTCTTACCCCAGCCCATCGAAGGGCGCGTTTGGATTTTGCGAGAGAGCATAGCCATTGGGAAAAGGCCAATTGGGAAAGAGCTCTCTTCACAGATGAGTCTAGATTCTGCCTCTACCATTGTGATCGACGTTCCCTTGTATACATACGTCCACATGAATGATATGCTCAGTGCAATTTCCTGAATACTACTGGTTTCGGGGGAGGATCGATTATGGTATGGGGTGGAATATCTTTGACTGCTCGCACAAACCTAGTGGTTGTTGATAATGGAGCTATGAATACTGATGATGACCTTTCTGCAATTCTTGTGTATGTCCACCCTTCTTCTCTCTAAACTACTGCTTGAGCATATTCCTCTTGGGTAAAATTTCGTGTTTCGCGTTGCATAGCGATCGAGTGTAGAAAATCAAACGAAGAGAAACTACTGATCACTAGAATTGAGAACACCTTCAGTTGTAGAATAAACTTAAGATTTCCATAATGTGTGTTAATTTTTTTGCGCAATGTATTGGTTTTATTTTTCCTGTAAATGGGTGAAAAACCTGTTGAAAAAAATATTATTATCGTTAATATTAAAACTACTCCGAGGGGGCAGAATAGTCCCAAACGTCGCAGTGCAATGGAACCAAACTCAGATGTACAACGACGAAATCAATCATTGCAAAAGCAACGGAATACCCATTCACCACCGACAACCGATAACAGAAACGTCCCATCGTATGCAAAACGTGCCCCGCGACATTCAACGAACCGAACCCGGAGTGCGGAAGGAAATATTTACGGGAATTGCCCGTAATCAAATGCAAATGGCGACAGAACTTCGGAATTATCCAATATACTTGATAACGCATGCCGGCTACGTTGGAAACTTGCTCGAAGTGGCTGCGGACCCATTATTTTCTATGCACGAGGGCAGTCCTCCCCCACGTCTGAGGCCGAACAAGGGGTAGTTACGGTTTATTTATAGATTCAGATAGTGTGCGACAGGCCGCACAAAAAGTACCCGACACTTGGAGAAAACTCGGGAATTCTTAACTCGGCCCCCCAGCGCCTGACATTCACAATTTGATAAATTACGCCACTTTATTCAATCGCGTCGCAAATATTTTTTGGTATAACGGGGTTACTGGGAGTCTGTCGGGGGTGAATGCGAGATATTGGGAGGGAGAAGAAAAACACGGTATGCAGCAGATCATCTTCTTGCGTTCTACAGCGGAGTAATTTATGGCGATGGTCTCAGCATTGGCTTGACTGATAATGATTTTAGGGACAAAATTGAGCATTAGACGTTTGAAGCTGACTAAATAAAACTGCAATATATTATGAGAAAGAAATAACAAACTATATAGTCTGAGATCTCAGGGCCCCCAGACGTTACTTATTTTTGAAGTAACGAATTTCACAGTATAGATAGGCTTATATGTGTTTAATTATGCATACTCGCTATCTTGGCTAGGCGGCCCGTTCACAGGTAGAAAAGATAGACAAAAACTTACCGAACTTTTCTTAAATTCGGAGAACTGATTTTTATATATGTCACGCAGAATATTATGAAAAATAAATATTTCATATTGCCAGACAGTTTCCGTGGGCCGTAATTCCTCCCAGACGCTTCAAATTTCAATAAAAAAAATGACAGGATAGAAACATTGTTGCGAAATGGCCAGATTCAGCTCTTTCGTTGAATTCGAAGCACTGATTTTTAAATATGTAACGCAAAATATTATAAATGAATAAATATTTCATATTGCCAGACCGTTTCCGTGGGCCGTAATTCCTTCCAGACGCTTTAAATTTCGATAAAAAAAATCACAGTTAGAAACATTGTTGCGAAATGGCCAGATTCAGCACTTATATTAAATTCGAAGCACTGATTCTTATATATGTAACGCAAAATATTATAAAAATGAATATTTCATATTGCCAGATCGTTTTCGTGAGCCGTAATTCCTCCCAGACGCTCTAAATTTCGTTGACAAAGAAAAACTTTTTTACAGTCGATGTCTTCAGGGGATCATTTTGATACTTTTTGTGGAAAGCCAGACCAATCCCAAGGACCAAACATTCTGCCAGACACAATCAAAATTTTATTAGGTCCCTAAAAACTATTAATTTTTTTTTCTACAAAGTGTATGTTCTCAACATCAAATTATGGTAATGACAATTTATTATTATAATTATAACAGAATCGAAAAATATAATCTTTTTCATCTTAATCTTAATCTTCATTGTCAGCTTCACTCAATGGTTAACTCGTACCTGGCGTTTTACAATATTTTTATTGATAGAGGTTTCGTAACTATGGGTTCTTCGAATTTCCTCAAGTTGGTAGAACCTGCCTTGTGGGCCGTAATTCCTCGCATACACTTTATAGGCAAAAAATTCATAGATTCTAGGAAACTAATAAAAATTCTGATTGTGTACTAGCAGAATATTTGGCCCTTGTGATTGGTCTGGCTTTCCACAAAAGGAATTAAAATGATTCCGCAAGGATTATATTCAAAATTGAAGACTTTAAATGTAGGAAAAGTTAATTTTTTTAATGAAATTTAAAGCGTCTGGGAGGAATTACGGCCCACGGAAACAGTCTGGCAATATGAAATTTTTATTTTTCATAATATTTTGCGTTACATATATAAAAGTCAGTGCTTCGAATTTAACAAAAGTGCTGAATCTGGCCATTTCGCAACAATGTTTCTAACCTGTCATTTTTTTTATTGAAATTTGAAGCGTCTGGGAGGAGTTACGGCCCACGGAAACGGTCTGGCAATATGAAATATTTTTTTTTATAATATTCTGCGCGACTTATAAAAAAATCAGTTCTTCGAATTTAAGAAAAGTTCGGTATGTTTTTGTCCACTTTTTCTACCTGCTACCTGCGAACGGGCCGCCTAGCCAAGCTAGCGAGTATGCACACACTATTTAACACATATAAGACTGTCTATACTGTAAAATTCGTTACTTCGAAAATAAGTAAGGTCTGGGGGCCCTGGGATCTTACTCTAATAGGACTAGTCTAGAGACTATTTTACTTTGGCCTTAGGGATTCAGTATGTGCATTGAGTTGTGTGTTCTTTATTATATTGAACTTTGAACCGAATATTATTTCTTTCGCTACTACAAGCATTCTGCAGTGGTTTTTAAGAGTTATTTATTTTAAATCGTTGCGGCCAGAGCTGTGCCAGAGCACTGTGCTTTGTTCACTATGAATTCCCGTAATTGCAAAGCTTATAACTTTCGACATGAGAATAATAGAATGGTCAAACCTTCCGCACGATATTCCTTTCATTCGCAAGTTTTTAATGAGTTGAGAGTTGAGGCTCAGCTTTAGAGAAATTGATAAGAAGAGTAAAATTTTCGACCAAATAATATTTTTTGATATGTGGAAGAGAAGTGAGCAACTAGATAACAGTTTTTTCTACAGAATGAACCACTAAAAGATATTTTGATTGATGTGATTGCTTCTGAGAGGGGATAATGGATATTGAAGTCCTCATTAACTTCACATAGAAAAATCTTTTTCTGAGATTTTTACTTAATTGGGAGCTGTTGTTTCAGAATCCATACATTCAACTGTCTTGAACTCTCCTGCAAGCTTAACTTCTTATATTCATTTTACAATCATTTTCCCTTATTTACATGTTATCCAGTTTTCCAGTTGAAGTCATCACCAAAGATTTCTAAACGATTTCAATCGTACTTTCGTCACTGGAAGGGAGGATACATATTTCACTTTTTTTTATGGATTTGAATAAAATGAACCAAATCTACCTTATATATTGAACAATCGCCACCTCACGAATTATAGTCTGATCGATATTCATCCTCAATCAAAACCTACGCCCTGGAATACTTCACAATAAATCCACATTCACTCGTTTTGTTCGCTCCTTGGCAAGACTCAACCCTCCCTAGATCTATAAAATATACACTTTGTCACAATAACATCTAAATATGTGCTCTTAGATAGCTTTCATTCATGCTGAAATTACTCCTGTTGGAAACCTATGATTATTATCTTTCGATGGTAGGAGCATCTCTCACATTTTTCATTCCGTCTGCAGTCTATTCAATTCAGTGTATCTCCCACAAAATTGCAAACGCTACCAATAGTATATGCTCGACATATCGACTATGCTTCAACTCTACAAGGTGAATTTCATTCGATATTCACATTTACAATTTCACAGTTAAGTTTTGGTTAGGATTAGGTTAGGTTAGGTGATGATGAAAGATATATGAGTCTGGGAATTGAAAATGGTATTCATTTCGATGATTAAAAATCCTAGTAACGACTAAATGATCCCAGTAACAAAATGACTATCCATTTCAGCCCAAACGTTACGGTTTATTCAGAAAACCCAACAACACTCCTCAATTCTACCTGTGAAGTTGCATAATTCATGAATGAAAGGTTGAAATAATGTATACTCCACCCTAAACTGTCGCTATACTCCGATACATCATAGCGTAAAAAAGACATTATACTCGATCTCCTCGGAAGCTAATAAGCTGTGATAACCCCAATGTTAAAAAACAACAACATGAAATATCTTTTAAGACCATAAGAAAGGGAAAAATCCGTGATTTCCAGCCGTAAAAGCTCTCGAAAGAGAACCCTACCACCTTTCCGTTCCTCAGCACGCAATCCAAAGAGAAAATCACGATACACAAGAACTTATCCGGCGATGACAATAGACTGAGGACGATAATGGCTTCATTTCAGTTTCAGGATACGTGGCGAAGTTACTGGAGTTTTTACTTCTTGCGAACAGTTCTTCTTCACTCATTAGACGAGCTGAATCACGTATTTCAGAAGTTTACTCCGAAGGGCTTCGTGATATTCCAGGGGATGTAGAAGTTGGTTATTTCCGTTTTTGTCTGAGAAGACAGCACGATTACGAAGCGAGTTTTTGTGTTCGAACTCGCGATTCTGGCGTGGGGTTGCATTTTCGCTGAATATGTCGAGATAGGAGGCTGCCTCTAAATTAGATTGTGAAAATTCAATGAAAAATGTAGAAAAATGGGCTACAGAAAAATTTCGACAAAAAACTAAATTTCAAAATAAACAACGATGCACCAGAAAGTAAACAAAACATTACGTTTTTAGCATGAAACAGCTAGGTGGGTACCTACGAACTTCAAATCTTCAATTGACACCGACTCAAGAAATAACAATAATTATGGGTTTATTACATTATAGTCATGAATTGATTGAAATTTTAGTTGATCAATATTTTTCATTTCATTTGAAATGGGAAAAATATTTGGCATATTGGTTCTTATTCACAGGTAAGTGTTGATTTAGATTTGAAACTTCCTGGATTTGTGTGTGGTAAAAAGCAATTATTTTTTTACTTTTTGGGCATCGTTGTTTGTTTTGGAATTCATTCTTTAAAGTCGATATTTCTCGTTAGATTTTTGTCGTTGCTTAATCACTGAATCAGGAACTAATATGCCTGAGGTAGACCCACTGAACGTGCTGCCCATATAAAATGCTCCACATGAGTTAGGGATATTGAATTAAATTGCACAAAAAAATTGTTGAAATGAGATCTTGTGATGAAAATGTATATTGACATGATTTCAAATTATAATTTTAGCCTGTAGGTCTGCAGCGTGTACAAGGTGGTTAAGAAAAATCCAGTAAAATAACGAAATTTTATTCCCAGAGAATTCAAGCATTTTGAAACTATCAACACAATGTAAGGCCTCCAACGGCATCAATTACAGCTTGACATCTTCTTTGCATACTACACACGAGGTTGTTGAACATTTCTCGAGGAATTTGGTTCCATAAACGGGACAGAAGCTCTCTCAGATCATTTGAGGATTCTGGGTTAGGTTGATGAGTATATAATCTTCTTTGGAGCATATCACATGCATGTTCTATGCAATTCAAATCTGGTGAGTCCGGAGGTATTGGTAAATGTGGAATACCAAGCTCCTTGCGCCCATTCTCAACTGAGGCTGCACGGTGCAGTCTATCGTTATCGTCTAGCAATTGAAAAGTTTCACCAAAAGCAGCGTCAACATTTGGCAAAACTTTGTCAATGGCATGCTCTTTATAGTGTAAGGCGGTCATATTCCCAGGACAAATGTCTAGATCTGTGCGCCTGTTGAAACATATCCCGGCCCATACCATAACACTACCCCCTCGGAATGGATGGACTTCTTGGACATAGCGACGATTACGGGGTATGCATGGGATTGTCCATACCCTTATTCTTCGGGAATCTGAAAACCGTCTATATCTGGATTCATCAGTGAAAAGGACGCTAAGCCATTGACCGTTTCAATTGTTATGTTGCATTGCCATTCCAGTTTTCGACGCTTATGGTCACGTGTTAATGAAACTCCTCTTAATGGACGTCTAGAACCCAGATTCACCTCTCTCAAACGTCGTCTGATGGTTTCGATGAAAACTTGACCCCATTTGCATGTTGAAGTATTCCGTAGCATTCTACACAAAGATGTAGGCTTTCTTCTCGCCGAAACGGTGACGAAACGATCATGAGCAGGTGTTGTTTTTCGTCGCCCATCAAGCCTTGGTCTTTCCAACACGTAACCTGTCTCCCTGAACTTATTCCAAAGTCGAGATATCACACTTTGGCTGACTTGGAGCCTTTCCGCTACAACAACCTGAGTTAGGCCACCCTGTATCATTCCGATAGCCCTATTAGCCTCAGCGTTTGTTAATTTACGTCTTGGATTTTCAGAAAACTCGTTTCAAATCGAAGCCGTTGATAAACTGACTCCATTTCAAAATAAGAACATTCATGAAGCATATGCAAAGATCCGAATTTCAGAAAAAAGGCGACCAGATTGACGAAATGTCTCAACTGATGTTTATTGGATCGATTCGAGTTGTTACTGAGCTTCAAATGATTTTTCAGCGATCTTCTTGAAGATTACAAACTTTTCAAAACAATTGAATACGGTATCCTCAACTCTTGTGGAGCAGTATAGTAGACAGAGCCGTGTGAATGAACGTCATGAACGATATTTCGTTATGGATCGATAACAGTCTGAGACATCTCTTATGCACATTGTCTATAACCCATTTTGCGAATTCATTATGTTATTGAAGATATTGGCCAAACATGAGGTAGATCGCTTTTTTCCCATCTATTGTTGTTTTCCGACAAATCTGATCATTTTGGCAACACGGTGCAATAATTTAAATTCATTCATCTGGTAACACTGTATTCGAATACGGCAAATACTTGACCACAACGACATTACGGTTGATGACTGAATATCCAGATACCCTTTAAATGATTTAGCAGAGTCTCGTTAATTTGCTCCTAAATAAAAAAAGTAGCGTTTTTTATCATTAACTAGCTGACCTGGCAGACTTCGTACTGCCTCAAAAAAAGCATCTCCAATATTATGATTAACTATTATGGTATAATACCTTGAAAGTGGACATAAAATTGTCCTGTACAGTATGTGTTGAGCCAGACGTTGTCTTCTGGAAACAGCTTTTAAATGTTGCCCAAGAACTGTTTAGAATCATTTACTATCCCAGAAACTAAAGAGCGAAAGGGATCTGGTGGTGGAACTAATTGTGGCAATTGGCAATGAGATAAGCTAGCTGGCCCGGCAAACATTGTTCCGCCTTAGAGATGAATAAAGTTGTTTTTTTTTCAGAGGAAATATATTAGGTGAAATACAAAAAAAAATACAAAAGTACAAAATATACAAAAAATTTAATTGCAATGAAATAGGTATGTACAGGGTGATTGTTTATATATTACTCAATAGCTATCTCAGTTAATATTGGTAGTACACAAAAGTTCAAATGGGCAAATTTGCAGTAAATTTTATGGGCATTCAGAATTCAGTACTAAGAATTGCATTAAGGCACCGTTTACCTAAAAATTCTATGTGAATTGTTGTTTTTCAAATGACACAACCTGTATTTTATTTTCCTAATCGGTAGAGCTCTTTCTTCTGATTTCAAATATTTATACATACTTTATTGAGGTTTTTATCGACAGTTTCTGAAAATTATTGTTTTTTTGTCTGAATCTAAGTCAGCAGTAGAATGCTGTGATTTATTTATATCGAAGTTCCATTCTATGGTTTCCTGGTAGTCCCTTCTTAACATCATTGGACACATTTTCATGGAGATATTCGAAATATAAAAAGCCCGTCAGCAAAAAATTTAGGAAATTAAATTCAGAATAGAAGAAGAAATTGAGAACCTCAATATATTCCATAAATGTTGAGGAAAATGTGCAAAAACTTTAAAAAAAGATATCGACTCTGTCTAGAAGTAAATAGGGATCATTTGGATCCCTAATTGAACTTTCAGTTATTAAATAAATAATATAAATATCAGGTGTCATTATCCACCGTTCCCTTGATATGAAAAAATCGTATCGGTCTCGTGTGGCATTATACAACTGCCTTCGATTGTGAAGAAAATATCTATATTTATAGAAAACTGCCAGAGATACTCTCAATAAGGTGTATTCGAAATCAGAAGAAAGAGCTCTACCGCTGTTCACCGGAGCGATATCTATCGGCGTTATTCTCAAGAAAGAAAATTATTTCCTATATTTTTTTTTTTCTTATATCAAATTTTTCAGGGTTTTATGATATATTATGTGATCCCCGACGTAGAAGAATCCAAAAAAAAAACTCATAAAAAACAGTTTATCCAATCTTGAGTTATAAATGGTGTAACCAACAATATGGCTGACTGAGTTTTATATATTAAGATGCCTACTACATTTTTAGTATTGCCTAATTTTATAATGTGAGCTGAAGGACCTAAGGTCGATGGCTCTTGGCTTTTTTTTTTTTTTTGGTCAATAAAGACATTTTCTCTCTCTCTCTCTATAATGTGATTTGTCTCTAGATAATATCTGAGAGAAAGCTTCGACGTTAAAACACTTGCATCTCTGATAACACTAAATCCATTTTCCCAATTTTCATTTTTCCCGTCACCTCGCCACATAACACTTCGGTAAAAGTCCCCTTAACGACCTCCCAACTCCAATTCCCCCCGTTGGAGTACTTTGTTTCGGTTTGTGCAGTCGGCGAACCCACTCTAGGCACGTTAAAGTTCGCCGATTTCTTTTGTAGTTGTGCAAAAGGAAAATATCCGCAGCTGGTTAACTACGCCGGAAACAATTCAGCGTCGCCATTACATATTTGCGGCTTTATTGAACGGAGTGGAGTAGTTTTCCGTATCGTGGGAGCTGGAAAAGTTTCGATGAATTTCCGGAGTTTTCCCTTAATTGGAAGCTACCACGAGTACTTCTGTCTATACTGGGTGTTTTTAACCGTTTTGGTTTTGGTTGAAAAATATACCGATTTCTTTGTCTTTTATCCGATTTCTCCATAGATTTTGCCTCACAACTTCATATCTCAGCTAACCTCTGATCAATAGTCAATCTACCCCAGATAATATATTAATAATTGCTTTATTTCCCAAAATATCAAGACTACAACACTTATATTTCATTAAAATCAAGATTATCTTCTAAATAACATTTGGATTTACAATAACAATACTAAAAAATGATTCACAGATTTCACTTGTATCTGGCAATAAAGAAAATTTGGTATGAATTATCCACTATTAGTTTTCCCTCTGTAACCATTTAAGACGCATCTTGTGCATGGTTATAACTTTAAAAACGTTGAATACTTAGTAAACTTGCCCCAGGCACGAGATAGGTTGACCAGTTGTTCCCATCATACAAGAACTGGTCTGAACTTTATAACACTAAGAATAACTTGCTTTTTGTCACTTTTATCCAAAGCTCAATAGTGAATATTTCAACTGAACATGTTTCCCAAATAATAAACTGCTCCACATGAGTTAGGGACATTGATTTAAATTGCAAAAAAAAATAGTTTAAATCAGATTTTGTGATGAAAATTCATCTCAATATGATATCAAGTTGCAGGAAATAAAATTAATTTTAGCCTGTAGCTCTGCAGCGTATACAGGGTGGTTGAGAAAAATATAGTAAAATAACGAATTTTTATTTTCAGAGAATTGAAACATTTTGAGACTATCAATGAAATGCATGGCCTCCACGGGCATCAATAACAGCTTGACATCTTCTTTGAATAGTACATACGAGGTTGTTGATTATTTCTTGAGGAATTTGGTTCCATAAACGGGGCAGAAGCTCTCTCAGATCATTTAAGGATTCTGGGGGATTATCTAATCGTCTTTAGAGCATATCACATGCATGTTCTATGCAATTCATATCTGGTGAGTATGGAGATATTGGTGAATGTGGAAATACCAAGCTCCTTGCGCGCATTCTCAACTTTGGCTACACGGTGCGGTCTAGCTTAATCGTTTAGAAATTGAAAAGTTTCACCAATAGCAGCAAGAAAATTTGGCAGAATATTGTCAATGACATGGTCCTCATAGTGTAATGCGGTCATATTCCCAGGACAAATGTATAGATCTGTGCATTCGTTGAAATATATCCTGGCCCATACCATAACACTGCCCCCTAGGAATGGATAGACTTCTTGGACATTGCGACGAATACAGGGTATGCGTGGGATTGTCTATACCCATATTCTTCGAGAATCTGAAAATCGTCCATATCTGGATTCATCAGTGAAAAAGTCACTACGCCATTGATTGTTCCAATTGATATGTTACCTTGCCCATTCCATTCTCTGACGGTTATGGTTACGTGTTAATGGAACTCTTCTTAATGTGCCTCTAGAACCTAGATTCACTTCTCTCAAACGTCGTTCGATGGTTTCGATGGAAACTTGGACCCCATGTGCATTTTGAAAAGTATTCCGTATCATTCTACGAGTAGATGTAGGCTTTCTTCTCGCCGAAAGGGCGATGAAACGATCCTGAGCAGATGTTGTTTTTCGTCGCCCACCAAGCCTTGTTCTTTCCAACACGGAACCTGTCTCCCTGAACCTATTTCAAAGTCGAGATATCACACTTTGGCTGACTTGGAGCCTTTTCGCTACAACAACCTGAGTCAGGCCACCCTGTAGCATTCCAATAGCCCTATTAGCCTCAGAGTTTGTTAATTTACGTCTGGGCATTTTCAGAAAAATCGTTTCAAATCGAAGCTGTTGATAAACTGACTCCATCTCAAAATATGAACATTAATGAAGCATATGCAAATAACCAAACTTCAGAAAAAAGGCGACCAGATTGACGAAACGTCTCATACTGATTTTTATTGGATCGACTCAAGTTATTGACTTTTAAATGATTTTACAGCGATTTTCTCGAAGATTACATACTTTTCAAAACGATTGAATACGATATCCCTTACTCTTTTGGAGCAGTTTAAATACTCTGAAGGAATGGAAATACAGGGTCTTTCACGAGGAACCTCACCCATATTTATACGGGAAACTACTGAACGTATTTTCATGAAATTCAGCACTTATGAGTATTCCACGATGCTGATGAAATCTAAAATATTTTCAAGGCATGAGCACCTCCGGTTTTTCCGGAAATGACGTCAACTTCCGTTTTTCAAATTAGAACACCATTTTTTTATTGCAGAAATAGATTCCTTAGAAAATTTCAAGTTATTTTGATGTAACATTTTTCAGTTTTGGTTGGAAAATTCTCTCTGAGCGGGAAAATTCGAAAAAAAAAATCGAAAATAGAGCTCCGCTGAAACGAGAATAACTTCGAGGTTTATGGATGGAAAATTTTCATTTTTGGGATTTTTCAAGATGTAAGATTGATGTATTCACTTTAAAAATCGAAATCGCGATTCATGATACAGGGGGTGAAAAAATCGCTTTCAAAGTTAGGGATGACAAAATCGTGAAAAATCAATTTTTTCAAATTAGAACCCCATTTTTTTATGGCAGATATTGAATCTACGTTAAAAAATAATGTGAGTATATGCATCACACCCTTGCCCTAAAGTGGATATTTTCTGAGTTATTCACAAAAAACTGTTTTTCGTCTTGAATTTTCAGCTATTTCTTTTCCCTTCACGCCAAAAAGATGAAATTTTCAGGAACTGTTATTTGAACCATGCTGTAGATTTTTCACCTCTTCTTGAAACCGACTTCAAGTTACTATTAGGAGAACCATGGCAAACTCTCGCAGTTATAACTAGAGAAGATGCTCAAAGTTTTGACCGTTAATTTCTAGACATTTATTTATACGTCTCAGGAATGCTTCGTGCGTTTCTCTTCTTATTTCATCGGGAAGAAGAGATCTGCAAAAGTGTTTAAAAACCAAATTGAGTTTCAAAACTGTGAATCTAAAAATCTAAACAAACCTGAACGCATTTCTAACTCGTTCTATGCAGTCCTCTTTATCAGTCAGGGGAGTTGAGTAGACAATATTTTTTGCATATGGTTCATAAGGAATTATTTATTTATCACTGGAGAGAAAACCGATGGCAGATTAGTTGAAATAAAGAAGTTTCCGATGAAAATTCGAATCAAAATTCGCCATCTATTTAGGAACAACCTGTAACTTTTTTCTCTTGCATATTAGGGTAGTAAAATCTAAAACATGCTTTAAGTACCAGTTCCTGAAAATTTCATCGTTTTGGCGTGAAGGGAAAAGAAATAGCTGAAAATTCAAGACGAAAAACAGTTTTTTGTGAATAACTCAGAAAATATCCACTTTAGGGCAGGGTGTGATGCATACACTCACATTATTTTTTAACGTAGATTCAATACCTGCCATAAAAAAATGGGGTTCTAATTTGAAAAAATTGATTTTTCACGATTTTGTCATCCCTAACTTTGAAAGCGATTTTTTCACCCCCTGTATCATGAATCGCGATTTCGATTTTTAAAGTGAATACATCAATCTTACATCTTGAAAAATTCCAAAAATGAAAATTTTCCATCCAAAAACCTCGAAGTTATTCTCGTTTCAGCGGAGCTCTATTTTCGATTTTTTTTTCGAATTTTCCCGCTTAGAGAGAATTTTCCAACCAAAACTGAAAAATGTTACATCAAAATAACTTGAAATTTTCTAAGGAATCTATTTCTGCAATAAAAAAATGGTGTTCTAATTTGAAAAACGGAAGTTGACGTCATTTCCGGAAAAACCGGAGGTGCTCATGCCTTGAAAATATTTTAGATTTCATCAGCATCGTGAAATACTTATAAGTGCTGAATTTCATGAAAATACGTTCAGTAGTTTCCCGTATAAATATGGGTGAGGTTCCTCGTGAAAGACCCTGTATAAACCTTCAAGCTAAAGTTTGGTCAACGATCCCCAGTCGCTCCTACTCTGAGAAAAAAAATTGACAATAAACCGACTATGTCGAAATGAAATTCAAACATAACATGAAATATTCATATTGGCAATGATAATGACAAAATGGCCAAATATCCCAACAGGTTAATCGCATTAAAATGAATCGAAATAAAAGAAAAGACCCAAATGAAAAAATAGTGCAAACCAGTGACGTCTCTGCCATCAGAGCACATGAGCACGTGAAACCCCAAGAAAAGTAACAAGATATCAAATTTCCGTTTCGAAATAACCAATAAATTGCCATTCTGAAGTTACAATTATTATTTTGTACCTAGTATCTATTTCTGCATTCCCAACTCATCTTTGAATGACTATTGTGTCCTACTCTACCTACCCTGCTGTCCACGTCGATCGCACGTGCAAACGAGTAAAAGGGGCTCACGACGAATTGCTAGACAATGGGCCCATTCACCGAGCGAATATTTCGCTGCCGCTACCTAGCATAAATTGAAAGAGCTCCCAAAATGCCTACTGCTCCAGAACGTGTTGAGTTTGTGGCGTATATGCCACCGGACGATTTCGCAACAGTTGCACAACTGTTACGTTCGGTGAATGCGCCCAATTTCTATGAGCAGGCGTAAGGGGTGTACGCAGATTCAACTGAAAGAGGAGCACAACTTCTCTGTGCACAAGCGCTGCAGAGATCACGTTTGGACTATTTATTCGTTAATGACTCGCGACTCGCCTCGTAATTTATTGGGTGAACTAGGAATTATATGTTTTTTTTTTTTCAATTAGTGTTGTGTGTCTAGTTTGCATTATGAATGCAACAAATAATCACCTAGAACCTATCGTTTCTGCCACTTTTTCCCATCTCCAAATACTTGTGACAATTCTGTTGACGACAGCTGAAGCAGAAAGAAGTTTATCAACATTGAAGAGAATTAACCTTTTTGAAAAGTTCGATGACTTACGATGCTATCAATAGAAAAGATATTTATTGAAGATTAACCAAATTCTAACGACGCAGTTATCGATGTTCAGTTTGCCGCAAAGAAAGGAATAAAAATGGATTCCAAATTAAAATACTGTACACAGTAGTGAAGAATTATGTAATTTTACCTGCATTCTCAAATAAGTTTCAGACTGCGCTGTGCGCTCTTATAACAATGCGAAATTTCGATGATTACTATTTTGAATTCATCTTTGTTTCGAAAAAGTTGCTTGAAACGGTTTATAATTTTTTCCCATCATGATTTTGCATGGCCTCCCTTTTCAACAGACTTAAAAATAGCAGCTGGTTCTCAATTCATTTGGGATATTTTTTGGAACCTTTCGAATTGATGGTCTATTGTGCCTCCTGACAAAGCATTACAGCTAGCCTTCCAGTCCCAGAGATCTCATGAAATCCAGTATCCCAGAAGGCTTCAGTGAGGCTAATTTCTCACTCCTACAGGTCTCTTGACCAAAGCATTGTTTACTTTGGCTTACAATGCCAAAGCATTCTGTGACTAGGTGAATAGGAGCTTCTTCCTCCTCCCCACAAAATCTACACTCGTCAGTGTCCGATACGCCCATTCTCAGCAAGTGCTTTCTGAGGCGACAATGCCCTGTAAGAAAGCCAGTGAGGAGGTGTAGTTGGTTCTTACTGAGATCCAAATATTTTTTGCATCTTGCAGTTTCAAAATTCCGGAGGAGTTTTTTGGAGTGATCCTACCCTGGGAGATTCTGCCAGAGTGTTTTTCTTTCAGTTTTCTCCTTCTCCAGAAATTCCTTCTTATATGTACATGTTCAATATAGTAACATAGATCTGAATCACAAAACGTTGTAAAAATCTCGGAAATCACATCTGTGCCCCAGAAAAACAGAGGAAAACGACTTACGGGGTGTGCACTTTTCGTGATGAATGAACCCAGGTCATATTTCACAGAAATTAGACATTTATTGCTCTTTTATATTGCCGAAGTTTCCCGAAGAACCGCACCACAATGGAGTCGATGAAACAACGACATTAAGACGAACTCGCCGACATTGTCTACAGTCCATAAATCTTCCTAATGGAATATTTCATTCAGATAATAGACGAAGTAGTGAGTAATAACATTCTTCAATTCGCAAACAAGGATGTTGAAATTAAAGAAAACAATATTTTTCCAGACATCCAAGGAAGACAGCAAAAGACTTTATATTTTTCATTAGATCGTTTTTTCTATTTTTATGAGAACAGTACTAAATTCCCCCTTCAGATGAATGAAGTTCCACGAAGAACCGTAACAAGAATAATACAGATATTTATAATCACGTTACGAGTATTCGAATAGAACTCGTGAATATCTTTTACAGGGTATTATTCCCTCTAATTGCATATTCCAATTGAAAGATAGTAAAATTAGATTCTTTGAGAGCTTTGGTTGATTCTCAATTAGATTGGGATTGAGAAAACTCTAGAAATTCGCGAAAAATATTGTTACCTCTCCAGAAAAATATCAGAGGAAAGCCACTAATAGATTCCCTATTTCCTGTTAAGAAAATATCTTGATCTAATTTTACTCAGAAGCGGCATTTATTCTTCCCTGAGATGGCCGTTTCTGAAAGACCAGTAAAACATAAAAGAGTCGATAAAATGCACCAACCTCAAAATTCATCGATAAAAACTCGACCGTAATTTTCATAGTCTTTTTCTCTTTCAATGTGAAATAGTCGAAGTTAGAGGTTCTTCAAACCTTTAACCGTTTAATCCTCAGACACTTTCAACGCATAAAACACTGTGCAAACTCGCGAAAATGTTATTACTTCTTCAGAAAGCCACTGGTAGACTTTTATATTCTTCGTAATGAATAAACTCCGTAGATAGACATTTATTCCTCTCTCAGATCGCCAAAGTTCCCAGAAGAACTGTTTCGAAAGGAAAAAAAAGTTTGAAACTTCATATTCACCGTGATGGATGAAACTCGATCATATTTTCCCGAAGAAAGACTTTTATCCTCCCTCAGATCGCCGAAGTTTCTCAAAGAACCCTAAAAAATTAGGCCAATAAAAGCGCGACATTAGGATTCACTCGTCAACATTGTCTACAATGTAATAATACATCTCTTGATGAAATAATTCAATTGAGGAATAAGTGAAGATAAGATAGATATCTCCTGTTCAAAACAATTCTTGCATTAGAAAACATCTCTCTGGTTACTAATTTTTTAAGAGCAAATCAATTCTGAGAAATTTTTGCATATAAATGGATAATTTTTTCTTCTCAAAAAAAGGTGAAAAAATCGTGAAAGAACTTGGCCCTGCAATGAGTTGTGCTACAAGTTTGCTAACTTATTGTACTTTGAGATTATCTGAAAAATTTTTCTATCCAAACTATAAAAATTGAATAAAATCAGTAGATTTTTCGAAAATCAGTATACAGGGTGATCCACGGTCGATGGTACGTTAGACGTTTACGGAGAACGGAAAGCAAGAATACATTGAAAATTTGGTTTCTTAAAAACGAGAACATTATGCTCGATCGATCTAAAATATTTTGAGAACTATTATGATTTCCTTTTTTTTTTGCAAAACATAGCATCCATAACTCCCATACTATAAATCATTTAATTACTCAGAAACTGCTGAAGGTAAGTATTAGAAACTGATATCAAAATAATCGTGTTACTACGATTAATAGAAAAATGCAATAATATACAGCGTGTGCCATTTGAAATAACGATGTAGTTACTACTTTTTGACATAAGCGGCAACACCGCAGCACTGAAAATATTTGAGATCGATAGACAATCTGTTTTTTTCTGAGAAATCAAATTTTCAATGAATTTCTGCTTTCCGTTCTCCGTAAACTTCTAACGTACCATCCACCGTGGATCACCCTGTATATGGAACAGATTGTACACGATGGTCAGATTTCGATTATTTAGTACTACATCTCCTGAATTAACAGGGATAGAAAATAGTATATTCTGAAACAATTTGCAGAATGAGCTGCTTATTCCAACACGAATGCGAAATGCGAAAATGAGCGACGAAGGAGCGAGTTTTCGAAAGCATGAGTGTTGGAATTGCCTTCTGCAACGAGTATTAGACGATGTTTTCTCTATTTCAGTCAAGTTTTATGAAATACTTCCGAAATTCAAATAAAAATTCAGATTAGTGATTTAGATTAGGAATTCAAATCTGTTTAAATATACAGGGTGTTACATTTGATATAACGAAGTTCACATTCGTTTCCGGTAGAACCGGAAGTAGATTCTGTTTGAAAAATTTTACAATTCAACTTCATGTACTCTAGAATAAAATAAAAAAACTACAATTTGTATTACAATTCCTTCCCGAAAAGTTCTAATGAAACACTTGAAGAAATCACACCGTATATCATGATATACTTAGGAGTTTATCGAAAATACCGAAAAAAATTTTTCGATCAACAAAATCAAAAAAGGTTTCGATCAGCATGCATAAGGTATTTACCGACAATGAATAAGAGAGGCCACAGCCGAAAAAGCAGAGGTGGCCTTAGGGGGTGGCGAACGGGGCAATCACCCGGGGCCTCGCTCTTGGTGGGGCCTCGCGCGCAAAGACTCGAGCAAATTTTGATATTGATTTAGATCCCTAACGTCCAAATATGTAATTGAGGCACCAGATGTCTGACCCACCAGATCAGTAGGAAGAATAGAATGTAGAATCACACAATATTCAGGAGGAAAAAGATCTAAGAATTTAGGTACAATGTTTACTTATCCCAGATGTTGGAACCTCATGAAATATTTATAGCCCTGTTGACCGTTCTTTGGCGGTTCCTTTGGAATATTCGTTCAATTTTCGTCTTATGCACAAATTCATTGCAGAGAATTATGGAAGGATCGCAAAATCTGTTTTTTTTTCAAATCTAGTGATAAGGAATGATAATACTGGGTTCAGTTTCATTATATTGTATTTTTTCTGATGAAAAACTTCCACTGTTTTTGGTTTTTCATTCAAATTTAGAGGTCGTATTCACATTCTTCGAATAAATCCAAAACTTTTCTTGTTATTGAATAAAGAAATTAATTCAACTCATTGGTTTGTGAAACCTATCTTTCCAGTGTGGATTTTGTAAGTTCAAATTGGATACCAACTATCCAATGAAATTATCCTATACATAATACCTACTTCAGCATGGGACACTCAAAAGTATCCAAGTTCCACAACACTACCTCGAACTGTTCCGAGCTTTAGGACTTGATACAACTAAACTGAGACTTGATGCTCTCAATCAAACTGACCATAAGCGGCTCTTCTCTATCGCTCGGGCAATCCCAGAAAAAGTTATACAGGGTGGCCATTTGGAAACGAAACAGACGAGATTACAGACGAAATAAATTTTTTCGATAGAAATGCTCGGACAGGTCGATTTCTGTTTCGAGGGGGACAACTTAAGATGTAGGTTACGGACGCATAGCGCTTCAACCCTTGCTACTACAACCCTCATCCCCAATTTTTGAATAGGGAAGATAGGTTGAGTGATACCTCATTTGAAAGGTATTTTTATACTGATTTCAGCACAGTAATTGTTTTTTCATTTTATGCATTAGGTCTCGAAATACAGGGTGGCCATTTGAAAACGAAACAGACGAGATTACAGACGAAATAAATTTTTTCGATAGAAATGCTCGGACAGGTCGATTTTTGTTTCGAGGGGGACAACTTAAGATGTAGGTTACGGACGCATAGCGCTTCAACCCTTGCTACTACCCCCAATTTTTGAATAGGGAAGATGGGGTGAGTGATACCTCATTTGAAAGGTATTTTTATACTGATTTCAGCACAGTAATTGTTTTGTCATTTTATGCATTAGTTCTCGAAATATTCTTGACTAAGCATTCGAAAATGAAGTGGTGTTTTCATGGCACTTGTAGTGTTTTTTTGTGAAAAACCTTCCAAATGAGGTATCACTCACCCCATCTTCCCTATTCAAAAATTGGGGGTGAGGGTTGTAGTAGCAAGGGTTGAAGCGCTATGCGTCCGTAACCTACATCTTAAGTTGTCCCCCTCGAAACAGAAATCGACCTGTCCGAGCATTTCTATCGAAAAATTTATTTCGTCTGTAATCTCGTCTGTTTCGTTTTCAAATGGCCACCCTGTATATGGTAGATTTTGCAGAGAAATTTTAGATAAGAATATTATAAGAAACCAATGTTTCAATAGAAATATGCAAACAAGATGGTGACATTTCCCATGAAACTTTCTGTTCTGTTCATCTGGATCATAAAAATAAATAGTTTAATTTTTATGATCTTCTCTACGAAACCGAAAATTTAATACAAATACAGCTGAGATTGAAGAACATTTTATTGTTTTTTTAGCTGTCAACAAAAACCACAGCTGAGAGTTTGACTGATTACATAATAAAAGAATTAGAGCAGTTGGTTATATCATTGCAAAAATGCAGAGGTCAAAGATATGATAACGGGGCCAATATGCAGGTTGAAAAAAATGGTGTATAAAACCATCTTGTGGGAGTCATAGCTGGAATCACATCCTAGAAGATGGATGCAGCACCGTCTTCCGTCAAAGCAAAATATTTTTTTGGTTTGCTATGAAGGTTGTATACTCTGTTTGCCACCTCATCTCAGAGGTGGGCTATTTCAAAGGATCATGTAAAAGCTTTATCACTAACACCGCTTTGAAAAACTAGATTCACGAAGGACCTCGCGTAAACCTCCCGCCTAGGGCCTCGCAATGGGTAAGGCCACCCCTGCGAAAAAAGTTATTTCACCGGTCTTCATACCACCGCAGCTTCCCGAAGAACCGTAACAAAATACACCCGATAAATCAACAACGACATTAGAAGTCATTAAGACGAACTCGTCAATACTCTCTCCAGCCATGTGAAAATATATATAAGACCGTATTTTCCGCCCGACGTCCGTCCCAGATATATTATCGAAACAATAAAACTCCATCCCGTCTTCCGCCTTGAAGTTTCACGTCCGCACGCTAGATTGGGAGCAATCGGCAAGATTGAATTCCGTCGGATCATCCGGAATCGAGGGAGAGGAAAACGGGAAGAAAAACACCGGCGCATCGCATGTAGCCGATTTATATTAAAGTTGTAGCCGTGACGCGGTGTTTACCGGAGCGACGAAAAATAGCGGTGAACGTAAGGAACGGGGGTGTCCCCAGGGGGCGGTTTGGGGATGTATATTGACCGAGTAAACAGATTGCACGACACGTGCTACCTCTGGTTGTTGTCTCTTCATGATTGGTTTATTTTTATGCGGTGGTGAACCGTCGAAAATGGTAAAGGAGACGACCATCAATCGAGGACAATCTACGGTGTAATAGACACCCCTTATATGAGCTTTGTCCTTTTTTTGCATAAAAGTGACTTTGTCGAGATGTTAAGGGGGTTGACGATGAGAGTGGCTTCACGTCAACCTAACAACAAAATTTGGCTCTCTCCACCTATGAGAGAGGATGGGTTAGGCCTTCTGCAGGAATGAGTAGGACTTAGTGTTATTTTTCTCGTAGAGAATTTTCAGTTTGTAGGGATAATTGAAACCAGTGAAGTAACTCACATAAAAATCTATTTTCCAAAACCCAACAAAAAAATAATAAAGTAACTAATTAATTCATATGTCTGTACCTAACACAATTTCATACAAATATATTCACTGGGTTACCTAATTACCCGAAATCCAAACTAACATAATAATAAGAAAATAAGCTGTGAGGTGAGAGATGGCAAGACTTTTGGACTCAAACTATCCTCATCAATAAAAATTGAAAAATTCTGACCCTTTGATTTCCCTCGTAGAAATATAATCCAAGTTTACTGGAATAAACCACTCCCGAAACGCTTCACTTCCGCAATTTCCGATCGCGCTTCCCGACTCGAAAATCCTAACTGAACAACACGAAAAAATCCCCTTTAAAAAACAACTACTACTTCGGTTTTTCACTTCTCGAAACTACCTAATATTTCGTCAATCACGAAAATAAAACTTTTCCCTTTTTCTGTCAACGGACTTCAACCGTTTCTCGTTTCGATCCTCGAAACTACCTAATATTTCTAAATTACCAGAATTAGGACTCTACCGATTTCCCGAAACCGCCGACCGAGTTATCCAAGGATGTCTTGTCCCCGCCCGGGATCCCCAGATACACCGCCTGCTCCCTTAGAGAAAATTTGCTTTCCTCCTCTGGTGGGTGGTCTCCAACCTCAACTTTTTGGATAGTACCAATCAGGTTTGTTGAAGTCAAACATTTTTTCTCCTTTTCTAATTTAGACGTGCACAACCAATATTCAATCTTGCATTTCAGCAAAGATTCTCGTGACACGGTCTTTCTTCTGAGATCCCAAATTGAAGCCCTGTCCTTTTGATTATTTATAATAACTGATTAGAAGGTTTTGAGAATATTTTATTCCACATAGTCCGAAAGGAAATTGTTCGTTTATCTCCAGACGTCTAAGTCATTGAGGATCGGATATCAGTTCTCTGATAATCCCGTTCGCAACATTGTATTTACGTTCATTTTCAACTATGTGAATTGAGAAATTATTAATTCCCCGGCAGCTGATGTGTCCTATGGCAAAAAGAACATTGCTATGGAGCTCAATCCATCTCAGTCAAATAGGTGAACTGACACATAGTGGAATGACAGCAAAAGCGAAAAGTGAGTGTGGGAAATCCAAAAAGCTGCTTTCAGAAAATGCATTGGGTGATTTAATCAAATCAGATTCGTAATAAACGTTGAGATGCTTTAGTGTGCAGAAAATAATGAAAATGTGAGCTTCTTCATTTTCTGGAGCTAATATTGATCAAAAGCTTAAGTACCAATGAGTAAACAGTTCGATCAATGAAATGCCATGGATCTCGCCTTGAAATCGTTATAAGACTTCACATTTCTTTTTCTTAAATTTTCGTGCAATCTCAATTATCTTAATGATCTATTCATTTGGAGCACAGGAGATTAGCGGGAATTTGAAGTTTTGGAATTTTATTTTTGCACATTTTCGTCCCTATTCCATTCCACATATTTCTGTAGTTATATCAGTATTTTCATAAAGAAGTCTGATAAACAGTTTTCTTATTTCTTCTTATAATTCATATCTCCTTACTAATCTGTGCTAGTCTATACTAATATTATAAATGTGAATGTCCGTGTTTATCCTCTATAGACTCTGGAACCAGAAAACCGATTTTGATGAAACTTTCACAATAATGAGAATATATTTGGGGAGATTTTCATGTACGGTTTATTCCTACATCACGTGAAATTGGGAAAAAATATCGAGTTTTCATGAAAAAATCTGTAATTAACCAGTTCTCTTCAGGCTTTCACGGTTGACGCTCGGTACACTATAAGAGATAGAGGAACATAGTCACAAAATATTTTGTAGTGCTCAAAAAGGTCTATGAAAAAGTCCGCGATGGCATATGTCTAACTGCTTAGAACAACCCACAATAACCATTTTTTAAATTTTCAGTTAAATTCAAAATTATGTTCAATTTGAAGAGGGCTCCCGAATGGCATGGAATGAATTGATATAAAAAATGAATGTGATTGTTATCTGTGGCATTCATTCCTGATGAACAATGCTTCTTGCAGTATAGTTTTCTAATGGATACTTCATCGAATTACCGCAGGTTGAACGAATGCAAATTTGAGGAAGAAATTACTGAATCAAAGCGAGATAGCTTTGTGACGTAGTCAAGTGCCTGTCTCTTCTTCTACATGAGGTAAATTGTATATTGTCACTCTGACTTGTTTTTTTTTTACTTCATCAACTTTGTCATTTGATGATTGTAAATGGTGTACAAGATGAGCAAAATTGGTGATACTTGAACTATACAACTTTTTAACCGTGAGAGATAGAGAAAAATGAATGACACGTTACGGTGATCTTTTTTAGAGAAACTGGGCAATTCCAACTTTGGTCATTATCTCCGTTTCTGTCTGTGCTAGGATGTTGAGATGACAACATTATACAGGCACCTTTTCATAGCAATCCAGTGGCGTACTTTGTTCTTGATCAAGAGATTTCCTTCCTGAGCTATAACAAAAAGTTGTTTTCTCTTATGGAAACAATGATTTGAAATGACTTAGAAAGAATCGCCATTTTTTTCCCTTTTCAGAAATATATCATACATCATACATCGCCTTCAGATTCATTCAGATATCATGAAAATTATAGTTTGTATATGAAATTTGAATAATTTCGTATTGAGTAGGCTGAATCTAAGAATAATATTTCCTACGTATCATTATCATTTTGTCATTGAATACTTGATTCAATTCTCCGTGGTTTGATCTCTGTTCAGAACAACTATCAATTATTTGAATTCGAAGTCATTATTGCCGGCAATATGGAAATGTTCGAAAACGAGGAATATGATATGTTGAGATGTTTCATTTCAGCGGTAATAATGACTTCGAATTGACATTTTTGTTCTGAACAGAGATCAAACCACGGAGAATTCAAGTAGGTATTCAATGCTAAATTAATAATTCGGCATGGGTAGAGACATATTATTATGTGATTCAGCCTACTTGATAAGCAATAATTCCAATTTCACATACAAACTATAATTTTCATTATATCTGAATGAATCTTAGGACGATGTATGATATATTTCTGGAACGGGAAAAAATGGTAGTTCTTTCTAAGCCATCTCAAACTATTGTTTCCATAAGAAAAAACACAACTTTATGTTATAGCTCAGGAAGGAAACCTCTTGGGAAAAAACAAAGTACACCACTGGATTGCTCTGAAAAAAGTTCCTGCATAAGGTTCTAATTTCAACATTGTAGTATAAACAGAAACGGAGATAATGACGGAAAATGAAATCGCCGAAATTTCAATTTTGGCCAATAACTCGAAAAAAAAAAAGAAGATAGAGAAATGCAGTTGATGGCATCATCAGTTTCTCTAAAAAGACCACCGAAACGTGTCATTCATTTTCCTTTATCTCTCACATTCAAAAAGTTGAAGTTCAAGAATCCCCAATTTTGCCCACCCTGTACAATAAATGTCTCACCAGTATTCTGTCAAAATTTGAACTTCCCCGATTCTGAATACATCAGTGACATTTCTTTTAGTATTTGTGTTAGTTATGCATTTATATAATGAGAAAGCTCTTGTTCCGGACCGTGTGGAATTCGATTTTTCGGGGACTCATTGGTGGCAGAGCCGAGTACATCATTGCGTCAGGGTAGATCCGCCCCTGGCACACACCCTTATCTTGTTTTCGCAATCGTATTCATCAGTACCGCATTCCTGCGGCGGTACATTTCTCTCTGGAATATATCGCGCGAACAAGCCGTCAGGATTTCTCACATTCTTTCGAAACGTGTAACAAAACGGTTATAATTCAGGGACGCAATGAGCATAATATATCATAACGATAAGGCCGCTACTGCCAGAATGAGATAACCGACCGGAAAATGATGTCGCGGCCAACTTGGGCCTGGAGGCGAAAAGAACGCCGGGAAATTCTTTCGAGTTAGTCCAGAATGAAGTTGGTGGTAGTTCGCTCGGAAATTATGGGAAAGAGTCAAAAGTGAAAAAGTTACGGGCGGCATTTTGTCCGAACTTTCCATTTTCCGCAGAGGAATAATTGCGGAGGATTTCCCGACTTCGTTCGGGTTTCATTTCAGCTAATGCACACCTCGTGACAAAGAATGGTTATTCACTGGTTCGCAGGAATGCTTTTCTAGAAGTGTTTTACAAGATGTACTGTTTCAATGAATGAGATAATTCGTATACATGTCCTCGCACGATTGATCATCACCTTGTCGTGGTGTGCGATCTTAAGTTGTTGTGATGAATCCCATGGGCGCCCGCAGAATTTTTTCTCAGGGGGGGCAAAAAAAATCGTCGAAAAACGATGAGGCGCTTGCGACATCAGTATTCCATTTCTTTCTATTTCGTTTTTTATATTCATGCATGAGCACCCGCAGACTTTGTTAAAAATGATTAAGTTTTCCACCTCAAAATTTTTTTAACATCAACAATATAAGGCGATATGTATAAGATAATACGGTAACTGTTTTCTAAACAAATCACAATCCATGAAAGAATATTAACAGGAAAATGAAATAATATGAAGAAAGGAATGAAATAAATTGTATGATTGCCAATAACTACAGATACATCAACCAGTAATAACGAAATAAAAACAATTATACATATACGCTCGATGAAATGATATTTATAAAAACCATACATGAATAATAATGAAATATGAAATATAAATTAAATGAAACAAACCATAAATTCAAAACTAGAAACTCAGAGATTATTCGAAATAACACAAAATAAATATATTATCAAAATGAATTAATTATAAAAAAAATAAAAAAAACATAACACACACAAAAATAATAATAATAATTCTGAAAATAAAATACCGGAATCGTAATACCACGCATATTTTATTCTGGACTAAAAACCAGCCTTCTGTTTTCTGTTAGTCCCAAGAAATTCAATAGGAAGTTAATTCCTATATTTTTCTTAGATTGTTTCTTTATCAGTACACGAGGAACGAGTCTGCATTGATGTACAAAGGTTTTTTTTTTGGGTGTCTTATAGCGATCGTCATCGGCATTCGATCTCCTTTGGAAAAATTTTAGAATATCCATATTTTCCAAAGGTAAATTCATCATATCATAAAAATATATGAAATATATATAGAAACATAAGTAAAATGACTCTCAAGAAATAAGAAAAAAACAGGCTGCTGGGACTGCCGATATAAGTGAAATCTGAGCAACTTGTAAACTGTATCGTCGAACTATTTGGTTATCATTTTTGGAATAACTTTGGTTTACAAAGGAGTGTTTATGATCAGGGATCAAGGAAGTTCAAATTGATCATTAATACTTCCTTACAAATCAAAAATTATTCGCAAATAATAATCTTATGGGTCGACGCTCTACGATACAATTCACGTGTTACTTTGTTTTCACTTCTATCCGCAGACCCCAAAGGCTGCCACATTTCGAATTTTTTACAGTTCTTATCAATAATCTACAATTATAATAGTTGAAATTTCACATTGAGAGGCGCCGAACGAAAAAATCATCTACGTAAATAATCAAAGAAGTTACCCTCGATAACACAAATTGGAGTCAAAGACACTAAAAACGAAGAATACTCTCTGAATAGGATTGTTTCGAATTCGAATACATCTTTCTCTAGAATGAAAATACTAATGAAAAGATTCTATATTTCCGCCTTCTCGGAAAAAAATATTCTGATTGGAGAATGGACAATAATTATTGAAACATGAGAGTAGTCCCACTAGTCGCATGAAGAATCCCCCATCAAAGAAGCCGCCTGAAAAAACCGGTCATAAAAAGAACATCTGGTAGCGATTGAAGAGAATGCCGATAAGCATGGGGTAGTTTATGAATTTATTACTTCGTTTTAGGTAAACAAAAACATGAAATTCATCGTCTTCGAAAACTTTCCATAATTTTTTTGACCCAAAAAGGGCTCAACACGCCTCAGGGAGTTATCAATTCGATAGAGGATCAAAATCTCAGGGGGGCCACGGCCCCCCCTGGCCCCCCCCTGCGGGCGCCCATGATGAATCCTAAGAACCATGTCCTTAGGACGAGCAACGAAACCAAGAATGACCAGACCACCTTTTTCTTAGTCTCCCTAATAACATAATAGTCCTTTTCAAAATGATTGTCATCAGAGCAAGCTATGGAATTCCAACCGGGGCTTTTTTTCTAGTTATGAGAAGTTCCTAATAATTTCATGACTTCTCTAAACCCTTTGGCGTTCACCATTATTGATAGTTGCGTTTCCATGTTATTTACATGCTTTTTAGAAGACAACAAGTGATCCTAAGTAGACTCCGTATCGGCCATACTAGACTTACACACGAACACCTCATCACCCGGACCCAAGAAACTTCCTGTGAAGACTGTAATGTTATACAAAGTGTCAAACATATCCTGTGTGAATGTCCAACATACCAAGAGGAAAGAACAAGACATCTCATAACGGGAACTTTGAAAGACATTTTGATGGAAAAGTGTGAAGTTAAAAATATTATAAACTTTCTCAACAGTGTACATTTGACAAAAATGATTTTATTTAGTGTTAATTTAATTATGTATCATTATTATTCCATCGCTAATAACCCTTGTGGTTGAAGCGAATTTTATAAATAAATAAATAAATAAATAAATACATGCTTACGTAAGGTATGAAAATGTGTCCACGTTTTTGATCATGAAAATCTATAAAAATACTGGTTTCATCTCTCGTTTCATTCAAATAGAATCTCTATTGTGTTGAATTATTGTATTTGAATCCTCTGAGATATATTTTTTGTTATATTCTTGCAGTTCCCATAAATTTTTTAGATATCTCTAGACTCCTCACATGGACATGATGACTTGCTCCAAGAATGAACACCCTCATGTCTTTCTCGTTGGTAATGAATACTGATTTATTATATTATCATGTTTTTCTCATTCCTTTAATCAGTTCATTTCATTTCTCAAATGTTCACCTCTCATAACTCTTGCTAATTATTGTTCTCCTATAGTTTTAGATTAATGAAAATCCTCCATCGCAAAGGTGAACCATGGAATCACTCTTTTCTTTCAATAAAACAAAGCGAACTTCTCTGAAATAGTTCAACGATCGAGTATTTTAGGCATTAAACCTGATTGACAGCCTCAGTTCATGTTTCACCTTTAGCGATCTCCCCCAGTATTGGTGAAACCAATCAACTGAAACATGAAATTCTCAATTTCATTCATCTGATCCACTTAGCAAATAAGATCTCAAGCCTTCTGCTTTCTAAAAACCAAAGGAGTAGTGGTTTTAATTCATACATAGTACTCTCATGTTATAATCTTCATAATTTTTCAATTGTATCCTCTATTTTTCTGATGAACACTAATCCTGCTTACTAAAAGCAGTTTATCAGTGTAGATGTTGTATCGATTGATTAATTTCGCACTCTCTTTTAGACAAACGTTATAGATTGATTGTTATATCATTATTTCCTTATATTGTATTAATCTCAATGATGAAGAGACTCAGACGATTGAGCTTTCAAAGCACGTATTTCCTCTAAGCCAAATTTCAGCTTTATTAGAACTCAGCCTACTATGATGATTATTCAACCTCCTGTTTTTCACTGCTCGGTCACTGTAAAAGTTGTGATCAATATTGAATTAGTTGAACTGTCTCAGAGTTAGACTCTGTGTCTGACTTCATATGACCTTTTTTTCAACGTCTCTAGATTACCTCTGTTTCTACTGGGATAATGTCACTCTGAGTTTATAGATGATTTTAATATTTGTATTCCTTTGCTGTAGCAGCTTCATGGTAGGTGACTTATTCATTTTATGATTGTGAATGATGTCAATAAATGTTTTATACTACCATCTCCAACTCATTTATCTGAATACAGTCCTTCACAGTAATTTTAGAAAATCTAATCTCAATAAGGTTGTGATGCAGTCTAGTTTGACTGTATTAGAAACGTCTAGATGACGGATCAGTTTTGTTCTCGAGAAGAAAGTTTTATCGAGAAGCTTTGTAAGTTAATGTTTCAAAGATAGATAGAAAAATAGATTGTTGACTTTTATTCTCGATTTTTGTTACAGGTTCGTATCTTTCTTGAAGCAACCTCAAAAAGATGATACAATCAAACCTGTAGCATATTTTTCTAAAAAGTTGCATCCAACACAAAAAAAAAGAAAGCCGTCTATTTGGATTGCTTAGCCATTAAAGAAGCTATTATACTATACATTGGCAATATTGGCTTATAGGCAAAGAATTCATTGTCCTTTCTGATCATAAACCGTTGGAAAATTTGAAAATTAAATCAAGAACTGATGAAGAGTTGGGAAATTTAGTTTTCTATTTATCCCAGTACAACTTCGTGGAAGTCAGAACCAAGAAGCTGACTTGACTGTTCATCAAGAAACCCAGTTCTGGAACATTTCGAAAATAGTGGCGATTGTCTTAAAGTTGTGAATCTTCTTGAAATTGAAGATATAAAAATTGATCAGAAGAACATGAAGATTAAAGATATGAAGAATATGGTCCAGAAAGGAGACATTTTTTTCCAGAATGATAGAATTTTAATTTCTGAGAATTGTGGAAGAAGTTCTTGAAAAAAATGGACATATTGGTTCGAAATATTCGAGCTATCAAATGAAAATCTTTTTCATTTTCCCAAAAATGGATGTTTTGATGAAGGAAATCTGTGAAAAATGTGAAGTGTGCAAAAAAAATAAATCGAGACAAGGAAGGAGCTTTGAAATCCTTTCTCAATTAGGACCTGCTAGGAAACCATTTGAAATTATGTCCTTGGATACTATTGGTGGAAACCATTCAAGAAAACGATATCTTCATTTACTGGTGGATCATTTTACCAGATATGCTTTCATATCTACATCGAAACACCAGACAGCAAATGATTTCATTCAGCTGCTTTCTAGAATTCTAAAGGGACATCAGATTGACACTTTATTGACATAAAATTGTGTACAAGAGTAAAATGATACTATTCATAGTGTCACAAGGTTTTCACATTCGTACCTCTTAAATGGAAAGACATCCCCTATTGCTCTGAAGTTTTTCTTCCAAATTATAATATTGAAAGAGATAGAAAAATTGCGTTCCAGAACTCATTAGCCTCACATGAAAATAATAAAAAAAGGATTGATAAAAAGAGACAAAATCATAACTTCGAAGAAGGAGACTTTGTGTACGTTCGTTGACAATGGAAACGAAATTAACAGGAAAAGTTAGAAGAACTCAGAATCTCTAATTCGATATTTGAAGTAGAATGTGGTCATAGAAAAAGATAATTCAATATTTTCCATATCAGTAAGTTGCGTCCATACGTTTCAATTGAAGAAGAAATCTCTCCATTTCCCAGCACCTTAGTTCCGGATGGGGGGATGTAATGCAGTCTAGTTTGTCTGCATGACAGATCAGTTTTGTTTTCGAGAAGAAAGTTTTATCGGAAAGCTCTTTCAGTTTATGTTTTAAAGATAGATAGATTGTTGACTTTTATTCTCCATTCGTTCGTTAAATTTCATCATTTAGTTCTAGTCATTGTATTTCTTCAATAAAATTTTGTTACAGGAACATAAATCGAGAGTTGTCATTGGCAGAATAGAAAATCTGGAATTATAAGGTAATAAGTGATGATGACTTACCTAACACCGTGAGCTGGATAGGCTTCCCAGTCACCACAAACCCGAAAGCATCCTCAGCCTCGCACTGCCACCTACCGTCATCTTCCAACCTCACGTTGTCGATGAACAGACTCCCAGTGGCATCCACTAAAAACCTATGCTCCAGCACCCTCTTACTGTTCGCGCTCTGCTTGAGCAGAGTCTGCACAATCTGACCGTCCTTCAGCCAAATGCTCGTACTAAAATTAATGTTAACCGCGCACTCGAGCATCAGCTGAACGTTCTGCTTCGCGTACATCTGCACGAAGTCCGCGCTGTCCGTGTTTTGGGAGTTGTCGTAGCTGAAGTTGGTGCCCCTGTCAGCTCTGATGGACCTGCGGTGGGCCTGGCCGGTGTGCGGATGCCTCGTGTGGAACCTGGTGTTCCCATGTCCTGGAAAAAGCGTGGTTGGTTAGCGAGGGTTAAGAGTGAAATTGGGGTAAATAGGTGTTTTGTTTTCGTTTGGACAGGGGTAGTGGAGTGACTGACGTGGATTTGTAGCATGTCAACCAACGGTTTGTTGATTCGGAATTGATAATGAGGAGATGAGGGGCAGGTTTGTTTGCTTGATCTGGTGATGGATGGAACTGTTTTTGTTCGGAGTTCGGAGGGGAAACAGTGTTCTCGTGACAAAGTGAGAAAAACAAATGGAAGCTTTCTTATGCTAGAAGCGTACATGCGGTTTCTTGTTGCACGACTGAATAAGCGTGAAAATGCTTTATGTGCGCACTTGCGGCAAATTATTTGAATGAGGAATGTTCACAGGTATGCAAAATCGATCCAAACTTCGTCACAGTATAACCTATATGTATATGAAACCACTAGTTTTTGTTTCAGCCGAAAAGATCTAGTAGTTCGGATTTTACAACCCCGTGAATATTCAATTCCTCGCGGCGATGTGACGTCATACTACATTCGCAAATCGCACTCCGTGAGACGAAAGGCCCTTATATTGGACCCGGCTACGTACTGAACCTCGCAAGTCGTTGGATGTAAATTGACGTCACACGGATCCATCGAACTCATGTTTATAACTCGATATCTCGGGCGCTATTTGAAGTATTCAAATAATTTTTGGACACAATATTTTCATTTTCTACGGAGAATAAGAATATGTAGAAATTGAAAAATGGGAACATTGTCTAGACGAACCAGGTTCTGCGAATGACACACCCTGTAACAGCGTCTTTAAGCCGAGACAAATCAAGGAAACGACGCAAAAAGCAATATTGGGTGCCTCCAGTGGAGAGGCTGCGTTTTAACCTCAAAACTGTTGCTTGCTTCCTGACGTCTCTTGAAACTAAACAGCTGAGAAAAAGGAGAAAAAAGGAGATTGGGAGCGTAAAATAAATTTTTCTGTAACGGGAAGAAATTTTACATTTTATCTCTGTTGAGATCTCTTTTTGAAATAATTTTCACATAAGTGAAGGTAGATATCTAATTTTAGAATATTTTATTATACAAATGTGAAATTTTCTTCATTTTGAAAGTACAATTATTAAATATGCATTGCATGTGTGATATACAGGGTGGCCATTTGAAAACGAAACAGGCGAGATTACAGAGGAAATAAATTTTTTCGATAGAAATGCTCGGACAGGTCGATTTCTGTTTCGGGGGGGACAACTTAAGATGTAGGTTACGGCCGCATAGCGCTTCAACCCTCACCCCTAATTTTTGAATAGGGAAGATGGGGTGAGTGATACCTCATTTGAAAGGTATTTTTATACTGATTTCAGCACAGTAATTGTTTATTCATTTTATGCATTAGTTCTCGAAATATTCTTGACTAAGCATTTGAAAATGAAGTGGTGTTTTCATGGCACTTGTAGAGTTTTTTTGTGAAAAACAGTTCAAATGAGGTATCACTCACCCCATCTTCCCTATTCAAAAATTGGGGGTGAGGGTTGTAGTAGCAAGGGTTGAAGCGCTATGCGTCCGTAACCTACATCTTAAGTTGTCCCCCTCGAAACAGAAATCGACCTGTCCGAGCATTTCTATCGAAAAAATTTATTTCGTCTGTAATCTCGTCTGTTTCGTTTTCAAATGGCCACACTGTATTTCGAGAACTAATGCATAAAATGAAAAAACAATTACTGTGCTGAAATCAATATAAAAATACCTTTCAAATGAGGTATCACTCACCCCATCTTCCCTATTCAAAAGTTGGAGGTGAGGGTTGTAGTAGCAAGGGTTGAAGCGCTATGCGTCCGTAACCTACACCTCAAGTTGTCCTCCTCGAAACAGAAATCGACCCGTCCGAGCATTTCTATCGAAAAAATTTATTTCGTCTGTGATCTCGTCTGTTTCGTTTTCAAATGGCCACCTTGTATACTGCTTCACGAGAATTAGGAATATCGTATTCAAATCGCTGTAAAATCATTTAAAACTCAATAACAACTTGAATCGATCCAATATAAATCAGTATGAGACATTTCATCTGGTCGCCTTTTTTCTGAATTTTGTGGTTCTTTGCATATGCTTCATGAATGTTATAATTCTGAAATGGAGGCAGTTTATCAACAGCTTCGATTTGAAACGAGTCTTCTGGGAATGAGATGACATAAACTAACATACGCGGGGGTAATAGGGCTATCGGAATGCTACAGGGTGGCCTAACTCAGGTTGTTGTAGCGGAAAGGCTCCAACTCAGCCAAAGTGTCATATCTCTACTATGGAATAGGTTCAGGGAGACTGGTCCCGTGTTGGAAAGACGAAGGCTCGGTGGGCGACGAATAACAACACCTGCTCAGGATGGTTTCATCACCGTTTCGGCGAGAAGAAAGCCTACATTTACGTGTAGAATGCTACGGAATACACTTCAAATTGCAGATGAGGTCCAAGTTTCCATCGAAACCATCAGACGATGTTTGAGAGAGGTGAATCTAGTTTCAAGACGTCCTTTATGAGGAGTTCCATTAACACGTGACCATAAGCGTAAAAGACTGGAATGGGCAAGGCAACATATCAATTGGAACGATCAATGGCGAAGTGTCCTTTTCCCTGCTCAATCCAGATATGGACGATTTTCAGATTCTCGAAGAATAAGGGTATGGACAATCCCACGCATACCCCGTAATTGTCGCTATGTCCAAGAAGTCTATCCATTCCGAGGAGGTAGTGTTATGGTATGAGCTGGGATATGTTTCAACGGGCGCACAGATCTACACATTTGTCCTGGGAATATGACTGCCTTACACTATAGGGAGCATATCAATGAAAATGTTTTGTCAAATTTTCACGCTGCTAGTGGTGAAACTTTTCAATTTCTAGACGAAAACGCTAGACCGCACCGTGCACCCATAGTTGAGAATGCGCGCGAGGAGCTTGGTATTCCACATTTACCAATACCTCCGCACTCACCAGATTTAAATTGCATAGAACATGATCTGAGAGAGCTTCTACCCCGTTTGTGGACTCAAATTCCTCAAGAAATGTTCAACAACCTCGTGTGTAGTATGCAAAGAAGATGTCAAGCTGTTATTGATGCCCGTGGAGGCCATACATTGTATTGATAGTCTTAAAATGCTTGAATTCTCTGGGAATAAAATTTCGTTATTTTACTGGATTTGTCTTAACCACCCTGTATACGCTACAAACTAACAAGCTGAAATTAATTTTATTTCCTGCAACTTGAAATCATATTTATATGAATTTTCATCACGAAATCTCATTTAAATTATATTTTTTTGCAATTTAAGTCAATATCCCTAACTCATGAGGAGCAGTTTATTCCTTGCACTATTCGGTACAACAGTTGAATTTTCTTGTGGTGAATAAGTATTTTTTGCCATGGACACAACTGCCGTTGATGTTTCTGGTCGCAAATCAGGCGAATGTTATTTGAGCATTGCTTCAAGTTTTGAACACTTTATTGTCTCGATTATGCGAAGTTGTATGAAAAATGGAAACGTTACGCTCCAGAGGTTAAAGTGTTTTTTTTTTGTTCATTGTTAGGCAATAATTTTTTCTTGTAAAGTTTTTGCCCCTGACAAATTAGTGCTCCAGTTTTACGCAGGGACCTTATTTGAAAATTTATTTCTAATTGTTTCTTGTTTCAGAAACTGGGAGAGAAAACCCAAATTAAATTTTCAGGAATACCTTTTGGATAGTTTCCTTTGAAACTACAAGACCCAAAGTAGGTGTAAGAACTTTTTCTGAAAGAACTCTTTGGAGAGTTTCTTTCCTAAGAGATTCCGCCAGAGTATTTCACCTTTCGGTTTCCTCCTTCTCCAGAAAGTCCTTCTATACCACATTAATGTTCTGAGCCAAAGAGCGGTTTCAGTGCACTCTCACTGGCGACTTTATTGGCCTCTTCGTTTCCTCTGATTTTTTAATGACAGATTTAAAAGACCTTAATATGTTAAAGTTGTCCAAACAAGCAAAGTCATTACTTGCTTGTTTTTGGTCCTGAAAAATATATCTGTTTTCTTGTGTTACTACATGTTTGGTTTATCTATGGGATATGATTGCCTTTCATTGGGGTTCTGTAGCGGTCTTCAAACATCTGAAGTGCCGAAAAATCATCACTTGGAAGGTCGTATCCGGTTTGAAAAAACCCCCACGACCAGAGAGCAACAATTTGTGGATTTTGAATTTGAATATCGAAGGAATTTCGAAGGACAAGTGTGATTACGTCTCCAAATTAGCTGATGAACATAGTATCAAAGAGATTCTTCTGCAAGAAACCCACACGGCAACAGAAAAAAAATCCTTGTGAAAGAGGACAGTTGAAGGTTATGTATTGATTGATTTTTTACAAGTTTAGCTTGCTATGTTGAAAAATTATCAGTTTTCGTAACTTTCAACAGATTCGGAAAGAGGAAATTGATGGAGTTTTTTTTTTCATTTCTTTCAAATTTTGTGACATTTCTGTCATAATTATTTATAAACCTCGAACATTATTTGGCCAAGAAATCTTAATGTTGATGTTTTTTAAAGTAGCAAATGCATTTCCAAAATGTTCGATTTATTCTGAATAATCGGTTTCTTTTCTGCTTTTGTCTTTTTTCATTTCAGATTAAGAATTACGAGTCGTTTTGGGAAGAATCTGTGTATCCGAGCCCATCGACGGATAACATGAAGATGATCACACTGATGTCTTTCAAGATTCTCCTGATATTTGATATTTTATGTTATTTTGTTTACCGGGAGGCAGGTTTTTTCGGCTGAGGTTTTTTCCCCTGGCTGTATAGTATCGTATGATACTAGTGTTGATAGTATCGTATGATTCTATAGTATCATACGAAGAATGTTATGATACCCTGTTTTTTTTTTTTACCTTAGCTTAGGTACTTTTTGTTTCAACATTTATTGTATCATTTTAGCTCTCTTTCTGATAAGAATATACTTGCGAATTTGAAAATATCTTCACGCACGTGAATTTTCTATAATTCCTGAAACAAATCCCCCTTTTACTAAAAATTCATGAATGGTTCTTCAAACCAAATAAACGAACCGCCCCTGGTTTGGTCCATCACCGATTTGACCCCCTTTTCAACGTGAAATAAATCCTTCAGCGTCCGCGAAAAATTAACGGAAGAGTCGTATAATAGAGAGCCCCGAAATGAATTTGAACGTAACGACCCACTCTCGTATCTCTGCCCCGCATCAAAAACAGCCGACAACATCGACTCTGCCCAATCAGATCGCCGCCCAACGAACCAGCAACGCATCAAACAAACAGCCGACATATTGCATTCAGATGGAATCAACTGGACCGTTACCGAATTTATTTTTATACACCCCGACATTGGCCGCGGAAATTCACAGCGAAGCATTATTGCAATAACGTCCTGATGGCCGTGTCCGATACGCGCTGTTTTGGCAACATGTTTATGGAGCCATCTTCTGGAATGATGGCCCTGTTTGCGTACGCCAGCCACTGGCGCCCCTTTCATCGAGCCAATGTGTGATTCACCTGATTGTTCTTTATAGTTCGGTCAAATGCGATATAAAATTAGTGATCAAATACCAAAAACCTTGGGTACACCCATTAGAATCAGTGGATAGGACAGAAACGATCGAATGGCCTGAGCGATCCCCTGATCTGAACCCTATAGATTTTCCTTGATGGAAATATGTGAAGAGCATCGTGTACAAAACTAAACACCTCAAACGAATGACCTCAAAGATCGATTAATGCTTGCGATTAGACCGTTAATTCCTGAGATATATAAGGATGTTGCCAGAGCATTCGCAGCGAACACTTCAAACATCAACTTCATTAAAATGCATATTTTTCTTGCTATAATTTGTATTACATTACATTACATTACATTTTTAGTGAAATGTTGAAGCGTTCTGAAATTTATTGTAGATTAGCTGACCTGGCAGACTTCGTACTGCCTCAATTGATAAATAAATAAGCAGATTATTTCTATTCAGATTGATGAATATTATGTTCTGCCACAAATTAAATTTCTGAAGGCAAACATAATATTTGGAATTTGACGACCAACAAATAGGTCGTTCCTTCATTTCGATCGATTCCTCGTATGACAAAGGGTACCCGCGCACATGCTATTTTCTGTCGCACGATCGTTTAGTCGCAAAAATGAAACACATACCTACCTACATTCAAATGGGAATGCAGGCACATGCGACTAAATAATCGGCGCGACTAAACAGTCGCATTTTTGAAGCCACGCGATTGTCCCAAATCAGAATGAGTCAAACTTGCGACAATTCAATAGCAATTTACTTGCTACCGAAGTCCGAACTTCTTTGGGTGAGTGTGAATTCTTTTTTTTTTTTGGATACTTTATAAGGTCCTATTGTTAATATTATTTGGCTCGTAATAATAGAGCTTCAACTCAATCGGTTTTCAGGAAAATCTATATTATTACTGAATGTAGTTGCGATTTATTAGTCGCAAGTGCGCGCATGAAACATTTTCGAATTTCTTTCTTGGCGATTTCGATTATTCAGTCGCGCAAAGAGTGCATCTTCCTATCTTAGTGAGTGACTGTTATCTCTACGTTCGCTAGAACTTTTTTTACTTCGGTGGTCCTCCTTGATGGTCGCATTAAATTTGTGACAAAACATAATATTCATCAATCTGAATAGAAATAATCTGCTTTTTTATTTATCAATTGAGGCAGTACGAAGTCTGACAGGTCAGCAGGATTTCATATAAAATTTAATATTATAATAAACTATTATGGTTTAATACCTTGAAAGTGGGCTTGAAATTATCCTGTGTTTCGAATCATTTCCTATCCCAGAAACTGAATAACGTAAGGGATCTGGTTGTGGGGCCAATTGTGGCAATTTTACTTTGCCCTCAGCACGACATATCCAGTAGATTCACCACTGTATTTCAAAGCCATACAATATTAACTAACGTAAGTATCCGAGTAAATATCTATCATAAAAGATCAACTGCAAAAAAAGGACGTCATTGTCACAAATGATCACCGAAGCCGATAATGATAAAGATAACCGAGCATGATGTTAATCGAATTTTTAGTAAATTATTTATTATTATTTATTATTCATTGATAACATTGGTGTTTTATTCAAACTTCGCGTCGTCCTCACTTGAAGAAATTATTGAAATCGAGAAAAAGATGAAAGAGTGTTATAAATAATGCAAATCAATTTTAAAACATCGATGTTTAATTGTCAAAAATTGCTGATCATCGAAAATCAATGATAATCGATCACCTCTATTTCTAAGGAAAAACCATATTAAAAACCTTTCATTTTTATATTTTCTCACCCTTCTTCTCTTCCCTGGAATTCCACGAATAAGTCAAGACCAAAATTAGCCAAATTGGTTCAGTCGTTTTCAAGTTTTAGCGTACCTAACGCACAGCAATTCATTTTTATATATACAGATTAACTCAATTCTCCTTCCATAGCAAAATGAGAATGTCCCGTTTCTTCAAAATAAAAAACAAATCTGTAATCCTCGCTGCAAGAATAAATATGTTGTGAATTTGAGACATTGGGTAGTACCTCTTCCTTTACTTGAGTAACATAATTGGAACCAGATTGAATGAATTTTGACAGCAAAACGCTTTTTCAACACTGCTAACACGTATACGGTGGCGAAAAAACAAAAATTCTTTTCGATAAAAAACTTTTTTTTGTAAATTGCATCTATCATATTTTTTTACCAAAAAAAAACGGTCGAATTGTTTGAATTTTGCTTGTGACACACTGTATTGTATAGAAATTTAAAAAAAAATATCACCTTCTTGCTAATTGTAGAATCATTTTTGACAGTATAGTGAAGAATGAATCTATACCTCATCTTAATTGAATATTAGAACCGATTCAATTCAGTTATTAAATTGATCTAAAAACACACTGTATACTACTGGTACTGTACGTACTCGTCCTGTATACTACGCGTACAACGATTTACAGTATATAAAATCTGGGAAACTCAGTCACTAGGTGCACTCTTCTCTGTGAGTTAACTTCATCTGGCAAAAACCAACCCCTTGTGGCATTCTGGGCGATGAAAAAAAATTCGTGTGTAAAACATTCATATCATCAAAAGAATATGCAATCGTAAACAAGGAAAATATCCAGAACTCTATTTACATCAAAAGCGCCGCCGTCGTATTATGTTGGTAAATATGGCAATCGGCCGCTCAGGGTAGTGGACACTTTCTTTTTTACAACAACTTATTCACGATATACGCCTTACCTCATACCCCATCGTTGTTTGGTTTCGGGGTTGCTTCGGTGATATTTCAGAAATGATTTTAATTTTCAATTCTACAATCCAAACACATTATTATTTGAGAGAAGCTCAAAATGCAACAAACTTTCCATATTGTTATTAATTCTTCTGAAATATACGAAGAGCCCCCATATCATATCTTGGAATTCAAAATTATTAAAGAATAATTTTCGACTTATATTAGAACAAGCTCAAACCCGCGGCTCTGTTCGCGTAATATTAAAACTATACTGACAGGTCCGCAACCCCACATTCATAACCTCGTATCGAAGGAGAGACAGACACGTGACTACATGACAAAGCGATCTCGCGTAGATTCAATAATTTCTTACTCAAATTCGCATTTGTTCAACCTGCGGTATCTTTTAGAGTATTTATTAAAAAACTATACTGTAAGAAGCATTTTTCATCAGGACTAAATGCTGCAGATAACAATCACATTCATTTTTATATGAATCCATTCCATGCCAGTTAGGAGCCCTCTTCAAAATGAACATTATTTTGAATTGAACTGATAATGTTGAATATGATTATCTTGGGTTTTCCTCGGCAGTTAGACATATGCCGTCGCGGACTTTTTTAAAGAAATTTTTGAGCACAACAAAATTATCTCTGACTATGTTTCTTTATGTCTCCTAAGTTTTATTTTATTTGGACAGATTTTTATAATTCACTTCCTCCTGGATATTGGTTTTGAGTCCAATGACATGAATTTGGCAATTTAATGTTGTGAATTCTTGTAGAAGATTGAGATGTAAGTGTTTTTGCAAATTGTGCGGGATTTTGATTTCGTTACGTCTACCTTTGACATTCTGCCTTTCAGATTCAATTTTACCGATGTGTCGGATGATATGTTATGTTGTTTTATGCATCATTTCACCCCCCTTTTTTTTAAAAGTGTTAGTTTTGTATTACTAAGTGATTTGAATTTTTCAGCTTCACTTGTATGAATCTAACTCCTGAAGATGGGCGCGTAAAGCTCGAAACATGTAGAGTTATTGAATAGATCATACGAAGAGTACTTTGTCTTGTGAAGTCACTTACCTCACGATATGGGTTAATTACCGTCTTTTTCGTGAAAACTCGATATTTTTTATCATTTCTCCGTGATATATGAATGATCCCTACATGAAAACCTCCCAAAATAAATTATCTACATTTTAGTGAAAGTTTGATCAAAATCGGTAATCTGGTTCCTGAGTCCATAGACAAACAACATACAACACAGAAACACACGGACATACACATTTATAATATTAGTATAGATTAAAGAAATATAGAATATTATAGAATTATCGATTATGGATATTATAGATAGTGCGAAATCTATATTTCTGGAATATGATTCACGAAAAACACGTTTATGTAATGGGACCTCCTCCCGCTTTTCTTCTTCCTCTCTTTTCTGGGGGGCACAGTTAAACTCTGAGGGGGACACTGCTCCCCTTGCCCCCTCTCTTGTCACCTATCATAAAGAATACAAAAAAGAAAAAACTTACAAATAGAAAAAAAAATTGAAATGCCGCCATTGATTACGGCTGTGTTTTTATCCCCGGATTTATACGCCCTCTCGTTCCGGTTGGAAATGAAACCGGACAATAAAGAGTCCTTTGACGCGTCCCGTTGGTATCGAAAATATTCGTCGGTTTTTACCGCAGAGCGCCGATGAAGCGATACCGTCCAATTTCGGAGATGGCCTTTCAGCGAAATATCCTCCTTTCATGGACGGGTCAATGGGAGTCTGTTGGCGGTGCGAGATATACGGAAACATCGATGAGTAAAAGCGTCGGACATACGTTATTAGGTGATTGGAGTTCACTGGTAATTCATTACGATTCCAGGAGATACAGTCTCAGATACCGATTTAGGACGAACCTTTTCCGTTATCTGAATGGGACGGATCTTTCAATGAAGTAATCACGGTGTTATTCACGACATTGTAGCCAGGAGGAGCGTTTCTATCGACTTAATTTGGGCGTACCGCAGGGATCGGTTTTAGGACCCCTTCTCTTCCTCATCTACATCAAAGATTTCGAGAACGCTTATTATGTCCTATTCGCTGATGACACTACAGTGTTGAGAAAAACGTCAACGGGGGAACAAATAACTCCTTTGAATATGAATCACCTAGTTTCTCAATGGTTCAAAAGTGAGTTATGTCTTAATGAAGCTAAGGCTGAGGTTGTGTACTTTTCAATGAGAGATTTGGAGGAAATCCGTCAGTTCCTATCAGGTGTTTATTTTGAGGGTCTTGCAAGAGAGTATAAAATCTACTGTTGTCATGGATCAATGAAAGATCAATTTGAGGGAGCAGTCGAATTAGCAACAGAATTTCTCAATGGTGTCAACATTGCAGACTTAGGACCACATGAACTTAAATGAAAGAAAAATGCGTTAATTCTCTTGTTGAGTAGTTGAGACGTATCAGAAGGACTATGTACCTAATGGTGAAAGACTCATTGTATCAAGTCTGTGCAATCACGTTATGAAGGCAAAAACTCTTACTGGTGAACAACGCGGCAAAGAAGTATATATTATATACCAAGGATAATCCTTGACGTCAAAAGGACAACAGGGGTGTACAGGGCAGTCACCAATTTCCCATTGGATCTGCATTTATATCCTAAGGGAACACTGGACTAGAAGTCCAGTTTCGTCTTCATGCATTACATATCATACTTCGCCTTTTCGAGAATCAAGCGACCAACTTCGTGAAAAGTGCATTTTGAAAATGAAAATCCTCATCACACCCGGAATTTAGTGTGGTAGTAGTTTGCTCAAGCAGACCCCAATGCATCATTAAAAAAAATATAGGTTCCTATAAACCATAATTACACTCGGAATTTTTATTTAAATAAACAGATAATGGTTATTTTTTTATTATGTCGGAGAGATCAATATTCTATATTCCAGATAATAAGGTCCCCAGATTGAAGTCGCGTTAACCTTTTTGGTCAATTTTTCTGATTGATATGAATAGAAGCGACAATTAAATTTGGCAATCTGAATGGAATGTATCCAATTTTTTCAATAAAGATCTTATTTCTGATTTTTCCATCAGAGTTCCTGGATTTGGTCTTTTCTGAATCGCATTAGACCAGGCTATGGACGATGCAACAGCATGCTCTTCCGATGGAATTCGGTTGAGAGCCCTAGTTTTGAGTAGGGGGAAAATGAGAAGACAGTAGAACATCTCATTAATAGTTGTCCCATTTTTAAATTTCAAGATGGTCTCGAGGCTATACACACAGTAACAAATGCATTTCTGAAATGAGTGTTTAATTTGAAAATAATTCAATTTATTCTAAATACTTGGTTTTTTTTTCTGATTTTTTTCATTTCAGATTAAGAATTGAGAATCGTTTTTGTGAAAAATCTGTTTATCTGAGCCCATCGACGGATAACATGAAGCTGTTATCTCAGATCACACTTATGTCTTTCAAGATTTTCCTGATATTTAATATTTTGAGTATTTTTTTTCACGGGTGGGGTAAGTGTCATTTCAGTACGATGCTATGCAAAAAAGAAGAATGGGAGCGGGAAGACACCGACCAAAATTTCAAAGAAAAGACTGTTAAATGGTATACAGATGGTTCTAAAACCTACACGGGAGCTGGCGCTGGAGTTCATGGGGCCAAAGCAAAGTGTACACTATCGTTAGGCTCCTGTATGAGTGTTCTGCAGAAACTATCAGAATTGCGACATAGCTATTCACTCAGATAGTCAAGCTGCTATTAAGGCACCGAACCCCTATGTCATCGATTCAAAGTCGACATGGGAAAATCTGGGTTCTTTGGTCTCTTCAATCTGGGTTCCTGGTCATTCGGGAATCACAGGGAACGAAGAGACCAATAAACTTGCCAGAGAGGGTGCTCGGAAACCACTCACTGGCCCAGAACATTTCTGTGATATAGGAAAATGTACATATGAGAAGGAATTTCTGGAGAAGGAGAAAACCGAGAGAGAAACTCTCTGGCAGAATCTCCCAGGGTTGGATCACTCCAAAAAGTTCCTTCGGAATTTTGAAACTGCCATATCCAAAAAATATCTGAATCTCAGTAAGAAACAACTACACCTCCTCACTATCTTTCTTACAGGGCATTTTCGCCTCAGAAAGCATTTGCTGAGAATGGCTATATCGGACACCGACGAGTGTAGATTCTGTGGGGAGGAGGAAGAAACTCCTATTCACCTAGTAACAGAATGCATTGGCATTGTAAGCCAAAGGAAACAATGTTTTGGTCAAGAGACCTGTAGGAGTGAGGAATTAGTCTCACTGAAGCCTTCCGAGATATTGGATTTCATAAGATCTTTGGGACTGGAAGGCGAGCTAAAGAGCCTTGTCAGGGGGCACAATAGACCATCAGGTAGCAGTGGACTGTAACCTTTTTTGAACTATTAACTATTAACTAAATTTTTTTTCTCAGCTGAGGTTTTTCCTCTTTCCTCATTTGAACATACTGCATTCCTGTATGGTTTTCCTGTGTTGCACCAACCTCAGCCTTTTTTGTTTCAATATGTATTGTATTATTCTATCTCCCTGAATCAAAAGAATATATAGAGTAGTATGCTATTCATTTACTTAATTTAATTTTCAGAAAACGTGTTCTAACAAAAGGAAAACGACCAAAGATCGGTCAAACCAGGTACTTCTTTCAACAATGGGTTATTCGAATCAGAAGTAAGAATAAAACTGCACACAAGATTGATTGAAGACTACCGCATTCGCCATTTAGTACCCTCGCCAAGCGATTGACTTTCATTTTGCTTTGAACTTTGCCGCAGATTCATCAAGAACCATTATACTTCTTCCATATTTCCAGACGATCTTTCAGCCCCCCCGATGACATAAACCCTTTATAACTTCCCGTTGTTAATGCACCCAACATCACCCCGAACTACGAGCCTCATAATTCGATAATGTCTCATGCCAGATAAATTCGAAGGTTACGTGCAGCAGGCTATGACGTAAATGAAGTTACGAGGATAATTGAGCCTCTTAAAGAGCAGAATTTACCCCGAGCACCTCGACCCCTCAGCCCCTAGACTACGTCAGTCGTCGGCAACAATTAATTAGGGCCTTATGAGTGTTTCGCTGCGGTTCAACATCACCTGTGGTGATAACGTCTGGGAAAGTCGTTCAGAGGACGATCTGCATAAATAAGTAATTTAAAGTGGGTCGCCCACACACCACTGTGTGCTGTCTGGGAGGGTTTGGGGTTGGGGCGAGAACTTGGGTAACACGAAGCTCGCATCGGTTATAAATAGACGGAATTGGATCTGGTATATTCTGATTTCGTTACAGTCAATGTCAAGTCAAGGGTTATTTTTACACTTATGGTAATTCTGTTTCTCATTGATTTTGTTTAGTTGATCCGAAAATCTTCAGGGCATCATTCAGAATGATTGATTTGAAAAAATATTCCTTCAGCTTCTTTTTCAATCCCTGAAAACAATAAAGCTGGATAGGAGAAGGTCTGGATTTGAAATAGTTACATATATAAAGATAAATTTTGATAACTCGTAAAACTAGAACAATTACTAACATTAATGCCTTGTGACGTTAGGGAGCTTCGCAACACATTATAAGAATCCTCAGCACTATCAGTACTTGTAGAAACCGAAAGTACAATATTGGATGATGATGATCCAAAATCTGTTGAGGTTGGGAGAATTTTTTCATCAATGACATTTCTATATGCAATGGAATGATCAACATAGCCCTCGGCTACCGTCGTAGACTTCTATGCACCATGTTTTTTTATATCCGTAATATTTGCTCCTGATTCTGCTAGCGATGAAGGGGAGGATCTTCGAAAACAGTGTCCTGTATATTGCTTGGGTTCTGGCAGTTTGGGGAATTCGGCAACAATAGATGGAATTTTCGCAAGTGTATTAATGTATTAATACCAACTGGATTGGCAGTTCATTTATTATTCATGTATTTCAGGAAAAATCCACGATGTTTGATGACTGAAGGGCCCAGTGCAAAGTACTTATGAAAATGGTCTACCTACTTTCCCATAATACTGAAAGAACGACTTACTTTCGTTTTTGTATTTGGAAGTTGTATAACCAATGATTCATTTGTTATTTCGATGTCTCCCACTGATAAATTACACAATTCTTCACGCCGACAGGCTCCAAATAATCCGAAAATAGTTGCAACCTTAACCATCAATTATTTCTCATCTGGTGCCTCTTTCATTAACTTTTCACCTTTTTCACGAGTGAGAATTTTTTTATTTTTCAGGACGATATCACTTTTCCGTTTTGAAAATGCTATTACCTTAAAATATTTACTAACATCCATACCATTTTTAACAAGGGCGCTTGACTTTATCATTGAAAATTTGCTTCACAAAGTTGATGATTTCCATATTTTTTATTTTTCTTCTAAGTATGCCAGGAAAACAGTTTCATTTAAGTTCCCTTCTACATTTTTCAATTTACACCAGGCCAGTAAATTGTTATATGCAATATTGTACTGCTGAACAGATATTTTAGGTTAGGAGTTCTAGATTTGCTCTTCTTACAGACCCTTCAATATCCAGAAGAACAATCAAATCGCCACTTTTAGTAATAATTGGACTCCCGACAAACATATTAAGCAGTTAAAAACTCAAGACGAAAATTGGACAGGAACGAAATTCAAATGACAGCGTCTTTTCTCATTTGTTAGTAGTCATAATGTTAGGCAGTTGTACGAAAAACATTGTATGGTATTTTTTTTCAAAGTGATTTTATTTTGTTCGTGAAATTGTTCAATTTGCTCCGCTCATTTCATAAACTTTTCCACTCACAAAATAAAACGTCACTTTTAACACTCATATCATAAATATTCAACGAGCAGTAATGCAAGTCATAACTCCGGCAGTTGAAGTTTGCAGCGCGAGCCGCAGGAGAGTGCTGTAATTCTTCGAGGGAGTTATGACTATTACTGCAAGTTGAATACTATACTTTATCCACAACTATGATAATATATATTCTTACTACCATACATCATTCTTGGAAATTTTTGATACACCTTTATACAGGGTCTTTCACGAGGAACCTCACCCATATTTATACGGGAAACTACTGAACGTATTTTCATGAAATTCAGCACTTATAAGTATTTCACGATGCTGATGAAATCTAAAATATTTTCAAGGCATGAGCACCTCCGGTTTTTCCGGAAATGACGTCAACTTCCGTTTTTCAAATTAGAACACCATTTTTTTATTGCAGAAATAGATTCCTTAGAAAATTTCAAGTTATTTTGATGTAACATTTTTCAGTTTTGGTTGGAAAATTCTCTCTGAGCGGGAAAATTCGAAAAAAAAATCGAAAATAGAGCTCCGCTGAAACAAGAATAACTTCGAGGTTTTTGGATGGAAAATTTTCATTTTTGGGATTTTTCAAGATGTCAGATTGATGTATCCACTTTGAAAATCGAAATCGCGATTCATGATACAGGGGTGAAAAAATCACTTTCAAAGTTAGGGATGACAAAATCGTGAAAAATCAATTTTTTCAAATTAGAACCCCATTTTTTTATGGCAGATATTGAATCTACGTTAAAAAATAATGTGAGTGTATGCATCACACCCTTGCCCTAAAGTGGATATTTTCTGAGTTATTCACAAAAAACTGTTTTTCGTCTTGAATTTTCAGCTATTTCTTTTCCCTTCACGCCAAAAAGATGAAATTTTCAGGAACTGTTACTTAAACCATGTTTTAGATTTTACTACCCTAATATGCAAGAGAAAAAAGTTACAGGTTGTTCCTAAATAGATGGCGAATTTTGATTCGAATTTGTATCGGAAACCTCTTTATTTCAACTAATCGGCCATCGGTTTTCTCTCCAGTGATAAATAAATAATTCCTTATGAACCATATGCAAAAACTTACCATGTTTTACATTCTTTTTTTTTTAATGATAGATATCATTAATTACATCTGCCAAATTCCTCTTTATTCAGTAGCATTTTGTGTTTACTATTAATTTGGTGATAATTCGTATCAAGTTATAAAGTCGATCACTATGCCTAATTTTACCAATGAAGATTATTTAAATCTCATTCTACTTCATGGAGAATGTAATAAAGTTGTAGATAGAACGATTCGACTGTTCATTGAGAGGTTTCCTGACCGACCCAGACCAACGAGAGATACCATTAACAGAACCATGACAAACTTGAGAAATGTCGGATCTTTCGTTAAGAAAACTATACACAGAGAAAAAAGTGTAGTAGAAGATGAGAACAACGAAATTACAGTTCTTGCATATTTTCGTGTGAATCCTCAAAATTCTCTCAAAGATGCCGAGATTGATCTGGGATTATCTCAATCGAGTGTTTGGAGAATATTAAAAAAACATAAAATGCACCCATATAAATTAAATAGGGTACAGCATTTGAAGGAAACTGATTTCGTCAGGAGAACAGAGTTTTGCGAAGCTATGATGATTCGATTTCAAGAGAATGAAAACTTTTTGGACTGTATAATTTGGACAGATGAATCTAAATTCACAAAGAATGGTTCTTTCAATAGGCATAACAGTCATTATTGGGATGAAGAGAACAACCACCACTTCAGACAATGGAACTTTCAAGAGACCTGGAGTTTCAATGTTTTTTGCGCCATCAAAAATAATGCAATTCCCGATGTTCACATTTATGATGGGACTTTAACTGGTAAGATAGAACACTACACATGTTTGCATTATTTAAAGAATGTTCTCCCTTAGGAGATAGATATTCTGACATATTGACTCAAATAATTGAGCCGCTAGTACAGAACTATAATGACTTATGGTATCAACAAGATGGCGCACCTCCACACAATTCACTCAATGTGTCAAATATCCTCTACAGGCTATTTGAAGATCGATGGTTGGCGAACAATGGTCCACATCTTTGGCCACCACGTTCTCCCGATTTAACTCCTTTAGACTATTATGTTTGGGGTAGGATAAAAAATATTGTCTACTCAACTCCCCTGACTGATAAAGAGGACTGTGTTCGAAATTCGAACATTTTCTTTTCAAATTATTCATAATTATATTCCTCGAATAATTATCGATGGAAAATTCCAATAAATTCAACGCTGAAATTCTCGTACGATCGAGCGGAAAACGCTGACTCCGAGGTAGTAAGTGGGTTACCTGTGACGAATGTTGTTTAATTTAGAATAGTATATAAGCTTAGCCTGTAACGAATAAAATTATCATTCACCAAAAGTTTGATCAATATACCTCACGGCAAACTGTGGAGTTAAGACTTCCCTTGAACTTCTGAGTCTGGTTGTTCAGTTTGCCCTTCAATCTTCAAGTGTTGTTTCGAGCACAAAGAAACAACACTTGAAGATTGAAGGGCAAACTGAACAACCAGACTCAGAAGTTCAAGGGAAGTCTTAACTCCACAGTTTGCCGTGAGGTATATTGATCAAACTTTTGACTTCGCTGACTCCGAGGTAGTAAGTGGGTTACCTGTGACGAATGTTGTTTAATTTAGAATAGTATATAAGCTTAGCCTGTAACGAATAAAATTATCATTCACCAAAAGTTTGATCAATATACCTCACGGCAAACTGTGGAGTTAAGACTTCCCTTGAACTTCTGAGTCTGGTTGTTCAGTTTGCCCTTCAATCTTCAAGTGTTGTTTCGAGCACAAAGAAACAACATTTTTTGGTCCTTCGAGCCGGATCGAGAAAAAGGATTTACAACCCTTATCTCGACCACACCGATAACACTGGGGAAGAAGCCTTCCGGAGTCAACGCCAGCACCCGAGAAGAAGCCATCCAGAGCCACTACCAGCATCTGCGAAAAGGCCTTCCGGAGTCAACGCCAGCACCCGAGAAAAAGCACTCCAGAGCCCCTACCAGCATCAGCGAGAAGCCCTCCAGAGCGACTACCAGCATCTGCAAGAAGCCCTCCACAACCAATACTAGAATCTGCGAGAAGCCCTCCAGAGCCAATACCAGCATCTGCGAGAAGCCCTCCAGAACCACTACAAGCATCTGCGAGAAGCCTTCCGGAGTCAACGCCAGTACCCGAGAAGAAGCCCTCCAGGTCCACCATAAGCATCAGCGAGGAAGCCTTCCAGAGCCAACGCCCGCGCTCGAAAAGAAGCCCTCCTGAGCCACCAACAAATTCCAAGCGGCAATCTTCCGTGTTCAACGCCGGCACCTAAGAAGAAGCCCTCCAAATCCACCAACAGCCAAGCGGCAGTCTTCCGGAGTCTGAGCCAGAACCCGAGAAGAAACCCTCCAAAGCCGCCACCAACATCGTGAAGAAGAGATCCATCGCCAAAAACAAGCCTGCAAGCTACACTTTTGAAACTAATCTAGAAGATAGGCGCCGGAGATCCTAATTCATTTAATCACAATGGAACAAAAACTAGAAGAACAGATCAAGATCGGCCAGGAGCTCAAGAAAGTATTATCCTCAATGAAGAAAGATGGGTCAGCACGCAAAACAGAAGAGTACTTCAAGAAAAAATCCACGGCTGCCGCAGGTCTCGTCAGTCAATTTCAAGAGATCGACGCTGAACTTCAAGCATCTCTCAGCAAAGAACACTATTATTTCACCCAAGATTTACCTGGGCAAATCTCCAAGTGCTACCAGGAAATCAAAAATTATATCGACACATGGCCTCAATCTACCCCAACGGCAGAAGAAGACAGCTACCAGCATCCCTCCATTCTAAAAATTCAAATAAAGTTTAATTTATTCGAAGAAGAAATGAAGAGAGCCGGGGAAAGAATAAAGTCGCAGCTACATCCCAGAATCTACAAACTACTAGAAGAAAACTTAACCAGGATATGGCGAGACATAGAGGCACTCTATGAGCAGATTCTCGTCATCAATTCCGAAGAAACCATCAAATATACTAAGAGCGGAGTTTACAAGAAATTCAAAAGTAGATATGAAAATATCATAGAAAGCATAATCACAGCCTCCCCTGCCGAAACCAACCAACATCAACCCAAGAACACGTCTATAAGTCTACCACGAATCAGCATCCCAATCTTCAGTGGTGACTATGAGACTTGGATTACCTTTCGAGACATATTTCTCCAGACTATCCACCAAAATCAAGAGCTAGGGGACGCCGAAAAGATGCAGTACCTAAAGGGACAAACCCGCGGTGAGGCAGCGAAACTCATCCAACATTTAGAGGTGTCATCAAAAAACTACAGTACCGCATGGGAATTAATTACAAAAAGGTACAACAACAACCGACTCCTCTTCATCAAATATGCAGACAACATTCTGAACCTACCAACCCTTCAACAAGAATCAGCATCATCAATCAAGAGACTTCACGACACAGTTCAAGAAAATCTCCGAGCCATTGAAAATATGGGAATCACGGCCGAAAAATTGGGCAGTAAGATAATAGCACATATGTTGCTTAAGAAATTAGATGGTGATTCAAGAAAACTTTACGAACAATCGACCTCATCACACAAGGACATTCAAGAGCTGGAGGATCTCTTAGAATTTCTGGAAAACAGATTCCAATCGCTCAAAGCACTCAGGGGCACAATCAAAAAGTCAGATCATCAATCGACAAGTCATAGGCAAAGGTTTCAAAATTACCATGCTGACTTCCGTTCCTGCAAATTGTGTGGCAGTAGCCATGAGATTTATCATTGCCAAAAATTCAAAGAGATGCCAGTACAGGAACGAAACGACCTAATAAAAAAGCAACGAATCTGCAAGAATTGTTTGAGACATTCAAACAACACAAAATGCCTGAGCAAGAAACTCTGCTTCAAATGCAAGAAACACCATCATACAATGTTACATTGGGACAATCATCGGAACCCTAAAAATGGCCCACAAGCACAGCCTGAGACGAGGAACGATACTTCCGAAACTCAACGTTCAAGAGAGCAAGGAAATGATGTCGGATCCCATCTAGGAAAAACTGATGGACCAGCCATTCCCCTCTTAGCCACAGCGTTCGTCAACGTCAAAAACAATAATGGGTACAATGAACTCATGCGGGTTCTCATTGACCCAGGCTCACAAGTTTCATTCATAACTGAAAGAGCCGCCAATACTCTAGGAATTCCCAAGGAAAAGCAACATGCACATATAACAGGAGTAGGATCATGTAATGCTGGCACTTCGAAATGGAAAATTCACACCATAATGACGCCAAGATTCTCAAGCGACTTCGAATTACAATCCGAGTTATATATCCTACCAAAATTAACCAGCTCCATGCCTCAGCAGCCAATCAAAACTGAGGAAAATTGGAGCAATGTAATCCTCGCAGATCCGACTTATAACAAACCCGGAAAAATCGACATTCTCCTTGGAATCGATTTATACACGGAAATAATACTGGAAGGTGTTAAGAAGTCAAGAAGTGGCCTGCTTGCACAAAACACGGAATTCGGATGGATTCTCTCTGGTAGCACATCAGCTGGTCCACAACTTCAAATATCTAGCATGATTGCCACTGCCGAAGAGGAAAAACAAATAACTAAATTCTGGGAAATAGAAGAAGCCGACTCCTCAAAAATAAATAATGGAAAGGACAACCCCTGTAAAGACTTCTTCGAGAAAACCTACGCGAGAAATCAAGATGGCACATATACCGTGCGACTGCCATTCAAGGAAAAGGAAGAAATGTTAGGTCAATCAAAAAAGACCGCCATCGCCCGACTTTTGCAGATGGAGAAAAAGTTCGAAAGGGACGAACAATTGGAAACAATGTACAAGGATTTCATGTGGGAGTACATTCAACTAAATCACATGATACCAGCGGATCAAATGACCAATAGAAGAAGATACTATATTCCACATCAAGCAGTGATAAAAGAGGACAGAGAGACAACAAAACTTCGTGTCGTATTCGACGCAAGCCAAAGAACCAGTACCGGAGTCAGTTTGAATAATCTATTGCATACTGGATCCAAACTTCAGCAAGACCTAATGGATATACTATTGAGATGGAGAAAATACGAAATCGCCCTAACTGCAGATGTGGAAAAAATGTATAGGCAGGTCAAACTGCATGACGATGACCAAAGATTTCACACTATTTTATGGAGGTTCAACAAAAAGGATCCAATAAAAGAATATCAACTAACGACGGTTACATATGGGACTGCTCCAGCAGCCTACCTTGCTATAAGGACCTTACACCAATTAGCTATGGATGAATCTGAAGAATTCCCAAGAACCGCAAAACTAATTCTTGAAGATTTCTACGTTGACGATTTTCTGTCTGGTGCCCATAACAAAGAAGATGCACAAATAATCAAACAAGAAGTGAAAACGCTTCTACGAAGGGGAGGATTCAACATTCGAAAATGGAAATGTAATCTAGCATTAAATGATGATGCGTCTCCCCAAGACTTCAACAACGGAGACGATATAACTAAAATTCTAGGGATACGATGGTCCCCTCTAACTGATAACTTCCAATACATCATTAAACCAACTGCAAATAGCACGAACACAAAAAGACAAGTGCTATCTGAAATCGCTTCGATATTTGATCCATTAGGTCTTATGGCCCCAATTGTCATCAAAGCGAAAATAATCATGCAGGACATATGGAAAACAGGAAAAGAATGGGATGAAGCAATTCCTGCAGAGATCCAGATAGCGTGGGACAAATTCAAAGAAGAATTACCAATTATAGAATGTCTGCAACTACCTCGATGGTTTCGATATAATCCAGATCAGCCCATTGAACTACACGGATTCTGCGATGCGTCGCAATCAGCCTACGGAGCAGCGATATATACAAGAACCATCTCAAGGGACAATGCCCAAACGACATTATTGGTAGCCAAAACGAAGGTCGCACCTATCAAAACCAAATTGACCATTCCACAATTGGAACTCTGTGCCGCTACCTTGTTGGCAAAATTAATGAATCGAACCGTTACGGCCCTGAAAATCGACGACATAAAATTGTATGCATGGTCAGATTCCAGAGTGGTGTTAGCCTGGTTACGGAAAACTCCGAGTAAGCAAAACGTTTTCGTTATCAACAGAGTCAACGAAATCCGTCGATTACTAGGTCAAGTTCAATGGGACTACGTGAAATCGGAGGAGAATCCAGCTGATCTACTATCTAGAGGGGCACTTCCAAGTAAACTTCAGAAAAATTCATTATGGTGGAATGGACCTTCATGGCTTAAAACGTTCAGTAAATTCAGAACGATTGAATGGAATCCAAGAGAAATCATAATGACTAACGATAAATTAGAAGAACTAACGGTGCTCACCACCAACATAAATGAACCTCTAGAATTGCTAACAAAATATTCATCATGGAAAAAGACAAAAAGGGTGATGGCCTATTGCAAAAGGTTCATTGATATTTGCAGACCTAGGATCAAGACGGACTCGACACCAAAACGTTTACCGCCTTTCATTACAACAGCCGAACTTCAATGGTCAAAATTGGCACTCATAAAGATGGTTCAGACAAAATATTTCCACGAAGAACTGAACAGATTGAACAACAATCTAACCATCAAAAAGACTGATCATCTGAAGACCTTGGATCCATATATAGATGAACAAGGAGTTCTTCGCGTTGGAGGTAGATTACAAAACTCATCATTGAGCTTCAACCAAAGACATCCCATTATTTTACCAACAAAATGCCATTTGACCGACATAATAGTCAGAAATGCGCACTATGAAACCCTGCATGGAGGAACACAGCTGACCTTGCATCAAGTCAGACAAGAGTACTGGATTCCGCATGGAAAAAACAAAGTTAAATACATCATAAGAAATTGCATAACATGTACCCGATTTCGTTCAACACCATGCGTCCAAAAAATGGGAAATCTACCAAAAGAAAGAGTCAACCCAGCCCACCCCTTCACCAATGTCGGGATAGATTATGCAGGCCCAATACAAATGAGATTATCCAGAGGTAGAGGATCCAAATCTTTCAAGGGATACATCGCCATTTTCATCTGTCTCGCAACAAAAGCAATGCATCTGGAAGCAGTGAGTGACCTTTCTACAGAAGGTTTTATGGCTGCCTTCAGAAGATTTACCTCGAGACGTGGATTATGCTCTGCAATATTCAGTGATAATGGAACAAACTTTATCGGAGCTAAACATGTTCTTGACAAAGAATACCTAGAAGCCATAAATGAAGGCACACTAGAAAAGGCATTAGCAGAGGAATCTATAAAATGGCACCGAATACCACCTGGAAGTCCACACTTCGGTGGTTTATGGGAAGCAGGAGTGAAATCTATGAAATTCCACTTACGACGAATTGCAGGAGACAACAAGTTGACCTTTGAAGAAATGAGTACACTTCTTTGTCAAATTGAAGCATGTCTCAATTCACGTCCTCTCATCCCAATTACCGAAAACCCTCATGAATTAGACATATTGACTCCTGGACATTTTCTCATAGGAAAATCCCTCAAGGCAATCCCGGAGTCAGATGTAACTGAAAAGCATCTCAGCATGCAGGATAGATGGAGGTTAATACAAAAACTCAAACAAGACTTTTGGAAAAAATGGACATCGGAATATCTCTCCAGATTACAGCACAGGAACAAGTGGACAGACAAAAAGGAAAACATTAAAGTAGGCGATATCGTGTTGATCAAACAGGACAATATCAGTCCCAACTCTTGGCCCTTGGGAAGAGTGACACAGAGTCACCCAGGAAACGACGGACTAGATAGAGTGGCTACGCTCAAATGTAAAAATGGAAAAGACATCACAAGACCCATAACCAAAATCTGCAAACTTCCAGTACAGCAAGATATCGAGACAAACGATGAGACAGTCAAAATCAAACATTCGTATAAAAATGGCCTTATTCAAACATTGGTGATGGCAATGTTACTATGCTTAACCAATGCCAGAAACGCAAGAGCACACCACACAATTCACAATCTACCCCCGGGATTCTACGTGGAACATTTAGGCAAAGCACACATAAGTGGAGGAGAACTAAGACTGCTTACACCGTTTTCTCTCGGTCAACTTGAAATGGACAGAAACAACCTCAACAGAACCGTTAAAGACTTTCAAGGGTTATGCACAACAGCTCATCAGTTGACAAATACAAATCACTGTCACGAATTCCAACACCACATCGCAGAAATGGAGTATGACAATATCCTACTTATCGACAGCATCCTACATCTATCTTCGAGATCCAGAAGGGGAATATTAGGCGAGCTAATGACATCTATCTTTGGCGTCAACGACGAAGTCTATCACGACATAGACGACCTTCAAGAAAATCAACAGCACATCATAGACGTCACCGATCATCAGAGGAAAATTATGATATCCACAATGAATGATGTTCAGCAAATCGAGCGAAAAATAAACCAAAAATTGGAACATTTCCGTATAAAATTCAACAATGGCATAGCCATTATCAATGAAATGCACCTATGGTACAAGCATGTTGACGAAAACACCATCAACTTACAAATTATCCAAAATTACCAGTTAGCGGCCAACTACTTAAAAGAAGTCAACAACAAATACACGAAGATCATAAAAATATGTCACGGTCAAGGTCACATTACGGATCTACTTTCGCCAAGTGAATTAGGTAGATTAATCCAGAAAGCTGAAACAACTATTCCTTCGGACATGCACATATTGCTCAAACCCGTCAGCAGAATGGAAGTCTCCTATGATGCCAACCAGCTGAAAATAATCACCTTTTTCTTTATCATTCAAAGGCAAAGCTATGACATTATCAAAGTATTACCAGTTCCACTAAAGAAAAGCAAAAACGTATTCATAACACCCAAAGTATCAGATGGACTACTTGCAGTAGAATACAATAGCCAAAAATATTTTGAAATTCATGAACACGAAGTCAAGGAAGCTGTGAAATTACAAGAGGGATTGTACATTTATAATCCTGGAATGGTGAAGAACATGGAACAACATCCTAACTGTGTTATCCAAAGCATATACCACAAAACTGAGAGCTTCGACTGTGAATTCGTCAGCATGAGAGTTCAAGATATATTATGGAAGGAATTATTGAAACCAAATACTTGGATGTTCATCTCTAATCAATCCACCTCCGTCTCGAAACTATGTGGGGGAAAACGAGAAGAATTAACCATCAATGGAACTGGCACCATTCACATTGGAACGGGCTGTCTCCTCAAAACGAAAAATATAATTCTTCGAGCAAAATTCACGAAAGAAATGACAGCAACTACAACATTCAGCAAGCCAATCCCCTTGCGTTTATGGAAATTAAATCACCTCTCCTCTAACGGAAACATAATCGAACCCGAGAAAGCAATGGAAGATTTATCTGCAAATTTAACAGAGCATCTTGTTGAAGAAGAAGAACGAAGCCCACATATCTGGAGACTTCTTATACATCCCCTTACTACAACCACGGTAATAGGAATCTCCGTGGCTGTCACACTAGCTGCAACATTTGTATGGATAAGATATATTCATCCACTTCTTCATGCTAGAAAAACCAATCGATCTGCCCCGAAAATTGAAGCAGAAGAAGAAATTCCGTTGAAGGAGATTGTACCTAAACCACAACCACGCCAACAGAATTTCGATCTCGACCAACTTTATGCCGAAGCGAAAACTGAGACCTAAGAAACAGTGAAATGAAGTTTCCAAAGCACAATCTCAGCAGTTCCTGACCCGGCTCACATAGATTATATTACCACTACAATTAGGAATCATGAACTCATAACAACATTGGGTCACAGTCCCCCCACGACGCTACAACAAAATTCATAGCATTTGGCCCTTGGAGTAATGTTCGAAATTCGAACATTTTCTTTTCAAATTATTCATAATTATATTCCTCGAATAATTATCGATGGAAAATTCCAATAAATTCAACGCTGAAATTCTCGTACGATCGAGCGGAAAACGCTGACTCCGAGGTAGTAAGTGGGTTACCTGTGACGAATGTTGTTTAATTTAGAATAGTATATAAGCTTAGCCTGTAACGAATAAAATTATCATTCACCAAAAGTTTGATCAATATACCTCACGGCAAACTGTGGAGTTAAGACTTCCCTTGAACTTCTGAGTCTGGTTGTTCAGTTTGCCCTTCAATCTTCAAGTGTTGTTTCGAGCACAAAGAAACAACAGACTGCATAGAACGAGTCAGAAATGCGTTCAGGTTTGTTTAGATTTTTAGATTCATAGTTTTGAAACTCAATTTGGTTTTTAAACACTTCTGCATATCTCTTCCTCCCGATGAAATAAGAAGAGCAACGCACGAAGCATTCCTGAGACGTATAAATAAATGTCTAGAAATTAACGGTCAAAACTTTGAGCATCTTCTCTAGTTATAACTGCGAGAGTTTGCCATGGTTCTCCTAATAGTAACTTGAAGTCGGTTTCAAGAAGGGGTGAAAAATCTACAGCATGGTTCAAATAACAGTTTCTGAAAATTTCATCTTTTTGGCGTGAAGGGAAAAGAAATAGCTGAAAATTCAAGACGAAAAACAGTTTTTTGTGAATAACTCAGAAAATATCCATTTTAGGGCAAGGGTGTGATGCATACACTCATATTATTTTTTAACGTAGATTCAATATCTGCCATAAAAAAATGGGGTTCTAATTTGAAAAAATTGATTTTTCACGATTTTGTCATCCCTAACTTTGAAAGCGATTTTTTCACCCCCTGTATCATGAATCGCGATTTCGATTTTTAAAGTGGATACATCAATCTTACATCTTGAAAAATCCCAAAAATGAAAATTTTCCATCCAAAAACCTCGAAGTTATTCTTGTTTCAGCGGAGCTCTATTTTCGATTTTTTTTTCGAATTTTCCCGCTCAGAGAGAATTTTCCAACCAAAACTGAAAAATGTTACATCAAAATAACTTGAAATTTTCTAAGGAATCTATTTCTGCAATAAAAAAATGGTGTTCTAATTTGAAAAACGGAAGTTGACGTCATTTCCGGAAAAACCGGAGGTGCTCATGCCTTGAAAATATTTTAGATTTCATCAGCATCGTGAAATACTTATAAGTGCTGAATTTCATGAAAATACGTTCAGTAGTTTCCCGTATAAATATGGGTGAGGTTCCTCGTGAAAGACCCTGTATTTGTTTTGGGATTTCTCGCGGGCAATAAATTCTGTACCTATTGTAGCACTAGATGCTTGTCTTATTTCTGGAAGTGTACCTACATAATATTTCATCCTCATCATCGGAGGTCTCATTAAAAAAACATTCACAACAATAATTAGGTGTCAACTAAATTTGAAACGTCAGAGTTATTCAAGTGACATTACTCCCGTCAATAACAATAATGGCTCGTACAGAAGCACAAAAGTAGCTTGATATTCAATTGTCAAATAATTCTATGAGTCTATTCTGATTAATTAGAGGGATTTATAGGCGGGAGATATTATAACTCCCGCTGTTTGCTCATAGATACTATTAATTGCTCAAATGCAGTTGACTGAAGAATACATTATTCAATAGGAGTGGATAATAGCTATTAATCATTTACACTGTTACGCCCCTGTACTGATTTTCAGGATTATCTGAAGGCGCATCGTTCCGATGATTTCCACCAAAAAACTCAATTGATTCGATCGACGCACGCATCTTTTATACACATTGTTTCCAAGATAATTGTAATAAATTCATTCCTTTCATCTTCGACTCTTTTGCGAGCAAGATAAACGGCCAGAGTTTTGTAGTTGAATTAGTGATGGATAATCGAATTATTTCGGATTTAACTTTCTCTGCATAATCAGATATTCTTGGTTTGGAAGATTATCTAATCGCAATTTTGCGGATTGGAGTATATGGAGTTCGTCGAGAGGTGAGAAATTTTATTGTAGTGTAATATGCGTCGATCTTGTCAATTTTGTGTATCTATAATTTTTTTTTCTTGATTTTCCATTTAGAGGCCCAGAAGGATTGTTGGACGATCGTCGTTTGTACTGGCGTTCTATGCTGGCGTATTATCCCGGCGTATTGTCCTGGCAGTTTGTCCGCCATATTTTCAAAGTCCAGTCTCTGGAACATTTCTTGGATTGAAAAATTAAACCATTCAATTCCACGGTGTTCGTGCCTGACCATATGGTGCAAAGCAGCAAAACTATCATTTCATGTGTAATATAATTAAAACTGTAATTGATTTCTTGAATAGGCGAGAATATATTATTTTAAGTACATTGTCGTTCATTACCTATAAGATCAGCAATCAAAAAAAGAAACTCAAACTCGAACCTCCATTTTATAACGTAACAACACCCTGCTATACTATCTATGTTTCATAAAAAAAAATTGAAATTCAAACAGCTCCGGTTGTTGCAGTTTCTTTGTCATTTAGTATATAATAGTAGCAGACTCTAAATACAATCTTTCGATCTTCCTGTGGAAGTGAACTCGAAACATTCTCCTCTTATAGTTGTTGCCAAACTTCTCGTTCAAAGCTTGTTACAATACACTATAGAGCCTCGCAACGTAGGAAATCCTCACGTTAATCACGCCGCTTCGACGTTTACACCACGCGTTAACACTATATTGATATTCATGATTATCTCCCGGCTCATTTCCTATGCAGCATCCCTGACGTCGTCCTGTATCGTCCCGTGTCTGTGATTATTCAAACGCTTCCTTTCCTGCCCGTCCATGCCGGCCTAATCAAGTCAGGACGCCAGATGGGCCGCGATAATTCGATTGCGAAACCGTGTAATTAATGGATCTCCCATACGGCTGGGTTGTCCCTTTCCACAAATCACCAAGACGTATACAGGGGGATGTACTGCGCCAGTTGTAAATTCTCGGGATCATTAACATATTGATTCGCCACGGTTAAGGATAGGCGGGCTTGGGGGTTGTGTTGTGTTGCTGTTGGGGCTGCATGTGGAGTAAATGGAGTTGTATCGGTGGAGTGCCTCTGTCGACGAGAAGAGCTAATGTGTAACGGTATGATTTACCGATTTCGAATTTCAAAGATTTTCGGAACGTCCTGTATCGGGGATTAGTTAAGAGTCGGGAAACTAGGAAACTAGATTTCATTTTGAATTCACGTCGTCTCGTTTTCACACTGCGTCTGAAAAGTTGTGGTACCGTTCTCTCGTTCTCGAGTGAACTTAATTATCTGTGGTGATTAATAAATATCGGTGAGTACGGCATAAAAGTTAATGGAAGACCTATCAACAACATAAGGTATGCCGACGACACCATACTCCTTGCTGAGTCGCTAGCAGACCTTCAAATGATCTTAGATCGGGTGATTGAAAGCAGCGAACAAAGCGGCCTCACATTGAATGTGAAGAAAAGTAAAATCCTGACCATAGCCAAAGCACAACAACGACCAAAGAGTCTGTGGATCAAAGAACAGGAAGTGGAGAAAGTGAAGAAGTATAAATATCTGGGAATCATTTTTGATGACAGTATTGAGTGTATGGAAGAAATTCGAGCGCGAATTGGCCAAGCTCGAAGTGTATTCAACAAAATGCGAAAGGTATTCTGTGGAAAAGATTTCACTTTACAACTCAAAATCAGGTTGTTAAAGTGTTATGTCTTCCCTGTGCTCCTCTTTGGCATGGAAGCTTGAACGTTGAAACAGGACAGCAGTAATCGCCTGGAGGCATTCGAAATGTGGGCGTACAGGAGAATCCTCAAGATAAAATGGATAGACAGAGTGCCAAACACAGAAGTGCTGAAAAGAATGGGTAAGGAGAAGGAAATAATAAACACTGTAAAAGTCGGAAAGTTGCGGTATCTGGGTCATGTGCTGAGAGGGGAGAAATTTTCCTTGTTGCAGATCATAATTCAGGGAAAGATACACGGAAGAAGGAGCATAGGAAGAAGAAGAATCTCCTGGTTGAACAACTTGAGACAATGGTACAAGTGCAGTTCCGTTGAGTTGTTTGAGTCTGCGATGTCGAGGATGAGAGAAGCCATTTTGATAGCCAACCTTCTGAATAGAGATGGCACCTGAAGAAGAAGAACCCGAAGTTAATTCGACGACCATTAATTCAATTTTGCTAATAGTTCGTTTGTTTCATGTGAAGTGAAGTACTTGAGTAGCACGCTTGGGTTCTGCCATTTTGAGAGAAGTGTGACTTTTCATCTGATTTCCTCAATTATCTGATGAATCAACTTTCCTTCCAGATCAGTTAATCTAAGTTATAATTGATTGATTGAACTTGAACATTTCGCAATTCCTTGATCCTCTGATTTTCAGTATCTCGATTTATCTGTGCCAGTGTTTCGTTGAACACGTGGACATTTTTTCATTTCTTGAATTTTCCTTATGTCAACGAGGATTATCAGAGATCTCGGGGAATTGTGGAATCCTACCGATACAAAAAACTGATCTGAGTGTTTTCAATAACCTTTTTTAGGGAGTTAGACCTTCAGTACCTTTTTGGAGGGAGTTAAACCTTCAACACCTTCTTGGACGGAATTAGACCTTCAATACGTTTCTTCGGAGGGAATTAAACCTTCACATCCTGCAACACCATTCTTTCTGGAAGAATTCAAAGTTACAACGTCTTTCTGGAGAGTTAAGAACTTCAGCTTTGGAAGAACTGTGAGAAGTCGAAGATTCGTCATTCTAGTAGGGAAAGAACTGGAAGTCTGCTGCATCTCAACTCCGGAAGAAGTCGAGGGATAATCACTTCCCTTATCAGGCATTATTCAAAAAGGATAAATTAACTAAGAATGAAGAACACTTTCGCATGAAAAATCTAACGAATTGTTCATATTTGTAGATACTCTTGTCCTCATTTTTTGATGTTTAAACTTGTAATAATAGATATTGTAAATAGCTATTGTCATCAGAGAAGAATAAATCTCGACTGTTCAAGTTTTGATTATTATTAGCTAGAGTAGAAGCATATTGTCTCATTTTGCCTCATATAAATGTAAGGTGGTTTCATGTTCTGACTAGCTGGGGCATTCAGTGTTAAATCATAACATTACACAATTGGTGACTCACGTGAAAGGGCATAATTTTTCCCTAACCTTACACAAGTAGCACCCCTTACGTGGGGCTTTAACTTTACACAATTTTTCTTTAACCTTACAAATCATCCTGGCTTCCTCGATAATAGTGTTTTGAGAGTTCGGTGTCGGCAAAGTACTTATATTAATCAATGGTTCATCCCATCCGAAGATCCAAGATTTCCGATAATATCTTAGTTCTCTGGAGGGACAGCCAGCATACAGCTCGGATCCACCCCTTGACTGTTTCAGTCTCAGGGGTGAGGGCAATTCCAGCCATAGCTACTTCTGCTCGGAGTTCTTACAGTTTTGAATGTGGTTCTATTACCATTCGATGGTTCTACACTGCGCAAAAAAATTAACGCACATTATGGAAATCTCAAATTTATTCTACAACTGGAGGTGTTCTCAATAAAAATTATTTTTATCAGAATTATGCATGCATACGTCATCCACTTTCAACGTTTTTATTCAATACAGATGTTTTTTCCCAGCATGAATAAAAGATGATGATTTTATCAGATTTTGAATGTATTGGCTCCATTCTAAAATCAGTTGTTCTCGATCAATGCTACTGATCAATAGTTTTTCTTTCGTTTGATTTTCTACACTCGATCGTTATGCAACACGAAACACTCAATCTGACCCAAGGGGAATGTGCCCAAGCGGTAGTTTTGCGAGAAGAAGGAGGGACATACACAAGAATTGCAGAAAGGTTTGGAGTTTCCTATACAAGTGTGTCCAGAATATTGCAGCGATTCAGGGAGGCAGGTATGAATGTCCGAAGACCAGGACAGGGTAGACCACAAGTAACAACTGCCATTCAAGAACGTTACTTGAGAGTTTCTTTGCTGAGACAACGGTTTGCAACCGTTCGCCCCCTTCAAAATCAGCTTGAGCAAACTCATCGGGTGCAAATTAGCACTCAGACAATAAGAAATCGCCTCAGAGAATATGATTTAAGGCCTCGTGTAGCGGCAAGAGGCCCAGCTCTTACCAGATTTTGCGAGAGAGCATATCCAATGGGAAGAGGCCGGTTGGGAAAGAGTTCTGTTCACAGATGAGTCTAGACTCTGCCACTACCATTGTGATCGACGTTCCCTTGGATACAGACGTCCATATGAAAGACAGGCTCAGTGAAATTTCCTGAATACTACTGGTTTCAAGGGAGGATCGATTATGATATGGAGTGGAATATCTTTGACTGCTCGCACAGACCTAGTGGTCATTGATAATAGAGCTATGAAATCCGATAAGTATATAAGGAACATTCTTGAAGAGCATGTAGTGCCATTTGCCCCATACATTGGTGAAAATTTCATTTTTATGGACGATAATGCCAGACCCCATCGTGCGCGCATCGTTCAGGAGTACCTTGAAGGGGTTGAAGTCTCTCGAATGGAATGGCCAGCAAGAAGTCCAGATATTAATCCGATTGAGCAGATTTGGGACAACCTCAATAGAAGGCTGAGAAGTTCAGAAAATCATCCAGCCACTCTTAATGACTTAGGAATCCAACTCGGAGAAATCGGGGAAGGATTAGATCAGAACATTCCAAGATCACTCATTTTGAGTATGAACCGTCGTTGCCGAGCTGTAATTAACGCAAGAGGTGGAAATACCAAGTATTAAATCACTTATCAGAATTTCGGTATTTTGAAAATTGTTCATTTTTCTTCTTTCACATAAGATTCGGAGAAATCCTGAATTCATCTCTCATTTAATGTGTCTGGTTTCATTCATAACCTTCCCGAGAGAACATGAAAAATAAGTTATAAAGTCAATGTATAGTTAACTTTCATTAAAATTGAGATTTTCAGAATCTGCGTTATTTTTTTGCGCAGTGTATTTGGAAGCTCTATGAAGCTGGACCTTCAGATAGGGGAGGCAGTAAAGATACGCCACTTGGGTATTTCCACTATCCCAGTTATTTTAAGGAACAGATTGGCGCGCCTGATGCACTCATCATCAAGGGAAGTCAGATCTGTCTCTACCGCAGCATGGGCTCACAATAATGGAGCATTCACACTTAATAAAAATAATTGTGAACCCTTCATTGTTTTTGTCCAAATTTTAATCGTCAACTCCTTCCTGTACTATACATCTTAAAAAAAAATTGAGGTGAACAGCTCCTTCTGGGTGTTTCCGATTCTTTCGTATATATTGGGAGAGATCGATATAAAAAGAATCGAACCCTAGTCCTAAGGGTTTTCGATCCTTGAGAAAAGTTGATGAAAATTTTACGGGTTCTTGATAAAATTCGACATTTTGTATAAAATGATGTGATCCTCCTCTCCGGGTTGATACCTACTATAAATTATCCTTCGTCAGTGCTTTTCTCGCATATTTCCGCACGTGTCTCATCGCTACCCTGGAAACGGAGTTTCCAACAAGTTACAATTTGGAAGCAACTAATTCATCGCATTCATGCAAATTATCTTCTCGTGAAAGTGGGACTGCTTCATTGCCGTGCTTTATCCGAAGTTGTAGAGCGCGTAGATAGACACCTTTTGTTTTCCCTGAGTTGCAAGAAATTTCTGTCGTACACCCGCGGTCTCATTGTAACCGAAATTCTAAGCTCAGCAGCTGGCACAAACCAAATCCAAAAATAATTTCGGGCCTTTCTGTCTTGGTTCCCGAAAAATGGAAATTGCAAAAAACATAGCCTTTCACTTTCGTCTAACAAATGAATGGAAAAATTTGGACTGCCGTGATTTTCGAGAGAATTACGAAAATGAAAAAATGTCAGCCCAGCACTTTTCCTTTTTTCCGACGAAAATTGTTTCATATGATTCAGCCGAAATTGTGTCAACTTTTACTGGTCAGATTTTTCGAAAAAAAATCAGAATGTTAAGAAAAGTAGATTTCAAGGAACTCGGCATACCTGGCACTAGTATGCGTGAAGTTGGCCCAACACTTTTGGATTTTAGAAATTTTTTGTTGTGCTGAATTAGGTTGAGATTGTGCTGCTTTGTTTCGTTGAAATTTTTCTTTATTCCATGTATGAGGTAGCTTTTTCCAACTTGTGAATTAGTGGGTTATTTGCCTACAAGTAGCACCATTTTTTGAACATAATGAAATTGTGCGCCTCGTTAAAAGAGTAGTCGAGATCACCAATGTATTTCGCGCATGAGTTGCAAACAAAATTTTTTCTACAAACGTCAAAAATATTGTTCTAAAATAAGTAACATGCTTATAGTACGAGAGCTAGTGAACCTTTTGAGTAACGGTTTGCCTGTAAGGCTAGAAATTTTTATAGCGATAGTTTCTAGCATGCTGAGGACGGAAATCATCGCCTGGCACCCCTCACCCCTGCACGTCATCAAGCTCTATATCTTTGAAAGTGTTAAAAAAATTTAAAAAATAAATTTGTTCCTGTAAGCTTGAAACTTTCATACGATTTTGTTCGTTCATTGTGAAGTTCAAAAAAAAATTGACAGGCGATTTCGACGAGCACAAGTACCTGCCAGGCGACTCGAAAAGGGTGTAAAATACGAACAAAAATGAACTTTTTTATGTAAGGCTGAAATTTATATATGTGTTCGTCTGAGGAAGTGAAAAAATAAGTTTTATTATTAATCTTCATCATCATCTGATATGTTATCATTAATTTTTCATCATATAGTACAGTCGTTTCAAGCGCAGTATACTGTGTCTTGAATTGGTTGAGACTGCATTATATCTCAGCTATTATTAAAAATAGAGTCATGCGGTTTTCGAGACCCCTGTGTCAATTTTTTGTAAAACTTTTAAATCCACAAACAGAAATATTCCATCTTCTTTTGTTTTTGGAATACAGTGCGAAAATGATAATGTTCACTTTTTGAAGATGTTATTATTTCTCGGGCTCTGCATAGGAAAGAAAAAAACTTAAAACTTCTTATAATGATATTTTTACGTAGAAGTCAGTGGCGTAGCTAAACATTTTTTCAAAGCATTGTTTTCGAGATTGAATTGGAACGGAATGAAATTTTTCATATGGAACACCATGTTTATTTTAACGTCAAACTGTATCACGACCTATGCTTCAATAAATTTCAGTTGAAAAAAATATCCCACGCATTCAATCAATATTCACAAGCATTTAATCATTACTTTTTCAAAAAGCCATGTGATCTAAACCCATTTATTTCATCCTATTTTGAACATAATTTCAAAATATCAACTGAAAAATGATTTTTTCGATGCATGTATCGAAGAATTCATGTCTTAGTTTAAAAAAAAAACAAACAGAAATACAGTAGGCGCTTGATGCCGGATTATCGGAAATGCCGGATTATCGAATTTGTACAGGAAAAAATATGATTTTCACTACTATCCAACTTTCGCAAAATAAGACCGCTATTTGGTCAAGGGACGCTACGAAACAAGAGAAAACAAATACGTGACATCACTGTCGAAGTTAGGTCCGGACTGCCGAGCGGGAAAAACTACTCTCGGTGATCCGGCGTTCAGCTGTATAAAATGCCGGATTATAGAGCGGGTTACCTGGGTCCCAAAGTGCCGGACTACCGAGCGTACCGGATTGGCAAGCGCTGGATTATCGAGCGACGACTGTATACATTTTTCGGATGGTTGACGCTCAAATTTATTGAAGGTAAGGTTGTGATACATCGATGTATTCAGAAAAAAATGAGAAGATTTGACGTTAAGACATACGAGGTGTTCCATTTGAAATATTTCAAGTTTGAGCTATATCTTAAAAACATTTATTAGATAAAAATTTTAAGCTACGCCACTGACTTCTACGTAAAAACATTATTATAAACATTTTCATACTTTTTTTTTCTCATACAGAGCCCGAGAAATAATAACATCTTCAAAAAGTGAACATTTTCATATTCGCACTGTATTCCAGAAACAAAAGAAGATGGAATATTTCTGTTTGTGGATTTAAAAGTTTTACAAAAAAGTGACACAGGGTCTCGAAAACCGCATGACTCTATTTTCAATAATAGCTGAGATATAATGCAGTCTCAACCAATTTAAGACACAGTATACTACGCTTGAAACGACTGTACTATATGATGAAAAATTAATGATAACATATCAGATGATGATGAAGATTAATAATAAAACTTATTTTTTCACTTCCTCAGACGAACACATATATAAATTTCAGCCTTACATAAAAAAGTTCATTTTTGTTCGTATTTTACACCCTTTTCGAGTCGCCTGGCAGGTACTTGTGCTCGTCGAAATCGCCTGTCAATTTTTTTTTTGAACTTCACAATGAACGAACAAAATCGTATGAAAGTTTCAAGCTTACAGGAACAAATTTATTTTTTAAATTTTTTTAACACTTTCAAAGATATAGATCTTGATGACGTGCAGGGGTGAGGGGTGCCAGGCGATGATTTCCGTCCTCAGCATGCTTGGAACTATCACTATAAAAATTTCTAGCCTTACAGACAAACCGTTAGTCAAAAGGTTCACTAGCTCTTGGACTATTAGGTTAATATGAAAAATAGTATTGAACTGGCTTAAAATGTTTTTCCAAATCGAGTAATTACTGTAACTATGGAAATAAAATGGCATTTAACTGACAGTTCTTGATAATTATTTTGGAGTGACTTTTTATTTGCGTCAATTTCGTGCGTGATATTCATAACTGTAAAATAATGGAAATTTCGAGCAACGATGAAGTAAGCAGCAATTAAAAGAGTGGTGTGAAGCAAATAAAGCCAGAAAAATATCCGAAAATGTGCTGTTGGCATATTTTGAAGAGCAGTCTAAGAAGCTGAAGTCTTCCACGTTATGGACAATATATTCTATATTGAAAGCAACACTCTATGTTAAAGAAAATGTGGATTCCAAGAAATATACCAAGTTGGTTCCATATTTGAAAAAATTGTCAGTTGGAAACCATCTAGAGAGGAAGTTGAACAATTCATAGGAGAGGCAGATGATGAAACCTATTTGTTGGTTGAGGTAGATTTTTGATGATTGTTTAATGTGTTTTTTAAATTACTGATTTCCTTTTAGGTTGTTTTAAAACTGGGTATTTCGGGTGCTTGCTGCCGTGAGGATCTCACTAAAAAGACGGTCGATGACATAGAAGATAAAAATTTCGTGTTGATTGTTGAAGTACCCGAAACAAAAACAAATATACAACGAATTTTTAAAGTTCAAATTTAGATTATATTGACATTTACCGAAAATATGCGGCTCTTCGTCCAAGTTACCTATGCCTGCAGTTCGCCGATTGTTCTTGAAGTATCAAAAATAAGAGATGTTTTAACAAGTTGTTGGAATGAATAGCATTAGAAAGATGCCTAGCTATTAAGCACCTAAAATTACGAAATCCTGATGCCTACACGGGCCATTGTTTTCTGAGAACATCAGCCACACTCCTTGCTACTACGGGGGCCTATATATGTGTTTTGAAGGGACATGAAGGATGGAAATCTTCGACTGTGGCCGAAGGATACGTGGAAGATTCTAACAATAAAATTCAAATATCAAATAAAATTTTAGACTGTGAAATTTCAGGATCAAGTGCTGTCACCTCTACGGCAAATGCTTGCAAATCAAAAATGGATGGTCTTCCAACTGCCAAAACTACGATATCACGAGCTGAATCTGAGTTATCTGGTTTAGGAATAAATATTGGTTCGTGCACTGGCTGCACCATTAATGTTAACATTATAAATAATAAATAATATTAGGTAGTGATAAATTTTCTCACAATTTGAAAGCTTTAATTATTGTAATACATTAATAAATAAGTTATTTATTGGATTTTTGCTTAATTGAGTAATATAAAGGTTAAAATATAAAAATCCCATATAGTTTACATGCAGTGTGCGAAGCAAGTAATTCGCACACTACTCCGCGCACGGTGTTATGCCCCTATTGGTGTTATTCACAAGAAGGAACATTATTTCGTATTTTGTTTCAATTTCATCAAATTTTCCATAGTTTCAATGTATTCTATGTTAACCGCCCTGTCGTGGAAGAAGAAAACAAAAAATCTTTCATAACAAACAGTTCATCCAGTCCTGAATTATAAATAAATAGCCGACTTAGTTTCATATATTAGGATTTGTGCTACTTTTGTGCTGTCTTGTGCCGTGAATATTTCCACAAAAATTTTTCAGATTTTCCGCCAAATTACGTAAATTTTCTTTCAAAGAAGAATCAGTTCTCGAACACCAAAGTAGCATTTCGCGCACTGGATACAAAAATAATTATAAATAGCAGGGCCAGTATGTGATTAAGAATAGCGCTTTTAGCCCATATAAATCTTAAATTATTGTTTTATCACTTCTAATTAAAATCATTTTGAAGAGTTATTTCGAAACTGCCACTGGTTCTGTTGACCCTATTTCACCGAAAAATTAACAGCATCTTCTAGCCCCAAGGCTTGACAGATTCAAGCGCCCCCTACCCTAATCAAACAGTCCAAACTCAAGCGCCTTTCATCATCCGGTTCCCCGTGAATGAACACTTTCATGTTCGATCCCGGCATATTTTCCTCTTCTGCAATCTCCGTGCGTTTTTCGCATTATCCGAGACGCTAATTCAAAAACGGCGTGCCGAGGCCCCTGGGCCATCCTCCGACCCTCTGCGTTTCAATCTCGCTTCCGTTTTGTTTGAGTAATCAGCGGAGGTTTGATTGTGAACGTCTTGGATTTCGGGATGACTTCCTTCATTGCATGAATAATGTCGGCGCGCGGCCTGTGATCTCTCGAATAAAAAATTGTTGTGTGCCGACGCTGAGGTTGGGGGGTTGCTGGGGAGGATATCATTGGTTTACGACGTTTGGGGCCTTGTGGAGTTTATATTCGATGTTGAGAACCGAATTGTGCTCGAAAAGAAATATTGACGAGAAGTATACAAATTTACTGGCGTTTTCAGAGCGACATCCTAAAGGTTACCAGCCTGAAAAGTCAAAAACTTTTAGTAAAAAAAACATTTTCCATTTTCTGAAAGAAGATTCCGATGAGCAACATTCAATGAATAAGTTGGAGTTGCTGGAGCTTACCGAAAAGGTAAATTACCGTAAAACGGGGTAACTTCGAACGATTTTTTCTTCCAAAGCTATATACCTCCGGTAAGGAAGCGAATGAAAAATCAAAAAAAAATATATATCCTGGACATCAGTGAGAGCTTGCTGCTGACAAAAAATTAGATTTCAAAATGATCAATAACCTTTTTTTTTATTAAATTATGGGTGTTCAAAGTTATTCTACGATCGGGGATACTATGAACGATTATGAAAAAACAACACGATTTCGATTCCACCTCACTGAGAGAGTATCTTTGCACACCTCAATACTAAAAATACTTAAAAATACTTGAAAAAAATTATGTGGAATAGAAATATGTACATGATATACTGAAAATAAATTTGTTTTTCGAAATAGTATCAGGCATTCATTATCACAAAAAATGAATAGAAAAACCGAAAATTTTCTGAAAAATGAAGTTGGTATAATCTGAATTAAACTAATATTTTGTAATGATAGAAAATATAGGTATCACAAAACAATAAATAGGACTGAACTATGTAGTCTCTCAGGTATGGCCGAAGATGATTTGCACTAAAAAAGAGGACTCCTTCCTTTTCTGCCTACCTTGGGGTCTTGCCGAGCTGTGAATAATTCAGCAATTGCAAATTTTTATTATCAATATTTAACAATCAATACTTATGAACACTTATATCAATCGTAAAACTAGAACAATTACATTAATGTGACGTTAGGGAGCTTCGCAACACATCATTAGAATCCTCAGCACCATCAGTACTTGTAGAAACCGGAAGTAGAATATTGGATGATGATGATCCAAAATCTGTTGAGGTTGGGAGAATTTTTTCAGCAATGACATTTCTATATGCAATGGAATAATCACCATAGCCTTCGACTACCGTCGTAGACTTCCATACCCCAATTTTTTTTTTATATCCGTAATATTTGCCCCTCAGTCTGCTAGCACTGAAGCGGAGGATCTTCGAAAACAGCGTCCTGTATATTGCTTTGGTTCTGGAAGTTTGAGGAATTCGGCAACAATAGATGGAATTTTCCCAAATGTATTAATACTTACTGAATTGGCACTGCATTTATTATTCATGTATTTCAGGAAAAAACGACGATGTTTGATGACAGAAGGGCGCAGTGCAAAGTACTTATGGAAATAGTCTACATACTTTCCAATAATACTGAAAGAACGACGGATTTTCGTTTTTGTATTTGGAAGTTGTATAACCAATGATTTATTTGTTATTTCGATATCTTCCACTGATAAATTACACAATTCTTCACGCCGACAATCTCCAAATAATCCGAAAATAGTTGTAAACCTTAACCATCGAGTATTTCTCATCTGGTGCCTCCTTTAAAAACTTTTCAACTTGTTCAGGAGTGAGAATTTTAGATTTTTTGGGACGATACTCCACTTTTCCGTTTTAAATATGCTATTGCGTTAAAATATCTACTAACATCCACACCATTTTTAACAAGGGCGCTTGACTTTATCATTGAAAATTTGCTCCACAAAGTTGATGAACTCCATATTTTTGATTTTTCTTCTAAGTGCCAGGAAGACAATTCCACAGAAGTTCCCTTCTACATTTTTCAATTCACACCAGGCCAGGAAATTGTTATATGCAATATCCTACTGCTGAACAGATATTTTAGGTAGGAGTTTCAGATTTGCTCTTCTTGAAGACTCTTCAATATCCAGAGGAACCACCAAATCATCACTTTCATTAATAATTGGACCCTCGACAAACATATTAAGCAGTTAAAAACCCAAGACGAAAATTGGACAGAAACGAAATTCAAATGACAGCGTCTTTTCTCATTTGTTAGTAATCATAACTTTGGCAACGTTTGCCATTCACAACAACCTTTGGATTATTTGAATATTAAAATGCATTTTGAAGTTTATTGTCACTGAAAATTGGCCCATTTCATTATCAAAATAGGGTAGTTGTACAAAAAGCATTGTATGGTATTTGTGTTAAAAGTGATTTTATTTTGTTCGTGGAATTGTTCAACTTCTTCACTCACAAAATAAAACGTCACTTTTAACACTCATATTATCATAAATGACTATTTTCATTAGTAATGTGCTTATAAGTTGCCATTCCCAACACAAAGACGAGAGTATACCACTGAAGCTTTTGACGCTATAAGTTGTATCGAAATGGTAAAGAAACACGTTATGCTGAGGTCATCAAAAGTTAAGCATGGCAGTATTTTTGTCAAATATTGAAATGAGAGGTGTGGAATGCATCCTATGGGTATTAACACATTTGGATATTTGCCGAAAATTATCACCCTGTTCTCAAAGATGCCAAATTCTTGTTTCTATACTGGTCACCGTTTTCGGGAGTTATCTATCCTTGCGGATTCTGGAGCTGATTTGCTGAGATTCAAACAGCATGGTTGATAGAAGTCTAATACAGTGGCTGAAGTTCACTTGGAGGGATTTTTTCGACTCGCTTGATAATTTGTCGTTGCATTAACGTCAAATCACACAACATCTTTATAAATTGTAGTCTATGTGATAATCTGATAAATCTTAACGTGAAGTTTCATTCTAATCCGTTTGGTACTTTTTATGTGAAAGAGACACAAACATACATAGGATACCAATGATGTAGTGCAAATTCCTATTCACGTTCAACTAGACCAGCTCCACCCTTCATACATCAGTCTCAACTATCCATTTCCTCCAGAAAATATCATCCCTTCGGTCCTCCTAACCAACCCTTTAGGATCATCTCCCTACTTCCAAACCCATCCCGAAGATTTCATGGCACCGTCTCCGTTTACCGATTCATTCGAATCGATTCCATAAACTCGACCTCGAGAGAAAAGAAGTAATCGGAAAACATCTCCATTCGGGCTACAGAATCCAATCTGGAGCAGACGCCCGGGCCATCTGATCGAGATCCATCGGAAACTAAAGGATTCTAGGTAACGTCCCGCGGGCGATAAAAACTCGGACGCAATTTATTCTTTCCATATCTTTATTAGGAGAGCGTCGCGACGCGGACGCTGAAATACCTCCGGCAATCTGTAATGAGGTCGTTTGTAGGGAATAGACGTATTTCGTTTAGCATTTTTATGAGCAGGGAGGAGGGAGAGATGTGGATCAGGGGTGTGTTGGACGCGCGAAGTCCTTGAGAATGCGGCATTAGAGGCGGTGTTATGCACAAGTGCAACGCAATAAGAAGAAAATGGTATTGGGGATGCATAGTTGGATGTAGGTCAGCTCATTCGTATTTGTTTACTCTGAATTGGAGTTTTCGCTCAACTTATCTGGTAAAAACTTGTTTTTTCATTCTCCTACTTACAATTTCACTTAATGCGCATAATTCGATGAAAATCTGGACGAACTATGTTCAATTTTTGAGACAGAAATTTTTTTGAAAGAGTTATACAAGTTTGATTTCTAACTTACCATTTATCTGTTTATATAAAAATGAATTGCTGTACGTAAGGTACTATTGAAAATTGAGAATTGCACCCCTTAGACCTCATCCTCAGCTACACCTATGGGTGGATCGCAGCGCCACGCCAGAGCTGCAGCTCTATGATCAGCTGATTGACTTCTCGCGTCAAATTAACCTACCTCTATGTACTAATCAGCTGACAGCTTAACTCATGCTCAATAATTGAATCAATTGATCGTCCATTTCTTGTAATCCAGCTCTGACTGTGAATAGACCTCCTCTTGTGCTACTCTTGTAAATTGGACTTTTCAAAAAGTCACCTCGCTTAATAACTGATCAACTCGTTTATTTTCATGGAATAACTAATCAAAAAGAGAGTGAATTCTCAGAATCCTTATTGTTGCAGTTTCCATGTAATTTTCCTGCTTTTTATGAAGTTTGAAAATTTGTCCACGTTTCAGATCATGAAACTAATGTATTTGACTCCTCTAAGAGATATATTTTGGTATATTTTTGCAGTTCTCATAGATTTTTCAGATATCTCCTCCTCAAATGGAAATGATGACTTGCTCCAAGAATGAACATTCTCTGTGTTGATAAATAATGATTTATTATATTCTTATGTGCATCTCATTATCTTAATCGATTCATCTCATTTCTCAACTATTCACTTCTCATAACACTTGCTAATTATTTTTCTCGAGTTTCAGATGAATGAAAATCCTCAAACGCAAAGGTGAATCATGGAATCAGTCTTCTCTCTTGATAAAACCAAGTGAACTTCTCTGAAGTATTTGAACGATCAAGTAGCTCAAACATTGAACCTGATTGACAGTCTCAGTTCCTGCTTCACTTTCAGCGATCTCCTCGATTCTTGATGAAACCATTCAACTGGTATGATCTCCTCATATTACATAAGAATTCTCAATTTCATTCATCTGAAACACTTAGCAAGTAAGATCTCAAGCCTTCTGCTACCTCGAATCAATGGGTTGGTGATTCTAATTGATCCATAGTACACTCATGTTCTAATTCTCATAATTGTCAATTGTAGCCTCTATTGTTCTGAAGAACACTAACCCTGCTTAATAAAAGCAGTTTGTCACTGTAAATGTCGTCTCAATTGATTAATTAGCCTTCTCTTTACAGACCAACGTTAGAGATCATAAATAATGATTTCTCAATCATGATATTCTCACATTTGTAATAATCTCAATGAAGAACAGACTTAGACTACTAAGCTTTCAATACACGTATCTCCTTTAAGGCCTGATCTCACTTTTATCACAACTCAGCCTACTCTAACAATTCATTATTCAACCTTCTGTTTTCTTGATGAAATAAAGAGGCTCTCGTAATCAATTTGAATTGCTTCATATCTCTGTAAACGTTGTATTTTAATTTTGAATTAATGGAACTATCTCAAAGTCTAAGTCTGACTTCATCTGACCTCTTCTTTTGAACATCTCTAGATTACCTCTGTTTTTAGTTGAATAATTCACTTTGAGTTTATAGATTACTTTAATATTTGTATTTTTTACTGTATCAACTTCATGCAGATGACTTATTCATTTTATGATTGTGAATGATGTCAATGAATGTTTTTAGACTACCATCTCCAACTCAATTATCTGGATACAGTCCTTCACAGTAATTTGACAAAATCAGAACAACCCCGATTTTGAACAGGTACGCTAAAACTTGAAAACGGCTGGACCAATTTGTTTTATTTTGGTCTGAACTTCGTGGATTTCCAGGGAAGGTTTAAAGGGTGAGAAAATATTAAAATGCAAGGTATTCAATATGGTTTTTTATTAGAAATGGAGGTGATCGATTATCATTGATTTTCGATGATCAGTGATGTCTGACAATTAAGCATCGAAGTTTTAAAATTGATTCTGCATTATTTATAACATCTTTACATCTATTTCTCGATTTCAATAATTTCTTCAAGTGAGGACGACGCAAATTTTGCACAAAGCACAAATGTTATCAATTGATATTACATAAATTGTGGTAAACCATGGAAATTATTGATTTTTCAATTCACATAGTTGGAAATGAGAGTAAATACAATGTTGCGAAGGGTATTCAATTTTTTATTCCTCATGATGAAAGATCTCTGAGCCTGGGAATTGCAAATGGTATTCATTTCGATGATTACTATTTTAAATTCATCTGGTTTAATCTGACTGGTGATATTTCTTTTATATACTTTTTTATCAAAAACTTTTCGATTCGACAGGAGAATTACAAAAAATAATTTAATATTCACATTCGCAAAAATAATTGGTAATATATTAATTTTCATTCGGTTTCCCTTCTCTATCTTTATTTCCATGGACTCAGATGCATGAATTAGCGGTAATTATAGATCCATCATCTGTATCTATTTCCGAATTTCAAGTCATCCATGTTACGAATGTATTCCCGACCGCTGAAAATCATTTTCATTTTCAGGGCATGCATCGAAAATCACTGCAAATCCAACATTTAATGCGTGTCGGTCAAGTCCTTTGATGTTACTGGTACGTGTAAAGCTATCGATGTCAATTTATGGGCTTGCATCGCTGGAGAGTGCCCGTGTATGTTCTGTCCTCAGCCAGTTAGCCTGTGGACAAATAAAGTTACTCCATTTCGAAATGTGCACTGAGCGAGGAAGTATGAAAGCAGGTGAATATCTGAACAACTGGAACAGATGAAACGACCAATAATGCATCTGATTCCAATTATACTGCTCCACAAGAGTTAGGGAAAATCGCTGTGAAATCATTTGAAACTCAATAACAACTTGAATCGATCCAATAAAAATCAGTGTGAGACATTTCGTCAATCTGGTCGCCTTTTTTCTGAAGTTTGGTTCTTTGGATATGCATCATTAATGTTCTTATTTTGAAATAAAGTCAGTTTATCAACCGCTTCGATTTGAAACGAGTTTTCTGAAATGCCAAGACGTAAATTAACAAACGCTGAGGCTAATAGGGCTATAGGAGTGCTACAGAGTGGCCTAACTCAGGTTGTTGTAGCGGAAAGGCTCCAAGTCAGTCAAAGTGTGATATCCCGACTTTGAAATAAGTTCAGGGAAGCAGGTTCCATGTTGGAAAAACCAAGGCTTGGTGGGAGACGAAAAACAACACCTGCTCAGGAACGTTTCATCACCGTTTCGGTCAAAATGCAGATGGGGTCCGAGTTTCCATCGAAACAATCAGACCACGTTTGAGAGAGGTGAATCTAGGTTCTAGACGTTCATTAAGAGGAGTTCCATTAACACGTGGCCATAAACGTCAAAGACTGGAACGGGCAATCCAACATGTCAATTGGAACGATCAATGGCGTAGTTTCTTTTTCACTGATGAACCCAGATATGGACGATTTTCAGATTCTCGAAGAATAAGGTTATGGACAATTCCACGCATTCCCCGTAATCGTCGCTATGTCCGAGAAATCCATCCATTCCGAGGGGGTAGTGGTATGGGCTGGGAAATGTTTCAACAGGAGCACAGATCTACACATTTGTCCTGGGAATATATCCGCCTTACACTATAGGGAGCCTGTCATTGACAATGTTTTGCCAAATTTTCAGGCTGCTATTGGTGAAACTTTTCAATTTCTAGACGATAACGCTAGACCGCACCGTGCAGCCATAGTTGAGAGTGCTTGCGAGGGGCTTGGTATTCCACATTTACTAATACCTTCGCAATGACTAGATGTGAATTGCATTGAACATGCATGGGATATGCTAAAAAGAAGATTAAGTATCATCAACCTACCCCAGAATCCTTAAATGATCTGAGAGAGCTTCTGCCTCGTTTATGGAACCAAATTTCCCAAGAAATGTTTAACAACCTCGTGTGTACTAGGCAAAGAAGAGGTCAGGCTATTATTGATGCTCGTGGAGGCCATAAATTGTATTGATGGTCTTAAAATTCTCTGGTAATAGAATTTCGTTATTTTACTCGATTTTTCTTAACCACCCTGTATATGCAGAAGTCCTTCAGGCTAAAATTCATTTTATTTCCTGCAACTTGAAATTATTTTAATATGAATTTTCATCATAATATCACATTTAGATTATATTTTTTTGGAATTTAAGTCAAAATCCCTAACTCATGTGGAGCAGTTCATTTTGTAACGAATCAGCGATAATGCTCACAATATTTTCAATTGCAATGCGGCACACTATACAGGTTGAATCTTTGACTTGTACGAATATTTAAACAACACATTCTTGTGTTTAGGTCAATAGAAACACTAGTTTCTCGTATGTTATATTCTCGGATTCAGCCTGGATATAAAGATATAGCAACTTTCTCAATGAGATCTACTGGTAAAACCTTCGGAAAAAATGTAGCAGAAATTCAATTCTGTGAATTTTTTCGACAAAGTTGCATTCAGCAAAAGTTTCATGCTTTTTGATTTCGTAGACATATATTTGTTTGAACAATTAATAACATGAAAATTTGCATTTCACGAAATATTGCTAAGAATAATTTTATTTCTCATAATGGCCAAATATTCGCAGGAGTGCCAAAACAGTTGTGCTGAATTATGCAAAGGTTGCGCTGCTTTGCGCCGTTGAATTTTTTTATTAATTTTATGTGGTTTACGAGATTCGAAAAACGAAAAAATGTGCCAATCCAGCACTACCCGAAAAAATTGATTTCCAATGGGTGAAAAAAATTGTGCTACGCATGTTGTGAGTTGTGCCGTTAGAATTTTTCCGAAAGTCTATCCAGTTTCCCAAAAATCTAAATTTAAAAAAAAGTCAGTACAGCACTTTTTTCCAGACAGAAATTAATTCATAGTATTGTGCCGCAATTGTGCCGATCAGATTTACAAAAAAATCAGCAGGTTTTTCCTCATATGGAGAGAGAAGAAAAATTAGTAAATTGTAGGAAGATCAGCATACCCAGCAACAGTGTATGTGAAGTTAGCCCAGCATTTTTTGAGTTTCGAGAAAATTTCTGTTCTGCTAAATGGTGCTAGGTGTAATTTGAAATGTTTCTTTTATTACCTACATACGGCTTTCAGGATATTTCACAAAATGTGTTGTGCCGAACACTATACATATTCGTTTAACAGATTCTGTGAAAAATATGCAGAACCGTAGGGAATAAAAACGAAATTTCGACGGCAGAAAGTAGCACAACAAAATTTTCTTCAAAAATCCAGAAGCGTTTGATCAACTTCCCATACACTGTTGTCAGGTAAGGTGATTATCTCACAATCTACTAATTTTTCTCATTCCTTATTCCGTCCATATGAGTGGAAACCTTTTTTTTTTAATCTGTTGTCACACTTGCAGCACAATCATATGATCAACTTTGGTCCGAAAAAATTCAGAGAAGACTTTTTTTTTCATTTTTGAAACATAGAAGGCCCACAGATCTTTTTATCATGAAGTTGGAGAAATGAAATAAGATTTGGTCATTTAGACGAGATATATACCGATTTCAGCCTTGTTTGGCATCATCAGTATCTCATACACCTCAGAGACACAATATTCATAAAAAACTTCGATATATATATTCGTATGAACTTTACACATTGCGTCAGAAAGAAAACACAAAGAAAAATGAGATCAAAAATAAAAAAAAACTATCTCCTACAATCGAAGCGAAGTCTCCGGAAGCCAATCTTCTGCATGTTTTGTTAAGACATGAATATCCTCTATTGATCCGTGGAAACGGGTGTGAGGACATCTATGGCTAGATGGTGGATAGTTTGTTCGGCTGCTCCGAACAAACTTCAATATTAATAGCAATTAGATGCGATGTGATGAGTAAAAACTACAGAACAGTGACATCCAATTGCGTCAAAATGAAGTTCCACATCTCCAATCAAATGCAAAAAAAAACTGTACTTCCTCTTTCACTGAATGAGATTTTTTTTTTCATTCAAGTCATTTGCCAGAAAATCTGAAAAATATTTACGGTACAAGATCTCATAAATTTTTCCATTCATTTGTGAGGAGAAGAAAAGAAATTGCTGGGTTATCTTTTTTTTTATTTAGATTTTTCGGGAAACTAAGCACACTTTCGAGAAAATTCGAACTGCATAACTCAGTACGGGGTGATTCACTTTCACTAATTTATGAAAGCGCCGCGGCGCCTGGCGTCTTTATTTATTCCGCAGATTTTTATGCGACTTGTTCAGAATGAAAAATTGGGGAGGGAGAAAATTGGGGTTGCCAAAATGAGTGAATCACTCTGTACATGTGTAGCACAAGATTTCTCAGTCATTGGAATCAAAATTTTCGAAAAGTTCTTCTATTTTTGAAATATTGCGAGAGCCACATGGAATTAAGAAAAAATTTCAACGTCATAAAACAGCTCAAAACTAGCGCAATTCAGCACAATAAAAAATTTCGAGAATCCGAAATTTCCGAACACCGCTCTTTGAGTATTAATTGATTTTTTGAACATTTATAGTAGGTGATTGTTTTATTTTCTTTTAAGTTTAATATAATTATCATCATTTGCTTTGAACATGAATGAAACTATTCAAATCTTTGTATTCATAAAGCGATGAAACGCAAATAAATACGACCACCTTTTAGGAAAATTCCGTCCATACGAAGCTATTATACCCGTGCTGTACTCCGACCACTCTAATATATGAAAATTATTAAAAAGACCCTAGGGGACAGCAGACGCCACCCTTAATAAGCTCATTCGAATGCAACTTGCAGAGTTTCCTATGATTACAAAATAACGTACAGGTCCCGGCCTGCATGCTCACGAGGGATCATTTAAATATTTTCCCCCTTCAAAGCTTTTTACATCATATACATGCAGAATAGAGGACTTGATGAAGTTACGTAAGTGCGACATATATGCAAAATAAAATTGCTTCTCCCACCCCTCATGAAGATCGAGGAGGCGTAGGCGTCGTCTAGGTTACTCCGTCACAGAAAACGCTACAAATTCCACAGAGTTCATTTCGGAAAACTATTCACGAATTTGATTTAATTTGAATTCATGTGCTCGTCATTGGAATGATGTTCGTTAGTTCATTATTTCCAAGGCAGGAGAAATTAAAAAATAATCAGTTGGATGAACAAAAGAATATATTCTGTGTCCGAATTCTAGCGATTCTCTGAGAAATGATATAAAATAAGGAAAAGACATGTCATGTTCTCTTTTTTCGGGAAACATAAATTGCTGAAAACCGTTTCCATGGTACAGGGTGATTTTGGACTTTGGCTAAGTATTAATATCAACTTCCGCAGTACTTTGACTACGCTCCCGAAATGAAAACATCATTGGGGCATTTTTTTCACTACTTTTTACTGGTACTATAGAGATTTCAGTGTCGATTCAGATTTCAGAGAAATTAAAAAAAATTCAAATGGAAATTATAATGTGGTATAATATTTTTCACCAGACATAAATAAACTGTTGAACATGAGTTAGGGATATTGATTTACAGAAAATAAAATTTATTTTTTCCTGTAGGTCTACAGCGTATACAGGGTGGTTAAGAAAAATGGAGTAACATATCGAAATTCTATTATCAGAGAATTAAAGCATTTCAAGACAATACAATGTATGGCCTCCACGGGCATCAATAATAGCTTGACATCTTCTTTGCAAACTACACAGGAGGTTGTTGAACATTTCTTGAGGAATTTGGTTCAATAAACGGGGCAGAAGCTCTCTCAGATCATTTAAGGATTCTGGGGTAGATTGATCATTATCTTATCTTCTTTGGGGCATATCCCATGCATGTTCTATGCAATTCAAATCTGGTGAGAGCGGAGGTATTGGTAAATGTGGAATACCAAGCTCCTCGTGCGCATTCTCAACTATGGCTGCACGGTTCGGTCTAGCGTTATCGTCTAGAAATTAAAAGTTTCACCAATAGCAGGATGAAAATTTGGCAAAACATTGTCAATGACATGCTCCCTATGGTATAAGGCGGTCATATTCCCAGGACAAATGTGTAGATCTGTGCGCCCGTTGAAACATATCCTGGCCCATACCATAACACTACCCCCTCGGAATGGATGGACTTCTTGGACAAAGCGACAATTACGGGGTATGCGTGGGATTGTCCATACCCTATTTTTCCAGAATCTGAAAATCGTCCATATCTGGATTCATCAGTGAAAAGGACATTACACCATGGATCGTTCAGATTGATATGTTGCCTTGCCCATACCAGTCTTTGACGCTTATGATCGTGTGTTGATGGAACTCCTTTCAATGGACGTCTAGAAGCTAGATTCACCTCTCTCGAACGTCTGATGGTTTCGATGGAAACTTGCACCACTCCTGCATTTTGAAGAGTATTTCGTAGCATTCTACACGTAGATGTAGGCTTTTTTCTCGCCGAAACGGTGATGAAACGATCCTGAGCAGGTGTTGTTTTTCGTCGCCCACCAAGCTTCTGTCTTTCCAACACGGAACCTGTCTCCCTGAACCTATTCCAAAATAGAGATTTCACACTTTTGCTGACTTGGAGCCTTTCCACTGAGTTAGGCCAGCCTGTAGCATTCCGAAAGCCCTATTAGCCTCAGCGTTTGTTTATTTAAGTCTTGGCATTTTCAGAAAAGTCATTTCAAATCCAAGCAGTTGATGAACTGACTCTATTTTGAAATAGGAACATTCATGAAGCATTTATATGCGAAAAACCAGATTTCAGAAAAAAGGTAATCAGATTGACGAAATGTCTCATACTAATTTTTATTGGATCGATTCAAGTTGTTATTGAGTTTTAAATGATTTCACAGCAATTTTTTCCGAAGATTACATACTTTTCAAAATGATTGAATACGATATCCCTAACTCTTTTGGAGCAGTATATTTTCAAAAATATATAACATGTATATGTGCAATGCTGCGGAAGTTATAGCGACTTATAATAACTGGCCAAATTCCAAAATCACCCTGTGGTATGAAAACTAGACACCATTGCAACTTGGGGTCTTCAATAATTTATGTTTTTCGAAAAAAGTGAACTTGACATGTATTCAACTTTTTTTCTGTCTCGCTTAATTCAGGAGATGTGGTACTGAGACATCGATCACCCTCTAGATCAGATTGACAAGGAAGCCATTATGCATTCAGAACGTACTCCAAAGTGACAAATGAATAATTGAAAGAATCAAAGGGTTATTTGGTTGCAATAATTGGATTCCTTTCTTTTAAGGACGTATTTGTGAAACTGGTCGCATGATTTTCAGCTGAAATTATTACTCGTCTCGGAAATATCTCTAATACATCCGTCAAGCGACGTTGTATTCCGAAGAAAATTCCATAAAAGAGCGTCTACGAAGCAGCGTATCAATTCTTCAATAAAAAAAAATCATGACATAGAATTACTTCGCAATACCAAAACGTCGAAAGAAACACTATTACCGAGCCATCACAGAATAACAAAGGATACATTACAAGGTTCAGGTTTAGTGCAATATCGAGCAAAAGAAATTGCTGACATAGAAACTTCATAAAAATTCTGCAAAACAAAACTGTAACATGATACATCTGCCAAAAATAATCATATTGCTTGTAAAACACTCTGTATTTGACAGTTTTGTGACCACGAATAACTTCCCGGGAGTAAATTACCATTCCAACAACTCATCATTCGAGTTGATGAACCGAGTTGTCCTTGGAAACCCCCAATTAAAAGAAAAAAAAATTATTCCCCAATTGCTCCACCGTTTTAATTTCCTTTTCCTCAATTCCTAATGACGTTATCCTTTGAACCCGGATAAAATCCACTTCATCCCGGAACCTCATCTCAATTTTTCGCTATTGTGTAATCTCGATTCGCGTTCTCATCAAGAAAACGTCTCCAGTGATCAAAATGATCGTTAATTAGAAGCCCCGGTGATTACTGGCAATTTTTTCGTTTTAATCGACTCCGTCCGGAAAACGATTCGAGACAATTATTGGGTCGGGTTTTCATCTGGATTCGAGGTCGTCCTCGATCTCCGGGAAAGTTTCGATTCCGTTTATTTCATCTGAATGCTAAGTAGCGGATTAGCAGGCATCTTCAGTTCTTTTTAGTAGAATTTGCAAGTTATAGGCCGGAGTATTTTTCGATTTCAGTTTGGTTCCTCAACTCAAAAAACGATTATAATCCCAAACCAACCATGATGACTGTCTCATGTACATTTGATAACAAACAAGGCACCTGAAAAAGAAAATGTACAGATGGCATTATTGGAGGGAAAACATACATTCCAAAAATAATCTGGGTCGTACAAAAACTTTTTCATATGGGTTCGCTGCTCATGAAGTGCACGGAAATATCAGCTTTTGCCACATATTTTTTTTTTATTCATAGAGCTTAAAATAGTAAAATACAAATTGAAACAAAAAGTTCCTAGCTGAGATTAGGGCAACAGGAAACCAAACAGTTATGCGTATGATACAAAACCAGGGAAAAAAGATTTATGACGAAAAATCTTGAAGTACATCTCCATCTGATTCTTCTATAGACAGATATATGAAATAAAAAAGATAGAATCAGAAAAACCCGAAAATTTATAATAAATTAAATTGCTTTCAAACTAACCACCCATTACAGCAATGCATTCGTTAGTTCATGTATAGCCTTGAAACCACCTTGATATTTATACAAGGTGGTATGACTATTTATAAGATGGTCAAGTTCCCCACACTTTCAACTAGGGTCTGACGTCCATGGCCTGTTCTGATACGATTTAAAACAGACCATATTTTTCGGGGAAGGCCACATCCAGAAACTCTAATGAAAGGATTAGGAATTAGATTTTGAAAAAATTAGATGATGCACGTCATTCAAATTTTCTTGTGGCTTCTATTGATATTCATTGAAAAATGGCTTGAGTGACCTTGATCTAGGGACCTCATTATCTGTAAGTAGGAGTAGGAGGAAAGTATGAGAAATAAATTTGGAAAGGAATTCATTCAAATCACTGCCTACATCATGTTTTAAGACATCTTAATCACAAGCCAATACTTTTTTAAAAATGGTCTTTCATGAGGGGTTGAAGGTTGGGTTAGCATTTTTGTGGGAGAATGACATGTTTCATTCTTCATTATAAGGTGGAAACATTTTAATTGGAGATAAGGAACACCCAGAGAATCACGAAAAAACCCCATATGTATTATCTTGGACTTGAATATTCTGAGTTAGAGGTTGTTTTTCAATATTGAATGGAAATTAAAACCACTTTATCTCCTGAACAGAATCACCGATTTATATGAAATGATGATAGCTTCCATGAGGTCAAATCAAATATCATTTGATTTGCAGGACCGTATCACCTAAATTTCTACATAAAGAAAAATATTCACATGAAGTTCGTGAAATCACCCTGTATGAAGAATTTCATGCTTTTTCGATATCTGCCTAAACTGTAAGTTTTATTTATTCAACTCGCCCAATAATATTTTTATTATCAATATTTAACAATCATTAATTACGAACATTAATATTAATCGTAAAACTAGAAAAATTACAAACATTAATGCCCCGTGACATAAGGGAGCTTCGCAACATATTATTGTCAGAATGACAATTCTCGTAATATGTCTTAGTTTTTGATCCTGAAAAATATTCTGTTTTTCTTGTGTTATAACATGTTTGGTTTATCTATGGGAGATGATTGCCTTTCATTGGGGTCCCGTAGCGGTCTTCAAACATCTGAAGTGCCGAAAAATCATCACCTGGAAGGTCGTATCCGGTTTGAAAAAATCCTCACGACCAGAGAGCAACAATTCGTGGAATTTGAATTTGAATAACGAAGGAATTTCGAAAGACAAGTGTGATTACGTCTCCAAATTAGCTGATGAACATGGTATCAAAGTGATTTTTCTGCAAAAAACCCACACGGCAACAGAAAAAAATCCTCGTGAAAGAGGACAGTTGAAAGGTTATGTATTAATTGATTTTTTACAAGTTTAGCTTGTTATGTTGAAAAATGATCAGTTTCGTAACTTTCAACAGAGTCGGAAAGGGGAAATTGATGGAGTTTTTTTTTTTTTTTTCATTTCTTTCAAATTTTGTGACATTTCTGTCATAAATATTTATAAACCTTCGAACATTATTTGGCCAAGAAATCTTAATGTTGATGTTTTTTAAAGTAGCAAATGCATTTCCAAAATGCATTTGATTCATTCTGAATAATCGGTTTCTTTTCTGCTTTTGTCTTTTTTCATTTCAGATTGAGAATTACGAGTCCTTTGGGAAGAATTTGTTTATTCGAGCCCATCGACGGATAACATGAAGATGATCACACTGATGTCTTTCAAGATTTTCCTGATATTTGATATTTTATGTTATTTTGTTTACGGGGAGGCAGGTTTTTTCGGATGAGGTTTTTTCCCCTGGCTGTATAGTATCGTATGATACTAGTGTTGATAGTATCGTATGATTCTATAGTATCATACAAAGAATGTTATGATACCCCGTTTTTTTTTACCTCAGCTTAGGTTGTAGAAACCGGAAGTACAATATTGGATGATGATGATCCAAAATCTGTTGAGGTTGGGAGAATTTTTTCAGAAATGACATTTCTATATGCAATGGAATGATCAACATAGCCTCCATCCACCATGTTTTTTTATATCCGTAATATTTGCTCCTGATTCTGCTAGCAATGAAGCGGAGGATCTTCTGTATATTGCCTTGGTTCTGGCAGTTTGCGGAATTCGGCAACAATATAACAAATTTTCCCAAATGTATGAATACCAACTCGATTGGGTGTGCATTTATTATTCATGTATTTCAGGAAAAAACGACGATGTTTTATGACAGAAGGGCGCAATGCTAAGTACTTGAAAATAGTCTGCATACTTCCCAATAAAACTGAAAGATTAACCGACTTTCGTTTTTGTATTTGGAAGTTTTATAACCAATTATTTATTTGTAATTTCGATGTCTTTCACTGATAAATTACACAATTCTTCACGCCGACAGGCTCCAAATAATCCGAAAATAGTTGCAACCTTAACCTTAACATCAAGTATTTCTCATCTGGTGCCTCCTTTATAAACTTTTCAACTTGTTCACTAATGAGAATTTTCGATTTTTTGGGACGATATCCTTCACTTTTCCATTTTGAATATACTATTACCTTAAAATATTTACTAACATTACTAACATTCAATTCGCTCCGCTCATCTCACAAACTTTTTCACTCACAAAATGAAACGTCACTTTTCACACTCATATCATAAATAACTATTAATTATCATTATAATGTTGTCCATGTTCGCAAAATTTTTATCTAACCCTGATGCAATGAAAATGGTGATACTAAGAACCTGATCGATACAATGTTTATTCTTCTCGAGAGTTCCTGGCAATTTTGAATGAAGCAAAGCGTGGACAAACGTAAAACTACGAAACTACAACCCTGAAATATTGTTCCCAAAATTCTCATTGGGTAGTGCCAACTTCACATAGCTCGCAACGTTCGCTCCAAAGCCCAATCCCACTTCCTCCATTCGACGAAAATAACATCTTACAATTGCCGCAGTCCACTCCATTCGACGAGTCCCTAACCCCATCTAACGACCTCACCGGACATCGAGAGAACCGCTCCGAAGCTCTCGAACAGCTCAGCGCTTTTTGTATAATTGAAATCAGCGCTTGAAAAACGTCCAACCTCAGGACCAGGTTTCCAATTTGGACTTCAATTCTGGCAGGTCGCAGGAGTGTATCGATTGCCATTTAATCAGGACAGTGGGGGCGGTGCAATTACAACGTGTTGAAAGAAAGTCCAATTTCCTGCCCTCAGCTCCGCTCGCGTTTTTGCGTCGGGAAATTATCGCCCCTTAGCGCGGGTTCTTCGGATTTTCTGATGTCACACGTGAAGGGCAGTAGATATTAGGTGAGGTCGAAAGGGTTGGAGGCGGGGAGGTGCTGAATTGGCCGTTTCTTCGCGGTGAAAAGGACTTTGGTGGATTGGCAATTTGTGCAGTTTCAATGGAACGCGCGGTGGGTTTTCTTCGTTTCCGAAATTGAGTTTGAGGTCTATAAGCAGCAGTCGACCGTCCTTCAAAACCTTGAAGAGGGGGGAAGTGCTCATCGTCGTTTTAGCCGACCAACAGAATTGTACAGGGTGTCCCGGATAAGATGGGAAAAATTTTAATGGGAGATAGAGCACATCTCATACGCAATAGCTAGGAGTAGGGTAATCCTGGGCAAAACGGGGTACCGCCATTTTACGTGAATCAGGGACGGGCCGAAGCCAAATTTGGGGGGGGGGGGGGCAACCATCAAAAATTTTCCAACTGGACATTGAATTGGCAGGAATTCGTTATATATATTTTGGTATAATATTTGTTTCAGTAAAAAAAATCCAAAATGATGAATTTCAACAAAGTGAGGACTAATTAACTTTTTTTCCATCTACCGAACATACAATTAAGTAGATTTTATGGAGTTTGTTTTTTTCATAAAGAGTATCTTGATGTTGCTTGAAACTTTGAGAAACACTACTTGTTTGTTTCTTCAGTTTTGTAGCTTTTCTTCATGAGCTTTTTTCGCGTTGATTCAGGATCTTGTCTATGACCCCGCTTGACGGTATTTCAGGGACGGCCCGAAGCCAAATTTTTAAGGGGGAATTCTATCAAAAATTTTCCATTTGTACATTGAATTAACAGAAAACCGTTATACCTGTTATAGCATAATATTTGATTCGGTAAAAAAAATTCAAGATGATTAATTTCAACAGAGTGAGGAGTGATTAACTTTTTTTCCATCTACCGAACATTCAATTCAGTAGATTTTATGGACTCTGTTTTTCATGAAAAGTATCTTGATGTTGCTCGAAACTTTGAGAAACCCTACTTGTTTGTTTCTTCAGTTTTGCAGATTTTCTTTATTTCATGGAATCTGGGAATGAAGCCACGGCTCATTTTCATCAGAGTAAATATTTTTTCTGAAAAATCTATTCTTTTCATTCCGTGAAAGGAGTAAATATTGGGAATCGAAGTGATGAGAAATTAACGTTGATTTTCCAATTACCCAATATTCAATAATGTGAGTTTCTTTATTTTATGGAGTCTCTTTTTGTGAGGAGTACCTTGAAGTATGTTTGAAACTTTGAAACACACTTTTTGTTTCATTCTTTAATTTAGTTCAGTTTCATTATTTGGTGTATCTCAAAATTTAAAGCATTATGAAACAAAATATTCCTCACAAAAAAGCAGATTCTATAAAATAAAGAAATATACATGATTTAATGTTGGGTAGATGAAAAATCAAAGTAAATTACTTACCACTTTGATGAGATTCAAAATATTGTAACTGCTCATCCCTTACATGGGTCCATTTAACAGAATAATAGGAACAAAATTTTGAGAAAATATATTTCGTTTGATAAGAAATGAGCCTCACTTCTGCTTACAGATCTTATGGAATAAAGAAAAGCAAAATAACTCCCTACTTTACACAGAAAATGTGTTTCCAAGTGTGTGTCATAAATGAAGATACTTTAAAAAAAAACAGATCCCCGATTTGGTAGGGAAACTTAAATCACTCATATTGAAGAAACAATTTTGAACACAATTTTCTAATTTGAGTTGGCGATTTCGAACTCTTTTGCAGCGTTCATTGCAATTAGTGTTTGGAATTGAGGATATATTTGGTGTTTTGAAAGATAGTTGTTGTGACTTCCGATATTCTGTGGTCACTACCCATAATTTTCTCTCCAACTTGTTTTCCTTCGTGCATTTTCTGTTCATATTTTTTTTTAATTTTTTACAAGGCACCACATAACTCAAACTTCACTTCGAATCTTTTTTGGTTTATTATTTAAATTAATGTTCACATATTGTTTATTCGCAAAACTATAACACAATGTACGAAGAGCGTACCTAATGATGATTCTGCTTATCTGAAAGTAACAGCTTAAATTTATGATTCCAGATGGTTTTTCAATGACACAGTCCATGCGACGTAACTGAAAAATTTACAACTGGGTACCTATTTCTTGAGGCCGCATCTCTTCCAACACTTGATGGTAAAAATATTGGGTTAAATACCATTTATTGCCGGCTATAGATATATTATCAACTACTGATTGCAAACTTGTTTTTTCTAATTCAGATTCCTTCGTATTTCATAACTCTCTTGGAATTATGCATTTCAACTGCTTTGAAATTTTACCAACTGCTTTGAACTTTTCCAACTGTTTTGGAATTTTTTCCCAATGCTTTGAAAGTTTGCCAACTACTTTGGAATTTTTCCAACCCTTTTGAAATTTTTTCCAACTGCTTTGAAATTTTTTCAACTGCTTTGAAATTTTTCCAACCGCTTTGAAATTTTTCCCATTGCTTTGAAATTTTTCCAACTCCCTTGAAAATCTTCCTGCTTTAAAAATTTGCCAACTTCGTTCAACATCTGGAGGGGGGTTGGTGATGTAAAATCTGTCCTCCATCCGCTTTCTTATCTTGTAATTTGTTATTTTGTCTTTATTATAGACATTTTATTTTTCCCATGTACCAACTTCATTGATTCGAGAATAACGTAATAAGATTTTCTTTATTTCAGTATCGTAATGAGCTCATTACAGCACTACTCAATACAGCATTACAAAATTAATGAGTTCATTACAGTACTAAGAGTTGTGCTGTTATGAACTCATTACAGCATTGTAATGCTCCTTTCTCTATTTCAGTATCGTAATGAGTTCATTACAGTACTAAAAGTAGTGCTGTAATGAAACTCATTACAGCATTGTTTTCAGTTATACTTTTCGTTTTGTGGTTGTTAGTACTGACCTCGGATCCACTCAATTTTCGAATCAAATCAATTCAAATTCCGCAATCTGTCAAATTTCGTTAGTGACACCAACTGCCAAGATACAATACAAAAGTCACTAATCTGAATTTTGATTTGAATTTTGGGAGTTTTCCACAAAACTTTACTGAAATAGAGAAAATATCGTCTAATACTCGTTGCAGAAGGCAATTCCAACACTCATGCTTTCGAAAACTCGCACTCGAATTTCGCATTCGTGTTGGAATAGGAGCTCATTCTGCAACTTGTTTTAGAATATAATATTATGTGAATCAATAAACGCCGAGGTTCTTCCCCGAACGATAAGTCTGTGGTATCAAAACGTGGGACATATTCGAATGACTAACGAGCGCAACGTGCTGTCTGATTAGTTATAAGTAGAATATCGGATCGTTATTCCCAAACTTCCCGAGCATAAATCAAGACCGACGCTAAGTATCCTTCCTTGGAATACTAATTCTTCGCCGCAAACATGCCAAGATGAGATCTTCAGGAGATACCGTGCCGAAACGTTGTCTGGGTGCACCCTCATCGAATATTTCATGAGGGACATTACCGATTCCTTTCTTATCTCTGGCGCTTTGTCAGGATAAAGGAGAACTATCAGAAAGGTGATGCTCTCGGATTGTTGCAATTAGAGGCCAGTGCGATAAGAATTGAGTTATAACCAAGGAGAGCACCCTGTCAATTGTGGTTCTAATACTAATTTACTTCGTTGTACTGTACCATGTAGATTATGTTAAAAATTCCAGGGAAATCAGGAGCTCCCAAAAGAGAAGAGATAAGAACTTTACAGAGGGAGACAGAAAAAAATAAGAAGATAAGATTGTTGATTTAAAATTTTTTTTTATTCGTCTTACAATACATGTAGGTTATTCAGGAATGTTTATCATTGAAACTATAAGTTTATGGTAACTGAAATAAAAAACATGAGACTTAATGTCTTCTAAATATCTGGAAAATACCGCGTCAATAGTGGTCCCATATTTTGTTGTGGATTTTCGTGGATCATTATTCATTTTTAAATTCAATTTTTCCGAAAGAAAAGTTGTCAACCGCTAGGATTTTTTATCATCGAAGTTAATGTTGAAATCGCCAGCCAAGATAAGTGGAAATTTATTACCATTTGTACCAAGTATTTTCGACCCTTCTTCAGTGTACTCCAGTAAAGTGCGAGGAATTTTGGATTCGGAGAAATTTAAATTGCTACCATGACTATGTGTAGGCCATAAGCATGCACAAAAATCTCCAACAAATGAGAGTCTAACATTAACATCGCTAACGTCTTAAATATTTATTTCAATATTCGAAGTCATAATATTAGTAACATTATTACTATTTTGGTAAATAGCTGCACCACCTTTCGCAACGGTATCTCGTTTGAAAGGACCAATACAATTGAAATTAGGTATTTTAATTGGATTATCACGCGTCATGCATGTTTCGGTAAGAAGTAACACATTGATTTGTCTCGTAACTGAATCTTGTGAATCGTATTTGTGACTATGTAGAATTTGGCAATTGAAAGTGATTATTGAAATGCCATTTCTATTACTCATGAAATCTAAGACACTTTGAGCTATCGTCTGAACACTATTTAAAGACAGTCTTTTGAATTCTTGCAACAAAGATGCAGTCGATGCATATTGCCTTCGTTTATAATACAACTTAAATGCAGAATTATCATTTCTTGTGGCAATATACAATTTTTCAATATTACTCACCCGAGAGAGTGCAACATAGACGAGTTCCTGAGAATGTGATTTACTATACTCATATACTATTTCGTCAAAAATTCCACCTTGCAACTTATGTATAGTTAGAGCAAGAGCTGAAGGTAATGGAAAATGTTTGCGTTTGGCTATACATTTTCCATCCGATGTTAACGAAATATTTGTCGTTTATAATTCAATGGGAAGAGCGAGACTGCCGACTCCATTTTGCACTGCTAGAGTGGCTGCACCCTGCACACATCCGTCTAGTCGCAAGCACCCAAACACCTTGCCTGAGTCTGCCGAACTGAACCGACGATACACGGCTGTGTTAGGTTTTTTCGTTAGAGGAATTTCTACATTCGGTCGCCGCTCTCAAAGCCTGAAATAAAAGCTATGCAATAGCTTGAAATTCTGTGTTGAGGAATCTATTGTAACAATTCTTCTTATTCATGACTCTAATGGCCGTATGATTGGGACATGGGACATTGCATGATTAAAACTCACTCTGTGTAAAAAAAAATCGGGATAGATATGAAAATTGTCTGGAACAGATGAGAACTGTGAGGTGAAAAATCGGAATTTCTTTGAAAGTCATTGGTACCTATATATTCGCATAAGAATGGATAAATCAAATAGATCTATGGTGGGACATTTATTGGGCTTTATGAAAGAGAAACGCCGATTGGAGCAGAGGGACGGTAAATCACCATGTGTGACTCTCGCAGATACGTCGGCGTCCACAGCGATTCAGGGGCGACTCGTTAAAACACTCACCTATGGTTGATTCATCCTAAACATCGGCTCCGTTATCGATGTAAAATTTTTGATTACAAGATTTCATTAAATTCATAATGTTAAGGTCTTGCTAATTTTCGATTTAATCCTTAACCAGCAGTCTGGTGATATTTCGCGTTTTAGGCCGGCCACTCAATTCTAACTGTCAGTTTCAACTATTCATATTTCTCAGTTAAACTGTACATTTGAAAAAACCGAGATGGACTGAGACTGACATTTTTTTTTAAACATAGATGAATTCAAAATAGTAATCATCAAAATGAATAGCATTTTCAATTCCCAGGCTCACAGATCTTTCATAAAATCTTCAGATCTCCAATGACATGCGAAAAAAGAACTCTGTACATCTTCTCTCATTCAATTCTTTTTCCTAAAATTACTTGGCTTCACTGTCGCGAATAGAATTGCTAAAATCTCATTGAGTGGAAGAGGATGTACAGAGTTCTTTTTTCGCATGTCATTGGAGATACGAAACTTCATGTTCGCATTGAAATTAGAAGTTATGTTCTGTTAGAATAAAAATTATGCCAAAAGCTGTGGGAGATTTTGTTTTCTTAAGTATTATTCGTTTTTTTTTCAAATGTATGTGAAATTCAAAAGACTCCATTCACCAGACTTGGTGCGACTTAATATGAATGCAACTGAAACTTTCCCCACACTTTTAATACGCTTCAATAACCAGGTTAAACGCACACGAAATCTCCCATTAATGACCCCTATTAATGCTTGATTTCGCATTTCAATGCGTAATTGTCTTGGGCAACCGAACATAGAAAAATCAGAAATCTCACGAATAATTTCATTTCTGGAACGAGTTATAATATTTAGGTGAGATTCGTCAATCGTTTCATTCAATTTGGTTATATTGAATTCATGAGTCATGTTTTGAAGGATGAAATACTTCTTATGTTAAATTTCTTTATTTGATTATTTTTGCAATCCCCTCGTTTATTAATCAAGCGATCAAAGATCTTGACTTTTAATGCGCTCGTTCCGTTCACATGTTAATAAACTAGTCGATTAAATAACTATAGTTCGATTATTCTCATCTTCCTTCCATCTTTCGATTAGGTAGAGATGTTTCCAGTCTGATCTGAAACCCAACCTACCAAACCAATCAAGATTTCATCCTGAATTTTTCTAGAAAGTAAATTAATCGAATTTTCATGTTCAGAAAACGTATGAAATGACTGTTAGTTAAGTCATCAAACTATATAAATATAAATCACCTTCATTATAGTAGAGGTAAGCCGAAAACATCTGTCTGGCAACTTTATCTACTGAAAAATGTCATGCTAGGCTGAAAAAATTCAATTTGCAAGAAATAGCACTTTCAATTAGCCGATGTAAGTAATTGCTGAATAAAATGATAAATAAAGCGGAACTACCGCTTATTGTACGTATTATACATTTTGTACTCGAAATGTAGTTGGTTTCTTGATTCGTGCTCGTCTGAACAATGGCATAGCGCCTATTCGCGTAAGGCGCCAAATACGGGTACGGAATGACTAGATGCTTGCCTACCGTATCAATCACCTAATGGAGAGGTTCGAGATCTATAATGATCTGAGATACCCTAGTTGGGCACGTTCTCATAGCTCTCGTGATGCACACACAGGCAAGCTTCTGTACTTTATCGAGCATTTTCTTCGTACTTGCCTGACTTGCTTTAGCAAACCAGGCTATATTCCCATATGTAGTTATAGGTCTTACATTCATCTCAGTATTTTTAGATAAATAACAACACCAATTTCTGCTGCATACACACCTGCACGCCATATGAGCCCTTATAGATCTCTCCTAGTAGCAGTATAAACATGCTTTTTCCACAGAAGCTTACTGTCCAGAGTTATTCCTGAGTATTTAACTTCAGACTACCAGTTCAAGTTACCTCCGTTAAATAATAACGTCTTCATGTCTTGAAAGTTTCCTTTTCGAGTAAACGGAATTACTGCGGTCTTGGTTGGGTCGATGTTGAGACCCATTGACAAGCACCACCTCTCAATAATACTGAAGCCATCCTGTTAACTGAACTTTATCTCCTTAATATCTTGAATGATTTGATTTTGTACTATTAAATCATGCAAATCAAACAATAAAACCCGAATAAAATTCGGGTTAGGTGAAAGAGCAGACACTTCGCTTGGAGTGAACTGAACCTCGCCATTTATATTACTTCCACTCAATGATGTATCTTATATGTATATTTTTGTTAACTTCAATGAAGACCTAATAATATTAATAATAATAATATCAATGTTCTCAATTCAACAAATGCCAACGAAGGTTTTTGATCATCGAAGCAATGTATCTTACTTCATTCGATGTCGCATATGAACTTTTGTAAATACTTTAGTCTCCGAACAAATACGTTTCCTTATTCTTCCTTATCTTATGGGAATGTGTACTTTTTCTTATTCTTCTTCATCTTAATGGAAGCTTTGGGCCTTTTAATTCCACTTCAGTCCTCGATGGCTGTAGACACCCAGAAGACCTTATAGCGTTTAGGAGCTCTGCCAATTGTTCTTCTGGTTCCAATATCGTCGCCGTTTTCTTATCCATTTCACTATATCCTGAGTATCAGCATTCCTCCCGAATGGCTGTGTTCCTCTTTCTATCTAAATATGTACTTTCTAACAATAAATTTTCACCCGCATTTTTTGTCGTACTCTCCTGCAGAGGACTGAATGTTAAAAATATTTTTAACACGCTCCCACGTAAACAATCAATTTCAACATTGTTTGCTGTCGTTGAAAGTGTCACTTTTAATGGCTGTTGTAGAAACAAAAATTGTAACATTACTATCGATTCAAATGAGGATTTCAGTTATTTTTCTCGATTTGACGTCCTTTTCCTTGGAAAGATCTCCTATAGGGTGAAACCCGAATGGATGCCCCACTTTTTGAAATTGCCTAATATTTTCGAAAATATCGATTTTATCTGAATATTTTTTATGAAAGTAGCTAGCCTTGTTATTTGAGTTAAAAAACTGTACGTTTTTTCTGACCTAACATTAGCAGATTTCACAGAATTTAGATTTTTGTGGAACATTATTTCTGGGGATAGATGCCTACAGGTATGTATAGTTGCCCCACTATGAAAATACTGAGAAGAATAGATGCTTTCAGTCCAGGATAGATGCTCTTCATATTGTGTGATCCAATTACAAAGTGAGTTTTCCACATCTTGAGCAGTAGTTCCGAAAAAGTGTACAGGTTTCATGGAGTCAGTTGTGATACCTTATACACTGAATCCAGTCGAATTGAGACTTTGTATTTTCATTCACATTTTCATATTTCAGTGGCTAACGCCTTCGTATTGTTCTGTCTCATCGGAAGGTGCTTCGAGTTGTTCTGTGGTCCCAGAGCAAACTTCTACTTTCTAACAATAAATTTTCACCCGCATTTTTTGTCGTACTCTCCTGCAGAGGACTGAATTGCCCTTGCAGACTAGACGCCCCTGCACCGTTTCGCACGACACCTGAGCCGTCCGACCCAAATCACCGGTCCCTTTCTGTTCGACTGCCATTTATCTATTCACTCGATACGAGAGCACTCAATCAGACGACTACCGGCTGTCGAACCAGATAATCCGGATCATTTTGCGGGGCAACTCCCGCTCGGGGGGGCCGGAACTGCAGGGGGGCAGGCGGAGCCGGTCTAGTCCCGATATGGGATGCGGATGTCTTTGTTGTCACGAACACTCGCCAAGAACTGCTAATGATTTTATGTCCTGATTGACGTTATATCCGAGTTTAGGTTCATCAGGGGAGGATGTCTGATATGACGTCGGTATGCCTCCGTGCTAGTAAGAATCTAGAGGTTCGATAAACAGAATTAACCTACAGGGTGTTTTTTGAGGTGAAGCTTTTTTAACAGGTCTTGAAACACATAAATCATTTCAACATATGCTGCTGTACAGCAATATCATGAATAACAAGGATCACAGCAATATACCAAACCTTCAAAATATGCCAACAAAATATACTGCTCCATAAGAGTTAGGGATATCGTATTCAATCGTTTTGAAAAGTATGTTATCTCGAGAAAATCATTGTAAAATCATTTAAAACTCAAAAACAACTTAAATCGATCCAATGAAAATCAGTATGAGACATTTCGTCAATCTGGTAGCCTTTTTTCTGAAGTTTGTTTCTTTGCATTATGCTTCATGAATGTTCTTATTCAGAAATGGAGTCAGTTTATCAATGGCTTTGATTTGAAAAGAGTTTTCTGAAAATGCCAAGACGTTAATTAACAAACGTTGAGGCTAATAGGGCTGACGTAATGCTACAGGGTGGCGTTACTCAGGTTGTTATAGCGGAAAGGCTCCAAGTCAGCCAAAGGGTGACATCTCGACTTTGGAATAGGTCCAGGGAGACAGGTTCTGTGTTGGAAAGACCAAGGCTTGGTGAGCGAAGAAAAACCACATCTGCTCAGGATCGTTTCATGACCGTTTTGGCGGGAAGAAAGCCTACATCCACGTGTAGAATGCTACGAAATACTCTTCAAAATGCAGATGGGGTCTATGTTTGCATCGGAACCATCAGACGACGTTTGGGAGAGGAGAATCTAGGTTCTAGACGTTCCATTAATACGTAACCATAAGCGTCAATGACTGTGGAATGGGCAAGACAACATATCAATTGGAACGATCAATGGCGTAGTGTCCTTTTCACTGATGAATCCAGATATGGACGATTTTCAGATTCTCAAAAAATAAGGGTATGGACAATCCCACGCATACCCCGTAATCGTCGCTATGTCCAAGAAGTCTATCCATTCCGTGGGGGTAGTGTTATGGTATGGGCCGGGATATGTTTCAACGGGCGCACAGAACTACACATTTGCCCTGGGAATATACTTCTGAGTCCCGACATCATATAAATTGTGATAAAAAGATTGCATTTGGGAATTTTTGTTCATTGATCACTGGAAACGTCATACAAATTTTCTGAAAAATTTTACTCAAAGACAAGTACAAAAAATAGAGATGGTCAATGATATGACCATCATTATAAATAAATCGTAAATTGAAGTTTCTAAAGCCATTATTTTTGCCTGTCAAGCAAGAAAATAGGGTACATTTTTCACAAGAAAATTTGGTTTCGAATTTACACCTTGGATCAGCATTTTTCAATTCACTCGCTACAGTTGGTAAATGGCGTCATCATGAACAGAAACTTCATAATCAAATAACAACACACTGCAGCATAGCAGCGAAACAGCTGCAAACCCAAGAGGTTTATTCGATCCAACGTATTGACGTTGGATCGAATGATTTACTGCCGTAAATTCATTACATAAATAGATAAATAAAAAAATCTCGATGTCCAACCTATTGGACATCAGGACTCAGGAGGATATGACCGCGTTATACTATAGGGAGTATGTTATTGACATTGTTTCGATCAATTTTCACGCTGATATTGGTGAAACTTTTCAATTTCTAGACGATAACGCTAGACCGAACCGTGCAGCCATAGTTGAGAATCGCGCGAGGAGCTTGGTATTCCACATTTACCAATACCTCCACACTCACCAGATTTAAATTGCATAGAACATACATGCAATATGCTCCAAAGAGATAATCATCAACCTACCCCAGAATCCTTAAATGATCTGAGAGAGCTTCCGCCCCGTTTATGGATCCAAATTCCTCAAGAAATATTCAACAACCTCGTGTGTAGTATGCAAAGAAGATGTCAAGTTGTTACTGATGCCTTTGGAGGCCATACGTTGTATTGAAAGTCTTAAAATGCTTGAAATCTCTGGGAATAAAATTTCGTTATTTTACTCTATTTTTCTTAACCACCTTGTATACGCTGCAGACCTACAGACTAAAATTAAGTTCATTTTCTGCAACTTTAAATCATATTGATATGAATTTTTATCACAAACTCTCATTTAAACTATATTTTTTTGCAATTTAAGTCAATATCCCCAATTCATGTGAAGCAGTTTATTTTCGTCCATCCACTTATGAAAATCTTCATAAGTTTTTCTTTAGGAAGCTCAAGATTCGATTTGATCAGAAAAAAATGTATTGAAATAAAAATAAATCTTCTTTTTTGGTGTAATAGTTCTTTTAACCCACTTCTTCCACCTGATGAACACCCCTCGATACACCCTTAGTGCTTCCCAAACTAACTACTCAACTACAGACGTGTCCACCGAATCAGGTCAATTAATTTCATTCAAACTTTCTCGAATGATTGGAATGCCCAGTCTTGCTTAAAACGATAAGGGACATGCCTTGATTACCTTGAAAGTTGAGGAGTTATATAGCTGGGTGTGATTTTCAAGCGTATGCCGTGAGTTGTGTGCAGTTCGAGGGATTGATATCAGTTTAAACAATATCAGAAAGGGGTTAATGCAGGTCTCAGTGCACAGCTTGTAATTGGGAGAGTTGTCGCACTAAATTCTAGCTGTAGCTAATTGGAATCACATGGTCTGAATTGTTTTACTCAGATTGGTTCTTCGGAGTCAAACCATGAATGAGTTCATCGAAATAGGCAAAAAATAAAGATCGTTATTGTACGATTAGACGTACAAAGTTGAAATATTGACAGAGATTTCAATGAGTTTTTCTGTGCTCGGAATCAAAAAATCGCCACAGCACATTGTGAACGATAGAAGAAGAAGATGACAGTAGTAGCGGGCTGTCGCGCTATCAACGCGCGACCATCTGAATACATCAACGCGCTTTAACGAGCTACAAACGTGCGTTGTCGCGCGATCGTGTGAACTTAGCCTTATGCTGTGATTCAGCCTACTCGATTCTCAATGATTCAAATTTCAAATACATGACATCTGAAAGAATCTGAGGGCGATGTATGATGAATGATATATTTCTGAAACGGGAAAAAATGGCGATTCTTTCTAAGCCATTTCAAACTGTTGTTTCCATAAGAAAAAGCACAAGTTTATGTTATAGCTCAGCAAGGAAACCTCTTGGGAATAAAATAAAGTACGCTACTGGATAATGTTTTCATTTCAACATCCTAGCACAAACAGTGACGGAGATAATGGACAAAGTTGAAATCAAACAAATTTCAATTTTGGCCTTTTAACTCGAAAACAACAAAAGATAGAGGAATTCAGTTGATGGTATTTTCTGTTTCTCCAAAAAAGACCACCGTAACGTGTCATTCATTTTCCTCTTTCTCTCACGGTTAAAAAGTTGTAGTTCAAGTATCACCAATTTTCCCCACCCTGTACACACTTTTCAGTCTTGAATATGTGAATTGGGGAATTACTTATTTTTAAGCTACTGCATAGCTTTTATCTCAGGCTTTGAGTGCGGCGACCGAATGTAGAAATTCCGTAACGAAAAAAGCTAACACAGCCGTGTATCGTCGGTTCAGTTCGGCAGACTTCGGCACGGTGTTTGGGTGCTTGCGACTAGACGGATGATTGCAGCCACTCTAGCAGTGCAAAATGGAGTCGGCAATCTCGCTGTCCCTATTGAATTACGAACGGCAAATATTTCATTAACATCGGATAGAAAATGTATAGCCAAACGCAAACATTTTCCATTTACTTCAGCTCTGGCTCTAACTATACATAAGTCGCAAAGTGGAACTTTTGACGAAATAGTATAATATGAGTATGGTAAATCACATTCTCAGGAACTCGTCTATGTTGCACTCTCTCGGGTGACTAATATTGAAAAATTGTATATTACGACAAAAAAATGATTATTCTGCATTTAAGTTTTATTATAATCGAAGGCAAGCTGCATCGACTGCATCTTTGTTGCAAGAATTCAAAAGACTGTCTTTAAATAGTGTTCAGACGATAGCTCAAAGTGTCTTAGATTTCATTAGATATGGCATTTCAATAATGGCTTTCAATTGCCAAAGTCTATATAGTCACAAATACGATTTACAAGATTCAGTTACGAGACAAACCAATGTGTTACTTCTTACCGAAACATGCATGACGCGTGATAATCCGATTGAGATACCTAATTTCAATTGTATTGTTTAATTCAAACGATATACTGTTCCAAAAGGTGGGGTAGCTATTTACCGAAATAGTAATAATGTTACTAATATTATGACTCCGAATATTGAAATAAATATTGAAGGCGTTAGCGATGTTAATTTTAGACGCTCATTTGTTGGAGATAGTTGTGCATGCTTATGCAAACTTAGAAATGGCCTACACATAGTCATGGTAGCAATTTACATTTCTCCGAATCCAAAATTGGACGACGTAGAGAATTTTATTCATAGCACTTTACTGGAGTACACTGAAGAAGGGTCGAAAATACTTGGTACAAATGGTAATAAATTTCCACTTAACTTGGCTGGCGATTTCAACATTAACTTCGCTGATAAAAATCAGAGCGGTTGACAACTTTTCTTTCGGAAAAATTGAATTTAAAAATGGATAATGATCCACAAGAATTCACAACAAAATATGGGACCACTATTGATTAAGTCTCAAACTTATGTTTCTTATTTCAGTTACCATAAAACTATAGCTTCAATGATTAACATTCCTGAATAACCAACATAGAGGTATTGTAAGATAAACAAAAAAAAAAAATCAAATCATCAATATTATTTTCTTATTTTTGAATAGATGCTATGCAATAGCTTTACCGCGGCAGTCCTCGAGTTCCACACGTGTTTATATTTCGTTTATTGCAGGATTTGAGTTTCTAATTCAATCACTGACACTGCATTTCTTGTTATATCATAATAAGGGGTGAATTAAAACAAATTAATGACGTTTCTTAATTTTCTATCGCTGGATAAAGTCTGGACTGTTTTCTGGAAGAAGACGATTGAAACCGGCGCTGATTGCATGGCGATAAATCGAGAAACTCCCCACCAGCAGCGCATAAATCGCGTGTCTATCGAGAACGACAACACCGAAAAATATTCGCCAATTCCAAAAAAGCGGCATCGAAAGTTTTCCAAGTTTGCCCAGAGCTGTGAAACTCTTAGATTAAGTGCCTTCAGAAGCAGATTTTTAAATTGCTCAGCTAATTTATTCGAAGAAATGCGAAAGTTTTCTCATTTCGGGCAGTCAATTAAAAGTGGAAAGTTGATATTCTGCTGCAATTATAATTCCATTACGCGAGACGCGTTTAGTGCCTGCGATCAAAATCTGTTCTTAATCATCAAGTCTGTAGTTTGTTTACCGAGCGGGCTCGGAGGTTGCCAACTCCGGGACTTCCGCAAAGCGCTGAGAAAAATCTCCTTCGGTTGCAGAAAACGTCAACTCCAGAACGAATTCAATGCGGGACGGAATTATTACACGAAGTTGGTGGGAATAAAATTCCCGGTGTAACAGATGAATCGGAGAAAACGGATGGGAGAAGTTTTTCTCAGAAAGCTTATATATCACGACATCGGACTTGGTTGACTGAATTAGGATTGATTCACATCAGACAATGCCGACGAATGGCTTACCAGCACTGTGTGAAGTCGTTTGGATTTTCGAAAAAGAACAGTGTAGCTATCGCATCTCTCGTTCGGATACGACTAACGACTAATGTGTGGAATGGAAAAAGCAGCAGAGATCCCACACTCCTGCCGAGATTTACCATTCCAACAGTCCAGTCCCATATTTGTTATCGAATCGCAATGAGGTTTCAATTATTCCACTCTCCTACTAAACTCGCAGCTCATTCGAATTTAACATTTGTAGTAAACCATAGGAATTATTGATTTTTCAATTCATATAGTTGAAAATGAACGTAAATACAATGTTCCGAATGGGATTATCAGAAAACTGATATCCGATCCTCAATGACTTAGGCCCGGTTTTACAATCGAAGGTTAACTTTTGGTTAAGGAAATTTTATAGGTTAAGGTTAGGCGTTTTACAATCCCGCGAAACGTGGCTAACTATCAGCTAACTGAAACAACACCGAATGTGTGGGTAAACCTGATGTTAATTCAAGAACCATAGAATCATGTATATGTATATAACCTAAAATGTTTGTCTGATTCGAAAATTATTATTTTGAAATTGATTTCTCACTAGAGATTTGTTTATATGGATTTAATGGAATTTGATATCAAAGCTTTTAGCAGTGATGGAGAGGAATGTCGTAGACCTGAAGTGATGCGTCTTAGACCAAAATTTTTTAGAAATTAACGACGATTTTTCTTAAGATTCAGATTATCGAAAAGCTGCGTTTTATTATAATTTATTCAGCGTATGCTGAATATTCTAAACCAAATAGAATTTTGAAAACTCGTCCAACAAGAAGGTAATTAAAATGGTAGGAGTCCGAGGTACATAGGTGCTATCGACTGCACACATATAAAAATTCAATTGCCAGGAGGTGATCAAACCGAACTATTCAGGAACCATCAACAGTTTTTTTTTCCTTGAATGTACAAACTGTAGCTGATGCATCTCTGAAAATTACAAACATCGATGCAAAATGGTCAGATTCAGCACATGATCTTTTTCAGAATTCTATGCTGTGGAAATCATTTGAAAAAAAGGCTTTTCCTCACAGTGTGTTAGCAGGAGATAATAGCTATGGAATTGAGCCTTGAACAATCACACCTTCAGCTAATACAAGAAAACCTTCCGAAGTCTCATCCAACAAATCACAAATTTCTACACGAAATCTCGTTGAGAGATAGAGTGTGTAGAAACGTCGCTTTCTAGCTCTTGTCATGGGAATGCATAGCTCAGGCTATGTTAGCGGCTACAGTCATTCGACATAATATAGCATATTGTAGAATTCACTATTAATATTAATCTTTTAGAATTTCAAAGAACCTCTACTCCAGATACCTCCATTAATAGGAGGAATTTCATAGATTGAAAATTAGATAAATAATTGATCTTATGTATACATGTACAATAAACAAACTGAGAAAATATTTATCTGAATAAAATATGAAAATTAATTTAATTAAACTCGTACATTTCAATCGTTGATTTTGAGATTTTGATATTCATTTGACGTCTTATAAATTCAATGCGTCTGACCTACTATTTAGATCAAACGAACCATTATTTTCTACCCACTTGAGAAAATTTAAACAGAACCCATAGGTACGAAACCTCTATCAATAAAATTATAGTAAAACGCCAGGTACGGGTTAAATATCGAGTGTCGGTAACCTAACCATAAAGGTTAACCTCCGATTGTAAAACTGGCTGTTAGGCTTCGTACACATTAGGCGTTTGGCGTTGCGTTTAACGCGCGTTGGCAGCGTACACACTGCAGCGTTAGTTCGGCGTTAGATCAGCGTTATATTTTATTAGTTAAGGCGAGCATACCGTACTAGTTCAGTAAATACTTCAAAAATGAATGCTGAAGTGATTCGGTGTGTGTGGTTCATCTACGGTCGATATAAAAGGCGATGCCAAAGACAAAAAAAATTTGAGTTCACCCAATATCACGCGATAAACTAACGCATGGAAGGTTCCAAATACTGTATCCAAAATTACGGCAACATTGATCGAAGTTTTTCAATTATGTCAGAATGTCTGTCACATAATTTGATGACCCACTTAATATGATCAAAGTGGATAGTAAATCAACCACCTTCAGAGAGACAATATCTCCAGAAGAAAAACTTGTTGTCACTTTGAAGTTCGTACTTTTGAATGGAAAAATAAGAAACATTTTTTCAAACTGACCTAAGCTTTCTGATTGCTGGCTTCGTGATGATTCCCACCCTGTCTGCAGTGGCGTTCGAGCTCTAGTCCACTGCTGAGAAGTCTGTGTTGATGCTAATATCAACATAGTTATACGCTCCTGGATTTATTGAGGAATATGGAAATAGATATGCTTGATGAGTTGTTTTCGTTTGAGGAATTTGGGCTCTTTGAATGATATTGAGCAATTCACTTTTCCTTGAAGGGCGTCGGTTCTTGGGTACTTTTTTCATTTCACTGTACAGGGTGGACAAAATTGGTGAACTAGAATTTTTTAACCGAAAGAGAGAGGAAAATGAATCACACTTTACGGTCGTCTTTTTTAGAGAAACTGATAACTGCATTCCTGTTCTTTTGTTTTCGAGGCTAAAATTGAAATTTGGGAGATTTCAATTTCGGTCTTCCTTTTCTGAATGTGCTAGGATGTTAAATGAAAACATCATACAGACACTTTTTTCATAGCAATCCAGTAGTGTATGTTTTCCCAAGAAAAAAAAAATACAACTTCATCTTATAGCATAAATAAGCAAGGAGGACTATTGGGAAAAAATATAGTTTGCTACTGGATTGCAATAAAAAAAATGTCTTTATAATGTTTTCATTTCGACATCCGAGCACAAACAGTAACGGAGAAAATGACCGAAGTTGATATTTTGGACTGAAATTCGAAAACAAGAGAAGATGAATAGGAATGCAGTTGATGACATTATCAGTTCCCCCTAAGATTTTCTTTTTATATGGAACTTTTCCATGAATATTGAAAATTTCAACTATCTCTTCCGAATTCCTTTTTTTCACTATTTTAGTTTTATATTCGGGACTCGTCATGTCACACCAAGCTGGTCTTTTTTGAACCTCATCAATAAATAAGTCAGTATCGAAATTCCATTTTCATTTTCAAATTAGTTACAATCGTCATGAAAACGCACGTTGAAGTGTGTACGACTGCATAAGAACACATGTATCTCGAAACGCCCACCTGACGCATATTCAACGCGCGCTTCAAAAAATATCTTGAAACGCACGTTTTCCGGGCGTTGGATACAAACGCTCGTTTTGCATGTGTACGGGTACATAAGAGCACTTGTTTTTCGAAACGCGCGCCAGCAAGAAGCGTGTTTCGAAACACCTAATGAGTACCCGGTCGAATATCCTCAAACGCACGTTTTACGAGCGTTGGATCAAAAACGCGCGTTAGCATGTGTACGGATACATTGGAGCCCTTGTATTTTGAAACGCGCGTTTGGCTAACGCGCGTTTCCTAACGCCTAATGTGTACATGGTCTTAGACGTCTGGAGATAAACGAATAATTTCCTTTCCGACTATGTGAAATAAAATATTCTCCAAATCTTTTTATCAGTTATTATGAATAGTCGTACGAACAGAGCTTCACTTTGGGATCTCAGCAGAAGAGTCGTGAGATGGAAAATTTTTGCTGGGATGCAAAATTGAGTATTTGGTCAATTAAGAGAAGAAGAAAATTTTTCTTTATTTCAACAAACCTGATTAGTACTACCCAAAAATTTAAGGTGAGGGGAACCACCCACCAGAGGTGGAAAGCAAATTAGTTTCTTAAGGCGGGACAACGGACAACACATCCTTAGATAACTCGGTCGGGGGTTGGGGAAAACGGTAGAGGAACGGATATCGGTTAAAGTTCGTTGAGGGAAAAAGGGTAAAGTTTTATTTTCGTAGTTGACGAATAATTAGATTGTTTCGAGAAGACTTAAAATGAAGTAGTAGTATTTTCAAAAAGGGGAATTTTTCGTGTTATTCAGTTAGGATTTTCGAGTCGGGGAGCGCGATCGGAAATTACGGTAGTTGTTGCGAAAAGGGAGTCTAGCGTTTCGGGAGTGGTTATTTCAGAGAACTTGAATTATATTTCTACGAGGAATAATAAAAGGTCAGAACTTCTCAATTTTAATTGATGAGGATAGTTTGAATCCGAAAGTCTTGCCATCTCTCACCTCTTATCAACTCACAGCTTATTTTCTTCTTATTATGTTATTTTGGATAATTAGGTCACCCAGTGAATAGTGAACTTATATAATTTTTGTATGAAATTGTGTAAGCAAGTCTGAGGTACAGACGTATGGATTAATTCGTTTTTTTATTAGCTTTTTGTTTTTGTTGGTTTTTGGGAAATAGATTTTTATGTAAGTTACTTCACTGGTTTCAATTATCTCTAGAAATTGAAAACTCTCTAAGAGAAAAATAACACTAAGTCCTACTCGTTTGCAGAAGGCCTTACCCCCACTCTCTCCGAGGCGCTCTCATCGTCAACGCCCTTAACATCTAGACAACCCCGTATGAACAAAGTCATTTTTTTATTACAAAAAGGACAAAGATCATATAGAGGTGTCTATTACACATTGATATTCCTATGTTTCCATAATTTCATTCCAGATCTGTATATTAAAAAGCCCGCTTCCATTGACGCAATGGAAGACAACATTGGAGCATTTATTCGTGAGATGCCGCCGATATGTTGGAAAAAGTATGCCAAAATTGGACTAAGCACACTTGAGGCACAGCCGCGGTCCACATTTGCATGAAATAAAATTATAACATTAAATTATATGGGACCGTTCTAACGATTCAAATGAAGATTTTAGTCATTTTTCTCGATTTGACGTCCTTTTTCTTGAAAAGATCTCCTTTATCTATTAAAAAAATCATAATAGCTCACTCATAATGATTTTTGTTGAAGATCACTCTGAAGCTGAAGAAGTGGGTTCCATGTACTGTTTTCGTGAATTACTATCATAATATACTCGAGTAGATTGGCCATTCCTCCTCATGAGAAAGATGGCGCCCGCGGTAATATCGACGAAGAATCCACGTTACAAAGTCTGTCGGAGGCTGAAGTATCTCTAGCAATCTGTAATGAGGCCGTTCGTAGGGAAGGTTGGCGTTCCGTTTAGCATTTTTATAAGGCGGAGAGGCGAAGAGATATGGATCGAGACAGGCTTGTCGGTCGCATAAGGTTCCGGCGAATACGATATGAGGGATAAAAAGCCCGAATATATTGCGGGAACGGGGGTGGCGCGGGCCTTATGTCCCCGGCAATATCCGGATAGTCGGCTGTTTTAGGTGAAAATCGCGTGTAGTCCGCCCGGGGACAAGCCTTTCGATGTAGTTTTTATTACATCCATTTTTGCGGATTCCAGTCGGCGGCGCTTCTTTTCGGTTTTTATGTTCGGGCGCCTTTGAATTTTCGGCCGTAATAGAATTTTTTCGGGGCGTGTTTCGCTAACGCGATTTTTTCGCAGATCGTCCCGACGAATATGGTATGAGTTGGGTTGGGGTGGAACGAGTCACAGCCTTCTAAAGTACAAGCCAGGAACAAGGCAACGTCGCACGTAGGCCTACCCACGGAGACTCGTGATGCGTACTGGAGAATTGATATATTCAGTAGAGAGTTTTGTTTATAGTGTAGGTACGTGTTTGGATTGTGTTGAAAAATCGTAGTGTTTTAGTGAATGAACGACTGGAAATAAGTGCACTTTGAGGGAACTAAAGAAATGTTTTTAGTGAAGTGCAATGAAAGTTTCGTCTGATTTTCTTCACTTACTTGAGATCATCTACTGGATAGGTTGGAGGTTAGGTTAGGATTTCAATTGCGATGAAAATAGTTTCGATAATCATAGGAAACTAATTTCAGAGGTTTGTTCATTTCAGATTTATATTATTTGCAAAATAGCGACATGGATAACTCCGCCAAAATTTATGTTTCAGAATATGTTGCTCCTTGGAGCAGCAACTGAGACTTGCAGATGTGGAACTAATGCGAAATCAATTTCAAATTCACTTTGTTCGGTTTTTGCAAATTAACTCTTGAACAATTTCGTAAATAATAACAATAATATGATTTATGTCGAGCAAACAGAGAAGAAAAATCACTTGGAAGATAGGAAAAAGTTACCATTACCCAAAGATAGAAAATTATCATCCTTAGAATGAAACTGTCTAACTTTTCATGAATATATGCATTTCCGTTTCTATTGCATATCATTTTTATGTTGAAAATTTCAATATTTGTTGTGTAAACATCTTATATCCATTTATTTTCACATTTACTTGGATGTCTACATATATTGATGAGTTATATGAGAATGTTGAGGATACTTGTTTTGTTCACGTAGAGAATATGATTTAATTTTTTTTGGCAAGAGTTGGCCCTACACCTTCCCGTGGTTCTTGCTGAACAATGAATTGAATATCCAATTCTCTTCCTAACTTTCAATTCAGAGAATTACCCTTTAATTCCAACCAAGATTCAAATAAATCGTGAGATTTTTTTAATAGGAGTAATTAAGATATTCAATTTTTTGACTAAGTAGGGTCTTATGTTTTCATTTTTTCTAGCAAAAAATTCATTTGATGAATTTGCAAATGATTTGAAGTAGGTACCTAGTTGTAAATTTTTCGTTGCTTGGACTGTGACATGAAAAAACCATCTGGTATCATGAATTTAAGCTGTTACTATCCGATAAGCAGAATCATCATTGGGTACGCTGTTCGTACATTGTGTTATAGTTTCGCGAATAAACAATATGTGTGAATAAATTCAAATAATGAACAGAAAATGCACGAAAGACAATAAGTGTGAAAGAAAATTATGGGCAGTGACCACAGAATATCTGAAGGCAATTTTTCTAATTTTTCTTCAACGATAAAAAGACAACAAAATCATTCAAAACACTTAATATATCATGGATTGCAAAGACTTATTGCAATAAACGCTGTAAAAAGTTCGAAATCGCCAACTCAATTTAGAAAATTATGTTCAAAATTGTTTCTTCAAAAAATTTCAGGTCAAAACCGTTGCCCTACTAAATTGGGAATCTGTTTTTTTTTTAGAAATATCTTGATTTATGATACACACTTTGACACACATTTTCTGTTTTATTCCTTAGTTATGTTGCTTTTCTTTATTTCATGAAATCTGTAAGCAAAAGTAAGGCCTTTTTTTCATCAAACGAAATATATTTTCTCAAAATTGTATTGCTATTATTATGTGAAATGGACCCATATCAGGGATGAGCAGTTTCAATATTATGAATCTCATCAAAATGGTAAGTAATTAACTTTGATTTTTCATCTACCCAACATTCAATCATCTTTATTTTATGGAATCTGCATTTTTTTGCAGAATGAGAGAATGAAACAAAAAGTGTGTCTCAAAGTCTGAAACATACTTCAAGGTACTCCTCACAAAAAAAAAACGATTCCATGAAATATAGAAACTCACATTATTGTTAATTTCTCATCACTTTGATTCCCAATATTTACCCCTTTCACAGAATAAAAAAAATTGATTTTTCAGTAAAATATTTTCTCTGACGAAAATGAGCCGTGCCTTCGCTCCCAGATTTCATGAAATAAGGAAAAGCTACAAAACTGAAGAAAAAAACAAGTAGGGTTTCTCAAAGTAGCAAGCAACATCAAGATACTCTTCATGAAAAAAAAAACAGACTCCATAAAATCTACTTAATTGAATTTTACGGTAGATGGAAAAAAGTTGATAACTCTTCACTCTCTTGAAATTCATTATTTTGAATTTTTTTACCAAAATAAATATTATACCATAATAAGTATAAGAGTTTCCTGTTAATTCAATGTACAGTTCCTCCTGGAAAAAAAAAAACAAGTAACCGGGTATTGTTTTCTCAACCATGATATCAAGCCAGCTTTCCGAAAATGTCAACAGATCTTATTGTTAATACCAAAATTTAAGGTGTGAGAGACCACCCACCAGAAAGTGGAAGAGCACTCAGTAGATGGGGGATACGGTTCGGGAAGGTCTCCAGATTGCTCGGAAAAAGGCCGGGAGTCGGAAATTACGGTAGTTGTTGCGAAACGGGAGTGAAACGTTTAAGGGGTGTTATTTCAGAGAACTTGGATTATTTTTACGAGGTGAATCAAAAGGTCATTACTTTTCAATTTGAAATTTTTCAGGGAGTTGGAGTCCAAAAGTCTTGAAATCTCCCATCTCATATTGGATGGAATCGGTGCTTTTGAGGTTCCAGTCAATCAACTGGGTGTTTTTTCTTAGTTGGTAAAATCCAACACTCACTGGTACCTTCGAGACTGATGTGTTTCTTTCCTATCACAAGGTCACAAAAAAAAATGGTGATATAACACTGTGCATAAGCACCATGAGAGAAAATATACATTGAACTTACAATTAACAGTTAACAGTTGTACTTCCTTGTAAATTCTATCGAACACTGTGCCTACTATTGGGAAAAGGCCCCGGTGTATTCGAATATCGAAAAAGTTTTATTTATTCATGATTATGATACTCTGAATGGCACTGAGTTTACTTCACATAACGTTAAGACATTTGACTTATACTCACAGTAAGGTCTCTACCGGCTGTTAGTAGGTAGCTCTTTGCTCTGTACTGACCTGAAAAGAAACGAAATCATTATGGCCACTGAAAAAAAACCATCGAAGGAAAATGAATTATTTTAATATGAACCATATACAAAATGGGTATTCTGAAAGTTGATTGTTTCATCAATGCAATAGTAAATTCTAAAACAAGTTGCAGAATGAACTCCCATTCCAATACGAATGCGAGTTTTCGAAAGCATGAGTGTTGTGGAATTGCCTTCTGCAACGAGTATTTGACGATATTTTCTCTATATATCAGTCAAGTTTTGTGAAATATTCTCGAAATTCAAATAAAAAATCATCCTAGTGACTTTTGTATTGTATCTTGGCAGTTGGTCTCACTTACAAAAATTGACAGATTACGGAATTTCAATTGATTTGATTTAAAAATTGAGAGGATCGGAGGTCAGTACTGACAACCGTAAAACGAAAAATATAACTGAAAACAATGCTGTAATGAGTTTCATTACAGCACTACTTTTAGTACTGTGATGAAGTGATAACGATACTGAAATAGAGAAATACATTTATAATTTATGATACAATGATTCATACATTTCGAGATAAAGTCGCCTCAACAAATTTCATTGAATTCGCATTTAAATTCAAACGAAATTGCCAAGGAACCTTTGATCTACCACTCTCTTATTCTTCTTATCAATCTTTTCAACACTGCGTTTTCTCATTGGGGGCGTTCCACTTGGCGATCACAACGTTCACGCTCACGACCGCTCTTTTCCCCATTCCACTTGCTTGCTAGCGCTATTATGTTAACTCAAGTGGAACGGATTATTGGGCGTTTTGGGCAGTCATGAAAGAAATGACAAGATTGAAAAAAGTAGGAGTCATTCTAAACAATAAATTTAATTGAAGTGTACAACAGTTAGACATATTATAATAAATATATATCTGAACTGTATTCTGAACGTCCATTTTCACTTTCACGCATCTATTGAGATAGGTCGTCACAGAACATCGAAATATGTGGGTCGATTTGAGCTTGGAGTGAGCGATGATTTTGCCGCGCTCACAAAGACCGCGGTCGTTAAGTGGAACGGCTAAAGGATCAATTTGATCGTTGTGATCGCCAAGTGGAACGGCCCCATTATGAAATCACGTGAAATCATAATCATAATTCATTATTACTAAATTATTATAAATTTATGTACTTTATTTTATGTATTTATTTTAATCGAGTGTTAACTGAAATTTTGCTTCTTTTTCGTGTTTCGGATTTGTTCTTTTGGTATCCCGTATTTCTTAATGAATAAATAGATGAAATTCAACAACCATTACTTATGAATATTCATATCATATTAGTTTTATGGATAAGCCTACCGTAAAAGTACAAAGAACCTGTCACACTTTAAAAAAATTGAAAGTAAACCATTAATAAATAGTTTCAGGCTTTCACGACCGGATATATTGACATTAAGAGAGTCTTCCGGGCTTATTGGCCGTGGTCTATTAGGAATTATTTCACCTAACGTTTCGCCCACAATTGCGGTAGGCATCTTCAGAGGATTCTTGGTCTGAGGTTGTAACTCGACCGCTGAATTACCGAAAGTGATGCTGGATTCGATCCGTTGGCCCAGCTTATACCCTGATCATTGGCGGGAGAAGGTAGTGTGTTTACGCACGCGTTGTTGATTGGTCCATCGCTCCCACTTCGTATTGGCTTGATTGTGGTCTCTTCCAACACCAGCAACCATGCGCTATGTATCAAAGAAGTTTCTTCCTTTCTGTTCATGTTGTTTTTATGTTTTTATATCTCAATGGCTTCCATGTTCATCCTAGGATAGAAACTTTTGATGTTCGAACATCATTGAGATATATAAACATAAGAATAACATGAACAGAAGGGAAGAAACTCTTCGGTATATAGCGCATGGTTGCCGGTGTTGGAAAAAACCAAAATCGAGCCAATACGAAGTGGGAGCGTAAACCCACTACCTTCTCCCGCCAATGATCAGGATATAAGTTGGGCGAACGGATCGAATCCAGCATCACATTCGGAAATTCAGCGGTCGAGTTGAAACCTCAGACCAAGAATCCTCTGAAGATGACTGGTGGAAAAAATATTTTAAATTTCTGTTCATAGAATGAGAGTAGGTAGTGTATCTGGGGATCTCGGGCGGGAGAAGACCTCCTTAGATAACTTGAGTGACGGTAAAGTCCTAATTTTGGTAATTGGGAAGTATTAGGTGGTTTCGAATGTCGAAACGGGAAACGGTTAGGGTCCGTTGAAGAGTTGCGTCCGGATTTTGAAAAAATTGTAAGGTTGTTTCGTCTCGCGCGGTGTTTCGGGATTAGTGTTCGGGTGTAGTGCCAGTCGTTTGTCTAATAAGGATTAATTATCATCGAGGGAAACGTAAAAGGTCAGAGTTTTCCATTTACAACAGCTAAAGTTGGGTCCACAGTCCTGAAATCTATTTTCATTAAATGTATTTTGAACTTGAATACTTTGATATTTTGATCATTTTTTATGGTGTGGTTGATTGAACCATTCATTCCGGCGTGAATGAATTATATTGTTTTCATTATTTGAGTTGATCTGATGGAATATTCGACGTGCATAGGCGCACGGCTGTAAATTGTATATGTTTGTGTTATTTTTTCATTATACGTGTTAAAAATTCAAATTTCGATAGTTTACTTTCTCACCCTCAAATAGAAACTTTTTTTGTAAAGAGAAATAAAGCCAAAAAGACGTATTCCTAGTGCAATAGGCACGAGCTCGCGAACTTTCTCCTAGTTAGAGAAAGGGGATATTTTTCTTACTTTTTTTTTCGAGCTGCAAGTTTTACCCCCTTGGTCAACTGAAAGCCGCTCTTCGATTGACTGGAAACAAGGATGGGTATTACAGATAAAAATATCTTTCTCGAAGGCATATCCATTGCCAAACCACTGGAGCTGCCTTGTGTGGGAACTGATTGATTCAATGACCTAAAAAAAGACCTCCGATGAGAAACAAATCTCTAAAATATCTAGTAGTTGACGTTTTGATACAACTAGCTAGACATCACGTTGAACGATGAACAAAGCAGTTGTAACGTAACAAGATCAGGAACAACCGAAATTGAATCTCCCGTCCAATCCAATCTGCAACGCAAAAAAAAACATTTTTGAACTGCACAAACCCCCGGCCGAAACCCGCTCGCGACCGGGATTTCCCCCTAATTGAATAAAGTGTATCTTTCTGATGACTTCAAACAGGCCCGGCCATTTTTCAGCAGTTTTAATTAACTCCGAACCGGACTCGTTTATTCGATCTGCCCGCGGTACCGATGCCAGTCGTAAATTTTCCGGATTTTCCACTGCGGATCGAAAATGTACGATGTTCCCGAGGGGGAATTATGAATTGTTATTTTTGATAATTGGGTGCCGCGCTCGTGTAATCCCTGTGTTCGGTTGTGGGGCATGAAAGGACCGAGAAGCAGAAATGGAATTTTAATATTCATTTTTGGGTGAGATCGAATTGTGTGCGAACGTCCATCTGTTCTGAGGAGGGTTGAGAGTTTTGGATGCAGATGGTCATAGAAGAGGATGTTGGAAAAAGCAGCTATTATCTTGAAGCCTTCATTCAGCCCATTATCCCAAAGTACAAACATAAAATCTAGTGAGTAATCTGCTAAAAGCCTGTTTAATTCACATTAAATATATCAGAATATCTTCCAGGAAATCTCGACCTAGTTAAACGAAAATTTCCACATAACTAGGGCGATGCACGGCCGAGTTACCTCATCGCCTCCTAGAACATTCGTTCTGACAAGTAGTGAATTTCAGCAATACCCAACGATCATACGACTATGATGAAACCCTTAATCTGCAAATATTTCTCCTATATAAACTCTATTGATAATTGTAACCCCAACAACAATAAGTTCAACCTCCTTGTGCGGTACTCAATAAACACCTAAAAACATTCAACTTCTCTTTGTACCACGCAATAAATACCTGCAAATACCACCGAGTATTTAACTTCCATTGTGGTGGATTTACAACCCTCTACAATTAAAAACCACGCCTTACAACCTACTGAATTCTGCACTGCTACTTCATTGGACTTACAACCCTCTACAATTAAAAACCACGCCTTACAACCTACTGAATTCTGCACTGCTACTTCATTGGACTTACAACCCTCTACAATTAAAAACCACGCCTTACAACCTACTGAATTCTGCACTGCTACTTCATTGGACTTACAACCCTGTGAAGAAAGCAGAAACGTCTCTTGAGAAATCTAATCTCAAAAGATACAGAGCCATCTTAGATGGAAGAGTTCGTCAGAACTCTGGAAGGTCAGGAATAGCTGTAGATAAAAAAATTGCAGATAAAGCTAAGAAGAAGGTAACAATATACCTGGAAATCACGGAGTTTTTCGGCCTGAGAGAATTACACTGGCGTTCTGGAAGAGACTATCAAATGCATTTGCAAAAACTGCTGTTACGGAATGTTACTGGAAGTGTTTACAACTTCCACAGCAGCATTGGAGGCAGGACCGTCGCGTGCATCTATTGTGTTTGTTTAATGTTCGTTGCTAAAATTCGAATTATTTTCGAAAAGAGAGTGTTCTTAGAAACACACCACGTTTTTTTTGTAAATGATTACCATACGATCAATAGGCTGTTTGAATATGGGATATGGTGATGTTCTGATATCTGAAAGCAAAGGAAGTATAACATCTACGAAACCTTCGTGAACACCGAGATGGATGTGCCTTGGGAATATCCAGAAGGCATGGAGTCAGAAATTATGATATCAAGCAGCGTATGGGAGTGGATGGCTACTTCTCTTTGAATCTCGAGAATTCAAAACTACTTATTCTTCTTCCTGTGCCTCAGACACAGTGAACGTTGGCGATTACTATGGCCCATTCAATTTTATTTGCTGCAGCCCAAAATAAATCCATAGATATCGTACCTGTTTTCCAGGTCCTCTTTCAAGGAATGGATTCAGACTAAAGCAGCCAAATCAATGAAAAAGTGTTACTGGCCTATTTTGTTCGAAGAATAGAAAAGCTGAGATCGCCTGGAAATCTTTGGGCTGAATATTAAATGCTGAAGAGCACGATATTTTTGAACGACGGTATTGACATATCCAAAATTGCAACGCTTATTGCATTCTTCGAAAGAAAGTCTATTGGTTACAAACCCAAAAACTTTGCTGTTTTTACAAGAGATGAAATCAATAAATTCTTAAAAGAAGCACCATGATATGTTTTTGATTATTAAGGTGTGCTTTAATTAATATAATAATGCTTTGTAAACTTATTATATCCTTTCAGGTGGGAATGATATTAGGTATATCAGGGGCGTGTAGAAGAGAAGAGTTGTCAATACAATATGAGCATCAGGGCCATAGAAGATATGGAATCATCATTAATCGTGAAAATTCCTAACACAAAAACCAACAATCAGAGAACATTCACAGTCATCGATCGAGATAATGATATCAATCACCTGGAAATATATAAAAAATAGTTCCTTCTGCGTCCACAAAATGCGAAGAGCGAGCATTTATTTTTGAGATATCAAAACGGAAAATGCAGTAATCAAGTAATAGGCAAAGGGACAATTGGAAGTTGGCCGACAAAAATTGCAACCTTTTTGAATTTAGAAAATCCAAATGCCTATACTGGCCACTCTTTTAGACGCACTTCGGCCACATTCTTAGCTAATAAGGGAGTAAATGTATTTGGACTAAAACAACACGGTGGATGGCGGTGTTCGACTGTTGCTGAAAGTTACGTTGAGGATTCCCTGGAAAATAAACTAGACTGCTGAAAAAATTTTGCATACTTCCGTTCGCTGAACCGTTCTGTTTACCTTAGCAATCAGTAAAAATGATCTACCGATCTAGCAACAAACGCGGTAACTAACAAAATTCGTTCTATCGTGCATAAAATATCTTTCTGTTTTCTCATACGCTGAAAATGAGAACAATATTCTATAAGCATGCATCTGAAGCACCACATTTCAAGAGCTCCCATAGTTTTACATGCAGCGTCGGCCCGAGTCAAATCTTCCACTCCATATGTTAGTATTTAGAAAACGTAGCATCCCAGTCTGACACTGAGGTGCAAGCACTTGTTGTTAAGAAATGTGCCCAGATAGTTTATCGATGTAACCATTTCCAGATAAGAGACTTTTGCGTAAAGTTATCAACAGATGAATGGCAGAATGATGCAATTCATAATTCCACTAAACACAACGTCCTATTGAAATTCTATTCGCTACGATAATAGTTCGTGTCTATATGTGGGCTGGCGGGATATGTTATACCCACAGCCAGCGTTGCCAAATTTCTCTGTTCCTGGCTAGTTCTAAAGTCTGATGATTGACAGGATGGCCCATGAGGCAATCCTCAGAATTTCTAGTGAAGGCACAGTTAATGAGAGAATTAGGTGTCAGAGAGTCTGGAGCTCTCTGAGTAACTACATCTCATCTGCGAACCTTCCCAGTGATGTCATGCTCAAGAAAGTAAGTACTGAGAAGAACTTCAGTACGATGCTATGCAAAAAAGAGGTATGGAAGCGGGAATACACTGACCAAAATTTCAAATAAAATACTGTTAAATGGTGTACAGATGGTTCTCAAACCAACACGGGAGCTGGCGCTGGGGTTCACGGGGCCAAATCCAAGTGTGCACCATCGTTAGGCTCCTGTGTGAGTGTTCTGCAAGCAGAAATATTAGCAATCTAAAGATGTCTAGACTTCAATCTAGAGAGAAACTATCAGAATTGCGACATAGCTATTCACTCAGATAGTCAAGCTGCTATTAAAGCACTGAACTCCTATGTCATCGACTCAAAGTCGACATGGGAATTCCGGAGCAAACTCAATGAGGTAGGCAAGAAAAATAAGGTCTCTTCGATCTGGGTTCCTGGTCATTCGGGCATCACAGGTAACGAAGAGGCCAATAAACTTGCTCGGAAACCACTCACGGGTGCTCGGAAACCACTCACTGGCCCAGAACCTTTCTGTGGTATAGGAAAATGTACATATAGGAAAGAGTTTCTGGAAAAGGAGAAAACTGAAAGAGAAACACTCTGGCAGAATCTCCCAGGGTTGGATCACTCCAAAAAGTTCCTTCGGAATTTTGAAACTGCAAGATCCAAAAAATATTTGGATCTCAGAAAGAAGCAACTATACCTCCTCACTGGCTTTCTTACAGGGCATGGTCGCCTCAGAAAGCACTTGCTGAGAATAGGCGTATCGGACACTGACGAGTGTAGATTCTATGGGGAGGAGGAAGAAACTCCTATTCACCTAGTCACAGAATGTTTTGGCATTGTAAGCCAGAGGAAACAATGCTTGGGTCAAGAGACCTTGAATTGAATTGAATGAGGAATTAGCCTCACTGAAGCCTTCCGAGATATTGGATTTCATGAGATCTCTGGGACTGGAAGGCGAGCTGTAAAGCTTTGTCAGGGGACACAATAGACCATCAGGTCGCAGTGGACTGCAACCCCTTTTAAACTATTAACTAGATCTAACGTTGGCTATGGTAAACCTCTTCGGACAAGAAGTGTTGCGAAACATTGAGTTCGTCCGAATGCCGGCGCCTATGGATTATTGCTTTCGGTCGTACCTTCCCAAATTGATCATACTGCCTATCCAGTCGACCGCATCATTGTGATCCTCCGCAGATCTCGCATCATCACAAGTCCATATCGGGAGATTATTGCTGTTCGCCACAACGCGAACAACTAATAAGTCATTACAACCGATTGCAGCCTAAACCACTTCGACTACGCAGCGATATGCCGCGCAACCCTACGATCTGCATACGCTGAATTATGGAATGGTATAATCCCGGTTCATCCCATGAACAAACACAATAACCCCGAGGGTTGTACGGCCACACACATAATTATTCCTTGCAACGTCCTCTCCCAGCTCAATGCAGCTCCGACACTTCGGCAAATAGACTGCCGAGATCGTGCTGTTTGTTGTTTAGTCAAGCCGCTTCCTCTCGCCGCGGTCACTTTAATTGATGTTTGCCGTTCCGGACTACAAACAAACACGCCGAAGACGGCGGCATTAGCGGCGGTAGGTATTGCGAGCGGGAGAGCTGCGACCTTAGTGCATTTCTGCGTTTCGTCGTGAAAGGGATGGAAAAGCTGGAAGGCCGATCGACAAAGAGAAAGGGTCAATGCGGTTAGGTGTTCCGTAACAATACAGGGGAGTAGCTTGAATTTATTCAGAAGCTATACAACAGAAAACAGTATCTGAGGTATCTATTGAAATATTGTCTGGGAGGTCCTGCATTTTCCTGAAAACTTAATTTGGGTTTTATCTCCTAGTCTCTGAAACAAGAAACAATTAGAAAAAATTTTTACGCACGGGCCTTTCTTATATTATTAAAAAAATTTTTTTAATTGTTTCTTGTTTCAGAGACTGGGAGAGAAAACCAAAATTAAGTTTCCAGGAAAAAGTATCTGAGGGTTGGTGGAAAACTGAGTCTACCTCAGACTGTCCGTACTGCTATTCTCCAAGGTACGGTTCTTGCACCACCATTGTTCCTGGTATTCATATGAATATCCAGGGTGAGTCTTTGACTTGTACATATATTCAAACCGTATATTCCTGAGGTCTAAAGAAAAACTTTTATCATCTTCCATTTTCTACGATTCGTCTTCGTTGAAAAGATACAGGCTATTGAAAATCCATGAAAAAATTCAATTTTCAGTTATACACTGCGCAAAAAAATTAACGCACATTCTGAAAATCTCAATTTTAATGAAAGTTAAATCTACATTGACTTATTTTTTATGTTCTCTCGGGAAGGTTTTGAACGAAACAAGACACATTAAATGGAAAAAAAATACAGGATTCCACCGAATCTTATGTGAAAGAAGAGAAATGAACAATTTTCAAAATACTGAAATGCTGATAAGTGATTTAATACTTGGTATTTCCACCCCTTGCATTAATTACAGCTCGGCAACGACGGTTCATACTCAAAATGAGTGATCTTGAAATGTTCTGATCTAATCCTTCCCAGATTTCACCGAGAGGAATCCTAAGTCATCAAGAGTAGCTGGATGATTTTCTGAACTTCTCAGCCTTCTATTGAGGTTGCCCCAAACCTTCTCAATCGGATTAAGATCTGGACTTCTTGCTGGTCATTCCATTCGAGAGACTTCAACCTCTTCAAGGTACTCCTGAACGATGCGCGCACGATGGGGTCTGGCATTATCGTCCATAAAAATGAAATTTTCACCAATGTATGGGGCAAATGGCACTACATGCTCTTCAAGAATGTTCCTTATATACCATAATCGATCCTTTCCCGAAACCAGTAGTATTCAAGAAATTGCACTGAGCATATCTTTCATGTGGACCTCTGTATACAAGGGAACGTCGATCACAACGGTAGAGGCAGAATCTAGACTCATCTGTGAAGAGAACTCTTTTTCAAACGGCCTCTTCCCAATGGATATGCTCTCTTGCAAAATCCAAACGCGCCCTTCGATGGGCTGGGGTAGGAGCTGTGCCTCTTGCCGCGACACGAGGCCTTAAATCATATTCTCTGAGGCGAGTTCTTATTGTCTGAGTGCTGATTTGCACCCTATGAGTTTGCTCAAGCTGATTTTGAAGGAGGCGAGCGGTTGCAAACCGTTGTCTCAACGAAGAAACTCTCAAGTAATGTTCTTGAATGGCAGTTGTTACCCGTGGTCTACCCTGTCCTGGTCTTCGGACATTTATACCTGTCAACCTGAATCGCTGCAACATTCTGGACACATTTGTATGGGAAACTCCAAACCTTTCTGCAATTCTTCTGTATGTCCACCCTTCTTCTCGCAAAACTACCGTTCGGGCACATTCCTCTCGGATCAGATTGCATATTTCGCGTTGCATATCGATCCAGTATAGGAAATCAAACGAAAGAAGAACTTTTGATCTCTAGAATTGATCGAGAACAACAGATTTTAGAATGAAGCCAATACATTCAAAATCTGATAATATCATCTTTTTTTATTCCTGCTGGGAAAAAACATCTGTATTGAAGAAAAAGTTTGAGAGTGGATAACATATGCATGCGTAATTCTGATAAAAATAATTATCATTGAGAACACCTTCAGTTGTAGAAAAAATTTGAGATTTCCATAATGTGCGTTAATTTTTTTGGGTAGTCTATTTCAACCGTATATTCGTGAAGTCAAAAAAAAAATTTTTTTTCATCTTCCATTTTTTCAGGCTGTTGAAAATCCATGAAAAAATTTAATTTTCAGTTATATTTCGCAAACGATTCTGTCGAATGATGTGATTTTTTTTCGGAATAAAGTTTTTCATGAATATGATTAATTTATCCCCGATACAAAATTCCACCAACATCCGCCAGTTTCTCAAATATGACCAAAACATTCCACCAAAAATTCAGATAGTCTGAGTTAATTTCGTGTGATAAGATGAATATTCATTCATTTTGGAATAGAAAAGTATTTTTGTTATCTCCTTGCAAAAACGCGCCGTTTACGAGTAATTCCATATTGAAAGAAAAGAATTTCGGAGAAATTCAATAAATTGGGTACCTTGGCTAAATGTAACTCTGAAATATGCACAGAATTCAATTTTTGTCACGTTGTCACGTTAAAAATCTTCACGTATAAATCCGAGAATTCATGTTCTGGAAGGATAAGGTTATGAATGGAAAAGGATCTAGCGAACTTTGGAAAATGAGTTATATTAATGAGCTCACCTCTACTTCTTCAATTTACATCCTTATTTATTCTAGCAAATTCACACACCTCTTTCGAAATACCTATTGCTTCAGGCGAATGACCTTTTTTTAAATAGATTGTTCGCTAGAATCTCTAACTTGCCGCTTTCATTAAAAGCCAAAGTGAATGCTCCACCCAGAGACAATCTTATTGTTGTCTCTGGCTCCACCATTCGAATCTAAACATGTACTTGGCACACGTGATCACAATTCGGCCACATTATTCACAACACTGCTGTTAACAAGTTTTTCATGAAACCACACAGAAACACGGATTCAACTCTGTTTCTCATGGAAACTGTGGCACTGGGCCGTGTCGCCCTATCCAATATCCATCTCCGGTTGAAATTTCTGGAATCTGGAACGATGATAAGAAGCTTCATCTTGCTGTAGCCACATATTTTGCACAACAATAAGTGGCACGTCCTTCTATACGTTGTCCAAATCATTTTGCAGAAAGTGCAGATACTTATCTGCAGTCACCCTACAATTTTCGTGGTCATATCAGATGATGGTTCACCATACCTGCTCACATATTCACTCCGAATCGGTGTTGTCTGTTGTTTTCCCTGGTAGCATACGAGCCCATAGTCATTTTTCCATTAGTGAAAAAGCATTTTAGCATATCTACCATTTTCTGGTTAGAATACATTCTGCAAATTCACACTATTACAGTTAATTCGGACAGGTAGATGCTCAAATTCAGGACGATCTACCATTTATTATTATACTATTCATCTCTCACTCATCTGTCGTTGCTCTTTCCCGAGATTTACTGCTTTGTTCGAATCTCTTCCTTGGGTTTTGTACCTAGTTATTTCGTGAATTTTTTTTTCCAAACGATGTCAGAGCCATTATCCAACGAAATGGAACAGGTGAGAATGAGACATCGATGAATTTACCCATTGGTTCAAATCTCCCTTTACTTCAGACAACGTCCCATTACAATTCCTATCTATTTTGCAGTGCCAAAACCTTTCTGGCTTCTCTCATTGTTCGAATGAAGTTGTGAACTTGGAGAGTTAGATGGGTAATCGTCGGTTTTTTCCGTTTTCCCCGGAGTTCATTAAATAGAGTACACTCCGGGGTTCTTCATTCGTCGGCACACGGAATAATCCAGACTCCACTTTGCGACTGGAAGTATTTGAAGAATGAAAAGGCGGGTTCTAAATGCGATGTGGATTAAATTTGCGTTGCGGCGAAGAGCCTTTAGCGCCTGTACACGCTACATGTTTCGCGTTGCTGGCGCGCATTCACCTGCATGATATGTCGGTAGATACTTGCCATTATCAACGAAATGCAAATTAGGGATTTTTCGTAAACTCGAGCGTTCAGCGGAAGCTAAACGAACACATTCAGTCGGGCTTAATGTTCGCGAGGGGTGAGATGAAGGGGGAGTTTATGATCTCTCTGAAAAATTTCACGGTTTTGCTGATCTCCACTCGTGCTCGAAATCAAAGAGTACCATACTCGGGAATTATCAATTTGAATTTCAAATGGGGGACTGCGTTTCGTTAAAGCGGACCTTTGAAAATGGTAAAAAGTGAAAAAAATATAATAGGGGGATGAAACCTATTGGAAAAGGAAGAGAATATGAAAAAATGAAAGTTAAAATTAATTAGGAGCCATATGAGGTCGCGAAGTGGAAAAGATGAGCTTTTGAGGGGAGAAATAGTTCATTTCGATTTAAGGGAAAATACGAGTCTTATGGAAAAGACACGAAGTTGTAGGCAATGAAAAGATCTACAACTTTTGTATAACACTTTTTCACATGATCTTTCTCAGAAGACATGTGGTGAATTCAAATAAATAAGTTTTTGTAATAGTGACACTTTCAATGACAGCAAACAATGTTAAAATTGATTGTTTACGTGGAAGCGAGTGAAAAATATTTTCAACATTAGTGTAACATATTTTTAGCACTCCATTTTCTTATGATGAAATCAGATGAGAAAAATTCAGCAATTGCAAATTTTTATTATCAATATTTAACAATCATTACTTATAAAAATGAATATTAATCGTGAAACTAGAAAAATTATTAACATTAATGCCCTTTGACGTTGGGGAGCTTCGCAACACATTATTAGAATCATCAACACCATCAGTATTTGTAGAAACCAGAAAGACAATATTGGATGATGATGATCCAAAATCTGTTGATGTTGGGAGAATTTTTTCAGCAATGACATTTCTATATGCGAAGGAATGATCAACATAGCCCTCGGCTACCGTCGTTGACTTCAATTCACCATGTTTTTTCATATCCGTAATATATGCTCCTGATTCTGCTAGCAATGAAGCGGAGGATCTTCGAAAACAGTGTCCTGTATATTGCTTTGGTTCTGGCAGTTTGAGGAATTCGGCAACAATAGATGGAATTTTACCAAATGTATTGATACCAACTGGATTGGCAGTGCGTTTACTATTTTTTAGGACAAAACGACGATGTTTGAAGACAGAAGGGCGCAGTGCAAAGTAGTTATGTCAATAGTCTACATACTTCCCAATAATACTGAAAGGAGGACTGATTTGGATTGTATAACCAATGATTCATTTGTTATTTCGATGTCTACCACTAAATTACACAATTCTTCACGCCGACACGCTCCGAATAATCCGAAAATAGTTGCAACCTTAACCACCAAGTATGTCTCATCTAGTGCCTATTTTATAAACTTTTCAACTTATTCACGAGTGAGAATTTTCGAGGCGATATCCTTCACTTTTCCGTTTTGAATATGCTGTTACCTTAAAATATTTACTAACATCCACGCCATTTTCAACAAGGACGCTTGACTGTATCATTGAAAATTTGCTCCAAAAAGTTGATGAACTCCATATTATTTTTTTGCTTAGTATGACAGGAGAAGAATTTACTCGTGAAAGAGGACAGCTGAAAGGTTATGTATTAATTGATTTTTTACAAGTTAAGCTTGTTATGTTAAAAAATTATCAGTTCGTAATTTTCAACAGATCCGGAAAGGGGAGTTTTTTTTCATTTCTTCCAAATTTTGTGACATTTCTGTCATAAATATTTATGAACTTCCCAACATTATTTGGCCCAGAAATCTGAATGTTGATGTTTTTCAAAGTAGCAAATGCATTTCTAAAATGCATTTGATTAATTCTGAATAATCGGTTCCTTTTCTGCTTTCGTCTTTTTTTATTTCAGATTAAGAATTGCAAGTCGTTTTGGGAAGAATCTGTTTATCCGAGCCCATCAACAGATAACATGAAGATGATCACACTGATGTTTTTCAAGATTTTCCTGATATTTAATATTTTATATTATTTTTTTTACGAGGAGACAGGTTTTTTCGGCTGAGGTTTTTTCCCCTGGCTCTATAGTATCGTATGATACTAGTGATGATAGTATCGTATGATTCTACAGTATCATACGAAGAATGTTATGATACCCCGTTCTTTTTTTACCTCAGCTTAGGTACTTTTCGTTTCAACATTTAATGTATTATTTTAGCTTTCTTTTTCTTTCATAAGAATATATAGTAATAGTAATAGTAATAGTAATTATTCGATCTCATAATAATTTTACAGAGTAAAATAAAGAGAGATTAAGTCAAAAAGAAATAAGTACATTTTAGCTCATGTTCAGCTCAGATAGTGAGTATGGTTCAATATCGATCAGATAGTTGTATACTTTCTTCTTGAATGTCTTCAGAGTTGTGATGTTTCGATATTCCTGCGGTAAGGCGTTGTAATATTTCATGGCCATATAGAAGACACCTCTTTCGAACAACGTTAGGGAGTGTTTTGGGTAGATGTAGGGAACCACCTGTCTTGCATCTTCTCGACGTCGGCACTCGGCGAATATGTTTGAGTGTTTGCGCAGAAACAGTAGAAGCTTATAGACATAGAGACCATATACTGTCAAGATTTTGTTGTCTTTAAATGCTCCTCTACAAGATTCTCTGTATCCTTTCATCAGCATCAGTCTCAGTACCCTCTTTTGTGCGATGAAGATTTTTTCAGTATTGGAACATATTCCCCAGAATATAATGCCGTAACCTATCAGGGACTGGAAGTTGGAAAAATATTTATTATCTGATCGAATATCCACCGAAGATTCATACCGAGGGGTCAATAGGCGAGACGAAGATATGCATGGCAACCCTAACCCCTTGTTATTTCACCCTCTCCCGCTTGTCGCCGGAATCAATCGACCGAAGCGATACATGACGCCGAAAAAACAGCCCGGAAGAGCCAATTCCGGACATCCGTCATTTCGAGAGGGCCTGGGGCGCGCTACGTCCGTCGTAATGAAGCTGGTCAACCCCCCCTATCCCCCTTTTTGCCACCACTCCAAACCCCCGTCGAGCCGATAACGAGCGACGCGTCCGCCTAAACGTACGTCTAATGGATCGTGCGTGCGTTGCCATGTCGCGTCGCGGTCGCGGGGTTCGGGCAATCTTTCAGCGGGAAATTCGGCGCTGATTTCATTCCCGTCACGTCGGATTTCGATCAGCGGACGGCCGGTTGAGGTTACGCGGATCGCGGTATTAAAAAATCGGACGTCGGACGTTGTTATTGCAAACGGGGGTTCGGTGTGAGTGGCGCCCGAGCAGGGACGTTTTCCACGTCGATCAGACCGCTGGGTGTTAATGCATTTTGCGGAATGCACGTTCTGGCTTTCAGTCGAACAAACTGTTTTTGATTCACGAGAGATGTTCTACTCTTGTTAGTGGATCGCATGTTGTCAATTTAGGAATGTCACGAACGTTTTATTTTGGGGGATTGCATCAAGTTTTCCTGGATTTCAATATACTGGTTCTACTATGAGAGAAGGTGAGGGTCCTTCAGAGGTCTTTGGACCTTCAAGACATTCCGAAGCAGAAGCACTTTAATTTCAAAATAAGACAACGTGAATACTGATTTTTCTTCATAGAATCGATACGGATGGTCCTTAAGCATTATTCAAATTATGGGAATCTTCGAGAAAAAAATCTGTTTTTTTCTGGTAGAATTATCAAGATTTACTGAAGATTTCTGGTGTAATTTAACAGTCATTCCAAACGGAAGTTCGGTGCGAGTGGCGCCCGAGCAGGGATGTTTTCGACGTCGATCAGACCGCTGGGTGTTAATGCATTTTGTGAAATGCACGTTCGAGGTTTCAGCCCAACAAACAGCTTTTGAATCACAAGAGATGTTCTACTTTTGTTAGTGGATCGCATGTTGTCAATTTAGAAAGTCACGAATGTTTTATTTTAGGGGATTTCATCAAGTTTCCCTAGATTCCAATTAACTGGATCCACTATGCGAGAAGATGAGTATTCTTCTTCTTCTTCAGGTGCCATCTCCTTTCAGAAAGTTGGCTATCAAAATGGCTACTCTCATCCTCGATATCGAAGACCTAAACAACTCAACGGAACTGCACTTGTACCATTGTCTCAAGTTGTTCAAACAGGAGATTCTTCTTCTTCCTATGCTCCTTCTTCCTTGTATCTTTCCCTGAATTATGATCTACAACAAGGAATATTTCTCTCCTCGCATCACATGACCCAGATACCGCAACTTTCTGACTTTTACAGTGTTTATTATTTCCTTCTCCTTACCCATTCTTTTCAGCACTTCTGTGTTTGGCACTCTGTCTATCCATTTTATCTTAAGGATTCTCCTGAGTGTACTCTAGGGGTATTTGGACCTTCAAGAAATTTCGAAGCAGAAGCACTTGAAATTCAAAATGAGGCAACACGAGTGGTGATTTTTCTTTATAGAATCGATACAGATAGTCTTGAATCATTATTCAAATTTTCGGAATGCTGGAGAAGAAAATCTGTTTTTTTTTCTGGTAGAATTATCAAGATCTACTGAAAATTTCTGGTGTAATTTGAGGGTCATTCCAAACGGGAGTTTATTGCGAGTGGCGCCCGAGCAGGGACTTTTCGACGTCGATCGGAGCGATGGGTGTTAATGCATTTTGCGGAATGCACGTTCGGGCTTTCAGCCCAACAACCTGTTTTTGATTCACGAGATGTTCTGCTCTTGTTAGTGGATCGCATGTTGTCAATTTAGGAATGTCACGAACGTTTTATTGTGGGGGATTGCATCAAGTTTTCCTAGATTTCAATATAATGGTTCTACTATGAGAGAAGGTGAGGGCACTTTAGGGGTGTTTGGACCTTCAAGAATTTCCGAAGCAGAAGCACTTGAATTTCAAAATGAGGCAACGCGAATAGTGATTTTTCTTTGTAGAATCGATACGAATGGTCTTTAAACATTATTCGAATTTTGGGAATCTTGGAGAGGAAAATTTATTTTTTTTTCTGGTAGAATAATCAAGATTTACTGAAGATTTCTAGTGTAATTTGACGGTCATTCCAAACGGGAGTTCGGTGCGAGTGGCGCCCGAGCAGGGACGTTTTCGACGTCGATCAGACATCTGGGTGATAATGCATTTTGCGCAATGTACGTTCGGGCTTTCAGCCCAACAAACTGTTTTCGATTCACGAGAGATGTTCTATTCTTGTTTGTGGATGGCATGTTGTCAATTTAGAAATGTCACATTTTATTGTGGGGAATTGCATCAAGTTTTCCTAGATTTCAATACACTGGTTCCACAATGCGAGAAGATGAGGGTAATTTAAGGGTCTTTGAACCTTCAATTGTAGATATTCCGAAGCAGAAGCACTTGAGTTTCAAAATATGGCAATGCGCATGGTGATTTTCCTTTATGGAATCCATACTGAAAATCTTCAGTATTCGAATTTTGGGAATATTAGAGAAGACAATCCTTTCCTTTTCTGGTAGAATAATCAAGATTTGCTGAGATTAGAGTCTCAGGTACTTCACTGTATTGCCCTAGTAATAGAAGATACTAATCCAAATCGACTTTAACTGAGTCGATCATAGAATAGAACCTATTTTCCAAGAAATTTTGAATATTAGAGAATATATATCAAAAATAGGTTGTTTCAAAAAATCCTGGATAGAAAATTTTTAATCAGTTGAAAAATGATTTTATTAATAATATGCAAATTTCATACTGGATTTCAAGTATTAAACATATAGAATGTATAGACACAGGGTTGTTTTTTATTCAACTAGAAGAACTACTGGGTTGCTAGCTATAAACTGGTAGTTTAGTTTAGTTCACATTCGAAGGGGTCACGGTTCATTGCGATCTCATAATCTTTTAATATAAAAAACTTAATGGGCCATTTTGTTGGTAACACCATTTATAACTCAAAATAGGATGAACTGTTTCTTATGAAAGATTTTTTGTTGGATTCTTCTATGGCGGGTTTAATATAAAATACATTAAAACTCTGAAAAATTTTATTAAATGGGAAAAAAAAGTAATATGGATGATCAACGTCAATCAATTAATGTAGATGTGAAAAGAATTATTCTTCAAAATCTGCAGCAACAACTTCATGAACATCATGCGTTGATTCGATTGTTTAAAACTGCTTTGGAACGTATGCTAAGTGACAATATCAAGGTTGTGATTAGAGCAGATAAACGACCTGTTGGAGCACATGACGCCAATTCAACGCCCCTACAAAACACGAACTGGTAATTGTGATGGTAGGTGAGAACTTGGAAACGCGTGATATTGTTCTTACGCGTCGCAATACTGGAGAATATGGAACACATCGTTCATACGATGCTCTACAATACCCGCTAATGTTTTGGAGAGGTGATGATGGATATTACTTCAATATCAAGATCCATTGAATGGTGAGTACCTTTATTTAAATTTAAAATGTCTACCTAAAACAAATTTGAATTATTTTATTTCAGGCCAAGAAACCACCAAGAAAGTGAGATCGATCAATTATTATTCATTTCGTTTAATAGTTCGTTAAAATGCTGATAACTTTTTGCTGAGATTCCGTCGATTATTGCAGCAGTATTGTGTGGACATGTATTGTGGAACTAGCTGACCCGACAGACTTCGTACTGCCTCAATCGATAAATTGAAAAGCAACTTTAATATTATAATAAACCATTATGGTATAATGTTGGCCTAGAAGTGTTTAGAATAATTTCCTTTCCCAGAAACTAAAGAGCGTAGGGGATCTGGTGGTGGGACCAATTGTGGCAATTGGCAATTAGATAAGGTAGCTGACCCAGCAAACTTTGTTTCACCTTAGAGATGAATAAAGTTGTACTAACCATTTTTTTTTAAGAAGGAAATACATTAGGTGGAATACAAAAAGTACAAAATATACAAAAAATTTAATTGCATTGAAATAGGTATGCACATTGTTATTCAAACATCAAAAGAATTCTCTATATTTAAGAGGTGAAGAGGGAATATTTTATCGATTGAGGCAGTACGAAGTCTGCCGGATCAGCTAGTCTATTTATAAAAAGGTATGTCATTACTAGTTACTTTCGCTTGATGCAATAATGAAAAATATTTTATATCAGCATAAGCACTGTTGAAACATAGATGAATTCGAAATAGTAACCATCGAAATGAATACCATTTTCAATTCCCAGGCTCAGAGATCTTTTATCATGAGGTTGGAGAAATGATATTAGATTTTGTCACTGAGATGGGCTTTTTCCATCACTTTGAGAAACTAGCAAGCGGGTCCTGAATAGAGCCACTGCTAAAATCTCATTCCGTGAAAGAGGAAGTAAGATTTCTTTTTTTGAATTTCATTGGAGATATGAAACTTCATTTTGACGCAATTGGATGTCACCACTTTAGTACTTTGTAATATTTTACTCATTACTTCACAACCAATTGCTTTAAATTTCGAAGTTTTTTATGAAGATTTTGTCCTGAGATGTACGGGATACTGATGAGGCCCAACAAGGCCGAAACCGGTATATCTCTCATCTCAGTGACAAAATCTAATATCATTTCTCCAACCTCATGATGAAAGATCTCTGAGCCTGGGAATTGAAAATGGTATTCATTTCAATGATTACTATTTTGAATTCTATGTTTCAAAAATGTTCTCGATGAGGCCTCCGTAAAGGCAAAGAATTTTCTTTGTCTTATGAGCACTGTTATTGTGAACACGTTGACTCAGGGTTGTCTGTGAAGAATTTGGTCCTCTTTTGGTTCATTTTAATTTTTTTTAAATTTTTTCTTTTTAGAATTGTTGTAATGGCAGTGTAGTATTAATTCTCGAGAGGGATCAAACGTCCTGGAAAAATAAAGTTCGTTCAAGTAAAATACTTCTGTCGAACATATATCTCTGAAACATGATTCGATTATTCTGAAGACCTCTATTCCCTTTCACCATGAAATGTAAGCCGGGAAGACGCCAAAGCGACGTGAAAAAAATTGCATCCTATCACGCCACGAAAGCGGGAATTTCTCATTCACCTGCTTCGCCTTGATGAGCGCATATCATGTTTAACATATTCCACTTCCTCTCGTCGAAAAAAAAACCTCCTTTATGATGAAATCAATATTGAAATATATCTTCGACGTACTCTAGGGAAGAACGGATGAATTATGTATGAAATGGGTTGTTTGTTTCCTTTTCCCTCTTCCGTCGATAAAAAATTTATTCACGCTGTGACGACGGAAATATGTAGGTGGAATCTGCATGGAAATTGGGAACACGAGATGAAAACATCATTCTTTTCAAACGGAGCATTGCTGATTAAAACTCGCGTTCTTAATTTGAATGCTGAAAAGGTCGTTATTTTGTAACATATATTGAAATTCCAGGAACAACTTTTCATTTTTTCCCGCTGCCATACTGAAACTAGACAACATGATTTTTTTTTACTACTTATTTATGATATGAGTTTTAGAAGTGACGTTTTATTTTGTGAGTGAAAAAGTTTGTGGAATGAGCGGAGCGAATTGAACAATTTCACAAACAAAATAAAATCACTTTTAACACTATTACCATACAATATTTTTTGTACAACTGCCCTATTTTGATAATGAAATGGGTGAATTTGCAATGACAGTAAACTTCAAGATGCATTTTAATATTCAGATAATCAAAAGTTTGTTGTGAATTGCAAAAGTTGCCAACGTTATGATTACTAACAAATGAGAAAAGACGTTCCTGTCCAATTTTCGTCTTGGGTTTTCATCTGCTTGATATGTTTGTTGAGAGTCCAATAATTTATAAAAATGACGATTCGGTTGTTCCTCTGGATATTGAAGAGTCTACAAGAAGAGCAAATCTGGAACTTCTACCTGAAAAATCTGTTCAACAGTACGATATTGCATATAACAATTTCCTAGCCTAGGGTGAGTTGAAAAATGTAGAAGGGAACTTCAGTGAAACTGTTTTCCTGGCATACATAGAAAAAAAAATAAAAAGTATGGAGTTCATCAACTTTGTGGAGTAAATTTTCAATGATAAAGTCAAGCGCCCTTGTTCAAAATGCTGTGGTAGTTAGTATATTTTTTAACGTAATAGCATAATTGAACCGGAAAAGTGAAGGATATCGTCCCAATAAATCGAAAATTCTCACTTGTGAACAAGTTGAAAAGTTTGTAAAGGAGGCATTAGATGAGAAATACTTGATGGTTGAGGTTGCAACTATTTTCGGATTATTTGGTGCCTGTCGGTGTGAAGAATTGTGTAATTTATCAGTGGAAGACTTCGAAATAAAAAATAAGTCAATGGTTATAAAACTTCTAAATACAGAAACGAGAGTCAGTCGTTCTTTCAGTATTATTGGGAAGTATGTAGACTATTTTCATAAGTACTTTGCACTGCGCCCTTCTGTCGTCAAACGACGTTGTTTTTTCCGGAAATGAATTAATGCACTGCCCATTTAGTTGGTATTGATACATTTCGGAAAATTCCATCTATTGTTGCCGAATTCCGCAAACTGCCAGAACAAAAGCAATATATAGGACACTGTGTTCGAAGATCCTCCGCTTCTTTGCTAGCAGAATCAAGAGCAAATATTACGGATATAAAAAATCATGGTGGATGGAAGTCTACGACGGTAGCCGAGGGCTATGTTGATCATTCCATTGCATATAGAAATGTCATTTCTGGAAAAATTTTCCAAACCTCAACAGATTTTGAATCATCATCATCCAATATTGTACTTCCGGTTTCTACAAGTACTGATGGTGCTGAGGATTCTAATGATGTGTTGCGAAGCTCCCTAACGTCACAGGGCATTAATGTTAGTGATTGTTCTAGTTTAACGATTAATATTAATGTTCATAAGTAATGGTTGTTAAATATTGATCATAAAAATTTGCAATTGCTGAATTTTTCTCGTCTGATTTCATCATAAGAAAATGCAGTGCTAAAAATATTTTTAACACTAATGTTAAAAATATTTTCAACACGCTTCCACGTAAACAATCAATTTCAACATTGTTTGTTGTCATTGAAAGCGTCACTTTTAATGGCAGTTGTACAAAAACATAATTTTTTTGTCTCTTTCGACCAAGTTAAGTAGATTTTATGAAGGAAAATTATTACTTAATAGTATTTATTTCTATCAATAAAATCAAACAAGAATAGAAGGAATGAACAGAAACTCAACGAATGATATTAATTTAGCAATAATTCTCCAATTCATAAAAAACGATATTCATCATCGACCCTTAGAAATGATTTTGGTTATTTAGTAATTGATAAGAAATAGAGAATGGAGTTATTTTTGATAATTTTTCCATGAGAAACAATAAATGTTTGTCTTTTTAACTGGAAGATTAACTATTACCATTTTAATGAGCAATCATTTCCTGATTGAATCGTTTTATGAAAAGAGCTCCGGAAGAAACTGAAAATTATTGGAATAAAAAATACCTACTTCCATATGCATATAATTTCTATCCTCAGCTGATCATCTTGAAATTTATCCTCTTTTCTTCTTGAGGAAGGCCATCACTTATTCCGGAGACTTGTCTATATTGATCCATAAAGTCGATGCTATTAATACTTTCGATTTCACAGGCAGCAGATTTATGGTCACTTGTACCGCCTCTTTGGCTCTTTGGACAGCACAAATAAATTTGAAAAGTAGATGAAGTGACAGTTGTGCTCGTTTGTATTGTAGGTATTGTCATAGCAACTACTGCACATTATCATAATTTTTGATTCTGTTTCAGAGACTGGAAGTGTAAACTCATAAAGGATTTCTTCTGGATCCTACTCTCCTTGAAGGCCTACAGTAAACTGAACTGCAAATATTTCCGTAGAGGTTAGAAGTTTCTGCTCCCCCAAACAGAATTGGGGTGAGCAAAGAGATCAGAGACGGAAATCTGCGTTTACCTTGCTCGGACTTGACCACAGAAAGCCCATTGCGAATATCTAAGGGCGAAAATATCAATCTCGCCCTCCGACCTCGTTAAAACTTCCAAGAGATCCGAACGGAAGGAGATAACAGATAAACATCGCGCCCCCCTGCAAGCCATAAACCAAACAACGCGGGGACTAACCCAGGAATCCGTCTCGAAACCGAGATGTTATGGCGGCAACCCTCCAGAGCTGCAGTAATAAAAAGATAACAATCGGGAATGAAAGACCCGCTTCCATCATTTCCGTGGAGCACAGGCCTCGTCCGCGCGCTGACGCGAGCGCCCTCTACGGCCAGCCTTGGAAGACTCAGAAATATGTCCGTTTGGGGGTCGAAAGTACGATGGAAGGGGGCAGTGATTAATTTTTTTTTTTGTACAACTGCCATTAAAAGTGATACTTTTAATGACAGCAAACAATGTTAAAATTGATTGTTTACGTGGAAGTGTGTTAAAAATATTTTTAACATCAGTGTTGAAAATATTTTTAGCACTCCATTTTCTTATGATGAAATCAGTTGAGAAAAATTCAGCAATTGCAAAGTTTCATTATCAGTGTTTAACAATCATTACTTATGAACATTAATATTAATCGTAAAACTAGAACAATTACGAACATTAATGCCCTGTGACGTTAGGGAGCTTCGCAACACATTATTAGAATCCTCAGCACCATCAGTACTTATAAAAACTGGAACTACAATATTGGATGATGATGATCCAAAATCTGTTGAGGTTGGGAGAATTTTTTCAGCAATGACATTTCTATATACAATGGAATGATCAACATAGGCCTCGGCTACCGTCGTAGACTTCCATCCACCATGTTTTTTTATATCCGCAATATTCACTCCTGATTCTGCTAGCAATGAAGTGGAGGATCTTCGAACAGTGTCCTGTATATTGCTTTGGTTCTGGCAGTTTGAGGAATTCGGCAACAAAAGATGGAATTTTCCCAAATGTATTATAAATACCAACTGGATCGGCAGTGCATTTATTATTCATGTATTTCAGGAAAAAACGACGATATTTGATGACAAAAAATAGTCTACATACTTCCCAATAAGACTGAAAGAACGAATGACTTTCGTTTTTGTATTTGGAAGTTGTATAACCAATGATTCATTTTTGATTACGATGTCTTCACTGATAAATTACACAATTCTTCACGCCGACAGGCTTCAGATTATCCGAAAATAGTTGCAACCTTAACCATCAAGTACTTCTCAACTGGTGCCTTCTTTATAAACTTTTCAACTTGTTCACGAGTGAGAATTTGTTGGGACGATATCCTTTACTTTTCCGTTTTAAATATGCTATTACCTTGAAATATTCACTAACATCCACACCATTTTTAACAAGAGCGCTGGACTTCAGGTAGGAGTTCCAGATTTGCTCTTCTTGCAGACTCTTCAATATCCAGAGCCAACAACCAGATCGTCACTTTTATTGATAATTGGACCCTCGACAAACATATTAAGCAGTTAAAAATTCAAGACAAAAATTGGACAGGAACGAATTCAAATGACATCGTCTTTTCTGTTTTGTTAATAATCATAACGTTGGCAACGTTTGCCATTCAGAACAACCTTTTGATTATTTGAATATTCAAATGAATTTTGAAGTTTATTATCATTGCATATTCGCCCATTTCATTATCAAAATAGGGCAGTTGTTCAATACATAGTATGGTATTTGTATTGAAAATAATTTTATTTTTCGTGAAATTGTTCAATTCGTTCAGCTCATTTCACAAACTTTTTTTTTACTCACAAAATAAAACGTCACTTTCAACATTCATAACAAAAGTAACTATTCTACGCGGTGGATACCAGAACTACAAGTAATATTGCCTCATAGAGCTGTAGGTTTATATCTCAGCAATACTTACCCCTCAGCGGAGGGTAAGTCACTTTACTTTTAAAAATTCCCTATCGTTCAAATATAAATAAAAGCTAATGAAAATCTAGATCATGAAGTAAGCTGTAGGAACGTCCTTCATCGAGAAAGAATAGGTGGTAGACCGATTTCTGAGTTATTACCCGTCATGAGTATCGCTTGACTTCTTCGTCGATGACAACCAAAATGAGCAGCAGAAACTCAGAAACCGGTCTACGTGCTACGCTGGTTCGATGACAGCACATTCTGCGGTTTACTTCATGATCTAATTTTCACTAGCTCATCTTGATATCCACTCAAATGTTCGAGCAGTGTAAGTATATTCCCTAATAATAAACAGCTAGATAGGGCCATGGGGTTGCAGCCTCCCCAGATTCATTTTAGTTCCATGAAATTGAGAGTTTCGATTCAAAATCCTCATAAGTCAAAGTTGTATGATGATGGAGGACACCTCCGCCTCCCTCCCCCAAATTTAACCCTGGGTGCGCCCTTGAAGAGCTAACATCCAAATGCAGATAGAGGATAAGCAGAAATCATATCTAAAATTATGGTGACGCCCCAGATATTCGTTTCCAATTATTCTCGATCGTCTCGAATAAACTCAATTTTTTCCGAACCCCCAAATGCAACCACGTCGACGTTTCGACAGGAATCGAAAACTTCTCCACGCTTGAATAAATGATGCAATACGTCATTTTTACCGCAGTATCTGAAGGGAGCGCAACATCAACAAGTAGAGGCATCATCCCTAGGGATAACGAGACATCATAATATGCGGTTCGGATTTTCGCGGGGCGCGATTCTGCCCATCAAATTTCGAATGGCGTCTGACGGGTGGGAAGGCACGAATGAGAAAAACGCCGGCAGGAAGCATATGTAATTTTTTTTTCTCAGAGCGTTCGAAGCGGGAGAAGATGAATGTCGTTACAAGAGCGATATCGGGAGGTAATTGCCCAATTTGAATGACTCTGCGAATATCATATTATACGGAGGATTCATCACTTTTACACACATACCTTTTTCTCATGCAGGCTTGGACTTTGACTTTGAATGATGGTGGATTTTCAGAATATTTTCAAAATTAGGAAAGACGAAACTATAACCAAAATAGAGAATCATTAAGATGATATGAAACTACAACCACAAAGCCTAGATATAGATTATCATGAATAAAATGAATCAATAGGAACAAACTATGACGGTGGAAAGAGAAGAAAAAATGTATCGATATGAGCAAGATCAAAGACAAATAAATGAATATTTAAAAATAAAACCACAAGAAAGCAATGATATTCAACGAAAAGAGATACGAAAGATAGAATCAGCCAGAAAACTAATTAGATTCCTAATTTCAAAGTATAATTTTCTGTTTTATTCCCTAGCGATTTCCCTAGTTATGTTGCTTTTCTTTATTTGACGGAATCTGTAAGCAAAAGTAAGGTTCATTTTTTATCAAACGAAATATATTTTCTGAAAATTTTGTCTTTTCATTCTGTAAAATGGACCCATGTTAGGCATGAGCAGTTTCAATATTATGAATCTCATCAAAGTGAATTGGTTGAGGCTTTCGCGGCCATCGTTCAATGTACCCTGTTCTTTCGAGCATTTAGGCCGTCGTCGTAGATTAGTTCTCGACGTTTCGCCAGTTCGAGTCAGTAGTTATATTTCAGGAGATGTTCTCATTGGACTGAACTGCCTGAATGTGCTCGAAAGAACAGGGTACACTCATCAAAGTGGTCAGTAATTAATTCTTTACTGAACTAAATCAAAAAATGAATCAGAAAGTGTGTCTCAAAGTTTCAAATATACTTCAAGGTATTCCTCAAAAAAAAAAAAAACGATTCCATAAAATAAAGAAACTCACATTATTGAATATTGGGTAATTGGAAAATTAACGTTAATTTCTCATAACTTTGATTCCCAATATTTACTCCTTTCACGAAATAAAAAGAATATATTTTTCAGAAAAAATATCTTCTCTGATGAAAATGAGCCATGCCTTCGCTTCCAGATTCCATGAAATAAAAAAAAGCCACAAAACTGAAGAAACAAACGAGTAGTGTTTCTCAAAGTTTCAAGCAATATCAAGATTCTTTTCATGAAAAAAACAAACCCCATAAAATCTACTTAATTGAATGTTTGATAGATGGATAAAAAGTTAATTACTCCTTATTCTATTGAAATTCATCATTTTGCATTTTTTTTACCGAAAAAAATCTTATAGCATGATATGTATAACGGTTTGCTATTAATTCAATATCCAGTTGGAAAATTTTTGATGGATTTCCCCCCCGAAAATTTGGCTTCGGCCCGTCCCTGGCTCCATAAATCCAATGAGAATTCTCATTTGACCAATACCTTCAGTTGTGGCGATTAACTGTTCCATTAATAATAATAATAATAATATGTTTATTAACATGTTTAAATACAAATACGAAATATAAATTGATTGAAGAATTTTCGTTAACAAACATTCAAGACCACAAAAGTGCCAAGCACTTGTCTGTGGTAAAAAAAAAAAAAAACATTTTCCTATACATTGATATACAGGGTGAGTCGGGAGGAACGGACCAAACTTCAGGTGTGTATTCTATAGCTCGGAATAATATAAAAAAACTCATATGTTGTTATCCGATTTTCATTTGTTCTCAAACTATAGCGTCATTATAAAAAACAACATTTTCTATATTAAAATGGTTTCATTCATAGCATTATTTTAATAAATGCATGAAAATCCCGCCATTAACCTCGAAACACATTCGTCTGTGAAGGGCTCTCGATACTTTTCTGATTGATTCGTGCTTTTCTTTAATAAGCAATGCCGTATTTCTAATGCGTCGACTTAGAGCATCCCGAGTGTCAACTTTAACTTTGTATACCTCGTTCTTGAACCAGCCCCACAAATAATAGTTCAATGGTGTGAGGTTTGGAAATCTTGGAGGCCAACTAATACGACCACAGCGACCAATCCATAGTCCGAGAAACTCTTGAACTGAATATTGGTTGACCTAATTTAAATATCCTAATTACCCTATTGTTTGAAAACAAATGAAAATCGGATATTAACATATGAGTTTTTTGGGATTATTTCGATCAGCAGAATACACACCTGAAGTTTGGTCCGTTCCTCCCGACTCACCCTGTATACATATATGGTGGTGAGTATATTCATCTGATATTAATCCAATTTTAGAGTTGAGACCAAGTAAGTATTCGCACAAACAAGTTCAAAAGTCATTATTGAATAAACTTACTTCTATTCCAGAAAGCAATCCAGAAGTTCCAGTTCTGGCGTTCTATCCAGTGTTTTATTTGTTTGCTGAAGATGGAATGCGACAAAAAGTTGCCTCATCGGAACAAACTATGCTAGAAGCAAAATTTTCGTCGACATTACAGATGTCCATTAGCCGTTCGCAAAATTCCAGCCATCGGTCAAAATCATCGTATGACAATTCTGGAACCAACTGTACCTTATACGGATGATACTTTTCACTTTTTAATATCTTTCCTACAGAACGTCGACTGATACCATGGTTTAGTGCCAAATTTGTGGTGGAAGTTTGAGATGATTCTTCTAAATCGATTGCAATATTTTGTTCAACAGTTTCGTTCGTTGCAGTCCGCGGTCTTCCAGGTTTTAGCAAATTTTTTACCATCCCAGTAGTATTAGAACGTTGTAATGGTTTAGTTACTGTTGAGCACGATATAAGATTTCTCTCCGGATGCAAATTATTAAAAATATGACACACTTCTTCATGAGTTCTAACACGATCACCATAACCGATCATCGTTAAAATTTCAATACGCTCTTTTTAACTTAATTGAACCAAATTGTTCAATTTATTTCCGTCAATTAGAATTTGACACTTGAAGAACAAAAGACATACTAAACTGTACTTGTTTATTTATTACTATGCATACAAACAACATCAATTAGTTGATCTAAATAGTTTTTTGTTCTAATGCAAAAAACTCAAAGGAGGTTGGTTAAAGTGTTATATTCCTCGTTTTTACAAATTTTTTCACACTAAACTCAGTATGTATGAATTCAAAATAACAAGCTCTTTCAAAATCTGTAAAAATATATAAGGTGTCCCATTTAAATTAAAGAAGTTGAGGGCATTTCCGGTTAAACCTGAAGTATATTATTATCAAAAAAATGTACATCAGATGCGTTTTGTTCCATTGCACTCACCTGCAAATTTTCATATATATCGTTCTTTTCGTTTAAAAGATATTTACTTGGTTTCATACTTTATCCCAACTCTGAGAGAGTTTTCATCCTAATTTCACGTCAAAATAGTTATTTATGAAACAAGTGCAAAAGGCATTGATATTCTTACACGAGTTCAAAATTCGAAAACGTCCACGAAGTGGCGAGTTTTTTAATGAACGAGTATTAGAATGGGCCTTCTGTACGAGTATCATACATTATTTTCTCGAATTCGCTGAATTTTCATCGACATTAATGAAATATTGCCGTAAATATCGTTTAGTGATTTTTGCATTGAAAAATATTGATTGGCAACTGTTTTCTATCTCATAAAATTGACAGATGTCAAATAAATCCGTGGCAGGAGGCCGACATATCATCAATTAATATTCCTGAAAACAGTGTTAGAATGAAATATTCTAACATTATTTTGTTCTACGAGATGTGACAGAATGAACGAATTTGACACTTAGGGTAAGCGGTATAGTCGTTGACACCCCGATAGTGATTGACACTCTACACACTTAATCCGTCGTAATAACATATTGGTATTTACCAGCGACTTTTTTCTTCTACTCACGTATGCTAGAAGGTCCAACACTCATTCGATGAATGTTTTAGTTCAGTAATTTGGCCCCCTGCTCAGATCGCAATGAGATATTTGTCGCGAAGTTGTGTAGTAATGACAATCGGTTCAATCGTTGACGTTTTGTTAAGGAAAGTGACTGCACATATGCGTGAATTTCTTTAGATTGGGGTATCTGAGATATATGGAAGAAATTCTTCAGTGTTTGAAAGATTACAAAGATTGGATATTGATATAAACGTACCCTTCATTGATGTTTTCTTTCAGAATAAATCGCATGTCAATGACTGTCTTGTTTATATTACGTCGGAACAATGATTGACATAGGGTGTCTATCACAGTCTGAAAGCATCACATTTTGATATTCGAGTTCATCGCGTATTTGAAAAGTTGGAATATAACTGATGAGCTTTTTATTGTGTTCTCTTTCTTCCGGATCGGATAAACATTGGTTGACACTATTTTCTAGGAGGGTGTCAATCACTGAATATCCCTAGTAAACTACCTTACAGAGTGTTCCTGATGGATTTTTTCCTAAAGGCCCTACTTGGTTCTCTGATGACTTTGTGGAGTCCACGGGACTTGTTTCGAACTGACCATCCCTCTAGAGAAGAACTATTCTGTAGTACAGGTTGAACTGTATGTTGTTCTTGTCTTCAAGCTGGAGAATATCCAAATATCAGTAGATGGTACTCCGAGAAACTCATGTTGTGACAGTCAGTGAACACTAAAATCCCTCGCTATGACAGAGGTCAAATACTACTTACTAGGAGAATGTAGGAAATCTCTTTGTGAGCTGGGCTCCTGAAACTTTCTGAAAGTTATTTGGTCTCCGGCTCACGCTGAGATATGGCTATGAGAGGGCAGATGTATGGATGAGCAGGGACACAATTAGCTGTCATTGGTTGGGAGTCGACGCTTCACATCCACCGTACAACTTTCAGGAGTTCTTCGGGAGATGGCTAGACAGAAAATTTTTCTCTGAATCGAGCACGGGAAGTGATCTTAGGCAGTCAAGGCTTCTCATTGGGAGTTATCAATAATGTCTATGTTATTCTTTTATAATCGTTGAAGATGACATAAATTATTATTATTATTATTGTTTTTCCTCTGGGTCTGAGGTCGAACAACTCTTGAACCTTGAGGGGAAACAGCTGTGACTGGTGAGTGGTGTTTTGAGTGATCACCTGTTTAATAAACATTAAAATCGCTAGTCTCTGGTTGGCCTCTGTACCGTTGTATACGGTTGAACACTAGGCCACTAGGCCTCCAATCAGCCTGGAGAAGGCACCTCACCAAAAAAGTGAGAATATCATAAATTCTCATAACTTCATATATTATTACCGAAGTTGAGCACATTGTGTCGTTTGATCTTTTTTACCTGTTCGGCTAACAACAATGATAATAGATATATCCTATATCATCAACATGATCCCAATTTTCTCCACAATATATTACAATGGCCGGAGACTCCAGAGAGAACAACAATTCGAGGAAACTGCTATTCATGAAAATGTCTTTCACCTGGGAAGAAATGACAGAAAAATATAAAAAAGAAGGAAAAATATCCAGCTGCAGAGGGGAAGAAAAGATCAATTCTCAAAGCCAAAACTGACGCCAAAGAGAAGAAAAAACTGAAAAAATTTAACCTGAAAATAAGTCGATTTGTAAAGTCAACATTACTTCATCAGTGATTTATCAAACCGAGCACATCCACAGATACTGCAAGTGTAAAGAATTATGAAAATGCCGGAGTTGAATTGGAAGAAAATACAGAATAATCGGTTGCTGCAAATTTGTATCGTGAGTAATATGCTTTTATAGAGAATATTTCTGTATTTTCCTGATGAAGCTTCATCTGCTGCAACAAGTTTACCAAAATTATAGTTGCAAACGATGTGTATCATCATGTTAAAGAGAATACCATATCGTTGGTCCAATGCCGAAGTCACGAATGTGCTTTTTTGATGTTCCGGGAAAAACGTGTTTCAAAAATTGAAGACAGTGCTATAAACATAGATTTCTTTTCGTTCTACTAGGCCAGAAGTAGGAGAGGGGGATAAGCAAACTCTTTCGCGATTTTGGCATTGACACCATGACCATAATCGCGATATAATGAACATATGCAAAAAGCACATTCGTGACTTTGGCATTGTACCGACGATAAAACATACCTTCTGGAAACTTGCCCAGATGAAAAAATGTTTACTTGTTCTACATGGAAAAAAGAACATGAAAATACACAGCCCCTGTGAATGTGCGTCTATGTTTTTATCTTTATTATTGAATATAGTGAATAACATTATCAACATTTTCATTAATCGTTCGTTCTACCCCATATACAAGAGTGTAAGTGAATGATATGAAGGATGTCAATGACTATCATTTTGTATGTCAATGATTGTCGAAGTCTGTCAATCACTATCAAATCTGACGCTTCGAAAAAAAATCATTCTCATTCAGTTTTCAAACAACATATACCAAAAGTTCTGAGTGTTTACCGAAGAAGCATAATTGAACTGTAATATTGTAAGGGTCTCCACCTTGTTGTAAGAAAATTACAAGCTGAAATCATTAATTGAAAGTTTCTATGCGCTTAAGGTGTCGATCACTATACCTGTTACCCTAATTATGAAAAAGTATTTTCTCTATTTCAGTTTCGTAATGAGTTCATCACAGTACTAAAAGTAGTGCTATAATGAAACTCATTACAGCATTGTTTTCAGTTATATTTTTCGTTTTATGGTTGTCAGTACTGACCTCCGATCCTCTCAATTTTCGAATCAAATAATTCAAATTCCGCAATCTGTCAAATTTCGTTAGTGACACCAACTGCCAAGATACAATACAAAAGTCACTGATCTGAATTTTTATTTGAATTTCTAGAGTTTTCCACAAAACTTTACTGAAAGAGAGAAAATATCGTCTAATACTCGTTGCAGAAGGCAATTCCAACACTCATGCTTTCGAAAACTCGCTCCCTCGTCGCTCGTTTTCGAATTTCGCATTCGTGTTAGAATAGGAGCTCATTCTGCAACTTGTTTTAGAATATACTATTCTGACATTCGAACAAATCCGAATTCCATTATTCACAAAAATCACCACATTTCGAATATGGCTGAAATTTCAAGAAAAACCGAAATTTGAAAAAATCCGTGATATCATTTAATGTAAACGTTAAAGATGAACAAGAAAAATCAGGTCAATTCATAAATCATGCCTTAACTTATCGATTCCTAAAGAGATGCTCTTCGGCTGGAAAAGACGACGCCTATTTATATTTGAACAGGTAGTAAAAAGAGATCGTCGAAAAACTAATCTGGCCCTTCGGAAAGGATGCCTGCTGCCGACGACGTGAAGATCCCATTTTTAGCGCGTTCTTCTCTCATTCGCACTTTGTCAGCCGAGCCGATAAATCAACGTTGCGCTAATATCGGAGCCCTAAAAAGCGAACCCGGAGAAATATACCGCCATATATCTCGAAAATATTACGATCGAGATATATATTTAAAATAGACTGCCGCCGAAAGTGCCCCATAATTCAGGAATTTGCAATAATGAGGAGAAGGATCGTCCCAAACTCGATATACAGGGTCTTTCACGAGGAACCTCACCCATATTTATACGGGAAACTACTGAACGTATTTTTATGAAATTCAGCACTTATAAGTATTTCACGATGCTGATGAAATCTAAAATATTTTCAAGGCATGAGCACCTCCGGTTTTTCCGGAAATGACGTCAACTTCCGTTTTTCAAATTAGAACACCATTTTTTTATTGCAGAAATAGATTCCTTAGAAAATTTCAAGTTATTTTGATGTAACATTTTTCAGTTTTGGTTGGAAAATTCTCTCTGAGCGAGAAAATTCGAAAAAAAAATCGAAAATAGAGCTCCGCTGAAACAAGAATAACTTCGAGGTTTTTAGATGGAAAATTTTCATTTTTGGGATTTTTCAAGATGTAAGATTGATGTATCCACTTTAAAAATCGAAATCGCGATTCATGATGCAGGGGGTGAAAAAATCGCTTTCAAAGTTAGGGATGACAAAATCGTGAAAAATCAATTTTTTCAAATTAGAACCCCATTTTTTTATGGCAGATATTGAATCTACGTTAAAAAATAATGTGAGTGTATGCAACACACCCTTGCCCTAAAGTGGATATTTTCTGAGTTATTCACAAAAAACTCTTTTTCGTCTTGAATTTTCAGCTATTTCTTTTCCCTTCACGCCAAAAAGACGACATTTTCAGGAACTGTTACTCAAACCATGTTTTAGATTTTACTACCCTAATATGCAAGAGAAAAAAGTTACAGGTTGTTCCTAAATAGATGGCGAATTTTGATTCGAATTTGTATCAGAAACCTCTTTATTTCAACTAATCGGCCATCGGTTTTCTCTCCAGTGATAAATAAATAATTCCTTATGAACCATATGCAAAAACTTACCATGTTTTACATTCTTTTTTTTAATGATAGATATTATTAATTACATCTGCCAAATTCCTCTTTATTCAGTAGCATTTTGTGTTTACTATTAATTTGGTGATAATTCGTATTAAGTTATAAAATCGATCACTATGCCTAATTTTACCAATGAAAATTATTTAAATCTCATTCTACTTCATGGAGAATGTAATAAAGTTGTAGATAGAACGATTCGACTGTTCATTGAGAGGTTTCCTGACCGACCCAGACCAACGAGAGATACCATTAACAGAACCATGACAAACTTGAGAAATGTCGGATCTTTCGTTAAGAAAACTATACACAGAGAAAAAAGTGTAGTAGAAGATGAGAACAACGAAATTACAGTTCTTGCATATTTTCGTGTGAAGAAATTAACGGTCAAAACTTTGAGCATCTTCTCTAGTTATAACTGCGAGAGTTTGCCATGGTTCTCCTAATAGTAACTTGAAGTCGGTTTCAAGAAGGGGTGAGAAATCTACAGCATGGTTCAAATAACAGTTCCTGAAAATTTCATCTTTTTGGCGTGAAGGGAAAAAAAAATAGCTGAAAATTCAAGACGAAAAACAGTTTTTTGTGAATAACTCAGAATATATCCATTTTAGGGCTAGGGTGTGATGCATACACTCACATTATTTTTTAACGTAGATTCAATATCTGCCATAAAAAAATGGGGTTCTAATTTGAAAAAATTGATTTTTCACGATTTTGTCATCCCTAACTTTGAAAGCGATTTTTTCACCCCCTGTATCATGAATCGCGATTTCGATTTTAAAGGTGGATACATCAATCTTACATCTTGAAAAATCCCAAAAATGAAAATTTTCCATCCAAAAACCTCGAAGTTATTCTTGTTTCAGCGGAGCTCTATTTTCGATTTTTTTTTCGAATTTTCCCGCTCAGAGAGAATTTTCCAACCAAAACTGAAAAATGTTACATCAAAATAACTTGAAATTTTCTAAGGAATCTATTTCTGCAATAAAAAAATGGTGTTCCAATTTGAAAAACGGAAGTTGACGTCATTTCCGGAAAAACCGGAGGTACTCATGCCTTGAAAATATTTTAGATTTCATCAGCATCGTGAAATACTTATAAGTGCTGAATTTCATAAAAATACGTTCAGTAGTTTCCCGTATAAATATGGGTGAGGTTCCTCGTGAAAGACCCTGTATATGAATTGCAATTACTTTTCTTGCCAGAACGTGAGCAGCTCGTTCGGCACCATAATTTCAGTCAGCTCGTAAATTGAAATTATGCACGTCTTCACGGCGAAATTGGGGTTTGATGCATTAACCCTTACTTTCATCACAATTGTGTTTAAGAGTTTCACCTATTTTTTCATTATTAAACATCGTTTTACGGCCTTTTTTCAGGGAAGTGATGAAGTGCACTAGTGAAATTGGGTTTTGTTCGATCAGAAAAGTACTGAAATGTAAAGAGAGTTGTACCCATAGGGTTTCGTGTGAATTAATAACATCCTTTTCATCTTTTATAACTTACTATCTGCCCGTCTGGAATCTGTGATAAACTAAAGAGACCTTTAAGCTCAACTTTGAGATACAGTTCAACAGCCTGCTAAAGAGCAAGGTCAGCAATAGAAATAAACACATCATCTAATATTAACCAAATAATCTGTCGCTCTTATAGAATATGGACACAACATTTTGGCACAAGGCAACTACTTTGAGCATCATAGAGGTAGCTGAGTACAGCAATCCTCCTAAAATATCAAAAATGGTACATCCTAACAATCCACTTCTCAACCACTTGAACCAGTACTTATAAGAAAGAACGCATACATAATCAATAGTTGATATAATTGAATAAATACTTCATTGAATAAAAAAAATATCGAACAAAAACACAATATAAATATAATTAGCCACGCAAGCATAAAATATTTCTCCTTCAAATATCCAAAGGGAAGTTACCAGAGTGACCAACTCTATTGAAATAACTGACTATTCATTATTTTTATTTATACAGGGTGTACCAAGTTCAAAGGCCTATTAGGAGTTTCTGGAGAACTGGACCTATTTGAAATCGGAAGATTGGGATTATGTTATTGTTTGACATTATCTACTGAGCTAAAATATTCAAGGAGCCTGACCACTTTCAGGGAGTGGAAAAAGATTTTTTTTTTAAGTGGATAGAGTATGCAATTCGGAATACATTTGTACTCAAATCGACAAAATACACTGCAAAATATCGAGGGAAAACTAAAGAAAAAGAGATATAAAAGTATTTGGTATCTTGTTTGTTGTTGTAGTCGAATAGTAACTCACGAACAATAATTGATATAAGTTTCACTTATTCCCTTTGTGGCCGTTTATGTTTGTTGTATTGTGAGTTGTACCTTAATTCTCAATAAACATTTATTATTATTATTCCTCTTCTAAATATCCTAAACCCAAACCGTTTCCACATTTTCAAAGTCAAAGATTGTGAAAAAACTATACATTCATAGAATTTTGAAAAATTCGTCACTGGGTGTTCCAAATGTAAGGTTAAAAATTGGGATCAAGACTGGCTCACAGCTTTCGTTTTTCAAATTAGAACCCTATTTTTCAATGATTGCGTTGGATTCGGAGAAGAAAAATGATGCTAATGTTCTAACACTAACATGTTGATGCTCTAAAATTATTAATTGTTGAGTTATTTAACATTTTCTGATTTTATGTTGTACGTAGCATCAAATTCATGAAATCTGTTCCATATCAACAATGAAAAATGAATTCAAAAAAGAGGTGAGTTATTGGAATAATTCATCTTCTATGACCAAATCAAGGTCATTGTTGATATGAAACAGATTCTGTGAATTTGACGCTACGTACGACATGAAATCATGAAATCCTGAATAACTTAAGAATTATTCATTTCACGAGCATTAACATGTTGGAACATTATCATAATTTTTCCTCGCACAATTCAACGCAATCATAAAAAAAAGGGTTCTAACCACAAAGTTGTGGGCCAATCTTGATCCCAATCTTCGACCCAACATTTGGAACACCCTGTGATGTTTTAAAAAAATGTACAGTATTTCCACAGTCTTCGACTTCAAAAATGTGAAAACGGTTTGTGCTTAAGATATCTAGATTAGGAATAACAAACACAATACCGAATACTCCTATCTGCCTTTTTTCTTCGGTTTTTTCTCGATATTTTAGAAAGTATTATGACGAATGCAACGATTTCACTACGAATGTATTCACAATTGAATACTCTATCGAATTCGAAAACAAAAAATAGACAAATTTTCTTCGAAATTCTAATCTGATCTAATTCGAATCTTATGTGAAATATATGAATTTTACTCTACCAGACCCTCCAACAACTTTGTACTGTGATGGACACGAGACCTCTGATAGTTTCACTTAAAAATTAATAAAAGTAGCTACCATGTAACAACTTGTGGCATTTAATGAGAAAAAGTTTCTCTCATATTGAACACAACTCTTTTAAATACTCAAATTTGAATTTTCAATCTTTCTGTTTTTTTTTTGTAGTATTATCTCAGGCTATTCAGTATTTTCAACATTAGGACTGCGGATGTTTGCTGGTTAGCCAAAATTTTTAATTTCCTAAGAGTGTCCTCAGCAGTATGATGAACACATATCTCTTTTGAAGATCATTGCTGTGTCGTTAGCCTTATAAATAATTCACATTGTAGGTTTCTTGTTCGAACCGTATCATGAATGTATACCAGAAAGAGAATGGACCACATTTCCGTTCCCTGTGGTATCTCAGTAGGTATAATGTATTCGTCACATAATTCCCTACCAATCTCTAAGATTTTGTCAGTAAATATCAGTTCCTGGTCGGTATTTTCCAGACCATTCCAATAGTAACTTTTGATCAATACTTTCATATGATGTTTCTTCTGAACATTGGTCCAACAATCGTCACCTAAAATAGGTATGAGCATGCCTTCAGAAAACAACCTAGATATGACGAAATTCCGTAAGCAAACGGCATAAGACCATTCCTCATCTTTACGACTACGCAAACCGACCAAACACGTTAAAATGAGGAACTGAGAGAACGGTGGACATAAGATAAACCAGAACGGTGTCGAGAATTATCGTCAAAGGGTGAAATTGAAAGCATAAATTGCAACCGGCCGAGACGATAGCTACCCGCTTTTATTGCTCCTGGCCCTCCTGCTCGGATTACGTACGAAAATGAGCGTCCCCGGACATATTACATTGAAGTTCCGAGTTCAGATCCTGCTTCGAAGACTCACAGAGCTTGCTCAGCTCCTGGACATAACGCCGAAACAAAATCCTTAAAGCCGGAGACAATTCCTGCAGATTCTGCCATTTGATTGAGCAGAAACAATGCAAGTATAAAGTGCCATTGGAATTTACGAAAATGGTCCCAGAAATATACAGGGTGCCCCAAGTTTCGAAGTTCGAGTGTCGTTTCTGGAGAACTGAACCTATTTCAAATATGTCAGGGGCTCTCTCATCTGCTTTTTCACCTTCATTCATACTACGTTTCCTTTGATACCTGAGGTAAAGGTTTTTATTTGTACCACGATCACATTCACGCAAAGATCCAGATAATATTAGGAGCACCACTGAATGATTGCAGATGATGATTGCAACCAATCTCAGATGATAATTAATGAGTCTAATTGAGCAACGGATTGGGTGAGTGTGAAGGTACCTATTCTAATGAGTTGAAGAGCAGTCAGACGATGTATTACCGGTGAGATAGCAGAAGAAGTGCATCTGCTAGGAAAGGAGAAGAGAGGAAAGAAGAGTTAACCTCACTTCTGCAATTGCCGGATGTATCATTCGGATGTAGAAGATCTGACGGAGCAGATTTATTTTAAACAGAAGATCGAATTTATTTATTTATCTTCTGGCAAAGCAACATCATTAAACAAGTATAAATGATAGTGATGACCATGAATATAAAACAAAGTATATCTAATATAAAAATAAAAAAGGAATACACTCATATAGATATAAGTAAAAAGGTAGGTAAATATGAGATTGAATTTTGCGGTGACAGATGTGATTAGAATTTTAAATTAGAGCTCCACATCCACAGAACGTAGCCAGTCCAGTGCAGAAGGTGTTGCATTAATAATGTTTCTGAATGGTCCCAGGCACTTCCTTCAAGGGCATTCCCGGACAATATGTTCAGAACACACCATTCACGAAGAAACAACTACAGAAGTTACACTAGGTTTTGTGAAAGACGTCTGCTTTTAGTAGTTATTATTTTGGTCATCGTCCATGATTTGAAAAAATTTATATAACAGAGAAATTCTCCAATCCTTGAACATATGAATACTCACAACCACCCAATTGATGCAGATAAATTTGAAGTTTTTGACATTTAAAGAGTCTTCCAGGCTTATTGGCTGTGGTCCATAAGGTATAATTCCACCTAACGTATCGCCTACAACTACGGTAGGGGTATTCAGAGGATTATTGGTCTAAGATTGTATCTCGAACGCTGAATTTCTGAAACTGAAGTGTTCAAACCAAAAGTGTTATCTACACCCCGGTTTATGGCGTTAATGGCGGGAAAAAGTGGTTAGTTTACGCGCGCGATGTTGATTGGCCTATCATATCGGCTTGATCTTCGTTTTTCTTCAAGATCGGCAACCAGGCATTATGTAAGAAAAAGGTTTCTTCATTTCTGTTCATGTTATTTTCATGGCTTTCATCAGCCGGGGATAGTAATTTTTGATATTAGAAATAACCTCTGTATTTGAAAAAACTATATTGTGTCCATCTGTTAGAGCATGTTCCACTAGGGCGGATATTTCTGTCTGATTCAGTCGACAGCATCGTTCATGCTCCTTGAATCTCCACATGCTCTTTGACTCTGCACAAAGAATACTGAAGAGGCACAACATTTATAAGCCGACACAAAAACTTGGGCAAATGATCAGAACTACCAAAGACAAAGTCAACTCACCTTCACAAGCCGGTATTAACAGGATACCTTGTGACTGCGGCAAAATCTATAGTAGTACAAAAAAAAAATGAATCATCAATACGAGAATTCAACAATTGAGAAGCACAAATGGTGCTGTCGAATGAATCAGACAAATCCTCCTTAGCGGAACATGCTCTAACAGATGGACACAATATAGTTTTCTCAAAGGCACAGATTATTGAGAATATCAAAATAAACTTTCCCAGGTAGTACATAAAAACCATTGAAAATTATGAACATAAAAATAACATGAAGAGAAAAGGAAAAACCACTTTCTTACATAGCGCCTGGTTGCCGATCTTAGAAAAAACAAAGATCAAGACTATACGAAGCCGGAGCGATGGGCCTAACAACATCGCGTGCGTAAACCTTTTCTCGCCATCAAATGAGGACAATGAGGTGTAGCCAACACTTCCGGTTCGAACACGCCAGTGTCAGAAATTCAGCATTCGAGGTACAATCTTAGACCAAGAATCTTCTGAAGATCCCTCTACCGCAGTTGTAGGCGAAACGTTGGGTGAAATTATTCCTAATGAATCTCGGCCAGTAATCCCGGAAGACTTTTTAAAGTTCAGTATATCCGGTCGTAAAAGCCTTAAACTATTTATTTGAAGTTTTACATATTTGTGATAAATAAACTTGATAAAACCTACTGAACAATCAAATGGAAATGTCAATATCTTCTTTGTTGTATATGATACCAACCATATTGTAAGCAATTGTTGAGATCATTTTCACTCAGTCTGGTACTTGATAATGGTGTAATTAAAGAAGGTAGTCGTACAGAAATAAATAGATAAACACTTATAAAACTGTTTCCTATTGCTCATGACATTTTAGGTCAGTAATTGCTGATAACAATATTCAAATATATGTAATCAACCTTAATACATTTAACTGTCCAATTCTCACAGATAATAACGCACAGAACACTAAAATCTTCCTGTAAATAACTGCATAAATACTCTTTTTGTGTTATCTATACTAATATAATGAATGTGAAAGTCCATGTGTTTGTGTGTTTGTTTGTCCTCTATGGACTCAGAAACCAGATGACAGATTTTGATGAAACTTTCACTATTATGGGAGAATTTATTTTGGGAGGTTTTCATGTAGGGTTCATTCCTATATCAAGAAAAAATGAGAAAAAATATCGAGTTTTCATGAAAAAATCGGTAATTAACCCGGTTTTTTCAGGTTTTACGGCCGATGCTGGGTAAACTATAAGAGATAGAGAATCATGGTCAGAGACAATTTTGTAGTGCTCAAAAAGTTCTATAAAAAAGTCCGCGACGGCATATGTCACATATGAATGTGATTGTTATCTGCTGCATTCATTCCTGATGAAAATTTTTTTTACAATATAGTTTTCTAAGGGACACTACATCTCATCTGCGAACCTTCCTAGTGATGTAATGGTCAAGAAAATAAGTACTGAGAAAAACTTCAGTAGGATGCTATACACAAAAGAGGAATGGAAGCGGGAATACACCGACCAAAATTTCAAAGAAAATACTGTTAAATGGTATACAGATGGTTGTAAAACCAACACGGGAGCTGGCGCTGGGGTTCACGGGATCCAAGCCAAGTGTGCACTTTCGTAAGGCTCCTGTGTGAGTGTTCTGCAAGCAGAAATATTAGCAATCGAAAGATGTCTAGACATTGATCTAGAGAAAAACTATCAAAATTGCGACATAGCTATTCAATCAGATAGTCAAGCTGCTATTAAAGCACTGAACTCCTATGTCATCGACTCAAAGTTGACATGGGAATGCCGGAACAAACTCAATGAGGTAGGCAAGAAAAATAAGGTCTCTTTGATCTAGGTTCCTGGTCATTCGGGAATCACAGGTAACGAAGAGGCCAATAAACTTGCCAGAGAGGGTGTTCGGAAACCCTTCACTGGCCGAGAACCTTTCTGTGGTATAGCAAAATGTACATATAAGAAGGAGTTTCTGGAGAAGAAGAAAACTGATAGAGAAACACTCTGGCAGAATCTCCCAGGGTTGGATCACTCCAAAAAGTTCCTTCGGAATTTTGAAACTGCAAGATCCAAAAAATATTTGGATCTCAGAAAGAACCAACTACACCTCCTCACTGGCTTTCTCACAGGGCATTGTCACCTCAGAAAGCACTTGCTGAGAATGGGCGTATCGGACACTGACGAGTGTAGATTCTGTGGGGAGGAGGAAGAAACTCCTATTTACCTAGTCACAGAATGCTTTGGCATTGTAAGCTAAAGGAAATAATGCTTTGGTGAAGAGACCTGTAGGAGTGAGGAATTAGCCTCACTGAAGCCTTCTGAGATATTGGATTTGATAAGATCTCTGGGATGGAAGGCGAGCTGTAAAGCTCTGTCAGGGGGTACAATAGACCATCAGGTCGCAGTGGACTGTAACCCCTTTTAAACTATCAAACTATTAAACTAACCAGGTTTTTTCAGGCTTTTACTGCCGACGCTAGCTAAACTGTAAGAGAAAGAGAAACATGGTCAGAGACAGTTTTGTAGTGCTCAAAAAGTTCTACAAAAAAGTAAGAGACGGCATATGTCTAACTGCTGAAAAAACCCATGATAAACATTTTCAGTTCAATTCAATATAATGTTCAATTTGAAGACGGCTCCCGACTGGCATTTAATGAATTCTTATTAAAATGAATGTGATTGTTATCTGCTGCATTCATTCCTGATGAAAATTTTTTTTACAGTATAGTTTTCTAATGGATACTTCAAAAGTTACCGTCGATTGATTGAATGCGAGTTTGAGCAAGAAATTATTGAATCTACGTAGTCACGTGCCTGTCTTTCCTTCGATACGAGGTTATGAATGTGGGGTCACGGACCTATTAGTACCATTTCAAATTGAAATATTACTCGAGCGGAGCCGCAGGTTTGTGCTAGTTTTTCATTCCGCCAGTAGGTGGCTGATAGGATGAACTTGAACCGCCAATAAATGAAACTTCTATCTTAGCCGCAACCTTTAGATTAGATATTCTATCACATGCATCTCGGGCGGCTTAACAACTCAATCATCGAACATTCCAGCAGTAACCTCCACTCTAAGAACAGCAGTAGGTGTCATAACGATAAATTCTAAGCTGTCGCCGCTACAGCAGCGCATCCTGCGAGACCCAATTTGCATACGGGATTATAACGGATCAAGTCCTCATATCTAATGAACATATTGTCGATGGGCGGAGTGATTAAAACTTCGAGAGATACGGCGAAGAATCTTCCGCATATATATGAGGAAGAATATCCCCGACTTGCACGTAGTTAACGCTACGTCGCTACGAGGCTACGGGGTTCTGGCTGCACAATAATGTCGTCTGGGGGACCCACCTACCAATTAAATGCCTGTGGAATTAATTTAGTTACGCTGGAACGACTGAATCATCGAAAGTTATCGCTCCATCAGATGTAGCGCAATTTCCTGGGAATTGCGGTAAACATAGGAGGTGGTTGCAATTATTGAAGCCAGGGAATATTTGCTTTGTCTTACGATCTTTTTCTCTTATCAAGGTATTAAGCTATTGCATAGCTTTCATCTCAGGCTTTGAGCGTGGCGACCGAATGTAGAAAATCTGTAACGAAAAAACCTAACACAGCCGTGTATCGACGGTTCAGTTCGGCAGACTTCAGCACGGTGTTTGGGTGCTTGCGACTAGACGGATAATTCTACAACTCTAGCAGCGCAAAATGGAATCGGCAATCTCGCTGTTCCCATTGAATTACGAACGGCAAATATTTTATCGACAACTTATGTTTCTTATTTCAGTTACCATAAACCTATAGTTTCGATGATAAACATAGCCAAACGCAAACATCTTTCATTATTTTCAGCTCTTGCTCTAATTATACATAAGTCGCAAGGTGGAACTTTTGACGAAATAGTATATGAGTATAGTATAGTATCTCGGGTGACTATTATTGAAAAATTGTACCTATATTACGACAAAAAATGATAATTTTGCATTAAAGTTTTATCATATTCGAAGGCAAGCTGCATCGACTGCATTTTTGTTGCAAGAATTCAAAAGACTGTTAAATAGTGTTCAGACGATAGCTCAAAGTCTCTTAGATTTCATTAGTAATAGAAATGGAATTTCAATAATGACTTTCAATTGCCAAAGTCTACATAGTCACAAATACGATTTACAAGATTCAGTTACGAGATAAACCAATGTGTTACTTCTTACCGAAACATGCATGACGCGTGATAATACGATTGAAATACCTTATTTCAATTCTATTGTTCAATCCAAACGAGATACTGTTCCAAAAGGTGGGGTAGCTATTTACCAAAATAGTAATAATATTACTAATATTAGGACTCCGAATATTGAAATAAATATTGAAGACGTTGGCGATGTTAATGTTAGACGCTCATTTGGTCGAGATATTTGTGCATGCTTATGCAACCTTAGAAATAGCCTACACATAGTAATGGTAGCAATTTACATTTCTTCGAATCCAAAATTGGACGAGGTAGAGCATTTTATTTATCGCACTTTACTGGAGTACACTGAAGAAGGGTCGAAAATACTTGGTACAAATGGTAATGAATTTTCACTCATCTTGGCTGGCGATCTCAACATTAACTTTGCTGATAAAAAATCTCAAACTTATGTTTCTTATTTCAGTTACCATAAACCTATAGTTTCGAAGATAAACATTCCTGAATAACCTACATGTATTGTAGGATAAATAAAAAAAAATATTTTAAATCAACTACTATCTTCTTATTTTTGAATAGATGCGGTGCAATAGCTTTACCGCGGCAGTCCCCGAGTGCCACATGTGTTTTTATATATACGATGTACTGCCAGAAAATGACTATCCTGCTCTACAATAATTTCATTTTCAGACAATTTGCTAGGTTTGTACTCGAATTTTTAACACATGCCAACAAAAGGGTTCCTCAGTCGGTTACCTTTGTTTGAAAGAATAACCAGTAACTCTGGTTGGAAAGGAAAATCAGTAACCTTGGTGGTAGAGAGCAACCAGTGACCCAAGTTGGAGGAAATAACCACTAACTCTTGTTGGAGAGAGCAGTCAGTAACCTTGGTTGGAGAGCAGCCAGTTACTGTGGTTAGAGAGAATAACTAGTTACTCTGGTTAGAGAAAAAAACAATATCCTGGGTTGGGAACATCCATTAGTTGGTAAAAACCAGACACTTCGGTTGGAGAGAACCAATATACTTTGGTTGCAGGGAGACAACATCTTGGTTGCAGAGAACCAACACATTGAAGAAAACCATCGTACTGGAGGTATCAACTGAGTTTCACTCAGAGAAGGAAGTCACTTGTAATTCATTATTTCTGAATGATTATTCATAACTACTCATATTCATCTTGTATTTCACCATTTTAACTCTGATTATGATTAAATATTTTGAACACTTTCGTTATTGGAGAAGTATAAATTTCAACAGTTAAGTTCGGCTGTCATAGACACAAGTAGAAACATCTATCTGATCTGTAATTACGAGTATATGTAAGTTTGTCTCTAGCTTTACTGCTAGATGGAGAAACATTTCTCGTATGGGATGAAACTTCACATAAACTGCTCCACATGAGTTAGGGGTATTGACTTAAATTGCAAAAAACTAGTTTAAATGGGATTTTGTGATGAAAATTCATATAAATGTGATTTCAAGTTGCAGGAAATAAAATTAATTTTAGCCTGTAGGTCTGCAGCTTGGTCAAGAAAAACCGAGTAAAATAATGAAATTCTATTCCCAGAGAATTCAAGCATTTTGAGACTGTTAATACAATGTATGGCCTCCACGGGCATCAACAACAGCTTGACATCTTCTTTGCATACTACACACGGGGTTGATGCCCCATAAACGGAGAAGAAGCTCCCTCAGATCATTTAGGGGTAGATTGATGATTATCTTATCTTCTTTGGAGCATATCCCATGCATGTTTTATGCAATTCAAATCTGGTGAGTGCGGAGGTACCAATATGGTATTGGTGAATGTGGAATACCAAGCTCCTCGAGCGCATTCTCAACTATGGCTGCACGGTGCGATCCAGCGTTATTGTTTAGAAATTGAAAAGTTTCACCAATAGCAGGGTGAAAATTTGGCAAAACATTGTTGATGACTTGCTCCCTATAGTGTAGGGCGGTCATATTCTCAGGACAAATGTGTAGATCTGTGCGCCCGTTGAAACATATCGCGGCCCATACCATAACACTACCCCCTCGGAATGGATGGACTTCTTGGACATAGCGACGATTACGGGGTGTGCGTGGGATTGTCCATACCCATAGTCTTCGAGAATCTGAAAATCGTCCATATCTGGATTCAGCAGTGAAGAGGACACTTCGCCATTGATCGTTCCTATGGATATGCTGTCTTGCCCATTCCAGTCTTTGACGCTTATGGTCACGTGTTAATGGAACTCCTCTTAACGAACGTCTAGAACCTAGATTCACCTATCTCAAACGTCGTAAATGCTTTCGATGGAAACTTGAACCCCACCTGCATTTTGAAGAGCATTCCGTAGCATTCCACACGTAGGCTTTCTTCTCGCCGAAACGGTGATGAAACGATCCTGAGCAGGTGTTGTTTTTCGTCGCCCACCAAGCCTTGGTCTTTCCAACACGGATCCTGTCTCCCTGAACCTATTCCAAAGTCGAGATATCACACTGTTATTCCACCCTGTAGCATTCCGATAGCCCTATTAGCCTCAGCGTTTGTTAATTTACGTCTTAGCATTTTCAGAAAACTCGTTTTCAATCGAAGCCGTTGATGAACTGACTCCATTTCAAAATAAGAACATTCATGAAGCATAAGCAAAGAACCTAACTTCAGAAAAAGGCGATTAGATTAACGAAATGTCTCATACTGATACTGGATCGATTCAAGTTAATATTGAGTTTTAAATGATTCTACAGCGAATTTCTCGAAGATTACATACTTTTCAAAACGATTGAATAGGATATCCCTAACTCTTGTGGAGCAGTATATTTGCTTTGTCTTACTTTTTCTCTCTTATCCAAGCTATTGTTTATACGATGTTCTGTCAGAAAATGACTATCATGATACAATAATTTCATCTTCGGACAATTTATTTGGTTTGTACTCGTATTCTTAACACATGTCAACAAAAGAACTGACAAAGAAATCTAGTGTTACCATTAAAAACATAACTTCAGTTCAAGTTCGTACTCGAATATGCCGATATATTGAACTGATGTTTTTCGAAGGGGCCCCCAAATATGAAGGAGAGTGAATAAACAACTTCTGTCGCAGGATGACATCGCTCCTAAATTCCAGCATTGACGCAGAGGCGACGCTATCTAGATATGACCGCCATTCACTCAGTAATAAAGAAACTTCCGAAAGTATCTTTCAGTCGCCGAAAACAGATATCTCTCTGTGACAGCTCGTGACCCCCCCGTCTAACGGATGTGTTTGCCAGTATTGAATTCGTGATCCATGAAACATCCCTAAGCTTCCATAAATCTGATACGGCGGCCCATTATGACGGAAGGATCGATGTAATACGGCCGTCAACAGATGATAATTTATGGCCGAATGTACACACTAACAATATTTCGTCGAATGTCCTAATCTGGCCTGTTCCGATGCGGCCATGTCATGTTTGAACATCTTGGACTGCTGTATGTTCCCATTAATGCTGAGAGCTTTGTCAGGTTGTCCATTTGCAGTTGATCAACATTGTTAACAACAGTCGAATAGTGTCCAAGACACTATTCGCGTCATTGTTACTTATTCCAAATTCTATAAGTTCAAGAAAGTGAAATTCCAGCTGTACTTTCAAGGACTTATCCGAGTCTTCGACAATGTTCACTATCTTGGATTGTTCAATAAACTCTAGAGATATGGAGTAAAAAGAGTAACAGTGAAGCTCTTTGTATGAATGTTTAGGTTCTGAATTTTTCATATGGTGTTAGAATGCCAATTAATTGTGAGGATATAGATCCGAGACAATTAAGGCATTTTACAACCAGCGCTGTATTCCGGGAGACATTGAATTTTCATAATTTTTTAAGTTCTTGCATTGAGGCGCATTTATACAAAAAAAAGTTTGATGTTATTATTATGATCGAAGCACCTTGGACCGCTGTATGTTCCCATTAATGCTGAGAGCATTGTCAGGTTGTCCATTTGCAGTTGATCAACAGTGGTGTCAACAATCATCGAATAGTGTCGAAGACACTAAGTAACAGTGAAGTTCGTTGTATGTTTTTTAAAAAAAATTGACAAATTGTCTGACTGAATAATGTCGATTCTCGTTTCCTTCATTCTGTAGAAAGCTTATAAGGGCACTATTCCGAATCCTTGTTTATTTATTTTTTTAATTGAATAATTTGAAAGACAGATAATTTCGTGTATGTAGGATGAACAATGCAGATACATCCAATCCATGAAATGCAGAAATGTATATTACAAGGTGTTTGTTCTCAGATGAGCCAGACGGTATATTTCTTATCCCATAGAGATTGAAAAAACTCCCCAAAACACGTCGAATGGTTTTGTTTGAGAGGCATCTTCAGAGCCTCAAATATATGTCATAAGATGTCCCTTGACCAAGAGATGTTATTGAAAATATAAAAAAAACAACTGTCCCCAACTCAGGAAGAGGTTCGTTAAGGACTGGCGAACCATGAACAGGCCTTAGTGTTTGGTTTTTCTTACAAAAAGTTTAGTTTAGGAGTTATAATTGGACTAGCCAAAATAACTTACATGAGCATTCATAAAATATATGGAATAAAAGAAAAATATACTTCTCCACAAGGATCGTATTCAATCGTTTTGGAAAATATCTTATCTTCGAGAAAATCGCTGTGAAATCATTTAAAACTCAATAACAACTTGAATCGATCCAATAAAAATGATGAGACATTTCGTCAATCTGGTCGCCTTTTTTCTAAAGTTTGGTTCTTCGCATATGCTTCATGAATGTTCTTATTTTGAAATGGAGTCAGTATATAAACGGCTCTGATTTGAAACAAGTTTCCTGAAAATGCCAAGACGTAAATTAACAAACGCTGAGGCTAATAGGTCTGTCGGAATGCTACAGAGTGGCCTAACTCAGGTTATTGTAGCGTAAAGGCTCCAAGTCAGCCAAAGTGTGATGTCTCGACTAGGAAAGACCAAGGCTTGGTGGGCGACGAACAACAACACCTGTTCAGGATCGTTTCATCACCGTTTCGGCGAGAAGAAAGTCTACATGTAGAATGCTATGGAATACCCTTCAAAATGCAGATGGGTTCAAGTTCCATCTGAACCATCAGACGACGTTTGAGAGAGGTGAATCTAGGTTTAAGACGTCCATTAAGAGAAGTTCCATTTGAAACGTGACCATAAGCGTCAAAGACTGGAATGGGCAAGGCAACATATCAATTGGAATGATCAATGGCGCAGTGTCCTTTTCACTGATGAATACAGATATGGACGATTTTCAGATTCTCGAAGAATAAGGGTATGGACAATCCCACGCATACCCCGTAATCGTCACTATGTCCAAGAAGTCCATTCATTTCGAGGGGGTATGGACCGGGATATGTTTCAAGGTTCGCACAAATCTACACATTTATCCTGGGAATATGACCACCTCACACTATGGGAAGCATATCATCGACAATGTTTTGCCAAATTTTCACGCTGCTATTGGTGAAACTTTTCAATTTCTAGACGATAACGCTAGACGGATGCGTGCTGCCACAGTTAAGAATGCTTGCGAGGAGCTTGGTATTCTATATTTACCAATACCTCCGCACTCGTCAGATTTGAATTGCACAGACCATGCATGGGATATGCTCCAAATAAGATTAGATGATTATCAACCTACCCCAGAATCCTTAAATGATCTGAGAGAACTTCTGCCCCGTTTATAGAACCAAATTCCTCAAGAAATGTCCAACAACCTCGTTTGTAGTATGCGAAGAAGATGTCAAGCTGTTAGTAATGCCCGTGGAAGCCATACATTGTATTGGTAGTCTTAAAATGCTTGAATTCTCTGTAAATAAAATTTCGTTATTTTATTCGATATTTCTTACACCACCGGTTATACGTTGCAGACCTACAGGCTAAAATTAATTTTATTTACTGCAACTTGAAATCATATTAATATGAATTTTCATCACAAAATCTCATTTAAAATATATTTTTTTGCAATTTAAGTCAATATCCCTTACTCATGTGGAGCAATTTGATATAAACCAATTTCACAAACTAAGTCTTTAAATCAGACCAAATAACGCAATTTATTCACAGAACAACATAGTAACTCGATCAACTAATCAGCCAAAACCAAAATGAAAAAATGAGATGAGAGGAGAGATTTCAGGACTCTGAACTAGAACTTCTTTAAGGCATCAAAACTGAAAAAATCTGACCTTTTAGTTTTCTTCCATTTCTGACAAAAAACCTAATTTTATCGGGGTATCACACTCACTTCGCGACGTAATTCATCTTCTCGTTTATAGATTCGTAATAATAACAAAATAATTAAGACGAAACTTTCCTTTACTGATAACCCTACTATAACGGATTTTCACTGCATGAAACTCACCTAATTATTCGACAACTACTAAAATACGACTCTACTTCTCTTTGAACCGTCTTAAAGCGTCCCCGTTTCGTTTCACGACCTATTTTCAAGTACCTTCCCAAGTAATCTGGAGGACTTTTCCGTTCCGTGCTTCTTGTTCTACTACTGATTACTATCACATGTTATTCTATGTATATCTTATGTTCAAAATGGAGAATCGGCATATTGGTGGCCCATATAGAACTGACAACAACTGATTGGACCCATTCAAGTGTTAACACTATCATCGGTGAAGATCAAGTATAAGGGCTATATGTAAATGCCTTTCAAAAGATTAGGAAAACAACAATCAGATAAAGTGAAAAATACAAATGGAGAGATCCTGTATAAAATTCACGGCTGTTTTTCACGTCCGACAAAATATTGAACTTGACAGGCCTGCAACAAACTAATACAATTAATGGCGAAGCACGCTCCTTTCATACCGCTTATTAATTCGCGGTTTATTCGAGGTTTACATTCAGACTGACCTCCCTTCATTAATTATGGGTTAACTCGCACCGCGGTGTCCACTCCAAACCACGTGTCAGCCTCTCCTTTTCGGAAAGCTCCATATTTTACGCCTGGAAAACGTTGAGGGAAACTGACCTTCTCTTGATTAATTAACCAAGAGCACCATGTGAGAGGCAGGAAACATTCGTTTATGTCTTTGTGTAGTCAAAATTTCAGTAACGTGCATTTGTCACGCATATAAAATTTTTGCAACCAGAATTTAATTCCCTTCTGGAACAAAAAATGACTGTCAGACCAAACACAGAACGAAACTATCGGACACAACAACAACCTTTTCACGGATAGTTAACCAATTCGACATTTCGCTCGGCCAACGACAGATAGAGGCCCCGTTCGCTAACAGCGAAATCTCAAAAGTAACCTATAGAGCAAAACACAACTCTATGCGACACCGCCGGCGTTAGCTGGAACTAAGCCCGAAACGAGTATTCGTTTCGACAGTTAGTACGTGAAATCTTTGTATAATTGTTTATTTTCACGTTTTTATTGCGATAAAACGATATGCCTGAGGAAAAACCCGCGAAAAACACTAATTGTTGTGTTTACGGATGTAATTCTAAAAAATCTATGAATCCTGGATCCCATTTTCATTATTTTCGTGGTAAAAATCAAAATGTTCAGTTTACCAACAAACTACAAATCGTAGAGGAAATTAATAGCGTAAATCCTTGGAGCATGTTCTGAAAATGGAAGAATCTGTATCTAAACATATTAGAGTATGCTCACACCATTTCCGACCAGAAGATTATAGAATGAAAACAGGCAAGAGTGGAATCTGATGTCAATTGAAAACAATGCATCATATGGTTTGAATTATTTCAGAAATTCTCACTATGAAAACATTTCTGCTGTATTGGCTGCAAGTATCGGCACTTTATTGCATCCAATGGTGTGGTGTGGTTGATGGTTAAAACACTTGCTTTCTAACTAAGTTTTATTTAACATAACTAGATTTCACCTTTTTCGGACCATTTCCGAGAAACAAGCAGACTGAATGACCAGAAGTGATCACCATGACAATGTTAAGTAATTAGTTCATATCTAATGCAATCGTTTGAATTTGCTGTGTTAGCGGAGTCCTCATATTATATTTATTATTGATTTCTCAAGTGGAAGTAGGCAATGTGGTCACCGGTGTTCCGCTTTCGAAATATGAACTAATCAGGGGTCTGAAGTCCATCACACTGCTACTGTAGAAGAAAGCTGTATCTTCATAAAATTTACCAAAAAGTGCAGTTCAAGTCAAAACATTTTAACTTTTTGTTCAGATCGTTCTTGTACAAAAATTTCATTCTTATCGAAATAAATTACTTCGAGTCTTCTCGATATTTTTGAATAAACAGAAGTCTCAACAATTCAAGGAGCTTAGCTGAAAGTGAGAAAGTGCTGACTGCAGGCCATATGAAAATTTGCAATAAAACTAGGGGCAATCTGAGAGTGACTCTCTGGATTGTTGCAAAAATGAACTTATGTTCAGCAACGATCACATCTATATGTAGAATTTCAACAAAATTCCGAGAATTTGCAATTTTGAACAATATATATTAGACATATATGTATCAATTTAATATTAATATTACAACTAGCTCGATAGTATTGTCGTTCATTTAGCAACGGAAAAGGTGCAATCAATCGATAGATAAGTTGAATAATTTTATTTTATTAAAACTGCCTAAGACACAAGTGAGATGCAATAAATGAATAATACATTGAAATCCAGCGAGTAATGAATTCCTCAACATGATTAATCGATGATCACATCATGTTCTGCATACGTCCGGTTCTCTGGAGAATGTGCATCTTTATTCAAAATTCATCACCCATTTTCTTTTCATAGATTTTTCCCTTCCTGAACAAAAAAAAATTAGTAGCTTCTATTAAATGAATATATTGTTCATGCTGATGTTCAATTACATTACAATCATGCATGTTTTCATGTTCTGTTAGGTCTCAAACTAATTTCATCCTTCTCTTAGTTTTCATCAAATATGGATAATCCTAATGTTTTCTGTTTTGTACATTTCATCGTTATGGGAAACAAAAAGAAAAAAAGCAGAGACAAAACTAAACAATGAATTTCACCTTCACAATCAGTAGAATTGTCAAGATATTTTGTAGTAAGTACAACCTTGTAGAGTAGAGTAGCAGGGCTATAATATGCTTGCAAATTCCAGATAATCTTGCTTGGTATGTGTATATAATCTTGTCAACCTTTACACCATCATTTCGATAAGACATCATTTCCTCAATATGATGGGGCTGTCTTTGTAGAATTCCAATGTTTGAAATAAATTTTTCCCACATAGAATTAAATGATTGAATTGCAACACTTGGAAAATTTCCTATAATTTGAGGAACCTTTGGTAAACATCTTGCCAGATGATCTGAAAAGCATTCAAAAGTGAATAGTGCTCACCTCAATATTTTATACAAATTATAACAAAAAGCACAATATCACCTATACTTACACATACAATATAACCCACAGGATCCACAATTGAGGAAACAATTTCGATTATTGATAGTCAATAAACGTTAAAACTTAAAAATCCCATAGATCCCAAATAGAAAGCTAATGTTAACAAGAAACAATACTCGTTTCGCCACCATCGGTAATTATTTTATCCAATAATCACTGAAAACTCAGACGAAAGGATAGAGATTAAGTGAGATACAGAATAGGGTCTTGATCCGCTTTTGATTCTCGGCGTTACGTTTTTGTATTCGTTTACTATAACAGCGTACAGAATCCCACCACTGGTCCATTCGGCGAAATATGGTTCTCGTTCTTGCATTACATGTTTTATAAAAGAATCTCACACATTCATGACGTCGTTTCATTGTCTGAACCCTCTCATCTCGAACTGGACCGCGACTTCAAATCCGAAATTCATGGCAGCCGTTGGGAGCGAAACGTGGGGTCGAAACCTCCTTGTTTCGGAAATTCAAACAAGGCAAACGGCAATGGTTGCGACGTTATCCGAATGGCGAACGAAAACGCCTCTATTGCGGCCATATCCGCTGGATGGATTCTCTCAGGAAATGATAATGCGCGCCATTATTGGGCTTCTTATCCTCATTTCCACTCTGAGGCTGGATGGGGAAGTTTTGCAAGGAGGAAATGATTGTTATTTGAGATCGCGGACAGGCGGAGGTGAACCGAGGGTGACGCTCATGAATTGGGGTATTACGGGGGGATTTTATGGTTGGTGTGGTCGAAGTGGTTCTGAATTTTTCATGTGGTGTTTGGATGCCAATTAATTGTGAGGATTCAGATCCGAGATGATCAAGGGACTTAACAATCAGCGCTTTATTCCGGACATTGAATTTTCACTTTTTTTGAAGTTCTTGCATTGCGGCGCATTTATGCAAAAATAAGTTTACTAAGATCAAAAAACCTTTGGCACTATGTATATGTATATATCTATGTAGATTTCTTCGAAATATTTCATCAATATATGATGATTAGTGAGAAAGAGGAACTCGAGTAGAAGAGCAAGGTTCATTCTGGACCAGGAATGATAAGTTCTAGGGACTTTGAGTGAGAATGATTAGGTACTTTGGATTATGAAATTGTAATTTGATTGATTTTTGTTTCTTTTTGGATATGTTGTCATCTTTGGTGTGTTTTGAAAAAATTTCGATGTGTGAAATCTTGAATGACGAAGGAAGACTATAAGGGGAAAAGAAAGAGACATGACGCGGCATGAGACACGACGCAATCATGTAATTCGCGATTTCAGCCATATGCCTGGAACAGATGCATGCAGACGTTCTACTCTTGCTGTTCTTGAAAAATCGTGTTGGAAGTGGAGTAAAGTTAGAAAATATTTGGTGATATACAGTTCGTAAGTACCCAGAAGTTTGCAAAGTCGACGTTCTGCCAAAGACAGTTGGAAGTTGGGTTATTATAGAAATTATAAATATTCACTAATCTAACGTCTCATCTCAGAATTTGTTATAACCTCAACAGGTGCGTCATCTTTCCAATCTGGGTTTGGAATAGATGATTCATGACGTTTCAGGATAGATGGCGCACAATATTTTTTTATTTTCGGACCCAAAATGCCTACTTGTCACACTAGCCGTAAGAGTACAAGGGGGACATGGACACAGAAGGATTTGACGAGTGCGTTTTTTACAAATGATTCCACACACGACGAAACTTTTGATGAAAATGATTGCGTAGGATGCTTGGAGCGCTACGAAAAGCGGAATGTCGTGGGTGGCTTCTTGATATGTGCACATCCTTCAAAATATCTTGGATGCCCTGTGGGAAGAGTACAATTTCCCAATAAAGAACATATTATGTTGAATCCCTATTAGCAATCTCTCGAGTTCGAGTTTTTCTTCATGTTGATGTTATACAATAAAAGTTTAATACCTACAGAATTGTACATGATTTCATGACTACGTTAAGTTCGAAACCGTGGATTCACGACGCAAATTTATAAGAGAAAAACAGTTCTGTCAATCAATATTTTTCAATGCAAAAATCACTGTACTATATTAACGGCAATATTTATTCATAACTATCAGATGCATAACAAAAGTTATGGGCTAGTTCTGATCACAACTTTCGAAACAAAATTTCAAACCCCTATGTTGAATTTTTCAAAATTCGAAAAAAACACAATAGTCCTACTTTCTTCTTCTCTTTCAGATTCCATATGACTCCAGTTTTCTAGAAAAGCCTAATAGGCAGTCGGACTTGGGACTGTATTATATGAATCTGTAATGAAGATTTGAACTGCAAAATTCATTTCCATTTCCATTTTATGACGGTTTGTTTTTTTTTTAGTTTCTGCTGTAGGTTAAAGTACATTTATTTTTGTGGGTCTTCGACGTTTTGTTTTTTTAATTTTGTTTTTTATCGTTTATGTTGAGATGTATTTGATTTCATAGTTTATTACATTTCGTCTCTTTTTTTGCCTCTTCCCTTTCATTGATTTCAAATTCTGTTAACAAGTTTGCCATATTATGAAAATAGTATTGCATCTATCTCATCTGCGAACCTTCCTAGTGATGTAATGGTCAAGAAAGTAAGTACTGAGAAAAACTTCAGTACGATGCTATGCAAAAAAGAGGAACGGTAGCGGGAATACACCGACTAGAATTTCAAAGATAATACTGTTAAATGGAATACAGATGCTTTTAAAACCAACACGGGAGCTGGCGCTGGGGTTCACGGGGCCAAAGCCAAGTGTGCTCTATCGTTAGGCTCCTGTGTGATTGTTCTGCAAGCAGAAATATTAGCAATCGGAAGATGTCTATCAGAATGGCAACATAGCTCTTCACTCAGATAGTCAAGCTGCTATGAAAGCACTGAACTCCTATGTCATCGACTCAAAGTCGACATGGGAATGCCGGAACAAACTCAATGAGGTAAGCAAGAAAAATAAGGTCTCTTTGATCTGGGTTCCTAGTAATTCGGCCATCACAGTCAACGAAGAGGCCGATAAATTCGCCAGAGAGGGTGCCCGGAAAATGTACATATAAGAAGGAGTTCCTGGAGAAGGAAAAAACTGAAAGAGAAACACTCTGGCAGAATCTCCCAGGGTTGGATCACTCCTTGAAGTTCCTTCGGAATTTTGAAACTGCAAGATCCAAAAAACATTTGGATCTCAGTAAGAACCAACTACACCTCCTCACTGGCTTTCTTACAGGACATTGTCGCCTCAGAAAGCACTTGCTGAGAATGGGCGTATCGGACACTGACGAGCGTAGATTCTGTGGGGAGGAGGAAGAAACTCCTATTCACCTAGTCACAGAATGCTTTGGCATTGTAAGCCAAAGGAAACAATGCTTTGGTCAGGGGACCTGTAGGAGTGAGGCCTCACTGAAGCCTTCCGAAGTATTGGATTTCATGAGATCTCTGGGACTGGAAGGTGAGCTGTAAAGCTTTGTCAGGGGACACAATAGACCATCAGGTCGCAGTGGACTGTAACCCCTATTAAACTATTAACTATCTATTTCATGCTGTTCTCCCTCACCAAAAATAAGTGAGATAACTGAGTTTATGTGGGGAATTTCTTGTAAATATTTCGCAAGTTTTCTCCAAACCTTTCTGATTCTATGAATGTCTTTTATGCATTTGTATGGGTATGCTTTTTCAAGCCAGGCACTTCAATCCCAGACGCTCCAAATCCCAAACTTCTTTCCAGAAAGCCATATTTAACGGGAAGACCAAGATTGTCTTCCGCTCCCGAGAATGGTAATATCTGCCCAGTCCCGCTTCTTTCCGATATCGAAAAATAAATTGCGTCGTAAAACAATGAAAATATATCCGTCGCAATACGTTTCGGCATCGACCGTAAAGGGAATTCGACCTTATCTTTTTTAACCGCTGCTTCATCCTTGTCCACATCACAAGGTGAAACAGCTCTGTTAAGTTTGTACTCCTACCTTCAAATTTTGACGAGAAGATTTCGGGAATCATCGTAGTTTCACATTTGTCCACAATTCTTTTTCCCCATGCCCCATTTCGTCACGTATACGGGGCAGAACGATAAAAGGCCTGTCTTTTGAAATAAACATGAAACTATGTAAAAGTTGTTAGTTGGTTATTCAGTTGACAAAGTCTGGAAGGAATATATTTAGTTAGCTGAATTCAAAATGTCGAGTTATTTATTTTTATACAAAAATCAGGATCTTAAAATTAGGTACCCCATCAATATGGGGTTTCCATACAGCATTCATTATTCACCAATGACAAAGAAATTCAGAGGGCAATAAGTCAAAAATTTCAACACAAGATAATATCACATTACAACATACATCTTACCATACATCCCAAGGGTTACAGATAGAATTAGTAGATTTATTTGTTTAGCGTATGACATTTTACACAATGTTAGAAATTAGTAGAATACTGAAGAGACCCCAACTCGACACCGAAAACTTGTCAGAACTGCCAAAGAACCACTTTTTCAAGCCGGTATTCACCCCCTTTCACTCCATTAGCAGACCTATGAACATCGGTCTTGGATTGAACTTGCAACAGAGCGGTCGGTAACTCTACGTCGGATTACAATCTCAAACCAAGAATTCTCTGAAGATAACTGCCGTAGATGTAGGCGAAACGTTAGGTGAAATTATTCCTTTTGCTCAACGTCAGTCCAGTTTTGTACCCACAATAATTTTATTTGTCAACAAGAAACGCAAAAATCGATTTTTGAAACAAAGATAAATTAAAATAATAATTATAGAGATACTAACTTAAATGTAAAAAAAGCTCATTGATCAGAGGCTAGAGAAATGAAATCAGATTTTGTCACTGAGGGAAGAGATATACCGGTTTCTGTTCTGCCTTATTTGTTCACATATGTATCTCAATCCCTTAGAGCTAAAGTCTTCATTAAAGGCCTTCTACTTTTCGAGCAGCTAGTACAAGACTTTTGAGTATCTAAATGGAAATGGCGACATCTATGAATTAAAGATGGTATTCATTCCGATTATTATTACTATTTTGAATTTATCTATGGTTCAAAAATATTTTCGGTATGGCATCCTTTGTCAAACGTTGTTTATATTCCCATTTTTTTTCCTTCTTAAAAAAAGTAAAGATCGATCTTTCATTGGATTTTTTTCATCAATATCCTACTTTGGGGTGTCAACTTCACAGATATCGGAGAGACGTTCCATGGCGTAAATGGGAGACGCTGGACGACTTCCATAATCCATTCGGGCTAACTCGTTCATGAAATGATTTAATTCGCAATCCTCCAGTCTGGAGTGGGATCAGTCGACTTTTCAGTTTTTGACTGGTCTGACGCTGCGTTTTCTGAGAATAGGTGCTGCGTAGGCGGCTTTGTGTATCCGCTCGAAATTTCTCCCGAAAGGATTTTTTTGTTTTTATTTATTCGACGACAAAGGAAAGCGTTTACAGGACCGTTTCGCACTGTCGTTCCTAGTATATACTTTCAAAATAGTTGGGAATCAGAATTTGTGGTCCTAGTTTACTTCGATTTTTCGACATTTTCTGATTTGAGGATTGTAATAATAATAATTTTTCTACTGAAGTTTTTCCTTGAGCTCTTGTATTAAACGAATAAATTGATGTCTCATTGATATTTTTATCAGTAGTCTGAAATGAAATCCGTTTGAAAAAAGCTGGCATTTCATAGAAAATATATGGAATGAATATGATTATTTTTCATTATTCTTGACAAAAAGGTAATTCGAAGGAATTTCAGCCCTAGGGATTTCTCAATGAAATGTGTAAAACCTTCAATCAAGTTTCCCATGGATTGATAGCAAAGATCAAATTTTAACAATTAAAAATTGTGGTTACTTTAAAAGGCCAAGCAATTTAGCTTCAAAAAATGGTGTGCCTAGAAATAATTGGGTGGATTCTGGAAAATGTTAAAATCGTTTATTTAGGCCTCTAATATGAGTAGTTTGAGTTGTGCCCCAATTTTCTAGTGGAGCGCATGTCCTGACGTTCGAAAAACCTCGAAATGTTCGGACTATTTTAGGTATTCCTCGAATAGCTCCTAAACGAAGCACTTTATCAGAAACTTTTTTATATTCAAAATTTTTCAGCATTAAATTCTGATTCTAAAAAGGGCAACGACATTATATTTTCAACGAGTGGTTTTATAGAAATCATACGTCAGAATACGGCAACTTTTTAATCTTTTTGAAAAAACACATATTTTTACTATAACACGTATAATATCTATGAAACTTGAGCTTCATAACGAAATGTCATAGAATATGAGTTATGGACCACTATTGTGATAAAAACGTAACCGTACTATTCAAAACCACATCCTTAAATCGCGCAGTATCTCATCCTGCTGAAGATGCTGATCATTTAATCGTAACTAGTACTGTTGAAGTTTCTCAGCAGTCTGATGAGTCTGTGGATATTGTTGGAGAGGACACTGACCTTCTTGTAATTTTGACTCTTTCAACCCCTATGTGTACAAACATATTTTTACTAGGGCTTGGAAAAGGCAAGCAAGACGATGTTGTCTATTCTCCCTAGCACTACAAGTTTTTGCTTTTAATGGCTGCGACAATACGTTATCATTATTCGGTAAAGGAAAAACGAAATTCCTCAACACGTTGAAAATCAACTCAAACATGCTAAAAGCGGCAGAATTGTTTAACAAATCTAGTGCTTCTGCCGATATTGTCGACGAGGCAAGGAAGAAATGGATACTAGCCCTTATTTTGCTCTTATATTGTTGTTAGTTAGTAATAAGTACAAGTAATAAGAACAAAAGATCCTTGCGGTCGAAGTTCCTGGAAGGCTGGACGTAGCCACAACGACCCATGTTCAGAATAATAATAATAATAGTAATAAGTCGTATTGTTAGTTATCAGTTTATGAGTCCCACGTTTGTTACTATAATTAATTTAGTTGATATCCAACATCTATAGGAATTTCAGTTGTCCTCTACCGAAAAATGATGACGTAGTATCGCACCCACTAAAAACATGAAGGAATAATATGTTGTTTTTCGAAACAGAGGAGAACTTGTAGTACAAGCAGGGAGAATAGACAATGATGTCTTGCTTGCCTTTGAAAGGCTTTAGTAAAAAAATGTAGGTACACATAAGGGATGGAGCAGTCAAAGTTACAAGAAGGTCAGTGAGCCCCCAACAATAACATTCATAAGACTGCTGAGCAACTTCAACAGCACTAGCTACGATTAAATGAGCAGCATCCTCACCAGGATGAGCTACTGCGCGATTCTACATTGTGGTTGAGAGGGGGGTAGATTATGTTTTACCACATTATGGTGGTCTACAACTCTCATTCTATGGAATTTCGTTCTAAAACTTGTAGTTCCGTAGATATTTTACGTTTTATAGTAGAAAAATGTGTTTTTTCAAAAAGTTTTGACGTATGATTTCTATGAAACTACTTGTTCAAAATATAATGTTGTAAAACTTTAAGGAAGCAAAATTTAATGCTAAACACTTTTCGACCAAACGAAGTTTTTGATAAAGTGCTTAGTTTAAGAGCTACTCAAGAAAAATCTAAAATAGTCCGAAAATTTATAGGTTTTTCGAACGTCACGACATACGCTCCACTGGGACATTGGGGCAAAACTCAAACTTCTCATATTAGAGGCCCAAATAAATGATGAAAACAGTTTCCTGAACTCCACCATTTATTTCCGGGCAAATTTTTAATTTGCTTGGCCTATAACCTTACCTCACTGACTTTTAACTTCATGAAGAGTGAACAGTTCTCAAGTGGCAAAAACATTGATCGATTTCTTTCGTTCTTTGACCAAATTGGTCGTTCACTTTGTTACGAGAGACGGTTAGTAAATTTAAGGTCATCCAGGATATGCTGAGGTGTAAGCAGAATCGTTATTCTTCTCAAAATTTCATCCGAGCAGACTATTGATGCCTCGTCTGAAGACAACATCCATGAATCAATACCTACCTCTTCCCATGTCTTCCTCAGCTCTCTCCTTTCAAGCATCATATAGGTTTCCCTTCCATATCTTCTAGAATATTGCGAGCCCTTTTGTGATCGTGACCCAAATCTTTTGTGGTTGAAATAACGACGTCAATTATTCATAAGAACTTCGATACACCTGCCTAATAATACATCCGAACGCTCGCGTAGTGCCGTGAATTATTCACCTGATATCAAACAGTTCTCGACATGATATGACCTCGAAAAGTGACATTTCGGGTTTGAGCTGTATTGAATCAATTAGGGTCCAAACACCTGATGCTATGTTGCCGATACAATGTGCGGACGATGGGGGCTTGTAGGTTTCATGGCCGATTTATTATTGAGGAGGCTTGATGTCGATGCACGAGTAGTTTAATATCGGTTGATATACATGGAATAATTGGGTAGCAACCAATAATAAGGGTCCCTACGATTGCGGAATGGAACGACGTACAAAGGAACGCTCCTTTGTACGACCTGTATTTTCCAGAAATTGTCCTCGTGTAATAGATATGAAACTGGAGTTTCGGTAGAAAGCTTGGGATCGTCAGGAAAAAAATTAAACGTCTTGAGGAGAAATGTCTGAATATTGTTATCTGTGAAATAAATTGCTCCACATGAGTAAGAGATATTAACTTAAATTGCAAGAAAATATAGTTCAAATGGGATTTTGTGGTTGTAATATGATGTCAAGTTGCAAGAAATAAAATTAATTTTAGCCTGTCGATCTGCAGCGTATACAGGGTGGTTAAAAAAATTCGAGTAGAATATCGAAATTTTATTCCCAGAGAATTCAAATACTTCAAGACTATCAATACAATGTATGGCCTCCACGGGCATCAATAACAGCTTGGCATCTTGTTGTTGAACATTTCTTGAGGAATTTGGTTCCATTAACCTGGCAGAAGCTCTCTCAGATCATTTATGGATTTTGGGGTAGGTTGATGATCATCTAATCTTCCTTGGAACATATTCCATGCATGCTCTATGAATTTCAAATTTGGTGAGTGCGGAGGTATTAGTAAATGTGAAATACCGAGCTCCTCGCGCGCATTCTCACCTATGGCTGCACGGTGCGGTCTAGCGTTATCGTCTAGAAATTGAAAAGTTTCACCAATAGCAGCGTGAAAATTTGGCAAAACATTGTCAATGACATTCTGCCTATAGTGTAAGGCGGTCATATTCCCAGAACAAATGTGTACATCTGTGTGCCCGTTGAAACATATCCTGTCCCTTACCGAAACACTACCTCCTCGGAATGGATGGACTTCTTGCACATAGCGACGATAACGGGGCATGCGTGATTATCCATACCCTTATTCTTCGAGAATCTGAAAACATTCATATATGGATTCATCAGTGAAAAGGATACTACGCCATTGCCTTGCCCATTCCAGTCTTTGACGCTTATGGTCACGTGTTAATGGAACCTAGATTCACCTCTCTCAAATGTCGTCTGATGGTTTCGATGGAAACTTGGACCTTATCTGCATTTTGAAGAGTAATCCGTATCATTCTACACGAAGATCAGGTGTTGTTTTTCGTCGACCACCTTTTGCTCACTTGGAGCCTTTCCGCTACAAAAAACCTGAGTTAGGCCACCCTGTAGCATTCCGATATTAGTCTCAGTGTTTGTTTATTTTCGTCTTGGCATTTTCAGTTAACTCGTTTCTCGAAGATTAAATACTTTTCAAAACGATTGAATACGATATCCCTAACTCTTTTGGAGTATGTCATATCGATTGATATGGATTGAAGGGTTCTCACTACGAGGATAAGAGGCAGAAGCAAGTGGGAATTTCTGAATAATCGAATTCATCTTACGTAGGATTCTTTCACAAATTTGCCAAAAGCATAACGGTTCAAAAATATTTTTTCTACACAGGTACGCTTTCAATAGACATGGAAAAATTCTCATAAACAGATAATCCCTATTATAAAAACGATTGGACTCGGTTGGAAATCTTTGGTGATGACTTCAACTGGACAATTAGATAACATATAAATAAGGGAAAATGATTGTAAAAGAAATATGAAAGGTTGGTCGTTCAGGAGAGTGAAGGACTTGAATGTATGGATTCTGCAACAAAAGCTCCCAATACGTAAAAACTTCAGAAGAAAGAATTTCTTATGTGAGGTTAATGGGAACTCGATTATCCCCTCTCAGAATTGATCATCAAAATTTCTTGTTTTTGAACTCGTTGATTTACTGGACGTGAGTGGCAACGTGAGGGAATCTTTCATGTTGTCACAGGTAGTGACATACTCACATTGGCGAAGGTTTCCCTATTAGGAAATCTCTGACGACATTCTCTCATCTTAATCATGACGTATGCAAACAAATGTATATTTGTAACAGCATGAAATATATTGATTGATTGATTGCTGCTCTGGAATTGGCATTATAAAAACCAAACACAATAATATCACATCGAAATATTCACAATTGGTGTAAATATGAGCCATGGTTCTAATCATAGATTGATTTTTTTTTTTTTTTTATGTGACTTTATGGCACTATTACAAATATAGATGGAAACCTGGACTTGTAACGGTCGGTATTTTAGCGCCATCTTTCAACTTGGAAATAATTAATATCGGTTTTTGAAAAAAGTCATGGATGACACTAGAACAAATAGCAGAAATCTGTCTTCTTCCAACCAAGAACGTTTGAAGGGCAAGAATAAGACTCCATTATCGTACGATATGCTAATATATGACCTAAACACTCTCATGAATTTCAAAAACGGTTGTCACTGACAGTTTTCCATATATGAAGGCTCTCATTATTTAGAACATTGTTTACAGCGATATCTATCCGACTGGAAGGAAGTACGGATCATGTCCGATCTAAAGAGATCGCTTGAAATTCGAAAGATATGATTTGGTTTCTCAATAGATCTTCTGAAAAACCAATCTTAATCTATCAATTTCAAATTTTTCGCGATCTCTTGAGATCCGAAACGCTTTGTAATTCCTTCCAGACCGAAAAATGTCCTTGTAAACACAGTTCCGAAATTTCTAGAGACATTCCCATCTATATTAGTATCAATCTATGGTTCTAATCTTGAATGAAATTTAGACGACCTCAGATTTTGACAGCGATATTGAAAAGCATAGAACATCTGCTCTTGAAATCGATTAACACAAATATTCAATAATTGAATAAAACCATATCTCTAGCAGAGAAAAAGTCAGAATTTTGTTTTGTTTCGGAGGGTACTACATTTTTCAAAAGGGTTTACTTCATTTGAACCTTGATTCAAAATGTAATCTAAAAAAATTCTTAGCTTGTAATGCTCACTTTGATCGCTTTCTCAGGCACACTCAGTGCAAACTGAAGTTTCAAAATGGAAAAAACTTGAACAAAATTCAAAATAGTTTGAAATCTCGGCCGAACACAATAAATATTATCGCCAAATAGATAAAAACATAACCGCATTTCGAAAATCTTACATAAAGCATGAATTCGTCTGTTTCCTATTCTCTTGTGACAAGTGTGCCATGCAGAGTGGAAATTGAATTTTTTAGGATTACTTATGTAGTTTCTCATATCAATACCAAAATTTCTGTGAGGAATGCAAAAAATTAGATCAAGATATTCTGAGTACTATTTTTAAGAAAAAGAAAATTCTTTGCCTTTACGAAGGCACATCGAGAACATTTTTGAAACATAGATGAATTCAAAATAGTAATCATCGAAATGAATACCATTTTCAATTCCCAGGCCCAGAGATCTTTTATCATGAGGTTGGAGAAATGATATTAGATTTTGTCACTGAGATGAGAGATATACCGGTTTCGGCCTTGTTGAGCCTCATCAGTATCCCGCACATCTTCAGGACCATAGATAAATACTAATATAGATGGGAAAGTCCGTAGAAATTTTGGAACCGCGTTTATAGTGACATCTATCGGCCTGGAAGGAAGTACAAATCGTTTCGGATATCATAAAATAGCCGAAAATTGGCATTTGATAGATCAAGATTATTTGCGCAATAGATCTATTGGTGAACCAGTCCAGATCTATCATATTTCCTGAGATTCATTGAGATTGGAAATGATTCGTACTTCCTTCCAGTCCGATAGATGTCGGTGTAAAAACACTTTCATATTTTGATAGAGTTTCCAATATATGGAAAAGCAATAAACTCTCCGTTACAACCATTTTTGAATTGCTTGAGAGTGTTTAGATCGTACATTGCATATATATCATATGGTAATGGAGTCTTGATCTTGTCCGTCAAATGTGCTTGATTGGAAAAAACAGATTTCTACTATTTTTCTCTAATGTCATTTATTAACTATTGTCAAATACCGATATTAATTGTTTCCAGGTTAAAAGATGGCGCCAAAATACGGTTCCGGCCATTACTAGGCCAGTTTCCTATCTATATAAGTATATAGTATTAATCTATGTTCAGGACAAAATCTTCATAAAAAACTTCAGAATTTATAGCAATTGGTTGCGAAGTAATGAGTAAAATATTACAAAGTACTAAGGTGGTGACATCCAATTGCGTCAAAATGAAGTTTCACATCTCCAATCAAATGCAAAAAAAGAAATCTGTACTTCCTCTTTCACTGAATGAGATTTTAGCAGTGGCTCTATTCAGGGCCCGCTTGCTAGTTTCTCAAAGTGATGGAAACGCCCAATTCTTTTGTGACTGTGAAGCCTGATGTTTTTAAGAAAAAGAAAATTCTTTGCCTTTACGAAGGCACATCGAGAACATTTTTGAAACATAGATGAATTCAAAATAGTAATCATCGAAATGAATACCATTTTCAATTCCCAGGCTCAGAGATCTTTTATCATGAGGTTGGAGAAATGATATTAGATTTTGTCACTGAGATGAGAGATATACCGGTTCCGGCCTTGTTGAGCCTCATCAGTATCCCGCACATCTTCAGGACAAAATCTTCATAAAAAACTTCAGAATTTATAGCAATTGGTTGCGAAGTAATGAGTAAAATATTACAAAGTACTAAGGTGGTGACATCCAATTGCGTCAAAATGAAGTTTCACATCTCCAATCAAATGCAAAAAAAGAAATCTGTACTTCCTCTTTCACTGAATGAGATTTTAGCAGTGGCTCTATTCAGGGCCCGCTTGCTAGTTTCTCAAAGTGATGGAAACGCCCAATTCTTTTGTGACTGTGAAGCCTGATGTTTTTAAGAAAAAGAAAATTCTTTGCCTTTACGAAGGCACATCGAGAACATTTTTGAAACATAGATGAATTCAAAATAGTAATCATCGAAATGAATACCATTTTCAATTCCCAGGCTCAGAGATCTTTTATCATGAGGTTGGAGAAATGATATTAGATTTTGTCACTGAGATGAGAGATATACCGGTTTCGGCCTTGTTGAGCCTCATCAGTATCCCGCACATCTTCAGGACAAAATCTTCATAAAAAACTTCAGAATTTATAGCAATTGGTTGCGAAGTAATGAGTAAAATATTACAAAGTACTAAGGTGGTGACATCCAATTGCGTCAAAATGAAGTTTCACATCTCCAATCAAATGCAAAAAAAGAAATCTGTACTTCCTCTTTCACTGAATGAGATTTTAGCAGTGGCTCTATTCAGGGCCCGCTTGCTAGTTTCTCAAAGTGATGGAAACGCCCAATTCTTTTGTGACTGTGAAGCCTGATGTTTTTAAGAAAAAGAAAATTCTTTGCTCAACAAGGCCGAAACCGGTATATCTCTCATCTCAGTGACAAAATCTAATATCATTTCTCCAACCTCATGATAAAAGATCTCTGAGCCTGGGAATTGAAAATGGTATTCATTTCGATGATTACTATTTTGAATTCATCTATGATTCTGAGTACTGCCCTGAATTCATGGATAATTCATGAACTGTTTGGGAAAGCTTCCTGAAGTGAACAGGCCAATGTTCATGGAACACTCCGTATCTCCGAAACTTAGGATACAATTTCTGAAAGGCCTAGATGTACTGCATGCACCATTGGTGCATGCAACGGTCAACGACTCGTGAAACACCCTGTATAAGGTATGGCAGAATGATCGGATTCACCACAGAACTGGGGAAAAGGTTTATATCGCATCGAAACCTAAAAACTCCATATCGACGACCATCAATCCTAATGAATCTGTTTCTGCCGGACTGCGATCCGTTATCGGTATCCGATGGCGGTCTAATATATCGGCAATAATAACGCCCACGATGAAACAAGGGACAATGGGGGGAATCACAGCAGTGCAGCCATTCGATCTCCCCACTTCTCGTACACGGATACTTAAATCGAAACGGATTCACCACGATTTATGCGAAACGTCCCAGAATTAATGCGGACATCTAGCTGTTTTGTGAATTAGCGGAGCGGGATCTCATCGCAATGCTATACGATCTGGAGGAGATATCGCCGATAAACCGTGCCGGGAGGTATAACTCATGGGTATGTGGCGATAACAATGGGTGAGGCATCCTGTATCTCGAGAATATTGTAGAGAAGACAGAGTGGAAACAAAGCGACTACACTTACGCCATCTAGTTATTCCGAAGTCGCTTAGAGAATGTCTGAATGACCAACGCGAGTAATTTGTCATTTCTTTTACTTTCCATTGCGTCTGTAGCTCAGCGGTTAGAGGGGTCGGCTTGGGACAACGAGGTAAAGGTTCGATTCCGGGCTAGAGAAAAAAAATTCCTATTCAATACGTTGGTTTTTTTGCCATCTAAACTTTCAGATGTGCTTAGAACGAAAACTCCGTAGTCAGTTTTTTAATACGACAGATATGTGGAGGCTTCTATCTTTATACCTTCTCTATATTCCCTGGTATATCCAAAGACCTTTTTTCTGTTGCAGTTGACTTGAACTCCAGTTCGGCTTCATGCATGGCATATTATGCGTTGGCTTTTCGAGAGTCAAGTTCGTGAAAACTCAATCTTTCAAATGAAAATCCTCATCATACCCGGGATGTACTGTGGAAAGGAGTGTTAGCTCAAGCAGACCGTAATGCATCATTAAAGTACACTGCTCACAACAATTGAAGGACAAGAAAAATTTTCCAAATTTGTTGGTGTTTTTCAATAGGCTGTATCTCAGTGAAAAATGGTCGTATTAAAATCAGAAAAATCAACTATTGAAGCTTGAATTTATTGGTAAACGATTATTCAGAGTACCGGCAGCCATGCAATCCTCTGATAAAGCAGGAAGAAATTTTTTTTTATTTCTAAAATTTTTTTTGAGCTAGACCATTGCAAAGCCGGCATATCCTGTTTATTCAGGTCTAATTTTTTTTGTCATCACCTTCAGAAATGACCATTTGTCTTCGAGATATCCCAGTTCGAATGCAAAAAGCCCCTTTTTCCCTCAGCTGTCGATATCGCCGGAACTATTGGAGGCCTATCACACCGACAGTCGGTTCCTTTTTCTGCAGAAAATTTCCTATAAAAATCAATCATGTTTAATCAACAACATATTTTCATTCACCTCTAACGGTGATGTGGGAAAAAACAAGAAAATGCCATTTTGTCATTTGTTGTTTAATTGTACCTTCGTCAATATTGGAGGGGAGGCTGAGGTTACAAAAAAATTTTACCCCAAAGACCCCGCAAGTCGGTAGATCAATCGGTGAAGCGGTTTTCCGGGTTTTTGTTCCTCAAACTTTCGCAAATCTTTTTGAAAATTATTAATTTGATTGTTTCAGTTATTTGTTAATTCTAAATTTTCTTGAAGATTGAAAATAAACAGTTGAATTTTTTTCTGAGAATATCGGAAAAAAAAATTTTTTCAGTGAGAATTTCTATTTTTAAATCTTCAAAACATTCAAAATTTAGTAAAAAGTGAAAAAAAATCAATAATTGATTCTTGAAAAGAAGAGGTCAACTTTAGAAAACGAAAGCCTTGTTCCTTTAATGTTTTCAGAGTTTCAATCAATCGGTCCAGGAAAACCGCTGAATCGATCGATCTACCGATTTGTAAGGGTCTTTGGAGTGTATTAGGCTGTAAAATTGTCGTTTAACCTTAGCTTTCTCCCCAATATTGACGAAGATACAGTCCGTTAACCAACAAATGGCAAAATGGCATTTTCTAGACCATTTTTTACATTTCCGTTACAGGTAGAATTTTTTTTTTATCAAACATAAAAGATTTTTCTGGAAAATTTTCTACAAAAATAGAAACCGGCTCTTGCTTTGCTAGGCCTCCACTAGTTCCGGAGATATCGGCAGTTGAGTGAAAAAGGATCCTTTTGCATTCAAAATTGGATATCTTGAAGACAAAAGGTCATTTCCGAAGGGTTTTGAAAAACAAATTAGAGGTGAATGAACAGGCTATGCGGCCTTTGCATCGGTGTTGCTCAAAAAAATTCTTTCATGCGCGTAGAGCAAAAATAAAAATTTTAAAAATTTCTTCCTGCTTTATCCGAGAATTGCATGGCTGCCGGTACTCTGCAAAAATTGTTAACCAATAAATTCAGAAACTGGAGTCTTCAAGCTTCAATAGTTGAGACTTTTTTTCCCATACGACCATTTTTCACTGAGAGACAGCCTGTTGAAAAACACGAAAAAATTTGGAAATTTTTTCTGTTCCTTCAATTGTTGCGAGAAGTATACTTTAATGACAAAGATATGTAGGTATGGACCTATCAAATACACTCGGAATTTTTATACACATGAACAAATTATAGTTAATTCATTATTATGTAGCAAAGATCATTATTTTTATTCCATTAGTGAGCCATTCATATTTATACTAAATTAAATTTTCAAAAATTTTGTTCTAACAAAAAAACAAAACGGACCAAAGATCGGTTAACCAGGTACTTCATAAGAAAGACTCGTATTTATTCAGAACATTTATCAAATTTTCCTGAAGTTGACAATTCGAATTCATGCTTAATCAGGTGAGAACCCAGAAATATTCTAAACGAACTGATACCGTGTTCTCCCTTTACTATGTCCCAGGGTCCCGATGTTATACTAAAACAATAATCCAGGAGCATCCCCTACAACCCCATTATCTGAAATTCAAATCGTAATCCAGACGAAGGGCCGTTGAGGCCCGTACCTACTCGAACTTCGACGTCATTACCATAGATAGACATCCGATAGTTTGGTAGCGTTGTCGTTCAACTCTGAGGGTCCGGACAGCTGATCTACGAGATCTGGTCAGACAATCGCAAAACACATGGAAAGTTCGTAATCTGGGGAATTGACCGCAGACGTTGGCCCGGATGTCCAAACAGATGTTCTATCACTTCGATCTGGTGGGAATAGTCTTGTCGGATGCAAAACCGGTCAAGCCAATATCTAGATTATTATTGGACGTCGTAAGCATATAGGATGTATCGATCAAAAAAAAGTGTAAGAAAGAACAATCCATTGGGAAATTTGTTTCTGAGAGGGAACAAGATTTGTATATAATTGCCGACAGAGCTTTGCCTAGCACTGATTATTAGTGCTTCGAGCACTAAGCATTAAGCTCTGGGAAAAAAAGGCTCCCGAGTCGCGAGCACCAACCACCGATTTCCACAAAAGGGTCGCGATTCTAAGCATTCTGTGAAAGTAATTCGATATTTCGAGCACTAAGCTTGAGGCAATTTTTTAGATGAAGTGTTATATTGACATTAAGAGAGTCTTCCGGTCTTATTGGCCGTGGTCTCTTAGGAATTATTTCACCTAACGTTTCGCCCACAACTGCGGTAGGCATCTTCAGAGGATTCTTGGTCTGAGGTTTTAACTCGACCGCTGAATTTCCGAAAGTGATGCTGGATGCGATCCGTTGGCCCAACTTATACCCTGATCATTGGCGGGAGAAGGTAGTGGGTTTACGCGACGATATTGATTGGTCCATCGCTTCCACTTCGTATTGGCTTGATTTTGGTCTTTTCTAATACCGGCAACCATGCGCTATGTACCAAAGGAGTTTCTTCCCTTCTGTTCATGTTGTTCTTATGTTTATATATCTCAATAGCTCCTATGTTCATCCTAGGATAGAAACTTTCGATGCTCGAAATAGCCTCTACCTTTGAGAAGACGATATTATGTCCATTCTGTTGTTCCGCTAGTGCGGATTTTTCTGTCTGATTGAGTCGACAGCATCGTTCATGCTTCTTAATTCTCGTATTGATACTTCGCTTCGTTGTACCAATGTAGACTTTGTCGCAGTCACAAGGTTTTAACGACTATGTCGAGACCTCATGTGGGAAATACGGACACTTTCGTTAAGGACTCTACTATTTGGAATCCGAAAATTGGGATTATGCTATTGTTCCAAATGTTGGGTCAAAAATTGGGATCAAGAGCATAACTTCTGTTCTTCAAATTAGAACCCTACTTTTTATAATGAGGAATGTTCACATTTTTCAATTCCTACATATTTCTATTCTCCGTAGAAAATGAAATTATTGTGTCCAAAAATTATTTGAATACTTCAAATAGCGCCCGAGATATCGAGTTATAAACATGAGTTTCCGAGACTGGAGATGGATCCGTGTGACGTCACTTTACATCCAACGAATAGAGAGGTTCAGTACTTAGCCGGGTCCAATATAAGGGCCTCTCGTCTCACGGAGTGCGATGCGCGAATGTAGTATGACGTCACATCGCCGCGAGGAATTGAATATTCACGGGGTTGTAAACTCCGAACTACTAGGTCTTTTCGACTGAAACAAAAACTAGTGATTTCATATACATATAGTGTGACGAAGTTTCGATCGATTTTGCATACCTATGAACATTCCTCATTGCGTTGGATTGTGCGAAAAAAAAATGATGATAATGTTTCAATATGTTAATGCTCCTAAAATTAATAATTCTTAAGTGATTCAGGATTTCCTGATTTCATATCGTACATAGTGTCAAATTCATTGAATCTGTTTCATATCAACAGTGACCTTGGTCATGAAAGATAAATTATTCCAATAACTCACTAGTGCCACACCTCTTTTCTCAATTTATTTATCATTGTTGATATGAAACAGATTTCATGAATTTGATGCTACGTGCGACATTAAATCAGAAAATCCTAAATAACTCGAGATTTATTAATTTTAGGAATATCAACATGTGAGAACGTTATCATCATTTTTCTTAGCAGAATCCAACGCAATCATGAAAAAATAGGGATTTTATTTGAAAAACTAAAGTTATGAGCCAATCTTGATCCCAATTTTTGACCCAACATTTGGAACACCCTGTGACGAGTTTTTTAAAATTCTAGAAATGTACAACATTTCCACAGTCTTCGACTTCAAAAATGTAAAAACGGTTTGTGCTTAAGATATTTAGAATAGGAACAACAAACATGATACCGAATATCTCCCTTTTTCCTTCAGTTTTTTCTCGATGTACGAACTAAGCACTTGAAACTTTGCACGTTCAATAAGTTCAGTACTAGCACCACATCTTGAAAATTATGTTCATCTGCTATATCCCAAACTCAAGTTATGAGGGTTCAAAAATACGAGGAAACACTTCGAGGAAAGGTAGGTAGTGCCCCCTGCGCGGAGCTTCGCTTGGCTCCTCTTGGCTGGGGCACTAACCCCAGATAATTATCTTGTGATTCAACAAAAAATTATCCAGAGAGCAATAATTTCTTCAGAATCATTAGATCGACATATTTTATCCTTGCTAACACAATGGACAGTTTGATACAGGATATTCTTGGACATCTCATCAAATAAAAGCGACTCATGGAAAATTAGGTTGATAATTATCAAATGCAAAAATGGATGGTAGATCCTGGAGTATTCTAAACAATATTTTCACCCTCGAATACAATGACTTCGAAAATATTCATATCTTTCTATAATAAAATTATTGAAAATTGGAAGTAAGGCTCGATTAAAAACAAATTATGTCAGTTTATATTTGAATTGCTTTCTTCTTCATGGTATGATCTTCAGGGTGAAGTATAGAAATGATCTTTGTGGCAATTCGATATATTGACATTTTCATGTTTTGTTAAATTTTATTTATTAATTTATTAATGGTATTTTCATTTCATAGATTGAGGTATCACATCAATTCTTTTTCAGCAATTTTTCACTCACCCGTGTTTCTAACTGTGACGAAAGAATTATACCTGATTGCGTTTAGAAGTTTCTCAGATCAAAATTTGAAATGGCTTTTTCTCCATATCCAGGCAGTTGTGTCTGAGCGAAGCGGGTAAAATTTTTGCATATTGAATTTCTGATAATGACTTCGAACAAGCGCAAAAACGACGACTCCACTTCAGCACCTCACTCGATTTTTTTCGAACAAACGCATTAATTTCTCGCGACATCTGAATTCCGCTCCAATTTTACGCCCTCTTCGACGCATTCGAAGTGGGGTAGCACTAGATGTCTCCCTCACATGGAACAATTCCGATTTCTCGAATCACCCTCGAGCCTCAGGGTGGCGTGTTTTTGTTACCCTTAGCGGAGACGCGTGTAACGGATTGTGCGGAACCCACTTGAGAGGCTCGAATTTCCTATAGGTTCCGTTTGAAACCGAATTCTACTTCAAAGTTTGCTCATTAACGTTTAATCAAGTCGGCCCACCTCGACCCCCCTTTCCACGTCATCTGCAGTCGAGAGGATGACTCTCTTGTTGATTTACATCGTTCTGTTGGATGATCCTTCACGAATTCATTTTTTCCCAACGGCGAATCTATGGATCTTTCTTTTTGTTTTAGCAATGTAGAATTTGCAGCAGTCACAAGGTTTTTCCGCCTTATTGTTTTGAAGTTATAACTCAAATATATAGTTTTCTCAACGGCCATGCACATTTTTCGAAAGAGCTATTGCACAATAATTGCTGCTCTGAAAATACTAAAACGCTAAATAATTCTTGTAGACTCGCTGCGTTCAGTGTTTTACAGGACAAGTTTGAAATGACTGAATATACTGCTTCACAAGAGATAGGGGTAAAAGTATATAAAACTCGAGAATGTTGAAAATTTATCATTGCACCCCTCAGACCTCGTCCTCAGCTACGCCTTTGGTTACGTCTCGCAGCGACACGCCCACTCCTGCAACTCTATGAACAGCTGATTGACGTCAAAACTGACCTACCTCTATGAATTAACCTGCAGATAGATTAACTCATGTTCATTAATTGTATCAATTAATCTACCCCTTTCTGTATCCAGTCTCACTGAAGATCAGACCTTCTCTTGTGCTTCTCTTGTGAAATTAGAATTTTCTAAAAGCCACCTCGCAAATTAATTGATCATCTCGTTCGTTTTTGGAAGCAATCAATTAGTTCTCATAGATTTTTCAGATATCTCTACACTCATCACATGTAAGTAATTGATTGCTCCAAAAATGAACATTATTTGTGGTAATGAATCCTGATTTATTATATTCTGATGTGCACCTCATTATCTCAATGTATTCATCTCATTTCTCAATTATTCACTTCTCATTATACTTGCTAATTATTGTTCTCGAGTTTCAGATTGAAAGTTTTCAAACGTAAAGGTGAATCATGGAATCCGTCTTCTCTCAATAAAATCGGGTGAACTTCTCTGAAGTATTTGAACGATCAAGTAACTCACATATTGAACCTGATTGACAGTCTCAATCCCTGCTTCACCTTGAGCGGTCTCCTCAACTATTGATCACATGATTAAATTGGTATGATTTCCTCATTATAACTAAGAAATTCTCAAGTTCATTCATCGGAAGCACTTAGCAAGTGGGACCCCGAGCCTTCAGCTTCAAACGAATCAATGGGTTAGTGATTTTTGCACTCATACAACGTACTCTCATATTGTCATTCTAATAATTATCAATTGTAGCTTTTATTTTTCTGATGACCACTAACCCTGCTTACTAAAAGTAGTTTGTCACTGTAAATGTTGCTCAATTGATTAATTAGCCTTCTCTTTACAGAACCACGTTATAGATCATAATTATTGATTTCTCAATCATGATATTCTCACATTGTAATGATCTCAATGAAGACCAGACTTAGACTACTAAGCTTTCAATACACGTACTCCTCTAAGGCCTGATCTCATTTTATTACAACTCAGTCTACTCTAACAATTCATTATTCAACCTTTTGTTTTTCTGATGAACTAAAGAGGCTCTCGCAATAAATTTCATTTGCATCATCACTGTAAACTCTGTGTTTAATTTTGAATTAATGGAACTCTCTCAAAGTCAAAGTCTGACTTCATCTGACCTCTCATTTTGAACTTCTCTAGATTACCTCTGTTTTTAGTTGAATAATCACTCTGAGTTTATAGATGACTTTAATATTGTATTTTTTTACTTTATTAACTTCATGCGAGTGACTTATTCATTTTATGATTGTGAATGATGTCAATAAATGTTTTTACAATACCATCTCTAACTCAATTACCTGGATACAGTCCTAAACAGTATTTTTCAAAATCAGAACAACTCCGATCTTGAACAGAGAAAAAGGCTGTAAAATCATTTAAAACTAAAAAACAACTTGAATCGATCCAATAAAAATCTGCATGAATGTTTTTATTTTGAAATGGAGTCAGTTTCCCAATGGCTTCGATTTGACACGAGTTTTCTGAAAATGCCAAGACGTAAATTAACGACGGCTGAGGCTGATAGGGCTATCGGAATGCTGCAGGGTGACCTAACTCAGGTTGTTGTAGCGGAAGGGCTCCAAGTCAGCCAAAGGGTGATATCTCGACTTCGGAATAGGTTCAGAGAGACAGGTTTAGTGTTGGAAAGACCAATGCTTGGTGGATAACACAAAACAACACCAGATCAGGATCGTTTCATCACCGTTTCAGCGAGAAGAATGCCTACATCTACGTGTAGAATGCTACAGAATACTCTTCAAAATGCAGATGGAGTCCAAGTTTCCTTCGAAACCATCAAACGACGTTTTAGAAAGGTGAATCTAGGTTCTAGACGTTCATTAAGAGGGGTTCCATTAACACATGACCATAAGCGTCAAAGACTAGAATGGGCAAGGCAACATATCAACATTTCACTACTGAATCCAGATATGGACGATTTTCAGATTCTCGAAGAAAAAATGTATATATGTACAAAAATAATTATTCTGCGTCATTGTGAAGTTTGGTTTCATCTGCGAACTGAGATAATGAAGGAGATCTAGAAGGAGTGGTAGATCTGCTGTATAAAACAGAAATAGAATCGGCCCCAAGACCAATCTTTGAGGCACACCACTGGTCGTAGACGCTAGATACCATCAGACTCCCGCACGAAAAATCTTTTTTTTTCAATGATGAAGAATTCGACCTTGAAAGGAAGCCGCATAGAGATCTTTGTGAACATACAGTGCAACTTTATCGAATCTGGTATGAAGATCGGCCAAGAAAGAGATGTCCAGATAGAAAAGAAGCGGCCCTGAAACACATCCCTGTTATTTCAATTATCAAATACAGGTAGTGGCGGTATTCAATGAAAATTTTTCCTGAAAAAGGATCGAGAAGATCCATTTTAAGGTTGTAGCCTATCGATTCACAGTTCTGCTGCTGGTGTTCATATCGGCAACAGATGTCGGAGGGTGGAACGTAGGTGGCTATGCATCGAAGTTGATATATTATTCAGCGTATTCTGTGCCAGCGAGCTGTATAGGCACGTGGGGTTTCAATTTCAATAAACTGCCGAAGTGGAAGCAAGGGTAACGCTGCTGCAGCCTAGAATAATGTCTCGCGACGTGGATAGCTTTTGACACTCGCTCCACTGGCGAACGTCATCCGGAGAAAAAGAAGAAATAGCTTGAACATCAGTCTCGATAGTATAGCATACGAGGAAACAAGGCTTATGCAAATCGTTGTTCCGAGTGCATGAGACTTGAATACAATAATATGAATTGTCCAGCGCATAATTTGAACCACGATGACTCATATTCATATTAACTGCGTCATAGAGTAAACCAATTAGAGCCATGCCTTGCCGGGTCAGGTGGAAATTTGAATTAATTTCAAGCACCCAGATTTGTAGCTGTTAGATTGGAATACATCCCACCTGAACTGCACTCGATGAGTTCCTATTACATGTTTTTATTGGAACTGTTGGTCCGTGGAATTTCAAAACAATATGCATTGCTCCACATGAGTTGGGGATATTGACTTGAATTGCAAAAAAATATAGTTCAAATGAGATTTTGTGATGAACATTCATATTAATATGATTTCAAGATGCAGGAAATAAAATTATCTAATTTTGGCCTGTAGGCCTGCAAAGTATACTGAGTGGTTAAGGAAAATCGAGTGAAATAACAAAATTTTATTCCCAGAGAATTCAAGCATTTTAAGACTATCAATACAATGTATGGCCTCCACGATCATCAACAACAGCTTCACATCTCTTTTGCATACTACACACGAAATTGTTGAACATGTCTTGAGGAATTTGGTTTCATTAACAGGGCAGAACCTCTCTCAGAACATTCAAGGATTCTGGGGTAGGTTGATGATTATCTAATCCTCTTTGGAGCTTATCCCATGCATGTCCTATGCGATTCAAATCCGGTGAGTGCGGAGGTATTGGTAAATGTGGAATATCAAGCTCCTCGCGCACATTCTCAACTATGGCTGCACGGTGCGGTTTAGTATTATCGTCAAGAAATTGAAGAAGTTCACCAATAGCAGCATGACAATTTGGCAAAATATTGTCAATGACATGTTCCGTATAGTGTAAGGCGGTCATGTTCCCAGGACAAATGTGTAGATCTGTGTGCCCGTTGAAACATATCCCGGCCCATACCATAACACTACCCTCTCGGAATGAATGGACTTCTTGGACATAGCGACGATTACGGAGTATGCGTGGGATTGTCCATACCCTTATTCTTCGAGAATCTAAAAATCGTCCGTATCTGGATTCATCAGTGAAAAGGACACTACGCCATTGATCATTCGAATTGATATGTTGCCTTGTACTGGACTATCTGGAGTACCTGAGCTGTCAAAATTTTTGTTAAGTTGGTGAAAACAATGTTTGTTTGAGTATTTGTTATACAGTGTGAACTGTTGTATTTTGTATACTTCTTTAATGTGAAATATCTTCAGAGATTACTTTTTAACATTACCGTTTCTTGACGTACCATGTATTTATTATGATGGTTAGATTTTTATTTTTTCGTGTAGTTATTTATTCAACATGAAAGAATAAACAATAAACAATCTAGTGCGTGAAATGCTACTTTGGTGATCGCGAACTGATTGTTTTTAACGGGGTGCAGCCGAGTTGAAAAAATAGTAGAGATCACCAAAGTATTTCGCGCAAGGGATGCAAACAATTTTTTTTCTACAATATATTGATTCAGACTGTGAAATTTCAGGATCAAGTGATGTCACCTCTACGGCAGTTGCTTGCAAATAAAAAATAGATAGTCTTCCAACTCCCAAAATTACAATATCACGAGCTGAATCTGAGTTATTTGGTTTAGGAATAAATATTGGTTCGTGCATTGGCTGCACCATTAATGTTAATATTGTAAATAATAAATAAAATTAGGTAGTGATAAATTTTCTCACAATTTGAAAGCCTTAATTATTGTTATACGTTAATAAATGAATGATTTCTTGGATTTTTGGTTGATTGAGGAACATAAAGTTTAAAATAAAAAAATCCCATATAGCTTACATGCAGGAAGTATTTCGCACACTATCTCGCGCACAGTGTCATGGTAACGAAGGAAAATGGAAAAAAGAGTCACTTCGCATATTGTTGTCAATGCTGTGCTTAACCCATTAATAACCACTGTTCCCACTTGGATACAACAAAATATTGTGACTTTTTAGACATCTTTTGTCAAATAGCCCAAGTTAAACGTTCCTTACAGTTTCAGAAACCTTCCTTTACTTGAAAAATAGTAGAGGTTTCCGATTTATCGCATTGTACACGCTCAGGTACGCCTACTTTTTCTGGGAATTAGAAAAAAAATTATATTCGTTTCATATATATTATGGACAATCCCAGTTTCCAAAAATATATTTTTCATATATTCATTTCATTTAGGAAACCGGTGGGCTTAAATGGGTTAATGAAAAAAGAACCGAAGAAAACTTTACACTTCGTATAAAAATTATTGCCTTCATCTAAGGATCATGATGACTAGGGTTGAATGATCTCGGACGATCTTTCTTGCATGTGCTCGTGACCCTATTTTGTAGGAACGTTCGCAATTGACGTAAATTTTTCGTGCTTTTCAGAAAAAAATCAGGAGTAACGACGCGACATAATTGCCACAGAAACGTCAAGCAATCTAACTTCTTTCGTTTCTCAAAATGCTCGCCCGCCTGACAAGATATGGCCTGTCGCATCGGAGTTCCCGTTCTCAGGCGTCTGCAACCAAATTACCCCCCCGCCAAGTGGCGTCGCGTAGCGTCGTTCCGAGAATAGGGCGCTAAGGGAAAATTTAATTTCGACTTAAATAAAAGCCGTTAGTGACTCAGGTATTTCTTCCATTCCGCCTAATTGGAACTAGAGATACCTCCCCGAATCGCGAATTTATCAATCACCTCTCGCGCTAATTAACGTTATTGAATCAGCAGAAATGACGGAATTCGTATTTCGACATGGTTGTTCTGAAAATGACTTTGTGCGGGCTCGATCAATCCGGACGAAAAGCAACTTCCGAATTTGAACACACTGTAGAGTTCGTGATAATTATTTCTCTATTTCAGTATCGTAATGAGTTCATTACAGTGCTGAAAGTAGTGCTGTAATGAAACTCATTACAGCATTGTTTTCAGTTATATTTTTCGTTTTATGGTTGTCAGTACTGACCTCCGATCGAATCAAGTTTCGAATCGAATTAATTCAAATTCCGTTATCTCTCAAATTTCGTTTGTCACACCAAGTGCCAAAGTCACTAATGTGAATTTTCATTTGAATTTCGAGAGTATTTCACGAAAATTGACTGAATTAGAGAAAATACCGTCTAATACTCGTTGCAGAAGGCAATTCCAATTCCTCAGCTTATGTTTCTGCTTGGATGTTGAGATGAAATAATCATACAGGCACTTTTTCATAGCAATCCAGTAGCGTACATTGTTTTTTCCCAAGAGGTTCCCTTGCTGAGCTATAACATAAAGTAATGATTTTTCTTATGGAAACAATAGTTTGAAATGGCTTAGAAAAATGGCGATTCCTTCTAAGCCATTTCAAACCATTGATTTCATAAGAAAAAATACAACTTTATGTTATAGCTTAGCAAGGAAACCTCTTGCATTCTTGAATGGTGATGCATCATTATTTGGTTCTGTTATTTCTGCAGAAGGATTGAGGAAGGATTTTGGATGTACAGGGTGGGCAAAATAGGTGATACATGAACTACAATTTTTCAGCCGTGAGGGATTGTGGAAAATGAACATGGTAGGTGTTTTTTTTTTAGAGAAACTGATAATGCCATCAACTGCATTCCTCTGTCCTCTTTTGTTTTCGAAATATAGGCCAAAATTGAAATTTGGGCGATTTCAACTTTGACCATTACCTCCGTGTCTGTTTGTGCTAGGATGTTGAAATGAGAACACTATACAGGTACTTTTTTCATAGCAATCCAGTAGCGTACATTGTTTTTTTCCAAGAGGTTCCCTTGCTGAGCTATAACATGAAGTTGTGATTTTTCTTATGGAAACAATAGTTTGAAATGGCTCAGAAAAATGGCGTTTCCTTCTAAGCCATTTCAAATCATTGTTTCCATGAGAAAAAACCCAACTTCATGTTTTAGCTCAGTAAGGAAACCTCTTGGGAAAAAAAACAATGTACGCTACTGGATTGCTATGAAAAACGCCTATGGTTACGTCGTAGCTCCACGTCCTCTCTATCGAGTACAGCTCTATGGTCAGCTGATTGACTGCTTGCGTCAAATCAACCACCTCTATGTATTAATCAGCTGACAGATTAACTCATGTTCAATAATTGAATCAATTAATCGCTCTCTTGTGTAATCCAGCTCTGTCTGTGAATAGACCTCCTCTTGTGCTAATCTTGTGAATTAGAATTTTCGAAAAGTCACCTCGCTCGATAACTGCTCATTTCTTGGAGTGACTAACCTCAAAAAGGTGAGTGAATTCTCAGAATAATTAATTGTTGTATATTCCATGTTATTTTCCTGCTTTTTATAAAGTTTGAAAATTTGTCCACGTTTCAGATCATGAAAATCAGTAAAAATAATGGTAATCTTCTCTCGCTTTATTCAAATGAAATCTCTATTGCGTTGAACTAAAGTATTTGAATTCTGTAAGATATATATTTTGATCTATTTTTGCAGTTCTCATAGATTTCTCAGATATCTAGACTCCTCACATGGAAATGATTACTTGCTCCAAGAATGAACATCCTCATGTCTTTCTCTGGTAATAAATACTGATTTATTATATTCTCCTGTGCATTTCATTCTCTTAATCGGTTCATCCCATCTCTCAACTATTCACTTCTCATAAAACTTGCAAATTATTGTTCTTGAGTTTCAGATGAATGAATAAGCCTTAAACGCAAAGGTGAATCATGGAATCAGTCTTCTCTCTCAATCGAACCAAGTGAACTTCTCTGAAGTATTCAAACGATCAAGTAGTTTAGACATCGAACCTGATTGACATGCTCAGTCCCTGCTTCACCTTGAGCTGTCTCCTCGAATATTGGTAAAACCATTCAACTGGTATGATCTCCTCATTATAAATAAGAAATTCTCAATTTCATTCATCTGAACCACTTAGCAAGTAAGATCTCAACTGTAAATGTCGTCTCAATTGATTAATTAGCATTCTCTCATAGACCAACTTTATAGATTATAAATATTGATTTCTCGATCATGATACTCTCACATTGTAATAATCTCACTGAAGAACAGACATAGGGTCGGTTTCACAAAACTTTAATCGTACGATTAAAAAACCTTACGTAAATTCGAACCAATCGCATCACTCGTTTTGAAATTTCAACTAATCGCGGTGGCTTCAATTAATTTAACGGTACAAACAAAGTTTGGTGAAACCGACTCCTAGACTACTAAGTTTTCAATACACGTATCTCTTCTAAGGCCTGATCCCATTTTTATTACAACTCAGCCTACTCGAATGATTCATTATTCAACTTCCTGTTTTTCTGATGGAATATCGAGGCTCTCGCAATCAATTTGGATTGCTCTATCACTGTAAACGTTGAGTTTGATTTTGAATTAATGGAACTGTCTCAAAGTGTAAGTCTGACTTCATCTGATCTCATTTTGAACTTTCTCTTCCTCTGATTTTAGTTGAATAATGTCACTCTAAGTTTAGAGATGACTGTAATATTTGTATTTTGACTGTATTAACTTCATGGCGGGTGACTTAATTATTTTATGATTGTGAATAATGTCAATAAATTATTTTACACTACCATCTCCAACTCAATTATCTGGATACAGCCCTGAACAGTTTATTACAAAGTCAGAATAACCCCGATTTTGAACAGGAGGTTCTGTCGTAGGACCGAGAAACGAACAGTGGACAAAGCAGTTGCTGGAGTGGAGACAAGAGGAGTTGAGGAAGACCACCTACTCGCTAGATGGACGACATAAAAAAAATATCCAATAACTGCATTCGAAGATCACGAAACAGAGGAGAGAGGAAGAGAATAGGAGAGAGCAAAGTCTAACAATGGATGCAAAGAGTTGTATGATGATGATGATGATGGGATAAACCTCCCGTGCGAAGCAATAGCGAGCAGCTAGTACTCTTTAAAAACCTCAATACTGTCATAATTAGGAAAAATTAATTTCCGAACCGTGACCGTGAACTGGCGGAGATACAGACTGAGAGTAAACCAAGGAGACAGTGCTGTAATCGAGCAGAGAATAGTACAACATAATTCTTCACCACGACGACAGCAATTCCTCCGCGGTTTACTCTCAGTCTGGATCTCCTCCAAATCAGGGTCACAGTTCGGAAATTAAATTGTCTGAATTGTGACATTATCTATGTTATTATTGATGATATGCCTTTCCATAAAGCGTGAGACTCTTTTTAACTCTCCATAATCTTTGATCAACACCGACAGTATTACAGTGGCGCTTCCTCCTTGGTCAAGAATGAGGGGGTCAAACACCCGACGAATGACATCCGAAACTCTCCAGTAATGGGACGGAACTTCTTCATTTCAACGCACCGGCCGAGTTCCACACATTCGGACCGTCCGACGTAATCGTCCGATTAAAACCGGGTCGCAGTCCAGACGGGGGGAAATTGCGAAATTTACAAATTTGGAAAGGAGCCAGGAACGCCGGAACGCCGGTGCCGAATTACTCACCCCATTCAATTGGACAAAGGGCCGACCGCAAGCGTAAAAGTTGCGCGGACTTCTTACCGCCAATTACACATCTCGAAATACCTCCGAACCCCCTCGACCTTTCGAATTGAATTCCGGGTCCCCCGACAAATGGCACCTCGTCCCCCGGTGCGGTCTGGACGGCATTGAAATCGCAATTAAAATTAGTTTGCGGGCGGCGGACGCCCGGGCGACTACGAATGGGTGCAGTTACGCCCGGTGCCGCTCGGGTTACTTTAATGGCCACCTATTCGATGTCTTGTCAGGTCTTCAACCCGTCGGTCGAATAGTAGCGTCGCTTTCTTGATTGCGGCACATTTTGCAATAGAACACTTCAGGTTTGCATCAGGAAATGTTTGTCATCCTCGACCTCCATTTCTGGGTGGAGTACCTCAGAGATCTGTTATGGGCCCTCTACTATTCTTCATCTTCATATCTCATCTACCGAGAAACATGTAACGGTGCGATTTACTGAATTCAAATCTCGGGAGTTTCCGGATCGTCTCGGATCAGGAACGCGACGTCGGGTAGTACGTGATCGCGAGAACAGTTGAAAACGTGCCACCTCAGACGCGAAACGAAAGATCCCCTCTCTGATATTTCGCTGTTCTGGCCCTGCACCGGAAAAAGCAGTAGTTCATTCTCCTATTCTTGAGTGAAATAGTTTAACTTAGGCAATTGTTGAGATTGGTGTGTACGAAGTTGTTCAGGCAACCATATACCTATTTTTGCTAACGATTCATATGTTTCATGAGGTGAGAGACGCTTGTGTTCCGCCATTTTGAGGATCGTACGACTTTCCACCTGATTTCCTCAACCATCCGATGAATCAACCTTCCTTCTAGATTAGTTTATCTTTTTTTTAGTTAAATAATTGAATTTGAACATTTCACGGTTCCGTGACTCTCTGATTTTCAATTTCGCTATTTATCTGTGCCAGTGTTTCAGTGAACACAAGGATATTTTTTCCTTTCCTGAATTTTTTTCATGTAAACTGAGATAATCAGAGATCTCGGGAAATTGTGGAAGTTTGACGATACAGAGAACTGATACAAGTGTTTTTTTATTTTCTTTTTCTGGAGGGAGCTAAGTATCCGGCATCTTTTGGAGGGAGCTAAGTCTCCGGCACCTCTTTGGGGGGAATTGGACCTCCGAAACATCCTGGGAGAGAACTGTCTTCAAACCTTCAGTACCTGCACCTTGCAGGAAATCAAACCCTCAACACTTCTCTTTGGAAGAAATACAACCTTCACCTCTTACAACGCCATTTCTTCTGGAGGAACTGCAACGTCTTCCTGGAGATTCGGGAGTTAAAACTTCGGAAGAAATGGAGGGATAGTCACTTCCCTCACCTGGCATTATTATATCAAGATAAGTCAACAAACAACGAAACACACTCGTGAATGGTGTTTCCGACGAATTGTTCATAATTGTATATATCCTTGTCCTCATATTTAATTGTTTCAATTTGCGATAGTAGATATTGTAAAAAGATATTGTCATCAGAGAGGAATAAATCGCGACTTTTCAAGTTTTAATCGTCACTAGCCTGAGTAGAAGCATATTATCTTCTTTTACCTCATATAAACGTAAGGTGGTCTCATGTTCTGACTAGCTGGAGCATCTATAGTAAATTAAATCTGTCTCTTCAACTTGACAAACATTAATTCCTTTTGCTCCCAGGTTGCTGATGACACCAAACTATACCAGAGCACTTGAGAGCATAACAGATCTCACACCCCTACATCTGGTGGTTGACAGGATGGCCCATGAGGCCATCCTCAGAATATCTAGAGAAGGCGCAGGTAATGAGAGAATTAGGTGTCAGAGAGTCTGGAGCTCTTTGAGTAACTACATCTCATCTGCGAACCTTCCTAGTGATGTTATGGTCAAGAAAGTAAGTTCTGAGAAAAACTTCAGTACGATGCTATGCAAAAACGGGGAATGGGAGCGGAAATACACCGACCAAAATTTCGAAAAAAATACTGTTAAATGGTATACAGATGGTTCTAAAACCAACAATGGAGCTGGCGCTGGGGTGCACGGGGCCAAAGCCAAGTGTACACTATCGTTAAGCTCCTGTGTGAGTGTTCTGCAAGTAAAAATATTAGCAAACGAAAGATGTCTAGACTTCAATCTAAAGAGAAAGTATCAGAATCGCGACCTAGCAATTCAATCAGATAGTCAAGCTGCTATTAAAGCACTGAACTCCTATGTCATCGACTCAAAGTCGACATGGGAATGCCGGATTTAACTCAATGAGGTGGGCAAGAAAAATAAGGTCTCTTTTATCTGGGTTCCTGGTCATTCGGGAATCACAGGTAACGAAGAGGCCAACAAACTTGACAGAGAGGGTGCTCGGAAACCACTAACTGGCTCAGAAACTTTCTGTGGTATAGGAAAATGTACCTATAAGAAGAAGTTTCTGGAGAAGGAGAAAACTGAAAAAAAAACACTCTGGCAGAATCTTCCAGGGTTGGATCACTCCAAAAAGTTCCTTCGGAATTTTGAAACTGCGAGATCCAAAAGATATTTGGATGTCAGTAAGAACCAACTACACCTCCTCACTGGCTTTCTTACAGGGCATTGTCGCCTCAGACAGCACTTGCTGAGAATGGGCGTTTCGGACAATGACGAGTGTAGATTCTTTGGGGAGGATGAAGAAACTCCTATTCACCTAGTCACAGAATGCTTTGGCATTACAACCCAAAAGAAACAATGCTTTGGTCAAGAGACCTGTAGGAGTGAGGAATTAGCCCCACTGAAGCCTTCCGAGATTTTTGATTTCATAAGATCTCTGGGACTGGAAGGCGAGCTGTAAACCTTTGTCAGGGGGCACAATAGACCATCAGGTTGCAGTGGACTGTAACCCCTTTTAAACTTTCAACTATCAACTACCGCCAATTACACATCTCGAAATACCTCCGACCCCCCTCGACCTTTCGAATTGAATTCCGGGTCCCCCAACAAATGGCACCTCGTCCCCGGGTGCGGTCTGGACGGCATTGAAATCGCAATTAAAATTAGTTTGCGGGCGGCGGAAGCCCGGGCGACTACGAATTCGTGCAGTTACGCCCGGTGCCGCTCGGGTTATTTTAATGGCCACCTATTCGATATCTTGTCAGGTCTTCAGTTCGTCGGTCGAATTATAGCATCGCCTTCTTGATTGCAATCGAACACTTCAAGTTTCATCCTAGAAATTTGTCATGGTGGGGTACTTCAGAGATCTGTTCTGAGCCCTCGACTTTTCTTCATCTTCATATATGATCTACCGAGAAACATCAAGTTATTTTGCTCCCAACCTAACAGGCATTTTTCCTTTTCGAACTTTGAAGTTCCTTAATGCAACCAATTCAATTCGATAAATAACAGTAGTCGTAGATAAAAATGAAAGAATTTCCTGTCATTTAGTGTCAAGACAAAATTTCTTTCAATTTGTTGAAAAATTCGATGTCTTGTCAGATCTCCAACCCGTCGGTCGAATGCTAGCGTCGCCTTCTTGAATGCGGCACATTTTGCAATCGAACATTTCTGGTTTGCGTGGGGAAATGTTTTTCATCCTCGAGGTCCTTTCTGGGTGAAGTACCTCAGGGATCTGTTCTGGACCCTCTACTTTTCTTCATCTTCATATCTCATCTACCGAGAAACATGTAACGGTGCGATTTACTGAATTCAAATCTCGGGAGTTTCCGGATCGTCTCGGATCAGGAACGCGACGTCGGGTAGTACGTGATCGCGAGAACAGTTGGGAACGTGCCACCTCAGACGCGAGACGAAAGATCCCCTCTCTGATATTCCGCTGTTCTGGCGCTGCACCGGAAAAGGCAGTAGCTCATTTTCCTATTCTTGAGTGAAATAGTTTAACTCAGATAATTGTTGAGATTGGTGTGTACGAAGTTGTTCAGACAACCATATACCTATTTTGGCTAACGATTTATATGTTTCATGAGGTGAGAGACGCTTGGGTTCCGCCATTTTGAGGATCGTACGACTTTCCATCTGATTTCCTCAACCATCCGACGAATCAACCTTCCTTCTAGATTAGTTTATCTTTGTTATAGTTAAATAATTGAATTTGGACGTTTCACGGTTCCGTGACTCTCTGATTTTCAATTTCTCGATTTATATGTGCCAGTGTTTCAGTGAACACGTGGACATTTTTCCTTTCCTGAATTTTCTTCATGTAAACTAAGATTATCAGAGATCTCGGGGAATTGTGAAAGTTTGACGATACAGAGAACTGATGTGTTTTTTTATTCTCTTTTTTTGGAGGGAGCTGAGTCTCCGGCATCTTTTGGAGGGAGCTAAGTCTCCGGCACCTCTTTTGGGGGAATTGAACCTCCGAAACTTCTTAGGAGAGAACTGAGTCTTCAAACCTTCAGTACCTGTACCTTGAAGGAAATCAAACCCTCAACACTTCTCTTTGGAAGAAATACAACCTTCACCTCTCACAACGCCATTCCTTCTGGAGGAACTGCAAGGTCTTCCTGGAGATTCGGGAGTTAGAACTCTGGAAGAAGTGGAGAGATAGTCACTTCCCTTACCTGGCATTATTATAACAAGATAAGTCAACAAAGAACGAAAAACGCCCGTGAAAGGTGTTTCTGACGAATTGTTCATAATTGTACATATCCTTGTCCTCATATTTAATTGTTTCAATTTGTGATAGTAGATATTGTCAATAGCTATTGTCATCAGAGAGGAATAAATCTCGACTGTTCATGTTTTAATTATCATTAGCCTGAGTAGAAGCATATTATCTTCTTTTACCTCATATAAACGTAAGGTGGTCTTATGTTCTGACTAGCTGGAGCATCTATAGTAAATTAAATCTGTCTCTTCAACTTGACAAACATTAATTCCTTTTGCTCCCAGGTTGCCGATGACACCAAACTATACCAGAGCACTTGAGAGCATAACAGATCTCACACCCCTACATCTGGTGGTTGACAGGATGGCCCATGAGGCCATCCTCAGAATATCTAGAGAAGGCGCAGGTAATGAGAGAATTAGGTGTCAGAGAGTCTGGAGCTCTTTGAGTAACTACATCTCATCTGCGAACCTTCCTAGTGATGTTATGGTCAAGAAAGTAAGTTCTGAGAAAAACTTCAGTACGATGCTATGCAAAATTTCGAAAAAAATACTGTTAAATGGTATACAGATGGTTCTAAAACCAACAAGGGAGCTGGCGCTGGGGTGCACGGGGCCAAAGCCAAGTGTACACTATCGTTAAGCTCCTGTGTGAGTGTTCTGCAGTTAAAAATATTAGCAAACGAAAGATGTCTAGACTTCAATCTAAAGAGAAATTATCAGAATCGCGACCTAGCTATTCAATCAGATAGTCAAGCTGCTATTAAAGCACTGAACTCCTATGTCATCGACTCAAAGTCGACATGGGAATGCCGGATTTAACTCGATGAGGTGGGCAAGAAAAATAAGGTCTCTTTAATCTGGGTTCCTGGTCATTCGGGAATCACAGGTAACGAAGAGGCCAACAAACTTGACAGAGAGGGTGCTCGGAAACTACTAACTGGCTCAGAAACTTTCTGTGGTATAGGAAAATGTACCTATAAGAAGAAGTTTCTGGAGAAGGAGAAAACTGAAAAAAAAACACTCTGGCAGAATCTCCCAGGGTTGGATCACTCCAAAAAGTTCCTTCGGAATTTTGAAACTGCGAGATCCAAAAGATATTTGGATGTCAGTAAGAACCAACTACACCTCCTCACTGGCTTTCTTACAGGGCATTGTCGCCTCAGAAAGCACTTGCTGAGAATGGGCATTTCGGACAATAACGAGTGTAGATTCTGTAGGAAGGTGGAAGAAACTCCTATTCACCTAGCCACAGAATGCTTTGGCATTGTAAGCCAAAGGAAACAATGCTTTGGTCAAGAGACCTGTAGGAGTGAGGAATTAGTCTCACTCAAACCTTCCGAGATATTGGATTTCATAAGATCTCTGGGACTGAAAGGCGAGCTGTAAAGCGTTGTCAGGGGATATTGACCATCAGGTAGCAGTGGACTGTAACCCCTTTTAAACTATCAACTACCGCCAATTACACATCTCGAAATACCTCCGACCCCCTCCCGACCTTTCGAATTGAATTCCGGGTCCCCCGACAAATGGCACCTCGTCCCCTGGTGCGGTCTGGGTGGCATTGAAATCGCAATTAAAATTAGTTTGTGGGCGGCAGACGCCCGGGCGACTACGAATTGGTGCAGTTTCGCCCGGTGCCGCTCGGGTTATTTTAATGGCCACCTATTCGATGTCTTGTCAGGTCTTCAGTTCTTCGGTCGAATTATAGCATCGCCTTCTTGATTGCAATCGAACACTTCAAGTTTCATCCTAGAAATTTGTCATGGTGGGGTACTTCAGGGATCTGTTCTGAGCCCTCTACTTTTCTTCATCTCCATATATGATCTACCGAGACACATCAAGTCATTTTGCTCCCAACCTAACAGGCATTTTTCCTTTTCGAACTTTGAAATTCCCGTATGCAACCAATTCGATTTCATAAATAACAGTAGTCGTAGATAAAAATGATAGAATTTCCTGTGATAGAACAAAATTTCTTTCAATTTCTTGAAAAATTCGAGGTCTTGTCAGATCTTCAACCCGTCGGTCGAATGCTAGCGTCGCCTTCTTGATTGCGGCACATTTTGCAATAGAACATTTCTGGTTTGCATGGGGAAATGTTTCTCATCCTCGAGATCCGTTCTGGGTGGAGTACCTCAGGGATCTATTCTGGACCTTCTATTTTTCTTCATCTTAATATCTAATCTACCGAGAAACATGTAACGGTGCGATTTACTGAATTCAAATCTCGGGAGTTTCCGGATCGTCTCGGATCAGGAACGCGACGTCGGGTAGTACGTGATCGCGAGAACAGTTGGGAACGTGCCATCTCAGACGCGAGACGAAAGATCCCCTCTCTGATATTCCGCTGTTCTGGCGCTGCACCGGAAAAGGCAGTAGTTCATTCTCCTATTCTTGAGTGAAATAGTTCAACTTGGGCAATTGTTGAGATTGGTGTGTACGAAGTTGTTCAGACAACCATATACCTATTTTTGCTAACGATTCATATGTTTCATGAGGTGAGAGACGCTTGGGTTCCGCCATTTTGAGGATCGTACGACTTTCCACCTGATTTCCTCAACCATCCGATGAATCAACCTTCCTTCTAGATTAGTTTATCTTTTTTATAGTTAAATAATTGAATTTGAACATTCCACGGTTCCGTGACTCTCTGATTTTCAATTTCTCGATTTATCTGTGCCAGTGTTTCAGTGAACACGTGGACATTTTTTCCTTTCCTGAATTTTCTTCATGTGGACTAAGATCATCAGAGATCTCGGGGAATTGTGGAAGTTTGACGATACAGAGAACTGATACAAGTGTTTTTTTTATTCTCTTTTTTTTGGAGGGACCTAAGTCTCCGGCATCTTTTGGAGGGAGCTAAGTCTCCGGCACCTCTTTGGAGGGAATTGAACCTCCGAAACCTCTTGAGAGAGAACTGAGTCTTCAAACCTTCAGTATCTGCACCTTGAAGGAAATCAAACCCTCAACACTTCTCTTTGGAAGAAATACATCCTTCACCTCTTAGAACACCATTCCTCCTGGAGGAACTGCAACGTCTTCCTGGAGATTTGGGAGTTAGAACTTTGGAAGAAGTGAAGAGATAGTCACTTCCCTTAAATGGCATTATTATAACAAGATAAGTCAACAAAGAACGAAAAACGCTCGTGAATGGTGTTTCTGACGAATTATTCATAATTGTACATATCCTTGTCCTCATATTTAATTGTTTCAATTTGTGATAGTAGATATTGTGAATAGCTATTGTCATCAGAGAGGAATAAATCTCGACTCTTGAAGTTTTGATTATCATTAGCCTGAGTGAAAGCATATTATCTTCTTTTACCTCATAAACGGAAGGTGGTCTCATGTTCTGGCTAGCTGGAGCATCTATAGTGAATTATATCTCTCTCTTTAACCTTACAACCATAAATCCTTTTTGCTCCCAGGTTGCTGATGACACCAAACTATACCACAGCACTTGAGACCATAACAGATCTCACACCCCTACATCTGGTGGTTGACGAAATCCTCGGAATATCTAGAGAAGGCGCAGGTAATGAGAGAATAAGGTGTCAGGGAGTCTGGAGCTCTTTGAGTAACTACATCTCATCTGCGAACCTTCCTAGTGATGTAATGGTCAAGAAAGGAAGTACTGAGAAAAACTTCAGTACGATGCTATGCAAAAGAGAGGAATGGGAGCGGGAATACACCGACCGAAATCTCGAAAAAATACTGTTAAATGGTATACAGATGGTTCTAGAAGGAACACGGGAGCTGGGGTGCACGGGGCCAAAGTCAAGTGTGCACTATCGTTAGGCTCCTATGTGAGTGTTCTACAAGCAGAAATATTAGCAATCGAAAGATGTCTAGACTTCAATCTAGAGTGAAACTATCAGAATTGCGACATAGCTATTCACTCAGATAGTCAAGCTGCTATTAAAATGTCATCGACTCAAAGTCGACATGGGAGTGTCGGATCAAACTCAATGAGGTAGGCAAGAAAAATAAGGTTCCTTTGATCTGGGTTCCTGCTCATTCGGGAATCACAGGTAACGAAGAGGCCAATAAACTTGCCAGAGAGGGTGCTGGGAAACCACTCACTGGCCCAGAACCTTTCAGTTGTATGGGAAAATGTACCTATAAGGAGGAGTTTCTGGAGAAGGAGAAAACTGAAAGAGAAACACTCTGGCAGAATCTACCAGGGTTGGATTACTTCAAAAAGTTCCTTCGGAATTTTGAAACTGCGAGATCCAAAAGATATTTGGATATCAGTATGAACCAACTACACCTCCTCACTGGCTTTCTTACAGGGCATTGTCGCCTCAGAAAGCACTTGCTGAGAATGGGCGTATCGGACACTGACGAGTGTAGATTCTGTGGGGAGGAGGAAGAAACTCCTATGCACCTAGTCACAAAATGCTTTGGCATAGTAAGCCAAAGGAAACAATGCTTTGGTCAAGAGACCTATAGGAGTGAGGAATTAGCCTCACTCAAGCCTTCCGAGATATTGGATTTCATAAGATCTCTGGGACTGGAAGGCGAGCTGTAAACCTTTGTCAGGGGGCACAATAGATCATAAGGTCGCAGTGGAATGTAACCTTTTTTAAACTATCAACTATCAACCACCGCCAATTACACATCTCGAAATACCTCCAACCCCCCTCGACCTTTCGAATTGAATTCCGGGTTCCCCGACAAATGGCACCTCGTCCCCCGGTGCGGTCTGGGCGGCATTGAAATCGCAATTAAAATTAGTTTGCGGGCGGCGGACGCCCGGGCGACTACGAATTGGTGCAGTTACGCCCGGTGCCGCTCGGGTTATTTTAATGGCCACCTATTCGATGTCTTGACAGGTCTTCAGTTCGTCGGTCGAATTAAAGCATCGCCTTTTTGATTGCAATCGAATACTTCAAGTTTCATCCTAGAAATTTGTCATGGTGGGGTACTTCAGGGATCTGTTCTGAGCCCTCTACTTTTCTTCATCTTCATATATGATCTACGAAACATCAAGTCCTTTTGCTCCCAACCTAACAGGCATTTTTGATTTTCGAACTTTTGGACTTTGAAGTTCCTGTATGCAATCAATTCAATTTGATAAATAACAGTAGTCGTAGATAAAAATGAAAGAATTTCCTGTCATTTAGTAACAAAACAAAATTTCTTTCAATTTGTTGAAAAATTCGATGTCTTGTCAAATCTTTAACCCGTCGGTCGAATGGTACAGTTGCATTCTTTATTGCGGCACATTTTGCAATCGAACATTTCAGGTTTGCGCGGGGAAATATTTGTCATCCTCTGGTCCGTTCAGGGTGGAGTACCTCAGGAATCTGTTCTGGACCCTCTATTTTTCTTCATCTTCATATCTAATCTACCGAGAAACTTTAATTTCCTTTGCTCCCAGGTTGCTGATGACACCAAACTATACCAGAGCACTTGAGATCATAACGGATCTCACACCCCTAAATCTGGTGGTTGACAGGATGGCCCATGAGACCATCCTCGGATCATCTAGAGAAAGCGCAGGTTGTGAGAGAATAAGGTGTCAGAGAGTCTGGAGCTCTTCGAGTAACTACATCTCATCTGCGACCCTTCCTAGTGATGTAATGGTCAAGAAAGTAACTACTGAGAAAAACTTCAGTACGATGCTATGCAAAAAAGGGGAATGGAAGCGGGAATACACCGACCAAACTTTCGAAGAAAATACTGTTAAATGGTATACAGATGGTTCTAAAACCAACAAGGGAGCTGGCGCTGGGATGCACGGGGTCAAAGCCAAGTGTGCACTATCGTTGGGCCCCTTTGTGAGTGTTCTGCAAGCATAAATATAAGCAATCGAAAGATGTCTAGACTCAAATCTAGAGAACAACTATCAGAATTGCGACATAGCTATTCACTCAGATAGTCAAGTGCTATTAGAGCACTGAACCCCTATGTCATCGACTCAAAGTCGACATGGAAATGCCGGATCAAACTCAATGAGGTAGGCAAGAAAAATAAGGTTCCTTTGATCTGGGTTCCTGCTCATTCGGGAATCACAGGTAACGAAGAGGCCAACAAACATGCCAGAGAGGGTGCTGGGAAACCACTCACTGGCCCAGAACCTTTCAGTGGTATAGGAAAATGTACCTATAAGAAAGAGTTTCTAGAGAAGGAGAAAACTGAAAGAGAAACACTCTGGTAGAATCTCCCAGGGTTGGGTCACTCCAAAAAGTTCCTTCGGAATTTGGAAACTGCAAGACCGAAAATATATTTGGATCTCAGTAAGAACCAACTACAACTCCTGACTGGCTTTCTTACAGGGCATTGTCGCCTCAGAAAGCACTTGCTGAGAATGGGCGTATCGGACAATGACGAGTGTAGATTCTGTGGGGAGGAGAAAGAAACTTCTATTCACCTAGTCACAGAATGCTTTGGCATTGTAAGCCAAAGAAAACAATGATTTGGTCAAGAGACCTGTAGGAGTGAGGAATTAGCCCTCACTGAAGCCTTCCGAGATATTGGATTTCATAAGATCTCTGGGACTGGAAGGCGAGCTGTAAAGCTTTGTTAGGGGGCACAATAGACCATCAGGTCGCAGTGGACTGTAACCCCTTTTAAACTATCAACTACCGCCAATTACACATCTCGAAATACCTCCGACCCCCCTCGACCTTCCGAATTGAATTCCGGGTCCCCCGACAAATGGCACCTCGTCCCCGGGTGCGGTCTGGACGGCATTGAAATCGCAATTAAAATTAGATTGCGGGCGGCGGACGCCCAAGCGACTACGAATTGGTGCAGTTACGCCCGGTGCCGCTCGGGTTATTTTAATGGGCACCTATTCGATGTCTGGTCAGGTCTTCACTTCGTCGGTCGAATTATAGCATCGCTTTCTTGATTGCAATGGAACACTTCAAGTTTCATCCTAGAAGTTTGTCATGGTGGGGTACTTCAGGGATCTGTTCTGAGCCCTCTACTTTTCTTCATCTTCATATATGATCTACGGAGAAACATCAAGTCCTTTTGCTCCCAACCTAACAGGCATTTTTCCTTTTCGAACTTTTTGACTTTGAAGTTCCTGCATGCAATCAATTCAATTCGATAAATAACAGTAGTCGTAGATAAAAATGAAAAAATTTCCTGTCATTTAGTGTCAGAACAAAATTTCTTTCAATTTGTTGAAAAATTCGATGTCTTGTCAGATCTTCAACCCGTCGGTCGAATGGTAGCGTATCCTTCTTGATTGCGCAACATTTTGCAATCGAACATTTCTGGTTTGCATGGGGAAATGTTTCTCATGCTTGAGATCTGTTCTGGGTGGAGTACCTCAGGGATCTATTCTGGGCTCTCTTCTTTTCTTCATTTTTATATCTAATCTACCGAGAAACATTAAGTCCTTTTGCTCCCAGTCTGCTGATGACACCAAACTATACTAGAGCACTTCAAATCATAACAGATCTCACACCCCCACATCTGGTGGTTGACAGGATGGCCCATAACGCCATCCTCAGAATATCTAGAGAAGGCGCAGGTAATGGGAGAATTAGGTGTCAGAGAGTCTGGAGCTCTTCGAGTAACTACATCTCATCTGCGAACCTTCCTAGTGATGTAATGGTCAAGAAAGTAAGTACTGAGAAAAACTCCAGTACGATGCTATGCAAAAAAGAGGAAAGGGAGCGGGAATACACCGACCAAAATTTCAAAGAAAATACTGGTATACAGATGGTTCTAAAACGAACACGGGAGCTGGGATGCATGGGGCCAAAGCCAAGTGTGCACTATCGTTAGGCTCCTGTGTGAGTGTTCTGCAGGCAGAAATATTAGCAATCGAAAGATGTCTAGACTTCAATCTAGAGTGAAACTATCAGAATTGCGACATAGCTATTCACTCAGATAGTCAAGCTGCTACTAAAGCACTGAACTCCTATGTCATCGACTCAAAGTCGACATGGGAATGCCGGATCAATCTCAATGTTTGTCAGACGGCACAATAGACCATTAGGTCGCAGTAGAATGTAAACCTTTTCAAATTATCAAGTATCAACTATCAACTGCCGTCAATTACACATCTCGAAATACCTCCGACCCCCCTCGACCTTTCGAATTGAATTCCGGGTCCCCCGACAAATCGCACCTCGTCCCCGGGTGCGGTCTGGACGGCATTGAAATCGCAATTAAAATTAGTTTGCGGGCGGCGGACGCCCGGGCGTCTACGAATTGGTGCAGTTACGCCCGGTGCCGCTCGGGTTATTTTAATGGCCACCTATTCGATGTCTTGTCAGGTCTTCAGTTCGTCGGTCGAATTATAGCGTCGCCTTCTTGATTTCAATCGAACACTTCAAGTTACATCCTAGAAATTTGTCATGGCGGGGTACTTCAGGGATCTGTTCTGAGCCCTCTACTTTTCTTCATCTTCATATATGATCTACGGAGAAACATCAAGTCATTTTGCTCCCAACCTAACATGCATTTTTCCTTTTCGAACTTTTGGACTTTGAAGTTCCTGTATGCAATCAATTCAATTTGATAAATAACAGTAGTCGTGGATAAAAATGAAAGAATTTCCTGTCATTCAGTGTTAGAACAGAATTTCTTTCAATTTGTTGAAAATTCGATGTCTTGTCAGATCTTCAACCCGTCGGTCGAATGCTAGCGACGCCTTCTTGATTGCGGCACATTTTGCAATCGAACACCTCAGGTTAGCGTGGGGAAATGTTTCTCATCCTCGAGATCCGCTCTGGGTGGAGTACCTCAGGGATCTGTTCTAGGCCCTCTACTTTTTTCATCTTCATATCTTATCTACCGAGAAACATTAATTCCCTTCGCTCCCAGGTTGCTGATGACACCAAACTATACAGAGTGATTCAGAAATCGAGGCGAAAAATTGAGGGAGTGATATTCTCAATAAAACCTGCAAGACATTTTTGGCTTCATTTTTGATTTATTGGAAGGTTCTGTATGCGACCAACTGCGGCCTACGATATTCACCAGGCCAGAGTGTTGCTACAAAATGCGACGTTGCCGGCACCCCCATAGGGGGTTGTACCAACAGGAAGGTTTTTCATTTTATTATTCATTAAAATTGATCTGATCTTGTTTGTCCCAATCGGTGTAAACATTGTTATAATAGACAACTAATTTTTGTCTCCGTTCCTCAGAATCAGTTTTTTTCGGAGTACCTAACTGAAGACGTCATGTAACTCCGTTAATTTGGAAAAATTGATGGAAATGCATCATCAGTTGATTTCAGAATTTTTTGGGTTATATCAATAACTGAACCTTCGGCGGTGGGATAAAAGTTATTTCTCAAAATATAGAAATCTACAAAATGTTTTATGTAAACTACACTGTCATCGTTGACTTTAAAACTACTTTCTCTATGAATTGCATTAAGCCTTTTTCTTCCCCTCGGAAGACTTTTCGGAAATTTAAATACCGACATCTTCTCATTGGTAGATTTATATTTGCTTTTGTAACCGGGCACTGCACAAGTACGAGGCATGGTACTCAAATCGAAGATTTCCAAGTTGAATTACCAGATCAAGACGTCTCTGTAAGTGACGCGGTTCATTGAAAAATCCCTCACAATTTTTATTTGAATGTGCAATAGATTGTTACGAAATTTTCAACACTATAGAGCAAAACACAACTCTATGCGACACCGCCGGCGTTAGCTGGAACTAAGCCCGAAACGAGTATCGTTTTGACAGTTAGTACGTGAAAGCTGGGTTTATTTGTTTATGTTTACGTTTTTATTGCGATAAAAAGATATGCCTAAGGAAAAAACCGTGAAAAACACTCATTGTTGTGTTTATGGATGTAATTCTAAAAAATCTAGAAATCCTGGAGCCCATTTTCGTGGTGAAAATCAAAATGTTTACTTTACCAATAAACTAGAAATCGTAGAGGAAATTAATAGACGTAAATCCTGGGAGCATGTTTTGATAATGGAAAAACCTGTATCTAAACATATTAGAGGATGCTTACAGCATTTTCGACCAGAAGATTGTGAAATGAAAACAAGCAAGAGTGGAAACTGATGTCAATTGAAAACAATGCTTCATATGTTTTGAATTATTTCAGAAACTCTCACTATGAAAACATTTCTGTTACTGGAGAAGAAAGCTGTACCTTCACTAAACCTACCAAAAAAAGCAGTTCAAGTCAAGTCATTTTAAATTTTTGTTCATATCGTTCTTGTACAATAATTTTCATTCTTATCAAAATGAATTCCTTTGAGTCTCCTTGATATTTTTGAATATATAGAAGTTTCAACAATTCAAGAAGCCTAGTTGAAAGTGCTGAATTCAATCCATATGATAATGTGCAATAAAACTAGGGACCTTGTGAGTTTAAGTGGTTGCAAAATTGGACTTATGTTCAGCAGTGATCAAATCTACATGTGGAATGTCAAATCAATTCCGAGAATTGGCAATTTTAAACAATATATCATACATATATGTATCAATTTAATATTAATATTAAAAATAGCTAGATAATATTGACGTTAATTTAGCAACGGAAAAGGTGCAATCAATCGATAGATGAGTTGAATTATTTTATTTTATTATAACTGCAGCCTAAGACACAAGTGAGATGCAATAAATGAATAATTCATTAAAATCTAGCGTAATGAATTCTTCAACATGATTAATCGAGGATCACGTCATGTTCTGCATACATCCGGTTCTCTGATGAATGTCCATTTTTTATTCAAAATTTATCACCCATTTTCTATTCATAGATTTTTGCCCTTCCTAAAAAGAAAAAAAACATTAGTAGCTTCAATTAAATGAATATATTGTTCATGCTGATGTTCATTTACATTAAAATTTTACCTTCACAATCAGTAAAATTGTCAAAATATTTTGTAGTACGTACAACCTTGTAGAGTAGCAGGGCTAAAATATGCTTGCAAATTCCAGACAATCTTGCTTAGTATCTGTATATAATCTTGTCAACCTTCACACCATCATTTTTATAAGACATCATTTCCTCAATATGATGGGGTTGTCCTTGTAGAATTCCAATGTTTTGGAATAATTTTCTCCCACAGAATCAAATTATTGCATTGCAACACTTGCTCACCCTCTACCCAGCATCTGTGAGCATGGAAATATTGGAAAATTTCCTATAATTAGAGGAACCTTTGGTAAACATCTTGCCAGATTATCTGAAAAGCATTCAAAATTGAATAGTGCGCACCTCAATATTTTACATAAAATATAACAAAAAGCACAATATTACCTATACTTGCACTTACAATATAATCCACAGGATCCACAATCAAGGAAACGACTTCGATTATTGATAGCCAATAAACGTTTAAACTACAAAAATCCCATAAATACAAATAGAAATCTAATGTAAACACGAAACAATACTCGTTTCGGTAAACAGCTGATCGGCGAATGCAGCGACACCATCGGTAATTATTTTGTCCAATTGTAACTGCCGTATATGAAGTGAAGTTTGATGAAGTGGATAATCGAAGAGACGTACTTTCATTTTGTGTCGCTCATAGTTTGTCAATTGTATCTTCCATTTTTCTGATGGAAGTTCCAGTCGTGCTTACTCGTGCGCAGTCTGTCTCTGTATATGTTGTATTCATTTATGAATTTTGCACTCTCTTCAAGACCAACGTTGTTGATATCGATTCTAATATTATTGCTCTACTCACTGCTTGATCTCATTGATAAACAGACTGAGGCAATTTAGCCTTCCACGTTTTGCCTCTCTCTTGAACTGCATCATTTTTACAATTCAGTCTTTTAATTAGAACTCATTATTCAAACCTTGTGTTTTTCTGGAGGAATAAAAAGGCTCGCGCAATCAAGTAAATTGATTGCTCTGCCACTGTAAACGTTATGTTTAATAGTGAGTTAGTTGAAGGGTCTCAACGTCAAAGTCTGACTTCATATGACTTCACAGTTGAACTGCCCTAGATTACCTCTATTTTTAGTTTGAAGTCACTCTGTGTTTATAGATGCTTTGAGTATTCGGGGTTTTAACTGTATTAGCTTCATTAGGGGGACTCATTCATTTGGTGATTGTGAGTGATGTATAATAAATTTTTTCATACTACCATCTCCAACTTATATATCTGGTGACAGTCCACAAAAATAATTTGCCAAAAACTGAACAGTCCCGATTTTCAACTAAGGACAACCGCATTGAAATAAATTTTGATTCGTTGTTGCAGAAATCATTTCCATCGATGAATTTTTTTTCTTGACCCTTAAAAACCTATAGCAGCACAACCACCGTCGCTATCAACAATGAAAAAAAAAACACTCAACTAATGACTCACCTGAAGACATATTCACATTAAGATTGCATCAGGTTCCCTGTAATGCGGTAAATACCGACGGCACCAGGCTGTTATGCGAACCTCGCGTGCCTCTAACTGATAAGTAATGACATACAGAGCGGCATACCTAGAGCGGACACTTGAGGCAACGGCAATCAATTCATCAGCCCATGTTTGACGGTGCATGTTCGCTAGATGGCGTGCAGGAAGTCTGGTACATCGCGGTAAATAAATACGTTTCGCCGTAATAACCATTAACTTGCCGTTGAATTGTTCTGGCCTTTTCCCCTTTAATAATTTCAGGACAAACATCGGAAATGGGGATTGGATTGGCGCGTTCCAATAGCATCGAATTACCGGTACGACGTTTGAATGTCACCTGATCGATTTCTGCTTCTATGGGCAGGCCGCGCCTATAGCTTTTCAATTAACAACGAAGAACGTGAACTGTTTCAGGTCTATGATTGGACTGAAGTTTTATTCTGGTGGAGAACCAATCCAACCAAAAATATTCTCATTTAAAATGTTGCAAGACGAGACCGCATTTCTCACATTGCCAAAACGTTATCAAATCTCATTTAGAGCCAAGGTGCTGACTCCACAATCTTCAAGTCCCCAAACTTGGTAACTTAGCTCTACACATGAGATTTCACTTCATTCTGTATGTTGCTTATGACAAAATCATTTCATTTTGTTCATGTTTTCTTCAATAATAATTAAATAAAATATAATTATTCCAAGATCGACTTGAAGTGAAACTAATTCACAATCCATGTTCAAAATCAACAAAGTACGAAGTGGTGAAACCTATACCTACCTAGTTTGAAGCTATTTGTAATAACGATCAATTACACATTGGGCACTGTGGTTGTGGTTACTAATTAGAAACCATATCAAACGAATGTAAAAACAATTTATTCGAAAAATAACCAAATTGTATTTGATATAAAAACATATGAGGCGTTTTTCGAGCTCGAAATTTATCCCCTTTTTCAAAATGAGAGGGTAATTTTTACCAGAAATTCTTAAATATTTATTTCAAAATTCATAACAAGCAGTCTCCCTTATATATCAAAATTTCATGGAATGGAAAAAAAAATAATTTTCCTTCTTGCGAATAACGCCAATAGGTGTCGCTACGGTACATTTTCTAATAATATTAGCGCATCTGTGTCCATGTATTATTATTATCGCCATCAGATGGCAATCATAGTTATAGTTATCTATATCTATGATGGCGATTTAAACAAATACTGTGTATTTTGAGATGCTTAAACGTCCGAATCAAGACATTGACATTTTCTATCGAACACACAAAAATACAATGGGTCTTTCCAAATGACTTCATTTGGAGCAGATATATATATATATATAAAGGACGTGGATTCAATCCAACATTCAAGGTAAGAATATAATATTAACATTAATGATTTCAAATCACTTATTTTGTCTTCCCTTTCTGCTATTTATATCCAAGGCCAGATTCACCATAGAATTGGATCATCACAACCACTTGAAAATGCACATCATAAATTCATCCAAATTTACTTCATATATGCTATATGGATGATCAACTTGATCAACGTCAATCAATTAATGCAGATGTGAGAAGAATAATTCTTCAGGATCTGCAGCAACTACTTCAGGAACATCATGCATTGGTTCGATTGTTTAAAACTGCTTTGGAACACAAGGTTGTGATTAGAGCAGATAAACGACCTGTTGGAGCACATGACGCCAATTCGACTCCCCTACAATATAAGAAGTGGCAATTGTGATTGAAGGTGAAAACTTGGAAAAGCTTGATATTGTTCTTACGTGTTGCAATACCAGAGAATTGCAACGAATATATGAAACACACCGTTCATACGATGCTCTACAATACCTGGAGAGGTGATGATGGATATTACTTCAATATCAAGATCATAAATCCATTGAATGGTGGGTACCTTTATTAAAATTTTAAATGTCTACTTAATACAAATTTGAATTATTTGATTTTAGGCCAAGAAACCACCAAGAAAGCGAGCTCGATAAACCATTTTTCATTTAGTTTAATGGTTCGTTGAAATGCTGATAACTATTTGCTGAGATTTCGTCAATTGTTGCAGCAGTATTGTGTGGGCATGTATTGTGAAACTAGCTGACCCGGCAGACTTCGTACTGCCTCAATCGATAAATAAAAAAGCAACTTTAATATTACAATAAACTATTATGGTATAATGTTAGCCAAAAAGTGTTCAGAATCATTATCTATCCCAGAAACTATAGAGCGTAGGGGATCTGGTGGTGGGACCAATTGTGGCAATTGGCAATTAGATAAGGTAGCTGACGCGGCGAACTTTGTTTCGCCTCAGAGATGAATAAAGTTGTACTAACCATTGGTTTTCTTTCAAGAAGGAAATATATTAGGTGGAATACAAGAAAGTACAAAATATACAAATAATTTAATTGCATTGAAATAAGTATATACATTGTTATTCATACACCAAGAGAATTCTCTTTATTTCAGAGGTAAAGAGGGAACTTTTTTTGATATTTTATCGATCGAAGCAGTACGAAGTCTGCCGGGTCAGCTAGTATCCCAATATACTTTAGCTGTTGTATTTCCCATCAAGTATCATCGTTAATAATAATTTTGTGATTTTTACAGACACCTTATTATTATGAATTTTATTGATATTATTAATCTGAGAAGGGGTTGGTATAGCTTGGTTAAGCGTTTCAGTAACTTTGAACACGAGGATCTTTTGTTCTTCACTCAACTTGTTCATTCAAATCCCAAGGAGACCGTCAATGGTGTTGCTGAGTCCAATGACATCCTTATGAGTCTTCTGAAAGGCTCTTAGTACATCCAGTTCTGGACACTTGGTCGTTTCTTTTTCTGATCCGCAAAATTCATCAGCAAACATTTCCATGCGGTACAAAAGATGTTTGTATCAGCATTGTCCAGTCAGTAGACCTACCATTACCCGCAGCTAAGCTTGTGGCATCTTTATGAGCCTTCCAATCTAGTTAGGAGATAAAACACACAAATTCTACCAAAAGAAGAAACGGTTGAACACATGGTATGCAAGTGTCCAGAGCTGGGGGAACTAAGAACCATTCACATGGGTAAATCAGTTCTAGATCCCCATGAGGTAACAGTTTAAGCTCCTAATGATGTCATTATCAACGCCATTACTACTTCCTTGGGATTTTAATGAACAAGTTGGGTGAAAAACAAAAGATACTCGTGGTCGAAGTATTCCGAAGGCTGAACCAAGGTATAACGACTTCTGTTCAGAATAATAATGGTGTAGAATGACGTCGACCTAATGCGTCAATCTGCCAAATCCATTCTAAATCAATGGACTTAGCAGGTTAACGAATTAGACCAACGATACGTATTACGCTTGAACAAAAAGAAATAACTCCAAAGTAATCAATCACTGATTGAACTATCACTGTTAACATCTTCAGAATCTTTCATTTTCTGCAATGAAAACAGTGTAAACCATATTGATTTCACAAAATCCAGCCCATCACCCATGATGAATGTGAACATTCTTTCTGTAAATGCTTGAATTCCATTTGTATATTCTGCTTGGGCTCCAGAGTCTTCCTCAGAATCTGAATCGGAGATATCATCCCTGCTTGATTTGTTTGAAAACTCCTCTTCCGTTGCGGTATAGTATTTTTCGTCTTCATCTGATGCAACATTGAAATTTGAAAAACACCCAAGCATCGTATCAAAGTCGAACGGCAAATTCCTAGCTTCGTACTGTTCACGAGAAAATGGCATCGCTTGAAATTCAAGTCCATCGATCGTAATACCGGATTTCTCTTCAAGAGTTTTCTTGAATGTATAAATTAATCTGTGAGTGGGATAAAATTCATGATCTTCGTATTTCTCAATATCCCTGAAATCTCTCAATTCTCTCATATTTATACCAGGGGGAGGAATAGTCATTGAAGGATCTCCAATACAAATACTCGTAATATCCTCTTCCGCTTCGGTATAGTAATCTTCCTCATCATCTGATGCTTCGTTGAAATTTGATATGTTTGAAAAACACCCACGAGAAAATCGCATCGCTTTAAATTTAGGTCCATCGATCGTTATACAGGATTTCTCTTCGAATGTATTTTTCAATGTAAGGTAAATGTCCCAATTATCGACAGTGTCCCAATTATCGACATTTCTGAAGTATTATCTGTTTAATAAGAAGAGAAACGGTCTCTTTACAATTTGTATGCAACATACTTCTGATACATACTTTAAAGATCATACTGAAATCAAAAAATAGTTTTCTCTAACCCCTCCAGCCCAAAAAAACTGCTGCTAAACAGTCGCGTATGAGTCGTTTTCTAGTGAACACCGTTCTACTTCCTCATAAGTTAAGCGCATACTCTTTCATTCGCTTCAATTTTCACGTACAATATTTCACTAAACTGTAAAATATTGATTACAAACATAGTTATATAGGATTATTCTTCTTCTGTATTATCAAATTTTAACTATTTATCCTATATTTTTATAAAAAAACAGGGTGTCGATAAATGGTACATCTGAAAGCTACTGTGTTCCAAATATCGACATGAGTGTCGATAAATGGGTCTCGTTTGAATTTTTTTGACTTAGTCATAGTTAACAAAGTAAAGTGATTTCCTAAAAAAATACACTTTGAAAAAAAAAACAGTCATCATTATTTCACTTCTGTCAATATAATTCGCTTCGAAATGATTAAATATTTCACCTAATATCAATCGACATTCAATTTATATTCAAGTCAACACTTATTTCAATAATATTTTAACGGATGTCGATAATAGGAACATTCATATGTCGATAATTGGTTATTTTGCGTTTTCAGTGAGCTTTCCACTTACAGTAACAGAACAGGCAAGCATTTTCAGAGAGATTTCAGAAAAAACACCTGTTAAAGAAATTCCAGAAAAAAATATACCCACTCCTTTCAGAAACGCACTTCTCTCGCCTTGCACAGATGAACACTCAGTCACTGCAGAGAAGGAACAGAGAATTGAAGGAGAGAAAAAATTATTGAAATCATCCAAAAAGAAAAAAAATAAAACAAAGGAAAATATAAAGATGTAAGAACAAAGATTGAAACAATAGAAGCAAGAATCGAACGACTCAACAAGAAATTCATGGAAAAAAGCAACAATAAAGAAATTATTCAGCCACTACTTCTTGAATTCAGAGAAAACCATGCAACCAAAAGAAAAATCCCTGAGAAAACGCTTTCTTGCTGAATGAATGTCGACTACGATCATTTTAAATCACAATTTCTTGTACCATCTAAATTTTTGTTCATTTTTATTATAGAATTTAGTTATCATTGTTAGCATTGTTTGAAACAGGCTGGAAGACTTCGGTCGTTGGCCAATTGGAGTGATCCAATAAAGATTAATAAATAATAAATATAAAGATGTAAAATCAAGATCCGTCGGAAAAATGTCAATACGCTTAAGGTGATTATGTTCTCGTAGAATATGATGCTGAATATTTTCCTGGGTTAGTATTGAAGAAGTCTGGACAATCATACCAGGCATTGACAAAAAGCCATGGTAACTGTAGATGGCTCAACGTTGATGATATTTTGCATTACGAAGATGAAATATGCATATTGAATAAATGTGGCATATATGACATACCTGAAATGCAAGAATTAAAAAAAATTGAATTCATATCAAAGTTTTTGAACTTCTAGTATTTATTCCAGAATAATATTGTATTTTTTCATTTTTGATGTTATTTCGAACTGTTGCTTCATTTTTCATCATGAATAAAAGATTATTCTATTCATATTATTTCTGTCACGTTGCTCAGAATGATATTATTCACAACCATTTATAAATTTCCACTCTGTCGATAATTGGTACCACCACATGTCGATGATTGGGTTTTCTGATTTTCTAGTTGTCGATCATTGGGACATCTGACTTGCCTGTATTTTATTCAATTTTAATTATTTTACAGTATATGAATTAGTTTTTTTATGTTTGTTTATTCAAATATAACATACATAGAATGGGAAATTCAGGAAATTCAACAAATTCCACTTATATTTCAACAAGGAAATCATACTTTCTCCACAAGATCTCACTATAGTGTCGATAATTGGGACATTTACCTTATAAATTATTATGTAAGTGGGATAAAATTCATTATCTTCGTATTTCACAACTTCCCTGAAATCTCTCGATACTGTCGTATCTACACCAGGAGGAGGGATAGTTATTGAAGGATGTCCAATCAAATACCATCCGGCCAAAACTTGACAGTAGAGTAAATATCTTGTATCAGCATTTCTGGGATACTTTCTCGATATAGTGGCATGTGGTGAGAAATAAACTCCTTTTCCATTGTAACAATGACGACTTCTTGATCCGCAAAAGCGCCAATTGAAATTCACTCTACAGATACTTTCCGCTGATGCCTTAACTGTACCATGAAATAATCCCAATTCGACAAGGGAAGGATCAGTTCTACTTTTCTGTTGCTTCTTCAACTCGTAACTTCTTTTTAGAAATTCGTTTTCGATCTTCGATATGCTCATAATTTCTATATCATTCATATAAATTCGGTTTTTGATTAACTCATATAGTCTGCTTTTTTTATCTAATAGAACTAGTTTGTATAAAGGCTGATCTTTTTTAATACTCGTTATTTCCGTCCATTGTGGAAAATATTTCTCTTCGAACAAAAAGTTGCTTTTCTTATTAGGATCCATTGATGTTCAACCCTAAAATTGTAAGATATCAGAATAATTTCCGGGATGCCTTTTTTATAACCAAGAAAAAAAACCAAAAATATTTGAAGAGCAGAAATATATAACACATCCACTAGAATAATATTGAAATCCTTTTTTTCTGTATCGTAGAATTCACCTCATCAATTAAAATTTACATTGCGAAAATAAAGATGAAAGATTCTGCGGAATGAAACCAAAAAAAATCTTCGACCTGTAAATTTTCAACAGAGCTGAAATGGAAAAAATTGTGACCAAAAATCGTTTTCTTTCTGATCTCGAGCATCTTCTGTTGAAATATATGTTCAAGTCGAAAAGTCACCCTGTATACAAGATGTTTCAGAATAAGGTTCCGTAAATTCGAGATCTCAATCCTCAGATGATTTTATGATATAAAGTTTCTATGAACTGTGGGTCTCTGACGCACTATTTCTGAGATACAGGGGTTGAAATTAAAAAAAAATTTAGCATGTGCTTCAATACCGACTAATTTTCAGACTAAGGTTTCGTGAATTCGGAATCTCAACCCTCACATGATTTTATGATATTAACTTTCTATGGACCATGTGTCTCTGACGCATTGTTTCTGAGAAACAGGGTGTTGAAATAAAAAAAAAAGTTTTTCGAACTTATTTTCGGCACGGTACAAGTTTTTTTCGCGATTTGGTAGGTTATCAGTACGCCATAAAACACATTTTCTGAATTTCATGAAGTAATCAAAAAATTTCGTGACTTTTCTAGATGAAATTGCATTTTGGAAGTAATCAAAGAATTTAGTAACTTTCCTAGATGAAATTTCATTTTATTTTTTTTTTTCTCAGAAAGTATTCATCGCAGGTAAAAAACCTCAAGAGACCATTCTTACTATTCATTATGTGGTGATTACGAAAATAATTTTAAAAAAATCATTGGCGTACAAATTTTTTCACCAAATTTGTTCGGACAGAAAAACGTACGGACGCCACTGGTGGAAATTAAATATCGTTTCGTATTGGAAAAAATGTGTCTTAATGAGTACTCATAACGTGCCAAAACGCAAAAAGAGATCGTGTATGATGTAGAAATAAATTTCATAAAACCAATTTTTTTTTTATTTCAACACCCTGTATCTCAGAAACACTGCGTCAGAGACCCATAGTTCATGGGAACTTTATATCATAAAATCATCTGAGGATTGAAATCCCGCATTTACGGAACCTTATTCTGAAACATCCTGTAGTACACCTTCATATTCAAGTGTCTCTATCTGAACTACTTGGATTTTTAGACACAATCCTGTCAATGACGATATTATATTGTTTGTACTTGGTCTAATTTTTCGAAGAACAAAGATGAATCTAAATAAAAAAATTGTGTCTTGAATATATTATAATCAACTATGTAACATTTGGTCGATCAATAGACTTTTAGTCAATGTTAAGCATAAAATGTGGCGAGAACTGAAATGGTTCATTTCAATTTTGTTTTTCGAATATATTCTAGATACGGTTCTGGAATATTTCCAAGAAATTCTCAGGAAACAAAACCGGAAAATAAGGACTGTGCACAAACTAAAAAAAAATTTCGACAATCTCTAGTGAACATGTTATTTTCCCACGGAACTGTGAACGGAAAATTTGATAAAAGTGACTAATATACATACGGAATCAGTAAAACGTTAGAAATTAAGAATGTAAAGAAAGATTTGTTGTTGCTCACTGTTCACTGAATTATAATATTGCACCCACGGGAACAATGTCAGGAACGTATCCATGATATTCAAATATCGATTTGATCACGCTGCTTATCTGATAATTTCCATTTATATACATGGATGATGATTCAAAACAGCCATTTTTACTCGATATCCTATCGATAATGATATTGAATTTTTGCTGAAGTTGTGAAAAAAATTATATAAAGTCCCTGCTAGTCCAATTTCGTAGCCAAAGACATAAATATCTATGAATGTGAATTCTTCATTTTCAGACAATTTTGAGAACTCTGGGGCAAATCTTCTAAAAAATGTCAGATGACGGAAATGATCCTATGTATACCTAGGTACTGTTTGTCATATTAGCAGGCCTGTACTTCATCAGTTTGGCAAATTGCTTCGAAAGTTAGCACATTTAATAGGATTCGTAAAATGCTATAACACCTACTACATCATTTCTTAGATCATTCAAAAAAAAAATAGTGTTACTTGAAGAAACAAAATTCCGAACAATTACTTCGAACCTTGTAAAAATTATTCTAGTGCATCCAATACTTTCAGAATCTGAATGAATCAACATTCAAAAGAGGTGGTGACATGAACCCACATAATTCATTCAAGTGGCCCGGAGAAAATCCGAATTTGACGAGAGAAGACAGATCTCAATATCGTTTTAACGTGAATATGTGGACTGGAATTTTGAACGGAAGAGTCATTGGACCTTTTGAGTTGCCAGAGGTTCTAAATGCTGAAATTTCGTCAAATTCACTGAAACATGTGCCACTTAGATAAGGTGATCTGATACAAATCTCATGGCCAGCCTGTCCACCTGATTCGAAACCCCTTTTTTTACCGGGGAGCTGTGAAAAGAAAAGTTTATTCCAAAGTAAGTGGACGTCCAACAGTAAAATTGAATGAATTATTTAGGTTCATGTCACCATCTTTTTCAAATGTTTATTCATCCAGATTTTTATAGTATTGAATGTACTAGAATGATTATCACAAAGTTCGAAAATTTGTTCGAAACTGTATTTCATTTTTTTTTTAAGTGATCCAAGAAATATTGTAGTAAGTGTTATGGCATTTAAGAAACCCTATTAAATGTGCTCCCTGCCAAACTGATGTAATTTAAAATGTCTACTTAATACAAATTTGAATTAAATAGTTTCAGGCTTTCACGACCGGTTATACTGACATTAAGAGAGTCTTCTTGGCTTATCGGCCGTGGTCTATCTAAAGAGAATTCTCTTTATTTAAGACTGAAAGAGGGAACTTTTTTTAATATTTCATCGATTGAGGCAGTACGAAGTCTGCCGGATCAGCTAGTATCCCAATATATTTTATCTGTTTTATTTCCCATCAAGTATCATCGTTAATAATGAGTTTGTGATTTTTACAGATACCTTATTATTATAATATTTATTGATTTTATTGATCTGAGCAGGGGTCGTTATAGCTTGGTTCAGCGTTTCGCTAACTTTCACACAACTTGTTCATTCAAATCCCAAGGAGACCTTCAATGGTGTTGCTGAATCCAATAACATCCTCATGAGTCTTCTGAAAGTCAACTCTGGACACTTGCATTCCATGTGTTCAGTCGTTTCTTTTTCCTTGTTCGCCAATTTCATCAGAAAAATGTTTCCATGCGGTACAAGAGATGTTTGTATCAGCATTGTCCAATCAGTAGACCTACCATTACCCGCATCTAAGCTGGTGGCATCTTCATAAGCTTTCTTATCTAGTTAGGAGAGAAAACACACAAATTGGATCGAAGAAAGAAACGGCTGAACACATGGTATGCAAGTGTCCAGAGCTGGTGGAACTAAGAACCATTCACATGGGTGAATCAGTTCTGAATCCTCATGAGGTAACAGTTAAAGCTCTTAATGATGTCGTTAGATTCATCAACGCCATTACTACCTCCTTGGGATTTTAATGAACAAGTTGGGTGAAAAACAAAAGATCCTCGTGGTCGAAGTTCCCCGAAGGCTGAACCAAGAGATAACGACTTCGGTTCAGAATAATAATGATGTAGAATAACGTCGGCCTAATGCGTTAACCTGCCAAATCCATTCTGAATCAATGGACTTAGCAGGTTAAAGAATTAGACGAACGATAAGTAGAACGCCTGAACAAAGAGAAATAACTCCAAAGTAATCAATCACTGATTGAACTATCACTGTCAACATCTACAGAATCTTTCATTTTCTGCAATGAAAACAGTGTTAACCATATTGATTTCACAAAATTCAGCACATCAACCATGGAGAATGTAAACAATTTTTCTGTAAATGCTTGAATTCCACTTGTATATTCTGCTTGGGCTCTAGAGTCTTCCTCAGAATCTGAAGCGGAGATATCATCCCGCTTGATTGGCAAGCATGATTGGCTTGAATACTCCTCTTCCCCTCCGGTGTAGTAATCTTCCTCTTCATCTGAAGCAACATTGAAATTTGATATGTTTGAAAAACACCCACGCATCGTATCAAAGTCAAACGGCAAATTCCTAGCTTCGTACTGTTCACGAGAAAATGGCATCGCTTGATATTGAGCTCCATCGATCATTATACCGCATTTCTTTTCGATTATATTCTTCAAGTACTTTTTTTTCTGATAACGATCCATTGATGTCGAACCCTAAAATTGTGAGAATTCAGAATTATTTCAGTGAAAACTTTTTTTATATTTCACGAGCAGAAATATATAACACATCCACCAGAAAAATTTTTATTAGAGTCAGACGAATCATTAGAAGAATATCGAAATCGAATTTTTTTGTATCATAAAAAAAAACTTGAATTGCAAAAATAATTTTTTAGATGAAATATTTGGCGAGATGAAACAAAAAAAATTCTTCAACCTACAAATTTTCAAGCGATCCGAAATGAAAGAAAATGGTGACCCCAGAATTTTTTCCTTCTGACCTCGAGAATCTTCTGTTAAAATGTATGTTCAGGTCAAAAACTCATCCTGTATATATTTTATTGGATACCTTCATTTTGAGTGTCTTTTTCTGAACTATGTACTTCGATTTTTAGACACAATCCTGTCAATGAGGATATTATATTGTTTCTGCCTGGTCTGATTTTTCGAAAAACAATGATTAATGCAGATAAAAAAATTGTATCTTAAATATATAATCCACTATGTAACACTAGGTCGATCAATAGACTCTCAGTCAATGTTGAGCAAAAAAATGGGGCGAGAAAAAAATTGGTTCATTTCAATTTTGTTTTCCGAACATATTCTAGATGCGGTTCTGAAATATTTTCAGGAAATTTTCAGGGAATAAAACAGAACAATATGACTGTGCACAAACTCAAAAAATCGACAATCTCTAGTGAACATGTTATTTTTTCACGGCACTGTGAAAGAAAAATTTGATAAAAGCGACTAATATACATACGGATCAGTAAAACGTTAGAAACTAAGAATGTAAAAATTTGTTGTTGCTCACTGTTCACTGAATTATAATATTGCACTCATGAGAACAATACCAGGAACGTATCCATGATATTCAAATATCGCTTTGATCACGCTCCTTATCAGATAATTTCCATTTATATACATGGATGATGATTCGAAACTATCAGCCATTTTTACTTGATATCCTATGGATAATAAATATTGAATTCTTGCTGAAGTTATAAAAGAAATGATATGAAGTCACTGCTCTTCAAAATTCATAGCCATAGACATAAAAATCTATGAATGTGAATTCTGCATTTTCAGACAATTTTGAGAACTCTGCGAGAAATCTTCTAACAAATGTAAAATGATGGAAATGATCCTATGTATAGGTACTGTTTGTCATATTAGCAGGCCTGTACTACATCAGTTTGGCAAACTGCTTCGAAAGTTAGCACATTTAATAGGATTCCTTAAATGCTATAACACCAACTACATTATTTCTTAGATCACTCAAAAAAAATAGTGTTTCTTGAAGAAACACAATTCCGAACAATTACTTCGAACTTTGTAAACATGATTCTAGTGCATCCAACACTTTCAGAATCCGGATGAATACACATTCAAAAGAGGTGGTGACATGAACCCACATAATTCATTCGAGTGGCCTGTAGAAAATCCGAATTTGACGAGAGAAGACAGATCTCAATATCGTTTTAACGTGAATATGTGGACTGGAATTTTGAACGGAAGAGTCATTGGACCTTTTGAGTTGCCAGAAGTTCTAAATGCTGAAATTTATTCAGATTCTTCACAAAATCATTCGTCAAATTCACTGGAACATGTGCCACTTGGATAAGGCGATCTGATACAATCTCATGGCCAGCTTGTCCACCTGATTCGAAACCCCTTTTTATACCGGGGAGCTGTGAAAAGAAAAGTTTATTCAAAAGTAAGTGGACGTCCAACAGTAAAATTGAATGAATTATTTAGGTTCATGTCACCATCTTTTTCAAATGTTTATTCATCCAGATTTTTATAGTATTGAATGTACTAGAATAATTATTACAAAGTTCGAAAAATTGTTCGAAACTGTATTTCTTCATGAAAGACCGTTTTTTTTAAGTGATCCAAGAAATAATGTAGTAAGTGTTATGGCACTTTAGAAACCCTATTAAATGTGCTCCTTGCCAAACTGATGAAATTGAAAATGTCTACTCAATACAAATTTGAATAAAATAGTTTCAGGCTTTCACGACCGGTAATACTGACATTAAGAGAGTCTTCCAGGCTTATTGGCCGTGGTCTATATGAAGAGAATTCTCTTTATTTAAGACTGAAAGAGCGAACTTTTTTTAATATTTTATCGATTGAGGCAGTACGCAATCTGCAGGATCAGCTAGTAACCCAATATATTTTATCTGTTTTATTTCCCATCCCAAGTATCATCTTTAATAATAAGTTGTGATTTTTACAGATACCCCATTATTATGATATTTATTGATATTATTGATCTGAGCAGGGGTCGTTATTGCTTGGTTCAGCGTTTCGGGAACCTTGGACACGAGGATCTTTTGTTCTTCACCCAACTTGTTCATTCAAATCCCAAGGAGACCTTCAATGGTGTTGCTGACTCCAATAACATCCTTGTGAGTCTGTGAAAGGCTGTTAGTACAGCTAGCTCTGGACACTTGCATACCATGTGTTCTGTCGTTTCTTTTTCTGATCCCCAAATTTCATCAGCAAACGTTTCCATGCGGTACAAAAAAGTTTGTATCAGCCTTGTTAAGTCAGTAGACCTACCATTACTCGCAGCTAAGCTTGTGGCATCTTCATGAGCTTTCTAATCTAGTTTGGAGAGAAAACCACAAATTAGATCAAAGGAAGAAACGGCTGAACACATGGTATGCAAGTGTCCAGAGCTGGTGGAACTAAGAACCATTCATATGGGTAAATCAGTTCTGTGTCCTCATGAGGTAACAGTTTGAGCTCCTAATGATGTCGTTAGATTCATCATAGCCATTACTACCTCCTTGGGATTTAAATGAACAAGTTGGGTGAAAAACAAAAGATACTCGTTGTCGAAGTTCCCGGAAGGATGAACCAAGCTATAACGACTTCCGTTCAGAATAATAATAATGTAGAATAACGTCGGCCTAATGCGTTAACCTGCCAAATCCATTCTAAATCAATGGACTTAGCAGGTTAACGAATTAGACCGACGATAAGTATTACGCCTAAACAAAAAGAAATAACTCCAAAGAAATCAATCACTGATTGAACCGTCACTGTAAACATCTTCAGAATCTTTCATTTTCTGCAATGAAAACAGTGTTAACCATATTGATTTCACAAAATTCAGCACATCAACCATGGAGAATGTAAACAATTTTTCTGTAAATGCTTGAATTCCACTTGTATATTCTGCTTGGGCTCCAGAGTCTTTCTCAGAATCTGAATCGGAGACATCATCCCAGCTTGATTGGCTTGAATACTCCTCTTCCGCTTCGGTGTAGTAATCTTCCTCTTCATCTGAAGCACCGCTGAAATTTGATATGCTCGAAAAACACCCACGCATCGTATCATAGTCAAACGGCAAATTCCTAGCTTCGTACTGTTCACGAGAAAATGGCATCGCTTGAAATTGGGGTCCATCGATCGTTAAACTGGATTTCTCTTCGAATATATTCTTCAATGTATAAATTATTATGTGAGTTGGATAAAATTCATTATCTTCGTATTTCACAATTTCCCTGAAATCTCTCGATACTGTCGTATCTATACCAGGAGGAGGAATAGTTACTGAAGGATCTCCAATAGAACCCAATCCGACCAAAACTTTACAGAAGAGCAAACACCTTGAAGCAGCATTTCTGGGATACCTTCTCGAAATAGTGGCTTCTGATGAGAAATAAACTCCTTTTCCATAATAGCAATGATGACTTCTTGTTCCCCATAAGCGCCAATTGAAATTAACTCTACATATATTTTTTGCTGATGCCTTGTCTGTACCATGAAATAAATTCACTTCGCCAAGGGCAGTATTCGTTTTTGTCTTCTGCTTCTTTTTCAACTCGTAACTTTCTTCCAAAAATTCGTTTTCGATCTTCGATATGCTTTTAATTTCAATATCGTTCATGTTAATTTGGTTTTTGACTTTGTTATATTCTCTGCTATTTTTGTCTAAAGGAACTAGGTTGTATAAAGGCTGATCTGTCATTCTCGTAATTTCCTTCCATTGTGGAAAATATTTCTCATCTAAAGAGTACTTTCTTTTCTGATAACGATCCATTGATGTCGAACCTTAAAATTGTGAGATTTCAGAATCATTTCCGAAATCACGTACTTTATATTTCACGAGCAGAAATATATAACACACAATTTATATTAGAGTCAGACGAATCATTTGAAATTGTCCTCAGAAAAAAAAACTTAAATTGCACAAATAATTGTTTTAGATGGAATATTTTGCGAGATGAAACCAAAAAAAAATTTTTCAACCTGTAAATTTTCGAGCGATCCAAAATGAAAGAAAATGTTTTCCTTCTGACCTCAAGAATCATCTGTTAAAATATATGTTGAGGTCAAAAACTCATCCTGTATATATTCTATGGATACCTCAGTTCTAGTGTCTTTTTCTGAACTACTTCGATTTTTAGATATAATCCTGTCAATGACGATATTATATTGTGTCTGCTTGGTCTGATTTTTCGAAAAACAATAATGAATGTAAATAAATTAAAAAATTGTGTCTTGAATAGATAATCCACTTTGTAACATTAGGTCGATCAATAGACTTTCAGTCAATGTTGAGCATAAAAAAATGTGGTGAGAAAAAAATTGGTTGATTTCAATTTTGTTATTCGAACATATTCTAGATGCGGTTGTGAAATATTTTCAAGAAATTTTCAGGAAATAAAAGAGAAAAATTAGGACTGCACAAACTCAAAAAAAAATTTCGACAATCTCTAGTGAACATGTTATTTTCCCACGGCACTGTGAACAAAACATTTGATAAAAGGCGACTAATATACATACGGAATCAGTAAAACGCTAGAAACTAAGAATGTAAAAATTTCTTGTTGCTCACTGAATTATAATATTGCACTCATGAGAACAATACCAGGAATGTATCTGTGATATTCAAATATCGATTTGATCACGTTGCTTATCAGATAATTTCCATTTATATACATGGATGATGATTCGAAACAGCCTTTTTTACTCGATATCCTATCGATAATGATATTGAATTCTTGCTGAAGTTATGAAAAAAATGATATAAAGTCCCTGCTATTCCAATTTCGTAGTCATAGACATAAATACCTATGAATGTGAATTATGCATTTTCAGACAATTTTGAGAACTCTGGGGCAAATCTTTAAAAAAAAATGTCAAATGACGGAAATGGTCCTATTTATAGGTACTTATTGTCATATTAGCAGGCCTTGAAAGCCCAGTTGCAGCTTAATTACTAATTACAAAATGAAACTAAATTCTATTAGAACATCACAGAAAATAATATACAGGGTGTTTCAGAATAAGGTTCTGTAAATTCGGGATCTTAATCCTCAGATGATTTCATAATATAGAGTTCCTATGAACTATGGGTCTCTGACGCAGTGTTTCTGAGATACAGGGTGTTGAAATAAAAAAAAATTGGTTTTATGAAATTATTTTCTACACTGTACACGATTTCTTTTTGCGTTTTGACACGTTATGAGTACGCATTAGGACACATTTTTTCTGATACAGAACGATGTTTCATTTTCATCAATGGCGTCCGTACAGAATTAGGTCCGAACAAATTCAATGAAAAAATTAGTACGCCAATGATTTTTTTTAAATTTTAAATTATTTTCGTAATCACCACATAATTATTAGTAGGAATGGTCTCTTGAGTTTTCCACCTGCGACGAATACTTTCTGAGAAAAAAAATAAAATGCAATTTCATCTAGGAAAGCTACGGCATTAAAGCACATGCTGAATTTGAATTTTATTTTTTTTTTCTGAAAAAATATTCATCGCAGGTAGAAAACAGACCATTCCTTCTGTGAATTATATGGTAATCACGAAAATAATTAAAAATTGGGAAAAAAAACCAATGGCGTACAAATTTTTTCACCGAATTTGTTCGGACACAAGTCTATACGGACGCCACTGGTGGAAATTAAACATCGTTTCGTATCGGAAGAAATTTGTCTCAAACCGTATTCATAACTTGCCAAAACGCAAAAAGAGATCGTGTACGGTGTAGAAAATAATTTCATAAAACCAATTTTTTTTTCAAATTTCAACACCCTGTATCTCAGAAACAGTGCGTCAGAAACCCATAGTTCATAGGAACTTCATATCATAAAATCATCTGAGTATTAAAATCCCGAATTTACGGAACCTTATTCTGAGACACCGGGTATATATAAATATACAAGTTGTCCCAGAATTCGACGTTAAACCGGAATCGGGTAACCGAGTCATAGTGGTCATCAGCAAAGATTATAGAGTATAAAGATGGGAAACGAAGCGACTACAGTGATGTCAGCGACATCTGTTTTTCGAAAGTAATCGGGTCATGGTTAAAATATTTGATTAGGGTCCATTTGGATTAAATAGAGATTATTAGTAGGCTGTTGTCAATTTTGAAAGAAAACTTGAATAAATATTTTTGCTGAATGATGATTGTATTTTCTCGCGTATTTTCCACTGAAATAACTTGGAATCTACAAGAGTAGCACCTAGCTCACTCCATAATCTTGGTTTGTGTGTTTTTCTGTTATAAATTTTGTGTTAGAAACTGGCCGACATTCGAAATGCATGGTGATTAATTGCAGAAATAATAGAAAGAATAATCTTGAATGTGCAATCTTTTCATTACCAAACAGAATGGAAATGTAAGTTTTGAAACTCGTATCATGTAACTGTCTTGTTCATTGTTTTTTATTTTCAGTGTTGTCAAATGGATAGAGATTTCGGGGCAAAAATATATTGTTCTGGATAATTTGCGAACCGAATTTTCTTCGGTCTCATTCATTAGATCAAGAAGTTCCACTCATAGAGGCAATGGTGGTCAGAAGAACGACTTATAGAGGTTGTGGTCTTGACGACCCTTCAAGCAGTTCGACTCATCTACTATAGACCCTCTGGACTCATTGAGGTTAAAATACACTGGGTAAGATATGTATGAATCGGGTCCAGAACAACTGTTTGATTTATCGATGTTCGATTTATCGAGAGTTCACTGTATGAATAAGTTCTTGAAATTGTTATAATAATTCTCTAATATGTAAACAAATTTTTGAAATGTTCTCAATTTCATATTTGTTTCATATTTGTTGTATTGTAGTTGATTACACACAATCATTTCAAATAAAAATATAAAGAATCCAAAACGTATTTCATTTGATTCAAAACAATGTGTAGATGGAAAAAATAATCCTGATCAAAAAACGGAGCTCTGCTTTTGTTTTGTCGATCAGGATGTTTCTCTAGAAGCTCGACAAAGAATACTCATTTTGATGGGAATTTATGAAAAGTATAATTCGAATTTCGCGCCTATTAAAATAGTTTTCTGTACTGAATTATGTTTTCAGCCCCATCTAGGTGTCAAAAGTAAGAAACTAGCCAAAAATCGTAGTCGGATTTTAGTACCACAGATGTAAGGGCGTTTCCTATCGTACTAACTCTATAATCTTTGGTCATCAGAAGAATATTTGAGACAATCTAAGTCGTCTATTTTTCAAATTATATTGCATTGTGTATTATTTGAGAAAATACACAACCTTTGACGATTTTCGAACTCCTGTTGCCACAATTTTTTACTGTTTTCAAATTTCATTATACCTAAGATATCACGAATAGTGCTTCTATAACCTGTAACCTTGAATTCTAAGCCACTCTGCCGAATCATATATTTGAAATGAATATTTCGACCAACTTCAACTGATTGTACTAAAAAAAATTGTACTACATCAGTTTGACGAGTTGCTTCAAAAGTTGACACACCTAATAAGGTTTCTGAAATGCTATAACACTCACTTCATTATTTCTTAGATCATTAAAAAAAAACGGTCTTTCTTGAAGAAACAGAATTTCGAACAATTTCTTCGAACTGTAAAAATGATTCTAGTGCATCGAATACTTTGCTCTTGGTTAAAAAATATTACTTTGCATTGGTTTCTTCAATTTTTTTCACAGGAAAAATTAGATGCCGGAATGGTATTTGACAAATGACATGAGTAACAGATTATTCTGAAAGCATAATGTATATGTATTAATTTGACAACCCACAATCGCCATTAACTTCAAAATTTCGATTAGTTGCTCAAAATAACAAACAATTGTGGAGTTATCAGGATTGTCTAAATTAGCAAACGGGATAGGCAATGGAACAAGGAGATCCTTCAGTTCTCCTAACATTGGAACAGAACGATATCTCCATCGTAACCACCAAGTTTGACAGCACTGAAGAAAGAGAACGACAATATTTATTATGAAATATTACGGTATGAGCAGGTGCAAATCGAAGAAAAATTGCACTCTAGCGACTTCGACGGGTGAAATGTTCACTACTACCATTCGTAATATAAATCGTTCTTATGCCACTGGGAGATATAAAGCGACGGATTTATTTTGAAGCTTCTACTAGCACGCTCGTATTTCAGTTGAAAGCTTATGAGCCCACCTGAACAAAAGTTTCATCAAGAAACGTGACTTGCTGATGAAACGCAATCGTGTCCCTAGATTCGCCATGAAACTTTCTCTATTCTCTAATTCTGCTGCAAATCCGTTCATTCTGTCATACCTTGTGAAAAAGGTATATCTCAGTTTCCTCATATTTCATGGTTGTATTTTATTATTATATGGTGGTACTCCTGGTAACTGAACGATATTCATTGAATGAATGTAAGTTAGAATAAGCTTTCTGTATGAGTACTATACGTTATTTTCTCTAATTCAAACTAATTTGAGGCAAACATGTTATCATAAATATAACCATGAAAACTGTTCTAGAATGGGATATTCCCACGCGATTTTGTTCTACAAGAGATGTGGCAGAATGAACAGATTTGACACAAAATTGCAGAATAGCATATTTTAGTATTCAATGAGCACCGAATTGAATAATGGCAATTATATTATAAATATTTCATAACTTTTGAAGACCACGTCATATTTTTCTTTCCAAATGGAATCGATTAATGGAATTCGATTTGGATTTGTTATCGATAAAAATGGAGATTTAAATACCTGTATAGTTTCAAGTACTCTACTCACGCTGTGACCTTTTCTTCCAATGTGTGATGACATCACTTACCTAGAAAAAAAATTTTAGGTGACTATCAATGATTGCATAGAAACATTTCCAACATATACAGTTCAGTGGGAAAATAGTTATTTATAATACAAGTGCAGAAGGCCATGATTTCTTTCACATGTTCACAATTCAAAATCGAGTCCCAAAGTATCGAGTTTTTGTTTGAATGAACTGGTGTTAGAAAAAGCCTTCTGTACGAGTATTATACATTATTTTCCCTTATTCGTTGAAGTTTCATTGAAATTTATGAAACATTTGCATATGTTAAGTAATTTTTGCATTGTGAAATATTGATTGGTAGCCGTGGCAGCTCTATGGTCAGCTGATTAGCTGCTCGTTTCAAATTTACCTACTTCTTTGTATTAATCAGCTGACATATTAACTCATGTTCATTAATTGAATCAATTAATCGTCTTTTTTTTATGATCCAGCTCTGCCTGTGAATATACCTCCTCTTTTGTTAATATTGTAATCATAATTCCAAAAAGTCACCTCGCTTAATAACTGATCATCTCGTTCATTTCTTGGAGTAAGTAATCCTCAAAAAAGCTCCGTGAATTCTCAGAATTATTAATTGTTGAATTTTCCATGTTATTTTCATGCTTTTCATAAAGTATGAAATTTTGTCCACGTTTCAGATCATCAGAATTTGTGAAAATATTGGTAATCCTTTCTCGCTTCATTCAAATAAAATCTCTATTGCGTTAAACTTGAGTATTTGAATCCTCTAATAAGATATATATTTTGTTATATTTTTGCAGTTCTCATAGATTTTTCGGATATCTCTAGACTCCTCAAATGGAAATGATGACTTGCTCCAAGAATGAACATTCTCATGTATTTCTCTCTGATAATAAATACTGATTTATTATATTCTCATGTTCATCTCATTCTCTTTTGATCAGTTAATCTCATTTCTCAACTGTTCACTTCTCATAACACTTGCTAATTATTGTTCTCGAGTTTCAGATTTATGAAAAATCCTCAAATGCAAAGATGAATCATAGAATTATTTTTTCTCTCTCAATAAAACCAAGTGAACTTCTCTGACATATTTCAACGATCAAGTAGTTAAGACATTGAACTTAGTTGACAGCCTCAATCCCTGCTTCATCTTGAGCGGTCACCTCTAATATTGGTAAAATCATTCAATTGGTATGATTTCCTCATTATAAACATGAAATTCTCAAGTTCATTCATCTGAACCACTTAGCAAGTAAGATCTTCAAGCTTCAGCTCTTCAAAACCAATTGGATCAGTGGTTTTAATTCATTGTATTATCATGTGATAATCCTCATAATTATGTAACCTCTATTTTTCTGATCTGAATCCTACAGTTCCTGTAGTTCGCTACTGTAAAGGTCGTTTCGATTGATTAATTTTGCACTGTCTTATAGACCACTGTTATAAATTATAGATATTGATTCCTTGATCATTATATTCTCATATTGTAATAATCTCAATGAAGAACAGACTTAGACTACTCAGTTTTCAATGCCCGATCTCACTTTTTTACAACTTTAATGATTCATTATTCAACCTCAACGAGGCTCTCTTAATCAATTTGGATTGCTCTATCGATGCAAACGTTGAGTTTCATTTTGAATTAATGAAACTGTCTTAAAGTCTAAGTCTTACTTCATCTGATCTCATTTTGAACTTTTCTAGATTACCTCTGTTTTCAGTTGAATAATGTCACTCTGAGTTAATAGATGATTTTAATATTTGTATTTTAACTGTATCAGCTTCTCGGCGAATGACTTATTCATTTTATGATTGTGAATTATGTCAATAAATTTTTTTATCCACTCCTATTGAATAATATATTCATTATTGAACTGCATTTGAGCAATTAATAGTATCTTTGAACAAACAGCGGGTGTTATAATAACTCCCGCCTATAACTCCCTGTGATTAATCAGAATAGACTCATAGAATTATTTACACTACCATCTCCAACTCAATTATCTGGATACAGTCCTTAACAGTAATTTACAAAATCAGAACAACCCTGATTTTGAAAAATGATTTTCATCTACGGCAGTGAATACAAGTATACCACCTAGTTGATGTACCTGACGGTTCGAGGTACTTGACACCGAGACTGTTTGCAGATGTCAATTCGAAAATCCATGGGAAAGTAACTTGAGGGTTGCACTGTCGCGGGGGGTAAAGAGCAAGAAACTCTTGAAGAAAAACATGAAGTGTAGAAGACTATTTTTTGTGGGGTTATGTTAAGGCTCGTATTTATACTAAGAAACCTGCTCCCATTGACACATTGGAAGACAACATTGCAGCATTTATTCGTGAGGTACCTGCCGAAATATTGGAAAAAGTACACCATAATTGGACTAAGCGGATGGACCATATAAGACACAGCCGCGGTCAACATTTGCATGGAATAATCTTCTAACATTAAATTATATGCACCGTACTGTATCGAATAAAGATTTCATGCATTTTTCTTGATTTGATGTTTTTTTTTGAAAAAATTTCATAAGTCATGAAGATCCCGATTCTGTTAAACAAATTGTTTGATCTTCAGAAAATACGAATAAATACACCACACCTGGAATAGACAACATCCCATGGTCCACAGTCAAAGCCCTGAATGAGAGTATACATAACAAACTGATGGAAATTTACGAATATTGTTTGAAAAACAGGATATTTCCGGAAATTTGGAAAACTGGTATCATTATTAACATACATAAACCAAAATTCAGATAAAGGAAAAGTCGAAAACTACAGACCTATCACCCTACTACCAGTGCTAGGGAAATTTCATGAAAAATTAATAAAGAAATTACTTGACGAACATATTAACAATCATATCCCAAATTTTCAGTTTGGATTCAAAGAGAAAAACTCAACACACCACCCACTCTCAATTCTTATATCAAACGTTCAGAACTCGACACTGAGAAAATACAAGTCTGCTGCTTTGTGCTTGGACATCCAGAAGGCCTTCGACAGTGTTTGGCACAAAGGTCTGCTGTATAAGTTACACCAAACAAAATGCCCTGATTATCTAATAATATGCCAACAATTCCTAGAAGATAGAAAACTAAGTGTGAAAATAAATAATCATGTCTAATACTTCAGTCCAGAACAGGGTACAGCTCAAGGATCTCCACTGTCAACATCTATATATAAATTTTATTGTTATGACATGACCGGTGTGAAAAGAGCGGCCAAAGATAGCGGCCGAAATTTACGGAAACACCCGAACGCCCAAGTCAGTGGCGTCCGGTGTCCCTTCTGTTTTCTCATAGGAATTCGAAGTTAGGTTGATTAAATGAGGGAATAATAAATAAAATGCGTATTTTTTATTTTGAATAGACGATTTTACGACAAAAAAAAGTCGATATAAACATTCATATTTCGCACCGGACTCGTTTTATTAATTTCTCGTGAACTTGAAGATGCCGATATGAGGAAGAGCTCCTTGCATTACCAGATTGGAGGGAAAGATTCCTGACGACGTATACTACTTGAACAGAGCAAAAAAATTGGACTTGCGATGGGGCTCTGGGGTTGAAATTTCAACCCCTAAATCTTCGGGTGGTGTTTCGATCAGAACGCGGAATCCTTGCATAATCATATTCACAGGAAAAATTCACTTGGTTATCATCATCAAATAGCGCAAAAAAAATTCGACTTGCGATGGGGCCCTGGGGTTGAAATTTCAACCCCTAATTTTTCGGGTGGTGTTTCGATCAGAACGCGGAATCCTTGCATAATCATATTCACAGGAAAAATTCACTTGGTTATCATCATCAAATAGCGCAAAAAAAATTCGACTTGCGATGGGGCCCTGGGGTTGAAATTTCAACCCCTAAATTTTCGGGTGGTGTTTCGATCAGAACGCGGAATCCTTGCATAATCATATTCACAGGAAAAATTCACTTGGTTATCATCATCAAATAGCGCAAAAAAAATTCGACTTGAGATGGGGCCCTGGGTTGAAATTTCAACCCCTAATTTTTCGGGTGGTGTTTCGATCAGAACGCGGAATCCTTGCATAATCATATTCACAGAAAAAATTCACTTGGCTATCATCATCAAATAGCGCAAAAAAAATTCGACTTGCGATGGGGCCCTGGGGTTGAAATTTCATCCCTTAACTTTTCCGGTCAATTTTCGTACCGAACGCGTGATCCTTGCATAATCATATTAACAGGAAAAATTCACTTGGGCATCATAATCAAATAGCGCAAAAAAAATTCGACTTGCGATGGGGCCCTGGGGTTGAAATTTCATCCCTTAACTTTTCGGGTGGTGTTTCGATCAGAACGCGGAATCCTTGCATAATCATATTCACAGGAAAAATTCACTTGGTTATCATCATCAAATAGCGCAAAAAAAATTCGACTTGCGATGGGGCCCTGGGGTTGAAATTTCATCCCTTAACTTTTCGGGTGGTGTTTCGATCAGAACGCGGAATATTTGCATAATCATATTCACAGGAAAAATTCACTTGGTTATCATCATCAAATAGCGCAAAAAAAATTCGACTTGCGATGGGGCCCTGGGGTTGAAATTGCAACCCCTAATTTTTCGGGTGGTGTTTCGATCAGAACGCGGAACCCTTGCATAATCATATTCACAGGAAAAATTCACTTGGTTATCATCATCAAGTAGCACGAAAAAAATTTGACTTGCGATGGGGCTTGGGGTTGAAATTTCATCCCTTAACTTTTCGGGTGGTGTTTCGATCAGAACGCGGAATCCTTGCATAATCATATTCACAGGAAAAATTCACTTGGTTATCATCATCAAAAAACACGAAAAAAATTTTACTTGCGATAGGGCCCTGGGGTTGAAATTTCATCCCTCAACTTTTCGGGTGGTGTTTCGATCAGAACGCGGAATCCTTGCATAATCATATTCACAGAAAAAATTCACTTGGATATCATCATCAAATAGCTCAAAAAAAATTTGACTTGCGATGGGGCCCTGGGGTTGAAATTTCATCCCTTAACTTTTCCGGTCAATTTTCGTACAGAACGCGTGATCTTTGCATAATCATATTAACAGGAAAAATTCACTTGGTTATCATCATCAAATAGCTCAAAAAAGATTTGATTTGCGATGGGGCCCTGGGGTTGAATTGACCGGAAAAGTTAAGGGATGAAATTTCAACAACAGGGCCCCATCGCAAGTCAAATTTTTTCTTCGCTTTTTGATGATGATAACCAAGTGAATTTTTCCTGTGAATATGATTATGCAAGGATTCCGCGTTCTGATCGAAACACCACCCGAAAAATTAGGGGTTGAAATTTCAACCCCAGGGCCCCATGGCAAGTCGAATTTTTTTTGCGCTATTTGATGATGATAACCAAGTGAATTTTTCCTGTGAATAAGATTATGCAAGGATTCCGCGTTCTGATCGAAACACCACCCGAGAAGTTAAGGGATGAAATTTCAACCCCAGGGCCCCATCGAAAGTCAAATTTTTTTGAGCTATTTGATGATGATAACCAAGTGAATTTTTCCTGTGAATATGATTATGCAAGGATCACGCGTTCTGTACGAAAATTGACCGGAAATGTTAAGGGATGAAATTTCAACCCCAGGGCCCCATCGCAAGTCAAATTTTTTCTGCGCTATTTGATGATGATAACCAAGTGAATTTTTCCTGTGAATATGATTATGCAAGGATTCCGCGTTCTGATCGAAACACCACCCGAAAAGTTAAGGGATGAAATTTCAACCCCAGGGCCCCATCGCAAGTCAAATTTTTTTCGTGCTATTTGATGATGATAACCAAGTGAATTTTTCCTGTGAATATGATTATGCAAGGATTCCGCGTTCTGATCGAAACACCACCCGAAAAATTAGAGGTTGAAATTTCAACCCCAGGGCCCCTCGGCAAGTCGAATTTTTTTTGCGCTATTTGATGATGATAACCAAGTGAATTTTTCCTGTGAATATGATTATGCAAGGATTCCGCGTTCTGATCGAAACACCACCCGAAAAATTAGGGGTTGAAATTTCAACCCCAGGGCCCCATCGCAAGTCGAATTTTTTTTGCGCTATTTGATGATGATAACCAAGTGAATTTTTCCTGTGAATAAGATTATGCAAGGATTCCGCGTTCTGATCGAAACACCACCCGAAAAGTTAAGGGATGAAATTTCAACCCCAGGGCCCCATCGCAAGTTAAATTTTTTTTGAGCTATCTGATGATGATAACCAAGTGAATTTTTCCTGTTAATATGATTATGCAAGGATCACGCGTTCTGTACGAAAATTGACCGGAAATGTTAAGGGATGAAATTTCAACCCCAGGGCCCCATCGCAAGTCAAATTTTTTCTGCGCTATTTGATGATGATAACCAAGTGAATTTTTCCTGTGAATATGATTATGCAAGGATTCCGCGTTCTGATCGAAACACCACCCGAAAAGTTAAGGGATGAAATTTCAACCCCAGGGCCCCATCGCCAGTTAATTTTTTTTCGTGCTATTTGATGATGATAACCAAGTGAATTTTTCCTGTGAATATGATTATGCAAGGATTCCGCGTTCTGATCGAAACACCACCCGAAAAATTATGGATTGAAATTTCAACCCCAGGGCCCCATGGCAAGTCGAATTTTTTTTGCGCTATTTGATGATGATAACCAAGTGAATTTTTCCTGTGAATAAGATCATGCAAGGATTCCGCGTTCTGATCGAAACACCACCCGAAAAGTTAAGGGATGAAATTTCAACCCCAGGGCCCCATCGCAAGTCAAATTTTTTCTGCGCTCTTTGATGATGATAACCAAGTGAATTTTTCCTGTGAATATGATTATGCAAGGATTCCGCGTTCTGATCGAAACACCACCCGAAAAGTTAAGGGATGAAATTTCAACCCCAGGGCCCCATCGCAAGTCAATTTTTTTTTGAGCTATTTGATGATGATAACCAAGTGAATTTTTCCTGTGAATATGATTATGCAAGGATCACGCGTTCTGTACGAAAATTGACCGGAAATGTTAAGGGATGAAATTTCAACCCCAGGGCCCCATCGCAAGTCAAATTTTTTCTGCGCTATTTGATGATGATAACCAAGTGAATTTTTCCTGTGAATATGATTATGCAAGGATTCCGCGTTCTGATCGAAACACCACCCGAAAAGTTAAGGGATGAAATTTCAACCCCAGGGCCCCATCGCAAGTCAAATTTTTTTCGTGCTATTTGATGATGATAACCAAGTGAATTTTTCCTGTGAATAAGATTATGCAAGGATTCCGCGTTCTGATCGAAACACCACCCGAAAAGTTAAGGGATGAAATTTCAACCCCAGGGCCCCATCGCAAGTCGAATTTTTTTTGCGCTATTTGATTATGATGCCCAAGTGAATTTTTCCTGTTAATATGATTATGCAAGGATCACGCGTTCTGTACGAAAATTGACCGGAAAAGTTAAGGGATGAAATTTCAACCCCAGGGCCCTACGCAAGTCAAATTTTTTCTGCGCTATTTGATGATGATAACCAAGTGAATTTTTCCTGTGAATATGATTATGCAAGGATTCCGCGTTCTGATCGAAACACCACCCGAAGATTTAGGGGTTGAAATTTCAACCCCAGAGCCCCATCGCAAGTCCAATTTTTTTGCTCTGTTCAAGTAGTATACGTCGTCAGGAATCTTTCCCTCCAATCTGGTAATGCAAGGAGCTCTTCCTCATATCGGCATCTTCAAGTTCACGAGAAATTAATAAAACGAGTCCGGTGCGAAATATGAATGTTCATATCGACTTTTTTTTGTCGTAAAATCGTCTATTCAAAATAAAAAATACGCATTTTATTTATTATTCCCCCATTTAATCAACCTAACTTCGAATTCCTATGAGAAAACAGAAGGGACACCGGACGCCACTGACTTGGGCGTTCGGGTGTTTCCGTAAATTTCGGCCGCTATCTTTGGCCGCTCTTTTCACACCGGTTATGACATGTACACCAACCCATCTAGAAACAGATATGTACTACAATTTGCTGATGACACCACACTGATTGCACATGAAAAATCAGTAGAAAGCTGCACACGAAACTTACAAGAACAAGTAAATTGAATCACAAAATGGTTCCACAAATGGAGGTTGAAACCAAATCCAACCAAGTCCCAGTTTATCATGTTTGATCACATAATCAACCCAAATTCACCAACTCTGAACATAAATGGCATAGTTATAAAACCGTCACCAACTGTCAAATATTTAGGAGTTCATATAGACAACAAATGCAACTTTAATGCACATACAAAAATAGTTAAGAAAAAGACAATTTCCAGAGCCACATATTTTATCAATCTAACATACAAGAAACAAGGAATTAACATGCATACTGCGGCAAAAATATATAAGACCATATGTAGACCCTTGATTGAATATGCACACCCATTAGACGCTAACTGCAAACCTAGAGCAATAAAAAACTTACAAGTTGCAGAGACAACAGCCCTAAGAAAAGCAACAAGAATGGGTCACCCAAATAATGTTCTCCATAATCCTCCAAATCAACTTTTATATGAAGAGACAGGAATTGAACCCATAAATGATAGAATCAAAAGACTAAATAAGAAATTGCATTCTAAACTGATTGAACAGAACGACATGATCGAACAATATCATGATGATGGAGCAAACAAATCTTCAAGAAAGCATCCCACACAGAATCTTTTGAAAATGTTAAATTCTAAATAAATAATATTATATACTCTTTTGCCGGTTTGTGGAAAGAATTTTGAGAAAATCTTAAAAAAAAAGAATGGAGCAAATTCTGGGCAAATTCATCTCAGCATACCAGTTTGGATTCAGACCAAAATGCGCAACAGTACACCCACTCATAATCTTAACAAACAACATACAAAACAAATACAAAGAGGGCAAAAAATCGGCAGCACTGTTCATGGACATAAAAAAAGCATTTGACAGTGTATGGAATGCAGGTCTATTGTATAAATTACACCATCTTGGCTGTCCAAATTACCTACTGAGAGTAATCAAAGAATTTCTATATGACCGCAGCATACAAGTCAAAATTAGAGATACCTTGTCATCAAAATTCAAACCTGAGCAAGGTTTACCCCAGGGTTCACCACTTTCACCACTGCTATACAATTTATACTGCCACGATATCTACCAGTACCACTCACCCAGCCTCGATAAAAGTGCTTACCCTTTACAATTTGCAGACGATACAGCCCTCATCTGCCATGGGAACTCTCTTTTGGAAGTAGTAGATTCACTTCAGGAGTTGACAGACAAAACATCAAGATGGATGAAAAAATGGAGAATCAAACCAAATCCCCAGAAATCAATCCTTGTACTCTTCTATCACAGACTGAAACCTACCTCTCCTACGCTACGTTTTCATAACACCATTATCAAGCCAGCCAACTCCGTGAAATACTTGGGAATGATTATGGACTCTAAACTTAACTTCAAACAGCACATAACGGCAGCTAAAAAAAACACCATAGCCAGATCAAATCACTTTCGCTCCATAACCTACAAAGACCAGGGAATAAGCACCAAAACAGCTAGCAATATCTACAAAATGATATGTAGACCTATCCTAGAATATGGCCACCAACTATATAAGACCTGCAGCAATACCACCTGGAAAGGAATAATGACTGGAGAAAGAATAAGCCTGAGAAGAATAACTAAGATTAGACACCCGAACAACCCTCTTCACAACCCTACAAATGAGATGCTCTACCAAAGAACTAAGGTTGAACCAATAGAAGCAAGAATCGAACGACTCAACAAGAAATTCATGGAAAAAAGCCACAATAAAGAAATTATTCAGCCACTACTTCTTGAATTCAGAGAAAACCATGCAACCAAAAGAAAAATCCCAAAGAAACCGCTTTACTTCTTGCTGAATGAATGTCGATTACGATAATTTTAAATCACAATCTCTTGTACCATCTAAATTTTTTGTTCATTTTTATTATAGAATTTAGTTATCATTATTAACATTGTTTGTAACAGGCTGGAAGACTTCGGTTGTTGGCCAATTGGAGTGATCCAATAAAGATTAATAAATAATAATAATATTATATTATGAAATGGATACATTTTAAATTATAAAAAAAAAATTAAAAGGCTGAAGGACCCTTGGTCGATAGTCATTTGTAACATAGTACAACAAACTACAGTTACTACTACTACGAATAAATATCGTCCTCGACTCCACAAATCTTACGACCGACTCTCCCGCTAACCCCAACAGACTCCAAGCTGCGAATCCTTTAAATGGATTCTATTTCGGTACATCCATCACCTAAAGAGGACACCCCCGCAGGGAGAATCCTTTCTTCCCCTTGACCCGACGTAGACGAGGACTCCAACACTTGAACTTCCCGAAGAGTCGCTGTGACTGCTCGGAGAGCACTCGGATGCTGAGGAGCGAGACGAAAATCGATACCGGCATTGATGCGCTTTGTTGTGGAGGCCCCCGACGAGAGAATTAAAACGAAATGACTCCTTCCTTTGTTTACGCTTATATCTCGCCTGTCCCGCCTTTTGTTGGAGTTGGAGGAACACCGGCCGAGATAAAGGTTATACAGTGTCGGTCCCGAGCAGACACACGTCGGGGATGTTGTTTTTTCTTGTGGGTTCCGAGAAGATGTTTCTCCTTGACGACGATCTTATTCCGCACGAGTTTCTTGGTGTTCTAGCGAGTGATTTGTCTTGAACGTCACTTTTTACCTTCAGAACAAACTGATCTTCATAAATCGATAGTTTTAGGTGAAAAGTAAAAATTTTTTCTGTAGGTAAGAAAAGAACTTTTAACATATCAATGGGAAAAAGTAGTGCTTTTTCACCTTCAGTAATCAAGTTGAAAAGCATTACCCTGCTAAGGTATGTATAAGGCTTCGACTGTGTGGGCTATGCTGATGACATAGTCCTCATAGTTAGACTCAAATTCGAAGGCGCCCTCTGCGATTTACTGCAGAATGGCCTTGGAATCATTGAGCAATGATGCTTGTCAGTGGAGCTGGATATTAGCCCAACCAAGACCACAGTAATTCCGTTAATTCCGTTCACTCGGAAAAGAAAACGTCCAGGCGTCTATGCGGCAGGAATTGGGGTTGTAACCCAAAAATACTGCGATGGATGTACGTCATGACTGTGAGACCTATAATCACATATGGGGCAGTAGTCTGGTTTTCTGAAGCAAGTCAGACAAGTACGAGGAAATGGCTCGATAAAGCACAGCGGCTTGCCTGTGTGTGCATCACGGGTTCCATGAGAACGTGCCCAACCAGAGCACTTGAGATCATAACAGATCTCACACCCCTACATCTGGTGATTGACAGGATGGCCCATGAGGCCATTCTCAGAATATCTAGAGAAGGTGCAGGTAATGAGAGAATTAGGTGTCAAAGAATCTGGAGCACTTTGAGTAACTACATCTCATCTGCGAACCTTCCTAGTGATGTTATGGTCAAGAAAGTAAGTACTGAGAAAAACTTCAGTACGATGCTATGCAAAAAAGAGGAATGGGAGCGGGAATACACCGACTAAAATTTCAAAGAAAATACTGTTAGATGGTATACAGATGGTTCTAAAACCAACACGGGAGCTGGCACTAGGGATCACGGGGCCAAAGCCAAGTGTGCACTATCGTTAGGCTCTTGTGTGAGTGTTCTGCAAGCAGGAATATTAGCAAGCGAAAGATGTCTAGACATTAATCTAGAGAGAAACTATCAGAATTGCGACATAGCTATTCACTCAGATAGTCAAGCTGCTATTAAAGCACTGAACTCCTATGTCATCGACTCAAAGTCGACATGGGAATGCCGGATCAAACTCAATTATGTAGGCAAGAAAAATAAAATATCTTTGATCTGGGTTCCTAGTCAATCGGGAATCACAGATAGCGAAGAGGCTAACAAACTTGCCAGAGAGGGAGCTCGGAAACCATTCACTGGTCCAAAACCTTTCTGTGGTATAGGAAAATGTACCTATAAGAAAGAGTTTCTGGAGAAGAAGAAAACTGAAAGAGAAACACTCTGGCAGAATCTCTCAGGGTTGGATCACTCCAAAAAGTTCCTTCGGAATTTTGAAACTGCAAGATCCAAAAAATATTTGGATATCAGTTAGAACCAACTACACCTCCTCACTGGCTTTCTTACAGGGCATTGTCGCCTCAGAAAGCACTTGCTAAGAATGGGCTTATCGGACACTGACGAGTGTAGATTCTGTGGGAGGAGAAGAAACTCCTATTCACCTAATCACAGAATGCTTTGGCATTGTAAGCCAAAGGAAACAATGCTTTGGTCAAGAGACCTGTAGGAGTGAGGAAGTAGCCTCACTGAAGCCTCCCGAGATATTGGATTTCAGAAGATCACTGGGACTGGAAGGCGAGCTGTTAAGCTTTGTCAGGGGGCACGATAGACCATCAGGTCGCAGTGGACTGTAACCCCTTTTGAACTATCAACTATCAACTACCTTCAGAACAAACTGATCTCCATAAATCGATAATTTTGGGTGAAAAGTTAAATTTTTTTTCTGTAGCTAGGAAAAGAACTTTTAACATATCAATGGGAAAAAGTAGTGCTTTTTCTCCTTAAGTATTCAAGGGAGGAAAAGCATTATCCTCCTAAGTTATTATATACATTTTCCACGATCTTTTCACTAAATTTCTCTCCAAAATTATTCGAACATAGTACAATTTCAGTACATGATGCATGGACATCCCGAATTTAAAATTATCAAGTACGTGATGAGTTGGCATCGTGTTTAGCAAAGATTATAGAGTATAAAGATGGGAAACGAAGCGACTACAGTGATGTGAGCGACATCTGTAGTTTCAAAAGTAAACGGGTTATGGTTAAAATTTTTAATTAGGGTCCATTTGGCAAGATGATATAGAGATTATTAGTAGGCGGTTGTCAATTCTGAAAAAAAAACTTGAATGAATATTTTTGCTGAATGATTGTATTTTCTCGTATACGCGTATTTTCCACTGAAATAACTCGAAATCTACAAGAGTAGCACCTAGATCACTCTATAATCTTTGCTTGTGTGTTTTTCTGTTAAAAACTAGCCGACATTTAAAATGCATGGTGATTAATTGCAGAAATAATAGAAAGAATAATCCTGAATGTGCATTCTTTTCATTATCAAAGAGAATGGAAATGTAAGTTTTGAAACTCTTATCATGTAACTGTCTTGTTCATTGCTTTTCATTTTCAGCACCGTAAATTCGGGGCAAAAACATATTGTTCTGGATAACGTATAGAGAACTCTTGCTGTATTTAATATACAGTGGACTCTCGTTAAGTCGAACTCCTAGGGACCGAAAGAATTGTTCAACTTTTCTATTGTTCGGCTCACTAAACATTCGAGTTATTGAAGTGAGACTTTACTTCATTGAGAAAAAACTCTGGTAAACACGAAATCATCATCAATGAGAAACGGGCGTCTCAGGTCTGGAAACATATCCTTACAGGTCGAAAAATCGTATGATATTCATCACGTGTGGTGATTTGTTTGCAAACCTTCGGTCTCATTCATTAGATCAAAAAGATCCATTCATAGAGGCAATGGTGGTTAAAAGAACGACTTATAGAGGTGAAGGTTCTCTTGACGACCCTCCTAGCAGTTCTACTCATCTACTAGACCCTCTAGACTCATTGAAGTGAAAATGCACTGGTAAAGATATGAATGAATCGCGTCCAGAACAACTGTTCGACTTATCGAGGTTCGAATTATCGGGAGTTGACTATATCAATAAGTTCTTGAAGTTGTTATAATAATTCTCTAATATGTGAACAAATTTTTGAAATGTTCTCAATTTCATGATTATTGTATTGTATTTTTGAAACATAGATGAATTCAAAATAGAAATCATCGAAATGAATACTATTTTCAATTCCCAGGCTCAGAGATCTTTTATCATGAGGTTGGAGAAATGATTCAAATTCTGAAGTTTTTTATGAAAATTTTGTCCTGAGATGTGCGGGATACTGATGAGGCCCAACAAGGCCGAAACCGGTATATCTCTCATCTCAGTGACAAAATCTAATATCATTTCTCCAACCTCATGATAAAAGATCTCTGAGCCTGGGAATTGAAAATAGTATTCATTTCGATGATTACTATTTTGAATTCATCTATGTTTCAAAAATGTTCTCGATGTGCCTTCGTAAAGGCGAAGAATTTTCTTTTTCTTAAAAACATCAGGCTTCACAGTCACAAAAAGAATTGGGCGTTTCCATCACTTTGAGAAACTAGCAAGCGGGCCCTGAATAGAGCCACTGCTAAAATCTCATTCAGTGAAAGAGGAAGTACAGATTTCTTTTTTTGCATTTGATTGGAGATGTGAAACTTCATTTTGACGCAATTGGATGTCACCACCTTAGTACTTTGTAATATTTTACTCATTACTTCACAACCAATTGCTTCAAATTCTGAAGTTTTTTATGAAGATTTTGTCCTGAGATGTGCGGGATACTGATGAGGCCAAACAAGGCCGAAACCGGTATATCTCTCATCTCAGTGACAAAATCTAATATCATTTCTCCAACCTCATGATAAAAGATCTCTGAGCCTGGGAATTGAAAATAGTATTCATTTCGATGATTACTATTTTGAATTCATCTATGTTTCAAAAATGTTCTCGATGTGCCTTCGTAAAGGCAAAGAATTTTCTTTTTCTTATTGTATTGTAGTTGATTTTACACAATCATTTCAAATTAAAATATAAAGAATCCAGAAGCGTATGTCATTCGATTCAAAGCAATGTGTAGATGAAAAAGATCGTCTGTTTTTGTTTTGTCAATCAGGATGTTTCTTTAAAAGCTCCACGAAGGATACTCAATTTAATGGAAATTTATGAGAAGTATAATTCGAATTTCGCGCCTATCAAAATAGTTTTCTGTACCGAATAATATTTTTAGTGCCCTCTAGGTGTCAAAAGTAAGAAACTAGCCAAAACTCGTAGTCGGATTTTAGTACCACAGATAAAGGGGGAGTTTCCTATCTTTCTAACTCTATAATCTTTGGTGTTTAGATTTGTATTGAAATAGCTTAGTTGCTGTGCCAGTACCGACAATACAAAACGAGCATAAGTGTCACGTTCTCTACTTTTCGAATTTATTCGTAATTTCTTTTGCGACTATGAGATCTAGAGAGGATGAAGAGAAGACGATAAATCTCGTCAAAGAGGCGGAACAAGTGTCCATAAATCTGCCGCCTGCGAAATCGAAAGAACGACATGAAAAAGAATACAGTTTATTCAGAGAATGGTTTGGGAAAATTCGATCCAAGCATATTTTGTGCATCATGGGAGCGTATTAAAATCATGGACATTGCGGAGCAAATAACGTGTGATTTTTCAACTATTATCCTGTTGGCACCATTGATTTCGACAGTTCACACACGTTTCGTGTTCATTTTCTCCTCTGATTGGCGGGTTGGAAATGATGTTTTTGATCAATGTGGTAGAAAAAAAATACGTGTGGCACTCGAGGACTGCCGCGGTAAAGCAATTTCATGGCATCTGTTCAAAAATAAGAAAATGATATTGTTGATTTAAAATATTTATTTATCTTACAATACATGTAGGCTATTCAGGAATGTGTATCATTGAAACTATAGGTTCCTGGTAACTGAAATAAGAAACATAAGTTTGAGACTTAATGTCTTCTAAATATCTAGAAAATTCCGCGTCAATAGTGGTCCCATATTTTGTTGTGGATTCTTGTGGAACATTATTCATTTTCAAATTCAATTTTTCCGAAAGAAAAGTTGCCAACCGCTCGGATTTTTCATCAGCGAAGTTAATGTTGAAATCGCCAGCCAAGATGAATGCAAAATTTATTACTATTTGTACCTCGATTTGTACCAAGTATTTTCGACCCTTTTTCAGTGTACTCCAGTAGAGTGCGATGAATAAAATGCTCTACCTCGTCCAATTTTGGATTAGGAGAAATGTAAATTGCTACCATGACTATGTGTAGGAAATTTCTAAGTTTACATAAGCATGCACAAATATCTGCACCAAATGAGCGTCTAACCTTAACATCACTAACGTCTTCAATATTCATTTCAATCTTCGGAATCATAATATTAGTAACATTATTACTATTTTGATAAATAGCCACCCCACCTTTTGAAACAGTATCTCGTTTGAATTGAACAATACAATTGAAATTAGGACTATGATAAAACTTAAATGAAGAATTCTCATTTTTTGTCGTAATATACAATTTTTCAATATTAGTCACCCGAGAGAGTGCAACATAGACGAGTTCCTGAGAATGTTATTTACGATACTCATATACTATTTCTTCAAAAGTTCCACTTTGCGACTTATGTATAGTTAGAGCAAGAGCTGAAGTTAATGCAAAATGTTGCGTTTGGCTATACATTTTCTATCCGATGTTAATGAACGCATCCGTCTAGTCACAAGCACTCAAACACATTAATGCAATAATGGAAATGGTACTATGTAAAGTCTTGCTCTAGTTTGTCAGGAGCACATCAGTTGAAAAAAATGTTATCTAAGAATAAAGAAGCAAAACAACTATTGGAACAAGTAATTTTTCAGTAAACAATGGAAGATCTCAACCTTAGTACATTTGTGAATACCGTTGGTGGGCACTCAATTTTTTTTATGGTGAAGAACGATTGAGATATTTCTTGTCAATCAAAAGAATATTTCACGTTATCGAACTAATTCCAATTTTGCCCCACAGAACTTTTCAAACTTCTCTCCAACACTTATCCACAATCTTCCGCTTTTTAAAGGGATGGAGCATGTTCGAAATCCTCAAAAGATGAAACAAATAAATATGTTTATATTCTGGAAACCGCATAATTGTCGCATCTCCTCCCTTCTCCAGTATCATTCTTGCACAGCCTCCCCATCTCTGAGCGAACGCCCTTGAAGAAATCGTCAATTTAGGGGTGCGCAAACCGTCTATCGGCAATCTGTCTTCGACTGAAGCTCGGCTCGTTAAGAGATATCGACAAAATTGGCGCATTTTGATGGCTCTCAATCACAGTGGGGCGAAATGCACTCACTCAACGGCAGGGGATCAGGGTGGCTTTGATCTGTTCACGAATGTTTTCAGGGGAATTAACAACTGAATGACTGGCAGATTGCTGTGAACCAGGCCGAGAGGTTTGTTCCTTTCGAAATGATTATTCTTTTTGTAAAGTAAAATTTCAAATGAACTGATGTGAATGTCATGATTATAGTAATGTTATTCGAGGGGATACACAAAAAGGCATGAAAGGCAATGACAAAACTGTAAGTGTTGGAAAAAACACATGTAAACATTCGAACATAACATGAAAAATCCATATTGGAAAAGGAAATAAAAATCAAACCCAAAATGGCTAAGTGAAAAAAAACATATTATCCGTATAAAAATATATCAACATAAGAGAAATGAACCAAATAAGAAAAGTGGTGTAAACGAAATCGATTACACTGTAATCCCACCAAACATAGTGCGTGTTGCGAGAATGGCGATTCCTTGATATTCACGAATATCTACGAACTTCAGAATCATCCCATCATGGAATTGGAAAATGAAGTAAGGTTGTTCAAATGTGTGTTACTGTGTATTGATAATTGTACGCTTTTTTCCTTTAAGTGTTCAATGGATGTTATGTATCAATCGATATATTTTTCCGAAAATTACTACTTTTGCTCTTATCGTAATCTCTGATCTGTTATAATGTTTTGGCGAATTTAATGGACTGTGAAATTCAAAATAAATGTGGAACCTGCTGAGAATTCAACTCACCGAGATCAATATAGGGTATAAAAGGAGCGAAGGTGTGCATCCAGCACTCTTTCTGGTATTTCTCCATTGAGTTTCACTCGAAAAAATGGAATACACTAATGGCACTATCTATTATCGCGAACAAATCTGTATTTGATATGGGGTGAAAACAATGATATTAAGCGAGAACGTTGATGATATCTAGCGCTAGATAACTTCAATACTGAATCCATACGTGGTCTTGTAAAGACAATATCAACAGATGTTCCTTTTTTTGTTTTCAAGCAAAGGAAAAAACAAATGATTATAACGCCTTTCAGAAAAACAATTCAGTTTGTTGAAACATAAAGCAAGAAATATCTTGCTTTATGGTAGAAAACAGAGCTGTGCGACTGTTAGATCATAGTTACATAATAGGACTTTTCAAACTCTCTCTGAAAACTTTTTTGTTTCAAACTAGAGCAGGTATATCATTGATATGAAATCAAAACTTTTCATTGATTATTTGATTATTAGTAATCTTGTTTTCATTAATTTGAGAAGCAGAATCTAAATTTCATATACATACATAGACCGACAAACTTCTAGTGGATGTTCTAGACATTCTTTGAGACGCTTTCGACCCAAATCATATAGTACAGAAATGCTTTGTTAAGGTGCTAGGGCCCTCTGAAGATGACTTTAAGGCAACACTTTTTGTCACATACAGGGTGGGCCATCTATATCTTTCCACCCTGAATTTTGAGCTTTGGGATGGAATGACGAAAAAACGCTCAGACAGGTCAAATTTTGTTGAAAGGGGGACAAATAAGGGTGTTCGAATGAGTTCAATATCACTATACCTCTAGCCGCAACCCCTAACAGTGTATTTTGAATAGGAAAAAGGGGTCGAGCAACACCATGTTGGAAAGGTATTTCAATTTCTTGCATTTTTTTCATCGCTTTATTATTATACAGAGTGACTCAGTATTCCATCAATAACCTTCACACGCCGAATTTGGATCTTTGAGATGGAAAGGGGGGGGGGGGGTAGTGATATCGAATTCATTTTTTGACCCGTCTGAGCGTTTTTCCATCTCAAAGATCCAAATTCGGCGTGTAAAAGTTATTGATGGAATACTGAGTCACTCTGTATAATAATAAAGCGATGAAAAAGAACACACCCATGCAGGAAATTGAATTGCCTTTCCAACAAGGTTGCACGGGTTTTGAGAAAAATTGAGTTGGAAATTTTTAATATATATCACTCATAATCCATCAATTTATCTTTTATTTGAATTGTATTGTATTGTATTGGTTTATTCATGGATGAATTTTGCACACACTTTCTTTCAGACTGAAGTTATCAAAATTGATCAATATATTATTGCTCTTCTTCTATTTTTAATTTATAGATCTCATTGTCTAAGTATGTTCATGATACAATGTAGCTTTCAACATTTCTACCTCTCTCTTGGCCTCATATATCAAACCTTCTGTTTTTCTGTTATCTTTGTGTATATTATTGTGAAAAACCATGGGATTTATTCAAGGATTTATTAATCTTTCAACTTCAATGGTTCAGAACAAATACAATGTGCAATTGGAATCTGCATGAAAAGAAATACGTTACCGGCTTATCAGTTTGTATAAACTGAAGGCAAGAAGAATGAGGATTAAAACTTGCCCAATTCACTTGTTCGAGAATTGACATCTGAATCTCAAAGAGTTAGCGGAGTTTTGTTTACTCGCCGTCCGGAGATGAGAATATTTTCAAAGCTATTAACCAGTTACTATAAACAAGTTCTCATGCGACAGAAGGCTTAATTAGCAGAGGGGGGTCGTGGGATGAAAAATCTTTGCTGAAATGCAAAATTGAGTATTTAGTCATGGTCAAAGCAAGCCCAATTTAGAGAAAGGGACAAATTTTTTGATTTCAACAAACCTGATTGGTACTACGCAAAAATGTAAGGTGAGGGGGACCACCCACCAGAGGTGGAAAGCAAATTTTGTTTCCTAAGGGAGCAGTCAGTAGACGGGAAATTACGGTAGTTGTTACGAAACGAGAGTGAAGCGTTTCGGGAGTGGTTATTTCAGAGAACTTGGATTATATTTCTACGAGGGAAAATCAAAGGTCAGAACTTTTCAATTTTAATTGATGAGGATAGTTCGAGTCCAAAAGTCTTGCCATCTCTTTCCTCTCATCAACTCACATCTTATTTTCTTATTATTATGTTATTTTGGATTTTGGGTATCTAGGTAATCTAGTGAAAAGTGAACTTATATTTTTTTGTATGAAGTTGTGTTAGACAGTCTGAGGTACAGACGTATGGATTAATTTGTTATTTCATTATCTCTTGTTTTTGTTGTTTTTTGGAAATTAGATTTTTATGTAAGTTACTTCACTGGTTTCAATTATTCCTAGAAACTGGAAACTCTCTACGAGAAAAATAACACTCTTTTGCAGAAGGCCTTACCCACACTCTCTTTGAGGTAGAGAGAGCCAAATTTTGTTGTTAGGTTGACGTGAAGCCGCTCTCATCATCAACCAGATATTGGTAGATCGCAGATAGCAGATCATGTGTGTTCTAATACCGGCAATCACATGATGGATTGGAATGGCACAAAAATTCTAATGACGGAACCTGATGGTTATAAAAGTAAAATCAAGGAGTCAGCTTGTATTTTGTTGGAGCCTTAATAATCTCGCCAATTGTTCAGTAGTAATAGATCAAATTTGGATGGATTTATTGAGAAAAGAGCTGGTTTCAGGGAATTTTGAAATAAAATAACGATATCAACATCTAGTAGTGTTTTCTTTTTGTTCATTGTAAGACAACAATTTCTTCTCGTAAAGTTTTGGCCCCTGACAAATTAGTGATCAAATTTTTACGCAGGGGCCTTTCTTATATTATTCAAAAAAATTATCTGATTGTTTTTTTTTTCAGAGACTGGGAGAAAAAACCCAAATTGAGTTTTCAAGAAAAAGGGAAATCAAAAGGTCATAACTTTTCAATTTCAAATGTTTTAGGGAGTTGAAGTCCAAAAATCTTAAGATTTCTCATCTCATAACCTCACAGCTTAGTTTTTATTCCAATTCGGTTTGGATTTCAGGCATTTAGTTAAACAAGTCAATAGGTTTACGCGAATAAATTTTCTTAGTAAGTTTGATATAAAGATCTGAATATTTTGAAAAATTATCTTTTCGAATGGAGGATTTAATTTTAATTATGAATTCGCGAGATTCATGTAAGCCTTTCTTCAATGGATATAAAATTTTTACTTTTCCTCCATTGTTTATATACAGGGTGTACCAAGTTCGACGGCCTATTAGGCGTTTCTGGAGAACTTTACCTATTTGAAATTTGACGTTATCTACCAAGGTAAAATATTCTTGCAGCCTGACCACTTTCAGTTATACAGGGAATATTTTTCTGATTCAATGGAGTATTCAATTGTTAATACATTCGTATTTGAATCGTTGCATTCGTCATAATACTTACGTCCAAAATATCGACAAAAAACTGAAGGAAAAAGGGAGATGAGAGTATTCGGTATTATGTTTGTTTTTCCTAATCTTGATATCTTAAGCATGAAACGTTTTCACATTTTTGAAGTTGAAGACTGTGTTAATTTTGTACATATTCAGAATTTCTAAAAACACCTCACAGGGTGTTCAAAATGTTGGGTCAAAAATTGGGTTCAAGATTGGCCCATAACTTTTCGTTTTTCAAATTAGAATCCTATTATTTTATGATTGCGTTGGATCGTGTGGAGAAAAATTATGATAATGTTCAACAGGTTAATGCTCCCAAAACTAATAATTCTTGAATTATTCAGGATTTCCTGATTTAATGCTGTACGTAGCGTCAAATTCATAGATTCTGTTTCATAGCAACAATTACTCTGGTCATAGAAGATAAATCATTTCAATAACTCACTAGTGACACACTTTTTTCTGAATTCATTCATCATTGTTGATATGAAACAGATTTTATGAATTTGACGCTACCTACGACATGAAATCAGAAAATCCTAAAAAACTCAAGAATTCATAATTTTAGGAGCATCAACATGTTAGAACATTATCATCATTTTTTTCGCAGAATCCAACGCAATCATAAAAAATAGGGTTCCAATTTGAAAAACGAAAGTTATGAGGCAAACACCCCGTGACGAATTTTTCAAAATCCTAGAAATGTACAATATTTCCGCAATCTTCGACTTCAAAAATGTGAAAACGGTTTGTTGCTTAAGATATTCAGAATATGAACAACTAACATGATACCGAATACTCTTATCTCCCTTTTTTCCTCAGTTTTTTATCGATATTTCGGAAAATGTTTTGACGAATGCAACGATTCGAGTACGAATGTATTCAGAATTGCATACTTAATCAAACTCGAAAACAAAAAAACCGAAAGAAAAATTTCTGCATTTTTTTAAACTCCCTGTATAACTGAAAGTAGTCAGGCTCCAAGAATATTTTAGCTCGGTAGATGATGTCAAACAATAACATAATCCCAATTTTCAGATTCAAAAAGGTCCAGTTCTCCAGAAACGCCTAAAAGGCCGTCGAACTTGGTACACCCTGTATAGTTGTTCAGTCATGTGAAGGAACATGAAAAATTAATGGTTAAGTTATCTGATTTTCATAAATATTTTACAAGGAATGTTGCTACCCTGTGCGTTCCTACACATGTAACAACAATATTTGAGTGTTCGCCTATTTATCAGGCCATATATAGTCATGTACCACTTTCTGTTAAAAAAAATAGTGAATTGTCAACTGCTCAAAAAGAACTATTATAGTATTGAAGAATTTCTAGATGATAGTAATATTTTCTGATCTTTGATTTATGATTGTTTAATTCTTTGTTTTTGTCCTTGTATTGTCTTATACGTATTGATTATGTCTTTCGGGATTGATGAAGATTATTATTATTAATAATCCAATATCATTATTCCGAACTCCGCCATGTTCTTGTTTGTGAAGCATAGCTCGGTCTCAACCAACCGAATCAGACTGTACATCCGGAAACCTGCATCCGATAGATGTCTCGAATCCCGAATAATTCAACCCTCCCCGAAATTCTTCATCTGGCTCGGAATTTCCTGCGATCGACTCTCGTACAAGGGGTCCTCTATTCTCCGGAAATTAGACAGACATATTGCCGCTGGGGTGAGTTTGATATTGTACAGCCCCTGGGGGCGCTGTAAACAAGAATATTCAGCAAGATGATAACTACAATTTAGAGTGGTCTGTAATCCTCATATACCTCCGCGCACATGGCCCGGCTTTGAACCCCTGAATTATGACTCGAGGATGAAAAAGACGTCCATTCGCGCCGAGCTAGAACGTCGACGAAATTATTATTTGCGGGATCTGGTCTGCGCTGGAACGCGTGGGGGTGAGAATGGGGAGGATTAGGGGGTATTTGGCGTGTTGGACGTTTTGCAGGGTATCCGTCTGGATTTGAATAGTTTAGCGGATGGAGCGAATAAATGATTGCCGCAATAATCTTACCCGAAATCTGAGAGGTTATTAATGACGGTTAAATGAGAATATGTATGACATTTATGTATACTGGGTGAATCCCTACACAAATACATAAAAGGCATTTAAATAACCAGGAAAGTTACGAAATAACAAATACAAAATTATACTACACACGGAGCGGGGTTATGCTCTAGACCTAGACCAAGGATGCCCAACCTTTCAGGAAGATCTAGAAAATTCAAGAGGGCCACTAACTGAACTAGCATTTGAAATTTTTAGGACTCGTGCAATGAAGAAAAAAGTATACAAGAAATACATTTCTTCATTTCAGTATCGTAATGACATTAAGAGAGTCTTCCGGGCTTATTGGTCGTGGTATATTAGGAATTATTTCACCTAACGTTTCGCCCACAACTGCGGTGGGCATCTTCAGAGGATTCTTGGTTGTAACTCGATCGCTGAATTTCCGAAAGTGATGCTGGATTCGATCTGTTAGCCCAACTTATACCCTGATCATTGGCGGGAGAAGTTGGTGGTTGACGCGCGCGATGTTGATCGGTCCATCGCTCCCATTTCGTATTGGCTTGATTTTGGTCTTTTCCAACACCGGCAACCATACACTATGTACCAAAGGATTTTCTTCCCTTCTGTTCATGTTGTTCTTATGTTTATATATCTCAACGGCTTCCATGTTCGAAATAGCCTCTGCCCTTGAGAAAATAATATTGTGTCCATCTGTTAGAGCATGTTCGGATAGTGCGGATTTATCTGTCAGATTGAGTCGACAGCATCGTTCATTAAGGAGCATGAACGTTGTGGGCGAAACGTTAGGTGAAATAATTCCTAATAGACCACGGCCAATAAGCTCGGAAGACTTCTTGATGTCAGTATATCCGGTCGTGAAAGCCTGAAACTATTTAGTATCGTAATGAGTTCATTACAGTACTAAAAGTAGTGCTGTAATGAAACTCATTACAGCATTGTTTTCAGTTATATTTTTCGTTTTGTGGTTGTCAGTACTGACCTTAGATCCTCTCAATTTTCAAATCAAATCAATTGAAATTCCGTAATCTGTCAAATTTAGTAACTCACACCAATTGCCAAGATACAATACAAAAGTCTCCAATCTGAATTTTAATTCGAATTAGTACTTTACAAAACTTGACTGGAATAGAGAAAATATCGTCTAATACTCGTTGCAGAAGGCAATTCCAACACTCATGCTTTCGAAAACTCGATCTTTCGTCGATCGTTTTCGAATTTCGCATTCGTGTTGGAATAGGAGCTCATTCTGCAACTTGTTTTAGAATATACTATTTTGATTGATCAAGTGGTTAGGTAAAAACATGCTGCATGAAAAATAAAATGCATTTCGATTCGAAATTCAAATGAAAAATACAGTATTTTGTGACTATATTGGCATTGTTTCACTTGTGACAATTTTTCTGTTAGGTGTTGATTTAGATGTTGATAATGATAATAAATCGAAAGTTTCTTGTTCAGTTAGGGAAGTGCGGTATTTGTTCTATACATAGTGGAGATCTGAGAACACTTTTACACATACATTTGATGATCGGACACTACCTAGAATTGTTAACGCCAGGTCTGTTATGGCAGGAAAATCTTACGCTGGTACCAATTTCCAGTTCCAGTTTTGAACTTTCGATCAAATTTTTTCGTCGATGATGTTTTTCAATGCAGAATGAATTTATAGTTCCGTGAGTTCTAACTGAACATTAGCGGGACCTGTTTTCAAATGAGTCTTGCAAGGACTAAATTTCAGATTCGTACTTTGAGCAATCTAGTGGCTATGTTGTGTTGCTCCTTCAAAAGTTTGAAAGTTTTAAACTGATCAATATTTCCTTCTTTCAGATTGATTATTAACAGATTCAATTCAACTTTGAATCTTCGAATCAAATCAAACACTCCTTACCTTACCGTGTAATTTATCAGATCAAGAAGTATTGCAACATCGTACAACCAGGATGTATACCACAGAAGATCAACCTCCAAAGTTTTTTTTTTCCTTCAAAAATTTAATTTCTTGCTCTATCAAGTGGAAGAAATGTCTCAACATGTTGAACCTTATACAGTGCAATTCAGTTTTAGCTTTCTTGTTCAAATATTGCTCTGAACTGGCCTCTGTTAAGAGCATTTTGAACTTATGAAATTTATACAGCATACCACAGTCTTCATGATATCAGAATATTTCATGTCTTTCACACACAGAGCTTTGTGACAGAGCTACACATCCGATTGCAGTCATTGCAGGGGCACCATCAGTGCAAATACTTATAAATGAGTCCCAACGCAATCCCTTATATTGTAAAATATATCTTTTCCATTGGTTGACGTTTCGATTCGACATAATTCGAGCACCTAAATCTTGCAATACATACCAATGTTAGTCAACAACCGCATGAAGTAGATAATTGAGTTGCCTGTTAACTCACAATCTATCACTAATGAAAAGTATTTGCACTTTTTGAAAATTTCTAGGATTTCACTGAAAATGGCAACATCTCACCACCCGTCTAGTAACTGAATTTTGAGAAAGTGAAACAGCTCCTGTTTCACATTCGACGCTTTTGTCATCACAATTTCGTGCAAAGGTCAGGTAGTCGGAGATTTCGACCATCATGTAAAATGAATGGCGGCACTTGGAAAGCCGTATCTGGGCCGGAGTGGGAGCGCAATCCGAGCGAACTGATAATCAGATGTATTTTTCCGAACACCCCAACTGATGTAATAAACATACAGTGACCCTATAGTTAATTGTTTCAATGTTGATAGAAGATCTTTCCTTTTCCCCAGTTTGCCTTTTCATAAATCACCGGTTTTATGGTTATTCCTCATAACAAAATTAGAGTTGTTTTTTAGAGGTTGCTCCAGTGTCCGTTCTTACCGAATATACCGGGTGTTCGTCTAACGTCTAACGTAACGACGTTATCCCCCTTTTGCATCGGTCCAGTTGCGAGCGACACAGTATGTAGTGGAACAAATTTAGTCTCGACTGTCTATCGCGTCATGAACGCCCGGAATGCCTCGCCTCATTAGAAGTGGTACACTGTACTGCTTAAGTATAAAGGTGAGGCCCCTCTTACAAACTCTTACTACCCAACACTACTCCTGCCACGGGTTTATTTAGAATCTGTCAAACTTATGAGATAGAAAACAGTTCTGCCAATCAATATTTTTCAATGCAAAAATTATGATTCTAACTCGCACAAGCTTTAAGTAGCTTATGAGGGGTTTCACATAAACCCAGAATACATGGCAATACATACATTCATGTATACATACATACTAAACGATATTTACGGTTACGGCAATATTTCATTAATTTCGATAAAAATTCGGCGAATTAGAGAAAATAATATATGATACTCGTACAGAGGGCTCATTTTAACACTCGTTCATTCAAGAACTCACCACTTCATGGCGAGTTTTTGAATTGGAACTCATGTAAGAATATCAATGCCTTCTGCACTTGTATCATAAATAACTATTCTGTTTTTGAAATATCTCATGAACCACATGAAAGTAAGAAAGAGAATTCAACGGCATAAAGAATCACAACCTCAGCACAATTTAGCACAACATAAATTTTCGAAAATCCAACTTCACTTTCAGCAAAGCACAGTGCTCTGGCAGAGCACAAGTGCCTTTCCGTATCAATTGGAATGCCTCCACACTTTAAGAAGGTTTGATTCCTATTCGTACAAGCGGAAACCCCCAATATCTCACCCCCAGAACAACGGGGCCCCCAGATACCCCTCCCTTTGAAATCGATACTTCACGTCAATCCGTCTGCAGAAATTAAATTTTCAGCCTTTTAATCTCGGAAATCGACGGTCGCAATCCGACCGGAATCTCCTCCCGGGGTCAAGCACCCCAGCCATATCGTATTTCATCGCCCAAACGGTGGGGGCGAAAGCGAAACCTCTTCGGCAGCGATCGTCCGAAGGCCACGAGATAACGACAATGAAGTCGCGAAGAGATAAGCGATATTTCACTACCGGTGATTTACTCACGGTGATTTTCAAATCACCGATCACTGCGGTGATCGAATTCCTTAAAACATGGTGATTGTGATTGTCAGTGATTTTCACGTTGGTTCTTTCCGTCAGTGATTGTGATTGCGATCACGTTAGAATTTAAGAATGTTAGATACTCTCATACTACGATGGTGATTTTTGGAAGGGGATCACTTACGAGAGTTGTGATTTAATTAATTTCCGGATTCTTTTCCGATACTTTCCTACGTTCCAGAAAATAGAATTCCAAAACTGAAATCTCGTAAACCTATTTGGTCGAATAACTTTCTGAATTCGAACTTCAGCTACAACGAAATCTGGAAATCCGAATGGGATGTATGTTCTTTATCTAATAAAGATCTAATATCTGATCCATCGAATAAAGTTCCTGGTTTTAACCTTCCCAGGAGAATATGGTCCCTTCTTAATCGAATGAGAACAGGTCATGGTCGTACCAATAGTATGCTTCTCAAGTGGAATTCGGTTGATAGTCCTAATTGTGAATGTGGTGAATCAGAGGAAACAGTTGAACACCTAATTAATAATTGTTCGATTTATAAATTCCAAGATGGCATTAGAGCCATACACAATATATCAAACTCATTTTTGCAATGGGTTGAAAATTTCAGATCAATTTGATGAAATATAAATTGAATTCTCTTGCTGTTCTGTCTTTTTTTATTTTCAGGTTGGAGTTTGTGTTTGGAAATCCTTCCTCCGAAGAGCCGTCCCGCTGATCGTGATGTCCTTCTATATAGAATATTCAGATACAACAATTTTATTTTATTTTTTTAACGGTGAGACAGGTTTTTTCCCCTGGCTCTATAGTATCGTATGATACTGGTGATGATAGTATCGTATGATACTATAGTATCATACGAAGAATGTTGTGGTACCCCGTTCCTTTTTTTTTACCTCAGCTTAGGTTCTTTTTGTTTCAACATTTATTGTATTATTTTAGCTCTCTTATTCAAAAGAATATATATGCTGTTTTTATTGCCGGTGATTTTCACGTTGGTCCTTTCTGTCGGTGATTGGGATTACGTTCGCGTTAGAATGTTAGATACTCGGATATTAGGTTTGATATCGCGATTTCAGAGGAATCTTAATGCCGAACAAGTAAAATAAGGTTCAAAAAGGGATCGATTTTCTCGAAAAAAAAATTTTTCTATACCATCTAGAGTTCCGATAATCCCAATTTTATGTGAGTTGTGTGAGGTTATTCTCAGAATTTTTTTAAACCTTACGTTCAGTTTAAGGAACGTCCATTATACTTTAATAATTTTTAAAGTTTCAATACGACACTGAATAGGAAATCCTATTGACACTAGCCAAGAAATCGTTGTTGCATTTTACTGAATATTTAAATTATACATTTCTGAAACTGTGCTCTAAATGCACTTTTTATAGTGATTTCACTAGACTAGACTATTTTTGTTAATTTTCTCATACAGATATGAGGTTCAAGACATTCTTTTGATGAACAACTTTCCAAAATGTTTAATTCAGAATTTGTATTCAGTTGTAGTCGTTAGTCAAATCCATATATATAATACTCCTATATTGCTAGTAGGGGTCTACAAAAGGCAGACTATACTACGGTGCAGACATACATATACTTCTATCTCTGTCACTTATACCAATATTTTAATGCGCATGGTGGGAAGTGGAGCATGTTTACAAGTTTTGAGTGACAATTTGGAAGGGAATGAATGAAACGAATAAATATTATTTCCTCTATGACTATCATTTTGCTTTCGAGGTTAGAGGCATAAGACTGAATTGTTCACTCTATTATTCTTGATTGCAAACGTGTTGTGTTGTAAACTTCAACAAGCTCTGATGTGAATGTAGAAATTACGCAATATATTAAGAACACTTCTATTTTTATTAAGTATGATTTCTATTGTTTGAATTTTTGCTTTTTACGTATATAATGAAACGATACGTTCATTGTGAAAGAGCATTTGACTCAAAACGGCTTCTTTCTGTTAATCCGCGGACGTATCCTCAAGTCCTCAACCAACCACCCAAAATAAAAATGAAAAATATATAAATGCTTCTGTCACCACTCATACACAACGCTTGCGCATAACGCAACTCGTATATGTGAGTGAGATGAAATTATGCAGTCGGTCCCTGTCTATAGTCTATAGGCTATACTTCCACTTATAGGGATTAGCAATATAGGAGTATTATATATATATGGTCAAATCCAACTAATAACGCTACTTTCTCGAAATCACCGGTGATCATAATCACCGTCCAGAAGAACGGTTATTGACAGATCACAATCACGAATCACGACGTGACTCTGAAATCACCGATTGGCTCATCTCTAGGCGAAAGCGAAACCTTCTTCGGCGGCGATCGTCCGAAGGCCACGAGATAACGACAATAAAGTCGCAACGCGTCCGCCGTTCTTTATGGGAGGCGTCTCTGAGTTATGGCGCGGGGTCGGAAGAGATATTTGTTTGCGAATTGACAGCGCTCAAATTAGAAAGCTGCGGAGTTTATTCTGCGCGAATTCGGGCCCCCCACGAGCGGAAAAAAATTGATCGATGTCGGTCGCGAGGCGACGATTGAGATTTATGGGGCCCCCCTGGGGATGAATTGATTGAACGTCCGCAGAACGCCGAACAATAGATAGTTAGGGAGCCGATGGCGGAAATTTTCATATGATTTGTTTTCATATAGCGGAGATTATAATCTGTTTGAATGCGTTGTCATCGCATCACGTATGAACGGCTGAGCCAATTTCTTTCTGTTGTATTCGATTTTACCAGGAGAAGAATGAATTAGGAAAATAACGCGAAAAATTATAGAGTGAGATCCCAGGGACCCCAGACCTTACTTATTTTAGAAGTAACGAATTTTACAGTATACACAGTTTTATATGTGTTGAATAGTGTGTGCATACTCGCTAGCTTGGCTAGGCGGCCCGTTCGCAGGTAGCAGGTAGAAAAAGTGGACAAAAACATACCGAACTTTTCTTAAATTCGAAGAACCGATTTTTATATATGTCACGCAGAATATAATGAAAAATGAATATTTCATATTGCCAGAGAGTTTCCATAGGCCGTAATTCCTCCCAGACGCTTCAAATTTCAATAAAAAAAATGACAGGTTAGAAACATTGTGTCATTTTGACAACTTTCGAAATCAAACGACAAAATTTCTAGCTCCTCCAAGGATGGAGGTTTGGTCGTTGTACTGGCCCAACACCAAAAAACTTCACAATGATGCTGAATTTCTCATTCAACAAGCCTCGGAATAGGACTGGTAGTATTCAAGGACGTGAGCGATTGAACTAAAAATGAGAACGATTACTTGAAATGTACAGGGACTATTGAGCACCAGGAGATCATTTTTGTTGGAGTGGTTTTTAACGTAAGAGTTGGATTGGAGATTGAAAATGAAGTAGCAGGAGAGTTCGGAGAAATAAAAAGGATTGAAAGGCTTGATGAAGAGAACTGGGTATAGCATCAAGCTGTTTCTTATTGTGAACGAGATATTCTTGATAATGGAATATATAGCCCAAATAATGTACCAACAAGCTGTTTCTTGATGATATGTATTGTAGATTGCATATTGTTAAGGCCAGAATATACATATACATACATACATAGAAACATTGTTGCGAAATGGCCAGATTCAGCACTTTTGTTAAATTCGAAGCACTGATTCGCATATATGTCAAGCAGAATATTATAAAAAATAAAAATTTCATATTGGCAGATCATTTCCGTGGGTCGTAATTCCTCCCAGACGCTTTAGATTTCATTAAAAAAATGAACTTTTCTTACATTTAAAGTCTTCAATTTTGAATATAATCTTTGGGGAATTATTTTAATTCTTTTTGTGGAAAGCCAGACCAATCCCAAGAACCAAATATTCTGCCAGTACACAATCAGAATTTTTATTAGTTTCCTAGAAACTATGAATTTTTTGCCTATAAAGTGTATGCGAGGAATTACGGCCCACAAGATAGGTTCTACCAACTTGAGGAAATTGGAAGAACCCATAGTTACGAAACCTCTATCAATAAAAATATTGTAGAACGCCAGATACGAGTTAACCATCGAGTGAAGCTGAAAATGAAGATTAAGATTAAGATGAAAAAGATCATATTTTTTTATTTCTGTTATAATTATAATAATAAGTTGTCATTACCATAATTTGATTTTGAAAACATACACTTTGTAGGCAAAAAAATTAATAGTTCCTAGGGACCTAACAAAATTTTGATTGTGTCTGGCGGAATGTTTGGCCCTTGGGATTGGTCTGGCTTTCCACAAAAAGTATCAAAATGATCCCCTGAAGACTTCGACTGTGAAAAAGTTTTTCTTTTTCAATGAGATTTAGAGCGTCTGGGAGGAATTACGGCACACGAAAACGGTCTGGCAATATGAAATATTTATTATTATAATATTTTGCGTTACATATATGAGAATCAGTGCTTCGAATTTAACAAAAGTGCTGAGTCTGGCCATTTCGCAAGAATGTTTCTGTGATTTTTTTTTATTGAAATTCAAAGCGTCTGGGAGGAATAACGGCCCACGGAAACGGTCTAGCAATATGAAATATTTATTTATTTATAATATTTTGCGTTACATATAGCAAAATCAGTGCTTCAAATTTAACAAAAGTGCTGAATCTGGCCATTTCGCAACAATGTTTCTATGTATGTATGTATATGTATATTCTGGGCTTAACAATATGCAATCTACAATACATATCTTCAAGAAACAGCTTGATGCCGTATACCCAGTTCTCTTCATCAAGCCTTTCAATCCTTTTTATTTCTTCGAACTGTCCTGCTACTTCATTTTCAATCTCCAATCCATCTCTTACGTTAAAAACCACTCCAGCAAAAATGATCTCCTGGAGCTCAATAGTCCCTGTACATTTTAAGTAATCATTCTCATTTTTAGTTCATTCACTCACGTCGTTGAATACTACCAGTCCTATTCCGAGGCTTGTTGAATGAGAAATTCAGCAACATTGTGAACTTTTTGGTGTTGGGTTGCTGGCCCAACGACCAAACCTCCATCCTTGGAGGAGCTAGAAATTTTTCCGTTTGATTTAGAACGTTGTCAAAATGACACAATGTTTCTAACCTGTCATTTCTTTTATTGAAATTTGAAGCGTCTGGGAGGAATTACGGCCTACGGAAACTGTCTGGCAATATGAAATATTCATTTTTCATAATATTCTGCGTGACATATATAAAAATCAGTTCTTCGAATTTGAGAAAAGATCGGTATGTTTTTGTCCACTTTTTTTACCTGCTACCTGTGAACGGGCCGCCTAGCCAAGATAGCGAGTATGCACACACTATTAAACACATATAAGACTATCTATACTGTGAAATTCGTTACTTCAAAAATAAGTAACGTCTGAGGGCCCTGGGATCTTAGACTATTAGGAAAACTTGACTGTGGCCCGGCGCATTCGCCAATTCGTAGCCTGAGCCTGATTCATTTCAGAATTGAAGTGATCGGAGAAAATTAAACCTGGAACAAGAACAAAGAAAATGCATCTGGAGAAAATTAGCAAGAAATTCATCAGACATTTTTCCAAGATAGTTTTCACGAAGAAATTTTCTAAAACACTATTGAGGGTCAGTTTTTGCCTTGTACATATATTTCAACCGTAGATTCCTAAGGTCAAAAGAAACATTTTTTTCCTTTACCATTTTTTTCGATTCGGCCTAGAAAAGAAGATATGGCCATATTAAACTTTGATAATGAGCTATGCCATTCCTGGATATCATAGATATATGCCTGCCATTGAAAACTTGGAAATAATAAACAACGAAAGATGAAGTACGATTTTGTTAGTTCTGAATAATTACCGAATTTATAAAATATACCCACAATGAATACTTATACTTCATACAGAATTTCATTAGCGCCAAATGTTGAATATTCTTCTCTTGATTTCTTTTCCATTATTGATAATGAAGTATTCAGCTTGCTATCACCTATATCTTTCGTATGTAATCATTTTTATCGTTGTTTATGAATTTTCCTGAGGTTCTCCAATAGAATCATAACATTTCATTTCCAAACATAAACAAATGTCATTGAATTGAACGTTCACCGCTAAGCTGAACGTTGCCAGATAGAACACCGTAACCATAGATCATAGACCTACTATAAAGTGTAGAGTTTGCATAGACTTAACACATTATAATGATCAAATGTCATTGTGTGTTGATAGTTTTTTTCAATTATAACACTGTTGTGAATAATTTGTTATCTGAAATTTGACGTAACATTTTAGAAGATACTCATCATTATGTTTAATATACTTCATAATTTAATGAAAAGGAAAAAATTTTAACTTTGACAAAGCAGATTTTTCGCGACTCTTCTATGTTGATCGTTGTTGCGCATAGAGTGATCAACAAACAATTCAAATTGGGAATTAATGGTATCGTGATTTTCAATTGAAACGTTATTTCGTTTATTCGGCTTCATCAGTGTGCATCTGCAGAATGTATTCTAACCAGGAAATGGTAGATATGCTAAAATGCTTTTTCACTAATGGAAAAACTTGTTAACAGCAGTTTTGTGAATAATGTGGCCGAATTGTGATCTCGTGTGTCAAGTGCATGTTAAGATTCGAATGGTGGTGCCAGAAACACCAACATAATTGTCTCAGGGTTTAGCATTCACTCTGGCTTTTTGAAAGCGGGTAGTTAGGGCTTCTAACGAACAATCCCCTTAAAAAATGTAACTTGCCTGAAGCATTAGGTATTGAGAAAGAAGTGTGTAAATTTGCTCGAAAAAGTAGAGGTGAGCTCATTAGTATAACTCAATTTCCAAAGTCCGCTAGTTCTCTTTCCATTCATAATAACCTTGTCCTGAACATTAATTCTCGGATTTAAACGTGATGATTTTCAATGTGACAACGTAGCAAAAATTGAATTCTGTGCATATTTTCGACAACATTCAGCCAAAGTACCCAATTTATGGCGGGTTGTACAAGAAAATATCAGGAATACTTTTATATTCCAAAATGAATGAATATTCATCTCATCACATCGAATTAGACTCTTTGAATTTCTTATGAATTTATGGGATGTTATGGTCATAATTGAGAAACTGGCTGATAATAGTGGAATTTTGTGTTGGGGACAGATCAATCACGTTAACGAAAAACTATATTCCTTAAATCACTTCATTCGACAGATTAGTTTGCGACATATAACTGAAAATAATTTTTTTCATGGATTTTCGACAGCCTGTATCTTTTAACGAAGACTAATCGAAAAAAGTGTTTCTTTTGACCAAAGGAATCTACGCTTAAAATATATGTACAAGTCAAAGACTCACATATTAAATTTTGTCACTGACAAAATCTAATATCTTTTCTCCAACCTCATGATAAAAGATCTCTGAGCCTGGGAATTGAAAATGGTATTCATTTCGATGATTACTATTCTGAATTCATCTATGTTTCAACTCAGTGACAAAATCGAATACCATTTCTCCGACCTCATGATGAAAGATCTCTGAGCCTGGGAATTGAAAATGGTATTCATTTCGATGATGACTATTTTGAATTCATCTACGGGTTATCCATTTCGTGGTTGGGAAAGTAAAACCCTGACATTTGACATCTGTCAAAGTTAAACGTCATCCAAAGCGTGTATTTTTTAGTTGAAGGTTTGCCATTTAGAAATATGGACCGTTTAACAGTCGAAGAACGCGTTGAAATCATTCAATGTTACTATAAAAATGGTGATTCTGATGTATCAACATTTAGAGCTTTACGAGCCGATTACGATCGACATAATCGACCTACACAACAAACAATTTGGACCACAGTGAGAAAATTTGAAGAGACTGGATCGGTTACTGATAGTGCAAGGCCTGTGCATCATCGCAACATTCGTTCTGCTGAAAATATCGCTGTCGTTGCTCAAAGTGTGGAGGAGGACCCGAATTTGTCGATTCCTCGACGTGCTCAACATTTGGGCTTGTCTTACGGCTCATTGTGGCGAATTTTGCATTTGGATTTGCATCTCCATCCCTACAAAATCCAACTTACTCAAGAACTTAAGCCTCAAGACCATAAACAACGCAGAATATACGCGAATTGGGTGATTGAACAACAAACCGTTGATAACGATTTTTCGAACAAAATTTTCTTCAGCGATGAGGCTCATTTTTCGCTCTGTGGTTACGTAAATAAACAAAATTGCCACATATGGGGCTCTCAAAATCTTCAGGTGATCGCAGAAAGGCGTTTACATCCGGAAAAAGTGACAGTTTGGTGTGCATTATGGTCTCGTGGTGTTATTGGCCCGTATTTTTTGAGAACAATAAAGGAAGAGCCATTACAGTCAATTCTGATCGCTATGGACCGATGTTAACGGATTATTTTTGGAGAGAAATTGAAGATTATGATCTGGAGAACATGCTGTTCCAACAGGACGGAGCCACAAGCCATACAACACGGGCTAATCGAGCACTTTTGCACGAGAAATTTCCAGGACGCGTAATTTCGAGATTGAGTGATGTCAATTGGCCTCCAAGATCCTGCGACTTAACACCTATGGATTTCTTTTTATGGGGCTATGTGTAAGATCGTCTTTACGCGAACAATCCTCAAACTCTCGAGCAATTAAAAACCAATATTCGTGAAGTTATGGCCGAGATATTGCCAGAAATGTGCCGAAAAGTCATTGAAAATTACCTCAAAAGGATTGAGGCCTGTGAGAGGTTCCGTGGGGGACATTTGAATGATGTTGTGTTTCACGTATAATGGCAAGGTACAATCTTTATATTGAAAAAAAAGTTAAGTTTACATCTGAATATTTTGTGTGTTTATTTAACTTTACTTTCCCAAGCGTAAAATGGATAACCCTTTATGTTTCAACTCAGTGACAAAATCTAATATCATTTCTCCGACCTCATGATGAAAGATCTCTGAGTCTGGGAATTGAAAATGGTATTCATTTCGATGATTACTATTTTGAATTCATCTTGATTTCGAAAAAGACTTGCTTTATGTTTTATACTATGTGTAATTCTTGTGTATAGTCTTGGTTCTCCGAATGGTGACTTTTCATGTTTCTTTTTTCGTTTTTTCGGGGTTTGCACATGTATGCCACTTCTATACAACTTATGCTATTCAATGTTCTATTCCAAAAAAGAAATAAATAAATAACTCTGGGAATTGATTTTTTTTCAAACTTCCGCTGAGGTCAAAGTTGAGCATTTTCAATGGCCTCTGAGGAGAATATTTTTTCTTCTCGCAGCCGCCCCAGATTACATAAGAGTACGTCCTTCTATCCCTCGCCTGTCCATCACCTCAACATCCGAGAGCTTAATATACTTCACCTTTGTTCCCGACGAATGTAGGACGACCGAAGGGAGAGAAAGGAGGTCAACACCGGGAATCCGATACACCCTGACGGACCCTTCACTCGGACGGCCCACACGCTCTCCGCCTTGAAGGGGGGCAGCCCCCCAACTCCGCGTGACTGACGACTTCGGAGGGCCCGTCGATAATCAAGGGGAATTTTACCGGAGGCCGTCTAACGAGATTATTTTCCGGGGAGTTTTTCGTCGACAATCAAGAAACCGGTAGTTCTTCGAGGCAATGGAGCCTCGACAGCGGCGGCTCGTCCGACGTTGAGCTGACTTGGAAAAAAAATTTGAGGAAAGGGGGACGTGAGAAATCTCGGCTTCAAGTCTTATCATGATGAATATTTAAAATTCCGTGGTGTCGGGAAAAAAGGAGATAAGTCCATTTTTGAGAAAGTTCAGGAAAATTACTTCAAGTTTAATTACAAAATTACAAATCGTCCAGAATCAAGACATATCTCGTTTTGCTCAAGAATGGACTTATCTCCTTCATCCTCGACATCACAGAATTACTCGGAAATTGATTAGTAATTACAAATCGTCCAGAATCAAGACATATATCGTTTTGTTCGAAAATAGTCTCATCTCCTTTTTCCCCGACACCACGGAATTATCTTCTGTATTCAACACAATAATACACTTTGCGCAACAATTAGAGAAATAGAAAATTTTTCAAAATTTTCTGGTGATTTTCAACAGGTTGTATCTCAGTGAAGAATAATCGTATATGAAATGAAAAAAATAACTTTTGGAGACTCTAGTTTCTGAATGTATTGGTTAACAATTTTTCGAAGTACCGGTAGCCATGCAATCCCTTTTTTCGAGCAACACTGATACAAAGGTAGCATAGCCTGTTTATTTAGCTTTAACTTGTTTTTCACCACCCTCGGATATGACCATTTGTCTTCGAGATATCCAATTTTGAATGCAAAATGATTCTCTTTCACTCACTGCCGATATCTCAGGAACTACTGATCGTCTGGCGAGGTGACAGGCGGTTTCTCTTTCTGCAGAATATTTCCTACAAAAATCTGTTGCGTTTTTCAACTGTAACGTTAACTTAAAAAAACAAAAAATTGCCATTATCAATATTGGGGAAAAAGCTTAGGTTATAAGAAAATTTTAAAGCCTGATGATCCCCAAAATCCCGCCTGAATCGGTAGATCGATCCGTTTAGTGGTTTTCTTGGACCGATTAATTGAAATTTTGAAAAACTCGAGGGAATAAGGTTTTGTTTCTGTTGAAGAAAACGGAAAAATTCTTTCGCTAACAATTTCACTCAACGAGTACCGTGGGCAGCATAGGAGTATCAACTTTGAATTTATTCAATGAATTTTTTTCTGAGAAAAATAAATGGTTTAAATATGTTAATAGCTTTAGTGGAGGTGAGTCAGGAATGGTCTCTTGTTTGTTTATTGATGAAAATTTTGTTTTTCATAATTTTATTTCTTTAATTATCAGAATAGAATTTAACGAAATATTCCAAATGGTGAATTTTTTTATTATTGAAATTTTAAAATTTTTTTTATTTTTGTCGATCAATTAATGTTCAAAAAAAAAAACAGATATCAGGTAAAAATTAATAAATGATGTAATTATTCATTGATTGAAAAGATTAGGTTAAGATTAAGGAACAAAACCCACGGATACCTAGTCGAGTAAAAGAATTGTGAAGTATGAAAAAATTCAAAAGAAAAATAAAAAATTGGTTGATCGAAGAAGATAGATTGATCATTCATGGTATGATCAACTCTTCATGAAAAACTGACGTACCAAATTACTGATTGTGACAAAAAAATTACGGAGGAGACGAGAAACACATCGAATTGTGACGAAGAATGCCATATAGAAGAAATGTATTTTAATTTTAAATATTGTTACTTACTGTCGTTAGAATCAAAATTATTTTTCAACAACTGTAAGCAGCTATATAACATAACTCACACTTTTTTTTCAGATTTTACAACTTGTATAAATTTGTTGAATAAACTCATATCTATCTATCTATCTGAACCCTGTCCCTAAATTTTTTCAAAATTTCAATCAATCGGTCCAAGAAAACCGATAGATTTACCCATTCAGGGGGGACTTTGAGGAACATCAGACTGTAAAATTTTCTTATAACCTAAGCTTTCTCCTCGATACTGTCCATTAACCAAAAAATGGCAAAACGGCATTTTTTTGCCTAATTTTTGTAAGACATTTTCTACAGAAAAAGAAACTGCCTGTCGGCTCGCTAGTCGATCAGTAGTGAAAAAGGATCCTTTTGCATTCAAAATTGGATATGTCAAAGTCAAATAGCCATATTCAAAATGCATTTTTTCAGTGAATCCTGAACTTTATAAAGAATAGAATTATTTCTGTCTGTGACTCCTGGTCCTGAGAAGTAGGACTTGATGTGGGAGTTCCTCAAGGATTATTCCTATGGCCACTGCTGTCAATTCTTTTTATTAATGATTGATTATATATAACGTTAATAATTGGTAGAATAATTTCATTTGTGGATGATACTTAAATGGTTGTATCTGCTAAGAGTACTGGTGAGCCTCAGCAAATATGTAAAATATTGCTAGGGAGTTTTGAACGCTGATGTTGGACAAACTCTCATAATTAATATTGAGAAAACTGTACTCATTAAATTCGGGTTCAAGAAACCCTTTCCGTTAGTTGTAATGTATGAGTTCTAGTGACACATCCAAATTCTTTGGAATTATGGTGGATATGATGATGCCATGATATAGATTATATCTGCAGGAAGTTGAATCCCTTTTTCTAAGTCATACGCAGAATTCGAGATTAACTCCCACTACAATGTGTTATGAACGTATAACGAGCGCCGAAGGTTTCCTCAGTTTTTGTCAATCTCACCGACACTGTTATTCTGAAATCATAAATTTTTCCTATTTCCAAGAAAACCATCCACCCACCCATGCTGGACATTCACGAGTCGCCACTGGTCGTCGGCCCTTTTTTCACGGGACCCCGAGCGAGCGGAGACGTCTTTTGATTTCCGTCCAGGTTCTTCGCGACGTAGTTTCGGTCTTATTGATCCCTTGAAGTGGGCTGATTGCGAGTTGGGGCGGAAAGAATACAATGTATGGGATGTCTGTTAGTTAGCGTCGTCCAGTTCTTCGCTTGAGGATCGAGAGACGTGGACGTTCGATCCTTGGGACATGACGAGAATTCAAGACCGTCGTTGGGTTACGGCGGTGGGACTAGAATCGCCCCAGGAAAATATTCTTTTGAGCATTGTCTGGTTAACAAGTTGAATTTCGTGTGAGAAAGATATACAGACCTGGAATAAAATCATGGAAACATAGGAATATCAATGTTAAATTCGAATGAGCTTCAAGTCTAGTAGAACAGTGGGATAATCGAAACCTCATTGAGATTCGATAACGAATAAAGAACTGGACTATTGGAATGGGAAATCTCGGCTGGAGGTTCGTCAATCGCCAGCCAATATAAGTAGAAATTTATTACCATTTGTACCAAGTATTTTCGACCCTTCTTCAGTGTACTCCAGTAAAGTGCGATGAATAAAATGCTCTACCTCGTCCAATTCTGGATTCGGAGAAATGTGAATTACTACCATGACTATGTGTAGGCCATTTCTAAGTTTGCATAAGCATGCACAAATATCTCCAACAAATGAGCGTCTAACATTAACATCGCTTCAATATTTATTTCAATATTAGGAATCATAATATTAGTAACATTATTACTATTTTGGTATATAGCTAACCCACCTTTTGGAACAGTTTCTCGTTTGAATTGAACAATACAATTGAAATTAGGTATTTCAATCGGATTATCACGCGTCATGCATGTTTCGGTAAGAAGTAACACATTGGTTTGTCTCGTAACTGAATCTTGTAAAACGTATTCGTGACTATGTAGACTTTGGCAATTGAAAGTCATTATTGAAATGTCACTTCTATAACTAATGAAATCTGAGACACTTTGAGCTATCGTCTGAACACTATTTGAAGACAGTCTTTTGAATTCTTGCAACAAAGATGCAGTCGATGCAGTTTGCCATCGATTATGATAAAACTTGAATGCAGAATTATCATTCATTGTCGTAATATACAATTTTTCAATATTAGTCACCCGAGCATAGACGAGTTCCTGAGAATGGGATTTACTATACTCATAGTTCCACTTTGCAACTTATGTATAGTTACAGCAAGAGCTGAAGTTAATGAAAAATGCTTGCGTTTGGCTATACATTTTCTATTCGATGTAAATGAAATATTTGCCTTTCGTAATTCAATGGGAACAGCGAGATTTCCGACTCCATTTTGCACTGCTAGACTGGCTGCACGCATCCGTCTAGTCGCAAGCACCCAAACACCGTGCCGAAGTCTGCCGAACTGAACCGACAATACACAGAGTGTTAGCTGAGATCTAGAGTACTATTCAAGTGGTAAATTCATCCTTGTTGAATGAATGATTTGGCACTGCAGCAAACTTTTAAAACAACACGGGCTGAATTTCATGAAACATCGGTTTGTTCACCAACCTGAGCAGTACTATTAAATTTGTTCATCAATTCACTCAAGTTCAAAAGTTGGAAACTCTTTTCCCAATGTTTTCCTGAGATCCTCAGATGGCCTAAAAAGTGTTACTTTCGTGCTCTGAACTAATAAACCCTGAAAAGCATGATGGAGAGTCTGCAATCGATGCAGTGACAGCTGAGGAAAGTTGAATCTCTTCCTCCCAAAACAACAAAAACCCAGATATGATCGCCCCGGTACAATGCAGCCAACTCATAGCAGACACCGAACCGTAAAATTCCCCCATTGCGCCCCATACTTCAAAAAATCCCGAAATATATCACTCTCCTCGTACAGGCACAATTCATTACATCTCCTGCGGAATCTCCAGAAGAGCGCCGCTGTTTCTGGAACGTCGGGCGTAGATAAGCTGGGGGGCCGCGTATAAGAAAACCCGCGAAATGTGTCAGCTCTTGCTGGAAGTAAGCCTGGCTGAAGGTAATTTATGCAGCTTGCCTTCGATTATGATAAAACTTGAATGCAGAATTATCATTTTTTGTCGTAATATACAATTTTTCAATATTAGTCACCCGAGAGAGTACAACATAGACGAGTTCCTGAGAATGTGATTTACTATACTCATTAGACTGTTTCAAAAAAATCGTCACTCTTTGTTTTCACGAAACCCCCCCTAATTATCTTCAGGGTATCGAAAAGAGACCTGTATGAAAATATGAGCTTCAAATAATAATATTTAGAGGTCGCTCATCAATTATTTCTATTTTCCCTACTAATAGCAGGGAAAAAATTTCTTTTTTCAATAAAAAATTCCTAGACGGATTTCATTGTGTGATACATTTTCGTATAGACAATCAGATACTCTATAAAAATGACTGTTACGAAATTTCGATAAAACGGCCCCTTCAAAAGTTATTCCATTCGATGCTAATATTGAGGTATTTTCGAAGAAAAAAATTATTCAAAAAAATCGATTCTGTTTGTTTTCACGAAATTCTATTTCTAATTCTCTTCAGGGTATCGAAAAAAGGAGTCTGTGAAGATATTAGCTTTGAATATTAATATTTAAAGGTCGCTCAGCGATGAGTTTTATTGCCGATGTTGATAGCAGGAAAAAATTTTCTTTTTTCAATAAAAAAATTTTTCTTCACGAACCAATTGACGGATTCCATTGTGTGATACATTTTCGTGTAGGGAACTAGATACTCTACGAAAATGTCTCATACGATATTTCGATAAAACTGCTCGTTCAAAAGTTAATCGAACTTTTTCTTCAAAAATACCTCTATATTAATACCTTATATTGAGGTATTTCGGAAAAAAAATTCGAATAAGTGGTTTTATCGAGATATCGTATTGAACATTTTCGTAGAGTATCTAGTTCCCTACACCAAAATGTATCATACAGTGGAATACGTCTATTGGTCCGTGAACAAAAAATTTTTTTTTAAAAAAGAATTTTTTTCCTGCCATCAGAAGTGAAAATAGAAACTATCGATGAGCGACCTAAAAATATTAATATTGAAAGCTAATATTTTCACAGACAGCTTTTGTCTATGCCCTGAAGATGATGAGAAGGCGGGTTGCGTGAAAACAAGTAAAGTCGATTTTTTTGAATAATTTTTTTCTTCAAAAATACTTCAATATTAGCATCGAATCGAATAACTTTTGAAGCGGCCGTTTTATCGAAATATCGTAAGGGACATATTTGTAGAGTATCTGATTGGCTACCTGAAAATGTATCACACAAAAAAATCCGCCTATTGGTTTGTGTTCTAGGAATTTTTTATTGAAAAAAGAAATTTTTCCCCTGCTATTAGTAGGCAAAATAGAAATAATTGATGAGTGACCTCTAAATGTTATTATTTGGAGCTGATATTTTCGCAAAGGTCTTTTTTCGATACCCTGAAGATAATTAGGGGGGGGTTGGAGAAAACAAAAAAAGTCGATTTTTTTGAATCAGTGTAATAGTCATACTATTTCGTCAAAAGCTCCACCTTGAGACTTATGTATAGTTAGAGCAAGAGCTGAAGTTAATGGAGAATGTTTGCGTTTGGCTATACATTTTCTATCCGATGTTAATGAAATATTTGTCGTTCGTAATTCAATGGGAACAGCGAGATTGTCGACTCCATTTTGCACTGCTTGAAGTCTGCCGAACTGAGCCGACGATACACGGCTGTGTTAGGTTTTTTCGTTACGGAATTTCAACATTCGGTCGCTGAGCTCAAAACCTGAGATAAAAGCGATGCAATAGCTTAAAAATATTCATGGAGTCACAGAGTGTTAGCTGAGATTAAGAGTACTATTCATGTGGTAAATTCATCCTTGTTGAATGAATGATTAGGCACTGCAGCCAACTTTTGAAACAACACGGGCTGAATTTCATGAATCTTCTGTTTGTTCACCAACCTAAGCAGTACTATTAAATTTGTTCATCAATTCACTCAAGTTCAAAAGTTGGAAACTTTTCTACCAATTTGTTTCTCAGATCTTCTGAAGGCATAAAAAGAGTTACTTTCGTGCTCTGTACTACTAAACCCTCAAAAGCATGACGGATAGTTCGGAATCGATGCAGTGACAGCCGAGGAAAGTTGAATCTCTTCCTCCCAAAATAACAAAAACGCAGATAGGATCTCCCCGGTACAATGCAGCCAACTCACAGCAGACACCGAACCGTAAAATGCCCCAATTGCACCCCATACTTCAAAAAATCCCGAAATATATCACTCTCCCCGTACAGGCACGACTCATTACATCTCCTGCGGAATCTCCAGAAGAGCGCCGCTGTTTCTGGAGCGTCGGGCGTAGATAAGCTGGGGGCCAGACACGGAATGGGCCGCGTATAAGAAAACCCGAGAAATGTGTCAGCTCTTGCTGGAAGTAAGCCTCGCTGAAGGTAATTTATGCAGTTTGCCTTCGATTATAATAAAACTTGAATGCAGAATCATCATTTTTTGTCGTAATGTACAATTTTTCAATATAAGTCACCCGAGAGAGTGCAACATAGACGAGTTCCTGAGAATGTGATTTACTATACTCATTTACTATTTCGTCAAAAGTTTCACCTTGCGACTTTTGTATAGCTAGAGCAAGAGCTAAAGTTAATGGAATATGTTTGCGTTTGGCTATACATTTTCTATCCGATATTAATGAAATATTTGCCGTTCGTTATTCAATGGGAACAGCGAGAATTCCGACTCCATTTTGCACTGCTAGAGAGGCTGCACGCATCCGTCTAGTCGCAAGCACCCAAACACCGTGCCGAAGTCTGCCGAACTGAACCGACGATACACGGCTGTGTTAGGTTTTTTCGTTACGGAAAGTCTACATTCGGTCGCCGCGCTCAAAGATTGAGATAAAAGCTATGCAATAGCTTAAAAAAATTCAAAGAGTTACAGAGTGTAAGCTGAGATTCAGAGTACTATTCATGTAATAAATTCATCCTTGTTGAATGAATGATTAGGCACTGCAGCCAACTTTTGAAACAACAAACTGAATTTCATGAAACTTCTGTTTGTTCACCAATCTAAGCAGTACTATTAAGTTCGTTCATCAATTCACTGAAGTTCAAAAGTTGGAAACTCTTCTACCAATTTGTATCTCAGATCCTCAGATGGCATAAAAAGAGTAACTTTCGTGCTCCGATCCACTAAACCCTGAAAAGCATGACGGATACTTCGGAATCGATGCAGTGACAGTCGAGGAAAGTTGAATCTCTTCCTTCCAAAACAACAAAAAAACCAGATACAATGCAGCGAACTCATAGCAGACACCGAACCGTAAAATTCCCGAATTGCACCCCATACGTCAAAAAATTCCCGAAATATATCACTCTCCTCATACAGGCACAATTCATTACATCTCCTGCGGAATCTCCAGAAGAGCGCCGCTGTTTCTGGAACGTCGGGCGTAGATAAGCCGGGGGGCCAGACACGGAATCGGCCGCGTATAAGAAAACCCGTGAAATGTGTCAGCTCTTGCTGGAAGTAAGCCTCGCCGAAGGTAATTTATGCAGCTTGCCTTCGATTATGATAAAATTTGAATGCAGAATTATCATTTTTTGTCGTAATATACAATTCTTCAATATTAGTCACCCGAGATAGTGCAACATAGACGAGTTCCTGAGAATGTGATTTACTATACTCATATACTATTCCGTTAAAAGTTCCACCTTGCGACTTATGTATAGTTAGAGCAAGAGCTGAAGTTAATGGAGAATGTTTGCGTTTGGCTATACATTTTCTATCCAATGTTAATGAAATATTTGCCGTGATTCAATAGGAACAGCGAGATTGCCGACTTCATTTTGCACTGCTGGAGTGGCTGCACGCATTCGTCTAGTCGCAAGCACCCAAACACCGTGCCGAAGTCTGTCGAACTAAACCGATGATACACGGCTGTGTTAGGTTTTTTCGTTACGGAAATTCTACATTCGGTCGCCGCGCTCAAAGCCTGAGATAAAAGCCATGCAATAGCTTAGAAAAATTTATAGAGTGACAGAGTGTTAGCTGAGATTTAGAGTACTATTCATGTGGTTAATTCATCTTTGTTGAATGAATGATTGGGCACTGCAGCCAACTTTTGAAACAACATGGGCTGAATTTCATTAAACTTCTATTTGTTCACCAACCTAAACAGTACTATTGAAATTGTTCATCAATTCACTGAAGTTCAAAAGTTGAAAACTCTTCTACCAATTTGTTTCTCAGATCCTCAGATGGCATAAAAAGAGTAACTTTCGTGCTCCGAACTACTAAACCCTGAAAAGCATGACGGAGAGTCTGCAATCGATGCAGTGACAGCCGAGGAAAGTTGAATCTCTTCCTCCCAAAACAACAAAAAAACCCAGATACAATGCAGCCAACTCATAGCAGACACCGAACCGTAAAATTCCCGAATTGCACCCCATACTTCAAAAAATCCCGAAATATATCACTCTTCCCGTACAGGCACAATTCATTACATCTCCTGCGGAATCTCCAGAAGAGCGCCGCTGTTTCTGGAACGTCGGGCGTAGATAAGCTGGGGGGCCAGACACGGAATCGGCCGCGTATAAGAAAACCCGCGAAATGTGTCAGCTCCTGCTGGAAGTAAGCCTCGCTGAAGGTAATTTATGCAGCTTGCCTTCGATTATGATGAAACTTGAATGCACAATTATCATTTTCTGTCGTAATATACAATTTTTCAATATTAGTCACCCGAGAGAGTGCAACATAGACGAGTTCCTGAGAATGTGATTTACTATACCCATATACTATTTCGTCAAAAGTTACACCTTGCGACTTATGTATAGTAAGAGCAAGAGCTGAAGTTAATGGAAAATGTTTGCGTTTGGCTATACATTTTCTATCCGATGGTAATGAAATATTTGCCGTTCGTAATTCAATGGGAACAGCGAGATTGCCGACTCCATTTTGAACTGCTAGAGTGGCTGCACGCATCCGTCTAGTCGCAAGCACCCAAACACCGTGCCGAAGTCTGCCGAACTTAACCGATGATACACGGCTGTGTTAGGTTTTTTCGTTACGGAATTTCTACATTCGGTCGCCGCGCTCAACGTCTGAGATAAAAGCTATGTAATAGCTTGAAAATATTCATAGAGTTACAGAATGTTAGCTGAGATTTAGAGTACTATTCATGTGGTAAATGCATCCTTGTTGAATGAATGATTAGGCACTGCAGCCAACTTTAGAAACAACATGGACTGAATTTCATGAAACCTCTGTTTGTTCACCAACCTAAGCACTACTATTAAATTTGTTCATCAATTCACTCAAGTTGGAAACACTTTTCCCAATTTTTTTCTCAGATGGCATAAAAAGAATTACTTTCGTGCTCCAAAATTCTAAACCCTGAACAGCATGACGGAGAGTTTGGAATCGATGCAGTGACAGCCGAGGAAAGTTGAATCTCTTCCTCCCAAAACAACAAAAAACGCAGATAGGATCGCCCCAGTACAATGCAGCCAACTCATAGCAGACACCGAACCGTAAAATTCCCCAATTGCACCCCATACTTCAAAAAATCCCGAAATATATCACTCTCCTCTTACAGGCACGATTCATTACATCTCCTGCGGAATCTCCAGAAGAGCGCCGCTGTTTCTGGAACGTCGGGCGTAGATAAGCCGGGGGGCCAGACACGGAATCGGCCGCGTATAAGAAAACCCGCGAAATGTGTCAGCTCTTGCTGGAAGTAAGCCTCGCAGAAGGTAATTTATGCAGCTTGCCTTCGATTATGATGAAACTTGAATGCAGAATTATCATTTTTTGTCGTAATATACAATTTTTCAATATTAGTCGCCCGAGAAAGTGCAACATAGACGAGTTCCTGGGAATGTGATTTACTATACTCATATACTATTTCGTCAAAAGTTCCACCTTGCGACTTATGTATAGTTAGAGCAAGAGCTGAAAATAATGGAAAATGATTGTGTTTGGCTATACATTTTCTATTCGATGTAAATGAAATATTTTCCTTTCGTAATTCAATGGGAACAGCGAGATTTCCGACTCCATTTTGCACTGCTAGAGTGGCTGCACGCATCCGTCTAGTCGCAAGCACCCAAACACCGTGCCGAAGTCTGCCGAACTGAACCGACAATATACGGCTGTGTCAGGTTTTTTCGTTACGGAATTTCTACATTCGGTCACCGCGCTCAAAGCCTGAGATAAAAGCTATGCAATAGCTTAAAAATATTCATAGAGTTACAGAGTGTTAGCTGAGATTTAGAGTACTTTTCATGTGGTAAATTCATCCTTGTTGAATGAATGATTAGGCACTGTAGCCAACTTTTGGAACAACATGGGCTGAATTTCATGAAACTTTCATTTGTTCACCCACCTAAGCAGTACTATGAAATTTGTTCATCAATTCACTCAAGTTCAAAAGTTGGAAACTCTTCTACCAATTTGTTTCTCAGATCTTCTGATGGCATAAAAAGAGTTCCTTTCGTGCTCTGAACTACAAAACCCTGAAAAGCATGATGGAGAGTTCGGAATCGATGCAGTGACAGCCGAGGAATGTTGAATCTCTTCCTCCCAAAACAACAAAAACCCAGATAGGATCGCCCCAGTACAATGCAGCCAACTCACAGCAGACACCGAACCGTAAAATTCTCCAATTGCACCCCATACTTCAAAAAATCCCGAAATATATCACTCTTCCCGTACAGGCACAATTCATTACATCTCCTGCGGAATCTCCAGAAGAGCGCCGCTGTTTCTGTAACGTCGGGCGTAGATAAGCAGGGGGGGCCAGACACGGAATCGGCCGCGTATAAGAAAACCCGCGAAATGTGTCAGCTCTTGGTGGAAGTAAGCCTCGCTGAAGGTAATTTATGGCGCCGGAATACCGCATCCAGCATTTGCCAGCCAATGTCCTGGAACATCCGGAACAAAACATGGGGAAAAGCGCATCGGCATCAGCCGTTGCTTCGGCCGCTGCACGGGCTGGCGCGGAGATACAGAAAATAATGGTCAATAAAAATGTTGCTTTCCGGACGGTTTAACAATCGAACTGAAAGTTAAGGGTTATGGAGATTCGGTCGGTGCCAAAGTTAACGGGCTATTTTCGAATGGGCTCTCGCTCGAAATTGACGGATGGGGAACGCTAGTCGCCCTATTGGCTTCAACGCCGCAGCAGTGGTGCCGAGTTCTGCGATTTTCCCCGGGAATTGAGAATATTCAATGTTTTTTGATGAAGATGAGATACACCTGGGTATATTCATAAATGAATATTCATAACCACTCAGACATTAAAATACGTTGGATATGATCTAATCTATAAGATCCTGAAGAATTGAAGAATCCCTTCCCTGTTCTTGTTCTACGGATGATGTGAAATACTACCCAAAATTATTGAATTTTGTCTAGCTGTATTCACCATTAATGTCGAGTTTAATAAGCAGGAAATTTGGCTTCAGCGGAGAGTGTGAAAAATGAGTGCATCGTCCTTGGTATCTCTAATAAAGGACAATGACGAAATGGTCAAATAGCAAAACAGGTCATCCGCATAAAACTGAATCAACATGAGAGAAAAGTACCAAATCACCAAATAGTGTAATGGAATCTGACCAAACCGGACATTGGAGAATGCGTGTTGCCAGATTCTTTCGATATTCATGGATATCTCTGAACTGGCATTGAAGAATGAAGTTAGGACATCTAAATGGGTGTGTAACTCTGTTTCAAGAACTTTGCGCATTTTTTTTGTCTTAAGATCTAGTGTACGGGGTGATTGCTAATATTTCATTCAATAGTTAACAAGTTTATATTGGTCGTACAAAAACGTTTGAATCGGCAAATTTGTAGTGTTTTTTATGAGCATTCAAAATTCAATACCAGGAAATGCATAGAAGTGTGGTAAACCATGGGAATTATTGATTTTTCAATTCTCATAGTTGAAAATGAACGTAAATACAATGTAGCGAAAGGGACTATAAGAGAACTGATATCCGATCCTCAATGACTTAGACGTCTGGAGATGAACGAATAATTGCTTTTCGGTCTCTGTGAAATAAAATATTCTCCAAACCTTTTATCAGTTATTATAAATATCCGTACGAACTGGGCTTCACTTTGGGATCTCAGCAGAAAAATCGTGAGATGGAAAATCTTTGCTGAATTGCAAAATTGAATATTTAGTCATGGTCAAGGCACGAATAATTCAGAGAAGGAGAGAAAATTTTTTGGTTCCATCAAACCTGATTGGTACTACCCGAAAACGTGAGGTGAGGGGGACCACCCACCAGAGGTAAAAAACAAATTGGTTTCCTAAGGGAGCATTCAGTAGACCTGGGGACGACGGTTTCGTGAGATTCTCCAGGATTGCTCGGAAGAAGGTCGAAGTGTATCTGGGGGTCTCGGGCGGGAAAGACATCCTTGGATAACTCGGGTGACGGTTGAAGTTCGTCAGGAACGTTAAAGTTCTAATTTTGGTAATTGGGAAAGATTAGGTCGTTTCGAAGAGCGGAACGGGAACGGTTGAAGTCCTTTGAGGGAGAAGGGGAAAGTTTTATTTCGTAGTTGACGGAATACTAGGTAGCTTCGAGAAGTTAGAAAACGAAGTAGTAGGTGTTTATATTAAGGGGAATTTTTCGTGTTGCTCAGTTAGGATTTTCGAGTCGGGAACCGCGATCGGAAATTAGGGTAGCGGTTCGCGAAACGGGAGTGAAGCATTTCGGGAGTGATTTATTTCAGAGAATTTGGATTATATTCCAGCGAGGGAGATCAAAAGGTCAGTACTTTTCAATTTTAATTGATGAGGATAGTTTGAGTCCAAAAGTCTTGCCACCTCTCACCTCTTATCAACTCAAAGCTTATTTTCTTAGTATTAGGTCATTTTGGATTTTGGGTAGTTAGGTAACCCAGTGAATAGCGAACTTATATCTTCTTTATGAAATTTTATTATACAGTCTGAGGTACAGACGTAGGGATTGATTAGTTTTTTTATTATCTTTTTGTTGGTATTTTGGAAAAAAGTTTTTTTCAAGTTACTTCATTGGTTTCAATTATCCCTAAAACTCAGTACTCTCTAAAAGAAAAATAACACTAAGACCTTCTCGTTTCTGCAGAAGGCCGTACCCACCCTATCTCTTCGAGGTGGAGATAACCCAATTTTGTTGTTAGGTTGAAGTGAAGCCGCTCTCATTTGTCAACCCCTTTAACATCTCGACAACCTCGTATGAACAAAGTCAACTTCTAGACAAAAAGGACAATGCTAATATAGGAGGTGTCTATTACAGAAGCATGGTCAACTTTAAAATTTTATTTGAACTGTTTTTTTTTTTAATGGTAAATCCTATATTTTATTTTCCTAATCGGTAGAGCTCTTTTTGCTGATTTCAAATATAAATATATATACTTTATTGAGTTTATCTCTGGCAGGTTTCCAAAAATATAGATATTTTCTTCTGAATCTAAGCTATGGAATGCCACACGAGAACGATGCGATTTCATTATATCAAAGGAACTGTAGATAATAGAGGAACTGATATTTTTTCATCCATTTATTAACTAAAAGTTGAATTAAGTGCTCAAATGACTCTCATTTACATCTACACATACACTATAGAGTTATTGAGAGGTTTTAATTACCATTTATGGAATATATTGAGGTTGTCAATTTCTTCTTCTGCTCTGAATTTAATTACTTCATTATTTTTCGGACATACCATAACTATATACTTCTCAGATATCCCTATAAAAATGTGTCCAATGGGGTCGAGTCGGGACTGTCAGGACTCCATAGAATGGAACTTCTATATGAAGAAATCACAGCATTCTCGAGCAGCATTCTACAGCTGTTTTAGATTTCGACGAAAAAAAACATATTTTCAAAAAACTTATTTGAGAAAGCTCTTCCGATTTGCCCATTCCAACGTTTCTGTACTACCAATATTAACTGAAATAGCTATTGAGTCAAATGTAAAAAATCACCCCCGGTACATTAACAACTTCATTTCATTCTGAGAAAAATAATAAGTATTGTAATACAATCATCTGTTCGAATACAATAATTTCGAAAATAACGTCTTTTTCGCTGTGATCTGTCCTATGTCAAACAGTAAATAGCCCCCTGTTAATTGTCAATGAGATTCAAATCATTTGAAATTTTCTGGTTAATCACCATCCCTTTTTGGTAATGAATTCAGAATAAATTAAGAATCCCCGTGTCAAATTATATAATCTCTATCAATATCAAATAATAATAAATTCACGAAACTGTGTCATTGTCAATGTCACTTGTGTCACTTTCATACCTACCTATAATCTGTAGTCAAACTTCGGATAAGATGATTGAAGTTTGACAACAGGGCTCGATTTGACGCAAATTATATCAAAGTCCCCTCATAATTTTTTTCTTCCATTATTTTCTTTTTTGGATAAAGTACAGTCATATCTATGATTCCAGGGGAACTTTCATATCATCTGGTATTTTGGGCGATGGTAAATGTAGTAGCTCTCAATCGAAACACCATTTGCTAAAATTATTATGTAAATATTCAAGCCTCAGTATGTCAAATTTTAGAAAGAGAAGCAAAATTGTTAATTCTAGAAAGAGAACCAAAATTTTATAAGGGGCCTGGGCCATTCGGGAGAGGGGAAACGTTCCCCCAGTCCCCCCCTGGATCCGCGCCTGATAACCCAGTCCGTTAACTACCGTCGTAATTCGACCAACCTAACAACCATCTCGCAGCCCCGAATAATTGAGCCGAGAACAAGATCTCCTGGCCGAGATTGGTCGAATAATACGGTTGCAACGTCGCCTGGAAGGACTCCGAAATTTACATCGGGCCCCCCTGCAGCTCCGAAATAATCGTTATTCTAATCGTTCTTCATAATTGATATCATAAATTTCATACTCTGCTGCTAATTCCCGAAGTAATAAAACTGAGATCATTCCGAAACTTCAGGAAATTGTCCAGGTTGGCAAGCTTTCGGATCCGGAGGTACAGAAATGCGGCAATTATGCTCTGGCGATGCGCGAGATTGCCCTGGAAATAACAGTTTACTTCCAGGAAGAACGTTTATGCGAATTTTCCGGCGTCGCTCCATTGTTCGGCGTATAAAAATTAATGCAGTTGTACCTACATACGAGACGAAGAAAGATCGTTCGAGAATAAATGAGTCTAGTAAAACGTGATGACGAGAAATGAGTTACAAGATTGTCGAAAGCATATTCATTGTGCTGATACAAGCTTTTTGACAATAAAATGTGAATCGCTACTCTAATAGTACGAGTATATTCTAAAACAAGTTGTGGAATTTTCGAGAGTTTTCGAACACATGATTGTTGGAATAACCTTCTCCCTCGAGAATTAGACGATATTTTATTTATTTCCTTCAAGTTTTGCCAAATACCCTCGAAAGTCAATGAATAATTCAGATTATACATTCTACTGACTTTTGTATTATATCTTGGCAGTTGATGTGACTCACAAAATTCAACAGATTACGGAATCTGAATTAGTTTGATTTGAAAATCGATAGAATCGGAAGTCAGTACTGACAACTACATAATACACTGCGAAAAAAAATTGACGCACATTATGGAAATCTCAAATTTATTCTACAACTGAAGATGTTCTCAATGACAATTATTTTTATCAGAATTATGCATGCATATGTTATTCACATTCAACGTTTTTCTTCAATACAGATGTTTTTTTCCAGCAGAAATAAAAAAAGATGATATTATCAGATTTCGAATGTATTGGCTCCTTTCTAAAATCAGTTGTTCTCGATCAATTCTAGTGATCAATAGCTTTTCTTTCGTTCGATTTTTTACAACCGATCGCTATGCAACGCGAAACACGCAATTTGATCCGAGAGGAATGTGCCCAAGCGGTAGTTTTGCGAGAAGAAGGGTGGACATACACAAGAATTGCAGAAAGGTTTGGAGTTTCCCATACAAGTGTGTCCAGAATGTTGCAGCGATTCAGGGAGACAGGTATGAATGTCCGAAGACCAGGCAGGGTATACCACGGGTAACAACTGCCATTCAAGAACGTTACTTGAGAGTTTCTTCGTTGAGACAACGGTTTGCAACCGCTCGCCTCCTTCAAAATCGGCTTGAGCAAACTCATGGGGTGCAAATTAGCACTCAGGCAATAAGGCATCGCCTCAGAGAATATGATTTAAGGCTTCGTGTCGCGGTAAGAGGCCCAGCGCTTACCCCAGCCCATCGAAGGGCGCGTTTGGATTTTGCGAGAGAGCATATCCATTGGGAAGAGGCCGATTGGAAAAGAGTTCTCTTCACAGATGAGTCTAGATTCTGCCTTTACCATTGTGATCGACGTTCCATTGTATACAGACGTCCACATGAAAGATATGCTCAGTGCAATTTCCTGAATACTACTGGTTTCGGGGAAGGATCCATTATGGTATGGGGTGGAATATCTTTGACCGCAATAGAAGGCTGAGAAGTTCAGAAAATCATCCAGCTACTCTTAATGACTCAGAAATCCAACTCGGTGAAATCTGGGATTAGATCAGAACATTTTGAGATCACTCATTTTGAGTATGAACCGTCGTTGCCGAGCTGTAATTAACGTAAGGGGTGGAAATACCAAGTATTAAATCACTTATCACCATATCACTATTTTCAAAATTGTTCATTTCTCTTCTTTCACATAAGATTCGGTGAAATCCTGAATTTTTCTTCCATTAAATGTGTCTCGTTTCGTTCAAAACCTTCCCGAGAGAACATAAAAAATAAGTTATAAAGTCAATGTAGAGTTAACTTCATTAAAATTGAGATTTTCAGAATGTGCGTTAATTTTTTTGCGCAGTGTAGTATGGTTGACTCTCTACGTCAAAGTGAAGATTTTGAGGACTTGGATTCGTGAAAGTGGTTCAAAGTGACTTTTAATAATGAATTATCAAAACTATCGAATTATTGATTATTTCGAAATATTTTATAATTACTTATATTATTGATTTTCCTTTTTATAGCTGCTCACCATTTCAGTTTGTATTTTAGTTACTCTCTCTTCTCGTCAGTTCTGATCACTGCACAAATTTTTAATGCTTTCTTAGGAATAAGTTTTCACCTGAAATTGTAAAATGTAACTAGTTAAATAACTGAGTACATATTCAGTTTCTTCATTAAAATAACTCTGAATTTCCTCAACTTTGTGGAACAGCATAAATCGAATTCTTCAACATGTAATGTTCATCCTCAACTGCAACCAGAAGAATATTCGAATCTTCGAAGGCTCATTCGGCGAAAGCCAACCCTTCGCGGCATCGCACAAAATGAAAATATCGCTTTGGCCCATCCGTCGGCCCCCAGGAGGCACGAGATCGTATCCTAAACAAATATCTGCATCGAATGAATCCAATCTCCGTCGAGAAGAAGTCGAAAATAAACAGGGATACCGAGCGCGCCTAACGGAGAACTCCCAGATCCACTCTGTTCGCGTTCGGAATAATTTAATACCGCGGAAAACGCCTCCATAAAACTGTTACTTTCCGGTTAATTTCGTAATGGAATAAGCAATAAAGCCCTCTAGGAGTTGCCGAACGTTGTACAGCCAGAACAAAACCGGAAAAGGAGTGCTCATTTGCATCCAGAGCAAGACCACGAACTAATCTCGGGCATAATCGTCTTTTATAATTGAAATCGTAAATTTCGCGCTCTGACTTATTCGGGACGTTTGTCCGCTCCGATACTCCCTTGATGGGGTGTCGGGAGGAATGCGGGAAAACATGAAATATAGCCTGGGAGATCGGGCATTCGCTGCAGCGCCACTTTTGGAGGAGAAAATAAGCTACAGTGCTCAGGCAGAATCTTTCTCAGATCTGAGGTCTAAGATCTAAGTAGTACGCTACACTTCCTCACTGGGTCCAGACAGGTTACTGTATGTTAATACAAATATTAAAATAATCTTTAAATTCTGAGTGATATGCAACTGAAAACAGAGGTTATCTAGAAAAGTTCAAATGAGAGGTCATGTGGAGTCGGACTTAGACGATGAGACAATTAAACTTACTCAGTATTAAGCAAAACGTTTACAGTGACAGAGCAATCAATGAAGTTGATTGCGGGAGATTTTTTATTTCATGAGAAAAACAGAAGGTTTGAATAATGAGTTTCAAGATGAGACCGAGTGATGAGATAGGCCTAGAGAAAATTACAAGCGTTGAAAGCTACATTGTCTAAGTCTAGTCATCAATGAGATCAATGCAATGAATATTAGAAGATAGCATTATCATATTCTATATCATTGGTTTATAAGGGAGTGCAGAATATAATAGAGAGTTATCGAAACGCAAATAGAAGCCTGACTTAAATTAAGTTTCCCTTATTTTGACATTTAATCATGCGCATTCGCAAAAGATTTTAAGGTGGCCTGTAATAAAATACGGGCCTCCTGTACTTAACTTAAATAAAGGACAGCCGTATTTAAATAAAAGATCCCTTATTTTGACAGTCTCGCAATTTCTAGGTTAAACAGCTTCTAACAACTGTCAAAATAACGGAAATGTCATAATGAAGTTGCCAAGAAATAAATCGTTTCGATATGTCAAATATCCAACCAACTTTAAAGGATCTTTTATTACAGGATTCTTTAATAAAGTTAGGCATGTATTTGTGTTTCGATAACTCCCTAATATCAATAGATACAACATTCACAGAGACAATCTACTTCGACGAAGTAAGATAAGTACGTTCACCAGAAAAATAAAGGATGCAATAATTGGAAAATTATGAGAAATACAAAAAGGGAGTACTATGAGTGAAGAAAACCACTGATCCTTTGGTTTTGAGACGAGAGGAAGGCTTGAGATCCTACTTGTGAGTTGAATCAGATGGATGAACTTAAGAATTCAGGTTTAAGGATTAGATCACACTAATTGATTCAGTTCGTTCTTCATAGGAGAAGACCATTCAGGGTGAAACAAGGCCAAGAGGCTCTCAACCAGTTTCATGTATATGACACTCAACCGTTGAACCATTTCAAAGAAGTTCACATCGTGATCTGCAGGAGATCGAATAGTTTCAAGGTTCATTCTAGAGGTTTTAGAATTCATTAATCTGAAACTCGAGGACGTATGTACAATGAATTATTATAGGTGATCATTTGAGAAATGAAAAGAACTGATTGAATAAATGAGAATATAATAAGTCAGTTTTCATTACCAGAGAGAAAGGCATGAGAATATTAATTTCTGGTATAACTTCTTCATCCAGAGATGTGAGTACACTCCCCGTCAATAAATTCCGGACAGCCGAAATTTTTGTAAATTCAACACCCTGTATCTTTCTTCATGGTTCTGCAATTTTGTTGAAATTTTCACCAGGTATAGTATTAAGTCTTGTAATATTAACTTGAAATTTACTTTGCGAAAATATCGGTAGTTTATCAGTTATACAGGGAGAAACATAACTCTGTTTTATACCCTCCATATCTAAACACCCTGTGCTGAATTTGAGGCGGAAAATTTCCGTCAGTATCTGCTTTTAAAAAAAAGGATTTACATTTTCAAAGAAAGTGTTGCATTTTTTCAATTTTAATAATAATTTAAAACATTACAATACCTTATCGACTAGCAAACATAAACAAACATCTGAAAATTAATATCGTGTATTTCCACCTCGCTTTCTCATCACTCCTATCATACGACGTGGCATACTTTCAATGAATTTCCGAATTGCTTCTGGGAGACTATTATCCCGTTTTTCAAGAAGGGCTGTTCGTTAATCGGGCAAGGTGTTGGGCTGCCGATTTCGAACACGTCTTCCTAGCATATCCCATACATGTTCAATTGGATTTAAATCCGGCCTTCTGGCTGGCCACACCACTCGTTGAATATTCGCCTCTTCTAAGTATTCTGTTACAACCCGTGCAACGTGAGGCCTAGCATTTTCCTGCATTAACAGAAATTGTTGGAGAAATATTCCCCCAGAAGCAATGTGAAACTGCATTGAAAGTATTCCATGTCACGTGGTAGGAGTGATGAGAAATCGAGGTGGAAATACAGGCTATTAATTTTCAGAAGTTTGTTTATGTTTGCTAGTCGAAAAAGTATCGTTATGATTTAAATTATTACAAAAATTGAAAAAATGCAACATTTTCTTTAAAGACGTGTATCTTCTTTCAAAAAGCAGATACTGAAGCAAATCAAAAAAACCTTTTATCAAAAAAGGGTCACACTTCAAAAGAAAATTCAATGATATATAATTTTCCGCCTCAAATTCACCACAGGGTGTTTAGAAATAGAGGGTATAACATGAGGTTTTGTTTCTCCCTGTATAACGGATGAATTACAGGTATTTTTGCAATGTAAATTTCAGGTAAATATAACAAGACCCAATAATATACTTGGTGAAAATTTCAACAAAATCGGAGAATCACGACAAAAGATACAGGGTGTTGAATTTGACAAAAATTTTGGCTGTCCGGAATTTATTGACGGGGAGTATACATTTTTGAGAGTGCATGGAGACTCATCCTGAGTTGCAGGAACGTCCATTAAAATTTAAGTCACCCTCAATTCTCCCTCAAACGGAGTACCCATAGGCGGCAGCCATGCTACTTCGTTTAATGGAGAATTAAGGGAGCATCAAATGTAATGGACGTTCCAACAACTCAAGGTAAGTGAAATGAATCCAACTGTAAATTGAGGAGAACTAATGAGGATTACCAATATTTTCGTAGATATTTATGTAGATGCATTTCATACATTATGAAAAGCATGAAAATAATATGGAAAATGAGAAGCCGAAGAATGATACATACATTTTGAGTTTGAAATTACAGCAAAAATGAGAGATAAGAGATGTACAATTATTCAATGGAATGAGGTGACTTTGGGGTAATCTAACTACAAACTCAGCACAAGATGAGGTGTTAGCACAGTGAAGGCTAGTAGAGAAGAGATCGATCAATTAATTAAAATTCAAAAACGTGAGATACCTGACACCTGATTACCAGAGTTTGGTTAACTTTGACGCTTTCAATCAGTCAGCTGAGTTCCGGAGATCATAGAGATAGATTTGGAGTTGAACCATGACGCGTTCAATTAGCCGATTTCCAGAAAGCACAGAAAACTTTTGAGGTGAACTGGCCAAGAGCGTAGAATGGAGTTCCTTAAAACAGGATATATAGAAAACTAGGAAAAGTTTGTTCAGTGAAAAATTTTCTCATCGTCATGCGTATTCAAGAAAAAAATTAATATTATTATTATAGAATACAGTAAATTGCACAGAAAATTTCAGATACTCTCAGACTACCAACACAACAGAAAATCGTAGTCAGTTTTCAGTTCTTAGGTATAGGAGCGTTTTCCAACTTTATAGTCTATAATCTATGCCCTCATCTCCTCTCGTTACAATAGGCATTTCAGCTGGAAGTTATGTAGAAGTACGAAAGAGAAAAAGCCGAAAAAACTAATAATCCTTTCCGTGGAATCCACAGACTGTTTCATCCGATTATCGGAAACTGAACCACCTCTAATATGACCTGCGAAATTTACAGATGCAACAGAATTTTTCCCGTTCGTCTCTATAGGGTATTATTGGTAGTTATGGAGCACCTATCAGTTCGCTCTCCAGAGATTTTTCCCGGAAACAAAGGAAGCATCAGTTTCAAAAGCACCAGAATACGAGCTGAGATGAAAAGATACCAGGAATTCGTAATTTCAATGATCCTATTAAAGGATCCGGGTTTTGTTTCTTTGTGTTGGTGGACCTTTCATCTTCTGACATCTATGTGGATTTTCGCTTTGACGGATTATTGCTAGGGCACTAGTTGAATATGTGTTTGCAATCGTCAGAAAAAAATATGAAGGTCTTCGGAGAAATTCTAAAACTTGTTCTGAAAAATTATGAGGGGCGTGTGTTAATAAAGTTGATTTGTTTCTGAACAACTAAGTGGACTGTTTTCTTAGGGATAATATACACTGCGCAAAAAAATTAACGCACAATATGGAAATCTCAAATTCATTCTACAACTGAAGGTGTTCTCAATGATATTTATTTTTATCAGAATTATGCATGCATATGTTATCCATCTTCAACCTTTTTCTTCAATATAGATGTTTTTTCCCAGCAGGAATAAAAAAAGAAGATATCAGATTTTGAATGTATTGGCTCCATTCTAAAATCAGTTGTTCTCGATCAATTCTAGTGATCAATAGTTTTTTTCTTTCGCTTGATGTTCTACACTCGATCGCTATGCAACGCGAAACACGCAATTTGACCCAAGAGGAATGTGCCCAAGCGGTAGTTTTGCGATAAGAAGGGTGGACATACACAAGAATTGCAGAAAGATTTGGAGTTTCCCATACAAGTGTGTCCAGAATGTTGCAGCGATTCAGGGAGACGGGTATGAATGTCCGAAGACCAGGACAGGGTAGACCACGGGTAACAACTGCCACTCAAGAACGTTACTTGAGAGTTTCTTCGTTGAGACAACGGTTTGCAACCGCTCGCCTCCTTCAAAATCAGCTTGAGCAAACTCATGGGGTGCAAATTAGCACTCAAACAATAAGAAATCGCCTCAGAGAATATGATTTAAAACCTCGTGTCGCAGCAAGAGGCCCAGCTATTACCCCAGTCCATCGAAGAGCGCGTTTGGATTTTGCGAGAGAGCATATCCATTAGGAAGAGGCCGATTGGGAAAGAGTTCTCTTCACAGATGAGTCTAGATTCTGCCTCTACCATTGTGATCGATGTTCCCTGGTATACAGACGTCCACATGAAAGATGTGCTCAGTGCAATTTCCTGAATACTACTGGTTTCGGGGGAGGATGGATTATGGTATGGGGTGGAATATCTTTGACTGCTCGCACAAACCAATGGTCGTTGATAATGGAGCTATGAATGCTGATAAGTATATAAGGAACATTCTTGAAGAGCAAGTAGTGCCATTTGCCCCATACATTGGTGAAAATTTCATTTTTATGGACGATAATGCCAGACCCCATGTGCGCGCATCGTTCAGGAGTACCTTGAAGAGGTTGAAGTCTCTCGAATGAAATGGCCAGCAAGAAGTCCAGATCTTAATCCGATTGAGCAGGTTTGGGAAAACCTCAATAGAAGGCTGAGAAGTTCAGAAAATCATCCAGCGACTCTTAATGACTTAGGAATCCAACTCTGAGAAATCTGGGAAGGAATAAATTAGAACATTTTAAGATCACTCATTTTGAGTATGAACTGTCGTTGCCGAGCTGTAATTAACGCAAGGGGTGGAAATACCAAGTATTAAATCACTTATCAGCATGTCAGTATTTAAAAATTGTTTCTTTGTCTTCTTTCACATAAAATTCGGTGAAATCCTGAATTTTTCTTCCATTTAATGTGTCTTGTTTCCTTCAAAACCTTCCCGAAAGAACATAAAAAATAAGTTATAAAGTCAATGTAGAGTTAACTTTCATTAAAATTGAGATTTTCAGAATGTGCGTTAATTTTTTTGCGCAGTGTAGTATGGCTGACTCTGCCTTCAGCCAGAGACTGAAACAATCCAGGGGCCCTAGCACCTTAACGAAGCATTCTTGTACTATATGATCTTGCTCGAAAGCGTCTCGAATAATGTCCAGAACATCCACCAGAAGTTTGTAGGTCTAATTATAGGAAACTCTTTTAACATTTTAACCGTTTCAAAACATCCGAAGAACACATAAAAGAACGAGATCTCAGTCCATTTGGAAGAAAATTCAGTAAGGATTAGTTATTGAGTGGCCCTCAACTGCTAACTCCAGAGATTCCCCAAGTAAAATGGAGAATTTTATTAGGTAATGATAACAAACTGGATGAATATTTAATTCCTTAATCTTACCACCTGCGAAATATGAATCAGGCTCATTCTTCCTCTACCATCCCTCTTCTTATCAGTGCCGAAAGTTAACTTTCGGATAAGGCCGCTTTTGTTTCAGAATAATGCAGGATTGAATAAATTTCATCGTTCTTGTTGATCTACCATATATTCGCGATATAAGTGGGCCCGTTCGCCCTGTAATCACAACATAATAGAATACTGTACCTATATTTTGAATACGTTATTAGGATTCGCCATACGCGTTGAATGTTATCCCGAATCTCGGGCTTTCTAATTTAAAACATACGGAGGCCGATTATTTCCATAATCTACAGAATTTCGGGGAGAAATTACAGTTGGAGTTTATGAACTGGGCCCCAGTTTACGTGAGAACAAGGCCTTGGCCCAAAAGTGGATTAAGTCGTCTATTCAAGAAACTCAACCCCGCAAGTAATGAATTCTGATAGGGCGTCTCGTGGCTTTCCTTAATTGATTTTCAGATCTTCATATAATTCGGATCTTTCGCAATGTCGAGAGGTTGGATGATTACAATCTACGAATTCTAGACCGCCTATGTCATCAGTTTAATGAAGTTAGACGACAACGGGGAAAGAGAATGCTTTTCAGAGGCTTGTTACAAGTGTTAGGTCGTAGAGGCGCCCACAATCGAGTGTTTTCTCTGAAGAAACAGATCACAAATACTGCGTGTACCGTGAGGTACCAAAAATTTGGATATGCGTGCAGATAGCCAGTAAAGTTGGTAGGCAAAATTTCCGAAAATTGTCTATTACAATGAAAAAATAACATTACATTGTGTTTCTAGATGGTACCACGCAAACAGTGTGAAACACTTTGTGTGGAATCGATATTTTCATTAGAACGTCTTCGAAAATGGTTTTGTGCTACCAGAAAAGTTAATGATTGGGCAAAAAATGTTCGAAACCATATCATAGGCCTCTTCTTCATTTAGGGCAATTTGAATGGCGATAATTATACTGCTCCACTTTTGAAAAGTATGTGATCTTCGACAAAATCGCTGAAGAATAATTTAAAACTTAATAATAACTTGAATCGATCCAATAAAAATCAATATGAGACATTTCGTCAATCTGGTCCCCTTTTTTCTGAAGTTTGGTTCTTTGCATCTGCTTCATGAATGTTCTTATTTTGAAATGTAGTTAGTTTATCAACGGCTTCGATTTGAAACGAGTTTTCTGAAAATGCCAAAACGTGAATTAACGAACGCTGAGGCTAATAGGGCTATCGGATTGCTACAGGGTGGCCTAACTCAGGTTATTGTAGCGGAGAGGCTCCAAGTCAGCCAAAGTGTGATATCTCGACTTTGGAATAGGTTCAGGGAGACAGATTCTGTGTTGGAAAGACAAAGGCTTGGTGGGCGACGAGAAGCAACACCTGCTCAGGATCGTTTCATCACCGTTTCGGCGAGAAGAAAGTCTATTTAGCAGTTCATTTGGCACTACTTCAAAATGATTTCTTTCGAGCAAATTCATATTATGATCAAGAAAATCCTCAAGTTCCAACAGGATGGAACACCACCACATTGCCAACGTTGTTGCAATGTCCGGCATTGAATAGATTTTTTTCATGGAGATAGGTGAATACCATTGTGTACAAAACTAAACCTCTTTATTTGAATTACATAAAAGATCAAACAACGCATCCGATAGGGTCGGTCACTCCTGAGATGTTGACAATGTTGAAAGAAATTTTTATTAAAGGTTTAAATGTTGCCAACGCGTTCACTGGGAACACATTTTAAACATCTACATCATTAACATTGATGACTTTTTTGATACATTTTGTATTATATTTCAGTTCTGATATTGTCCCAAATTTTGCTCAACACATATTTAATTTTTTTTCTTTTTCGATTATTGCAATAAACAAAAAAATTTTTGAATAGCGAATGACGCGAACTTTAAAACAATATATGATAATTCTATACTTCTAACTTGAAAAATCAATGAAAGGATAATGGATTTATTTCATTTGTCCTTTCTACACTATAACGAAGCCATTTTCAAAATCGGTGAATAATTTGAACCCAATTTACTTTGTTAAGAACGATTGGTTTTTTCTGCTTTTGTCCCTTTGAATTTCACATAACAAATTTTAGGTAGACTTGAGAAGACCTTCTTTTTCTCCGACTATAGGAGAATTATATGAAGATCATATAGATGTTCTTTGAATTCACTTAGTTTCCCTTTAAAATCCTTCGTTATGAAATATTTTCAGTTAATATTGTTTTTTTCAAATACTGGCAGGCTGGGTTTTTTTCTGTTGAGATTTTTCCTGTAGCACTAACCTCAGCTAGGTTGGGCAAAATTGGTGAAACCTGAACTACAACTTTTTGACAGAAATGGATAGCGGGAAATGAATAACACAATGCGGTCGTCTTTTTTTAGGATAAACTGATAAATCCATCAACTGAATTCTTCTTCCCCTTTTTTCTGACAAAATTGAAATTTAGGCGATTGCAACTTTGGTGATGACTCCCGTTTCTGTTTTTGCTAGGTAGTTGAAAGAATAACAGCAGCGTACAATGTAGATTTCCTTATTGAGCTATGAGTATAACTAAAAGTTGTTTTTTCCTCTGCGGAAAATACAGTACGCTACTGAATTGCTATGAAGAAAGTGTCTGTATAATGTTTTCATTCCAACGTCCTAGCACAAACAGAAACGGAGATAATGACCAAAGTTGAAATCGCCCAAATTCCATTTTTGACCTATAACTCGAAACCAGAAGAAGATAGTGGAATGCAGTTGATGACATAATCAGTTTCACAAAAAAAAAACGACCGTTATGTGTCATTCATTTTCCTCTATCTATTTCGGTTGAAAGTTGTAGTTCAGGTATCACCATTTTTGCCCATCCTGTACATCAAGTAAAGCCAGGTTTGCGGTATCCAGTGCTAGCAGGGCTAGTGACTTGATATTTCATCAGTTTGTTCCTCTATTTCATAGTTGAAGGTGAAATAAGATAATAATATTCATAATAAAATAGGTCAACTCAAACTCACAGTTATCTGTAGTAGTTCTTCGAAAATATTCTTGGCTTCATGAGTGACTAACCTGGAAAAAAAAATTCGATTAGATCAATCGTGCCCCTGAGAGAAACAATTATTGAAGATGTCTTAAATTTTTTCTGATAAAAAAGTGAACATAGATTTTGTATGTTCAAATACAGTCCAAGTGCCGGACCCGGTAGAGGTCCCCGATTTCGAAAACTCAAGTCTAATAATCTGGCACCTTTTAATTGGAATTTTCGGAAGAGCGGCTTTCCTTCGTTTAGAAGGTGGATTATCATTAATTTAGAGATATTAAAAAAAAAAATATATAATTTGTGGGTATCGGCTCGTTGCACGAAAAACGAGACTTTATGTGTTGGATAATTTTTTCAGGGGATTCTCTAGTAATCAAAATAAAACGAATCTGACTAATTTTCGATAATATAATAACAAAACAAAAAAATTAGATCGATTCTTTACACTAAAGTTTTCAAAAGTTTTGATTGATTAATTCGATAACTTACAACAACTGATTTTCTTAGTTTACTATTCTACCTAAAAAAAACAAAAACTTATTCTTGGGAGGATTCAGGACTCTGGACTGCTCACAACTTGAATCTCGAAATTACTCATGCAAATCGGAAAAATCTGACCTTTTAACTCTTCCCAATAATCTGCTTTTCTCCACTAAATCCACAAAGCGATCCTTTCTCTTTGCCCAACTTCCGTACACCGTTTTCTCTACACGCACTTCCTAACACTTCACCTATTACTCTCAAGAAATCTACAAGTCTCCGCTTGAGACTAAAAAACTAACTGTGAAATTTCCTATTTCACCCCCAAAAATAAACCGAGCAAGCCGAACTCCGCGAGCACGTCGAAGAACCTTTTCGGTTCTTATCTCCCGGACACTACTGACTAATTTCGATAATTATAACATCGAATGTGAATTTTTTCCTCCACCTTTTGGGAAGGTATCTTATTCAAAGATTGCCTCCTTCCAGCGAAAATCTTCGATTTTACCCTCCTATTGACCAATAAGATTCCTTTTTTCAAAGGTTCTTCGTCCTTGTAGGAGTATCCGAAAAAGATGCCAGTTGGCCTTTTCAAGTCGCACGGTTCTAAATACCCTTTTTGACCCATAATAATAAATCATACCGTCCTGTGTTTTTCTTAAGTGTGAAAGTGTTAGTTTTCATGAGCTTGAAGATCATGAACTCTAATAAATCCCCAATTTTTATTCATAATAAACCATTCGAAAACGACCGTTTCCGAATGTTTATGCCGACAGGGTCAACGTTTTAATTTTTTTTCACAGTTTGATTTCTATGCGTCTCGTAGTTAAATAAACAACTGGGCTGTGACCGGATTTGATTTTATGCGTGATGATTGAAAGGTTGCTCCGAAATATGATAACGTAATGTGGACCCGATATGCATTCCTCGGATACAGTGCCGTATTAAGGGGTTTTAGTATTGAATTGTTAAATGAGGAAGTTACCAATTTCCCCATTTATTACACAAGCAACTAAAAAAACAAATATTTCGGGATAAGTCCTATCCAAAAACAGCCTGTTGCTCCTGCCAATACGCGACAATCGATTAACGAGAAACGATCGCGAACGACTTATCCGCGAGTGCCCTCTCGAAGGCCACTCGTGGAATTAAAGGAGGACCTTGAGAGCGTATTCATCATTCGCAGCCCGCCAGAATTCTCGTCTCCGACCGAGCTCATTACGCGGCAGGAAGCAGTCGGTTCCGCTCCTTCAAACGGCTGCCTGCGAGAACGCCCTAATGGAAATTCGCAGTTCGATCTGAATTTTCATTTATTACGGACGCGGGCTCTATCGGTAATGACGATTTTCGGGCCGATAACGAAACGGTTTCCGCGGCGGCACACGTGAATGGAGGGGCTAATGAATGCTCTGCAGGAGCAGCCGCGGATGCTGGGAAAGAGGATTTTCGTCGGACCGGCGTAAAGCCGTTTTCCGTTTTGTTGCGACGACGAACAGCATGTTTTATCAATCCGCCGTTTCATGCTACGCAGATTCTCTCGTGTGGGTAATCAATGTATCCTTTGCTAGGTACTAGTTGAAATGCAGCTTCATTTTCGAAAGGATTTTCTACAACCCAGCGATCTCCTTGTGCTGCTGTTAAAAAGTCTCGATGAACTTCTCTAAAATGAGCTGGTGCACCATCATCCATTAACCACATTGCCTGTCTTGGTACATGGTACATCTTCCAGAAACTGAGGTAGCGTTTGTTTCAGAAAGTTACGGTATGCATTCAGACATTCCGTACCGGCATTTGGCAGCTTGCGCGAATAGCGCTACGCCATTGGTAGACAATAGACAATAGCCAAGATACAATACAAAAGTCATTTACCTGAATTTTTATTTAAATTTCGGGAGTATTTCACAAAACTTGACTGAAATGAGAAAATATCGTCTAATACTCTTGGCAGAATGCAATTCCAACACTCGAAACTTTCGAAAACTCGCTCCTTCGACGCTTGAATTCTGCATTCGTGTTGGAATAGGAGCCCATTCTGACTCTTGTTTTAGACCATAGTATTACAGTATACCTAGTTTTCTAATGGATAGTTACCGCAAGTTGAACGAATGCGAATTTGAGCAAGAAATTATTGAATCTACTCAAGATAGCTTTATCACGTAATCACATGCCTGTGTCCTCTTCGATACGAGGTTATGAATGTTACGAGAGCTTAGCCGAGGGTTTGATCTAGTTATCAATATTACTCAATTTCCAAGAAAATAAACTCATTAACTTTTGATGTACTCATCTTTTTTACTTCAGTATCCGTTGCTCAGCTCCCTAATTTCTTCTTTAATATCATATCATGAAAGTTCAGTGCTTTGATAGTAAAATCCGGGTGAAAACACCATTATTGCAAAAAACTGCGAAATTCTGAAAGAATGATAAACTTTGAAATACTGTATATAGAAAACTGTTGTGTTTGCAGGGATATTGGAATCATATTGTAGGAAATTTTTTCAATACGCCCTGAAGAAGTTTTTTCAACAAACGTCAAAAAATGACAAGGTTGTCAAAAAATGGCAACAATATGCTAAGTGACCCTTTTTTTTATTTTCCTTAGGTACCATGACACCGTGCGCGAAGTAGTGTGCGAAATACTTACTTCGCACACTGCATGTAAACTATATGGGATTTTTATATTTTAACCTTTATGTTCCTCAATCAAGCAAAAATCCAAGAAATCATTTATTTATCAATGTATGAAAATAATGCTTTCAAATTATGAGAAAATTTAACACTACCTAATTTTATCTATTATTTACAATGTTAATATAAATGGTGCAGCCAGTGCACGAACCAATATTATTATTTATTCCTAAACTAAATAATTCAGATTCAGCTATTCAGCTCGTGATATCGTAGTTTTGGGAGTTGGAAGACTATCCATTTTTGAATTGCAAGCACCTGCCATAGAGGTGACAGCACTTGATCCTGAAATTCCACAGTCTAAAATTTTTTTTGATATTTGAATTTCATTGTTGATAGAATATCCACGTATCCTTCGGCCACAGTCATAGCATACATATATCGGCCCCCGTATTAGCAAGGTGTGTGGCTGATGTTCTCCGAAAGCAATGGCCCGTGTAGACATCAGGATTTGGTAACTTTAGCTATTAAGCTAGGAATCTTTTCAATACTCTTTATTGCAACAACTTGGTTCCTGAAAGGAAATCAGTAATTTAAAACAATCATCAAAAATCTACCTTGATCATCAAATTAATTTCATCATCTGCCTCTCTTATGAATTGTTCAACTTCCTCTCTAGTCAATACCTTAGATTTCTTAGGATGGTTTCCAACTGACAATTTTTTCAAATATGGAACCAACTTGGTAAATTTTTTTAAATCCACGTTTTCTTTAACATTGAGTGTTGCTTTCAACATAGAATATATTGCCCATAGCGTGGAAGACTTCAGCTTCTTAGACTTCTCGGCAAAATATGCCAACAGCACATTTTCGGATTTTTTCTGGCTTTATTTGCTTCACCACTTTTTAAATTGCTGAAATGCATTTTCATACTGCCTCCTCGATTTCTCTGGTGAAGGATTTGAAATTACTAAATTGGCCGCATCTGTCAAGTTAGGTGGGGTAGGTACTGTATACTTCATCGTCGCTTGGAATTTCCATTATTTTACAGTTATAAATATCACGCACGAAATTGAAGCGAATGAAAAGTAACTCCAAAATAATTATCAAGAACTGTCACTTTGAAATAATTGTCAACAAATGCGATTTTATTTGAATAGTTACAGTAATCATTTGATTTGGAAAAACAGTTTAAGCCAGTTCAATACTATTTTTCATATTAGGCTAAGCATATTACTTATTTTAGGAACAATATTTTTGACGTTTGTAGAAAAAATTTTGTTTGCATCTCATGCGCGAAATACCTTGGTTATCTCGATCACCAAAGTAGCATTTCGCGCACTAGGTACAAAAATAACTATTTTCGAAAACTAGTCCTCCAGGGTGGTAATTTAGAAAAAAAAAACGATTCTTTCGAGATTTTTTCCATTTCTGACAAAGTTTCGTTCAACGCTCGAGGTTGCAAACTCGAGCGACATCATAATTGCCGTATTTGACGCATACTACCCCATAGTTTCAGACAACAGAGTCACTGGATTATATTCCCTATTCAAAAAGCTTACTGGGCCTTGAAATTCAACTCCTAGTTCGTTGTAAATGTCTGCATTCCATGCCCTTCTAAAAAGTCATAAACTTTATTTCGAAAAACTTTCTGGTCCAGGCTCTCCTCACGGATATATTCCAGTGGATGTTCGAAAACGACGACCCCTTATATATGGTTGGCATACCTCATCATGAAAATTTCATTCATCCGTCTGCAATGCAAGGATCTACCTCGAGCATGAACGAAAATTTCATCCGAAACGTTCCCGCTCCCAAATTATGAAGCAGAAACAAAAACAAAACATCCACAACATCTCTCCGCCGTGTCGACTAATGAAACAAAGCAGAAAGTAATCGAATTTCCCGGCATACACGGAACGCCGAGAAGTCACGTGAACAAGAAAAAAAACTTCCGCAGACGTGAAAATTTCTTCGAATCCGGCCAACTCACTAACTCAACTACCAGGAGCTGCACAAAGGCTGCTACTTGCGGAGCTAGCCATGCAATAAGGGCCGCCTCACGTCATTCGGCGAGGAACTTCACTTCCTCGGACGGAATCAGTGGCGTAGCAGAGGGCCCCGCAGACCCCGGGGGCCCCAGGTCTAAGGGGGCTCCCCGAGCCAAAGGAAAAGCTTTGAATGGGGCCCCAATAACTATTGAACTTGACAATTCGCGATATTTTTCTGATGATTTAACGAACAAAACCTAAACAATAAAGGTACAGTTAATATTTTCGAAAAAAAAGAGAAACATTCCTGAATTATATCCAAAAAACATAAAAGGTTTACAGTAATTCGATTCGATATATCACTAAATCACACCCTGTGCTACCCTATTCTCAAGAGTTTTTTTATATAGCGTCAAGCTTTTCGGCATTGCTCTTCGAACGTCGCCACATGATCTTTTTCTAAGGGGCTCGGCGGCTTATTTCACGTGTTGTTCTTCAGGCGGTTTATCTCCCATTGAAGAAATTATTGTCAATTCTCCAACCAGGACATTTTTATTAAGAAGGGAAAAATATTATGAAATCTCTTTATTTTCATTCTAGTAGTGAGAGTTACAAGTGTAACAAGTGTTTGAATACGACACCACGTTGTGAGGTTGTTTACATTTAAAGACAAAGTTTTCAATATTTTTTAGTGCTTTTAGTTTCAGGATTAGAATTTCATTGAAGGTTAGTTCAAGTATTAATTGCGTAGCTTATTTATACGTTAAGAAATGTCTGTCGTATTTTTTCATTATTCATTCATTCCAATATTAAAAAAAAAGAAGAGTTATTGAATGCAAATTTGAAACGGCAGTTTGAATATCTTACAATTTTTCAGATGTTAGAAAAAAATGTCAGAGCGGAAAATAAAATATTTGAGTGGAGCTTGCAAATGAAAACAACAGATAGAAAAAAAATTTTTTTCTAAGCAAGGAAAAGTTTTTTAATATTTTAATAAGCCAATGCCTGAGTCTCGTTGAATTATTCAGCCAGGTGTGTTTCAGGCATTGAATGGGGGCTCCATTAATTTCATTCTATTGAACTTGCCGACTCGTTATCTTTTTCTGATGATATTGCAACATAAACATAAATCGCAGAGGTTACAGTCTGTACACAAAAAACTAACACAATGCTTTTCGGGGCTCTCTTTAAACATCGAACAATGATCGTTTCATTGGGCTTAAAATAATCAAGGGGATCTTAGGGATTCAATGTCGCAAACTCGTCTATCAGACTTTCAAGCCTACTCCAGCTTGGACCAAGGAGTTTGGACATCGACAAGTTGATAAATATGTTTGAACAAAAAAATTAGAAAAGATTAATGAACTTTTGTTAAATAATTTCACAAGTTCTTTATAATATTGATTTATTCCTAGTCATTTTTATATCAGAATCTATATTATTTTGTTCAGAAATTCTGGTTATTCAATATATTATTTTTATCACATTTTCTTCAATATTTCTCTTTGAAAAATGTCAGGGGAAACTTATCATACATAACATAGATCTATGGAGGGGGCCTCCGACTAGAATCTTGCGGGGGGGGCCCTAATTTTGCGCTACGCCACTGGACGGAATGCGTTTTTTCGAGGCAATAAAGCTCACTTCCTCTAATTCCGTTGCCCCTTCAGGATCCATCGATTCGTCTCGGGTGGCGAAAAGAAGCGAGGAGAGCACGAGGATAAATATTTGCTTCTTCCGCGAAAAGCGGGCAATCCAATTGTTCCTGTTTGCCCGGTCGTTAAAATATGAAACGAAAATGTAGCGCGAGGGTGCGTTCGAGAGAACCTGTTCGCCCTTAGGGCAAACACATAACTCGTTTTTCATTGGGACGATATTCTGGGAGAAGGACGGGAGACTTTTCTGTTCGGGCTCTTTGATGTTGATTCGGTTTGTAGGTTGTATCTTATATCGGCGTTTGTTTCATCTTTATTGATCTGCTAGTTTGGGGGGTGTAACTAATGGAAAAAGTGAGGTTATATTAGGTGTACAACTTTACTTCCGCCGTTTTGCAATAGCTGGCTGTAGCGGAAGTGGTAGTTGACATAAATAGATCTTAAATGTCATAATGAGCTTAGGTATTTGTGAACATAACGTCATTGAAATAGAAGTCGATTTGTGTATGCATCAAAAGGGTTTTTTCTCTATTTCAGTATCGTAATGAGTTCATTACAGTACTAAAAGTAGAGCTGTAATGAAACTCATTACAGCATTGTTTTCAGTTATATTTTTCGTTTCGTGGTTGTCAGTACCTACTCACCTCAGATCCTCTCAATTTTTAAATCAAATCAATTCAAACTCTGTAATCTGTCAAATTTCGTAAGTTACATCAACTGCCAAGATCCAATACAAGAGTCATTAATCTGAATTTTAATTTGAATTTCGAGGGTATTTCACGAAACTTGCCTGAAAAAAAATATCGTCTAATACTCGTTGCAGAACGCAATTCCAACACTCATGCTTTCAAAAACTCGCTTCTTCGTCGCTAGTTTTCGAATTTCGCATTCGCGTTGGAATAGGAGCTCATTCTGCAACTTGTTTTAGAATATACTATTGTACAACTGCCATTTAAAGTGACACTATTGATGAAATCAGACAATGTTGAAATTTATTGTTTACGTGGAAGCGTGTTAAAAATATTTTTAGCACTTTTCAGATGAGAAAAATTCTGCAATTGCAAATTTTTATTATGAATATTTAACAATCATTACGTATAACCATTAATATTAATCGTAAAACTAGAACAATTACTAACATTATTGACCTGAGACGTTAGGGAGCTTCGCAACACATTATTAGAAAACTCAGCATCATCAGTACTTGTAGAAACCGTAAGTACAATATTGGATGATGATGATCCAAAATCTGTTGGGGTTGGGAGAATTTTTTCAGCAATGACATTTCTATATGCAATGGAATGATCAACATAGCCCTCGGCTACCGTCGTAGACTTCCATCCACCATGTTTTTTCAAATCCGTAATATTTGCTCCTGATTCTGCTAGCAATGAAGACGAGGATCTTCGAAAACAGTGTCCTGTATATTGCTTTGGTTCTGGCAGTTTGAGGAATTCGGCAACAATAGATGGAATTTTCCCAAATGTATTTATACCAACTGGATTGGGAGTGCATTTATTATTCATGGATTTCAGGAAAAAACGACGATGTTTGATGACAGAAGGCAGCAGTGCAAAGTACTTATGAATGTAGTCTACATACTTCCCAATAATACTGAAAGATTATTTCTAGTTTTTATTCTAGTTTTTATTTTAAATTTTGTATTTAGAAGTTGTAAAACCAATGATTCTTTTGTTATTTCGATGTCTTCCACTGATAAATTACACAATTCTTCACGCCGACAGGCTGCAAATAATCCGAAAATAGTTGCAACCTTAACCATCAGGTATTTCTCATCTGGTGCCTGCTTCATACTTTTCAACCTGTTCACGAGTGAGAATTTTCGATTTTTTGTGACGATTGAAATATTTACTAACAACCACACCATTTTCAACAAGGGCACTTAACTTTATCATTGAAAATTTGCTCCACAAAGTTGATGAACTCCATATTTTTTATTTTTCTCTTAAGTATGCCAGAAAAACAGTTTCACGGAGTTCCCTCCTACATTTTTCAATTTACACCAGGCCAGGAAATTGTTATATGCAATATCGTACTGCTGAACAAATTTTTTATGTAAAATTTCCAGATTTGCTCTTCTTGCAGACTCTTCAATATCCAGAGGAACAACCAAATCGTCACTTTTAATAATAATTGGACTCTCGACAAACTTATTAAGCAGTTAAAAATCCAAGAAGAAAATTGGACAGGAACGAAATTTAAATGACAGCGCCTTTTCCCATTTGTTAGTAATCGTAACAACAACCTTTTGATTATTTGAATATTAAAATGCATTTTGAAGTTAATTGCCACTGCAAATTCGCCCATTTCATTATCAAAATAGGGCAGTTGTACAAAAAACATTGTATGGTATTTGTGTTAAAAGTGATTTTATTTTTTTCGTGAAATTGTTCAATTCGCTCCTCTCATTCCACAAACTTTTTCACTCATAAAATAAAACGTCACTTTTAACACTCATATCATAAATAACCATTCTCATACTATAAAATCGTAGTTTCAAAGTTGATATCTCAACATTCAATTTCAAAGTGTTTTGGTCATGATTTGCATATAATTCAAATTTATCCTTATCCGTCTGTCCGTCTGATATTCTTTCACATTATCTTCGAGTTTGAGAATTTGGTATGAATATTTGTAGACTTTTAGAGGAAACATTCAAACTTTGGAATCGCTAAGAATACTATCATCAATTTTCGATTTACTCGATAGAATCTCAAACAGAACATAAAAATATCGAAATGCTAATGAATCCAATATCATGATTGCAGAAAAAATTGAATTCCTCTTCTTCTCTACAGGTTTTTTTTTTTGAAATATTACATTGTAAAAACCTTATCCGGACTATAATGAACATAACACAAAAAAAGTCATCCAATTTGGTGGAGTCGTGTTTCACTTATTTAGATTTTAGGGTTGAGCTGAATCACTTACTAATATCGATAAAGGCAGTGTCGATTCCTATTTGTCAAGTTGTATAGTAAGAGAATAATCATGGGAAAATATACACGGTCTTCTTATGGAACAGTTCCAACTTTATTCAATATGTCACCGAGTCCTCCTTTCGATTTTGAGTTTCAGATCCGTGAGAGGAGCAAACGTCATCGAGATATATCATTGCGGTGAAGTTCGAATGTCGGGAATTTTATTTTATTCCGGAATCATGCCTAACCCAGTGTACTGTATATCTTGATCTCGAGTACGTCTCGTGTCCATTCAGAATATCCACCGCTAATCCAATACGAGTAGCACGAAGTGAAAGAATCCTCTCAGGAAATTTTCCACGCTCCCAAGATGCACGATTTTATTTCTCCTCTTTCATAAGTCTGCACATATCCTTTGCCATCTGTCAACAATGTGCACGTATCCTTTTATTGTCTGAAATTGAATTTTTCATAGAGGAAGAATATGCATTATGAGATGTGAGCAAATATTTACAATCCTGCCGGAACGGAAAAATTCACAGGATAAATTCCTGCCGTAAGATTCATATCCATGCGTTACCATATGTTATTGCTATAATAAAGAGGAGAAATTAGATTCATGATGTATGGGATGATATTCATTTCATAGATTGAAAAGTTTTACATCACCCTAAATCTTCGAAAGTGATTTCTTCTTCAAAATAGTATTCTTCGTGAAATCTCCTTGAATAAACGGTTTTAGAATTATCAATGATTTCAAAATTCTGTCTCAGGTTTTTTCGGCGGTCGTCGTGAATTCATTTTCAACGTTTCGCCAGTTCGAGTGTCAACCAATTCTATCTCAGGGTGTTGAAAATTGAATGATGCACCCCTCCGATCTGACTTCTGTCTTCGATTATGGCTCGTTCAACTAAAATTTCATCCCTAAGCTCTCCGGAAATCAGCTGATTCACGCTAGCCGATATCACTACTATTTTGATCTGTCAGATATCGCAAATTTCCTCAATTGGAAACGAATTCATTGCTCTGTTCTTACATATCTTTATAGTGGTAAAAGCTTGTGTTAAGACTGTACAGGTATCCCAAATTTCTTGAATTTGACTGTTTAAGGTACTTCTGAACTAGATAGGTGATAACTTCTGAAAGTGTCTTGGGCTCGATTTTCGTGAAAACACCATTAGTGAAAACCGTTTCACGATATCTTCATTTTTTTTTAAATTTTGATATATTATCGATTTCGAACATGTGCGCTAACTTTTTTATTTACGAAAATATCTGAGAACAATTCAAACTTTACAGAAGCGCGTTTTCTCCGGAAAAAAATCCACTTTTTCATTTCAAATACGAACGCATTTTTTTTCATCTTATATCATAACAAAATGTTTCAAAGATGAAAAAATTTAAGATAATGTCTTATTCCCAGTGAAAAAGTTTTCGTTGAAAGTTTTTATCTTTTTCAGATATTTTCGAAAATGAAAAAGTTATGGCACATCTTCGAAATCGAAAAAATTTCAAAATTTTGTTATATCTTCAAAACAAATGAAGATATCGTGAAACGGTTTTCACTACTGGTGTTTTCACGGAAATCGAGCCCAGGACTCCTCTCAACGTTTCTAACTATCTAGTCTAGAAGTACCAGAAACAGCCAAAATCAAACAATTTGGGATACCCTGTACTTAGATTTTTTGAAAGTCACTTCTCTTGAATAATTGCACATTTCTTGTCAACTTTCGCAATTTTGGTGTAATTTCAGTTCTACTCAGAAGGAATGTATCCTCCGTCTTCTCAGAATTGTTAATTACTCCATTTCCATGTCATTTTCATGCTTTTTATGATGTATGAAATACGTCCACGTGCTTGATCATAAAGAATCTACAAAAATATTGGTAATCTTCATCAATTCTACTCAGTTTACTGGACTACTCGATTTACTTCGTTTATCTGCACTCTCAAGAATGAATATTTTAGTATAATTCTATAATTCACATCTCTAGATTCCTAACATCGAAATGGTGATGTTACACAAGAATTGGACATTCTCATGTTCCTCTCTATAATGATGAAAATTAATTCATCATATTCTCTCATTATTTGGATCAATTAATTCCATTTCTCAAATGGTTCAACAGTCTATTGTAATAAACTTGGAACTTTTTTACAGCCTCTTGTCCTTGTTTCACCCTGGTCGGTCTCATCTGATAATGGTGAACTCAATCAATTGGTATGATCTACTTATTATAAGCCTGAACACCCAAGTTCATTCATCTGACTCTACGTATGAGTAAGATCTCAAGCCTTCTGCTGTTCTTAAAACCAAAGGATTAGTGATTTTATTCACTCATAGTACTCTCCTTTTGTGTCTCTCATAATTTATCGATTGTATATTCTATTTTTCTGATAAACTTACTAATCCTGCTTTCTCGGTGCAGTTTATTGATTATAATATTATTGCTCTACTCATATTTTACTATATTGATTTCATTGATGAACAAACTTAGACAATGTAGCTTTCAAAGCTTGCACTTCTCTCTTGGCCTACCTCATTATTACAACTCAGTATTCTTTTAGAACTCACCATTCAAACCTTCTGTTTTTCTCGCAATCAACTTCATTGATTGCTCTGTCACTGTAAACGTTGTGCTCATTATTAAGTTAGTTGAATCGTCTCAACGTCTGAGCCAGTATTCACATGACCTCTCATTTGAACTGATCTAGATTACCTCCGTTTTTTGTTGGATAATGTCATTCTGAGTTTATAATAGATGCTGTTGATATTTGTATGTATTACTCTATTAGCTTCATGCGAGTGATTCATTTTGTGATGGTGAATGACGCACAATAATAGTATATTCTAAAACAAGTTGCAAAATAAGCTCCTATTCCAACACGAATGCGGAATTCGAAAACGAGCGACGAAGGAGAGAGTTTTCGAAAGCATGAGAGTTGGAATTTCCTTCTGCAACGAGTATTAGACGATATTTTCTCTATTTCAGTAAAGTTTTGTGGAAAACTTTCAAAATTCAAATATAAATTCAGATTAGTAACTTTTGTATTGTATCTTGTCAGTTGGTGTCACTAACGAAATTTGACAGATTGCGGAATTTGAATTGATTTGATTCGAAAATTGAGTGAATCGGAGGTCAGTACTGACAACCACAAAACGAAAAATATAACTGAAAACAATGCTGTAATGAGTTTCACTCCTTTTGGTACTGTAATGAACTCATTACGATACTGAAATAGAGAAATATTTTTACACTACCATCTCCTACTCAATTATATGGATACAGTCCACAACAGCAATTTGCCAAAATCTGAACACCTCCGATTTTGAACACAGGAAAATTGAAATTGGGTCCTTTCGGCTGAATAATAATAATAATATAATAATATATTTATTGATCCCTTGAGACATTAACAATGCATAGGACAAGTCAAATAAATGGAAGAAGAAAAAATAAATAAATTTTCTGAAACTTAATCTTCGATAACATTTTTGTCATCCAAAAACTGCTTAACACTATAGTAACTTTTTTTATTCAAAAAACATTTGATGGTTTTCTCAAATTTTATTTTACTTAGTAAATTAACAGTGTTGGGTAGATGATTATACATGGTTATGGCCTGATACACTGGAGAAGTTTCATATTTGGTTGTAACATGGGATGGAATGTACAAAATTGCATTATTTCTAGTGGAGTAGTCGTGGAAACTAGATAATGTTATCATTGACTGTTCGTGAATAAAACTCTGTTCAAAAAATTTAATTTTCGCTACATTTTTTGGAAGGTTTAGGCGGTTGATTCAATGCTCATATGAACTCAAGTGGCACAGATCATAACGAAAGTTCAAAATGGTTATACCTCATTTTCTAGTCTAAATCTAAATAGTATAAGAAAAAAGTATTTTGATACCGCAAGAATCTATTCCTAAAATATTTGTACAAGTCAAAGACTCATGCTGTATACAGATAGTGAAATGTCAAAAATCACCCAACCACTTCAATCACTTATGACTGACAGGCACATTTTCAACGAAACCCGCTTCCTAAATTCATTATGAAATTTTTTCTGACACTTAATCAATGTTCTAAGGTTGCCGTTGATGGGAACGAAATCCAGACACGAAACTCCGTGTAGACTTCGAGAGATCGCGGCTTATATTCTCCATTATTGATAATAGCACCTTTGACGCGGAGAGGTTCCCAAATTATCGAATAAGGCCATTGCCTCCGGAACTACAAATTACCCCAAATTATATGGAATGAATTTCTGAAACTTATCGGGGTGAAGCACGGAATTCCTCGCGTTACCTCCACACTCCATGAACCGAACTATCGAAGAATCCCTCCCAATGGAGGCGTTCGTGTACGATGATCAACCGAAACGGAGATAATTTTGAGGTTTTTTGCTTTATTTGTCATCGATAATTAACGTGCAAAGTAAGTCTTCATTTGAGAACTTAGTTCCAAAGTGTACTCGTACAATTAATATTAAAGACAAATGGCTTCTAGAATTTCTACTCGTATATCAATGAGAAGATCTGTGAGACTATAAATTGAACACGAAGAATATGAAATCTGAAGGAAGGAGCATTCGTATTATTTTTGTTGACCAGAATGGTTCTTGCAAATTAACTAAACTGAGAATATCCACCAAACCCGGATGTAACACAACAAGAAACATTCAAAACACTGGATGAATCTCAATTCCAAACAGTGATAACAAGAAAAACTGCAAAATATACCAAATCATCTACATACTCAAATTTGACAACTATTGGTTTTTCAATTGCTAAATCGACGATATGCTCTTTCCTTCATATTCTTTATTCTGTCATTGAAGATGATATTCATTTCGATGATTACTATTTTGAATTCATCATTTTCTCTAAAATGTTCTCGGTAATAATTTTTGGTGGAAAAATTGGGAGTTTTCATCAGCCACCCCCGGATTAAGGGGTCTACTACTAAAATCTCAAAGAATGAAAAAGGATGTACGAAGTTCTTTTCAGCATATGATTGGAGAGATATAACTCCTCTTTTGACGCTACTATATGTTTTCATTTGTATTGAGTTACTCAAAGCCTTCTACTAGTTGTTTCGAAAGTTTTTGATGAAAATTCTGTCGCTCAGAGGCCGAATAAGGCCGAAGCTGATCAATTCTCAATAACACAATCTTATTTGATCCCTCCGACCCCAATATGGAAAAAAAATCATTTTGATGATTATTACTTTGTTTCAAAAATGTTCTTGGTGAAGACATACTAAGCACTTTGTGAAAGTAATTTGATATTTCGAGCACTAAGCTCTAAGCACTTTTCTAGGAAGTGATGTATGTGTGGTTATTGTAAATATTTAGCTAAGAGGTGTTTCGGTAGCTTATAACTTTTTATCGGAGAATCCTAGAATGCGCATGATATTCCATATATCCTCAAATTTTTTCTGAGAAATGATGTTTATCTTTGGAAAAATTCATGACAAGAATCAACAAGGATTTTCGACAAAAAAAAAGGTTTTCCTATATGTCTTAAAAAGAAATAGCTAAATATCAATTTCTTCAGACAACGGTTCAACAAATGATCTCAGATACATGATTTTATTGCTCTCAAGAGAAGATGACATTGAATTTTCCATAGACATGGAAAAATTCTCATTTAAATTATCTCGGTATTATTTTCAGTGACGAAAGTAGGAATGAAATCGGTTGGAAATCTTTGGTGATGACTTCAACAGGAGAACTGGATAACATAAATAAGGGAAACTGATTATTAAACATATATGAAACTTTGAGCTTGCAGGGGAGTTCAAAACAGTTGAAAGTAAAAACCTCAAAAACAGAATTTTTTATGTGAGGTTGATGGGAACTTCAAATTCGATTAACACCTCTTAGAAGCGATCATATCAATCAAACTTGAAAAAAATTCGGAAGCACGTTCAATAAACTTACTAGATCTTTGTGACTGCGCACTAACGTCACACACAAACGTGAGATGTTTATCACTCGATTGAATATCGAAACTAGATCCAATGTTTCAATGTATCGGCCTCGATCGTGTTACGACAAGATAAGACAAGGGCTTAGTGCTTAGTAATCCGCAGTAGTGCTCGGGAGCACTTTAAGGATTACTAAGCACTGAGCTTTTTGATGAAGTGATTCAGTTACTAAGCACTTAGCACTGCGTTTAAAATGTGCTCCGAAGCACAGTGACGGGAGCACAAAAGTGCTTTCAAGGGCACAAAGCACTGTGCTCTGGCACAGCACTGATCCCAGAGTCGTATACAGGGTTGGGTATGTGAGCCTGTGATAACAATGGTTTTCCTTGGGTTTTCCTTATGTGTCTAGTATGATGTCTTTATGACGCAATATTTATATCGATTTATAAGTGAAACACTGACTGGTGTAGGTGCAACTCTTCACTTAGAGCAATGTTATAGAACATAAGGAACAAATTTGTTCTTTCTCCTCAGAGTTTTATGGAAAATGTAACCTCAAAGATTCAATCATCTCTGGATCCATTCTAGGCAATAATTCCAATGTTGACTGCTAGTTTCTCAATGTAACAATGCCACAGGAGGCAAATTTCCCACAACCTGTGATCATAATCTACTCTTATGCTTTCTGACATAGCTGGCTTTTAATTCTTCAGCGAAAAAAGCATGTAAGACAGGTAACCTTCCGATTCAATAATCAATTCCCTCAACACTTCGTATAAGAAGCCCACCTTCACGAAAGCAATGAGGCACTTTCTTCCCATAACTTTTTCACAGCAAGGAGTGTGATATGCCATGGCCATCCTGTAATCGCTTAACCTGATGATCAACAATATTTCTAAATTCTAGTAGACCTGTGAGAGTTTAGATGGCGCTCATTTAACTGTAGTTGCTTCGTTTCCAATCTTCCTGCACTATTGAAAGTTATTTCACTGGGCGAGCACAGGTAGTGGACATAAATGGAATGAGAAGTGAGCCTATCATTGTGAAGCCATGAGTTCCTCAGGGCACAGTGCTCGGTCCTGTTCTATTTATCGTTTACATTAACAATCTCCTCCAGCAGAAAACATCAGGCAAAATTATCAGAGTTTTTGCTGGTATCAAGCGGTGGTTGGATGGTTATCGACTGGCTCTAAATTGCGAAAAGACAAGGTATTTAGCCTTCACTTCTTATTGTCAGGTATCTCGGTATTACGGTTGATAGGCACCTGAGATGGGACTTGCACGTAAGAAATCTCAAAAGCAAGTTGAGACGTTCAACCCAGGAATTCAGATTTCTCAAAATTTGTTTGGAGCTGATACAAATGAATATCCTCTACTATGCATTAGTACAGTCACAAGTAACATACGTTATTTCAGGATGGGGTGGTGTGAATGACTGTCACCTGCGAAGTTTGCAGGTGTTACAAAAGTTGATACTAAAGATCATATATGATAGAGGAATCAGATTCCCGACTGATCAGCTGTATGCAGAAACGGGGATATATGATGTGAGAGAGTTGTTTGCTCTGGATCTCCTGCTGAACGTGAGTCGGAAAAAGTTCAATGTCAGTCACATACAACATTCACAAGGGACAAGAATGGGAGAAGAAAGAGTTGTTATCCCTAAAACTTTAAAAACAATCGGAAAGAGGTGTGCTCACGTTATTGCCCCCAAATTGTTCAACCTGATTCCAAAAGAGCTGAAAGCCTTCATTTATGGATATGATTTCAGGAGAAGAGTGAGGCTTGAAAATGTCTTCTATCAATCATCCTCATCGAGGAATCCCAAAAATCACACGTTCCCATAACTCTCTCCACCAAAGGCAAACACCCTCCCCGTAAAATCTAATGCACCTTCGGTTTATCATCGGACCCGAGTGACCCTTCAGCATCTCAATCAGTCAAAACCACTTCCGAACAAAGAAAACAACGTCGTCAGCGCGTCCCGATCCACTCCGGAGGGCCGCAATCCATCAAGAACCATTTGCCGCGGCGGACAATGTCCGTCTCCTTGGAGCAGTGTTGCCAATGGTAATTCAGGGAAAAATCCGAAATTTGTGCCAAAAAATTAGATGGCTCCGTTATTTAATCCTAAAAAAATCCGAACTAAATAATTCAGAAACGAAAAAACATGACAATTTTATTGATTTTTGGATTGTCACGATTAGGCAACAATTTCTTCTTGTAAAGTTTTGGCCCCTGACAAATTAGTGCTCAAATTTTTTACGCAGGACCTTTCTAATATCATTAAAAAAATTTTTTTCTGATTCTTTCTTATTTCAGAGACTGGGAGAGAAAACTCATATTAAGTTTTCAGGAAAATGCAGAGACCTCCCAGAAAATATTTCAATAGATACGAAAAAACATGCTTATCTATTCTGAATATTTCAATTGATTTTTCAATGTGAATAATCTCTAGTGCTACAAGTGGTAATTGATAGGGATTAAACAGTTATGATCTGAGATTTGATGAATTTTTATTCATTTCGTGACATAAAAAATATTATTTTAAAAATTCCCATTCATCCCGCTTAAATTGTTTTTTAATTTGCGGTCGAAGGCCATTCATTTTTGTGAACCACAAGAAAGTTTGCAGATCGTAAAATTCTTTAAAAAAAAATATTCAAATCGTAAGAAAGTTGTATTTCAAATTAAACCCACACGATTTCGAACCACTTCTGAACTTTTGTATTTGGCGACTTTTTTTACGTGGTTTTCCTAGTCCCTAGTAGAAATATTCCACGACACAATATATAAAATATTTTTTCGATCAATGGAATATCATCTAGTGGACAGAATTCAATAATTGATTTGAATTATCCAATTCCCACAGAAAATCTTTGAAACTGTATAATATAAAAAAAATCCGAAAAAATCCGCAATTTGGATAAAAATCCACCGATTGGCAACACTGCATTGGAGTGGAGGAGCACGCGTTCACCGCTCCCGTCCCGAGAATAATGACCCGTCGAAACAGGTACCGGCCAGAAATGGCCCGGACAAATGCGTCCAGATGGGCGAATCGACGGTCGGGCGAATCGGGGTTGACACGCGAGCGTTGTCGGACAATGCGGTGCATCAGCGTGCTTTCATCGCAGCAAGAAACCTGCGGCCGCGTTTTTATTTTTCGCATTTATGTCGTAGTTCATTTCGCGGAAATGCAGGGAAAACAATGCTGAGGGCGCTTTGTTGTTGCGGAAACTGCAGGTTTCTGCTCAGACTGTGCAGGCGACTGCCGTCCGGGATGAAAAAAGTTCTGATGGATATGATTTTTCGAGAGAATGAATGGGCGAAGACGGATACTGATTCACACTAGGCCGTGACGGCAGTTAAACCTAGGACAAGTTGAATATTTCGTTTTGCAGTACTTTTCAATGAACTTGATGGTTCTTTGCCTCTGTGTCTTGTTGGAATCGGAAATGATTCTTTTTTGATGAATAATGATCTCAAATACATATTCGAGATATCAAAATGTTTGATTCGCAAATATATTATTTTCAATTACGATTTCAAATATACCGGGTAAACCAGGTTCGACTGCCTATTAGGCGTTTCTGAAGAACTGGACTTATTTGAAATCTGAAAATTGGGATTATGATATTGTTCGTTATTATCTACCGAACTAAAATATTCTTGCAGCATGACCACTTTTACCTATACAGGCTATGGAAAAAAGAAAAAACTTTAAAAAAAAATGTGAGATAAGAGTATTCGGTATTATGTTTGTTATTCCTATTCTAAATATCTCATGCACAAACCGTTTTCACATTTTGGATGTCAAAGACCGTGGAAATATTGTAAATTTCTAGAATTTTGAGAAACTCGACTTCACTTTATTTAAGTGGTACCTTATTATTATTCAAAAATTGTCTCATTGTATTACCTTATGATGAATCACATTTTTAGTTTTTTTTTCCCGGGTGAGAGAACAAAAAGAGCAGAATACAACTGGACATGTGAAAAACAACTATTTTCTAGATTTATGCCACACACACTCAAGGACTGACCATGTGAATTATTGTCATAGCAAACGCTAGACGAATTGGAAATTGAATTCTCTTGAAGTCAAATGGCAGATCTGTTGGGATCATCGGAATTCTGGGAATGAGAACTTCCTCACCTTTATATTTTCCTTTGAGTACTGTGCAAATCTAATACAGTATACAAAGTCATAAGGTCTTTGTAGTTGAATACTTTCACAAATAACAGAAATAACCTTTTGTCTTCGTCTCTGATACTTCCACTTCACGGAACCAAAAATTAACCTGCAGGTACCTCTTTGACAAAGACGCTAAGATATTTTCTTCTTTTTCTTTAGTGCCAATTCACAATGGACTTAAGCGAAGAACTCCTGTCAAAGTTCGGATACATAATTATGTTTATATAAGTATTGAATTTATGATCACGGGCCACCATAGTTACCGTTACTTTAAATTCAATACTTCAAAATTATATACATATTTATGTATATAATTAGAATTCCAAGGCTAAGACGTTTAGGCAACTCAAAATACACAGCTTACATTGCAGTGACATCTGGTGGCGTTGCAGAGAATAGAAATCTGTTCAAAACATTTCGTCATAAAATTTTCTGTGGTATTCGGAAGAAAGATAGGTGTAAATAACTCATGGACCCAGATGCATTAATATTATTATTAAATGTGGTTCACCGAATTAAAATCAAATATTATACTTACACGAAAACGCTATCAACCGTAGCGACAGCGACATCTACTGGCATTATTCGCAAGAAGGAAAACTATTTCCTACTTTTTTTTCATTTCATCAAATTTTTAATAGTTTTAATGCATTTTATGTTAACACCACCGTAGAAGAATCAAACAAAAAAAATTTCATAACAAACAGTTCATCCAATCTTGAGTTATAAATGGTTTAACCAACAATATGACCGACTGAGTTTTATATATTAAGATATTGAGGTTGTCAATTTCTTCCTCTATTCTGCATTTGATGTCTTCGATAATTTGCGGACGGGCCAAATACACTATAGATTTCAGATATCCACATAAGAAAGTGTCCAATGGAGTTGGAAAGCGAGTATCAGGGGGCCATAGAATGGAACTCCGATATTAAGAAATTACAGCATTCTCGAGTGTTATGTTCAAAAATCTGCCGAAAGAAACCTCAATGAAGTAGGTATATAAATTTGAAATCAGCTGAAATACAGGATAAACAATTCAAAAAATAACAATTCACAAAAAATTTTTAGATCAACGATGCCATTGTGCATTTCGCAGTAGTGAATTCTGAATGCCGATGGAAAATATTTTCAATTTAAACGTTTTTGTACGACCAATATTAACTGATATACCTGTTGAGTAAAATATAAATACCCGGTACATATTCCAGTTTGAGTTGATGCCATGGAATATTGTATTGTGATGCAGAGGTTATTATGAAACTGTTCGAAATTCGAACATTTTTTCAAATCATTCATATTCATATTCCTCGAATAATTCACGATGGAAAATTCCTATAAATTCAAATCGCTGACTCCAAAGTAGTAAGTGGGTTACCTGTGACGAATGTTGGAATATTGTTTATTTTAGATTAGTATATAGGCTTAGATTGTAATGAATAAAATTATCATTCACCAAACGTTTGATCATTACACCTCACGGCAAACTGTGGAGTTAAGACTTCCCTTGAACTTCTGAGTCTGGTTGTTCACTTTGCCCTTCTATCTTCAAGTGTTGTTTCGAGTGCAAAGAAACAACAGAAACAGTGAAAAAAATATTAAAGATGAATCCATGAAGAATATCGATTCTATTGCTCTACCTAGCTTAGTTCGATTATCAATTTTTTTATTTGGATGATACAAATTTCCTTCCTCAAACACTATTCAGGTATCAAATTTATTTGATTTTTCGAGATTCAACATTTTTGGATACACTAATTGCTGTTTTTTTTAATATCTCTATCATTGAAAGGTTTCTCTCATAGAAAAGGTGATATTCCACCAGAATTGAACAGTTCTCGTCCAATCGATTCCTCTGAAACTCGTCTTAAGCATGTCTCCGTTATGACCGTCTACCGTCTAATTCTCTAATCAACCGTTCCCGCTCTCTTTTTCCCCCGCGACCATGCAACCCTCAGTTTATAAGTTTCCCATGATTCTCGACTTTTTCGACTCGACATCTGCAAACGCTTGAGAAATCTCAAGTACCCTCAAACCGTCTGGTTTGGTACAAACATTCTTCATTGGTGTGTTTGACTTCAGTGCCGCAAATAAAAACTACAATAAACTAACTTAATTCTTATATGTAATGAAATCACTGATTCCACATTAATGAAAGTTTGGTGAAAATTTGGTCACAAAATTTCTGAACTTCCCCGACTTTTATGAAATTTTTCGGATTACAACGGGGGCGCGAAGGGCATAAGTTTGAGAACCGCTGTTTCATCACATGCAATGAAATCATCCACTCCAAGTTACGAGCAGTGGGAAATTCTCAATAGAATCGACAATCCATCACTCCAGAACGTCATGCGAGAGATCCGAATGCGATATTATTTTTTCCGAGCGTCGCAAAACCGACGCACCGGCAAGTCATCCGGAGGGAAACCGCGTTAATTACGGCGTCAGACGCGTGCGGAGAGCGCGTCGCGGCGCTCGAATCAATTATGCGAATTATATCGACGTCAATTTCCATTATAATGCGCGGATTCGATAGGTAATTACAGCCAGGTAATTGCTCGCACCTTTTTAATTGTCGCGACTGGCGCTGAAATACCAGTGGCGCGCTATTAATGGAATTCCGACGTGCAAAACTCAATTTGCGCTCTTGTGGCAATCGGTGGGACGGGGACTTCTCCGGTTTCCGGAGAGACTGATGGCGGGCAATTAGCGCCTTCGTTGCGTTTCTTCGCCAGGTGGCGCTACGTGCTGCCATAAGAAGAAATTCTATTCCTGGTGGTTCAAAAGTCTGGAAACGGCGAATTTGTTTCACGAACAGTTGGAAAATCGGGTCTCCAGTAATTTCTCTCAAGGAATTAAATGGGCACATCGGATTTTGAGGCTGAGAAGACCTTATAATTTCACTCATTTTTTCATTGGAGATTTGGATTAAGCGGAAAATTTTTCATACGAATTGGTTACAACCAAAAATTTTGTCGTCAGTGTGTGGGCCATATGCGATGTTCAAGAATCCGTGGTATTTATTCAGATCAGGAGGCGAATATTCTATTCTAATACTAGAAACCTCAGTAATTTGTCTCGGAGAATCAGATTTCAAGCCTTGTGCGAGATAAGAGGTCCAACTTTGATTTTCAAACAGAAAACGCTACATAAGGGCCAACTATGGACAAAAAAACTGTTGGTTTTGTTGGTTGTAACCAATCCAGATACACCGGGAATACACCGACCAAAATTTCAAAGAAAATACTATTAAATGGTATACAGATGGTTCTAAAACCAACACGGGAGCTGGCGCTGTGGTTCACGGGGCCAAAGCCAAGTGTGCACTATTGTTAAGTTCCTGTGTGAGTGTTTTTCAAGCAGAAATATCAGAAATGTCTAGATATTAATCTAAAGAGAAACTATCAGAATTGCGACATAGCTATTCATTCAGATAGTCAAGCTGCTATTGAAGCACTGAACTCCTATGTCATCGACTCAAAGTCAACATGGGAATGCCGGATCAAACTCAATGAAGTAGGCAAGAAATATACGATCTCTTTAATCTGGGTTCCTAGTCATTCGGGAATCACAGGTAACAAAGAGGCCAACAAACTTGCCAGAGAGTGCTCGGAAACCACTCACTGGCTCAGAACCTTTTTGTGGTACAGGAAAATTTACCTATAAGAAAGAGTTTCTGGAGAAGGAGAAAACTGAAAGAGAAACATTCTGGCAGAATCTCCCCAAAATGTTCCTCCGGAATTTTGAAACTGCAAGATCCTAAAGATATTTGGATCTCAGTAAGATCCAACTACACCTCCTCACTGGATTTCTTACAGGGCGTATCGGACATTGACGAGTGTAGATTCTGTGGGGAGGAGAAAGAAACTCCTCTAGTCACAGAATGCTTTGGCATTGTAAGCCAAAGGAAACAATGCTTTGGTCAAGAGGACCTTAGGAGTGAGGAATTAGCCTCACTGAAGCCTTCTGAGATATTGGAGTTCAAAATGGTTCAGAATGGTCCCATTCGATTCCTAGTACGAACTTACTAAAGAACGCAGTGTCAGGATTCCGAAATTTCACCTGTGCACGAAATAACTTCACCGTTTCCAGATTTTTGAACTATGCGTTATATGCTTTTTTCCAGAAATTGACGGTATGAATTGGGTGTTTGGAGATAGCAACCGCCATTTTCAAGGAAGCATATTCTCCATGAAGAACAGCTGACATAATATTAATATGGAAAAAGGAGAAGAACTCTCAGTAAAGTACCTAATGGAGAAACTGATCCATGAAAAATGCTCGTACGTTACGTACGACATAAAATCAGAAAATCCTAAATAACTCAAGAATTATTAATTTTAGGAGCATCAACATGTTAGAACATTATCATAATTTTTCTTCACAGAATCCAACGCAATAATGAAAAAAGGGTTTTAATTTGAAAAACGAAAGTTATGGGCCAATCTTGATTCCAATTTTTGGACCAACATTTGGAACACCCTGTGAGGGGATATTCAAAATTCTGAAAATGTACAATATTTCCACAGTGTCCGCCTTCAAAAATGTGAAAGCGGTTTGTGGTTACGATATCTAGTATAGGAATAATAAACATAATACCGAATACTCTTATCTTCCTTTTTTCTTCATCTTTTTCTCCATATTTTGGAAAGTATTTTGGCTAATGCAACGATTCGAGTACAAGTGTATTCAGAATTGCATACTCTATCAAATTCGAAAAAAAAAATTTGAATTTTTTTTTTCTCCCTGTGTAACTGAAAGTGGTCAGGCTTCAAGAATATTTTAGATCGGTAGCAAATGTCAAGCAATACCATAATCCCAATTTTCAGATTTCAAATAGGTCCAGTTCTCCAGAAACGCCTAATAGGCCGTTGAACTTCGTACACCCTGTATAGTCATAGGATTAAAAACACAGTTCATCAAGGAATTAGCTACAAATTAAGTAAGTTAAGGTCAAATGCAAATGACATTAATAATACTCTTGAAAAATATCATTTCTCAAATCAGATTCTTATTCTCATTAGTATTATTGTTATTTTCTAAAAATGGGCCTCAATATAATCAAATTGCGGTTTGATGTGTGTCTTTGAGTGATTAGTATTATCAAAAGTAAAATTGTTGCTATCTCTCAAATTATCTAGCACCTAAAGAAAAATAAATATGACAAGAAATTTATATCTAGATATTGAGATATAACATTATCATAACATTTTTAATTAAGGATATCCAAGTCCCTCGGAAGTGAACCTTCTGTTTCACAGGTTGAGACACTAGCTGTCTTTACCTGTGCTCAAGAGTGCCTTCAAACGAATCTAAAAGGAGCGCATTTATATATTACCACGGACAGTCAGGTCACTTTGAGATCACAGGAATCATACAGCCAGGAATCTCGGCTGACATGGGAATGCCGTAATACCATAAAGCAACTGGCCAGAGGCAACAAAGTGACTCTACTATGAATACCAGGACATTGTGGTATTGAAGGAAACGAAACAGCCGACGAACTAGCGAAGAAGGCTTCAAGGCTGAAGCCTGTTGGACCTGAACCTTTCTGTGGTCTTGGACAAGACCAATACAAGAAAGCGGTCCAACAATGGGAAGCGCAAACAAAATAACGCTTTGGAGAAATAGTCCTAGACTTGCGCAAGCCAAGAGATTTGTGGAACTCTCGCTGACATACACCAGGAAGCTCATAAAGCTGCCACGAGCTGAGCTTCGAGTAATGGTGGGTCTGCTGACGGGACACTGTCGATATAAATATCATTTGTATCGCATGGGAAAGGCAGCAGATGAAACCTGCAGGCTATGTGGATCAGAGAAAGAAACGGCTGAACACATGGTATGCAAGAGTCCAGAGCTGGTGGAACTAAGAACCATTCACATGGAGAAGTCGGTTCTGGATCCACATGAAGTGACAGCTAAGGCTCCTAAGGTTGTCGTTGGATTCATCAATGCCATTGATGGCCTCCTTGGGATTTAAATGAACGAGTTGGGTAAAGAACAAAAGATCCTTGCGGTCGAAGTTCCCGGAAGGCTGAACGTAGCGACAACGACCCCTGTTCAGAATGATAATAATAATCCTCTTATTCAAAATGTGGGGGCAATTTTCCCTGACAATTTTTGAATATTTTTTTGACATTTTTAACAAGCGGTCCTTCGTATATATAAATTTTCAGATCGCTAGCATCAAAATTGGAGTAGGTCTCATACAAACTTTTACATCCCTTGGTTCTAACCGTTGGGCGCTGAAAGTTTCAAGTTTAAAATTGTTTTCGTTGTTCATGTACTGTAACTGGCTCACATACCAAATTTCAACTTGATAGTACATCGGGAAGTACCCTAACAGTTTTTATGATCATCAGTGAGTGAGTGACGAAATGGGGGGTTTTTAGATATCTATGAAATCTGGAGTTGCACTTGAAACTTTGTACGTTTGATAAGTTCACTACTGGCATTACATCCGGAGAATTTTGTTCATCTACTATATTCCAAAGTCAAGTTATGAGGGTTCAAAAATACGACGAAGCAGAAGAAAATATAGGTAGGATTTTATGTTTTATTTGTTTTCTGATTTTCTGAAAATGTCAGAATGAAATTCAAACCATTTACATTCTTCAGATTAATACATTTGGTCTTTTTTCTTCCTGCATTCTTTCATTCATTAATGTTTCCGATGATATGATTTTTTTTTCCAATTATGACTTTGTACGGCTTCCCCAAACTACTGGATTGCAGTTATCCCCACCCCCACAGGACGCCTCGCGTCGAAGCCGTCGCCGACTGCCGCGTCGTCTGAAGAAGCGGCAGGCGAAAACTCATTAATTATTTCCCGGCAACGGGACCGGCCAGGACGCAATTTGCGACATCTGGAAAACGCGATTAAGCAGTGTTAAAACGCCATTGAATATGAAAAAAGTGTAGCGGAATACATTTGAATAAATTTGTATCATTTACGCCCCCCGGTTTCGGACTCGGCGGATGTCGCCGTTCGTTAGGGAAATGTAAAATATCCGACTTACACTCCTCGGTGCAGCGGCTTTTCCGCCCCCCGTTCCTCCCCGTAGCGGCGGAATCTTCGGAGGAAATGTGCCTCGGCTCGCTCACCGGAAAATAGGTGCTTTCGGTCTGTACGGTTCGGGTTTCCGTCGAGCGTCCTTCATCAATCCCTTGTTTATACTCGTCTGGGGGGATATTGAAATGTCCTTATGCGCGTTTTGTTCGAGACGCGGGAATTTCGATATGTTGTAGGGATCGATGGTTGTTAACTGATGGAAGGCGTTTAGCAATAATTTTTTGCTAATGGTTTCGTTACTTAAAATTTTCATATCGTCCAAAATAACTGTTGCGGATTGTAACCAGATAATTGAGTTGGAGATGGTTATAGTATATTCAAAAACAAGTAGCAGAATGGGCTCCTATTCCAACACGAATGCAAAATTCGAAAACGAACGATGAAGGAGCGAGTTTTCGAATGCATGAGAATTCTAATTGCACTCTGTAACGAGTATCAGACAATATTTTCTCTATTTCAGTCAAGTTTTTGTGAAGTACTCTCGAAATTCAAATAAAAATTCAGATTAGTGACTTTTGTACTGTATGTTGGCAGTTGGTGTGACTCACGAAATTTAACAGATTACGGAATTTGAATTGATTTGATTTGTAAATTGAAAAGTTTCAATCTACGGCCCTGACTGTACCTCATCCGAAAGAGAAAATCATTGATGAAAAAAATTAAATACTGAATGACAAAGAAACACCCAAAAGGAGCTGTTTGAATTTTAAATTGCCTCTAGTAAAACATAGATAGTATAGCAAAAAATAAATGATTCAAATTTGGAGAATAAAATCGTGAGTTTTTTCATGTACACATTTTTTGTCATTTGAATATTTTAGTCGTTTTTTTGTCCATTTTTAGAATTTTACAACAACATTTTTCAACATCGTGAGGGGGTTGTCAAACATTTTTGCGCAGCAATATGGAAATTAATTCAAGAGAATAGGTACTGAGGCGACAACCCTCTAGTAGGGGATTTTCGAGCCGACAGTTTTTTCTGAATTTATCGTGTTTGTGAAAAAAAATATTTGTGGTGGATACAGTAGTTTCCTCTGGAGGGGTTTCGGTCATATTCCGGGGGGAGGGGGAATTTTTCACGTTGACTTCACTAATACTCACATTGAGAATATTAAACTTATTGTTGCTCTCGCATCACAGATGATATTTCAAGAACTTAACTCGTCTGAACTATTAAAAATATTTTCTCGATAACAGAGATTTCCAAAAATTTCACTTGACCTCTAATTATTTTCCAGGAAAAAAACACATTCCGAATGAGATTGAAAATTGAAGACAAAATCGTTTTTCCTGAATATCTCGAAAAATACTCATTTTGGGATAAAAGTCTTCGAATTATGCTCCTCTTATTTTTTGACGAAGATTTCGAAAATGCTTCGAAAAATTGGGGTTCCAATTAGAAAAAAAATATTTTCTGATGTTTCGTCACTTCTAACTTTGACAAAGAATTTGTGAAATCCTATATCATATTCTGAAAATCACGGTATCGGAAAAGAAGCATCTGCATCTTCTCGGAGATGGTCGAGAATAAGAATTTCTAATGAAAAACCTCGAAGTTGCCTGTATTTCAACAGAGTTCAATTTTGAGATTTTTTCTTCGTATTTCCTCATTTGAAGAGAATTTTCTCGGGGAAATTCAAACTTTTAGAATCAAAAAGACTCGGTCTTCAATGGAGAATATATTTATGCAATAAAAAATAGGTCTTCCCATCTGAAAAACGAAAGTTGATGTCACTTCCGGAGATACCGTCCTGAAACCTTCAAAAATATACGAGAAGTCGTTTTCTTATTTGAGGCTCACCTTTAGAATTTCAATCCTGAATCTTGTGTCTCTCCTAAAAATATTCTATAGAGCCATATTCGTGAATAAACCTGTATATATTCTTCTGGTTGAGAGAGCTGAAATAATACAATGCATATTGAAATAAAAAAGGTCCCAGTATGGGGTTAGTGCAACACAGGAAAACCATACAGAACTGTAGCATGATAAAATGTAAAGGGGAAAAAACCGCAGAGAAAAAAACCCAGACCTCACCAGTGTTAGAAAAAATTTACTAAAAATATCATATCAGAGGATCTTGGAGGACATCTACGTGATAAGAAGAACATCTTCATGTAGTTCTTCTATGGGCAGCAGAGGAAAACAGACTCTTCACCAATCTACCCGAAATTCTAGATCTGAAATAAAAAAAGACAAAAGCAGAAAAAACTAGATATTTATAATCAATTAAATGGTTTTTGAATTAACCACCCATTTCAGACATTCTTTCTTCATAAATTAGTTATGAGAGAAATGTCACAATGTTTGAAAGAAATGAAAAAACCCGAACTGAAGGGAGCGAAATGAAACAGTCGTGTACATGGTAAGAAGCAGAGCCCCCGGAAGGAACCCTGTGACACCCCCGACAATACACAGACACCATCGTTCACCCTAACCTTCTTCAAGCAACTCTGCAATGATGAAAATTCCGCCAAAGATATCAAGAGTACTCCGACGATAACGTCGGAGAACGGAATGCCCATTATTCGATCCCATTGTTCTCCTGTCGTTGTCGTCGATCGATTGCGGCGTTATTTGTGACCGGCCGTCTAATTAAAACCGAGACGAGCCCGCCCTGTTGTGAACCATCGCGCCAGAATCTAATTAGGCGTTAGACACGTTTATCAAAGTCACGTGGATTATTATTGTTGTTGTACGCTGTGGAATCGAAATGGCGCCCGCGAAACCGACGCTGGATCCTAATTACCTTGGCGTGACATCGTTTACGAGGGAGCTTTCGTTATATCCGTAAACGGAGGTCCATGAAATTTCATTGGATTCGGAGAAAGGATGGAGTTGATCATTGTTAGATTCTGTGTGAACAAAATGGAATCAGCGAATATTGCTTTTGTTTATCTCTACTACCAAAAAAATCCGTCAAGAATTGGGGTTATTATAAATTTTGCACAGTGAATCTATAGTACTTCCTGATACTACAGTCTCAATTACCTACAGCTCTGGGGAGGCAGTAATTTTCGAAAAAAAAAAAAATAAATGAAACTCATAAATATACTCCATTTACCGCGGATACGGCTCTGATAAAGTCTTATATATAGTCCATATAGTTTAGTTTAACAATGTTAGGTTATGTTAGTTTAGGTTAAGTTCATTTTCCTTACCAAAAGTTGAAAAAAAATTTTTTTCAATTAAAAAAAAATTTCATAAAAAAATAAAACATCGATTTGCATTCAGGTTAGGTTGAGGTAGGTTAGGTTAGGTTCATTTTCCCTACCTCAAGATCACAAAAAAAAATACAAAAAAATCACAAGTGGGCAGGAAACTTTATAAGAAAGACGGCTACGGCAGTCTCAGAAACCTTATTTTTGGCGTATTTCCATGAGAAAAGTGCTGCATTGAATGCCCCATCAAACTTGTGGTGTGAATATTTGATGTGGAAGTCCACCCATTTTATTTAGGAAAATATAGATATTCCTAGGTATTCAAAACTTCCATCTTTATGTAGAGAAAAAATGATGGTTGTAGACCCAAAAAGTGCGTTCGACAGGGTATGTGAATAAGTTCATCCTTGTCATTTTGACAATTCTAGCAACATGTCGTAATTTTTGGTCCTGAAAAATTTTCTGTTTTCTTGTGTTATAAGATGTTTGGTTTATCTATGGGGGATGATTTCCTTTCATTAGGCTTCCGTAGCGGTCTTCAAACATCTGAAGTTCCGAAAAATCGTCACTTGGATGGTCGTACCTGGTTCGACAAAACCCTCAAGATCAGAATAGAATAGAATAGAATAGATAACTTCATTCGCTCTGAAATATACATAGTACATAATTACCCGTATAGTGGGCTTAGAGCCCGTCAAAAAATAACCTTAATAATAACACATTAGAAACCTAATCATATAACAATTATGTAAAACTTAATTTGAACATGAACATAAGATAAACAGAACAATTAGCAAACTATTTCATCATCCATGAATTCATGAATAGTATAATAGGTTTTGGAAATTAGAAATTTTTTCATTTTTTGTTTGAGCTTCTTAGCACTATCATTCAATCGACTTTGTAGCGGTATTTTATTGAAAATGGAGGTAATCTGGTACTCAACGTTTTTTTGTAAATAGGAGAAATTAATTTTTGGTGGTTTCAAATCAATTTTACGCCTTGTATTGTGTTCATGATCCCTTTGAAAATTAAAAAACAGAGAGCAAGGCTGAGAATTTAAATCTGAATATTGGAGGAATTCGCTGAAGCGCATATCAGGTCTTTAATACGGGTCCGATAGCTGAAAATTAATAAAACAAATGAACCATGTATAAACACTCGACAAGAATAATAAAACATGCAAAACAACAAGAACATCAACTCACACAATCAGCTCAGAGAGTTGTCAAGAATAATGTGAGAACCATGAACCAAAATAAAACTGAAATGTAAGCCCTCAAATATCTCATCAATTTCTCACCAAACAATATTTAAACATGTTAATGATAAATTGTGAAAACTGGCAGAACAACAATTCAAAACAACAGATCTGTCAAAATGACTGACATATCATCGATGATGTTGACTTACACGAGCACAGGATGGCAATCGATGTTAAGACAAAGGCGGAGTCAGATTTTTGTTACATAAGATATCAGATAAAAAATGATAATAAATAATTATGGTCAAGAACAATAAATAGATAAATAAATGAATAAAAATAAATATTAAAAATACAGTCAGTTATTAAAACACAGTACCTGTTATGAAATAACTTTTGGAATATGTTGGTACTGCTTTTCAATAACTGACTGTATTTTTATTATTCATTTTATTTATTCATTTATCTATTTATTATTCTTGACCATAATTATTCATTATCATTTTTTACCTGATATCTCATGTAACAAAAATCTGACTCCGCCTTTGTCTTAAGATCGATTTCCATCCTGTGCTCGTGTAAGTCAACACCATCGATGATATGTCAGTCATTTTGACAGATCTGTTGTTTTTAATTGTTGTTCTGTCAGTTTTCACAATTTATCATTTACATGTTTGAATATTGTTTGGTGAGAAGTTGATGAGATATTTGAGGGCTTACATTTCAGTTTTATTTTGGTTCATGGTTCTCACATTATTCTTGACAACTCTCTGAGCTGATTGTGTGAGTTGATGTTCTTGTTGCTTTTGCGTGTTTTATTATTCTCGTCAAGTGTTTATACATATTCCATCTTTATTTATTTTCAGCTATCGGACCTGTATTTAAGTCCTGATGATGCGCTTCAGCTCGAAACCGGCAGTCTAATGTTCTTAAATAAAAATTGGAAGAATCAAGACTTTTCATTTATTATTTACACGCATAATATTGTCTTCCAATATGGATTTACTAATCAACAAATGTTGTCAAAATAATGTTCCAACAGAGGCTACTTTATTGGCGGTATTCTGCTTTCATCTGTAAGCGAATCTGTAACTTTTCATAAGTTTACAGGACAATTACGATTCTCGACGCTTTCTATAAATCTGTAGCTTACAGGTGATCGGAAACATATCGAAAGGAATATTGTGAGGTTATGTTGAATGATTTGTTTTAGTCACAGAATATAAAATCCTTCACTAAACTCAACTACTTTCGTAATTCATCTTTGTACTTCGGTTGTTAATTTCTCTTTCTCGTTGTAACGAACACGAATTGAACATAAATATATCCAATAATCAATACTTACGAGCCAAAATGATAGGAAAATAAATTCTATTCTATGATCTTATTAGGAAGTAGTTACGATCTTATTAGGTAGTAGTTCAAAATTGACACTTCTAATACGAGAGTTACAGAAAAACTTCCAGAATGTCATAATTTACGAATCTGTGTCAGCCACATACAGATCCATAGATAAATTACAGATCAATCGTACGCTACAGATTCGTAGCTTACAGAGAAAAAGCAGAATACCGCCATTAGTCTCATAGAGTAAGATCCCAGGGCCGCCAGACCTTACTTATTTTTGAAGTAACGAATTTTATAGTATAGACAGTCTTATATGTGTTAAATAGTGTGTGCATACTCGCTAGCTTGGCTATGTGGCCCGTTCGCAGGTAGCAGGTACAAAAAGTGGACAAAAACATACCGAACTTTTCTTAAATTCGAAGAACTGATTTTTATATATGTCACGCAGAATATTATGAAAAATGAATATTTCATATTGCCAGACAGTTTCCGTGGGCCGAAATTCCTCCCAGACGCTTCAAATTCCAATAAAAAAAATGACAGGTTAGAAACATTGTGTCATTTTGACAACTTTCGGAATCAAACGACAAAACTTCTAGCTCCTCCAAGGATGGAGGTTTGGTCGTTGGGCCAGCAACCCAACACTAAAAAAGTTCACAATGTTGCTGAATTTCTCATTCAACAAGCCTCGGAATAGGACTGGTAGTATTCAACGACGTGAGTGAATGAACTAAAAATGAGAATGATTACTTGAAATGTACAGGGACTATTGAGCACCAGGAGATCATTTTTGCTGGAGTTGTTTGTTACGTAAGAGTTGGATTGGAGATTGAAAATGAAGTAGCAGCACAGTTCGGAGAAATAAAAAGGATTGAAAGGCTTGATGAAGAGAACTGGGTATACGTCATCAAGCTGTTTCTTGATGATATGTATTGTAGATTGCATATTGTTAAGCCCAGAATATACATCTACATACATACATAGAAACATTGTTGCGAAATGGCCAGATTCAGCACTTTTGTTAAATTCGAAACAATAATTTTGATATATGTAACACAAAATATTATAAATAAAGGAATATTTCATATTGCTAGACCGTTTCTGTGGGCCGTAATTTCTCCCAGACTCTTTAGGTGTTGGGTTGCTGGCCCAACGACCAAACCTCCATCCTTGGAGGAGCTAGAAATTTTGTCGTTTGATTCCGAAAGTTGTCAAAATGACACAATGTTTCTAACCTGTCATTTTTTTATTGGAATTTGAAGCGTCTGGGAGGAATTTCGGCCCACGGAAACTGTCTGGCAATATGAAATATTCATTTTTTATAATATTCTGCGTGACATATATAAAAATCAGTTCTTCGAATTTAAGAAAAGTTCGGTATGTTTTTGTCCTTTTTTTCTACCTGCTAACTGCGAACGGGCCACATAGCCAAGCTAGCGAGTATGCACACACTATTTAACACATATAAGACTGTCTATACTATAAAATTCGTTACTTCAAAAATAAGTAAGGTCTGGCAGCCCTGGGATCTTAGACTATCAGTTGTTATTCTAGTATATTCATTTCTATGATTGTATAATGAGAAAGATTCAAATAGAGATTTCGGTTCCGTTTCGTGTTTGTTTTCTTTCTTCAACTCAATATTGAAACTATTATTTTGTTTTCTCTTTACTCCGTTGAGTAAACCTTCTAGAAGTTTGAAAAATATGAGTTTATCTCCATCACATGGTCAAGTTATGTGGTGACAAACATCCTTTCTATTGAAGTAGACTGAAAACTCAACCTGACGTAGTGTTGATGTGGTGCGTGGCCCAACAAATAGACAGAAAAAACTTTTCGTTTTCCCCGCCTGATATTTCCTCCTTGATTGGAAAATGGAATTATGTCAGCGGAAGTTTCCTCGAGTTATGGTAAGATCCAGCAGCTTGCACAACTCCGAGGAGACGATAACTCGAAGAAGCAATTTCCAATAGACGTTGAAAGATGATTCTGTTCCAAGAGGCACTTTCTACTCCGGGCAACTTCCGACACTTTCGCCAACTTCGAAAACCAAAACAAACCTCCCGAGCTCCTCGGAAACTTTCCCATCAATTAATTTTTCCGAGTCCGATCCGACGGCGCGCGCTCGGCATCTCGCGGCTTAATGAACCGATACGTAATGAATTAATTGAATCATCTCGTGTATATCCCATCGCGAGCAAATAAAAAGTCGGAGATTAACCTTTGAAGAGGGCGGCCGCAAAGTTGATGGTAATGCCTCTCGGAAAACTCGATAAAACTCCCTGGTCGGATAATTAGCGAACGCCGGATGAGACTTAGCACGCGCTGAATCGGGGATGTACGAGTTTTACCTGGCAACAAAGATCCTTATACAGAGTGTTCCTAAATAAGTGTATGACTGTCAACTGTATATTTCTCATCAAAAAATAAAAAAGTTTTCTCTTCCATTATTTCCTCCGGGTCTTCGTTTCTGAGATGTAATAGACACCCCTATATGAGCATTGTCCTGACATATTATATCTTTTTCCTTTTGGTCCCAAACTATCCTCATCAATTAAAATTGGAAAGTTGCCTTTTGATCTCCCTCGCTGGAATATAATCCAAGTTCTCTGAAATAAATCACTCCCGAAAAGCTTCACTCCCGTTTCGCGAATCCTCTACACTATTTTCCGATCGCGCTTCCCGACTCGAATATCCTAACTGAACAACACGAAAAATTCCCCTTAATACAAACACCTACTACTTCGTTTTCTCACTTCTCGAAACTAACTACTATTCCGTCAACTACGAAATAAAACCTTTACCTTATTCCCTTAACGTACTTAAACCGTTTCAATTTCACCTTTCGAAACGACCTAATATTTCCCAATTACCAAAATTAGAACTTTACCGTTCCCCGACGGACTTCAACCGTCTCCCGAGTTATCTAAGGATGTCTTTTCCGCCCGAGACTCCCAGATACACTCTTTCCGACCTTTCTCCGAACATCCTGGTAAACCTCACGATACCGTCGTCCCCAGGTCTAATGAACGCTCACTTCGGAAACCAATTTGCTTTTCACCTCTGGTGGGTGGTCTCCAACCTTACATTTTCGTCCGTGCCCGGACAATGACCAATTTCGCAATTCATCAAAGACTTTTCCTCTCACGACCCCTCTCTGCTAATTTAGCGTTTTCGTGGCGTGAGAAATATTTCTATTAACTGACTGGTTTGAAAAATATTCTTATCGCCAGACGGCGGGTAATTAACTCTTTGAGATTCGGATGTCAATTCTTGAACAAGTGGATTGGGCAATTATTAATTCTCAACTTTCTTGCCTCAAGTAACGTATATCCTTTCATGACAATTTCAATTGCAACATTGTATTTACGTTCATTTTCAACTATATAAATTGAAAAATCAATGATTCTCATGGTTTACCACAGAGATACAGGGTGTCAAAAAATTTTTTCAGTGTCTTGCTCACATCTCAGGAATCATTTGATTACACACGTTGTCACTAATAATGGCTACTTCCGTGCATTTCACTCGGTTTTATAAAACGTGCCAGTGGCGGAGATATTCAATTTGCCCAAAGATTTCACCCCAATTTTTACACCACTGGACGAATTTGCATTCGCTAAGCAAATTCTGATGCGCCAATATGTTTTACATAAAAAAAGTACTCTTGATTCATTTTACCAAAGTGAACCGTTTTCGAGAAAACGGGCAGTTTATTATCAAGAACAATTTACTAACAAAATTTCTTTTAATTGCAAAAATAAATGTCTGTATTATATTTTCATTTCAACCTCCTAGCATAAACAGAAACGGCGATAATGACCAGAGTTGAAATCGCCGAAATTTCAATTTTGGCATATAATTCGAAAACAAAAAAAGATGGGGGAATGTAGTTGATGGCATCATCAGTTTCTCTAAAAAAGACGATCGTAATGTCTCATTCATTTTCCTCTATTTCTTTTTCGCCCACCCTGAACAATGTGGGTAGAATTGGTGATACCTGAACCCACCTTTCACTTTGTTGGAATAACAAAATTAGAACAGGATTTTTCTTCAGGATCTTATTCGGAATAGTCCCGTCTTGCAACTCGGTTATTTTTGTTTGCTTGAATATAGCAACGAAATTTTCTGCCTAATAGCCTTTTAATATATAAAACTAAGTCGGCCGTTTTATTGGTTACACCATTTATAACTCAAGATTGGATGAACTGTTTGTTATGAAAGATTTTTTGTTGGATTCTTCTACGGCGGGGTCAACATAATATACATTAAAACTAAAAATTTGATGAAATGGAAAAAAAGATAGGAAATAATTTTCCTTCTTGCGAATAACGCCAATAGGTGTTGCTACGGTACATTTTCTAATAATATTAACGCTTCTCTGTCCATGTGTTATCAATAATTATTATTATCGCCATTAGATATAGATAGTTATCTATATCTATGATGGAAATGTAAACAATTACTATGTATTTTGAGTTGCCTAAACGTCCGAATCAAAGCATTGACATTTTCTATCGAACACACAAAAATACAGTGGATGTTTCCAAATGACTTCATTTGGAGCAGATATAATTAAAGGACGTGGATACAATCGAACATTCAAGGTAAGAATATAATATTAACATTAATGACTTCAAATAACTCATTTTTCCTTTCTGTTATTTAGATTCAAGGCCAGATTCACCATCGAATAGGATCATTACACCCACTTGAAGATGCACATCATAAATTCCTCCAAATTTACTTCATATAGGCAATATGGATGATCAACGTCAATCAATTAATGCAGATGTGAAAAGAATAATTCTTCAAGATCCGCAGCAACTACTTCATGAACATCATGCATTGCTTCGATTGTTTAGAACTGCTTTGGAATGTATGCCAAATGACGATAACGAGATAGTGATTAGAGCAGATAAACGAACTGTTGGAGCACATGATGCCAATTCAACTCCCCTACAATAGACGAAGAGGCAATTGTGATTGTAGGTGAAAACTTGGAAACGCGTGATATTGTTCTTACGCGTCGCAATACTAAAGAATTGCAACGAATATATGAAACGCACCGTTCATAAGAGGCTCTACAATACCCGCTAATGTGTTGCAGAGGTGATGATGGATATTACTTCAATGTCAAGATGATTAATCCATTGAATGGTGAGTACCTTTATTGAAAATCAAAATGTATACTTAATACAAATTTGAATTATTTGATTTCAGGCCAAGAAACCACCAAGAAAGTGAGTTCGATGAATTTTTATTAATTTCGTTTAACGGTTCGTTAAAATGCTGATAATTATTTGCTGATATTTCGTCGATTGTTGCAGCAGTATTGTTCGGACATGGATTGTGTACCTAGCTGATCCGGCAGACTTGCTACTGCCTCAATCGATAAATAAAAAAGCAACTACAATATTATAATAAACTGTTATGGTATAATGTTGGCCAAGAAGTGTTTAAAATCATCTTCTATTCCAGAAACTTAAGAGCGTAGGGGATCTGGTGGTGGGATCATTTGTGGCAATTGGCAATTAGATAAGGTAGCTGAAATGGCGAACTTTGTTTCGCCTTAGGGATGAATAAAGTTGTACTAACCATTGGTTTTTTTAGAAGGAAATATATTAGGTGGAATACAGAAAAGTACAAAATATACGAAAAAATTTAATTGCATTGAAATAAGTTTGCACATTGTTATTCATACATCAAAAGAATTCTCTTTATTCAAGAGGTAAAGAGGGAGCTTTTTCAGTATTTTATCTACAACTGTCACATAATGACTGATATTTTACACTCATGAAACTGTCATAACAACCTTCATTAACACACTAGTGCTGTAATGACAACCACAGAAATAACAATCCTATCAAAGAATTTCAGAATTCCAAATCAAAAGTTATCCAGGTTACGATTATTGGAATTATTTATTATCATTATTATTATACACATTAAGAACAAAATCTTTGCAATTTGAAATAGAAATAGGGAACGATGACTGGCCTTACACTCCACTAGAAATATTTTGATTATGATCATCATCTGTGGATGTCGCTGGACTTATGTCCCTAGAAGTAGAGGCAATATTCTTTCGTTCGAGAAAGACTTTCTTGTTAAGACCTAGAATTGCCATTGCTGTACGTTTTTTGTTTGCTTCAGAAGTTTCAATATATCCTTCAGCGACAGTATTTGATTTCCATCCAACGTGTCGTTTCACTGTTAAAAGATCAGCTCCTGTATCGGCCAAAAGAGAAGCTGTAGACCTCCGAAAGCAATGTCCAGTATATTCCTTTAAATTAGGCAATTGCAGAAATTGTTCAATTAGGCTTGGAACACTACCTATAGTATTCACACCAACATGCTGCTTCGTGCATTTTCCTGCTTTATTAAAAATAAAAAACCGTTCATGATCGCAATCTTTTGGTCTCAATTTGATATATTTTCGGATAGTTTCCACGTGATTCAACCCTTCATTGTTCCCCGATATTACAAAAAACTCTCTTCTCGTCCTTGTCTTGCAAGTTGGGATGATGATATGAAACATAATCCTTCGTCTTTTACATTTTCTACAAGTAGGTTTGTGATTTCGGCCCGCCGACATGCCTCTGCCAGACCGATAATCAAAATGACCTGAAATAATTATTGCATCATAATTCTTTTCTCGGAAGAATGTCGGTAGGTTACCTTCATGCATAAAAATTTCTCGTCAGGAGCCTCCAATAAAAATCTTGCTATTTTCTCCTTGGTAAATATCCTGGATTTTCTAGGCTTGTACCCTTCTGACTTTCGTTTTAAGAAGGCAATTAAATTGAAATATTTCTTGATATCAACATTTTTTATCGATATTATTGTCCTCAACATTGAATAATAACACCAAAGTGATGAGGGCTTTTGTGTTTTGCTCAATTCCTTGAAATAAACCAACAAAACCTTTTCGCTTGTTATATGTTTGATATTATTCTCGCTACACCATTTTTCATATCGATCAAATGCTTCTTCATATTTCTTTTTTGATATAGATGGCACCAGATCCGTTATGACATTATTCGCTTCGTTCAATTCTGACATTCGTGCTTTAATGATATCTGTATCCAACTCGTTACGAAAATAACTATTATCGATTGAGACAATACGAAGTCTGTCGGGTCAGCTAGTATTTGATAAGTGAAAATGAAAAATTGAGTATTGAAAGGGAATTATTTCAAAAAGAACAAGATATTCCTCCGTTGAAATCGGGATTCATCACATCATCTATCTCTTCTCAACATAATTCCGATTCAATTCGGGCATTCAATCGCGCTCCAGACATCTGAAGCCTACGCCAACCGATGCCGCGGATGGTCCTTCGCACCGGATCCGACTTTTTCCCCGAAACGAACATCTCGCATCTCCGAACGGTTGAATGGCGGCATCAGCGATCCGTTCCCAACGTCAAAACGGAACGATCGAAAATAACGACTGGGAAAAAGCGGGAATCGGACGTCCAACGGCGGATCATTACGATCCGATACGTATAGGACCAGAATCGGGTCGAAGAAAGGATCGCGTTCGCCTAATTATATCGGCGACCTGCCCCTCATTTCCCTTTTTGCGGCTCCGTTTCCGCTTTCCGGCGGGTTCCGCTTATTTCCGGAGTCCAGGAAAACAATTCCTTTTCGTTCGCATCAACGAGAAAAGCGTCGGAAGGAGAGATTCGCCTGGCGGAATTTATCGCGATTTCTGCTGGAGAGAAGCCGAAAGGAGCAGGCTGATTCACGAGCTAGCTGGGGAACGATAAAAATAAGCTTGAATCATCGGGATAGAATAGTTAAGAGACGACATCACATGATAAAACTGGTATCAGATCAACCATATTGGTACGAGATTCCAGTCAAGTTTTAACGTTCGTTGAGTTTTATGTTTTTTCTACAGTTATGATGTTGAAAATTAAGCATTGCCCCCCTCAGACCTCATCTGCATCTACGCCTATGGTTACGTCTCGTAGTGCCACGCCCACTCCTGCAAGTACAGCTCTATGATCTGCTGATTGACTGCTCGCGTCGAATCAACCTACCTCAATGCACTAACCAGCTGACAGATGAACTCATACTCATTGATTGAATTAATAAATCGTCCTCCCTTTTGTAATCCAGCTCTGCCTGTGAATAGACCTCTTATTGTGCTACTCTCGTAAATTAGAATTTTCAAAAAGTCACCTCGCTTAATAACTGATCATCTCGTTCATTTCTTGAAGTAACTAATCCTCAAAAAGGTGAGTGAATTCTCAGAATCCTTAATTGTTGCATATTCCATGTCATTTTCCTGCTTTTTATAAAGTTTGAAAATTTGTCCACGTTTCAGATCATGAAAATCTATAAAATATTGGTAATCTTCTCTCACATTATTCTAATAAGATCTCTATTGCGTTGAACTAATGGATTGGACTCTCTAAGATATATATTTTAATATATTTTTGCAGTTCTCATAGATTTTTCAGATATCTCTAGACTCCTCACATGGAAGTGTTAACTTGCTCCAAGAATGAACATTCTCTGTGGTAATAAATGCTGATTTGTTATATTCTCATGTGCATCTCATTATCCTAATCAATTCATCTCATTTCTCAACTATTCACTTCCCATAACACTTGCTAATTATTGTTCTCGAGTTTGAGATGAATGAAAATCCTCAAACGCAAAGGTGAATCATGAAATCAGTCTTCTCTGTCCATGAAACCAAGTGAACTTCTCTGAAGTATTTGAACGATCAAGTAGCTCAAACATTCAACCTGATTGACAGTCTCAGTCCCCGCGGTCTCCTCAAATATTGATAAAACCATTCAACTGGTATGATCTCCTCATTTTACATAAGGAATTCTCAATTTCATTCCTCTGAAGCATTTAGCAAGTAAGATCTCAAGCCTTCTGCTTTCTCGAAAACAAAAGGTTGGTGGTTTTAATTCGTACATAGAACTCTCATGTTATAATCCTCATAATTGTCAATTGTAGCCTCTATTTTTCTGATGAACACTTACTCTGCTTACTGAAAGCAGTTTGTCACTGGAAATTTCGTCTCAATTGATTAATTAGCATTCTCTCTATAGACCAACGTTATAGATCATAAAAATTGATTTCTCAATCATGATATTCACACATTTGTAATAATCTCTAACAATTCATTATTCAACCTTCTGTTTTTCTGATGAAATAAAGAGGCTCTCGCAATCAATTTCAATTGCATCATCACTGTGAACGCTGTGTTTGATTTTGAATTAATGGAACTATCTCAAAGTCTAAGTCTGACTTCATCTGACCTCTCATTTTGAGCATCTCTAGATTACCTCTGTTTTTAGTTGAATAATCACTCTGAGTTTTTAGATGACTTCAATATTCGTATTTTTTACTGTATCAACTTCATGCGGGTTACTTATTCATTTTATGATTGTGAATGATGTCAATGAATGTTTTTACATTACCATCTCCAACTCAATTATTTCGATACAGTACTTCACAGTAATTCAACAAAATCAGGACAACCCCGATTTTGATAACGTGATCATAATGTAACGTCCGATTCCCTTGAAATTTTCATCTCCGTCCCTGAGTACACCTCTGTACTCGAAAATTCGAGACGCTTGATCGCAATTCCCTTGGCTTCGAGAACATTGGCGTATGCTCAATCAGTATCCGAACAGAATCGAGTACAGTTGGAATCATCCAAGTGAATAGTGGTGAAAGTAAATAAGTAAATGTGTAAATGAATTAGAGTAGAGTCTCATATTTGAGGAAATATTATATTGGTGTCAAAAGTAGGAGAAATTGAACTGCTGTGTTGTTTTCAATTGTGGGACATTTTAATGCAAATAACATGATTGCAATCGAAGCGCAAGCCCTTGAACAAATGAGCTTGAAAATAGAAAATGAGGTGGAGGAAAACACAACGGAAATGAAAAGTGAGAGGGGGAAATAACCAAAGAACAAAGAAAATCAAGTGAAGGAAAACGCTGAGAAAATAGGAGACGATTTCGGAAACAAATTGGCATCCATGAGAATTGTGCTGAAGAACATTTATTCTAAGTTAGACAACAGAATTGGAAACATGAAAGACAATATTTGGAACATGTCACAAAAATTAGGTGATATGGAAAAAAATTCAAGAAAAATTAGGAGAACAGTTGGACACAAAATATTGTTTTGTGAAGCTAGCAGATAGAGGCGAACCAAGGCGATCCAGGGCGAAAAAAGATCCAACCTCCAACTTGTCAAAAGCAATTCGAAGCAGCAGTCAATACCAACGGTTTGTACAAGGAAAACAAAGCGACGGCCCTGATTGTTGCACTAACGGGAGATGCCCTGAGTGTCCTTGAACCATTTACTGCAAGCCAACAAAAAAAATTATGAATCTTTGATATGCAAACTGCAGATGTGATGCGACAATGCACACCTACAACAAGTGTATCATGCACAGTCGCTATAAGAAGAATGCAGAAACCTTGCACAAATTCGACGTGGAAGGAGCAAGATTAACAAAACCGGTACTGTAAAATAGCACGATTGATCATCACCTAGTGTACGAGCTTGAGAAGTTCTGATGAATCCTGAGAACCATGTTCTTAGGACGAGCAATGTCCTAACAACCTCAACAACATAGGATGAGTATATTTCAGAGGAATCCCAAGGCACCAAAAAGCAGCGAAGGAATAAACATAGATATGCCGATTCCAAAAAAATCGAAGAATACCATAGTAATTGGTGTCCCAGCGGCCGAAACAAAATGCCTGGGTGAAATCGATATCCTTGGGGTTCCAGCCAAGCAGTCGAGAAAGGGTTTTTTAAATCATTAGTAAATGTTTTAATATCTTGAAAATCCATATTGTGAGGGAAGTGACTCAACAAGACAAATACCGAGCTCATTTTCAGGAGTTAGATCATACAAGTGAACCTGAAAAAATTCGAATCACTTAGCAATACAAAAACAAACATTTTTTGGCAAAGGGTAAAATGATGTATGAAATAACATTCGACATAATGATAAAATTGAATCTGAAAGGCAGAATGTCAAAGTCAGACGTACCGAAATTAAACTTTTGAAAAATTCGGAAAAATACTAACATTTTAATCTTCTACAAGAATTCATAACATGAAATTGCCAAATTCATGTCATTGGACTCAAAACCAATATTCGAGAGAAAGTGAATTATAAAAATCTGATTCAATAAAACTGAGGAGAGATCGTTGACCGTCGGACAGACATAATTCTTTTTTTTTAGTAAGGTTATTCATCACTGAAACGTTGAAACAATTGAACACGAACCACAGAACACAATTTTTCTTTACGGATAGTCAAGTATTGAAAACAGTCTCAACAATGTACCGCAAGCCGATTAAAAAAATTTGGGTTGTTTTTTTAGAGGTTGCTCTTTTGACCGTTCTCACCGACCGAATATACAGAGAGTTTGTACTACAATTAGCGCTTCAACTCTAACGTATAACATAACGACGCTATCCCCCTTTTGCATCGTTCCAATTGCCAGGGACACAGTTTATAGTGAAACAAATTTTGTCTCGGCTGTCTATCGCGTCATGAACGCCCGTAATGCCTCGCCTCATTGGAAGTGGTACACTGTACCGCTCAAGTACGAAAGTGAGGCTCCTCTTACAAACCTAATTTCAAAACGTGTACTACCCAACACTACCGACACCCCTCGATATTCTGAAAGCACGCTAGTACGACGACATCCCAATTAGGACAAAGGATGAGGAGGACACATATTCAGACGAGCAGCGACGAATTTACTAAGCATGCGACACAAACAGGACAGGCGATGTATCGTTCGCCAAGACGCGCTACATATTTCAGCCGGTCCACGAAACGCCGACGTCTCTCTTCAAGTTATTGCATGCGACGTTTTTCGCGTTACGTCTCGGGGCGCGGAGTAGACGTCTTTCATCAGCAGTTGATAATTGCGCCAGGCTACAGAGACACTTACAAATTATGCGCATTTCGCAGCCCCCGCCGCGTCGAGATATAACTTAATTCTGGAAAACTTTCAGGCAGACGGAAAATAATGTTTCCGTTCCGCGGGGGAAGAAACACGGTCTCCATAAGGGGCGCCGACAAGTGGTATGGGGCGGCACGATGAGATGTGGCGGGTGATTGATGTTTTCTGTAGGCTCGGGCCTGGAGATTTTCGGAATATCGAGGTGATGATTTGTGGAGCGGTGCGCTTTTACCCCACGTCCTGGTGTTGAGCAATAAAAGTTTTCGCTGGAAGGGGCGCCTCTTTTTCAGGCAAGAGTACGTAAGGGAAGCACGATAACCCTGTCAAGATGGAATCACTCAACTTGTGAAGAGTGTTACAATAAAAATAATAATAGAAAGTGTTCACAGGAAAAAATGACACTTTTGCTAAGATTCTTCATCAGAAGCTGGCAATAAAATTCTCTTAACTACTCAAATCAAGTAAGATCCCTCATTATAACTAGTAGGTATATAAACTCTCTTGGGATTGCACAGTCCTTACACATGGAAAAATAAACCATAATAGAACAGCGCTGCTATATACATGAACTTTGCGGATGATACACATACAGATGTTTAATTCACCTCAAATATTTTGAAATATTTTTGCAGGAATCAGACCTCAATTAAATTAGTTAAGACACCGCGTTCTAGAACTCTGGTTTCGCTAACTAGCACATTTCGGAAATATCGATCCAAGTAACAAATGATGAAAGCCCTGTGCTTTCGAATAGATATAGAATATAAACTGTACCAAAAATTGTTCGTTCAACTGCCTTGTGTGATACACAATAAATACCTGCAAGCACTACTGAGTATTTCTACAAACTATTGAATCCTACACTGCTACTTCTTTGGATTTACAACCCACTGAAGAAAGCAGATTCAACCTCAAAAGATTCAACAAGGTTTGGATAAAGTATAGAATCAACTAACTATCTTCTGATGGCACTAACTGACTGCTCAAGGTGCCACTGGTGCAAGTGCACAAATGAAGCCGTTGAGTATATGCTGTTCAACTGCAACAATCTTTATGAGTTAAGGTCAACACACCTAGGAAACCCTACACCCAACATTTCCATGGTGAGAGGGACCCCTCCCTGTCGACTCGCAACATTTCTGTTGACGTGTCTAAGGAACTGAGTCTCTTGTTCTACAGGCGGATGAACAATGGGCCATCAGGCCTCGGTTCTGCCAAATAAGGCACCGCAAATGAAGATGAAGAGAAGAAATATCTTCAGAACGAAAAAAAATGATATTCATGAAAATTTTGTAGGTAGGTACAGGGTGGTGAGATTATGATGTTTTAGTATCACATCTCCTATCTATCTAGCTAGCTTATGGCTAACATAGAATAATAATTCTCGAACAAAAGACATCAGAAATAAAAAATCACACAATACAACAGGGAAATCAAAAAAACAAATTTTAAAATCTCCTATATTAAGCGAAATAGAAAAAAGTAATGAAGATGTCATGTTTTCTCTTCTCCAGAAACATAAATTGCTGAAAACCGCAAGTCGCTAAGGTGTATGGTTCCATGCTACAGGGTGACCTTAGAATTTGGCCCATTATTATAATTAGCTATTACTTCCGCAATATTGCCACCACGCTCTCGAAATAAAAATATCTGCAGGGCAGTTTTTCCAGTTCTATTTACAAGTGCCATCGAAATTTCAGTGCCGCCTCAAATTTAAGAGAAATTAAACAAATAATTTTTGTCAAATGAAGACCATATGCGCCTTGATGTTTTCCAATAAACTTTTCTCAGACAATTTCGAAAATATATATCGTGATATCCTTCTGAGTGTAAATATCGAAAATTTTCGGTCAACATGGATAGATACATAGATAAATCTTTTTTATTTCAGATCTTACAAACTTAGTTAACATATAAGAAATAAAATGACGTCCAAATATAATCTAAATACACTCACAAATTGGAATCAAAATATTCATCTAGATTATACGGTTCTAATCGAACCAGCATTTTCCTTATAAAGTTCTTGAAAGTTCCTACATAATGACATCTCTTAACATTGTCAGGCAAGTAATAAACGAGTGCGATATGGCAGTAACTATTTCCCGAGTGTCAAATTCTAATTAACATAAATTCAATTGTACAATAAAAAATGCTTCATTGAAGTGAGGGATTGTATTGAAGTAATAATGATGATCGGTTATGGTGATCGCATGATAACTTATGACGAAGTGTGCATACACACTACAACAATTTATTTATAAGGACGTTTATTTACGGTAATGTGAAAAACTCAAAAGAAGTTGATTAACGTTCGATAATTGCTCGTGTAAACAGATTTTTTAAACTTAACCCAGTATGTTCGAATTTAAAATCCCAAGCTCTTACAACATCTGCAAAGATACACAGAAAGTCCCATATAAATTAAAAACTTTGACAGGATTTCTGGTGCAACCTGCAGTATATTATCAACAAAAAATTTTACCTCAGAAGCATTTTGCGCCATTTACCTGCAAAATTTCATAAATATTGTCCTTTTCGTTCAAGATATTTACAAGGTTCCAGTACTAGTGTAAAGCATCTTCAGGACTTACTGTTTCAGAAGTTCTTTTCGCTGGAATGACCTGCCCGATCAAGAATAATCTCATTATCACAAAGATTTCACGTATAATACTCGTACAGAAGGCTTATTCTAACACTCGTTCATCTTGATCTATCTGAACATTAGGCCAGTGATTGAAATGCGACGGTTGAAGGGTGTCACAGAGCAGCTTTCTGGTATCCCGAAAGAGACAATGTCGAAGAGAATAAATAACTCTTGAGGAGTTATAGGCTGTACGAAGTTTATTGTTACCATGTTCTCTGAAACGTTGTTGTAAGTCACACAAGACACAGGACCTTGCAAGGCCCATTAATTCCGATTTCTAAGGACTCTTCAACCCTATCCCAATTTTGTTTGACGTCAAAACCACTATAATGAACATTTTGCTAGATGAACGAACTCAATTTCTCACTCGTTCTGCTAGAATCTTGTGTGGAAATCATGAAGGGATTTACGGGGATAATGGGGGTTGTTACCCCCTCCCCATATATAACAAAATCTGAAAAAATGTACGCAGCCTACATGTTGTCTACCTGAATTTTTACGTTCTCAATCAATATTACCTCCCGCTTCCTCCTGCTTCCATGAAAAAAGCTATATCCGCCTTTGGAGCAAATGATTAGAAAAATTGTCCTTAAGAAGCAGAAGAAGTGGTTGAATCAGTCAGGCACGATTGCAGCAATCACAGTTGGTGTTAAGTTTTCCCCTTCAAATGAACCCTTAATTTGAATGACGTCGTACCAGCTGTTAAGTGACATTTGAAGGGCTCAAGTTTACTTATTCATACTGATGATATTGCTCTGGCTTTCCATCATTCTGATTTTCAGACAATAGAAAGTACCCTTTCCGCAGATTCGAAAAACATGAAGGATAATTTTTTAAGTGGCGTTTGTGCCCAAATCAAAAATGAAAATAAAACAGAGGCTTCATGTTTTCATTTAGAAAACCCTCAGAAATATAAGAAATTGAGTGTCACTTCCGGTTCTTCTTTAAAACATAATTTTAATTCTAGAAATCTCGGAGTCAAACTGATCAGTCTTCTCAAATATCATTCCTTCCCATATTCGCAGAGAGACAACAAATTTGAATTTTTGGATCAAATTTAATTCCTTTCCAAATTCATTTCCCATACTCTCCTATATTCCAGGTAATAAGAAATCGCGTAAGCCTTTCTGGTCGAATTTTCTAATTGATATGAATAGAAGCGACAAGGAAATTTGGCAATCTGAATGGCATGCATGCAACAAAAATCTTATTTCTGATCCTTCCATCAGAGTTCCTGGTTTTGAACTTCTCAGGAGTATATGGTATGTTCTAAAACGTATTAGAACAGGCCGTAGATGATGCAACAGCATGCTCTCCTGATGGAATCCGGTTGAGAGCCCTAGTTGTGAGTGTGGAGAAGTTAGGAGACAATAGAACATCTTATGAATAGTTATTTCATATATAAATTTCAAGATGCCTACGAGGCTAAACATAAAGTAACGAATGCATATATTATTTGAAATGGATGTTTAATTTAAATGAATTTGATTTATTCTAAATGATTAATTTTTTCTGTTTGTCTTTTCATTTCAGATTAAGAATTGCAGGTAGATTAGAGGAAAATCTCTTTTTCTCTGTACATAGAAGGATAACATGAAGATATTCTCCTAGATCACATTGATGGCCTTTCAAGATCCTCTGAAATTTAATACTTTTAGTAAATTTTTTTCTGATAAGGTCGAGGTCAGGGTTTTTTTCTGCTGAGGCTTTTCCCTTTCCTCGTTCAATCATATGTACTGCAGAACTGTATGGTTTTCCTGTGTTGCACTAACCTCAGCTAGGTATTTTTTGGTTTCAATATGTGATATATTATTTAAGCTCTCTCAATCAAAAGAATATATTTACAATAATCTCGATAATAATTTAATAATCTACTATATAGAAACTGGCTGACACAACGTCACGACAGTAAGGATAGGTAAATGAAAAGATAACAATCATCGGCAACCGGCCAGCCAATGAAGACTTTATTGAAATAGGGTGAAGTTACACAAAATGAAAATCTAAAATCTCACTAGATAGAAAATTTAAGGACTACTCATATAAAATTCTGTTGATTGACAGTATGCAACTGATAACAAATAATAAATTTGAACGACCATTATCTCTAAGAGACGCTTAAGGCCAGTTTCATAATAAACCCCTGAAGTACACTTTAGTTAAAGTGCACTTTCAGCTAAAGCCCACTTTAAAAGTCCACCCGATTTCATAATAAAAATAAATGGGATTTTACGTAAAGGAGACTTTAGGTGAAATGTTTTATGTTGGCATAACTGAAATCGTTTCATTTGACCCAAAATAGACAGCCGCAGTTGTATTTAACCACAGGCATCTTGAAATTGAAGGAGGTTATGTTATTTCCATGTTCATATTTTCAGGTTCAAATTTAAAGAAAACACCTAGAAATTTGGGGGAAAATACCAATCCCAAACTGAATATTACAAAAAAAATGAAATTGATGATTGCGGCTGACAAAAGGGAGCATTGCCTCAGATTAACATTCTTAGATTTAGAAATCGTTATAGGAAAAAAAATTGAATACACATAATCTTTGAATAAGCATTTATTTTGACCAATAACATCAGCTTAATATAGCAAAATGACCTGTTATGATTGAATTCTTACGTGTTTCCCATTGACTGCATCAGCAAAAATTTTTTAATTATCACCTAATTCCTTTTCAAAATTATTGATAGAAAACATGTCATTGATATCAATTGCAGTTGCAACCACAATGAGCCGTATGCTGTCTAATTGTAGTCTCATTTCAAGATTGGAAATCTATGTTTCTATACTCTCATTTTCGTATTCTCATTCCACTTGTGAAAGTTGATTTCAAAATAAAACACAACATAACTAACCTCAAATGAGTTGACAGTTTGAACACGAGAGGTTAGGAATTCAGGGCTAAAGGATACTTTAGCTGCTAAAGTCCCGAAATTGGGTCTTTAAATATAAAGTGGCTTTAAGAAAGTTAAATTTGTTATGAAACCGAAATATTGAACGTAAAGAAGCTTTAAAATTAAAGGGACTTTAAAACTGATTATGAAACTGGCCCTTAGTTGGGTAATCCTTTTAGGGCACTGGTGCAAACGGGGCTTACTTGTTGACATTCGATTATCTAATAAAGATCTAATATCTGATCCATCGAATAAAGTTCCTGGTTTTAACCTTCCCAGGAGAATATGGTCCCTTCTTAACCGAATAAGAACAGGTCATGGTCGTACCAACAGCATGCTTTTCAAGTGGAATTCGGTTGATAGTCCTAATTGTGAATGTGGTGAATCAGAGGAAACAGTTGAACACCTTATTAATAATTGTTCGATTTATAAATTCCAAGATGGCATTAGAGCCATACACAATATATCAAACTCATTTTTGCAATGGGTTGAAAATTTCAGATCAATTTGATGAAGTATAAATTGAATTCTCTTGCTGTTCTGGCTTTTTTTATTTTCAGGTTGGAGTTTGTGTTTGGAAATCCTTCCTCCGAAGAGCCGTCCCGCTGATCGTGATGTCCTTCTATATAGAATATTCAGATACAACAATTTTATTTTATTTTTTTTACGGGGTGGCAGGTTTTTTCGGCTGAGGTTTTTTTCCCCTGGCTCTATAGTATCGTATGATACTGGTGATGATAGTATCGTATGATACTATAGTATCATACGAAGAATGTTGTGGTACCCCGTTCCTTTTTTTTTTTTTTTACCTCAGCTTATTGTATTATTTTAGCTCTCTTATTCAAAAGAATATATATATATATATATATATATATATATATATCGTCTCGAATGTCACTCTGGCAACAAATTGACGCGACAATCGAAATATCTCGCTTGCAAAATACTCTCCCCAGTGACGAACATCTGACAAAACTAAACCGCCCCTCTTCCCCGGATCCCCGAGCCGTTTGTCGTCCCAGTTCGAACATTACACCCCGGTCTTTTAATCAATTATAATTGAGACGCAAGAACGAGGAAGTTGAACGGATCTTCGAGAGGCGCAAGGATCCGACGAGGCTGAAAATTTCAGAAATGTGCCCTCCGGGGAGGTTTTGATGAATGAGGTGTTGCGTCGAAGATGGGGGAGGGTTCCTCTTATATCCTTAAATTTCATTAGATATTCTCTCGAAACAATGAGCGGTACAGGGGGATAACAGGCTCCGTTTCGATAGGCGCCGACCCGATTGCACAACAAAAGGAGAGAGTATGAGTATGGAGCTCAGGATTGATGATCTAGAATCTAGAAGTTTACTCATTCTATCCGAAATTCATATGCTTCGGGGAGTTTACTGAAAATCAAGAAAAATGTGTAGTTGTTTGTCGGAGTTTTCAGTATTGTTTCTGCGAATAAGGGTCTAAAATATACTGCTTCACAAGAGTTAGGTATATCGTATTCAATCGTTTCGAAAAGTATGTCATCTTCGAGAAAATCGCTGTAAAATCATTTGAAATCAATAACACCTTAAATCGCTCCAATAAAAATCATTGTGAGACATTTCGTCAATCTGGTCGTCTTTTTTCTAAAGTTTGGTTCTTTGCATATGCTTCATGAATGTTCTCATTTCGAAATGGAGTCAGTTTATCAACGGCTTCGATTTGAAACGAGTTTTCTTTAAATGCCGTAAATTAACAAACGATGAGGCTAATAGGGCTATCGGAATGCTACAGGGTGGCTTAACTCAGGTTGTTGTAGGGGAAAGGCTCCAAGTCAGCCAAAGTTTGATATCTCGACTTTGGAATAGATTCAGGGAGACAGGTTCCGTGTTGGAAAGACCAAGGCTTGGTAGGCGACGAAAAACAACACGCGCTCAGGATCGTTTCATCGCCGTTTCTGCGAGAAGAAAGCCTAAATATACGTGTAGAATGCTACGGAATACTCTTCGAAATGCAGATGGAGCCCAAGTTTCCATCGATACCATCAGACGACGTTTGAGAGAGGTGAATCTAGGTTCTAGACGTCCATTAAGAGGAGTTCCATTAACACGTGACCATAAGCGTCAAAGACTGGAATGGGCAAGGCAACATATCAATTGGAAAGGGTGTGGTGTCCTTTTCACTGATGAATCCAGATATGGACGATTTTCAGATACTCAAAGAATAAGGGTATGGACAATCAGCAGACAGAATCAGTGTCAAAGAACTAAAATTTCATGTACATGAGTGCTAGGTAACTCGATGGTATAAAACTAGTGAAATTGAAATGGGGAATGGCTACTCATTTCATTTAATGTTCTTAGAATACATGCCCGCTTATCAATGTACACAAGTTCGATATCTCTGAGAAATGATGATTTCATTAATAATTGAGGATATTGTATAAAAACTCGCCTTGAAAAAAAAACGACTTAGTCAAGAAACGTCGGCGTTGTTTTAGGAACGTTAAATGAAAAACAGTCCAAAAATCCCAATATCTGCTTTATTTATTTATTCGCAATTATTTTTTACTTTCTAGGCATATCAGTTTGCTCTGATTTTTTTTGTTGAAATTTTTAATAATGTTTCGAATTTCAGAAAATTGTTAACTATTTGTCTCTTCTTGTTAACATTTTTTTCTGGAATTAAATTGAAATGAAATATGAAGTGAGTCATTTGTCTTGTGGTGCAATAGTTTACGATGCCTCATTTGGAATTTCTTAAATTAATTTTGTTTCAGACACTGGGTGCGGACCCGAGGAAGTTTTAGAAGCTAAATGCAAGAACGAAGCGGCATTTCCATGATTGAAATTTTTTGAATTAATCTCATTCAGAGAGACAAGTTTCTGAAAATATAGAGGTCTCCCAGAGTTATTTCAATTTTTTCAGACAGAGACACTAGCTGTCTATATTTGCGCTAAAGAGTGTCTCAAATGAATATCAAAGGAAATACTTTCATACTTTGCTTATCAGTTTGAATAAACTGAAGGCAAGAAAAATGAGAATTAATATTTCCCCAATCCACTTGTTCTGAGAATCGACATCCGAACCTCAAAGAGTTAGCGGAGTTTTAATTACCCGCCGTCTGGAGATAAGAATATTTTCCAAGCCATTCAACAGTTACTATAAACAAGTTCGCACGACACGAAAATGCGAAATTAGCAGAAAGGGGTCGTGAGATGGAAAATCTTTGCTGAAATGCAAAATTTGGTTATGGCCGGGCACGCTTAATTTAGAGAAGGAGAAGAAAATTTCGATTTCAAAAAACCTGATTGGTACTATCCAAGAATTTAAGGTGTGGGAGACCACCCACCAGAGGTGGAAAGCAAATTGGCATTCAGTAGACTTGGCGACGACGGTTCGTGAAGTTCTCCAGGTTGCTCGGAAGAAGGTCGGAGTGGATCTGGGGATTCTGTTCGAAAAAAAATTCCTAGATAATTCGGTTGACGGTTGGAGTCCGTCGAGGGAAACGGTAAAGTCCTAATTTTGGTAATTGGGAAATATTATGGGATAAACAGAGAAGCGAAACCCTCAGAAGAACATGCCAAATTGATAACATCGATTATTGGGTACCGGGCAGAAAAATTCAATGGAATGATTATATCACCTTAATGACGAAAGACCGAGTCGTGAAGATCGATAGGGATAAGTCACCATTGGAAAGACGAAGCCCAGGAAGACTTCGAAAACGATGGATGGATGGTATACCTAGAATTGCGATGAAGAACAGGTATGGTCGCAAAAAAAGGAGAAGAAGAAGGAGTAAAAAAACCGAAGTAGTAGGTTTTTGAAAAAGGGAAATTTTTCTTGTTATTCAGTTAGGATTTTCGAGTCGGGAAGCGCAATCGGAAATTACGGTAGTTGTTACGGAACGGGAGTGAAGCGTTTCGGGAGTGGTTATTTCAGAGAGCTTGGATTATTTCTACGAGAGAAATCAAAAGGTCAGAACTTTTCAATTTCAATTGATGAGATTAGTTTGAGTCCAAAAGTCGGTAATTATAAAGTTTCCTGTCCACTTGTATTTTTTTTTTGTTTTTTCTGTATTTTTTTTTGTGATCTTGAGATAGGAAAAATGAACTTAACCTAACCTAACTTAACCTAACCTGAATGCGGATCGATGTTTTATTTTTTTATGAAATTTCTAAAAAATTAAAAAAAGTTTTTTTTTCAACTTCTGGTAGGGAAAATGAACCTAACCTAACCTAACATAACCTAACCTCGTTAAACAAAACTATATAGATTATATATAAGACTATATCAGAGCCGTATCCGAGGTAAATGGAGTATATTTATGAGTTTCATTTATTTTTTTCTCGAAAATTACTGACTCCTCAGAGCTGTTATTGAGACTGTAGTATCAGGAAGTTCTATAGATTCACTGTGCAAAATATTTTCAAAATCGGTGACGGGGCAGTAAAATTTATAATAACCCAAAAGTCTTGCAATCTCTCACCTCTCATCACCTCATATCTTATTTTCTCATTATTATGTTATTTTGGATTTTGGGTGATTAGATAACCCAGTTAAAAGTGAACTTATATATTTTTTTTTGTATGAGATTGTTTAAGACAGTCTGAGGTATAGACGTATGGAATGATTATTTTTTTGATTTTGTTGTTTTTTAGGAAAATAGATTTTTATGTAAGTTATTTCACTGATTTCAATTATCCCAAGAAACTGAAGACTCTCTATAAGAAAAATATCACAAAGTCCTACTTTTTTGCAAAATTCCTCACCTACACTCTTTCCGAATTGGAGAGAGCCTTATTTTGTTTGTTAGGTCGACGGGAAGCCGCTCTCCCGTTAACCACTTAAAATCTTGATAATCTCGTATGAACAAAGTTACTTTTTATTACAGAAAGGACAGAGATCTTATAGGGGGTTGGTCTTTTACATCTACTCTAAGTCTGGATGTCCACCAGTCCACGGTCACAGTTCAGAAATTAATTTTTTCTGAACTGTGACAGTATCTGTGAATACTTACAATATTTCGAAGGATATCTAACAAGAGCTGCTTCTTGAACAAGCGCTCTAGAGCACCGTTCCGACGAATATTTCTCCCGATACATCGGCTTCCCTTCCCGTATCCCAAGAGCTCGAAGGACCAGTACAGTTGATACCCAATAATTACTCCGCAATTCCCATCACGTAGAACGAGGAAAACCACTTCTATAATTCCTAATAAATATTCAGTGTCGACGTAGTGCTCCACGTGGAAATCCCCCTTACGGCCTAATGAAATCGTCCCGGAATCCCGTAAAAGTAATTACATCTCCGGACCGGCCTATAAAAGATCCTATCGGGGGGGATCCCCTGAAAAATTGCCTTATCAGTCTCCCGGCCCCCACCTGTTCCCCCGATATCGGGTCTTACCGAAAGTTTTCGTTCGATCGCTAATCCCATTTCCGTAATTAAAAGTTGCGGTTCACGGAGCCCCGAGAAATGCCGTTTGAACTCGGATTAGGCTCTTCCGTACGAACTGAGCCGATCCGGTTATCCGTTTGCATCGAGCCGGCTTAGCGGAAATAACGTCGTTGCGGCCGATCGAAAAAGAACGGGTTAGTCGTGTGAAGTTCGGCGCCGCGCCGAACGGGATGGAATTATGTTCTGTGATCCTGAGGGGGTTCGGATTTGTTCCGCCAGGTGCGTTGCCGGCGCGGTTCACTAGGCGGGTGATGAGAGGATCTTTTTGGACGTGGTGGATGAGGATAGAGTGTTATTTGGGAAATTGCTTCATTACTTCGTACAGCACTTAATATCCGATAAATCGAGTATATCCCTTCACGTATTCACAAAAAAGGAGAGAAAAGAGATCCGAACAATTTCAGAATTTCACTTCACTTTGTTCTTTTCTCGAACTCTGTTGTCCACTCTACAAAAGTATTCGATACCTTGTCGTAGTGTGAAGCTTAAGTACAGGGTATCCCAAATTGCTTGATTTTGACTGTTTCGGGTACTTCTGGACCAGATAGGTAAAGACTTCGAAAAGTGTCCTGGGCTCGATTTCCATAAGTGGAAACCGTTTCATGATACCTTAATTTTTTTTTTTTTTGGAAAATTATCGACTTCGAAAATGTGAATTTTTTTTATTCACGAAAATATCTGAAAACGATTTAAACTTTCTCGAAGCGCATTTTCAGCGGAAATAAGAAACTATATTAAATTATTTTTTCTCGTGGAAAAAAAAACATTTTTTTATTTTGAAGACGAACGCTTTTTTTTCATTTTATTTCAAAAAAAGAATTCAAAGATAAAAAAAATTTGAAATGATGTCTTAATCCCAATGAAAAGGTGTTGATTGAATGTTTTTATCTTTTTCAGATATTTTTGAAAATGGCAAGTTATGGCACATCTTCTGAATCGAAAATATTTCAAAATTTTGTTATATCTTCAAAACAAATGAAGATATCGTGAAATGGTTTTCACTACATCTTCAGAATAAATGAAGATTTCGTGAAACGGTTTTCACTACTGGTGCTTTCACGGAAATCGAGCCCGGGACTCCTTTCAACGTTTTTATCTATCTAGTCTAGAAGTACCAAAACAGTCAAAATCAAGCAATTTGAGATACCCTGTACACTTCGCGCAACAATTATGGAAGATAAAAAAAAACTTTCTTTTGAAGCTTGAAGACTCTAGTTTCTTAATTTAGTGGTTAGCAATTTTTCGGAGTACCGGTAGCCATGCAATCTTCGGATGAATTAGGAAGAAAAAATTTTCGAAATTTTTCAAATTTTTATTTTTGCTCTACGCGCATGGAAAATCATTTTCGAGCTGGGCCGACGCAAAGGTCGCATAGCCTGTTCATTCAGCTCAAATTTGCTTTTTACTACCCTCGGATATGACCATTTGTTTTCGAGATATCTAGTTTAGAATGCAAAAAGATCATTTTTCAGTCAACTGCCGATATCTCCAGAACTACTGAGCTCCCAGTGAGATGACAGGCGGTTTATTTTTCTCCAGAAACTGTTCTACAAAAATGTGTCATGGTCAATAAACAAAAAAATTTCGCATGTAACGTTAACCTGAGAAAAAGCAGAAAAATTCCATTTTGCCATTTTTGGGTAATGGACTGTATCTTCGTCAATATTGAGGAAAAAGCTCAGGTTATAAAAAATTTTTACAGACTGAGGTTCCCCAAAGTCCCCTTCTGAATCGGTAGATCGATCGGTTCAGCGATTTTCTTGAACCAATTGATTGAAATTTTGAAAGAATTAAGGGAACAAAATTTTTGTTTCTTGAACTAATCTTTTTTAAATCGGTACTTTTACCGAATAAGTTGAAAAATGTTCAAGAAAACTGTTTTTCGATACGTTGTGGGTCTGCAGAAAACGGCAAAATTCTGTCCAGAATTTAGCTCAACGAGTACCGTGGCAGCTTAGGGCTATCAACTTTAAAATTATTCAATGAATTTTTTTCTGTGGATAATGAAGGTTTGAATGTGTCCATAGCTTCAGTGGAGGCAGTGGAGGTGGAAAATAAATGGTCTCTTGATTTTTTTTTCAAATCTATATTTTGTTTTTTACATTTCGAAATTCTTGAAATTTTTTCAAATTTTTTTTAAATAATTTATCTTCAAAACAAAAACCAATTTGAGTAGAGAATGACGAAATAATATAATTATTGATCGATTAAAAAGATTAGGTCAAGTCTAAGGAACAAAAATCTAGTTCCCTTAATCAATCGGTCGAATAAAACTGCTCAACCGATTCAGGGGGGACTTTGGGGAATATCAGGCTGTGAATTTTTTTTTTAACCTTAGCTCTACACTCAATATTGACGAAGATATAGTCCATCTACCCAAAAATGGCAAAATGGCATTTTTTGCTATTCATTCACGTTAACGTTACAGTCGAAAAAAATTTTTTTTCATTAAACATTTCAGATTTTTGTAAGTAATTTTTTGAAGAAAAAGAAACCGCCTGTCGGCTTGCTAGGCGACCTGTAGTTCCGGATATATCGGCAGTTAAGTGAAAAAGAATTTGTTTGCATACAAAAAGCAAATAAGATCTAAATTAACAGGCTACAAAACATGGGGACATACGGAACGGGGGTCAAACAGTCGCATTCACCGGACGGAACAGTTGTGGGATCTTCCAATGGCACATGCTCTGCAAACTCATGTTCTGGAGCAGTGGGCATTTTTGGGAGCGCTTTCATTTTATGCTAGGTAGCGCTAGGGGAATCTTCGTCCGGTGAATGCGGCCAATGAAAACTATACACCTGACAATTTCGAGACTATCCCAATTGAATTTTACTCACAGTTAGGTCTCTAGCGGCTGCTAGCAGATAGTTCTGTACTGACCTGAAAAGAAAAACGAACTCATTTACTCATTATGGTCATTGTCAATAACCGATTAAATGAAGAAGAAAACGATCGAAGGAAAATGACTTATATCAATATAAACTATGCACAAAATGGAACAGTATAATAGTATATTCTGAAACAAGTTGCAGAATGAGCTCCTATTCCAACACGCATGCGAAATTCGAAAACGAGCGACGAAGGAGCGAGTTGTCGAAAGCATTAGTGTTAGAATTGCCTTCTGCAACGAGTATTAGACGATATTTTCTCTATTCCAGTAAAGTTTTGTGAAATACTATCGAAATTTAAATAAAAATTCAGGTTAGTAACTTTTGTATTTTATCTTGGCAGTTGATGTGACTCACGAAATTTGACAGATTACGGAATTTGAATTGATTTGATTTGAAAATTTAGAGGATCGGAGGTGAGTACTGACAACCACAAAACGAAAAATATAACTGAAAACATACTTTCAGTACTGCAATGAATTTTTTTTAAAGTTTAATAAGTATTTTTGGAAATACTGCCTTTAAAGTTGACACTTCTAATGACAGCCAACAGTGATGAAAATTTTTGTATATTTCAAAACAAAAGTTTTTGAGAGAAAGAATAATGGGGAGAAACTTGCATGTAGGCTCTGCTTTAAGGCCAATGCTAAAATCTCATGGAGTTAATGAAGATTTTTAACATGTGATTGGAGATGTGGAACTTCACTGTTGACGCTATTAGATGTCGCCACTTCGTATTATTTTACTCAGTACGCCACAACTGATTGCTTCAAATATAGCAGTTTTTATGAAGATTTTGTCGCTGAATGGTATGGGGTACTGATGATGCCAAATACGGCTGAAACCGGTATATCTCTCCTCTCAGTGACAAAATCTGATATAATTCTTCCAACCACATGATAAAAGATCTGTGAGCCTAGGAATTGAAAATGGTATTCATTTCGATTTTGAATTCATCTAGGTTGCAAAAATTTTAAGTTGCAGAATGGGCTTCCATTCCAACGCGAATGCGATATTCGAAAACAGGCGACAATAGAGAACATGATAATATATATAGAATTATCCTGGTAATTTCCATGAGACCTTATAGTTCATGGATATTTAGTAGAGGGTAGATTTTGTTGATCAACCAAAATCTCTGATGATGAGAAACAATAATCCAGGAAAGTACGATTCAAACGCGAAAATATTCCAATAAACAATAGCGTTAGTTACTTTTGTTCTCGGTATAAGTACCAGACCAATTATTCACACTCATGAAATCTGGATAATTCGAATTTTCGTTTATTGTTATGGTAATCCATACCGTTACAGTCTCGCGTACAATATGGGATGTTATTTCATCAAATGATATCCCGCAAACAACGTATTGAAAATCCGAATCAATGAAACGGTCCCACAAAGAGCATATAATTCAATCAACTGACCCTCCGAACCCATGTACATAACCTCAATGTCGATGAAAATATAAGCGTGTTTTCGATATAACGTCGACGGGGAGGGGAATACAACATTTCGTTTTTGCGTTATAAAACAACCTGGGGCTATAAATCTGCCCTAATTTCAAATTCAGTCCCAGCGTGCTGCGAAAATCTTGGCTATATTCAAAAAGTCATTACGCCATAGAAACGTCAGCCATAAATTTTCCGAAGTCATTGAGGAATTGTCTAGAATTCGCGTTCGAATTTCTATGATTTATCATCTGTACGCGTGGCTTTTTTGCGTTCCGCTTTGCTCGGGCCGGTCGGATGAGAATGCGTCCGATAAAAACAAAATCGAATGATTCGATGGAAACCATCTCTGTAAATGCATGGGGTCTCAATAATTGTCAACATTTACAGAGTAGCACGATTGGTCATCACCTTTATCACCTTGTCGTGGTGTGCTAGCTCAAGTAGTTTTGATGATTCCTGAGATCCATGTTCTTAGCCCAAGCAACAAAACCTAAGAAAAAAGTTTTTTTTTTATGTGAGGTTGATGAGAATTTTAAACTCGATCATCCCCCCTCAGAAGCGATCATATCAATCAAAATATTTGAATGGTTTACTCTCTAGAATGAAGTTGTTAACTTTTCTTCCACATACGAATCTGAAAAAACATTCTTTGGTCGAAAATTTCACTTTTCTCATCAATATCTCAAAAGCTGAGCATCAACTCTCATCTCAGTAAAGCCTTGAGAATAAAAGGAATATCATGCAATGACCATTCTATTACTCTCATGTCGAAAGTTATGAGCTTTGCAATTATGGTACTTCATAGTGAATCAACCTGTATTGATGATTGAAGACAGATCTTCACAAAATTCGAAAGCACGTTCAATAAACTCAGATCTTTGCAACTGCGCTCCAACGTCACACACAAATTTGAGATGTTCATCACTCGACTGAATATCAAATCTAGATTCTAGGTTTCAAGGCGTCGGCCTCGATCGCATATATTCGTGTTAAGACAAGATAAGATGAAGACTTAGTGCTTAGTTATCAGCAGAAGTGCTCGGGAGCACTTAGAGAATAACTAAGCATTAAGCCTTTTGATGAAGTGCTTTTAATACTAAGCACTGCTTTCAAAAAGGGCTTCGAGTGCTTTCACGAGCACAAAGCACAGTGCTCTGGTGCAGCTCTGTAGAGCATAATTGAAAACCTTGAATCTTCGGATCGATACATACCCTTTTTTGAACTATTTACGGATTATGTTGAATCCAACGTAAATAAAAAAAATTTCGACAGTCAAATATTCATCTAACATTGAATGTAATGCCCAAAGTAAACTAAATTTCACCATAGGCCACCCAACGATCTTTCAATATCAGTTAGCGAACCCTATCAATGGTTTTCAATACAAACTCTGATTTTAGACGACCTTCAAATACTTCGTCTTGGGATGAACCACAAACTCGATTGAATTTACTAGACTATCTATGAATACTGGTCCTCAATAGAGCTTCATCGCCAAAACTATCAATGTACTGATGTTGTTGACACAAACCACATCGAAATATGAAAAAATAATCACAGGAGTAGTAGAAGGGCAAGGCTAGTACTGGACCAGGAAAGGGTAATTGGAAATGACTTGATGGAGTTATCCGAGCGAATGGTAAGTTCAGGGTACTTGAAATAGAACTGGTTAGGTATTTTGGATATGTTGTCATATAACGGTGTAAAAATTCCGATTTGGAGACTCTTGTGTGAAAAATGAATACCATTATGTGTATGACAAAAAAAGAGAAGCTTTGTTTAGTCATTCTATTGAAAAACGTTGATAGCTCACTCAGGACATATCAGGTAGATTCTTCAGCGTTAATTTGAACATTTCATTCCTTACATTCGTGTTCATGCTCGTTTTACAATATGTTGTCATTGTGAATGTGTTTGAAAGAAAAATCAACGTTACAATTAAGATTTATTATGTTTAGCAAAAGAGAAGAAACTTTGTTTGATTATTCCATCTTTTACATTAGAGATTAGGAATCCATATGATGGAAATCTTCATTGTTTCATTAAATCACCGAAAAAGATTGGTACTTGCATAATTTGTAGGTCAGGGTAGTTTTTCTTGTCATCCTCGGTCGGAAGTTTCGGTCTCCTTCGTACGATATTGATAGAAATCTTTGAATAATTGAATAAATTCCCTGGCCATAATTTTCATTAAGTTCATCGATGCACACCTGCTAAGTTTATCCACATCGAAAGTTGTAAAAAATTATCTCACGAATAGTAGAAGGGCAAGGCTCATTCTGGACCATCAGAGTGATCCTGGAAATGGCAAAATGGAGTCATCCGAACGAATGTTTCTAGGTACTTGAAGTAGAAATTATAAGGTGCTTTAGATGATAAAATTGTTTTTTAATTGATTTTTTTTCAAAAATATGCTGTCATTGAGAGTGTTTCAATAAATTTCGATATGAGAATTCTCGAATGGAAAAGAAATATGTACCATTATGTGTATATCAAAAAAAAAGTTGATGATGACCATGATGCTTACGATCAAGATAATTCTTCGGGGTTATTTGAATATTCTATTCTTTACATTCGTATTCATGCTTGTTTTACAATACATTTTCATTGTTAACGCGTTTGAAAAAAATGAAGTGTTGAAATTCGAAATTCTTGCATTTCAATGGAAATTCATCAAATAACACGAAAAAATGAATTTTTTTTCAGTTCGTTTTTCAATTACAGGTCACATTGAATATCTCAGAATCCACAAAATTCAAAATGTTGATTGTTTTATTGAATCACCGAGAAAGATCGGTAGTTGCATAATTTATGGGAACTGGTATTTTTTCTCATAGTAGAACGTTATTGATGTTTTCTGGATAATTCGACTTTCAGACTTTCATCATTGTTCTTTGTTCATGTTTTACAATCAGGAAGTGCCGAATCAAGAAAATGTCAAAGGGTAGGATTTCATAATTACACGTGCAAAAAATGTTTATGGAAAAAGGTAGAGTTCAAAAAAAACTTAAAGCTAATAATTTTTTGAATGAGTTTAAGACATTATTGAATAGAAAATTCTAGTATCACCGCGAAAAATTGTGGAACGCTTCTTCACAATAATACTAGGAATTTTCATTCATTGATGTCCTTAGCTTAGTTGGAAAATTATTTTTCACGTTTCAGGTCGATGTGCTCTGAAAGCGTGTTTTTTAGTTTATTCAAATCATATTTATTTTATTTTTTGACTGTGGATGTTCACGATTTCATTCCATTTTTGCGCCGAGATTAATCATTCAAATTTCTGAAACCAACACAAAAAGCGCTCGTATCTCGAAACGTTCTGAATACACATAACCTCAGAAATGTCGAACTCAACGAGATAGCTGTCAGTTACCAGTTTGCAATAATAGAGCCATCCAATCCGATATATAAAAGGCAACATCTCGTATTTGAATGAATATCTTTCGTTAACTTTTGCATTGAAAAATGTTGATTGGTAGAACTGTTTCTTGTGTCACATATCTGTCAGATGATACTGACAGATCCGTGATAACAAAGCTAGGAGTACCAACATATAAAAACGAAATACACTGTGCAAAAAAATTAACGCACATTGTGGAAATCTCAAATTTATTCTACAACTGAAGGTGTTCTCGATGATAATTATTTTTATCAGAATTATGCATGCATATGTTATCCACTTTCTACGTTTTCCTTCAATATGTTTTTTCCCAGCAGGAATTAAAAAGATGATATTATCAGATTCTAAATGTATTGACTCCATTCTAAAATCAGTTGTTTTCGATCAATTCTAGTGATCAATAGTTTTTCTTTCATTTGATTTTCAACACTCGATCTCCATGAAACTCGAAACACGCAATTTGACCCAAGAGGAATGTGCCCAAGCGATAGTTTCGCGAGAAGAAGGGTGGACATACACAAGAATTGCAGAAAGGTTTCAGTTTCCCATACAAGTGTGTCCAGAATCTTGCAGCGATTCAGGGAGACAGGTATGAATGTCCAATGACCAGGACAGGGTAGACCACGGGTAACAACTGCCATTTAAGAACATTACTTGAGAGTTTCTTCGTTGAGACAACGGTTTGCAACCGCTCGCCTCCTTCAAAATCAGCTTGAGCAAACTCATGGGGTGCCAATTAGCACTCAGACAATAAGAAATCGCCCCAGAGAATATGATTTAAAGCTCTTACCCCAGCCCATCGAAGGGCGCGTTTGGATTTTGCGAGAGAGCATATCCATTGGGAAGAGGCCGATTGGGAAAGAGTTCTCTTCACAGATGAGTCTAGATTCTGCCTCTACCATTGTGATCGACGTTCCCTTATATACAGACGTCTACATGAAATATATGCTCAGTGCAATTTCCTGAATACTACTGGTTTCGGGGTAGGATAGATTATGGTATGGGGTGGAATATCTTTGACTGCTTAAACAGACCTAGTGGTCGTTGATAATGGAGCTATGAATGCTGATATGTATATAAGGAACATTCTTGAAGAGCATGTAGTGCCATGTGCCCCATACATTGGTGAAAATTTCATTTTTATGGACGATACTGCCAGACCCCATCGTGCGCGCATTGTTGAGGAGTACCTTGAAGAGGTTGAAGTCTCTCGAATGGAATGGCCAGCAAGAAGTCCAGATATCAATCCGATTGAGCAGGTTTGGGACAACCTCAATAGAAGGCTGAGAAGTTCAGAAAATCATCCAGCTACTCTTAATGACTTGGGAATCCAACTCGGAGAAATCTGGGAAGGATTAGATCAGAACATTTTAAGATCACTCATTTTGAGTATGAACCTTCGTTGCCGAGCTGTAATTAACGCAAGGGGTGGAAATACCAAGTATTAAATCATTTGTCAGAATTTCAGTATTTTGAGAATTGTTCATTTCTCTTCTTTCACATAAGATTCGGTGAAATCCTGAATTTTTCTTCCATTTAATGTGTCTTGTTTCGTTCAAAACCTTCCCGAGAGAACATAAAAAATAAGTTATAAAGTCAATGTAGAGTTAACTTTCATTAAAATTGAGATTTTCAGAATGTGTGTTAGTTTTTTTGCGCACTATAAAACTATGAAATCTATGAGAAACTGATTTTGTTCCACAGATTTGCCACCGAATTAGAGAAATAACTTTCTACTGTTTTAATGATGAACATTTCATATGGTCCACTCGATACGAAAACCGCCGTCCACCATTCGACTCACGTCGCTACCAAGAGAATCGCCGTTTTCAAGGTGAATCATTCCGCTCCGGCTCCCCCCGGACCAACATCGACGGGACCTGATTGCGAAAAAAGTGGAAAAAATATGAAATTCATAGTCTCCAATCCACGGGGGACGCCCGCACGACGTTGCCTCCCAAGATAAGCCCACCGTATCATTATTTTTGCTCTGCTGGCTGCCGTTCAATAGACGTCGAGGCCATAATATAATGGATAATGCTGTAAACGATTGCGCCCCTGCTTTTCTATGACGTTTTATGTCGACGTGTCATTATTTTAGTACGCTTGACGTGCGGACGGGCTGTCGTTTTTGGAACGCGCTCAAAATTTTATCCGGGGACCGATCATTGTTAGTGTTAATCGAGTATGTCATGAATAGAATGGATCGTCCTCGAAAAACGCCAGCGATCAGACGGAAGTTTCGTTTTTGGAGCGGAATTGACGAGACAGGGGATCTACGAATTACGAGTTACTTTATAGAGGAAAAACAAACAACTTCTGGATAAAATTCTTCAATTCTGGGAGATTATCGTCTCGTCAATGTCATCTTGGACTTACAGTTCGCGACGATATTCTGTTGTTGCATTTGGCTCTAGCCTGTGTAAAAAATTTGGGCTATTGTCATCATGTGAAATGGTTTATATCACGCTTTTTAGTGAAGCTAGCATTACTCGAATGTTTTTTTCTGTTTTCTGTTCATTTATCTTTGACTCATTCATAGCAATTTTCTTTGTACTATAATACTTCCATCGAGCCTTCCATAATCTCAAAACACATAGTATTTTTAGGATCCTACAATTAACTCGTTGAAATCCATTTTGGTTTACTCAATAAACTGTAAGGAGTGGAGTGGTGTGTTTGACTCAACTGCTCCACATGAAATAAGGATATTGATTTAAATTGCAAAAAAATAAAGTTTAAATGAGATTTTGTGATGAAATTTCATGTTAATATGATTTCAAGTTGCAGGAAATAAAATTTATTTTAGCCTGTAGGTCTGCAGCGTATACGGGGTGATGAGGAAAAATCGAGTGAAATAACGAAATTTTATTCCCAGAGAATTCAAACAAGACTATCAATACAATGTATGGCATATTCGAAATCGTCCATATCTGCATTCATCAGTGAAAAAGACAATACTCCATTGATCGTTCCAATTGATATGTTGCCTTGCCCATGCCATTCTTTGACGCTTATGGTCACGTGTTAATGGAGCTCCTCTAATGGACGTCTAGAACCTAGATTCACCTCTCTCAAACGTCGTCTGTAGGTTTCGATGGAAACTTGGACCCCATCATGGATAATATTTATTGATTACATGTTAGAATCCTGCCTCGGATTTATTTATTATCTGTCAAATTTATGAGGGAGAAAACAGGTCTGCCAATCATTATTTTTCAATGCAAAAATCACTAAATGATATTTATGGAAAAATTCGTTCATTTCTATAATAATTCAACGAATTTGAAATAATAATATATTATGATACTAGTACAAAAGGCTCATTGAATCGTTCATTCAAAAAATCGAAACTTCAGGGCTCGTTTATGAATTCTGAACTCGTGTAAGAATATCAATGTTTTCTGCACTTGTATCGCAACGTAATAGTATATTCTAAAACAAGTTGCAGAATGAGCTCCTATTCCAACACGAATGCGAAGTTCGGAAACGAGCGACGAAGGAGCGAGTTTTCGATAGCATGAGTGTTGGAATTGCCTTCTGCAACGAGTATTAGACGGTATTTTCTCTATTTCAGTCAATTTTTGTGAAATACTCTCGAAATTCAAAAGAAAATTCAGATTAGTGACTTTTGTATTGTATCTTGTCAGTTGGTGTTACATACGAAATTTGACAGATCACGGAATTTGAATTGATTTAATTCGAAACTTGATTCGATCGGAGGTCAGTACTGACAACCATAAAACGAAAAATATAACTGAAAACAATGCTGTAATGAGTTTTCATTACAGCACTACTTTTAGTACTGTAATGAACTCATTACGATACTGAAATAGAGAAATAACTATTATGTGACGAATTGAAATTGATTTCTGATGGGACAAAATTTCAGAGGAAAATCAACCATGATGGACCGACATGCAGTTTTCAAACGAAAATGGACCACCTCTGGAAGACCAAAAGAAATAGTTTCACCAAAAAAAAATTAGAAAATTATATTGGCAAATATTTTGCATCAGCCTTTGTCCATGAGAATGATATTTTCAGAGGGTATTCCGCATTTGCTCACAGTGGACCAAAAACAACAACGAGTCAATGTTTCGGAAAGCTGTTTGGGGCTGTTTCGTTGGAATAAAAACGATTTTTCCGTCGCTGTATCACAACGGATGAAACATGGATTCACAAAAATTCATCAGAATTTTATGAATGTCTAGTTTCTGTTTGTTTTTGTATGAAGAAAAACTATATGGAATATTGTGTTTATTTTTTATAAGGCGCCTCTGTCTTCGAATCTCCTGCCACAATTTCTGGAGTCCGTTTCTGGTCCCGTTTACCACTAAAAATGTGAAATATTCCGAATTTCTTCGTTCGAGATGACATTTCAAGAAATATTCAACAGTGCCATGGTCAACCCCTTTGCCAACGCTATACAATATAGTTCCGACAAGACAATCCTCTCCATCCCAAGGGTCATTGCCGGTCTAACTTTTAATTGAAATCAAAGCACCCAAATCAAAGCGCGCGTCGAATTAATCTATGTATATTCAAATTTGTTTTTCAGCGTGTAACCCTGGAGAGAACACCGGCGAGTCCCTAATGAACGCACCTTTGTACCGGCCTGCCATCAAAAGCACCGGGCTCTGCGGAAATTGTGGGGCGCCGAATTTTAATGGATGTTCCATACGTGCATTGACGCTAAGGTGAACTTTGACGGTAGGCGTAATGGACCGCGACCGCGAGCGACCAAGTTTTTGTAGCGATGCCGCAGTGGGAGACGGGAAGGAGAGTATTTTATTGTCAGGGAATCTGTCGGATGAGGATGGTCTTGTTGTATGTCAATGAATTTATCTCCTTGAGAAGTTGATTTTTGTTTTTTGGTTGCAGGCAATGTTGCATGTACTTCTTTGACTTGTTTTGTATTTCATTCAATCCTTTATGTATGCATGTATATGTTTGTATATGATTGAGAGAATGATTTTTCAGATTGAAGGATGTTATTATTATTTTTATTATGTTTAATTCACCTCGAACATATTGGAATATTTTCCCGGAAATCTCAACCTTGTTAAACGGAAAATTCCACATAAGTAGGCCGAGTTACTTCATCGCGTTCTAGAACACTCGTTTTGCCAATATTTGACATATTTCGGCAATATCGATCGTACCATCATAATCAAATCCTTACGTTCTCAAATATACTGCTCCACAAGAGTTAGAGATATCGTATTCAATCGTTTTGAAAAGTATGTAATCTTCGAGAAAATCGCTGTAAAATCATTTAAGACTCAATAACAACTTGAATCGATCCAATAAAAATCAGTATGGGACATTTCGTCAATCTGGTCGCATTTTTTCTGAAGTTTGGTTCTTTGCATATGCTTCATGAATGTTCTTATTTTGAGATAGTTTACCAACGGTTTCGATTTGAAACGAGTTTTCTGAAAATGCCATGACGAAAATTAACAAATGCTGAGGCTTATAGGGCTAATAGGGCTTGGTGGGCGACGAAAAACAACACCAGCTCAGGATAGTGTCATCACCCTTTCAGAGAAAAGAAAGTCTATATCTATGTGTAGAATGATACAGAATACTCTTCAAAATGCAGATGGGGTCCGAGTTCCCATCGAAACCATCAGGCAACAATTGAGAGAGATGAATCTAGGTTCCAGACGTCCACTAAGAGGAGTTCCATTAACACGTGACCATAAGCGTCAAAGACTGGACTGAGGAAGGCATCATATCAATTGGAACGATCAATGGCGTAGTGTCCTTTTCACTGACGAATCCAGATATGGACAATTTTCAGATTCTCAAAGAATGAGGGTATGGACAATCCCACGCATACCCCGTAATCTTAGCTATGTCCAAAAAGTCCATCCATTGCGAGGGGGTAGTGTTATGGTATGGACCGGGATATGTTTCAATGGGCGCACAGATCTACACATTTGTCCTGGGAATATGATTGCCTCAAACTATAGGAAGCATGTCATTGACAATGTTCTGCCAAATTTTCACGCTGCTATTGGTGAAACTTTTCAATTTCTAGACGATAACGCTAGACCGAACCTTGCAGCCATAGTTGAGAATGCGCTCGAGGAACTTGTTATTCCACATTTACGAATACCTCCGCACTCACCAGATTTGAATTGCATGGGATATGCTCCAAAGAAGATCAGATAATCATCAAACTACCACAGAGTCCTTAAATAATCTGAGAGAGCTTCTGCCCCGTTTATATAACCAAATTCCTCAAGAAATGTTCAACAACCTCGTGTGTAGTATGCAAAGAAGATGTCAAGCTATTATTGATGTCCGTGGAGGCCATACATTGTATTGATAGTCTTAAAATGCTTGAATTCTCTGGGAATCAAATTTCGTTATTTTACTCAATTTTTCTTAACGACCCTGTATACCCGGAGACCTACAGGCTAAAATTAATTTTATTTCCTGCAACTTGAAATCATATTAATATGAAATTTCATCACAAGATCCCATTTAAACTATATTTTTTGTAATTTAAGTCAATATCCCAAACTCATGTGGAGCAGTTTATTTGTATTTCTATACTGTATTAGCGTCATGCGGGTGACTTATTAATTTTTTGATTGTGAATGATGTACGATAAATGTTTCATGCCCACTTGCACCGTCAAATATAAGTCTGACTTACGTCCAACTTAGATTTGAAGTTAGATTTGAGACGTCGTTTTTCTTGCACCGCAATTTAAGTGGCTCATAAGTTATGACTATTTTGAGCCGCGAATTTTCATGGCTTAAGCAAGTCTTTAGCCCGTCTCAAATATTCATAACGTCAAAAACGAACTTTATTGAATAAAATTGATGATGTATATGTGGATGATTTCGACAGATCAGATTATTGATTATTGCTTTCCTAGAAGTCTAGAATTTAATAGGGCCGATCACTACCATAATATGGACGAATTCGCATTTTTTCGACTATTTCGTTTGACCAAAAAACTACACTGAAAATGCTGAGATTAATTGAGGATGATTCAGAATTGCCAAGTGATATGTAAGTACATATCTTATTATATCTTATGTATGATGATGCAAACCTCAAAGAAGGGAGTTTAAGCTTTGATGATTGTAGGAATCAGAGTGTATCACCGATGAGTCAACCCATTTCATGCTTCCGATTCTACGCATCAGCAGGACATTTATATAAAAATATATATTATAAATATTATAAATATAAATATATTATATTATAAAAATGCCTCAGGCAGACGCAGCATTACGTTCCACCCAAACCCAATTTTAACAAATTGCTGGATTTCCTCGTGTTATTGGAGCAATTGATTGTACCCATGTAATTATTAATTCAGGTACTATTTACTCTTGTGAATGTGAAAAGTAATACTTCGATGATATTCCACAGGTGGAGAATTGAGTCATTCAAGTTACAAATAAAGAATTGTTGAAAAATCGAATCAAATCATTTACTTCAAATAAAAAAAATAGATTGTACTGTGCCAGTTCAACAGCGGACCAAAGTATATGTCGTTCTGTGAATCAGAATACTGAAAAGGAAAATGCATAATTATCTTGTTCGTCCACGAATTCGCGTGTTCTTCTTACTTCGCTGTGCTCAGTGCTGACACAAAACCATATGGTCATGTCGCATTTCTATGTCAAAACAAACAAATTCACTGATTTATACAGTGTTGCCAGATTTGGCATTGCTCCGCTCGTGCTTAACAAAGTCGTCTCTATTAGATATGCGGTGCAAGAAGCCTGACTCAAATTTTAAGGGCGCCTTAGATAAGTCTGTCTCAACCAGGAAACGGTGCAAGTGGGCATTACACTACCATCCCAACTTAATTATTTGGATACAGTCCTGAACAATAATTCAACAAAATCTGAACACCCCTGATTTTGAACACTGCTTTTCCTTATTGCTATTTGACGGTGACTTTCTTGTGTGTAGCCCCGTTTCAGTTCATTTTCATCATTAGATACTAATTATTATTATAAATTTTCGATAGAACTCCCACAAAGCCGTCACCTCCAACTTTCCCTGCCTATACCCTCCGGCGAATCCACCTCCTCTTCTCGCGAACTATTCAAATATCCTCCCATTGAGCATCCGTTTTCAGACATCCAAAGTCACCACCCACCCCGATTCTCTCCCCCAACCCCGAACGCTACGAGCGACAAATCCGCCAAAAAGTATTACGCCGAAATTATCATACACTAAAGGAATTTCTGTCGGAACCCGATCCTCGCATACGTTCCTCGAGGTTGCGTACCTCCGGGAAATGTATATTTCTTCGGCGACGACGTCGGGTCTGTCGTATTCCGGCCGGCCGGATTATGCGAGATTTTTTCCCCGGAGCAACGGAGCGCGATGGATTTGAATTTCATATGCTACAGCCGACATCGTGTAGCGATATATTCGCGAAATTTCGTTTATTCGTTTCGGAGGTCGCGGGGAATACCCGAGAGGGGGATTGTGGGGGGAAATTTTGATAGGGGATGATGATGGCTGGGTCAGTTTCGAGAGGGTTGGAATATCGAAATATAGAATGAAATCGACATTAAAATAGGTTGAAAATGCTCTTATTGTTTTCTTTCCCAGTCTCTGAAATAAGGAAGAATCATAAACAATTTTCAAATAATAGAAGAGAAGCCCTTGCGTTAAACTTGAGCACTGATATTATATGGTCAATATATACTACATGAATGATTATACAGAGTTTGAAAATTATGAACTGAAACACAACTATGAAACAAGAAATAAGAAGAATTGGATTCAAGATAGAACCAACTTATCATATATACAAAAAATGTGACATATATAGTATCTTGGCAATATGGAATAAATTACCTAATAGTTTCCAATTAAAAATTAATTGTAAAAATACCAATAAGTCCAAAATTGTTTCGAAGAATTTTCTACATCGAAAATGTTATTATTCTTAAGAGGAGTTTTTTCATGAAGATGATTTTGGGTAGCTTTCAGTTTGTTGATAATTGGTTGTGTATTATTAGTTCAAGTTTCATGGAAATTTGTGACGCAATCTAAAGCTTCTGGTATACAGGGTGGCCATTTGAAAACGAAACAGACGAGATTACAGACGAAATAAATTTTTTTCGATAGAAATGCTCCGACAGGTCGATTTCTGTTTCGAGGGGGACAACTTAAGATGTAGGTTACGGACGCATAGCGCTTCAACCCTTGCTACTACAACCCTCACCCCCAATTTTTGAATAGGGAAGATGGGGTGAGTGATACCTCATTTGAAAGGTTTTTCACAAAAAAACACTACAAGTGCCATGAAAATACCACTTCATTTTCAAATGCTTAGTCAAGAATATTTTGAGAACTAATGCATAAAATGAAAAAACAATTACTGTGCCGAAATCAGTATAAAAATACCTTTCAAATGAGGTATCACTCACCCCATCTCACCTATTCAAAAATTGGGGTGAGGGTTGTAGTAGCAAGGGTTGAAGCGCTATGCGACCGTAACCTACATCTTAAGTTGTCCCCCTCGAAACAGAAATCGACCTGTCCGAGCATTTCTATCGAAAAAATTTATTTCGTCTGTAATCTCGTCTGTTTCGTTTTCAAATGGCCACCCTGTATGTAAGAGATCAAATAAAGTATATTTATCTATCTAAGTATATCTATCTATCTATCTACCTATCTAATTTGTCAGGGGCCAAATCTTTACAAAAAATTGTTGAATGAAAAACGAGAAAACACTTCGAACTCTAAAGGTGGGTTTCACAAAACTTTGATTGCCCGATTAAGAATTGTCATATTGATTAGAGCCACCGAGAATCGTTAAAATTTTAAATGGAGTGATTCGATTAGTTCGAATTCATGTGTTTTTGATCGCATAATCAAAGTTTGGTGAAACCTACCTTCAAGCTCTGTAACGTTTCGGAGTCTACATCAGAATCCTTCGTCAGAAAATTTCTGGATTGCATTGCACTTTTTTTTTCAATTGACATTTGTCAATACGTGATTGATGTTAATTGAGCGGAGCGAGCGAAGCTCTACTGGACCGAGCACCATGAAATTTTTCATGCTTACAGAATGTTATTGTTATTTTGACAATTCTCGGAATATGCCGTAATTTTTGGCCCTTGAGTTATAAGATGTTTGGTCCATCTATGGGAGATGATTTTTTTTTCATGTGGGTCCCGTAGCAGTCTTCAAACATCTGAAGTTCCGAAAAATCATCACTGGGATCGTCGTACTTGGTTCGAAAGAACCCTCACGATCAGAGAGCAAGGCTGAGAATTTACATTTGAATATCGGGGGAATTCGAGGAACAAGAGTGATTACGTTCCGAAATTAGTCACTGAACATGGTGTTAAGATCTTCTAAGAAACCCACATGGCAACAGAGGAACTTCTTCGTGAAGGAGGACAATTGAAAGTTATCTACTCATTGATTAGTGTTATGAGTTTTCTCATGTTTAGCAATTCAAAAAGGGGAAATTGGTTGGGTTTTTTCATTTCTTCCAAACATTGTGACATTTCTGTCATAACTAATTTATGAAGAAAGAATTTCTACAATGGGTGGTTAATTCGAAAACCATTTAATTAATTAGGAATAGCTAGTTTTTTCTGCTTTTGTCTTTTTTTATTTCAGATCTAGAATTTCGGGTAGATTGGTAAAGAGTCGTTACTATGGGTTCTGTTCAAATTTCCTCAAGTTTGTATAACCGGCTATAATTCCTCCCATACACTTTGTAAGCAAAAAAATTTATAGTTTCTAGGGACCTAAGAGAAATTTTGATGGTGTCTGGCAGAATGTTTGGCCCTTGGGATTGGTCTGGCTTTCCACACAAGGTATTGAAATAATCCCCCAAGGATTATATTCAAAATTGAAGACTTCGAATGTAAGAAAAGTTCATTTCTTTTTTAATGAAATTAGCGGAATTACGGCCCACGGAAACGATGTGGCAATATGAAATATTTATTTTTTATAATATTTTGCGTGACATGTATAAAAATCAGTGCTTTGAATTTAACAAAAGTGCTGAATCTGGCCATTTCGCAACAATGTTTCTAATTCAAAGCGTCTGGGCGGAATTACGGCCCACGGAAACGGTCTGGCAATATAAAATACAGTGGATCTTCCCTATAACGAATACGCTAAATCCGCAAAAAAATTTCGTTATACAGAAATTTCGTTATGCAGAAATTTTTGTCAAAAAAGCAACGTTCACTTGCATTTTTTTTATTTGAATACATTATACATAATTTACTTAAGCACTTCCTTCTGGACATTTTCGCACTACTTTTTTCATTTACGATCAGAGAAAAACTGAAAACTGAACAATTCGTATAGCCTCCTGTTTCAGAAGGAACTCTCCGTCCGTCGTAATGGTTTAGTTTATGATCGGGATTTATTACCTACGCCCGACAGAATTACGGAAAAAACCATCCCTAAGTATATACTCTGGGAAAAACCTTCTTACCAATACGCATTTAGAGAGTGATTTTCTTGGAATAATTCGTTATAGAGAGAATACACTTCGTTTTAGAGGGTGTTTTCAACAGGATATTTGGTTTCAAGGTGCAATGACAGATACGAAATTCATTGTACAGAGACATTCGTTGTAGAGACGTTCGCTGTAGGGAAGTTCCACTGTATTTATTTTTCATAATATTCTGCTTGACATATATAAAAATCAGTGCTTCGAATTCAAGGAAAGTTCGGTATGTTTTTGTCTATATTTTCTACCTGCTACCTGTGAACGGGCCGGCTAGCCAAGCTAGCGAGTATGCACACACTATTAAACACATATAAGACTATTTATACTGTAAAATTCCTTACTTCAAAAATAAGTAACGTCTGGGAGCCCTGGGATCTCGGACTATAAAGATTAATGTGTGGATTGCAGATCCCCCACTCCTGCCGAGATTTGCCATTCCAACAGTCCAGTCCCATATTTGTTATCGAATCGCAATGAGGTTTCGATTCTTCCACTGTTCTACAAGACTCGGGGCTCATTCGAATTTAACATCGATATTCCTATGTTTCCATGATTTCATTCCAAATCTGTATAATTCTCATCCCGATATTTCCGTGTGTTCGCGTCCGAGGTTTTGCATCCGACTGCTCCGAAATTCATATTTTCCCATCGCGTTCCCTCAGGACCATCTTCTTCGGATTTCACGTATGAACGCACGACGATATTACGGCCCGGTAATCAAATTCCGTTAACGGATCCCAGGACTCGTTCGGGCGGGATTAAATATTCATACAAAAATGTGCAACGGCACCGTTTCCGCCGAATCGGCATCCTTCGCTCGACCGTGAAAGGTTCGGGACCGATTGGCCGCTATAGAGGGCGCCTCCTTCTCCTACTCCTCAGGGGGGGGACAATTAAATTTCGGATCGGATAGGGGAGAGGGCGACCGGAAACATCGAATTTTCGGCCGTTGTTCTGGGTTTCCGGACCGACTGTTCGAAACAAGGCCGATTTTTTTACTGGTTCGGGTTTCTGCTGATTTGTTTTTCTTCCTTGTCCTTGTTCCAAGTAATACACTGCACAAAAAAATTAACGCACATTATGGATTGACTTGTAGGATTGAGTAATTAGCTTTGCTGAAGCCTTCCGAGTTCTTGAAGTTCATTAGATCTCTATAATTAGTGAAGCTATCAGAGTGAAGTACAAAATTTGCGAGTCTCATAACTGTTGATAAGAGAGCCTTGAAGTGCTCAAATATTTTAAATTGTATTCCTCATATCCTTAAGTACACTGCGCAAAAAGCACATTATGGAAATCTCAAATTTATTCTACTACTGAAGGTGATCTCAATGATCATTATTTGTATCAGAATTATGCATGCATATGTTATCCACTTTCAACGTTTTTCTTCAATACAGATGTTTTTTCCAGCAGGAATAAAAAAAGATAATATTATCAGATTTTGACTGTATTGGCTCCATTCTAAAATCAGTTGTTCTCGATCAATTCTAGTGATCAAAAGTTTTTCTTTCGTTTGATTTTCTACACTCGATCGCTATGCAACGCGAAACACGTAATTTGATTCAGGAGGAATGTGCCCAAGAATTTCAGAAAGGTTTGGAGTTTCCCATACAAGTGTGTCCAGAATGTTGCAGCGATTCAGGGAGACAGGTATGAATGTCCAGGACAGGGTAGACCACAGGTAACAACTGCCATTCAAGATAATAAGAAATCGCCTCAGAGAATATCATTTAAGGTAAGAGCACCAGCTCTTACCCCAGCCCATCGAAGAGCGCGTTTGGATTTTGCGAGAGAGCATATCCATTGGGAAGAGGCCGATTGGGAAACAGTTCTCTTCACAGATGAGTCTAGATCTACCATTGTGATCGACGTTCCCTTGTATACAAACGTCCACATGAAAGTGCAATTTCCTGAATACTACTGGTTTCGGGGGAGGATCGATTATAGTATGGGGTGGAATATCCTTGACTGCTCGCACAGACCTAGTAGTCGTTGATAATGGAGCTATGAATACTGATAAGTATATAAGGAACATTCTTGAAGAGCATGTAGTGCCATTTGCCCCATACATTGGTGAATATTTCATTTTTATGGATGATAATGCCAGAGCCCATCGTGCGCGCATCGTTCAGGAGTACCTTGAAGAGGTTGAAGTCTCTCGAATGGAATGACCAACAAGAAGTCCAGATCTCAATCCGATTGAGCAGGTTTGGGACAACCTCAATAGAAGACTAAGAAGTTCAGAAAATCATCCAGCTACTCTTAATGACTTAGGAATCCAACTCGGAGAAATCTGGGAAGGATTAGATCAGAACATTTCAAGATCACTCATTTTGAATATGAACCGTCGTTGCCGAGCTGTAATTAACGCAAGGGGTGGAAATACCAAATATTAAATCAGTTATCAGCATTTCAGTATTTTCAAAATTGTTAATTTCTCTTCTTTCACATAAGATTCGGTGAAATCCTGAATTTTTTTCCATTTATAATGTCTTGTTTCGTTCAAAACCTTCCCGAGAGAACATAAAAAATAAGTTATGAAGTTAATGTATAGTTAACTTCCATTAAAATTGAGATTTTCAGAATAGGCGTTAATTTTTGTGCAGTGTATGATGAAGAAGGCATAAAAACAAACTTTGGTTCATTAAGTAACGAATTTGATGATTCATATACACTCCGCTCAACAATTAAGGGAACAGAAAAATTTTCAATATTTTTTGGTGAAAAGTGCCACCTACACAATATTTTTCATCTTTTGATGTTTTTACAATTTTAATTCAAAATTCGTTGCACCACTGTCTACTCTCTATAGACGCAATAATAAAATCGAAGACTGCCAGTTTGTATGTGCCATTCTGTTCCATAAATATTCTTCTTCAATATAACTACATTGTCATCTTGCGACGAATACACAGACCTCCACAAAAAACATTCGGAACGACAGGAATTGCAAAAAGGCCATTTCCGAGCCCGTTTTATACGTCAATACAAGACATTCCCGTTCTATTCGTTTTCCTCAAACACCACTCGAAAGTGAATAAAACCGACGAAAAGTGAAGTTTCCACGTGAGTAGCCACGAATGATGAGTATACAGGATTTTCTTCGTGACTCAACTCAGCAACGATATATCGACGTCTGGACGGAGGAGATAGAACTCGATGCCCGGGCGGAATTCAATCGTTGTCATGCTCTATTAGACTGGAATCGGCAACACTGAAGATTTCGTGTAAACAGTTACACGAAGTATGACAGGCTTTCAGTATTGCGATGAAATTAATAAATGAAAAAAAAATCTAGAGGACAATTCGGATATTAAAGGCTATATTACACGAAATAAGGTATTCAGGGTCTCCTAAACAATGAGGTGATTTCAAAGGCAATCGAAATACAAGGAAGAAAAAACTGCAACCATGCCCTACGTTTGTTTTCAAACATAAAAATATCAAAATTATGAGTTTCTTTCAGAAGAATAAATAGTTATTTTTCATATGATTGTTAGAAGTGACGTTTTATTTTGTGAGTGAAAAAGTTAGTGAAATGAGCGGAGCGAATTGAACAATTTCACGAACACAATAAAATTACTTTTTACACAAATATCATACAATGTTTTATTTGATAATGAAATGGGCAAATTTGCAATGACAATAAACTTCAAAATGCATTTTAATATTCAAGTAATCAGAAGGTTTTTGTGAATGGCAAACGTTGCCCACGTTATGATTACTAACAAATGAGAAAAGAAGCTGTCATTTGAATTTCGTTCCTGTTCAATTTTCGTCTTGGGTTTTTAACTGCTTGATATGTTTGTCGAGAGTCCAATTATTAATAAAAGTGACGATTTAGTTGTGCCTCTAGATATTAAAGAGTCTGCAAGAAGAGCAAATCTGGAACTCCTACCTAAAAAATCTGTTCAGCAGTACAATATTGCATTTAACAATTTCCTGGCCTGTTGTAAATTGAAAAATATAGAAGGAAACTTCAGTAGAACTGAAGGATATCTCCCGAAAATTTTCACTCGTGAACAAGTTGAAAAGTTTATGAAGGAGGCACCAGATGAGAAATACTTGATGGTTAAGGTTGCAACTATTTTCGGATTATTTGGAGCCTGTCGGCGTGAACAATTGTGTAATTTATCAGTGAAAGACATCGAAATAACAAATAAATCAATGGTTATACAGGGTGCGGCACGGAGGATGGATGGTTTTAAAAAAATAATAAAAGCGTTAATTTTTACTCAAAAACACATTTATTGACGGAATCAGATTCTCAAGGAAATAGCATTTGAGACAGTCAAGTGTGGAAAATCACATCAGGCATGTGGTGGCCGAAATCGGTGATGCAGTGCTGGAGGCGCTCTTGGAAGTTCGCGTAGACACTCTCCAACATCGCTCTCTCAACTTGGGCAACTTCCACGCGAATAGCCCTTTTCAATTCGTCCAGAGTTCGGGGCTTGGTCTCGTATACTCTAGCCTTGAGGTGTCCCCATAACGAATTGAAAAGGGCTATTCGCGTGGAAGTTGCCCAAGTTGAGAGAGCGATGTTGGAGAGTGTCTACGCGAACTTCCAAGAGCGCCTCCAGCACTGCATCACCGATTTCGGCCACCACATGCCTGATGTGATTTTCCACACTTGACTGTCTCAAATGCTATTTCCTTGAGAATCTGATTCCGTCAATAAATGTGTTTTTGAGAAAAAATTAACGCTTTTATTATTTTTTTAAAACCATCCATCCTCCGTGCCGCACCCTGTACCACTTCCAGATACAAAAACGAAAGTCAGTCGTTCTTTCAGTATTATTGGGAAGTATGTAAACTATTTTCATAAGTACTTTGCACTGCGCCCTTCTGTCATCAAACATCATCGTTTTTTCCTGAAATACATGATAATAAAAGCACTGCCAATCCAGTTGGTATAAATACATTTGGGAAAATTCCATCTATTGTTGCCGAATTCCTCAAATTGCCAGAACCAAAGCAAATACAGGACACTGTTTTCGAAGATCCTGCTCTTCATTTCTAGCAGAACCAGGAGCAAATATTACGGATATAAAAAAAACATGGTGGATGGAAGTCTACGACGGTAGCCGAGCCCTATGTTGATCATTCCATTGCATATAGAAATGTCATTGCTGAAAAAATTCTCCCAACCTCAACAGATTTTGGATCATCATAATCCAATATTGTACTTCCGGTTTCTACAAGTACTGATGGTGCTGAGGATTCTTATAATGTGTTGCGAAGCTCCCTTACGTCACAGGGCATTAATGTTAGTAATTGTTCTAGTTTTACGATTAATATTAATGTTCATAAGCAATGATTGTTAATTATTGATAATAAAAATTTGCCATTGCTGAATTTTTCTCATCTGATTTCATCATAAGAAAATTGAGTGCTTGAAATATTTTCCACACTTAAGTTAGAAATATTTTTAACACTTACGCTTTAGAGTAAAAAATCAATTTCAACATTGTTTGCTGTCATTAAAAGTGTCACTTTTAATGGCAGTTGTACAAAGCAACCTTTGTCACAGCCTGCCTTCTAACTCAGGACAGTATTATTTTTTAAACAAATTCAAAATGTCATCTCAGAATTCAGAATGAACTCAAAGAAACTGAACGCAGTTTTCGAATGGAAAATTGAAAGGTACTATTCCCCATTGAGGATGAGAAAATCTCAATGGGAACGCCTCCAACTGCAAAGAAAATCCTCCAATTTCAATATCAATATCGCTCGCCAACTAGCGTCAACTCCAAATCTTCTTTTTGCCAGCGTGAGATGAAATATATGGGACTTTTCGCTTTTCTTGCTACCAAGAAGCGTAATATATCTCGCTATTGGTATTGCGTCAGGGGCTGTTGGGGGGAGGAATCGAAAGATGAAAGGACTCGGTCAAAATGTATAGTTTTTATATTGGATATTATGTCGGAAATTCGGAGGATTACATCTAGGGGGATTAGAATGATAAAGAGAGCTGCTGGCGCAGCATGATCTGGAGATCCTTGGATATCACAAAAGGAAAATATATTTCTCGATGAGGGAACGCGGCTATAGATATTCGCCAGATAATTTCAAAGATGACAATTTTTATATCGATGTGATAATTCAGAAATCCGTTGCGAAAATGTTATTTAGAAAAATGTCATCAATGTTTTCAGAATTTCGAAATACTTATTCTCGAAGGTCAAGGAAAATTCAGCTTTCAAATTATACGACGAGCATAGTCTGAAATGATTCTTCTCCAAGCCAAGACATCCGTACAGAAAATCGACGAAGGAACGAGTTTTCGAAAGCATGAGTGTTGAAATTGCATTCTGCAACGAGTATTAGACGATACTTTCTCTATTTCAGTCAAGTTTTGTGAAATACTCTCGGAATTTAAATAAAAATTCAGATTAGTGACTTTTGTATTGTATCTTGGCAGTTGGTGTGACTTACGAAATTTGTCAGATTACGGAATTTGAATTGATTTGACTTGAAAATTGAGAGGATCTGAGGTCAGTACTGACAACCATAAAACGAAAAATATAACTGAAAACAATTCTGTAATGAATTTCATTACAGCACTACTTTTATTACTGTAATCAACTCATTACGATACTGAAAAAGAGAAAACAAGATTATGATTGAATTTTGGTTGATCAAATCTGTCGTCTACTTTTCTTAATGTATTTTACTGCAAATCATTATACAGTGAATCTGACGAAGAAAAAGCCTATTTTCGTAGAAAGTTTCAAGATTAACTGGCTTTCCACTTTTATTAGAAACCATAAAAAATTCGTAATTTAGTTTTTTCAAAATAGTTTTTTAGAAAAACCATAAAACGATCTAGGCCATAAAACAAAACATTGTTGCAATTTGAGGGTTGCTGCTGAGAAAAAATGGATTGAAAGGATCTTTTTTCAGATATCTCTTGAACGGTGCCTGGACAAATGAAAAAAGGTGGACAAACGTGAACGTACGATGGAAAAAGTTGTTCTAATATTTCTGTAAATTCTTGAATTGTCTTCATTTCAACTAAGAAAAAGCAAACTTAACGGCGTGCTTAATTGATATCAGTTGATTCGAGCGGATAGCATTGCTTTTATTTTGTTATTTTCAGGGCTCGTCAAAGCCGGAATTTAATTCAATAGGTATGATTATATTGGATTTCGCGCTTTTCATAGAATACAGTAAGCACGATTTCAGCGCCAACTGTACTCTCAGACGTTCAACACAACAGATATTCGTAGTCGGTTCTGAGCCCTAGAAATATAGGGGCGTTTGCCATCTTTATACTCTATCATCTTCGATTGAGTATTCATCATCTGAAATTATAGAGGAAAAATTTATAATCATTGGCGTACAGACCGAAATTGAATTCTGGAAAAAGGACCCTCTTTGGAGAGCTCGAACACGAGACCGTGCGCATTTAGAAATTCCGTACCGGCATTTGGCACTTGTCGCGAATAGGCGCCATGCCATTGGTCAGACGAGCATGAATTGAGAAACCAATCACAGTTTGAGTACAAAATGTTTGATTTGTACAGTTAGATAGTTCTGTGCAAGTGCTTTATTTGGCTTTTCTTTTTTTATCATTTTATTCAGCCATTACTCATATTACTTATTATTACTTATATCGGCTAATTGAAAGTGGATTTTTTTCCAATTTATGGAGTGAGCAACACGCTGAAGAATAGATGGAATCGGTGTGTTTGGGGTTCTAGTCAAGCTGAAGAGGGTTTTTCAGTTGTGAAAAGTTCATGACTCGCTGGCTTTTTCAAGAATTGACAGGTGCTGGCTAGGCTATTGACTTTTTCCCTACCCTAAGGCAGAAAAAAACGCGTGTGGCACTCGATGACTGCCGCGGTAAAGCTATTGAATAGCATATATTCAAAAATAAGAAGAAAATATTGTTGATTTAATTTTTTTATATTTATCTTACAATACATGTAGGTTATTCAGGTATGTTTATCATTGAAACTATAGGTAACTGAAATAAGAAACATAAGCTTGAGACTTAAAATCTGCTAAATATCAGGAAAATACCGCGTCAATAGTGGTCCCATATTTTGTTGTGGATTCTTGTGGATCATTATTCATTTTTAAATTTAATTTTTCCGAAAGAATAGTTGTCAACAGCTCTGATTTTTTATCAGCAAAGTTAATTTTGAAATCTCCAGCCAAGATAAGTGGAAATTTATTACCATTTGTACCAAGTATTTTTGGCAATTCTTCAGTTTACTCCAGTAAAGTGCGATGAATAAAATGCTCTACCTCGTCCGATTTTGGATTCGGAGAAATGTAAATTGCTACCATGACTATGTGTAGGCCATTTCTAAGTTTGCATAAGCATGCACAAATATCACCAACAAATGAGCGTCTAACAATAACATTGCTAACGTCTTCAATATTTATTTCAATATTCGGAGTCATAATATTAGTAACATTATCACGCGTCATGCATGTTTCGATAAGAAGTAACACATATTGGTTTGTCTCGTAACTGAATCTTGTAAATCGTATTTGTGTCTATGTAGACTTTGGCAATTTAAAGTCATTATTGAAATGCCACTTGTATTTCTAATGAAATCTAAGACTCTCTGAGCTATCGTCTGAACACTATTTAAAGATAGTCTTTTGAATTCTTGCAACAAAGATGCAGTCGATGCAGCTTGCCTTCGATTATGATAAAACTTAAATGCAGAATTATCATTTTTTGTCGTAATATACAATTTTTCAATATTAGTCACCCGAGAGAGTGCAACATAGACGAGTTCCTGAGAATGTGATTTACTATACTCATACAATTTCGTCAAAAGTTCCACCTTGCGACTTATGTATAGTTAGAGCAAGGGCTGAAGTTAATGGGGAATGTTTGCGATTGGCTATGCATTTTCTATCTGGTGTTAATGAAATATTTGCCGTTCGTAATTCAATGGGAACAGCGAGATTGCCGACTCCATTTTGCAATGCTAGAGTGGGCACGCATCCGTCTAGTCGCAAGCACCCAAACACCGTGCCGAAGTCTGCCGAACTGAACCGACGATACACGGCTGTGTTAGGTTTTTTCGTTACAGAATTTCCACATTCGGTCGCCGCGCTCAAAGACTGAGATAAAAGCTATGCAATAGCTTGAAAATTTCTCGTCGGAAAGCTCGTCACCTCTCCTGGCAGAACAAAAACATCTATAGAACCAAGCCTATAATATTTGCCGATACAAACGCTTTGTAACAAAAATTAGAACAACCACAAACGCGGAGAGTAAAACGTAAAGACCAAGGGTCTGAGGAGACAAGGGAGCTGGCTTTTACTAATTTATAAAACATATTTTGAAAACTCTTGTCGTTACAAAAGAAGTATCGGGATATAATTCTTTTCATTCAAATGACCACAACCAGTCCCTAGGAATCGCTCAACCGACCGCAATTTCAACACATCAACCCGTCGAAAAGACCTAGCACCAGTTCCCAGTAGACTGCTAAAAGTTCCCCAGGTGAAGTTTCGCAATATGCCTCCTGCCCCACTCATAAATCCGGCTCCGCTTTCGTCGAGGAGGGCCCTTCTCCCACTTGAAAAACGAGCTCCAGAACTCCGAAACTGCCCGACTCCTTTGATCTGTCCGACTACACCAGTCATGCCGAGTGTGGCTGTGCGAGCCTCTGTTAACACGTGTGTGAAGTTGCTACGGCCTTTTCTATTTTCGAAAATGTTTTCGTGCTGAATTGTACTGAATTTGTGCTACTCAGTGCCATGGCTTTTTCATACGGTTCTCAAGATATTCCACAAAATGAATGGGACAGCATATAGGAAACATACACAAAATGAAATATTAAAGATAGAGTAAGGGGTCAATCAGTAAATCGGTAGCAGTTATGTCTTATTCTTAAAAAACGTTTCGGCCTTGCAATACAAGCCTTCATCAGGGTTCTGAGGCGAACGGAAATAGAGTTACAACATTTCAAATATGATTCTATTACGTGTTCTCACCGAATAGTGGACATGTGCTGAATGTTGGAAATGTCAGTTGGTCTGTCTACATGTTAAAATTAGTATATAAATTGACAAAATCCTTAAAATTGTAAATCTTCCATAGTAACGGTAACCTGTAAGACACATATGATAGTCTGTAGAATTTTTTTTAACAATTTTCCACTCAGGTACTTCACAATGGTGGTCAGAGGGAGAAGGAAATGAAGGGGGATGGTTGACAGATTAGAGATAGGTTGACAAATTACTGGTTAACATTATTTTTCTTGATTAGGTGACTAACCTGTATGAATTGAGTTAGTTATATCCGGGGTTCTATGTTCATAATTGATGAGGAATGAATAGATTTGGCTTAGGTTGTTGATATCTGTGTTTTTCGTTTCAAGAATAAATGGACATAACTGCTAGTGATTTCCTGATTGACCCCTTACTCTACCTTTAATTGAACTTCATTTTGACGCAATTGGATGTCACCACCTTGGTACTTTGTAATATTTTACTCATTACTTCACAACCAATTGCTTCAAATATCGAAGTTTTTATGAAGATTTTGTCCTTGAGATGTATGGGATACTGATGAGGCTTAACAAGGCCGAAACCGGTATATCTCTTATCTTACTGACAAAATCTAATATCATTTCTCCAACCTCATGATAAAAGATTTTTGAGCCTGGGAATTGAAAATGGTATTCATTTTGATGATTACTATTTTGAATTCATCTATGTTTCAAAAATGTTCTCGATGTGGCCTCCGTAAAGGCAAAGAATTTTCTTTTTCTTAGGATTACCCTTCACCAATTAAAATGAAATATACTGCTCCACGAGAGTTAGGGATATCGTTTTCAATCGTTTTGAGATGTAATCTTCGAGAAAATCGCTGTAAAATCATTTGAAACCCAATAACAACTTGAATCGATCCAATAAAAATCAGTATGAGACATTTCGTCAATCTGGTCGCCTTTTTTCTGAAGGTTGGTTCTTCGCATATGCTTCATGAATGTTCTTATTTCGAAATGGAATCAGTTCATCAACGGCTTCTATTTGAAAAGAGTTTTCTGAAAATGCCAAGACGTAAATTAACAAATGCTGAAGCTAAAAGGACTATGGGAATGCTACAGGGTGGCGTAACTCAGGTTTTTGTAGCGAAAAGGCTCCAAGTCAGCCAATGTGTGATATCTAGACTAGGTTCAAGGAGACAGGTTTCGTGATGGAAAAACCAAGGCGTGGTGGAAGACGAAAAGCAACACCTGTTCAGGATCATCGTTTCATCACCGTTTCGGCGAGAAGAAAGCCTAAATCTATGCGTAGAATGCTACGGAATACTCTTCAAAATGCAGATGGGGCCCAAGTTCCCGACGAAACCATCAGACGACGTTTGAGAGGGGCGAATCCAGGTTCTAGACGTCAATTATGAGGAGTTCCATTAACACATAACCATAAGACAGGAATGGGCAAGGCAACATATAAATTGGAACAATCAATGGCGTAGTGTTTTTTTCACTGATACATCCAGATATGAACGAATTACAGATTCTCGAAGAATAAGGGTATGGACAATCCCACGCATACCCCGGAATCGTTGCTATGTTCAAGAAGTCCATCCGTCCCGAGGAAGTAGTGTTATGGTATGGGCCGGGATATGTTTCAACGGCCGCACAAATCTACATATTTGTCCTGGGAATATGACCACCTCACACTATAGGGAGCATGTCATTGACAATGTTTCGCCAAATTTTCACGCTGCTATTGGTGAAACTTTTCAATTTCTAGACGATAACGCTAGACCACACCGTGCAGCCATAGTTGAGAATGCGCGAGGAGCTTTTTATTCCACTTTCACCAATACCTCCGCACTCACCAGATTTGAATTGCATAGAACATTAATGAGATATGCTCCAAAGAAGATTAGATAATCATCAATCTACCCCAGAATCTTTAAATGATCTGAGAGAGCTTCTGCCCCGTTTATGGAACCAAATTCCTCAAGAAATGTTCAACAACCTCGTGTGTAGTATGCAAAGAAGATGTCAAACTGTTATTGATGCCCGTGGAGGCCATTAATTGTATTGATAGTCTTAAAATACTAGAATTCTCTGGGATTAAAATTTCGTTATTTTACTCGATTTTCTTAACCACCCTACACGACCACGCTACAGACCTACAGACTGAACTTGATTTTATTTACTGCAACTTGAAATCGTATTAATATGAATTTTCCTCACAAAATCTCATTTGAACTTCATTATTTTGCAATTTAAGTCAATAACCCTAACTCATGTGGAGCAGTTTATTAGTCGATTTGTCTCTGCATCATAAAGTTTTTCTCGATTAATCCTGTCGGTTTACGAGCCGAATTCTTGTCACTTGCGGGGGGGTTATAATTTTATGATTCAATATGAGGAAATCTTCGGCTGAGGCTCATCGAATGCTCTCAAATACCTTCGGTGAGGCCGCTTTTAGTGGAAGAATGTACAGAGAGAAGTTTCAACGCTTCAAGAAAGTGGGATTTTAACGTCGAAAACCAGCATAGCGGTGTAAGAGAGGAGGTTTTCGAAGATGCAGAATTGGAGGCATAACTTGATCAAGATAATCACAGGCGATCGTTATCGAACGAAATTAATATGTTTGAGCTAAGCATTGAAAAACAAACGGCCGCAATGCAACGAGAGACATGATAAAGTGATTTTCTCTATTTCAGTATTGTAATGAGTTCATTACAGTACTAAAAGTAGTACTGTAATTATACACATTACAGCATTGTTTTCAGTTATATTTTTCGTTTTGTGGTTGTCAGTACTGCCCCGATCCTCTCAATTTTCAAATCAAATCAATTCAAATTCCGTAATCTGTCAAATTTCGTAAGTCACACCAACTGCCAAGATACAATACAAAAGTCACTAATCTGAATTTTAATTTGAATTCCGAGAGTATTTCACAAAACTTGACTGAAAAAGAAAAAATATCGTCTAATACTCATGCTTTCGAAAACTCGCTCCTTCGTCGCTCGTTTTCGAATTTCGCATTCGTGTTGGAATAGGAGCTCATTCTGCAACTTGTTGTAGACTAGGTATACTATTACAGCATGACAATCAATTGACAAGGCTCATCTCCATGTTGCGAAAGTGGTCAGGACATGCTTGGAAACTTTGAAATAATAGTCTCTTTACACTTCCATCATTATACATTTACCATCTTATGTTATATATTCATGATAGGAGACTGAAAATACCAAGGCTATGTGACCATCACTCATATAACACCCGCGGTGTCAAAGCTTGTACCATTCTGGTCTGAACCATACGTTTCATGAAAGATCCCCCCTTATATCGGGAATTCAAATTTATAATTGTCTGCCAAGATATTTGGTCGTGATGCGAATAACTGAGTTCAGGCGTAAGTTGAGATCCATTCTTGTGGTTGGAACCTATTACAGTGTGGATGAATTTGTCTCAGCGATGAGAGTTCCATGAATTGTCTATTTTATGTGTATGTTATTCATGCTATTTCTTATTGTTATATATTTAAGCTTTCTATATTTTGTGCGATTTTTTATATCTTTCTAACGTCACTGTATTACCTGTGTAATGAATTATTATTATTATATTATTATTAATGGAAAGTCCTACCCCAGTTTTTCACAATAAAGACTCGAATTTCGCGAAAAAACGACTGAAGCCTACATAATCATAATGGCTTAAAGCTGTCCACACACGGAAAGATTTCATCAATCATCATTCAACAATATCGACGCAGTTAAATTCTCCACGCCTTCTCAGAAAAATCATCTTTTTTTGTTAAAGCGACATCTGCGATGCACGTGTTCGCCGCCCGTTCATCTCGCGTCGCTCGCGGTCCATTGTTATGCGGGGGACGTCGTTTTTGAAGTTTGGCGTACCTTAATTCCCGATCCCGAGGGTCCTCCGATTGCGGAGGTGAAGGACGAGGGGGAGCGGGAATTACAAGGCGGAACGACACAATGGGGCGGAAGGCGGTCGTGTTATTCGGAAGTTGTTGCGGGGCGGTGGCTGATAACGCGGACGATATGATCTCATCGGTTCTCGGCGCGGGTGATTAGTGTCGGGCAAGTTGACGGCTTGTTTGGACTTAATTGGGGCACTCTAAGAATAATAGGTGGAGAGGAAATCACAACACCGAGAACGATAGGGAATTTTTAATGGCAGACTAAAGTGACTTACCCTCCGCGGAGGGGTAAGTTTTGACAGTGAGTAGTGTTTTGGCTCCAATTCTACATTGCTGAGATATAAACCTACAGCTCTATGAGGCAAGTTCTGGTATCGACCGTGTAGAAAGTAATTTTCTGTACAACTGCCATTAACTGTGATACTTTTAATGACAGCAAACAATGTTAAAATTGATTGTTTACGTGGAAGCTTGTTTAAGATATTTTCAACATTAGTGTTAAGAATATTTTCAGCACTCCATTTTCTTATGATGAAATCAGATGAGAAAAATTCAACAATTGCAAATTTTTATTATCAATATTTAACAATCATTACTTATGAACATTATTATCAATCGTGAAACTAGAACAATTACTAACATTATTGCCCTGTGACGTTAGGCAGCTTCGCAACATATTATCAAAATCCTCAGCACCATCAGTACTTGTAGAAACCGGAAGAAGTACAATATTGGATGATGGTGATCCAAAATCTGTTGAGGTTGGGAGAATTTTTTCAGCATGACATTTCTATATGCAATGGAATGATCAACATAGCCCTCGGCTACGTCGTAGACTTCCATCCACCATGTTTTTTTATATTTCTGATATTTGCTCCTGATTCTGTAAGCAATGAAGCGGAGGATCTTCGGAAACAGTGTCCTGTATATTGCTTTGGTTCTGGCAGTTTGAGGAATTCGGCAAAAATAGATGGAATTTTCCCAAATGTATCAATACCGACTGGATTGGCAGTGCATTTATTATTCATGTATTTCAGGAAAAAACGACGATGTTTGATGACAGAAGGGCGCAGTGCAAAGTACTTATAAAAATAGTCATCATACTTCCCAATTATACTGGAAGAACGACTGACTTTCGTTTTTGTATTTCAAAGTTGTATAATCAATGATTTATTTGTTATTTCGATGTCTTCCACTGATAAAATACACAATTCTCCACGCCGACTGGCTCCAAATAATCCGAAAATAGTTGCAATAACCATCAAGTATTTCCCATCTGGTGCCTCCTTTATAGAAGAATTTTCGATTTTTGGGACGATATCCTTCACTTTTCCGTTTCAAATATGCTATTACTTTAAAATATTTACTAACATCCACAAACTTTATGAACTCCATATTTTAGATTTTTCTTCTTAGTATAACAGGAAAATAGTTCCACGGAAGTTCCCTTCTGTATTTTTCAATTTACACCAGGCCAGGAAATTGTTATATGCAATATCGTACTGCTGATTAGATTTTTTAGGTAGAAGTTCCAGATTTACTCTTCTTGCAGACTCTTCAATATCCAGAGGAACAACCAAATCGTCACTTTTATTAATAATTGGACTATCGACAAACATATTAAGCAATTAAATACCCAATACGAAAATTGGACAGCAACGCAATTCAAATGATAGCGTCTTTCCTCATTTGTTAATAATCATAACGTTGGCAACGTTTGCCATTCACAAAAACCTTTTGATTATTTGAATATTAAAATGCATTTTTTGATGTTTATTGTCATTGCTAATTCATTTCATTATCAAAATAGGGCAGTTGTACAAAAAACATTGTATGGTATTTGTTTTAAAAGTGATTTCATTTTGTTCGTGAAATTGTTCAATTCGCTCCGCTTTTTCACTCACAAAATAAAACGTCACATTTAACACCCATATCATGAATAACTATTGTCTTCAAACGTCAGTAAATCTGTCAGTTTTCTACTGTGTAGGCGATAAATAATAAAGTTTCATTTTTCCTCCGCCGGAGCTTTACTTTTCACTTTCCCGGGAGAGCAGGGAAAAGTGTTATCAAAGATACATAGACAGAAACAAGAAAACAAGCGTCAACAACTCTAGATTCATTAAACTAGAAACAAAACTAAAACTTTAATTTATCATTCAAATGAATATTGACTGTACAATGCGAAATTGTTGCATTTTAAAAATTAAACTCGCGCAATACCGTTGTATACCTTGTTGTGAATTTAGAGAAAAGTTCACAACTGTTAATGTTATCGAAGATTTTAGTGATGAGGATTCAGTGCAACTTTTGTCAATTTTATCGATATTTTGTCTCAAGTTTAATATTTTGCTAGCTGTGTCACTTTTATTTCGAAAAGATTCTTCTATATAGCCCTCAGCTAGTCAAGTTGATTTCCAACCCCCACGTCTCTTCAAAGATTCAAAATTTCCTAAACCATCAATCAATAATGTACTTGAAGTACGCCTTAAACAGTGCCCAGTGTATTCTTCGGGGTTGCTCAATCCCAGAAATGATGCTACTTCCGTAGATGTCGCTACTATAGTGTGAATTCCCATTACATTCCAAAAGCACTTTCATTTTGCTATTTCCAAAAAATTCTCTTTTTGGGTCTCAATAAAGCGTAACCTCGATATATTCTCAAATATGTTTCTCCGATAATGGTGAAAGAACGCACCTTCCTGATTTTTTAGTAGGGAATTTTTATAACAGTTGAATTTCCGAAATCTTCTATATCATGAGTTGCCATTTTCACTATTTCGTCGCATCTGCATGCCCCAGATACTCCAATTAATAGAACAATCTGAATAGACAAATATCCTTTGTTAAACCACATATTAACTTAAATTAAACTGTACTTACCTTCATTCCCAGATGAACAGAGTCTGGCGCTTCGCATGAAAATTTTTCAAACTGTTCTTTGCTAAATATCCTCCACTTTTTGGCACACCTTCATCTGGTTCCTTCAGGAAGACCCGTAACTTTAAATATTGACTCCTTGTTCAATAATTAATTCGGATTTAACCATTGAATACCGAGACAAGAGAGTTGAGAATTTCCACTTCTTTTCTTTTACCAAATGGTTAAAATAATTTAGAAGGACATTTTCCGAATATTTGCAGACAACTTTTTTATCGCATCATTGAATAAAATGCCGAGAGGCAACAGAATATTTCTCGGCAGATTTTGAGGGTCCGAGAAAAGACAAAGTCGACCCATTTTCACAAGCCGGTATTTACAGAATCCCTCGCGACTGCGGCAAAGTCTACATTGGTACAACAAAACGGAGTATCAATACGAGAATTAAGGAGCACGAACGATGCTGTCGATTCAATCAGGCAGAAAAATCCTCATACATAGTCGATTACCCTCTCAGGGTGAGTTTTCTTCTATATCAGTTAGTTTACCTTATTCTATTCAATGAATTTGTTTTTACTCAATGCATTTCTAAAAGTTTTCGAATGAATTCAGTATATAATTGTATTGAAATTCCTAATCTTTTCCCTTCTCTGCGTTTAAAGTACAAAAAAACAATGGGCAACCGCCCCGAAAAAATCTCAAAGAGCGAGTATTTGACTGAAACATCGTGAAATCACGCTGATTCAACTCGTGGAAACATTTTCCTCGCAGAATTACATTCGGAAAACAGAGACCGGCCGCTTTCATCACTCCAGACTTCCGACCTATTTTCCGGCTTTCCCTCTACGTGCTCAGGTGGCCTTGGAAAACTCGGCAACAAATCGGGAATTGGGACTGTGGGACGAACTCTCTTTTTCGCTTTGTTATTCCCAATAATAAATTTTCGTAATTTTCCGGGGAAATTTTGGCACGTGGTTCAGGGAAATTTCAGATTGGTGCAATTTTAACACATTCAACAATTGAAAATTAACACAGCCTTTTTGAAGTTTCTGGAGAACTGGACCTATTTGAAATACGAAAATTGGGATTATGATACTTATACAGGAAACGAAAACAATTGTTGTTTTTAGGATTTTAATTTTGATAGAATATTGAATCGTAATATATAAAACTAAGTCGGCCATTTTGTTGGTTACACAATTTGTAACTCAAGATGAGTTACAAATGAACTGTTTGTTATGAAAGATTTTTTGTTGGATTCATCTACGGCGGGGTTAGTATTTTAATACATTAAAACTCCGAAACATTGGATGAAATGAAAAAAAAATAGGAAAGAATTTTCCTCCTTGCAAATAACGCCAATAGGTGCCGCTATGGTAAATTTTCTAATAATATTAACGCATCTGTATCCATGTGTTATTACAACTATATGTGTATTTTGAGTTGCCTAAAGGTCCGAATCAAGACATTGATATTTTCTATCGAACACACAAAAATACAAGGGGTGTTTCCAAATGACTTCATTTGGAGCAGATACAATTAAAGGACGTCGATTCAATCCAACATTCCAGGTAAGAATATAATATTAACATTAATGATTTCAAATCACATATTTTGTCAATCCAACATTCCAGGTAAGAATATAATATTCACATTAATGATTTCAAATCCCTTCTTTTGTCTTTCCTTTCTGCTATTTAGATCCAAGGCCAGATTCACCCTCGAATTGGATCATTACAACCACTTGAAGATTCACATCATAAATTCCTCCAAATTTATTTCATATAGGATAATCAACGTCAATCAATTAATGCAGATGGGAGAAGAATAATTCTTCAAGATCTGCAGCAACTATTTCATGAACATCATGCATTGGTTCCATTGTTTAAAACTACTTTGGAACGTATGCCAAGTGACAATCACAAGGTTGTGATTAGAGCAGATACACGACCTGTTGGGGCAAATGACACAAATTCAACGCAACTACAATAGACGAAGTGGCAACTGTGATTGTAGGTGAAAACTTGGAAACGAGTGATATTGTTCTTACGCGTCGCAATACTGGAGAATTGCAACGAATATATGAATCACTCCGTTCATACGATGCTCTACAATACCCGCTAATGTTTTGGAGGGATGATGATGAATATTACTTCAATATCAAGATGATAAATCCATTGAATGGTGAGTACCTTTATTTAATTTTAAATGTCTACCTTATACTAATTTGAATTATTTGACTTTAAGGCCAAGACACCACCAAGAAAGTGAGCTCGATGAATTATTATTCATTTCGTTCAATGGTTCGTTAAAATGCTGATAACTATTTGCTGAGATTTCGTCGATTGTTGCAGCAGTATTGTGTGGACATGTATTTTGTGAAACTAGCTGACCCGGCAGATAAATAAAAAAGCAACTTTTATATTATAATAAACTATTATAGTATAATGTTGGCAAAGAAGTGTTTAGAATCATTTCCTATCCCAGAAACTAAAGAGCGTAGGGGATCTGGTGGTGGGACCAATTGTGGCAATTGGCAATTAGATGAGGTATCTGACCCGACGAACTTTGTTTCGCCTTAGAGATGAATAAAGTTGTACTAACCATTGGTGTTTTTTTTAGGAAATATATTAGGTGGAATACAAAAGAGTACAAAATATACAAATATTGCAATTTCATTGGAATAGGTATGTACATTGTAATTCATACATCAAAAGAATTCTATTTATTTGAGAAGTAAAGAGGGAATTTTTTTTTAATATTTTATCGATTGAGGCAGTACGAAGTCTGCCGGGTCAGCTAGTTCCGAATAAATTCTTATTCAAATCATGGCATTCGCCGAAATACTTATCCAAATATCGAGAAAATACTGAAGAAAAAAAGGAGATAAGGGTATTCAGTATTAGGATTGTTATTCCTTTTCTGAATATCTTAGCACAAACCGTTTCCACATTTTTGAAGTCAGGGACTGTGGAAATATTGTACATTCCTAGGATTTTGAAATACTCGTATACCAAATGTTGGGTCAAAAATTCGTATCAAGATTGGCTCATGACTTTTTTAACGTTTTTCTAATAAGAACACTATTTTTCATAAATGCGTTGGATTCTGCGAAGAAAAATAATGATAGTCCTCTAACATGTTAATGGCCCTTTAGTTATTTAAGATTTTCTGATTTTATGTCGAACCTCTGATTCATAAAATCTGATTCATATCAACAATAATAAATAAATTCAGAAAATTGGTCTGTCACCACTGAATTATTGGAATAAATCTTCTATGACCATAGATCGTTGTTGATAAGAAGCAGGAACGATGAATTTGACACTACGTACGACATAGAATCAGGAAATGATAAATATCTCAAGAATGATTCATATCAACAATAATAAATAAATTCAGAAAATTGGTCTGTCACCACTGAATTATTGGAATAAATCTTCTATGACCATAGATCGTTGTTGATAAGAAGCAGGAACGATGAATTTGACACTACGTACGACATAGAATCAGGAAATGATAAATATCTCAAGAATGATTCATTTTAAGAGCATTAACTTGTTGGAAAAATATCATAATTTTTTTCGCAAAACTCAACGCAATCATAAAATGGTACTGAGAAGATTAAGAATAGGTCACACCAGGTTGACACACGGCTACTTGATGACATCATCAGAAGAAACCTACATGCGATTACTGCCGAGATACTCGCTTAACGGTGGAACACATTCTATCTCACTGTCCACATTACAATGAAGTTCGCCATCGACTTGGACTTGAAGAAAATATGAAGAACATCCTCAACTCAGTGTCTCAAATTGAAAAAACACTTAACTTCCTAAAAGAATGCCAACTATATAAGAACATATAATAGATGTATCCATAGTACAATTCAATTGTAATCCACAATACAAATGTTATATCTACAATAACTAAATACTGTACCATGTGTCAATGGCCTAGTTGCCGAGACACGTTAATTCAAATAAATAAATAAACAAAAAATAGGGTTCTAAATCGAAAAACGAATTTTATGGGCCAATCTTGATCCCAATTTTGGACCCAACACTTGGAACCCATTTGGAACAAGTATTTCGAAATTCTAGAAATGTAGAATATTTTCACAGTCTACTACTTTCAAAATGTGAAAACTGTTTGTGCTCAAGATATTGAGGAATAACAATCATAATACCTCATACTCATATCTCCCTTTTTCTCCAGTTTTTTACGGATACTCTGAACATTATATCGACGAATGCAACAAGTTGAACAAGAATGTATTCAGAATTGAATACTTCAGCAAAATTGAAAGCAAAAAAACAGAAAAAAGTTTTTTGTTCATTCCCTGTGTAATTGAGAGTGATGAGGCTTCACGAGTATTCTAGCCCAATTTTCAGATTTTAAATAGGTCCACTTCTCCAGAAATGTCTAATAGTATACATACCTAAGAAGGAAAATGTTTTTCCTCCCCTGAATATTGCAATATCGAAAATTCTACGGGAAGAAAGGCACTTTTTTCCTCCCTTGGTATGTAAATAGCTATTGTTATTGGTATTCATTGTGAGCTTCACGAATTCTCCTCATAAGACGATCCATGTCATGACAATCAAGAAGTTTCTTCCTGCGGAAGCTATTTACGTTCCATCGTATCTCAAGCAAGTCTTTTTCTCCTATTTCCCCAAGTGATCAATACTCCAACTCCTATTCAAATATGAAGCGAGAACTTGCCTAAGATACCTCAGGATAACAGAATGGGAGTTCGTTAAGGAGCTCCAAATGATTATGAAGTTCCGTTCACTACTAGAGGGAGCCAATTAAACTTTCGCCCTGTTGAATTCGATATACGGCTGTTGTTGAGGGGGACCGAGGCTGGACCGTCCCCTCCTGAATGGGAGAACCCCTTTGTCAATTCAATATACTAACTGTAAGCGCCGAAAATGAATAGGAAGTTTGGAGTGGAGGCGGGAAACATGCATCAATTGAGGAGGATTCGATATGGAGTTGTGGGATGAAGAGTCAATTATGTAAAACAGCTCGTGTTCTAGATGACTTGTACATTGGAAATTCAGACAAATGCAAGGACACGTGGGGAATGTACCTTCAGTGGTAAACTAGGCAATACAAATTCAAGAAACGAATAATTTCGAAAAAAATCAAAATGTACTCTGACAAAAGTCTCTACAATATATCACAAAAAACTGCAAAAACCTATTCACTAAAACTATAGACTTGGTGGCAAAATGTGGATGATGATTTTGTTTCCTGGCAACATCGTAGAGATGAGTGAGAATAGTTTTTCGATCATACATGTGGGATCCAAGATTTTATTTAGAATGGGTTAGTTCGGAGGGTTTATTTATCAGATGGTTCGAGGCACTTGACGCTAGACGCTAGATTTCTTGAGTGTTACCAGATGTCAATTCGAAGAGTCGAGATTCATGAGAAATTATTAACTTGAGGGCTCCTAGGTCTAGCGAGGAAATGAGTTCAGGGGGTACTTCGAGAAAAATAGGGACAGTCGATCAGAGGATTTTGGGAAGTCGATCAGGGAACGAGAAGAGGGTCGATCAGAACGGGGAGAATTAATTAGACGCGGTTCAGAAGAACCGATTAGACGAATTTTTCGATGAAGTGATTAGACGAACTCTAATCGGAAAAGTTAGACGTTAGACTTAGCGGAATAGCGGAAGACGAAAATATAGACGTGCGTTCAGTGACTGAAATTCCGAGTTCTTGTTGTCAGTGTTATTACTTCTACTCATCTTCTCATTAAACATTTAAACAACCTGGTGCCTAGTAATTTCCCTAGACATAGTAAAATTCATACATACATATAAAAATTGAAGAACCTACCATGAAGTTCACAATGGAATTGGAACAGAATAAAATACTTTTCTACTTTGATGTTTCGATAAAATAAATTGTCGATCAACTAAGAAAAATTGACTTAATTGAAAAGTTTCTTCAGGATAATCAGTACTCAGCAAATTTCATAGAAAGAACAATAATTGCAAATTTAGAGAGAAAATTCTGGAACAAAATAATAATGATTATCATAAGACCCCAGTACTAGAATTCCGTTTTTCCACTTGTTCGCAAAATATATGCACTGTTTGAAGACTTTTGAACCATCTGGTATAACAGTGTCATATTCAGAATGTTGATATTTTTTTTCATTCAATGGAATTTTCAATATTGGCGTAGGTTCCATAGATCTTTTCGAGAATGTTGACAATGATAGCAAAATTTTTATAGAAAAGAATTTAGGCTCACCTGATAATGAAGCTGCTGAATAGAACAGGATGAACTTTATCCATGAGAGAAGAAGAATAGATGTCAGTTTCATGTCGCTTGAAATAACATCTCTATTCCAAGGAGGAGTTGATTAATCCATGGCACTTTCTACACTGCGTGTACTCAAATCCAATGTCACCACATCACTATCTGAAAGAAAAAGCATTATTCAAATGAATTGTCGAATTTGTTGAATGTCAAGACTGGGAATCTTCGAGGATTTCTTTTTAAAAACATTAATATTCTAGGAACCAACATTTTAATGATACTCGTGACGATTTCAGTAGTTACTAAACAATTAACTCCATAAGATCAGCAGATGAAAATTCTAGAGTGCTTGGGAAAAATAGTATAAGTCAAAATTGGTGGTTTTTGGTGATTCAAGTTTCTTTGTTTTTTTTTGGGACTGTAATAATTAACAATTTTGAATTTACTTCTATTTAACTTTTTATATTGCAAATGACTCATTCTCTTTTTACCAGAAGGTGAAATTCATTATTAAGCGACATACATATGAGAAATAACGACACCTCTCATTCTGACAATTGAATGACTTATACTAGTTTTCCCGAGCACTCTAGAATTACTCCAGAAAATGTTTTGAGCAGAGCTTTAAATTTTTCACAGCCTTAATTTAAAGATTTTTCCTCAGGGATGAGTTGTTTAGAAGGTAAGAGACAAACTGAGGATTATTTTTTTTTTTGAAACAGATGAATTCAAAATAGTTATCATTGAAATGAATACCATTTTCAATTCCTAGGCTCAGAGATCTTTCATCATGAGGTTGGAGAAATGATATTAGATTTTGTCACTGAGATGAGAGATACCGGTTTCGGCCTTGTTTGGCCTCATCAGAATCCCATACACCTCAGGGACAAAATCTTCATGAAAAACTCCGATATTTGAAGCAATTAGTTCTGAAGTACTGACTAGTCCATTCCCATGGACTAATTTGGTATGAAATGAGTCCACGTGTCGGATCATAACGAATCTACAAAAATATTGATAATCCACCTTAGTTCTACTCAATTTACAAGTGAATTCGATCCACATCGTTCATGTGCATTCTACTTCATGACGAATTCATCATATTCTTACCAATCACATAGATTTTCAGACCTCTTTAGGTTTTCCACATGAAAATGTTGATGTTGCTTCAGAATTGACCTTTCTCATGTCTGTCTCTGTATTAATGAATACTGTTTCATCATTTACTCATGCTTGTTCACTTTTTAGAACAATATGCTCATTGCTGTGCCCTAGTTTCAGATGAATTAATCATTATACATCCCCTGCAGAACACGAAGTGAACTTCTCTGATATGTTTCAACGGACAATTATAATACACATGCAACTGGTTGACAGTCTCTCTTCCTGGTTTCACCCTGATAATGATGAACTCATATTTACTCTATTGATTCAATCGATGAACAGACTTAGACAATGTAGTTTTCAAATTTGTATTTCTCTCTTGGCTTGCAACATTATTACAACTCGGTCTTCTCATTAGAACCCATTATTCAAAAATTCTGTGATCATGGCGGAATAAAGAGGCTCGCGCAATCAATTTCATTAATTGCTCCACCACTGTAAACGTTATGTTTAATAGGGAGATAGTTGAACTGTCTCAACGTCTAAGTCTGACTTCATAATATATGACCTCTCATTTTAACGGCTTTAGATTACCTCTGTTTATAGTTGAATAATGTCACTCTGAGTTATGATTGTGTACCATGTAGAATAAATGTTTTCACACCACCACTCACTGCCCCAAGTCAATTTGATATTAAATTACTTTGCAACTCTTCATTTTTTGCTGTTTTAAATTTTTAAATGAATTACATGAAAAGCATTCCGTGCAAAGTAGTATCTAACTTTATGTGGGAGAATGATAGATTATTTATTGACAGCTGCCAAGCCTACTTTCAAAATTCTTTGGATGAATCGAGAATTAAGCACGTTAAGTTGGGGACATTCTAGAAGAAATATCCGCTATTCTCCTTCACGGATTATTGTCCCATTCCAACCCACGACTAGTGTTAAACCGTCCACGCTGATTAAACCCGTCAAATCCATCGATACAGATTAATTTTATGAAGAGAAAAATGGCACGTCACTATAGGGGCGCCCACGTATCTAACGTCATTAGTTCACCAGCGAGATCAGATAATGAAAATGTCAGTTTTAATGCATTGGCCGCAGTGTGGACAGGAGGGTGTGATTTCGAGGGGATAAATGAACGACACTTCCACGTAATCTGTTTCCCTCATGAATCAGCTTACCCCGTAGAGAGTTGTTCGCAGAATTATGGGAAAAAAACGAAATCAGCTCGATTCATTGGGGAAAACTGTTCAGGAAGTTCCAATATCATCGTTCACGTTGACAAATCATGAATTTTGAGAATGCAGAATGGTTTTGTTATTTTTCATGTTTGGTGGTGATAACCACCCCAATTTTTTCTTATTAGGAAAGATATGGCGGATATGTTCCAGTTAAAAAGCTTTCAACTGCGACGTTGGAAGAAAAAAGTAACCTTTTAACTAAAAAACATCTCCCATCTACGTCCTATGAAAAATAAATTGAGGGTGGTAGACATCCTTAGGTGATTTTCTTTGGACAATGTCGGCATGGATCTTCTTTCTCCTTAATGAAAAATTATTTTTGGATTTTGTGAAAAATGCAGCATTATTTCAATCCATCAATTCATCATTCAATTCATAACTCATTCAGAAATGATAAGCATTTGGATTACACAGGAAGAGCTGAAAACTTAAATTGTAATAATCAAGTTTTTCTTCATCTGTTTGTTCTCCGCAACTCATATACAGGGATATTCAGGAATATGGGTCTAGGTATAGAATATTTTTAGGAAAGACACAAGATTCAGGATTGAAATTCTAAAGGTGAGCTTCAAGTAAGAAGACGACTTTTCTTATATTTTTCGAAGGTTCTAGGACTTCCGGTTTTTCCGGAAGTGACATCAACTTTCATTTTTCAAATAGGAAGACCCATTTTTATTACATAAATAGATTTTCCATTGAATTCTGAGTCTTTTTGATTCCAAAAGTTTGAATTTTCCTCAGAAGATTCACTTTAAATGAGGAAATACGAAAAAAAATCTCAAAATTGAACTCTGTCAAAATACAGACAACTTCAAGGTTTTTTCATTAAAAATTCTCATTTTTGAGAATCTCCGAGAAGAAAGGCTGATGCTACTTTTGCGATAGCGGGATTTTCAGAATATGATACAGGAGGTCACAAATACTTTGGCAAAGTTAGAAATGACGAATCAGCAAAAAATGATTTTGTTCAAATCAGAACCCCATTTTTCGAAGCATTTTCAAAATCTTCGACAAAAAATATTAGGAGCATACCAAGTCTTTTATCCCAAAATGAATATTTTGCGAGATAATCGGGGAAAACGATTTTGTCTTCAAGTTTCAATCTCATTCCGAATGTGTTTTTTACTGGAAAATAATTAGCGGTCAAGTGAAATTTTTTGAAAACTCTGTTATCGAGAAAATGTTTTCTTATAGTTCAGACGAGTTCAGTTTTTCAATTATCATCTGGAATGCGAGAGCAATCGGGTACCTAAGTGTTCTTGATTTCTTGTTTTGTTGAAACGAATGTCCAACACACGTGGGCCTTTTATTTTGATATTATTTTAATATTCCGATAAATATTCATTTTACCTTCATTCTCAGTGCACTTTAAATCGTGAATTTCTCGAAATGAAAGATTATGCAAACAATGTCATGATTGATTCATTCTTAATTTATGGTGAAAATGGAAAAATAGTTGATATAGAACATGCAGAAGCTTCAACAATAAATATCCTAATTTGCCTATCATGACAAAAAAGAAATTCAATTATTTTGAACTTGGTCAAGACAAAAAGCTATATAGAAGAAACAAAAATGTTACCGAGAATGAAGTGAACTTGGTAAATGTTATAGCATATTTTGGTGCTCTTCGTAGGGCATCAACCAAAGCCGATTCATCCAATGTAGGCATATCTCAAGCATCATTCCGAAGAATTTTGTCAAACAATAAGTATCATCCCAAATAGGGTTCCAATTTGAAAAAAAAAACGATTTTTTGATGCTTCGTCACTTCTAACTTTGACAAAGAATTTGTGATCTTCTGAAGCATATTCTGGAAATCACGCTTTCGGAAAAGAAGCATCAGCCTTTCTTACCGGAGATTCTCCAAAATGAGAATTTTTAATGAAAAAACCTCGAAGTTGTCTGTATTTCAACGGAGTTCAATTTGGAGATTTTTTTTTCGTATTTCCTCATTTAAAGAGACTCAGAATTCAATGAGGAATCTATATATGCAATAAAAAATGTATCTTCCCATTTGAAAAACGAATGTTGATGTGACTTCCGGAAAAACCAGAAGTCCTAGAACCTTAAAAAATATACGAGAAGCCGTCTTTTTACTTGAAGCCACCTTTAGAATTTTAATCCTGAATCTTGTGTCTTCCCTAAAAATATTCTATAGAGCCATATTCGTGAATAACCCTGTATAACCCACTATCTGGTGAAGATAGATTATTTTACTATTAACAGTTATAAACTACTTCCACCCTTCCCCCACCTCTTCTACATAAATCCAAATCCACATCCTTCAAAGTCAACAAAACGTTCTGGTGCAAATTGAAAGTTAGGAACTCTCCGCAACTTGGAATGGGAGCAAGCGGAAAAAATTAACACAGACTGTATGCACACTCGACAAATGCAAACTTCCTCTCCAATTTAATGAGTGTGGCAAACTACAACAGTTAGCAGACATTAAAAATACAACTTCGGTGCATGTATATTATTTCTCAACGATATTTCATTCCGGATAGTGTTTGCTCATTACGGCAAGATTTGCCGAACAAGGAAGCTGGATGGAATTTATTAGGGAGAAAGACGAGAGGTTGAATTAGAAACAGCCTCTGGACAAGGTCGATGATTTTTTCAACAGAAAAAAATTGTTGGATGAAATCCTTTGGAAATTGAAGAGAATATAGTTAAAATGAGAGGAAAAATAAATTACGGTCGAGTTCGGAAAGTGTAAGAGGTGAGCTTTTAGGGGTAAAATAGTTATTTATGATAGGAGTGTTAAAAGTGACGTTTTATTTTGTGAGCGAACAAAATAAAATCACTTTTAACACAAATACCATACAATGTTTTTTGTGTACAACTGCCCTATTTTGATAATGAAATGGGCGAATTTGCAATGACAATAAGTTTTAAAATGCATTTTAATATTCAAATAATCAAAAGGTTGGTGTGAATGGCACACGTTGCCAACGTTATGATTACTAACAAATGAGAAAAGACGCTGCCATTTGAATCTCGTTCCTGTCCAAGTTTCGTCTTGGGTTTTTAACTACATAATATGTTTGTCGAGAGTCCAATTATTAATGAAAATGACGATTTGGTTGTTCCTATGGATATTGAAGAGTCTGCAAAAAGAGCAAATCTGGAACTTCTACCTGAAAAATCTGTTCAGCAGTACGATATTGCATATAACAATTTCCTGCCAATCCAGTTGGTATTAATACATTTGGGATAATTCCATCTATTGTTGCCGAATTCCTCAAACTGTCAGAACCAAAGCAATATACAGGACACTGTTTTCGAAAATCCTCCGCTTCATTGCTAGCAGAATCAGGAGCAAATATTACGAATTTGAAAAAACATTGTGGATGGAAGTCTACGACGGTAGCCGAGGGCTATGTTTATCATTCCATTGCATATAGAAATGTCATTGCTGAAAAAATTCTCCCAAACTCAACAGATTTGTGATCATCATCATCCAATATTGTACTTCCTGTTTCTACAAGTACTAATGGTGCTGAGGATTCTAATAATGTGTTGCGAAGCTCCCTAACGTCACAAGGCATTAATATTAGTAATTGTTCTAGTTTTACGATTAATATTAATGTTCATAAGTAATGATTGTTGAATTTTGATAATGAAAATTTGCAATTGGTGAATTTTTCTCATCTGATTTCACCATAAGAAAACGGAGTGCTAAAAATATTTTTAACACGCTTCCACGTTAACAATCAATTTCAACATTGTTCGCTGTCATTAAAAGTGTCACTTTTAATGGCAGTTGTACAAAAAAACTATTTATCTCGATTTCCGGAAAACTACAAGTACTATGGCAAAATTTTAGTTATGGAATAAAAAGATCCACAACTCTTCACGTATCCTCAATATTGGTGTGGAAAATTCAATTACCTAACTAAGTTTTTAGATTTTCATTCGTATCGAAATTTGAATAAAATTCACTTTTTCATCTCCCGAACAAAACGAAAGTTTTTTTTGTTCAAAATATTGCATTATTCTACCTTATTTTAATCAAATCTAAAAAGCAGCCTGACTTTCAGGGGAATGTTTTCACGTCAAAATATCTGTTTTTTCGAAAAAATCGGATTTCTGTTTTTTGAAATCTTTTTTTTCTGGTGGTATGAAAAAACATACATAACTATAGTAAATGTTCTCAGAAAATGCAAAGAACTTTGTTGCAACTGTGGAAATGGATGTGACAGTTAAAAATGTAGCTGCCGAAAACATGGTTCAAACAGCACAAATTTGATATCGAATTGTTATTATTCTGCAAAATGCTTCAATATAGAACGAAAGAGTTTATGGCTCAAATGAAGAAGCGCTGCAGGCTGAAAATAATATTTAAAACAAAGAATTTGATGACGACTTTCTTGAATTTTCAATTAGACGATGTTTTTACAAACGAAAATTCCGTACGGCGATATTCACTGAAACCAAAAACTTAGTCGGTTTATGTCGATGTTGTCTTTTGATCTGACAACATGGCTGGGAAGAATTGATAAATTTCGATCATATCTTAATATATAAAACTAAGTCGGCCATATTGTTGGTCACACCATTTATATCTCATAATTGGATGTACTGTTTGTTATGAAAGATTTTTGTTGAATTCTTCTACGGTGGGGTTAACATAAAATACATTAAAACACTGAAAATTTGATGAAATGAAAAAAAATAGGAAATAATTTTCCTTCTTGCGTATAACGCCAGTAGATGTCGCTTCCGTTAATAGCGTTTTCGTATGAGTATTATATTTGATATTAATTCGGTGAACTACATTTTATAATAATATCAACGAATCTGAGTCCATGTGTTATCACACCTATCTTTCTTCCGAAACTACGGAAAATTTTATGACGAAATGTTTTGAACAGATCCCTATTCTCCACATCGTCATTAGATGGCACTGCAATGTAAACTGTGTATTTTGAGTTGCCTAAACGTCGTAGCCTTGGAATTCTAAGGTGTTTGCACAGAAGTCAGTGCCGATTCACGTAACCGAAAAACTCCTGTCAAAGTTCGTACACATAATTATGTTCATAACTAGCTGACCCGACAGACTTCGTACTGCCTCAATCGATAAATGAAAAAGCAACTTTAATATTATAATAAACTATTATGGTATAATGTTGGCCAAGAAGTGTTTAGAATCATTTCCTATCCCAGAAACTAAAGAGCCTAGGGGATCTGGTGGTGGGACCAATTGTGGCAATTGGCAATTAGATGAGGTAGCTAACCCGGTGAACTTTGTTTGGCCTTAGAAATGAATAAAGTTGTACTAACCATTGGTTTTTTTTAAGAAGAAAAAATATTAGATGAAATACAAAAAAGTACGGAATATACAAAAAATTTAATTGCATTGAAAAAGGTATGTACATTGTTATTCATACATCAAAAGAACTCTCTTTATTTAAGAGGTAAAGAGGGAACTTTTTTAATATTTCATCGATTGAGGCAATACGAAGTCTGTTGGGTTAGCTAGTTAATAATAAAGAAACCACAATTTCACAATGAAATTGAAACAGAATAATTTACTTTCCTTCTATGATGAACACACTGAAATTTTCAGTAACTATAAATAAGGCCCCGACTGGAATTTCATGGTTGGCTCTGATGACAATAATTTTTAAACGGAGTATACATTATCTAATCGTCCAAACAGCGACGAGGCTTTTGATAATACGAATACGACTGAATTATGAATCCGGCAACGAATACGATCCACTTCATAGGAGAACAATAAATTACGAACAAACAGAGCCATTCACATAATATTCTTCAAATAAACCTCATTCTTTCAATCTAGCGTGCCGTAACGCAATTGAAACTGATGTTTATTGAATTGATCGCTTTCAAACGCGGAAAAATAAAACGATGGAAATTCACCCCGACACGTCAATAAACTCATTCTGAAATCTTATTAACAAATACCGACCCCCACCATTCCATCCGATACTTTTGGATTTCCCTTGATAATAATTAGAAAATAGGGTGTTTGCTCACAAAACATCGGATATTATGTTCCTAACTTTTAATTGGTGTCTTGGTACCCCAGTAGTGAAAAACTAAGCGAATCCAACAAAATTTTTATCGGGAAAACTTTTGGGTGCCTAAAATCCTCGAAATTTTAGGACTTTTTTGAGTTTTTTGCTTATATCTCATTGAGGAAGCCTCGCACAGAAAAAAATAATTCATCCCTAAATTAAAGTGCATTAAATTCTGCGTCGAATTTCATACAGGACATCGAAATTGGTCCAGTCGTTTAGGATCAATCGCCCGTCGAAAAACGGAAATTTTTTCAAAATTTTTCGAAAACCAATTTGAAAACCAGTAATTTCAAAACGGTCACTACAATCGAAATAAGTTATAGAATGTATTTTGTACTGCATGCAATTATGCGTTCAGAAAGCGCCAGGAATTCAAAATTAGCTTATAATCAAGGTACATACCGACAACTTTTTCGTTTTCCCTCAAAAAAGTCAATAGGCTAATATCAAGTATTTCAACAATTCTACGATCCTACTTGACATTTTCAAAACTTTCACTAGGTTCAACAATAAATGCAAAAACTCGAGGAGGATGGACGAGGCGTTTAAGCAAGCAACAAGAAAAAAATTTCAAAAGGTGTAATCAGGTATAATAAAAATTATGGAGGTGTTAAAAAAAAGTTAGAACTTGTTTGATGAAAAATGCTAAAAAATAATTGTTCACTTTCCACTCAAACTTTTGGAAGCTCTTCTTGTTCTGTTGACATGGAGAGGAGGACGATGGTTTCATCTTCATCATAACATTCGAGAAGCTCTAGGAGGTAGTCGTCAATATTTTCGTCTTCGTCAAGGGTTGAGATCAAGGGAGAATTATCGCATTAACTGCCAGCGAAGTGTTTGCACATAGTTGAACACCACAGGCTTGCTTTTTGACAAGAAACTTTACTTTTTTCACTCCATGATTGGATTGACCGTACTCGAATTATTGACGAGTTACGTTATTTTTTGCACGTTGTGCAATTATTGTAATCGGATCCCCCGATGAAACTGATGGGTGACCCCTGAATCTAATCGACAAGGCTTTTATTAATACGAATACGACTGAATTATAAATAAAATAATCCGTACTGAATCCACTTATTGGAGAACGGTAAATTACAGACAAACAAGGCTGTTCACATAATATCCTTCGAATAAACCATATTCTTTCAACCTAGCTTGGCGCAACGCAATTGAAACTGATGTTTATCCAATTGATAGCGGAAAAATAAAGCGATGGAAATTCACCCCGACCCGATATCTTGTTGACAAATACCGACCCCCATCATTCCGGCCGATACTCACGAGCTCCAACTATCGCAGAATAAACACTACAACGGTAGGGGGGCAAGTTTGAAAGACGCCAGACTAAATTCATAATAAGCAGAATTGGTATCGCACTGTTCTGTGCCAAGAACGTAACGTAACTCGTCAATCATTTTTGTACGAAGAATTATTGAGAAAAATCCTCGCACTTGTCGATTTTTAATTTTAAAAGCAATTCATCGTATCCTTTTTCAATTTTATATTTCTCACCCCCTATGCCCAGCAGCCCTTCACTTCATTTTTTTGGGGAATATATGTATTGTTATACATCAAATGAAAGTTACCTATTCAGCGATGTGACTAAATCCTGAATTGGTTGTGCCGTTTTTTTATTGAAAAAATAGTGAAAAATTCACAATTTGTGTTTGGAAAGTACTGCAATCAGACTATTATTCTTTCACCAATTATTATAAAGGGTAATCCACGAATCAATGAATTTTTAAAAGCAAGTCTTCCTATGTTTTTTAAATTTGAAATCTCTCACCTTTTTATGCTTCAAACCCCCTACTGTTTTTTTTTTGTTTTTTTTTTTTGGGATCTTATACACTCATTGGCAGAAGTTATCAAGTTGTGCTTTTTTTTCATCCCAACATTTCCATTGCAAGAATTTCAAGGTAAAATTTTATTTTCGTTCACATAACTGAATTGGACATCGAATGAAAATGAAATATAATATATAGCAAGCAATATTTTTCCAATAAATTTTTTTTGAGGGTTAAGCGTATAAACCCCAACTTCAAAACTGGATGCATTTCTAAAACTTCGAAAATAGAAATGGGCGGGTTGAGAGATATTTCTCGATACTCTTCATCTCAAGAATAAAAACCTGGCAGCAATCACAAAATGTAATTTTTGTAATAAACAAATTGCTTAATTTTTTTCAGTCAAACCGCTCAAAGTGCAATCGAACGTCCTTTTATTTGATATATCACAATCCATATATTCATATTCGCAAAAAAACAGTTGAGCTGTGTGGAGCTTGAAGGGTGAGAGATTTCAAATTCTAAAAAAGCATGAAGATATACTTGATTTCGAAATTACAAATCCATGTATTCGCGGATTTCCCTCAATACTAATTAGTAAAAGAATAATGTTCTGATTTCAATACACTCCAATCACAAATTGTATATTATTTCCTAAGTGATTAATGAAAAAACCGCACAAGCAAATGGGCTATAAAATTATCTTTCATCTAATGTATCACAATTCATATTCCTCATATTCATAAGATCTCAAGCCTTCTGCTCTTCTCAAAACCAAAGGATGAGTGGTTTTACTTACTCATAGTACTCTCTTTGTCTCTTTTTGTATTTCTCATAATTTTTCAATTGTATCGATTGATAATATTGTACTCTCTTATGATGGCTATATTATTCTCTACTCATATTTATTGTATTAATCTCAATGACAAATAGACTTAAGACTTAGACAATTCAGCTTTCTACGATTGCACCTCTCTAGGCCTAATCTCATTCAATTACAACTCATCCTGCTCTAATAATTCATTATTCTAACCTTCTGTTTTTCCGATGGAATAAAAAGGCTCTCGCAATCAACTTCATTGATTACTCTGTCACTGTAAACGTTGTGTTTAATATTGAATTTGGCGAATTGCCCCAAAGTCTAGGACCTATTGTTTTAATTTCTGAAAGAACTCTTCTGGTTTGAGTTGGATAATGTCACTCTGAGTTTATATATGATTTCAAGATTTGTAGTTTTTGTACTGTATTATCTCATGCGGGTTATTTATTCATTTTATGATTGTGAATGATGTCAATGAGTGTTTTACACTACCTTCTCTACCTCAATTATCTGGATACGATCCTCAACTGTATTTTGACAAAATCTGAACATCCCTAATTTTGAACAGTTTGAAAAATGTCAAATTCTATCTAATCATTCAACCAGCAACGGGGCTTTTAATAATACTTATAGTCCAAGAGCTAGTGAACCTTTTGACTAACGGTTTGTCTGTAAGGCTAGAAATTTTTATAGCGATAGTTCCTAGCATGCTGAGGACGGAAATCATCGCCTGGCACCCCTCACCCCTGCACGTCATCAAGATCTATATCTTTGAAAGTGTTAAAAAAATTAAAAAAATAAACTTGTTCCTGTAAGCTTGAAACTTTCATACGATTTTGTTTGTTCATTGTGAAGTTCAAAAAAAAATTGACAGGCGATTTCGACGAGCACAAGTACCTGCCAGGCGACTCGAAAAGGGTGTAAAATACGAACAAAAATGAACTTTTTTATGTAAGGCTGAAATTTATATATGTGTTCGTCTGAGGGAATGAAAAAATAAGTTTTATTATTAATCTTCATCATCATCTGATATGTTATCATTAATTTTTCATCATATAGTACAGTCGTTTCAAGCGTAGTACACTGTGTCTTAAATTGGTTGAGACTGCATTATATCTCAGCTATTATTGAAAATAGAGTAGTGCGGTTTTCGAGACTCTGTTTCACTTTTTTGTGAAACTTTTAAATCCACAAACAGAAATATTCCATCTTCTTTTGTTTCTGGAATACAGTGCGAAAATGAAAATGTTCACTTTTTGAAGATGTTATTATTTCTCGGGCCCTGTATGAGAAAAAAAAAGTATGAAAATGTTTATAATAATGTTTTTACGTAGAAGTCAGTGGCGTAGCTTAAAATTTTTATCTAATAAATGTTTTTAAGATATAGCTCAAACTGGAAATATTTCAAATGGAACACCTCGTATGTTTTAACGTGAAATCTTCTCATTTTTTTCTGAATACATCGATGGATCACAACCTTTCCTTTAATAAATTTGAGCGTCAACCATCCGAAAAATGTATACAGTCGTCGCTCGATAATCCGGTACGCTCGGTAGTCCGGCACTTTGGGACCCAGGTAACCTGCTCTATAATACGGCATTTTATACAGCTGAACGCCGGATCACCGAGAGTAGTTTTTCCCGCTCGGCAGTCCGGACCTAACCTCGACAGTGATGTCACGTATTTGTTTTCTCTTGTTTCATAGCGTCCCTTGACAAAATAGCGGTCTTATTTTGCGAAAGTTGGATAGTAGTGAAAATCATATGAAGTTAACTTTTTTTTCCTGTACAAATTCGATAATCCGGCATCAAGCGCCTACTGTATTTCTGTTTGTTTTTTTTAAAGTAAGACATGAATTTTTCTACACATGCATCAAAAAACCATTTTTCAGTTGATATTTTGAAATTATGTTCAAAAATAGGATAAAATAAATGGGTTTAGATCACATGGCTTTTTGAAAAAGTAATGATTAAATGCTTGTGAATATTGATTAAATGCGTGGGATATTTTTTTCAACTGAAATTTATTGAAGCATAGGTCGTGATACAGTTTGACGTTTAAATAAACATGGTGTTCCATATGAAAAATTTCATTTCGTTCCAATTCAATCTCAAAAACAATGCTTTGAAAAAATGTTTAGCTACGCCACTGACTTCTACGTAAAAATATCATTATAAGAAGTTTTAATTTTTTTTCTTCCTTATGCAGAGCCCGAGAAATAATAACATCTTCAAAAAGTGAACATTATCATTTTCGCACTGTATTCCAGAAACAAAAGAAGATGGAATATTTCTGTTTGTGGATTTAAAAGTTTTACAAAAAAGTGACAAAGGGTTTCGAAAACCGCATGACTCTATTTTCAATAATAGCTGAGATATAATGCAGTCTCAACCAATTTAAGACACAGTGTACTATGCTTGAAACGACTGTACTATATGATGAAAAATTAATGATAACATATCAGATGATGATGAAGATTAATAATAAAACTTATTTTTTCATTCCCTCAGACGAACACATATATAAATTTCAGCCTTACATAAAAAAGTTCATTTTTGTTCGTATTTTACACCCTTTTCGAGTCGCCTGGCAGGTACTTGTGCTCGTCGAAATCGCCTGTCAATTTTTTCTCGAACTTCACAATGAACGAACAAAATCGTATGAAAGTTTCAAGCTTACAGGAACAAGTTTATTTTTTAAATTTTTTTAACACTTTCAAAGATATAGATCTTGATGACGTGCAGGGGTGAGGGGTGCCAGGCGATGATTTCCGTCCTCAGCATGCTAGGAACTATCACTATAAAAATTTCTAGCCTTACAGGCAAACCGTTACTCAAAAGGTTCACTAGCTCTCGTACTATTATATGACTGAATTATTAATAAAGTAATCCGTACCCGATCCACTTTTGGAGAACGATAAATTACGGTCAAACAGTACCTTTCACATAATATTCTTCAAATAAACCTCATTCTTTCAACCTAGCGTGCCGTAACGCAATCGAAACTGATGTTTATTGAATTGATCGCTGAAAAATAAAGCGACGGAAATTCACCCCGACCCGTCAAAAGACCCATTCCGAGATCTTGTTGACAAATACCGACCCCCATCATTCCGGCCGATACTCACGAGCTGCAACTATCGCAGAATAAACACTACAACTGGAGAACGCGCAGTGTTGCCATCTCGGGGGAAGCAAAATATGCTAGTTTTGCGTTCAGAAAATGCCAGTATGCTAGTTTCTCATTGATATTTTTTTCTACAGTTATTTATGAAATATAAATTATCTTCGACTCACCACACTTGAATGTTCTAAGTTATCAGATTTCAAAATATTCCTAGGTCCTGGGTTGAATTTTCGTTTTTTCATTGTCAGAACTGTTTTTCTCAAACTTGAATGAATTGAAATATGGTTGTTGTGGTATAGATATTAATAAAATATGTTATATCTTAATATTCTTAAATGGATATGCAAATTACTGGAAACTTCTGAATGCGGAAGAACTGTTCGTTTAAATTCTAACTTGAGTTTGAATCTCGGTGATTTAAGCTTCGATACTTCACAAAAACCAATGTTTGACATTCTTCATTTTATGGTTTCTAAGCTCTCAAAAAAATATACGATAAAAAAGTTACGATACCGGGTTTTTCCAAAGCATTTGAAATTTTGAATCTGGAAGACCAAGGGCGCTTGAACATATTATGATACGCGTAACGGGTGGGACATTTGATTTGACAATATTTCGAATATTATCGACAGCCTCGCGTTTATTCAGAGATAGGAATTCCCAAGAAAAAGAGCCAGATGTCCGGCGGGATCGATTAGAATTGTCCAAGTTTGTTTACATATTTCCTGTGAATATATCGGTTGTTGCAAGCACAATAAAATTAATTGGTGCTATAAAATTCTGCGCGCTTCCTTTGTTCGTTACATTGAAGAGGGTAACAGTGAAAGAAGTACCAACTCAGTCGGTTCTTGTGCATCTGTTGATTTCGAAATATTAGAAAAGTCAGTCAATAATTTGTTTCCTTTCGCTTTCGGAAATATGCTCAATAATATGCTATATGCTAAACGCTAAAAAGATATGCTCAACATGAAGCAAATATGCCAAATTTAGAATTAAAAATGCTGAATTGGCAACCCTGAGAACGCGAGGGGGTAGGTTCGGAAACACGACGCGGCCCGGGTAAACAATAGAGATGAGCCAATCGGTGATTTCTTTTGGACGGTGATTATGATCACCGGTGATTTCGAGAAAGTAGGGTTATTAGTTGGATTTGACTAACAACTACAAGCAGTTCCAAAATGGTTGTCACGGAGCGATGACTACATTTCCCCACGTCCTGGTTTGGAAATTACTTCTCTTGAATATTAGTGAATATTCGTTTAAAAAGTGCATTCTTTTCGTAAAAATTGTAAAAGTTATAGTAATCGTCTGGATTAATTGTAGTTTATGTGTTTGACACGTGATCCTGTGATTGGTTATATCCAAGACTCCTGTTGCCCCCAGGACATTATAAGGACATTATAAAGAAGAGCATAGTTTCTACAAATTACTCGATATTGGACACATAGCTTAATTGCTGAGCCTAAGTCCCTTTCTGCATCTTGATAGGAGGCTTCTGTCATACAGATTGGAAATGAGAAAATGAATGAATGAATGAAACAACTACAAGCGGATACAAATTCTGAATTAAACATTTTGGAAAATTGTTCATCAAAAGAATGTCTTGAACCTCATATCTGTATGAGAATACCAAGTCGTAAAAATTAACAAAAATAGTCTAGTCTAGTGAAATCACTATAAAAAGTGCATCTAGAGCACAGTTTCAGAAATGTATAATTTAATTATTCCTTAAAATTTCAATCCTCCATGCAACAACGATTCCTTGGCTACTGTTGATAAAATTTCCTATTCAATGTTGTATTGAAATTTTAAAAATTATTAAAGTATAATGGACGTTCCGACAACTGAGCGTAAGCCTTGAAAAAATTCTGAGAATAACCTCACAACTCACATAAATTTGGGATTATCGGAACTCTAGATGGTATATAAAAACTTTTTTTTCGAGAAAATCGATCCCTTTTTGAACCGTATTTTACTTGTTCGGCATTAAGATTCCTCTGAAATCGCGATTTCAAACGTAATATCTGAGTATATAACATTCTAACGCAATCCCAATCACTGACAGAAAGGACCAAGTTGAAAATCACCGACAATAAAAACAGCATGAACTTGAATCATAACTCTAGTAAGTGATCCTCTTACAAAAATCACCATCGTAGTATGCGAGTATCTAACATTCTAACGCGATCGCAATCCCAATCACTAACAGAAAGAACCAACGTGAAAATCACCGACAATAAGAACAGCATGAACTTGAATCTATAACATTCATAACTCTCGTAAGTGATAACCTTCCAAAAATCACCATCGTAGTGTGTGAGGCGAGTATCTTACATTCTAACGTGATCGCAATCCTAATCACTGACGGAAAGAACCAACGTTAAAATCACCGATAATCACAATCACCATGTTTATAGGAATTCGATCACCGCAGTGATCGGTGATTTGAAAATCACCGTGATTAAATCACCGATAGTGAAATATCGCTCATCTCTGACGAGCTCCAACTATCGCGGAATAAACACTACAACTGGAGAACGGGAGGGGGTAGGTTCGGAAACACGACGCGGCCCGGGTAAACAACCCCTGCCGGCCGCGACCGACCGTGAAGGGGGTGAGACCTCGGCTCGTGTCTCTGACACAATAACCTCCACCTAAAAATTGATATTCCCTTTCGGGGAAGGCACAATGCTTCTTCGTTGTAGCGAGATGCAGCGGCGGTGGCGAGGACAATGCCTGTGTTGCACAACGGAAACAATGGGTCTTTGCCATTTGCGCGTTTCCGCTACGCGAGGGGCGGGTAAAAATGGCAGCGATAATAAGGAGCGATCTCGTCGTACTACGGAATCTTAGGTGTGGGGAGAAAAAGGGAAGTCGGGAAATTGGAGAGGTTCATAATAGTTGACGCGAATGATGGGTTCTTTCTGTTTGTGGGGGTTTGTCCCTGAGGGTTGTTTCGTGGTATTAACTCGTTCGCGATGATATAAATAGGCACGCTGACAATTTAGAAATCTCCATTAATTTTTGCAATATTGATCTAATGAATGAAGAGAACACGTCCAAAATAACGCAAATCAGGATTATATACTTCTGGCAACAATTAAAGGAACAGAAATATTTGCCAAATTTTTTACTGTTTTTCAACAGGCTGTATCTCAGTGAAAAATGGTAGTATGAGAAAAACAAAAATCAACTTTTGAAGCTTTAAGACTCTTGTTTCTGAATTTATTGGTTAACATTTTTTCAGAGTACCGGCAGCCATGCAATCCTCGGATAAAGCACGAAGAAATTTTTTTTTATTTTTCAAATTTTAATTTGTGCTCTACGGGCGTTTAAAATTTTTTTTGAGCTAGACCGATGCAAAGCATGCATAGCCGGTTTATTTTGCTCTAATTTGTTTTTCACCACCCTCGGAATTGACCATTTGTCTTCGAGATATACCATTTTGAATGCAAAAGGATTCTTTTTCACTCAACTACCGATATCTCCGGAACTACTGGAAGCCTAGCAAACCGAGAACCGGTTTCTTTTTCTACAGAAAATTTCCTACAAAAATCGTTCATGTTTAATTAAGAAAAAATTTTTTCTTGACTTGTAACGGTAATGTGAAAAAAGAGCAAGAAAATGCCATTTTGCCATTTTTTGGTTAACGGACTATATCTTCGTCAATATTGGAGAGAGAGCTAAGGTTATAAGACAATTTTACAGCCTAATATACCCCAAATACCCTTACAAATCGGTAGATCGATGGATTCAGCGGTTTTCCTGGACCGATTGATTGAAATTCTGAAAAATTAAGGGAACAAGGCTTTCGTTCCTTAAAAATGACCTCTTGTTTTCAAGAATCAATTTTTGATTTTTTTTTCACTTTTTATTCAACTTTGAATGTTTTGGAGATTATAAAAAATTTTTCTTGCAAAAAAAATTGCGTCTTTTATATCTTCCAAAAATTATTCACACAACACTGATAAACACACTCTTTAAACACTAAGTTTTGGGTCGTCGAATAATTTTAGTCGTCAGAAAACGAGAAAATAGTTTTTCATGCAAACTTTCCAAATTTTTTTTTTTGGAATAAAAATTTTTTCTCATATTTTTTCTCGATCTTCGAAAAATACAAAATCAACTAATAACTGAAAAAATTAAATTAATAATTTTCAAAAAGATTAGCTCAAGTTTGAGGAACAAAAACCTTGTTCCCTTAATTCTTTCAAAATTTCAATCGATTCGTCCAAGAAAACCGCTTCACCGATCGATCTTCCGATTGAGAGGGGCCTTTTGGGTACATTAGGCTGTGAAATTTTCTTATAACCTTAGCTTTCCCCCCAATATTGACGAAGACACAGTCCATTAACCAACATATGGCAAGATGGCATTTTCTTGCTTTTTTTTCACATTACCGTTACAGGTGAAGAAAAAATTTTTTCTTAATTAAACATGAACGATTTTTGTAGGAAATTTTTTGCAGAAAAAGAAGCCGGCTCTCGGTTTGCTAGTCCTCCAGTAGTTCCGGAGATATCGGAAGTTGAGTGAAAAAGGGTCCTTTTGCATTCGAAATGGGATATCTCGAAGACAAATGGTCAATTCCGAGGGTGGTGAAAAACAAATTAGAGCAGAATAAACAGGCTATGCGTGCTTTGCATCGGTCTAGCTCAAAAAATTTTTTCCATGGCCGTAGGGCAAAAATTTAAATTTGAAATATAAAAAAAAATTTCTTCGTGCTTTATCCGAGGATTGCATGGCTGCCGGTACTCTGAAAAAATGTTAACCAATAGATTCAGAAACAAGAGTCTTCAAGCTTCAAAAGTTGATTCTTCTATTTCTCATACGAACATTTTTCACTGAGAGACAGCCTGTTGAAAAACACTAAAAAATTTGGAAAATTTTTCTGTTCCTTTAATTTTCGCGAGAAGTGTAGTTCAAAGCTTTCAAGACTGGATATAATGACATTAATGGAGTCATCCAGGCTTACTGGCCGTGAAATTATTTCACCTGACGTTCCGCCTACATCTGCGGTAGGCGCCTTCAGAGGATTCTGGATCAGAGATTGTAACTAGACTTCTGACTGACGCCACAAAAAAGAAGGAATCATCTAATTACTCAGAAAACGCTGAAGGTAAGTATCAGAAAGTGATACCAAAATAATAGTGTTACGACGATGAATAGAAAAATGCAATAATATACAGGGTGTGCCATTTGAAATACCAAAGTAGTTACTACTTTTCGACATAAGCGGCAACACCGCAACATTAAAAATATTTTAGATCGAAAGAGCATCTGTTGTTTTTTAAAAAACCAAATTTTTAATGAATTCCTGATTTTCGTTCTTCGTAAACGTCTAACGTACCATCGACCCTGGATCACCCTTTATTCGAGTGCTAATGCTATTATGACAAAATTTAACTTTAAGTTGTGTGTTATATTTCATGTAAAGTACGAAATTAATCAGATAATGAACCCTGCTTATTAGTACGCAAATCATGATTAAATAATTAAATAATTAATTAAAAAAATCTTTCTTTCCCCTGCTATTTAAGGGTAAAATAGAATTTCTCGTTGAGCGACCCCTAAATACCTATTCATATTTAGAGCTTATATTTTCACAGACGTATCTTTTCAATGCCCTGAAGATAATTGCCTCCTGGCAGAAAAGAGCGAGTTTTGAATTTGAATTGAAGGAGTTTCGAAGGCAAGCTCAATTAAGTATCAGAACTAGGTAGGGGGCACGATTCTTATTCAAGATACTCATGACGAAATTCTTCCTTAAACAAGATTTTCTTCTATAGGTTCAAAAAAAGCTGCTTTTTCGAGTATACATTCTAGATAATATTTCCTGATTGTCATTGCTATGATTTGTGTTTGAATCAATGGTAATGCTTGCTTTTGATTCAACTTTGTTATGTTTTATCATTTTTATGAAAATCTTGAAATTTCAATCCCAAAATTATGAGTAACAATTCGTTGAGCTTTTGCTATAAGAAAATATCATTTCACCAATTATTGGTAAATTGATAAAGTCAATATGATGAAAAACAGGCATTTTTCGAAAAGATGTTCGGACATGTCGACTTAGTGTTACAACCCCTCTTGAAAGGTGTCATGATAAATCGAGTGATAAACCTTTCTATCTTCATTGTGGATGTGAGAAATTAACAGTTTCTTAATGTCTGGTGCATGACGGTTACGGAATATCATCAAAACTACAATAAATGAGTAATATATTATATGACTTACAAAGCATGCTTGACAGGAACAATGTTTTTGTTTAAGATTCAAGTGTGAACATTTTTTTGCCACAAACCACAGAAAATCAAAAATTTATTGACTGATTTAAACAAGTTATTGTTGATGAGTAAATTCTCTTCCCAAAACTCGTCAAGATATTGCAAAAAGGAAAAAATTTCGAAGCCTACTATGATATAACAAATGAAAATATTCCTGGATTGAAGGTGTTGGAAAATTCCAAGCTATGTGTAGGACAAAAAAGAATCAAGCCCTGTACAATCAATCAAGAACTCCGCTCGTAATCTGAGCAACGTGCACATCCCAAACGATCCAGGCAAAGATTCTCACCTCAAATATGTAATCCAGATGCGGGGGACCAACACAACATATAAACCCTTTCCGCACCGCGACTCGAATAAAATTCAACATCTCAACCTCGAAATTGTGGGAAAAATTCCGTTGTGCTTTCACTGTAACTTTATCAATCAATCAATCTTTATTCATCGTAAATTACAAAACTATTAAATAACAGGTACAAAATGATCCTGGATGTACACAACCTGAGCAATGCTCGTATGTTATGTGCTCCAGAAAAAAAACTGATGAATCAAATATAATTCACACACATAAAATATTTACCCTATTGAGATGCGAGAACTTTCTACACGAAAATACAAAAAAAAAAAAGATCAAACATGTAAAAAACAAGGATCTGAATGAAATCATTCAAATACTGCAGAGAATCTTTCAATACTCTCCAGGATATACCGTTTCAACATTTTTTTATGATTTTTATTATGGGGATTTAGAAACTTCATATCAGAGGGCAAGAGACAAAACAACTTGGGACCGTAAAAAAGGAAACTGTGTTGTAAATGTGTCTTATTGAACCTAGGATATCTAACATATTGCCCTTGAACAGTTCTGGTACAATATCTATGACTAACAAATAGTTTTCCTCTTCTTTTCAGCTCTCTCATTATCGATTCATAAACATAAATTTGTTTGATATTGAATTGTTTTGTTTCTGAATACAGTTGTTCGGTATCATAGCGTCGTCCGACTTTATGGATTATCTTCAAAATTGTTTTGTGTACTATTTCTAGACTTTTTCCTCGACCTTTGAACATACCCCCCTATATAGTTATTCCATATCTGATTATTGATCCAACTATAGCATCATGTATCCTATAGAGCAATTTCACCGAGAGAACGCGTCGCAGATTGTAAAACATATAAAAGGTCCGCTTTAATCTATCTATTATATACGAAACGTGCTTATCCCATCTTAAAAATTGATCTATATAGACTCCCAAATACTTGACAGACTCTACTCTACCAACCACTGAACAATTGGAGTGGCTGGTGTTCGTACACTCGGAAGAATGAATAATTAAGGAGTCGAAATCTGGTTGACCGCCCTCAGTAAGGGAAAAAGCTATAAATTTTGTTTTTTGGATGTTTAAACTCAATTTACTCTCAGCCAACCATCTATTGACTCTATTCAAACCAAGTTCTGCACTCTTATAGGTTTCCTCCCAAGTTTCGCCCTCGAATGTCAACACCGAATCATCCGCATAAGAGACAACATTTATGTTAGGAAGATTTAGGATTCCATTGATGAATACAAGAAATAACACAGGACCTAGAACAGTTCCTTGTGGAATTCCTATAGTCGGGACGAGTGGGTCGCTCAGCACTCCCGCGATTTTAACTGACTGTTTTCTATTGATTAAGTAATCTTTGAACAGTTTCAAACAGACTCCTCTCACTCCAATCATATTCAACCTGTTCAGAAGCAGCTCGTGTGAGACGGTGTCAAACGCCTTTGCTAAATCCAAAAACACTGATAAGGTTTTTTTGTTTTCATTCAAACCAAATACTTGCCATGAGATCTTCAATTGCACAAGTTGTAGAAACATTTTTCCGGAAGCCGTACTGCCTCGTACTTATCAAATCGAATTGTTCCAAGTACAGTATTAGTCTGGATTTCAAACATTTCTCGAAAACTTTAGCTAGGTTATTTATCACTGAGATGGGTCTATAATTCGATCTATTTCTCTTATCTCCCGATTTATACAAACACGTTATGTGAGATTCTTTCCATTCAGAGGGTACAATGCCTGTCTCAAAAACTGCATTAATTATGTGTTGTAATGGATCCACAATATGGAGATGGATTTTTTTCAATAGGTACGAACTTAAACCGTCGGGTCCGGGAGAAGAGCAGTTCTTCAGAGAAGAAATATTAGAAATTATCTCGTTTTTCGATACAGGACTCAAATACATTGAGAATGGAGCTGCGTGTGTTCGCGAAAAAATAAGATTATCCGCCGTATTCTGAATACTATCAGCCATTTCTCTACCTATACTAACGTAGAACTCATTGAACATATTAGCCTGTATACAGGGGTCGGTTATAATGTTTTTTTGTTCATCTTCAATTTCAATGGGTATATTGAAATTGAAGATGAACAAAAAAACATTATAACCGGGTAACTAAATATCATTATTTCATTTCGTCTAATGGTGGCGTAATAAAATTGACTGCTCTCCCATCAAAGTCAATTTTAGATAAAGCTGGGCTTTTGAGAACGAAACAGACGAGATAACAGGCAGAATGAACTCATTTCGAAAAAATGCTCGGACACGTCGGTTGAGATTTAATTTACATACATTCCGTTCAGCCCTCAGTGTTACAATTCCAACCCCTAAATTTCGAATCAGGAAGATGGGGTTAATGATATCTCATTTGAAGGGTCTTTTTATCTTGATTCCAGCAAATTATTTTTTATTCCAATTGATTCATTGGTTTTTGAAATTTTCACATTGAAATTCAAAACTGCACTGGTTTTCCTTTCAAGCACGCTTTGAAAATCAATCGAATTTTTCACTGGTTTATCGAAGTTATGATGATATTCAACAACTATCATACACCATACGTTTAAATAGTGTTAATTTCTCACATCAACAACACATAGGGTGTTTTTAAGAAAAAGAAAAATTCTTTGCCTTTATGGAGGCTACATGGAGAACATTTTTGAAACATAGATGAATTCAAAATAGTTATCATCGAAATGCATACCATTTTCAATTCCCAGGCTCATTTTGACGCAATTGGATGTCACCACTTTAGTACTTACCACCAATCAGAAACGCGCAATTTTTAATTACAAATAAGGGTTTCTACATGGGAAAACTTTATGGTAGCAGATGTCAGCAGTCTTTTCAAGATTACCCGCGACAAAACTTGACAGTTTCTGTCAAATTAAAACGTATACAAAACCCGTAACTACAGACGAGAAGTCAAGGTTTCAAATTCTTTATTTTTCATTTACTATAATAGATTTGCCAGTCTATGTACCTGTCAATCGTTCAGTTTGAAGACATTTGGGAAAGAAGTTTTTTTTACTGGTCAGATTTCAAAATATCGCGTTAGAAAAATTTTTAGGGGCCAGAAAGACCCCACGTCTGTGTTTACGTGAGTTTTTCGTGATAAAAATGGAATCGATTCACGTGTTTTTTTTTCTGAATTTTGAATGGCCAATAGTAGGGAATATTGCCTGTTTCGAAGGGTTAACTTAAATGATTAAAATTTTCAAGAACTGTGCTTGAATGGGCGGCAAAAATTGGTAGTGATGGAAGTGACTTGGAATCCGACGATGATTTCATTCTAAGTGAACACAACCCAGAATGTGAAATTGATGTAGATGAAGATGTAGAAATTATTCCAAATGAAAACGATGAAAACATACGGAGAGCTCTCTGAAGCTCGAATTTCCCATTTGTATAGAATGCACAAGGAGAATTTACTTAGCCTATGCAACTTGAACAATGGGTGAAAAAATGCGATGCAGTTTTCCACAATATTGCCATTTTTGTTGATTAAATCTCCGTTTGATGTTCATTCACATCTATATTTTAAAATAAAGCCAGAAATGAGGAGAAACTCTTATGTTTTCCATTTGTGTTCGAAAAATGAAACCATTGTCAAGTATCGTGAACAATCGACCCTTTCTTATAAAAATGAGTATATTCACCAAATGCATGGATTATAATCTTTTTAAACGGGATGACATTAAGGATTTGATGTTAATATAATAGGAAATGCCGACAGAGTTGAAGAAATTTCAGATTTTTGGAATAATTCGACCACACGTCTGTTGCTGCGTGACAAACTTTTCACGTCTGTGGTTGCAGGATAATTCATGCAGAATAATCTGTTACTCATGAAATAGTCTTGTCAAATACCATTCAGACATTTAATTCTTCCTGTGCAAAAATCGAAAAAACACGATGCGAAGTAATATTTTTTCACAAAAAACATTCGTGCACGTGCAAAGCATCCATGCTTCTTGTTGAAATACTACTTAGCAACGTGTTTTCAATTTTTTCCGGAAAATTTCGATGCCCTCATGATATTATTTACGTAAACTCTCTTCCCAAAACTGTTCAAGATAATGCAGAATGAAAAATTTTCGAATCCTACTATGATATAACAATAAAAATATTCCAGAAGTGAGATTGAACGTGTTGAAAGTTCCCAGGCTTTGTGTAGAGCAAGGCTGTCCAACACGAGGCCCGCGGGCCGCATGCGGCCCGCGACCTCATTTTTTGTGGCCCGCAGAGGAGCTCTGGAAATCGCCAAAGCGAAAAACCTCTTACTGATAGATTGTGTCATCAGAATGGCATAACAGTTCAGAGAAACAAAAATGCCGAAAAATTCGAAGCAGTCTCTGTTTCGCATCAAACAATTTCTAGACAAGTAGACCATATTGATCAATATAGGTATATCTAAAAAACTGTATATCTGAGTTGGAAAGTGTGAGTTTTTTTCGCTATCCTTAGTTGAAAGTACTGATCTATCAGATATCAGCCAGGTTATAATGTTTGTCAGAACTGTATATAAAAGATGCTTGAATTTGAATGGAACAATTAAGGGTAGTGATTTCGAAACTGTGAATTAGGTGGTATAGGACCACGGCGGATTCTATGAACGTTCCTATATTATTACTGATGAATCCAGAGCTATGACAGGAACTGACATCGGATTTGCAGGACTCTTGAAATAAAACCACATAAACATTCAACAGTCTTGTGATACATTGTATTGGAAAATTGTCACTTCAAATGGATTTCATGAAAGAAGTTGAAATAACTAACATTTTGTGAGAGGGCAATCTTACTTTGAACATTTTGAGATTTTAAGCCGAAGTAGAAGTTACATATGGCGAACTGTTACTTCACACTAACATCCTTTGAAGGAATGAAGAATTTTATTTTGAAGAAGTTTCTATCAACTGCGGACAAAATGCATCGAAAAGACTGCAAAAGGAGTCGAAAATAGGTTTAGCGAATTTCAAAACATTGTAAAAAAAATTTCAGTTTTTGCTCAGCCCCTTCAGAATGTAGGTAGAGCACACCTCCAATTGGGATAGATACTTTTCACCAAGGAAGGACGAGAACTGAATTGGAATTTTTGCTGCCAGAAGAACGATACCCCAACTTACGAAACTCAATTTTTGCAGTGGGTTAACTGATGGGAAGCACATATCTGAAAAAGCAGCATCAATTTGCAAATTTTTCCAATGCGGCCCTCCGAACCGGAATTTTTCAAAATGTGGCCCTTGGGTTACGTGAAGTTGGACAGCCCTGGTGTAGAGCAAAGAAGAATCTATCCCTGTACAATCAATCACGAACTCCACGCGCAATCCGAACAACGTGCACCTCAAAAATAAAACCACCCCTCGCACCCACCCCAAACGATCCAGTCCCACATTCTCACCTCAAATATGTAATCCAGATGCGGGGGACCAACACGATACACCCTTCGCAACCCTTTCAGCGACGCGACTCGAAACACGCGGGACGAGCGGAGAAATATCGCGAGAGTCGGCGGATCGTGCAACCCCTGTACGTCGAATGCGCGTCGGGGGCGAAAACAGACTGAATCGTCTTCCTTTCGGTTCGTGCCGAGTCCGCACCACGCAGGATTGTGGGGCAGGACAGGAGACTGCAACAAGGAGAGGCAGCCCGAGCTCTATGGTCCGAGAGGAGGCCAGCCAATTCGGCCTGGAGAGGAATCACATTAGGGGTTGTCGAGGAGGGGATGGTTAAGTGGGACATGATGAATAGTTCGATATCAATCGGAGAGTGGTCAATCTAAGTAACCCTGCAAATCCCCGAAAAATAAGAACAACAGATATCCTGAATCCTACGTTAGAAAATTTTGTGTAGAACTAAAATATAAAATAAACAAAAGTACAAAAAATTTTCAACAAAAACACCGACCATGAAAAACAAAAAAAGGTACACTTAAAATTGAAACAACAAAAACATTTTTACCACACAGGAAACTACACCATTTCCAAATGTAATTAAGAAACCGTCAATTGTATTTCAGATTAGTCACTTCCATTTCAGAAAGCGTCAATTGAATTGCAGATTAGTCAATTGAATATCAGAAAACATCAAGTGTCATTCAGATTAGTCAATTGAATTTCAAAATATGTCATATGAAATTCAGATAAGTCAATTGTATTTCAGAAATCTTAATTTGTAATTCCGAAAGTTCGAATATTATTTGAATTTAAGTCGTATTTTGAGACATATATTACTCATTTTAATAATGGTTACCATATCGTCAATCATATATCATCATAATAATAACATTTATTTCTCTATTTCAGTATCGTAATGAGTTAATTACAGTACTAAAAGTAGGGCTGTAATGAAACTCATTACAGCATTGTTTTCAGTTATATTTTTTGTTTTGTGGTTGTCAGTACTGACCTTCGATGCCATCAATTTTCAAATCAAATCAATTCGAATTCCGTAATCTGTCAAATTTCCTAAGTCACATCAACTGCCAAGATACAATACAAAAGTCACTAATCTGAATTTTCATTTGAATTTCTGGAGTATTTCACAGAACTTGACTGAAATAGAGAAAATATCGTCTAATACTCGTTGCAGAAGGCAATTCCAACACTCATGCTTTCGAAAACTCGCTCCTTCGTCGCTCGTTTTCGAATTTCGCATTCGTGTTGGAATAGGAGCTCATTCTGCAACTTGTTTTAGAATATACTATTTCAGAATTATCTTATTACAGATAACAAAGTGATAACATGTCAGAAAAAACAAAAAGATCATTTAACCCTTAAACATGTACTCTACAAGCCTCTTTGAATTCAGTTAGAGAGTATGGTTCACAGTTCAATATAAACAATTATATTGCCTTACGATATGGATCATACATTAGAATATTTCTGATGGACTTAGGAAGTAAATTGTACAACTAGATTCCCATGTATAGTGCGCCACGTTCTGTATTAGAATACTTATGAATTGGATAAAAATATTCATTCATTCTTCTTGTGACATTCTCATTTCTGTAATCTTCAAAATAATGGGGCTATTTACGAAAAAACAATAAAACTCTATAAATATACAAATTCAATCAGGTATGTATGTATGTTTGAATAAAACCAATATAATCTGATGAAATTTCTTAGTGCTGGCTCCTTCTTTTCTTCAACACTGGATTCTAGTAAAAATACGCTAAACCTTCTCAATCGATTTCTCACCTAACTCCGTAGCTTCAGGAAAAACATTACACCTAATGAAAATCAGTCAAATTGAGTACATATTTAATTGGAGATGCAATTGACAACAGTGTCTGCAGCTGGTGCACCTAACCTAACCTAACCTAACCTAACCTAACCTAACTCCGTAGCTTCAGGAAAAACATTACACCTAATGAAAATCAGTCAAATTGAGTACATATTTAATTGGAGATGCAATTGACAACAGTGTCTGCAGCTGGTGTATTAGCCATGGAGAGACTACGAGGTTCATTCACAGCGCTTTCAGCAAATGAATGGGTTGAGGGTTTGTTGCAACATTGGCAAGATATGAGGAACCAGTTATCAGATTGAGTGATCGTCTGTGATAATGCTGCATGCCATTCGAGATTGGAGACCATAATCACCCAAACATTAGCAGTACTGATGCGGATGAGCCCTTATTCTCCCATGCTCAATCCAATTGAAATTTCATGGTCGAAAATAAAAACTTACGTAAAAACAAACCTCAGAATTCCAAACAGTGTGCCACCGGTGGTTATTGAAAAAAGACTAACATACCTGTACTTTATTGACCGAGCTACGATGAAATTGCGATGGCAGACATGCGTGTATGGCTTCAAATTTGTTCAGTTTTGTGTTATAGATTAAATGTTTCACGTGAAAATTAAAGTTCATTTATTATCATTGTTTCATTTTTGAATCACTCACGATTGATATTTTCTTAAATGCCCTCTGGTATCAGTGTGCGTATGAAGTGAATTTCAAATTGCCATTTCCGAAATATAATTGACCATATCTCAAATTCAATTGAGTGTGTTAATCTGAATTACATTTGATGTTTTCTGAAATACAATTGATTATTTTGGAAATTCAAATGACTAATCTGAAATTAATATGACATATTCTGAAATTGAATTAACTAATCTGAAATACAAGTGCTGTTTTCTGAATTTCAATTATTAATAATTTCTGAATTACAATTGGAAATGGTGTAGGTAGGTACTTAGTAACTTCAAATCAAAATCATCACATATGTACCTATCAATAACAATCAATGTGCAAAATACTGCTGAAAAGTCAATCAGATTACTCACAATAACTTTTTGTTGTAGTCAGTGTCAGGCAATTAATTTTGTGAGTACTCAGACCCGAAAACCTACCTTGGCTGATACCGCCTCCAAAAATAACAATAATTATGAGTATATTATCGTTATTATTTGATTGACTTTTCAGCAGTCTATTATTTCTATTTCCTTTTACTTGGGAGCACTCTAAAAAATATTCTGCTCCTTCTTTATTCTTCATAGGCATGTGTTGATTCAGATTGGAAGTTGGTAAGTACTTAACTAGCTTTTGGTGTGGTAAAAACGCAATTATTTTTGTACTTTTTAGTGCATTTTTGTTTGTTTCGTTTTTTGAATTATTAACTGATCCGCCTCATTTTTATACTTTTTAGTGCATCTTTGTTTGTTTTGGAATTTTGTTTTTTGAATCACAAACTGATTCGCCTTATTTTTTTACTTTTTAGTGCATCTCTGTTTTGAAATTTCGTTTTTTGAATCACGAACAGATTTGCTTGAAAATAGTAAGACCTACTAAACGTGCTGCTCAAATGAGACAGTACCGTTTAAATGAACCTTATTATGATTTTATCATGAATGGATAGATAACAGTCAAGACATCTCTGACCATGCACGTAAGCTATAAAATAATTTTCCATCTCATCAAATTAATGGAAGTTTTTACCAACATGAAATAGATCCTCTTTTTTTCCATCTACTGTTGTAACATAATTTCCCATCAAATCTGGTAATTTTGGCAACCCGGTGCCATGATTCCATTTCATTCATCTGTCAACACTGTATTCGAATACGACGAATACTTGACCACAACGAAATAACGATCTGATATCCGGATAACTTATTAATGATTTGGCCGAGTATCCTCCTAAATTGAAGCGTTTCTTTTTTTGTCATGGAATCCATAATCAGGGCCTAACCAAACTGCCATCGAACTACCCTTTCCAATAAAAAAAGAATTATCGAAATCAGTGCCCGTGGTAACTCATCTATATACTTAATACAAATTCAGGACTTATCTGGTTTTTTTCTTGATGCCATTGTCAGGACTGAAAAAAATTGAAATGGGACCCAACCGCAAGCACAAGCTTTAATTTAAAAAAAAATCATCGAAATTAGTCATCAAATGTTTTGGAGTATAGTTTTATTTTCCACATTGATGTGAGTTTTGTTTCTCAATACAATGATGGAAACGTGAGTTTCCGAAAGCTGCTAGGCTGAAACAATGAAAAGGAACTATTGACTAAATGACTGCTCACCCGATTAATCACTCATAAATAATATATTCATGTTAACTTTAATATAAAATTAAATTTGTTTAGAGAATTGTCTAGGGTTATCTCAAAGTTGAGGTTTCAAACATTGCCCTAAGACCCTTGAAGAGTCCCTTCTCTCTGTAAAAATTCGTAAGATTCCCAGCCAAGGAGTGAACGAACATAAAATCCATATGCTCTCACTTCCTCCAATTGCATCGAAAATGTTCCCGAATGCGTAATTCCTGCGTCATCTCTCGTACACCGCGTCCCTTCATTTCTCCCCCATACTTCTAGCTGCTTCAATCGAAGGGCGCTTTGTCTGGCCGGGTCCTTCTTTTAGTTTCAATTATCGAGTGTATTCATCTGATAAAATCTCAGACAGCACCGGCGATATACAATGGGAATCACGAGAATTAATGGAGTCCAGTTGAAATGACGATTTATGGGTGAAGCAGGAAGTTTGTTCACTGTCTCTCTTTTAATGTGATTATATCTGCCTGGCACCCCGGTTTCTTGATCCAAACTTAATACCCCCGATATCCCATTGAACACTAGGAGAAAGGGATTAATTGGAGATTAATGCTCTCAGTTGTGTTCAAGAAACGATGAGCACCGTTTAGGTTTAGAGTAACCCGCTCTATCTCTGAATGTCTAGACATGAATCCGATTGAACATGCTTATGATACTATTGGCAGATCAGTAGGAGCATGGTCAAGCTGCTCAGAAGAAAAGGCTGATTATCCCTCAACAGCATATCGCTAATCCAATTGCCAGTAGGTATTGGTAGGACTATCTGAGCATGTAGATGCTGGAATGCTCGTTGTTCGGCTGAACTTTGGATACCATATCATCTTCAGTAGTAATAACCCTAGGACATTGATAATCGAAAATTTTTTATGACAGTTGAGAAAGTTGTAGATTCTATAGATCGAAAAAAAAATTTTTTTTTATTTTCTTTCAAATGACAATTTTTTTTTGCAAGAAAAATTTTCCAAAAATTTCTAAAATTTGTGAAGCCCTCTTTTACGATTGAAAAGAAACAGTTAAACTTTGTTCTGAAAATATCGGAAAAAATTTTTTTCTTTCATAAAAAAAAATTTTTTTTCAGTGAGAATTTTTATTCTTTTCTCGGTATTTTCAGAACATAATTCACACAGTTTTTTTCAGTCGTGAAAAAAAAATTTCCAAATACTTATTCGAGATTTTCGAAAACATTTTCTTCAATTTTGTATAGTCTCCAAAACATTAAAATATTAATCAATATTATATTTGATTCATGAAAAAAAAAGGTCACGTTTAAGGAACGAAAACCTTGTTCCCTTAATTCCTTCAGAATTTCAATCAATCGGCCTAGGAAAACCTCTGAATCGATCGGTCTACCGATTTGTAAGGGCCTTTGGGGTACAGGGTGATTCACTTATCTTGGTAACCCCAATTCGTCAGAATATATTTTCATTCTGTGCATGGCATTTTGAACAAGTCAATGTTGACTTGAGATGTGCATAAAAATCTGCGGAATAAATAAAGACGCCAGGCGTCGCGGCGCTATCAAAAATTTTTTCTATAGGGACATATCTTTTTTATCATATCATTCGAAAGATAATTTCATTCTGATTTTTTTTTCGAATACAATTTTTATCAATTTCTAACCGATCTGCAGCGTGTTTTATGTTAATTATATTCCATTTATTTTCTTCTGTATTGTGGTAGTATGCCTTTATTTGGAGACATAGATATGATTTTATGATTTGAATTCAAAAAGGCTAGTTTTCTAGTGTGCTTCTTCAAAAAAGATGAAATATGTGGCTACAGCAGATGGGGCTCCATGTCACAACGCTGCCATTGTGAAGAGATATTTAGATCAAGAATTCGAAAATAAATGGATAGGAACCAATGGACCATCAGGTATCGCCAGACCTCAAGCTCATGTATTACTTTCTCAGGGGTAGCCCGAAAAATATGGTATACCAAACTGATTCTAATAACTTGGACCATTTGAAAATGAAGATAAGAAACGCATGTGCCCAAGTAGACCCTTATATTTTGACCAAAGTAACTTATAATGAAATAGGGGAATGTTATAATTTATGTATGGATCATAATGGCCGGTATATAGAACATATGATTCGAAATGTTTCGTTTGTAATGAAAAAAATGTTTATTGTTATAAGATATAATATTTAATGAATATAATAAAAGAAAAATAGTTTGTTACAAAACCTCCGGCATTTTTCGAAACAAAATCATATCTAGGTCATCTAGCCATTATGATCAAAACATAAGTTATATTATTTCCCCATATCATTTTAAGTTACTTTGGTCAAAGTATAATGGCCAGTTGCACCGTTCAGCTAAACGATGATTAAAATTTTAAACGATGTTTATTTTGCGATACCTCTTGCACCGTCTGCTAAACGTCGTTTTATGTGGACTAATCGTCAATTAAACTAAACAGCCAAATTTCGTCGTTTACCCACCCGATTAAGGTTAAACAGAGATCCGCGCAAACTCAACGTATTTATATTTATAAATATTTCTAACGATAACCTAACAGTGTTTTGTGTATTTTTTTTGAGTTCTTGTGTTTAAGCTAGTCTCCATAAAATATGGTTTCTGATGACGAACTATTAATTGATGATGATCTTGAAATTGTTGAAATCATTAAATTCGGGTTTCCACTAAAAGTCTACCAGAGGATACAACACTTCAACCAGATGGATAATTATAATTTCTTCAGACGTTTTCGCCTCACTAAAGATACTGTTCTGTATTTACTGGAATTGATAGAACATGAATTGGAATTCTATAACAACTTGTATGTAGATTATTATTTAATATATTTGTATATATTTGTATTTTATGATTTCCTTGTGTTGCACAAACCTCAGCTAGGTATCTTTTTGTTTCAATATATATTGTATTAATTGTGTTATTTTAGCTCCCTGAATCACAAGAATATAGGATATATGTATATTTGTATTAAATATTGTATATGTACATTTTCTAGGAACATCTTTAATGTTGATTCTTGTACGTAAAAAAATTATAACACTACACACTACTCAGTCACTTAACTTCAGAAAAATCGTGGAGTGAATGCAGAGACAACTCTCAATTTCTCAGTGAAAGTAAACATACAAAACTTGTAACCATGGCAACCGAATACTGAAACTGACAGAAATTCTTGATACCGTAGAAATTTTGCAATGTTGCCAAATATATCTCCTGATTAACTAAACGCCGCTCATTCGTAAACGGTGCAACCAGAGAGAATTATAAACATTGATTAGTAGTAAACGTTGATTAGTTAAACAATGATTATTCTGTGAACGGTGCAACTGGCCATTAGTGTCCATTTATTTTCGAATTCTTGATCTCAATATCTCTTCACAATGGCAGTGTTGTGACATGGAGCCCCATCTTGGTGTATCCACATATTTAATCTCATTTGAGGAGGCAAATTGTTTAGAAAACTAGACTTCTTGAGTTCAAGGCACAAAGTCATATCCATGTCTCCTAATGAAGGCATACTACCACAAAACAGAAAAAAATAAATGGAATAGAATTAACATAAAACACGCTGCAGATCACTGACGGTTAGCAGTGGATAAAAATTTGTATTAAAAAAAAAATTCAGAATAAAATCATCTTTAGGATGACATGATAAATGATGTCCCTAAAGAAAAAATGTTTGATAGCGCCGCGACGCCTGGCGTCTTCATTTATTCCGAAGATTTTTATGTGCTTCTCAAGTCGACATTGACTTGTTCAAATCGCCTTTCACAGAATGAAAAAATATTATGACGTTTTCGAGAAAATTGGGGTAACCAAGATAAGTGAATCACCCTGTACATGAGGCTGTAAAATTGTCTTATAACCTCAGCTTTCCCACCAATATTGACGAAGATACAGTCCGTTAACCAACAAATGGAAAATGGCATTTTCTTGCTCTTTTTTAACTTTACCGTTAAAGGTGATGAAAAATTGTTTCTAATCGAACGACTTTTGTAGTAAATTTTCTGTAGAAAAGGAAACCGGCTGTCGGATTGCTAACCCGTCAGTAGGTCCGGAGATATCGGCAGTTGAGTGAAAAATTGTCGTTTTGCATTCAAAATTGGATATCTTGAAGACAAATGGTCATTTCCCAGGATATTGAAAAACAAGTTAGAGCTGAATAAACAGGCTGTGCTGCCTTTGCATCGGTCTAGCCCAAAAAATGCATTGGATACCGTAAATACAGAAAGCCCACACACACACATATTTACATAACACTTCAAATCATCATCAACAATGAAAACATCAATGATAGGAAACAAACTTGTGGTGAAGGTGAAGAATATGGAAATTTAAAGAAGAATTCGAAGAGAAGACGGCAAGAGCTAAGATGAATTTTTGCAGGACATATTTATGGCACGAGTCAACAACAATGGATAAACAAAAAAGTTATCACTTTCTGATTCGAGCTGTATAGTGAGCCCTAGCCTAACAATCATCGTATTGAGACAGCCTTCATTTTCAAAGGATCAAAGTTGTAGGTATTTGTCACATTTTTGGCATAATTTATCTCAACCTTAAAAGATAGTTTTCGAAATTTCAGTTGCTCTTCCAACCATGTCAGGGTGAGTAGGTGATGAACCAAATTAATTGAAAAGTGTCTCAGATGTTTTCACAATAATTCTTAGAACAATTTGTGAATTTCGTTGATCCATTTGACCAATTTTAGCACTCAAACTTCGTATCTTCTTTCAGATACTGCAATCCTTGTAACTGCTGCGTAACGGACATCCCCATCTTCTGCTGTCCCAACTCCCCCTGTGGACAACCTTGCTGTAGGTACTGCTTCCCACCCTGTGTGTCTGCACTTAGCCCACGTGGAAACGTCACTTACAGTAGAGCGACCCCACCTCCGACGTCCTATCCGAAAAGAATGTAGACCAATAGTTGAGAGAGCTTCGAATATAAGTCCTGAGATTTATCATGATGTATAAAAATTCGTTCTTCTGATAAGTTTTTTCATTTTTGAGAGTTGTACTGATGGAAAAGTTCTGGAGAACAAAACTTTAAGTTTCCTATTGAAAAATCTGGGGAAAACTCGAATTAATCGAAGTGATTGGGGAATATCTCAATGGTTTTAATTGATTTTACTAAGCTTGATCCAGATATCGAAGTTGTGAATGTTATAAATGAAATTCATAATCATATAGTTGAGGCAGTTGAGCATTTTCTATATCTTCGAAGAATGGAAGATATCTCTCGAAGAAATATACTTAATACATTCAAATTTTTTTTTGTAAAACATAGATAGTATCGCAAGGAGTAAATGATTCAAATTTGGAGAAAAAAAAGGGTTCACAATTTTTTTTATTAAATTTATTAATAATATGTTTGTCACCGCGGTTATCTATATACTCCTCAACACATTTTAGCATTGATTTCGTGTGTCACGTTTTATCTTTCATGTTTCACGTTTCGTGTTTCTTTGATGGGTGTTAATAGACCAAGCAAATAATACTTTTGCCTTGAAAAAATTAGTGGAGTTCGGGAAACTGTTTAATCATTTATTTAGGCCTCTGATAAGAGTAGTTCGAGTTTTGCTGCAATTTCCCAGTGGAGCGTATGTCGTGACGTTCGAAAAACCTCGAAATTTTCAGAATATTTTAGGTTTTTCTCGTATAGCTCATGAACTAAGCACTTTATCAAAAACATTGTTTCATGCAAAAGTGTTCAGCAATGAATTCTGCTTCTAAAAAGTTTTATGATATTATATTTTGAACAAATAGTTTCATAGAAATCATACGTCGAAATATGGCAAATTTTTACACTTTTTGAAAAAACACATTTTTTCATCATAAAACGTATATCTTCGGAAGTACGAGCTTTAAAACGATGTCATAGAATGATAGTTGTAGACCATCAAATTGTGGTAAAAACGTAAGCCTTGATGATTGTAGAAATCAGACTGCATCACTGATGAGTCAACTCCTTGCGTGCTTGCGATTCTACGCATCAGCAGGACATTTATTGGCTGGAGCCGATTCGATGAAAATCTACGAATCTACAGTATCAAGAGTAGTTGTTCGAGTTTCAGTAGGTATTCATAAAAATGCCTCAGAAAGAAACAGAATTACGTTCCACCCAAATCCAATTTTACCAAATTGGTGGATTTCCTCGTATTATTTGAGCAATTGATTGTGTAATTATTAATTCTGCAGGTACTATTTACTCTTGTAAATGTGAAAAGTATAACTTCGATGATTTTCCACAGGTTCAGAATTATGTCATTCAAGTTACAAATAAAGAATTGTTGAAATCAAATCAAATCATTTGCTTAAAAAAAAAAAATAGGTTGTACTGTCCCTGTTCGTCAGCGGCTCAAAGTACCTCTTTGTCGTTCTGTGAATCAGAATACTGCAAAGGAAAATGCATAGACAAAATACCTTGATTTTCTATGAGTTCGCGTGTTCTTCTTACTTCTCTGTGCTTAGTGCCGACACAAAACCATATGGTCATATCGCATTTCTATGTCAAAACAAACAAATTCACTGATTTATACAGTGTTGCCAGATTTGGCATTGCTTAGCGGCGCGTGCTTAACAAAGTCGTTTCTATTAGATATGCGGTGCAAGATCTGATCCGTTAAGGTAGGGAAAAGCCTGACTCAAAATTTAAGGGTGCCTTAGATAAGTCTGTCTTAACCAGACAACTATAATGTCAATTAGAAAAATATTGATCACTGTTGCTAAGGTGGCGTACGCCTCACAGAACGCCGCAATGTCGTCGTCACTTAGGGTTGCCAACAGTCCTTTATTTCAAAGGACAGTCCTTTATTTCAACACCATGTCCTTTGATCTTTTGGAAGGTGTCAAAGGACTGCAAATGTCCTTTGGAATCCAAAACTCTGATTGAAAACATCTAAATAACCAAAAATACATTATCCAAAATTTCCATACGTAATCCAGAACATTAAATACACCCTCTTCAGGCTAAATATTTACGTGATTCAAAAAAAAAAGGTGACCTAACCCCCTTTTTTACCTTCGGGCTCTGAACTTGAAGACCTTAAAATGTTACGCCTGCTGCAAAGTTTTTTTAATACCACCAAACCCCCCCCCAAATGCGTCGATGTTCGGTGTCCTTTATTGCAATAGCTCAGAGTTGGAAACCCTATCGTCACTGTCAGATGTGAATCGACCCTAAACGGTCATCAGCGTTGCTTGCTGTCAGCCGACCATTCGGCCGCTCTTCCATTAAAATTTCCCTGCGAACTCCTCAATTGGCAACCCTGTCAGCCACAGAATGGCGACAGGAAAAACCGGTACAGATTCGGGGCTTCCCGGGCTTCGCCAGAACGCAATAAATCATCGGCATTATGAGCCCTGACGGGCCCCCTCTGCGATTCGGGCTTCTTTCTGCGCGGATCGGGGATGTGTATGGGTGCCACTTTGAGGTCGTTACGAGGTAATTATGTGTCGTAGATGATGTTATCGAGAAGTTGCCGACAGACATCATAGATGGGTGGCACGTGACATTCTTTTGAGGTATGGACGATCGATCGGTTGCGCTGATGGGATGTTGGGGATTTGAGGGGAAGATCAAAGCGGATACAATGAATTAATGATGCGACGCTTTCTATGTCAACTGTTGGGTTCGTGAGGATATTGAAACGGGGGGGAATTGCATCTGTGGTATGAGGATCTCATAGGAGTACATCCGAGAGGAGGACTCTCAAGTTGTTCACTTGGTGACAAAAATTTTTTAACAAAATAAACACCGAATTCAAAAAAGAAATTCCAAAACAAACGAAGATGCACGAAAAAGTAAAAAAATTATAGCATTATACTACACTAAAAACTAAGATAAAAACTAGGTAGGTTTAAATCTGAGTCAATACATGAATAACAAACAAGGAGCAGAATATTTTTTAGAGTTCTGGTAAGTAAAATGAAATGAAAAATATTAGACTACTGAAAAGTCAATCAGTTCAAGCAGTGAAGCAGAGGAAGATTCTGATAGGCTCATCATCAATGCAGCTGTAAGTGCTGCCTCTACCTATGTTATAGTGATAGTCGTTGGTGAGGACCATAGACTTATCATAAGAGACCCTATTATTTACATTTTGAAGTGATCCCAAGAATATCTAGTTCACTATTCAACTGGTCTAATGGACTCTTGTTTGGTCCACTAGAGACGGTACTATTGCCAGATTACTCTTTTAGGAAGATATTTCAATGCGAAACATCGGCTGTATGTAAGCGTCCTTGCCGTAATTCTATAGTTCTTGTGGCGATAGGGCAACACTGTTCGTTTTTTATGCAGGGAGAATTTCACCCTAGTTGAATTCTTTCACGTGGTCAGACAGTTCGCTCCCATTGTTGCCTAGTGTTATCTCAAAGCTCTCTGGATATTAAATTTGTTATTTGAGGAGTTTAGGCCAGTTTAAGGAAGTTAGAACAAAATTGGACATAGTTTGTGTGTTAATCATGGTTCATCATTGTGAAATTTGTAAGAAAACAGTGATTTCCCATCCGGAATTATCTTTTCATAAGTAAGTAAAACTTATGCTAATATTCCAGTGGCGTAGGTAGAATTATTATTGAAAATTTCAAGTTTATGGTCTTGTGGTAACTTCGTAACAAGTACATTTGGAAGTAGCTTATATTTTTCTATAAATACTGCATATTTATTTCAGATAACCATCTAATACCGAAAAAAGAAAGATATGGTTTTCGCTTCTTGGGTTTGAAACCGTTGATTTTACTAAGAAGCTAGTATTTATATGGTCAAACCATTTCAATCCCAACGATATTGTAACAAAGGCGAACGGAAAAAATTCCTTAAACCAAATGTATTTCCATTACCTATTCATACAGCATTCGAGATTCCATCCAGAAGGTAAATTTTCTTTAATTATTGGGAAATTTATCCATAGAAACTTGAAACTCTTATAATCTTGTCAGCAGAAAAATGAAATTCAATCCCATATGAGGGCCAGTTTTGCCATTAAAAACAGCAGTCTCCAAACTGAGATTTGATTTCAATTTTTGGTTGACACATTTATAAGACCGGCACTCAGTGATGGTATATAGATTTGTTTAATTTTAAATATATATATAATTTAATTAATTTATCATGATCATTTACAATTCCAACATATTTTTCAGTTCAGACACACTATCCGAACAAGAAGTAACTCATAGCAGCCCAACTACAGAAACAAAGTGAGTACATATAGCGAAATTAATGTTTTCTTAAAAGTTTTTATTGCTTACATATCTTTGCTTCAAAGAATGTTTCTTGAATTTGCCTAAATTGCAATAATAGTCACTTATTTCTGTATTTTTTCTATTAACTTGTTACTTCCAGGTTGTTTGAAGTGGCAAGAAATCTGAATGATGAGGAAGCTCTCTCTGAAAGCTCGAAATTCATACTTTACAAAATAAGGTCAATCGTCAAAAGGTTCAAATAAGATCACTGAAAAGTTTGGTATCATTTTTGACTGAAAAGTTTTGTTTATCTGAGCAATCCGAACAAACAATATTGGTAAGTATTATGAAAAAAGTTCATCTCTTATATTTAAACGTAAATTATATTTTCCTCACACTAACTCTTTCTTCAATATCAACACCTCAGAGGTAAAGTGTGTTAAGTCAAATTTTTTCAGACACAAACTATCTTCAACATTGGATTCACATTAGTGAATTATAGCTAGTGGAACACATTTTTGACTCTCTAGGTGTAACAAGTCGCCAAATAATTGCAGTAAACATTCTTCGAAACAATAATCGAACTGAAATATACCTCTTTCGTCTAATTTTGATATTGTGACTTAACACACTTTACCTCTGGGGTGCTGATATAGATATATTATATATATTGATGATTTGCTAACAAGTTGTGGATGAACATTTGGTTGATTGCATTAAGGCTGCTTCTATCAATATGAATGTGTCATATCTGTATATGTATAATAATACCCATTCTTTCATAGAATATGGCTAGTCTCCACAGGGAATTTCAGCCAATTAAGTTCAATCCAAATGTGATCTGTTTGGCTGAATGTTATTATGAATATTTTTTTGGATTCTTCAAAAATGAAAAATGTCTTTTCTTCTATGATATTATCATATTATGGTGGGTTTCACAAAACTTTAATAATGCGATTAAAAATCCGCACGTGAATTCTAACCAATCGAATCACTTGTTTTGAAATTTCAACGAAATCGCTGTGGCTCCAATTAATTTGACGGTGCAATCAAAGTTTTGTGAAACCAACCCTACATCTAATGGTCTTCATTCAAGCTTGCTATGAGTGGTTTATCCAACATAGTATATAATTCAGATTGATAGAAACAACTTGGGCAATAATACAATTGACTGTATCTACTGAATCAATTCTCTTGAGATGAGGGTTTGTTGTTATCAAGGACAAGAGTAATTGAACTTGAATACTTCTATTCATAATTCTCAGTTCATCCTATTTGATAAAAATTTTAATTTTTTACAGGTTTCAATCCCCAAAACAGCTGGAGATTTATTTAAGAGAATGTTGAGAGGCCCCACGAGATAAAACTATGATAAACTTGAGATCTTTTGCATTGACTATTTGCATTATATTCACCCAAAGCTTACAACTACGTGAGAAAAACGTTCAATGACAGTTTGCCACATTTGGGAACAATATCAAAATGGTACCAATCTGTTGATGGTAGTCCTGGATTTACCAAAGAATCCCTTACTGCACTAATCTTGAAAACACAGAATTCACAAACTCCTGTTCTGTGTAATTTGGTTCTAGATGAAATGTAATATTACTCTTTCCCTTCTTCAGTAACACAAAACATATGGTAAACTGGTGAAATCCAGTACTATGACCTATTATATATGAAAAGTGGCTCAAAAATATTTCAGGTTTTTCCATTAAACTAGAAATATTTACAATCCCAAGGCTGAAAAGAATTTGTTTCCGATACTCATAAAAGGAACTATGGAAATTATGCCTGTATCAGTTTTTGAATGTTTTGGTAATCATTTGTATGATTATGAGCCTGTAGATGGGTACTCTATAGAGTGATTCTAAAAAATTTCTTTAAATTAAGAATTCACCACAAAGCAATGAAAAATTTGCCTGAGAAGAATAGCAAGATCTCGATCAATATATACAAAACTAATCCTATTCCGAAATGAATAATAGTATACAATGCTTAAATTAAAACTTGAAATCTTTTCTCTATTTCAGTATCGTAATGAGTTCATTACAGTACTGGGAGTAGTGCTGTAATGAACTCACTACAGCATGGTTTTCAGTTATATTTTTCGTTTTGTAGTTGTCAATACTGACCTCCGATCCTCACAAATTTCGTAAGTCACACCAATACAATACAAAAGTCATTAGGATGTATAATATGACTTTTGATTTGAATTCCGAGAGTATTTCACAAAACTTTATTGAAATAGAGAAAATATCATCTGATACTTTTCGTATGATTTAGTTTTCGTGGTGTTTTCTTTTCTGTTAGTTCGTCAAGACTTCGAATCGTGACAGCTTTTTATTGAAACTGTCATCTCCCAGCTAGCAGAATAGTCCTACAATTTTTATTTCATTTTATGCAAAATCGTAGCCTTGTAATTCTAATATTGTCCCACAAATATGTACTTTTTTGTCATGTAAATATTTTAATAGGAACCGTTGTATTGTACTAAATAGTTGTTTCGAAATTATCCTACAAATATTCTCATTATGCTACTAATATCAAACACATATGATTTTTTATATGTTGTAAAAACGTTTACAGGACATTGATCATATATTTTCGTCCAATGGGATCTAGTTGTTGATCAGATGTCATAATTAATTATTTTGTAACTGTTGTAACTATTAAAAGGATTTTTACCTCACATAACTAGTTTTTCTTCAGGAAATATATTTATTTGTTTCAGAACTTGTTTACTTCAAGGATAGGTATCTATAAAATTGAAACTTGAAATTGTTAAATTTGAATTCGGTTTTATCATTACGGATAAAACAGATTTGTTGAACTTGAATTTGTAATTCATTTATCCGTCGAATAAATCATATTGAAGTTCAATAATTACGAATATCTGAAATTTTTAAAATTCCATCCGAAAATTATGTTGTCGTTTCCTTATAGAAAATAGTAGCGACAGAAGACTGCATGAAAATGAATATAACTAGCAATCCACATTCAGGAGTGTCTTCTCTTGTTCAAACACAGAATATTTTGAAGAAAAAGCAGTCAATACATATAATACCAGTAATACACAATTGGATATCCATTAAAATATTTTCTGGGGGATCTCTGCGTTTTCCTGAAAACTTAATATGGGTTTTCTCTTCCGGTCTCTGAAACAAGAAAGAATTGAAAAATTTTTTTCAATAATATAAGAAAGGCCCCTGCGTTAAAATTTGAGCACTAATTTGTCAAGGCCCAAAACTTTATGAGAAGAAATTGTTGCTTAACAATGAACAGAAAGAAAATGAAAACACCAAAGTGTTTTCACGTTACGCTTAAGATCAAAATCTTAAGCGTAACGTTTCAGAGTCTAAATCAGACTGCTTCGTCAGACAATAACTGATTTTCATGCAACTTTGTAGAATTGTTTCTACAACAATAACTGATTTAGACTCTGAAACGTTACTCTTAAGATTTCAAAGTGTTTTCATTTTCTTTCTGTTCATTGTTAGGCAACAATTTCTTCTCGTAAAGTTTTGGCCCCTGACAAATTAGTGCTCAAATTTTTACGCATGGGCCTTTCTTATCTTATTAAAAAAAATTTTCTAATTCTTTCTTATTTCAGAGACTGGGAGAGAAAACCCATATTAAGTTTTCAGGAAAATACACAATTGGAGTTTCCTATGCACAGATTGACCCTAACAGACCATGGACCAGAAAATGGTTGTTCGAAATATTTCAACAATATCTCAACAGAATGAAGAGGTGAATGAACCTTATCATTGTACAAAGAAAGTTTTCAAGATGGAACCATAATACCATTCAAAAATTCCTTACTGGAATATTTATATTTTGTTTTATTCGACAGTGTATCCATTTATGCTACAGTTTTATAAGGAAATAAAGTTTATTATTATTGATATTATTCCGAAATCCAGAAAATTTGAGGTAATGAATTTTTATGTAGGTATCAATATTCGAACCTTTCTGAAATATGTAATTTCATTCCATAAATATAAAAGGAAATTAAATATCGCACGCCCATGCATGTTGATTCGAATAATTTCTTGCAGCGTTGCCGACAGTTATCTGAGAAATTTATTCATCTTCGTCGCACTCGCTAACTGTGATATATGCATCCTTATCCAAACGATATGAAAGTCGGCATAACAACAAATCGGGTCCTAGAACGGGGATGTTGCGTCTCCTTAGGATAAAAGGTCTTTGGTGAGGACATTGACTTGCTGATCATTCTTACTGCGATCTCAAACCAACTTGAAATTTTTTACTTTGAATGTTGAAGGGGTAGAACGTTTGACGTGATATATTCTAGCATAACTTCTTCAATAGTATATTCTAAAACAAGTTGCAGAATGAGCTTCTATTCCAACACGAATGCGAAGTTCGAAAACGAGCGACGAAGGAGCGTGAGTGTTGGAATTGCCTTCTGCAACGAGTATTAGACGATATTTTCTCTATTTCAGTCAATTTTTGTGAAATATTCTCGAAATTCAAATGAAAATTCAGATTAGTGACTTTTGTTTTGTATCTTGGCAGTTGGTGTGACATACGAAATTTGACAGATCACGGAATTTGAATTGTTTTGATTCGAAACTTAATTCTATCGGAGGTCAGTACTGACAATCATAAAACGAAAAATATAACTGAAAACAATGCTGTAATGAGTTTCATTACAGCACTACTTTTAGTACTGTAATGAACCCATTACGATACTGAAATAGAGAATAGTATATTCTAAAACAAGTTGCAGAATGAGCTCCTATTCCAACACGAATGCGAAATTCGAAAACGAGCGACGAAGGAGCGAGTTTTCGAAAGCATGAGTGTTGGAATTGCCTTCTGCAACGAGTATTAGACGATATTTTCTCTATTTCAGTCAAGTTTTGTGGAAAACTCTCGAAATTCAAATAGAAATTCAGATTAGTGACTTTTGTATTGTATCTTGGCAGTTGGTGTCACTAACGAAATTTGACAGATTGCGGAAGTTGAATTGATTTGATTCGAAAATTGAGTGGATCGGAGGTCAGTACTGACAACCACAAAACGAAAAATATAACTGAAAACAATGCTGTAATGAGTTACATTACAGCACTACTTTTAGTACTGTAATGAACTCATTACGATACTGAAATAGAGAAAATCTTTTTTGAAACCAGAGCTTTTCCGCTTCATCCATTAGTTGTGATTCGTGCTGCTTCATTGCAAATTATGTCCATATTGGAAAAAATCCGGACTTAATAAGAGGAAGTTCGATTTTTCTAGGCACCAATTCTACATCTGACAAATGAACAAGTCTGCAAAAAATCAGAACTACCGGATTTGACGCATGCTGTTATGAATTAAGTTACTGACCTATAAGAGTTTGTATTTAAATTTGAATTATGAATATTTTTGACCTCTGAAAATGATATATAAAATGAAAATTCATGTCATGCAGACGATATTTTGATAGGTGAAAACATTGAAAGGAGTCCTGGGCTCGATTTTCGTGGAAATACCAGTAACAAAATTTTGATATTTTATCGATTTCGAAGATGTCATAGCTTTTTCATTTTCGAAAATATGTGACAAAGATTAAAACCTTTAACAAGCAGTTTCTCATAGGACCAAGAAGCAAACTTTTTTTTATCTGAACTTTTTTTGTATGATGTAAGATAAAAAAGAATGCGTGCGTATTTAAAATAAAAAAATATTTTTTCTAACCTTAGTACACGAGATAAAAAAAATTGAATATAGTGTCTTATTAACAGTGAAAAAGTGCCTCTAGAAAATCTCAATAGTTTTGAGATATTTGAGTAAATAAAAAAATTAAGGCACATTTAGGAAATCGATATAACCATAAAAATTGAACGAAAATAAAGATATTGTTAAATGGTTTCCACTAATGATTTTTACACGAAAATCGAGCCCAGAACTCCTTTCTTTTGACGTTTTTACCTACCTAGTCCAGAAGTACCAGAATAGTCAAAATCGAGCAATTTGGGATATGCTGTACCTACTTCCGGCCAAAAAACTCTTATCAAAAACTCCTGCATCGACGATATATTTAATACAATAAAAGTGACATAATATAATTTCTTGGGACTTATACGACCACAAGTCTCGCACCTTTTACCTGCAGGTACACCATGTGAACTGACATATGCTGCAAGTTTCGTATTATTGACACCAGACGATAATTGGACCGTGTTATAACAAGGCATAACTGGTTGCTGATTAGGAGGAAACGAGAATGAGCCGCTGAAGAGAGACGATGATGGAAAAAGACTTTGTTGAAAGGAATTCTGGGACTGGGCCGGTGACTGTTGGGGAGCATGGAGGTTGACATGCAGAAGGTTCTGAGGGACTTGGGGTGGTTGAGGTACTTGAGGAGCAACGAGCCCGAAAGGATTTTGCTGAGCCATAACTTGACAGTAGTAGCACTTCTGCAGCCACTGCTGTTGAAGCGCTTGGTTGTACATTGCTTGTGTATACTGTGGGTTACAACACATATTCCCCAGCATCGCATTACCAGCTGCTTTCTGCGCACAATAGATGAAGTCTAAGTTGTTCGTAGATGTCGAGGCGTTTGTTTTTATATCAGTTGCAGTTGTAGCATCCGACTTCCACAGTAAACAGATGCTTCAGTTTTGTATTTGGCTGGACAGAAATCATTGGCTTGTTGCCTCGGCGTACAACCTGCTGTGGCAGGCCTGTTTCTCTTTGCTCTGTATCTTGGATCGCAACTTCTTGTTATGTAACCTCCTTCTGAACCAGCATAACCACACTTGTTTCCATTCTCTCCAAACTTATCCGTGGAAATTCCAGCATTTTTCATCTTCTCCATGACCTGCGCCTGCTTACTAGGACTTAACAGAACAAGCTGACTCGGAGTCATCATTTCCAAATCGCTCTTGAACAGTAGCGCTACTTGACTCGATGTCATCTGCCCAAACGTCTCTGAAGATTTCTTCCCTTTCTTCTTCTAGTTCTTCGTCGAAAATATACCAAGGCTGTTTATACATTGTGCTCCAAATAAATTGAATCTGATGATTAATGATTTGAATGGCCTCTACAAGATCCGAAACACCATGACACAAATGACAAAAAACCGTGGGTAGGCAAACTAGAATGCTGAAATAGTTATCGAAGAGGTCTTTAAATATGAAATATGGTGGACCATTGCAGAAAAAAATTCATTCCGTAAGTAACGCTTCTAATGACAATAAGTAGGTATCTCATAAAATAATTCTGTATGTACGTACATAATTTCAGCAGAAATAGTCTCACTAAAAACTCCTGCATCGACGATATATTTAATACAATAAAATTGACATAATATCATTTCTTGGGACTTATACGACCACAAGTCTCGCACCTTTTACCTGCAGGTACACCATTCGAACCGACATATGCTGCCAGTTTCGTATTATTGACACCAGACGATAATTGGACCGTGTTATAACAAGGCATAATCGGTTGCTGATTGGGTGGAAACGAAAATGAGCCGCTAAAGAGAGACGATGATGGAAAAAGACTCTGTTGAAAGGAATTCTGGGACTGGGCTGGTGACTGTTGAGGAGCATGGAGGTTGACATGCAGAAGGTTCTGAGGGACAGGCACTTGGGGTGGTTGAGGTGCTTGAGGAGCAACGAACCCGAAAGGATTCTGCTGAGCCATAACTTGACAGTAGTAGCACTTCTGCAGCCACTGCTGTTGAAGCGCTTGGTTGTACATTGCTTGTGTATACTGTGGGTTACAACACATATTCCCCAGCATCGCATTACCGGCTGCTTTCTGCGCACAATGGATGAAGTCTAAGTTGTTCGTAGATGTCGAGGCGTTTGTTTTTATATCAGTTGCAGTTGTAGCATCCGACTTATTCATACCACCTATTCCACAGTAAACAGATGCTTCAGTTTTGTATTTGGCTGGACAGAAATCATTGGCTTGTTGCCTCGGCGTACAAACTGCTGTGGCAGGCCTATTTCTCTTTGCTCTGCATCTTGGATCACATCGTCTTGTTATGTAACCTCCTTCTGAACCAGCATAACCACACTTGTTTCCACTCTCTCCAAACTTATCCGTGGAAATTCCAGCATTTTTCATCTTCTCCAAGACCAGCGCCTGCTTACTAGGATTTAACAGAGCAAGCTGACTCGGAGTCATCATTTCCAAATCACTCTTGGACAGTAGGGCTACTTGGCTCGATGTCATCTGCTCAAATGACTCTGAAGATTTCTTCCCTTTCTTCTTCTAGTTTTTCGTCAAAAATATACCAAAGCTGTTTATTCATTGTGCTCCAAATAAATTGAATCTGATGATTAATGATGTGGATGGTTCCTACAAGATCTGAAAGACTATGACACAAATGACAAAAAACCATGGGTAGGCAAACTAGAACGCTGAAATAGTTTTCGAAGAGGTCTTTAAATATGAAATGTGGTGGTGCTATTGCAGAAAAAAATTCATTGCGTAAGTAACGCTTCTAATGACAATAAGTACCTCAATAAATAATTCTGTATGTATGTACATAATTTCAGCAGAAAAAGTCTCATCCAAATTTCCTGCATCGACGATATATTTAATACAATAAAAGTGACATAACATCATTTCTTGGGACTTATACGACCACAAGTCTCGCACCTTTTACCTGCAGGTACACCATGTGAACTGACATATGCTGCAAGTTTCGTATTATTGACACCAGACGATAAATGGACCGTGTTATAACAAGGCATAATCGGTTGCTGATTGGGTGGAAACGAAAATGAGCCGCTGAATAGAGACGATGATGGAAAAAGATTCTGTTGAAAGGAATTCTGGGACTGGGCCGGCGACTGTTGAGGAGCGTGAAGGTTGACATGCAGAAGATTCTGAGGGACAGGCACTTGGGTGGGTTGAGGTACTTGAGGAGCAACGAGCCCGAAAGGATTTTGCTGAGCCATAACTTGACAGTAGTAGCACTTCTGCAGCCACTGCTGTTGAAGAGCTTGGTTGTACATTGCTTGTGTATACTGTGGGTTACAACACATATTCCCCAGCATCGCATTACCGGCTGCTTTCTGCGCACAATGGATGAAGTCTAGGTTGTTCGTAGATGTCGAGGCGTTTGTTTTTATATCAGTTGCAGTTGTAGCATCTGACTTATTCATACCACCTATTCCACAGTAGACAGATGCTTCAGTTTTGTATGTCGCTGGACAGAAATCATTCCCCTGTTGTCTCGGCGTACAACCTGCTGTCGCAGGTCTGTTTCTTTTTGCTTTACACCTTGGATCACAACGTCTTGTTATGTAACCTCCTTCTGAACCAGCATAACCACACTTGGCTCCACTCTCTCCAAACTTATCCGTGGAAATTCCAGCATTTTTCATCTTCTCCAGGACCAACGCTTGCTGACTAGGACTTAACAGAGCAAGCTGACTCGGAGTCATCATTTCCAAATCGCTCTTGGACAGTAGCGCTACTTGGCTTGATGTCATCTTCTCAAACGCCTTGGAAGATTTCTTCCCTTTCTTCTTCTTCTTCTTTTTACATCTTGCTCGGCAACTCATGGAGTCCACAGGTATGGATGATGGAGGTAGGGTGGCAGAGGCGTATGAGCAACGTGGACTCCCACAGGGTACGCATCTACGGTAACATATAGCAGCACAGGGGACTGGACAGGAACAGAGAGATCCCCACATAACGTGTATTTATGTAATGAAAAAATACCTGAACATTTTCGGTTTGGTTTCCACTCCAGATTGCACTGGTGATTTATTTCATAATTTTGTGCACCTAAACTTGAGAAAATGACGTCCCTACGTCCAGTTGACAATAATTTCGTCACGAATGAAATGAAATACGTCAGATTTGACAAGACGATGAGATTCGATGATAGACCTATGAAGAAGAGAAACTAATCATGAACTTCATTATAAGGTTTTCTATGTTATAATAATTATTGGTTCAATGGACAGTGCAAACAAAACCTGCAAGTTGTGGTCTTTGTGAAAAAAGAACGAAAACTAAAGTAAGTAGTTTCATTCAAAGTATTTTTGTTGCAGAATTTTTGATTCATTCGTTTAATATAACGACATGACCCGTTGTAAATTTGTGAAGTTATTCAAAGGAAGAGAACGCTGAAATATTAGAAATCAGGGATGATTGAATTCAACATTATTGTAATGATTTCATTTCCGTTGTTCCCAAAATTGTATTACCACAAATAATAATATGATGAAGTTTTAGGTTATAGTGAAGATGTGACTACAACAAGAGGACACTGAATTAAAAGTATTTGTAAGGGTAGTGGAAAATGACTAAAAAATGAAGAAATTCATACTTCAATTTAAAAATATAAAATGACATAATCGCAAATAGAACAGTTTAGAAACCAGATGAAAATAACTATGGACAAAAGTAAGAACAAACAATGGAATCTAAAGAACAGAAACCTACATGAACTGATTCAAGATCGTAGGAATGTCGCATGGACTGTGTCATGAAAAAACTATCTGGTATCACAAATTCAAGCTGTTTCTATCAGATAAGCAGAATCATCATTAGGTACGCTCTTCGTTCATTGTTCATTGTGTTATAGTTTTGCGAATAAACAATATCTCTAAATAAATTTAAAAAATGAACCGAAAAAGATTCAGTGTGAAGTTTGAGGTATGTGGTCTGTGGTGCCTTATAAAAAATTACGAAAAAAATTCATGAACAGAAAATGTACAAAGGACAACAAATGTGAGAGAAAATTATGAGTTGTGATCATAGAATATAGAATATCCGAAGGACAATTTATTTGTATTATTTTTTTTAATTATAAAAACTGAAATTAGTTACGAAACACAAATCCAACACAACAAAAATTGATCAAAACACTAAATATATCCTCAACTCCAAACACCAATTGCCATTAACTCTGCAAACAGTTCGAAATCGCCAACTCAAATTAGGAAATTATGTTCAAAATTGTTCCTTCAATATGACTGATTTAGGTCGAAACCATTTCCCTTCTACATTGGAAATCTGTTTTTTTTTTAAGTATCTTGATTTATGATGTTTGCAACTTTGGCACACATTTCCTGTTTCATGCCTTAGTTATGTTGCTTTTCTTTATTTCATGGAATCTGCAAACAAAAGTAAGGCTCATTTTTTATCAAACGAAATATATTTTCTGAACATTTTTTTCCTCTTATTCTGTGAATTGGGCCCATGTTAGATATGATCAGTTTCAATATTTAGAATCTCCTCAAAGTTGATTTTTCATCAACCCAACATTTAATCATGTAGGTATATTTCCTTATTTTCCTTTTTTTGTGAAAAAAAACTTGTTTCATGATGGTTGAAAATTTGAGATACACCGAAAAATGAAACTGAATTAAATCAAAGAATGGAACAAGAAGTGTGTCTCAAAGTACAGTGACTTTATTTCGAATAAAGTCACTGTATCTCAAAGTACTTCTCACAAAAAAAAATGATTCCATATAATAGGAAAACTCACATAATTGGAAAATCAACGTTAATTTCTCACCACTTTGATGAGATTCGTCGTATTGAAACTACTCATTCCCAATATTTACTCCTTTCACAGATTAAAAAGAATAGATTTTTCAGAAAAAATATTTGCTCTGATGAAAATGAGCCTTGCCTTCGCTCCCAGATCCCATAAAGTAAAGAAAAGCGAACAGCTTCAAAACTGAAGAAACAAACAAATAGTGTTTCTCAAAGTTTCAAGTAACATCAAGATACTCTTCATGAAAAAAACATAGTCCATAAAATCTACTTAATTGAATATTCGGTAGATGGAAAAAAAGTTATTTACTCCCTACTCTGTTGAAATTCATCACTTTGCATTTTTTTACCGAAACAAATATCATATCATACTATGTATAACGGTTTTCTGTTAAATCAATGTAGAGTTGGAAAATTTTCGATGGAAATGACCCTGATTTGTGAACAGGCTGTAGAATCGCAACAATACCAAAAAAAAATCAAATACGAAACAGAAACAAACACCAGAGAAAATCTGGGTAAATAAAAGAAAATATAAAAGGTAACGTGAAATCGTAGATATGCGACAACCGACAAGAATTTGAGTTTGAATAGCCACATCGAAAGGGTAAGAAAGGATTAAAAACAATTTGAAGTAAGAATAATAAAAAAAAGGAGTGAAAACGTTCAATAATAAGTTCTTCTATCACTGAACTGACCAAAATTCTAGTACTTAGTTGTTGTCCTCTGGAAAAAAATAAATGTAAAGATATTTACAAGATTTCTTGAATTAAGATAAAGGAAGGGGTTGAAAAAACAATAATACACGAAACCAAACCGCGGAAATTGCACACACTTACAATTTTTCTCCTTTGATTTTCCCCACCACCCATTAATTCCTCTCATCCCTCATTCGATGAACCTCACAAACGACGAATCCACTTGGGGCTTCATTAGGGCAAGCGTAAAATTACCCTTAAATCACCGATGACAACCTGCAATCATGCACGGCATTCATTTTGGGGGAGAATGAAACCGCCATAAGGCTACTCCACTCTCGGTGTTAATGTCTTTCTTATGCATGTGCTGGAGGGACAGCGGGGAGTAGTGAAAGGATGCTGGAAAAGGGCCGTGTCCATGGCAACGCGACAGTATATGAAACGGAGATTGTGGGACACAACGTGCCCGGAGGTTTTATGAATTGGGAGAAGCGGTGATGAATGGGAAGAAGAAGAAAAAGGGATCGTATGGGATGACGTGGCCTACTTAGACAGAATTCAAATGGGGCTTTTGAACTTTGGGAATGTTGCTACCAGAACGATGAAAGTCGATATGTGTTAAGTTTTGGATTTTCGAAAATAAATTTGTTGTGTTGAAATTTGCTAGGTTTGTACTGATTTGTGTCGTTGGATTTTTTCTTAATTCCATGTGGTTCTCCAGATATTTTAAAAACTAGAAAAATGGGCCAGCCCAGAACTTTTCGAGGGAGAGAACTGTCATTTATTGTCATACAAAATACAACAAAAGCCATCGACCTACGGTCCTTCAGCTTAGTGAATTAAACATTACAATCCAAAAAAAAAGTTTATGTTATGTATGCTTAAGTTATGAAGTACTTTTATATTCCTCCCTGAGTTTCTGAAGTTGTGCGAATGTGTAGGATACTTCCTTGTTGGGTTGTTGTTGGGATCCTCATGGTAGAGCTTGATGATTTCTGCCATCCCTTCCAATCTACAGTAGAATCTAGAATTTAATTTTTGAAACCTGTCTGAAATCGGTTGAATCATTGTTTTTTCATATAATAATTCATTGGGTGGATTGTGCAGTCTATTATGTGGATGTCTTATTCTTGATATGGTCCTCAGTGCTATTCTTTCTGCTGTTTGTATATTTTGGATTGCTGGGTTCCTGCAATTGATTAATATTGGATGGGCATACTCCAAAATTGGTCTGCATATGGTCTTGTAGATTTTGGCAGCATTGGCCAAACATTTCGAAAAATTGGAATTCTAATGATTGAAAAGAGTCCCCACGGCCAATGGCCGTGGTCCATTAGGAATAATTTTACCTAAATAGAGAGAATAGAAGAATACGTCAAATTATTCCTAATGGACCACGGCCAATAAGCCCGGAAGATTCTTTCAATATCACTTTCCTTTTTTCTTCTCATAAATAAATGTAAAAATTTGTCCTACATCAGTGCTGTCTTGTGCCGTAAATATATCAACGAGAATTCTCCAGATTTTCCAGAAAAATAGTGTCGGATCGTCCGAGCATTCTTCTCAAATATATGATTTAATTTTATTTGTTGTGAGAAATAGAAAAAAAGAAGGTTGTTGACAGTTGAATGTCAGTTGACAGAAATAAAAATCGAGAAGAAATTTTGTAGCTTTTTGATATATTTTGAGACAGTTCAGCGCAGAACTGAACAAATAGGAAAATGGAAAAAGGGCCAGTCCAGCACTTTTCTTTTTTCAGAAGAAAATATCAAACCTGAAACATTTTCATGTAAAATATTGCCAAAACGAGGCCGTATTTCTAACATCGTCAAAAAGTTATCAGATTTCATGTAGAGACAAGCTGCTAACTCTACACTCTTCATCTTTACAAGTCCTTCTTTCACAAACTCTATGCCTTGGTCGAAATAAGTGACTTGGCCGTTTCTCTTTCGCCACATGAGCGAAAGATGCAAAATTCAGTCGCTGTTCATAACTTTTCTGTTATACAATTGTTCTTATAGTTACGAAACGGCCGAGTCACTCATAACTAAGGCATAGAGTTTGTGAAATAAGGACTTGTGAAGATGAAGAGTGTGAAGTTAGCAGCTTGGCTCTACATGAGATCTGATCACTTTTTGACAATGTTAGAAATAGGGCCTCGTCTTGGCAATATTTTACATGAAAATGTTTTTGGTTGGATTTCAATTCTTTTTGTACGTTGCTCATGATTTTGTTCATTTTTCCCCAATAATGATTAAATAAAACATAATTATTGCGAGATCTATTTCAAGTCAAAGTAATTTACAATTCATGTTCAAAATCAACAATGTACGAAAAATAGAAATATACTTTTACCTACCTAGGTTCAGGGAAATTGTATTTGGTGTAAATTCACATGAGGCGTTTTACGACCGCTTCATTTTATCCCCACATTTAAAATGTAGAGGTAATTTTCACTGAGATTTCTTGGATTTCTTTAAAATTTATAACAAGCAGTCCTCCGTATATATCAATTTTCAGACCACCAGCATCAAAATTGACGGAAGTATCATACAAACTTATACATCCACCGGTTCTAAGGGTTGGGGGGTGAAAGTTTTGTACGAAGCACGTGTTCGTTCAACATATTTCGTAAAATATCTTGAGAATCGGATGGAATAAAAAAAAATTCAACGACACGAAGCAGCACAAATTCAGCACAATTCAGCACAACGAAAATGTTTTCAAAAATCCTGAAGTGATGGGCCAACTTCACACGCACTGTTGCCAGGAATGCTGATTTTCCTGCAATCTACTGATTTTCCCTATTTTCACTATACAATTTGAATTTGCTCCATATCTGTTGATTTTTTGAAAATCTGACTGGCACAAGTGAAAACAATTGCAGCACAATCATATAAAACAGTATTGTGGCAGGCTGCCTTTTTTTCGATTTTTCGGTTACTTGAACAGTCCAGGGATTGAAAATGGTATTCATTTCGATTATAACAATTTTGGATTCATCTATATTTCAAGAATGTCTTCGGTGTGACTCCGTGAAGGTGAAGAATTTTTTTTTCTATTTCTTCTTTCTCTTCAAAACTTAAACAGACTTTAGGAAAACTTCGAACGACACATCTCAGTACATGTGAAGCACAATTTTTTTCAGCCGTTGGAATCCCATTTTTTGGAAAAGTATTGGGCTGGTCCATTTTCTGAGTTTTTGAAATATCTCGAGAACTTCATGGAATTAAGAAAAAAATTTTAAAGGCACAAATCAGCACAACGAAAAGTTTTTCGAAAATCCAAAAATTATGGCCAACTTCACTCACATTAGAGTTTGGGGAAAAAAAGTGGGTGTTCTGCACCCATATCTTTCAAATCAGAGGATATATCTTTATCCAAAGGTACGGAGAAGCTGGTACTTCATGGGGCGCTGATGCAAAAACACTTCGTATGGCAGCGCTAGCCTTGGTTTTTTCTGCTGCTGAATATTGATTCCCTGTTTAGTTGAACAGTGTTCATGTACAAAAATTGATGCCCACCTAAATTTTTCTATGAGGATTATCAATGGAACTATCAGATCTTCACCTACTCCTTGGTTACCTCTAGAATATTGTACTTCCCCACATTCGACGAGAGACAACAACTTTGAATTTTCGAAACAAATTCAATTCCTTTCCAGATTAATTTCCGATACTCTCCTATATTCCAGATAATAAGATTGAAGTCCCGTAAACCATTTTCTTCAAATTTTCTAATCGATATGAATAGAAGCGGCAAGAAAATTTGGCAATCTGAATGGAATTAATGCAATTTTTTCAATAAAGATCTTATTACTGATCCTTCCATTAGAGTTCCTGATTTGGACCTTCCCAGGAGAATATGGTCTGTTCTAAATCGTATTAGAACGATGCAACAGCATGCTCATCCTATGGAATTTGGTTGAGAGCCCTAGTTGTGAGTGTGGGGAAAATGAGGAGACTATAGATCATCTTGTAAATAGTTGTCCCATTTATAAATTTCAAGATGGTTTCGAGGCTACACATAAAGTAACGAATGAATATCTGAAATGGGTGGTTAATTTGAAAATAATTCAATTTATTCTAAATGATTGGTTTCTCTTCTGCTTTTGTCTTTTTTCATTTCAGACTAAGGTTTGCCGGTCGTTTTGTGAAGAATCTGTTTTTCTATGTCCATAGAAGGATAATATAAGATGTTCACCTAGATCACACTGATGTCTTTCAAGATTTCTCTGATATTTTATATTTTTAGTATTTTTTTCTAACACGGGCGAGTTAAGGGTTTTTTCAGCTGAGGTTTTTCCCTTTCCTTACTGCTCCATCTTACTCCAGACCTGTATGGTTTTCATGTGTTGCACCAACCCCAGCTAGATACTTTTTCGTTTCAATATGTATTGTATTATTTTAGCTCTCTCAAACAAAAGAATCCTACTTATATTATGAATGCGAGTTTGTGAGGATGTGAAGATGTCTGTTACTCTTGCACGTGAGAATTACCGAACGGATTCAGATGAAGCTTCACATCAATATAGTTTATCTATCCGAATAACATAATTTATAAAATTTTTGTGGTATTTGAGCATAAAACAATGGGAAAATATCAAGCGAGTCGAAAAAATGCCTGCTTCTCAGAGCTTCAAGGTCCATTCGTCAAAGTACATACGTCTCGTAGTCGCAAATCACCCATGTTATTCTTACGGTGATATGCAAAAATGACCCTTAGCCTCGATCGACTCCAGGCAACTAGGTGAAACTTTGAAATATCGAAGTACATCAACCATGCAATACTATTTTTAGCTGTTGTAGAACTGATGTGTACGAATAATATATCTTGCGTAACGTAAAGCCGAAGAAACCGCGTCACGGGAGGGCCCATACGTTGAGAGAATTGACTGATTATTTGATTATAGGTAGGATTGTAGTTTCTGCTATTTAGGTATAAGTTAGACGTATACAAACGAAAAGTTAGGGGAAAACAATCGGATCTGGTAGGCGGTGTAGCAATTAGGATCTAGGCTTCTTCAAGGTTCTCTGTGTTTGAGAATGATATTGAAATAATAATCACAATAATGTCAAAAGCTGATTTGGGCAGACGAAGTTGCGCGGGCCAGCTAGTATTCATATATGGAGAAGACATTGGTTTATGACAAAATGTTGAAATACTTGGACAAATACTCATTCATCGCAAGCTGTCAGCACGTAATTTTTTCTAAAATCCAAAAGTGCTCGGACAACTTCACATACATCAAACACACATAAATCTCAAATCTCAGAACCTACCCTTTCGAGACCGTTCTCACCGGTTTCTCCCCTCGGAAAAATCAACACGTGTCCCGACACCTGTTTTCCTATTAATACGGATTAAGAACGACACCGAAAGAAAGCCCTTCGTGCCGCGTTGTCCGATCCTTCTTTCGCCCCTAATACATCATGGGACGACGAAAAAGTTAGTTTGCGTAACGCTAATTCCCCCGGGGGAATATTCCGGCAAAAAGGTGGACTCGGAACCTCCAGAATTACGCTCGCGTGTTGCTAATCAGGTTGAAAGCCACTTAAAGTATTTGTTCTAATGATTCGAGGACGGGGTCGCGGCATCCCTCTGGAAAGGGCCTCATAAAGTGGGCGGTGAAGTAATAAAGGCGATTTTACAGCGGCGGAACACATTGATGGATAGCTTCGATAAAACGCCGAAGTATATGGGCCCTCACGCGGGGACTTTTTTAACGGGAAGGTGCAATTTTCGTAAATGGGACATAGGATCCGAAGGATCAGCTAAAACTCGCCCGTACTCCATCCACTTACATGTGCTTGCCGACAAAGAAACTGCAACCCCAGAAGGAGCTCTTTCAATTAATTTTTTTAAACAGATAGTATAACAAGGAGTAAATAATTAAAACTTGGGGAAAAAATTGTGGAGGTTTTTACATGTAAACATTATTTGTTACTTAAATATTGTAGGGTAAAACAGGGAGACATGACGCGGCGGGAGAGACACGCAGTGCCATCTGCCTAAGAAAGATGCATGCAGACGTTTTACTCTTGCGGTTCTTGAAAAATCGGGTTGAAAGTGCAATGAAGTTACAAGATATTGGGTGATTTATAGTTGGTAAGTACCCAAAAGTTTGGAAGGTATTTAGTTTGATCCCACTGTTTAATAAAAATCCACTGAAAGTCGGCGTTCTGTCAAAGACGATTGAAAGTTGTATTATTATAAAATAGTCTAAGATCCCAGGGCCGCCAGACCTTACTTATTTTTGAAGTAACGAATTTTATAGTATAGACAGTCTTATATGTGTTAAATAGTGTGTGCATACTCGCTAGCTTGGCAAGGCGGCCCGTTCGCAGGTAGCAGGTAGAAAAAGTGGACAAAAACATACCGAACTTTCCTTAAATTCGAAGAACTGATTTTTATATATGTCACGCAGAATATTATGAAAAATAAATATTTCATATTGCCAGACCGTTTCCGTAGGCCGTAATTCCTCCCAGACGCTTCAAATTCCAATAAAAAAATAACAGGTTAGAAACATTGTGTCATTTTGACAACTTTCGAAATCAAACGACAAAATTTCTAGCTCCTCCAAGGATGGAGGTTTGGTCATTGGGCCAGCAACCCAACACCAAAAAAGTTCACAATGTTGCTGAATTTCTCATTCAACAAGCCTCGGAATAGGACTGGTAGTATTCAACGACGTGAGTGAATGAACTAAAAATGAGAATGATTACTTGAAATGTACAGGGACTATTGAGCACCAGGAGATCATTTTTGCTGGAGTTGTTTGTAACGTAAGAGTTGGATTGGAGATTGAAAATGAAGTAGCAGGACAGTTCGGAGACATAAAAAGGATTGAAAGGCTTGATGAAGAGAACTGGGTATACGGCATCAAGCTGTTTCTTGATGATATGTATTGTAGATTGCATATTGTTAAGCCCAGAATATACATAGAAACATTGTTGCAAAATGGCCAGATTCAGCACTTTTGTTAGATTCGAAGCACTGATTTGGATATATGTAATTCAAAATATTATAAATAAATAAATATTTCATATTGCTAGGACGTTTCCGTTGGCCGTAATTCCTCCCAGACGCTTTAAATTTCAATAAAAAAAATCACAGAAACATTGTTCCGAAATGGCCAAATTCAGCACTTTTATTAAATTCGCAGCACTGATTCTTACATATGTAACGCAAAATATTATAAAAATAAATATTTCATATTGCCAGACCGTTTTCGTGCAGCAAAAATGATCTCCTGGTGATCAATAGTCCCTGTACATTTCAAGTAATCATTCTCATTTTTAGTTTATTCACTCACGTCGTTGAATACAACCAGTCCTATTCCGAGGCTTGTTGAATGAGAAATTCACCAACATTGTGAACTTTTTTGGTGTTGGGTTGCTTGCCCAAAGACCAAACCTCCATCCTTGGAGGAGCTAGAAATTTTGTCGTTTGATCTCGAAAGTTGTCAAAATGACACAATGTTTCTAACTTGTCAGTTTTTTTATTGGAATTTGAAGCGTCTGGGAGGAATTACGGCCTACGGAAACTGTCTGGCAATATGAAATATTTATTTTTCATAATATTCTGCGTGACATATATAAAAATCAGTTCTTCGAATTTAAGAAAAGTTCGGTATGTTTTTGTCCACTTTTTCTACCTGCTATCTGCGAACGGGCCGCCTAGCCAAGCTAGCGAGTATGCACACACTATTTAACACATATAAGACTGTCTATACTATAAAATTCGTTACTTCAAAAATAAGTAAGGTCTGGCGGCCCTGGGATCTTACTCTAAAAGCTAGATTCACTAATCACACGTCTCCTCTCGGAATTTGATGTAACCTAAATAGGTGCGTCATCTATCCCATTGGTTTGGGATAGATGACGTATGACGTTTCAGGATAGATGACGCACAATATTTTTTTATTTTCAGACCCGACATGCCTACTTGTTACACTAGTTGTAAGAGTACAAGGGGAAAATGGACACAAGAGAACTTACGAGTGCGTTTTTCACAAAGATTCCACACACGACGAAACTTTTGATGAAAATGAATGCGTAGAATGCTTGGAGCGCTACGAAAATACCCAATCGACATTTCCTAAAAGTGAACATATTATGTTGAACCCCTATTAGCAATCTCTCCCATACTCCATCTGTCGCATCACCAATGGGGTGCGGTAGAGATTGCCAAAATCAGAATTTTGTGTTTTATTTTATTTTTGAAAAATGTTCGAGTTTTTCTTCATGTTGATGTTATACAATGAAAGTTTAATACCTAAAGAATTATTTATGATTCTTTGACCACGTTTAGTCCAAAACAGTGTATTTACGGCTCATTTCAAAAAAGGTATGTCATCCTTCCCTATTTTACCTTAGTGGTTTTTTCCAATTTTTTTTAATTTCACAACGAACCAGCTGTTAGAGGAGATCCAAGGTCGATATGTTTAGTTGTTTTTAAAATTCCTGGAGCATGTGTACCCGGAATTCATCGCCAGCTAAGTGAATTCGAAAGAGATGGAATTTTTCGTCTACGTGAAGGTTTTCATTTCGAGAAATCGCTAACCGTAGGTACGTTAAGAAATCCGACTGCTCTTATGAGATGTTGTCAAGCGTGGTTTGATAACGCCCAAAATTGAAGAAGAGCTCTTCATGTCTATGAAGAACAGGTAGCATGAGATAGTATTCGTCGAGAAGAAACAGACCATATTCTTGCATCAATGCCAAGACGTGTTGGGGAGTGTAGATAACTACGGTGGTCGAACACATTATCAACAAATTCAAAAAAAAAATTGTATTCGTTTTTTTCTCCAAATATTAATCATTTACTGCTTGTTATGAGTAATATCTATGTTTTACCAAAAAAAAAATTGAATCTGAAAAGCTCCTTCTTGTTGTTGCAGTTTCTTTGTCCGTTAGTATAAAATCACTCAATTGACGATGATTTCATTCTCTTAAGTTTAACTACCTGGAATGTCACCACTAATGCCCCAATGCTCTGATGTCAGCGTAGTTATAGTTCAAAAAGGGGTTAGAGTCCACTGCGACCTTATGGTCTATTGTATCCCCTGATAAAGCTGTTCTCACCACACCCTTTATAGATTGCCTTCCAGTTCCAGAGATCTGATGAAACACAACAGCAGGGCTAATTCCTCACTATACAAGTTTCTTGACCGAGGCATCGCTTCCTTTGGCTCACAATGGCAAAGCATTCCGTGACTAGGTAAATATGAGTTTCTTCCCCCTCTATACAGAACTACTTTGCCTATGAGTAGCACACTTTCTCGAACATATTTTCTTCGGAAAAAAAGAGAAGCCTTCATTTTAATAATTTGCCGGAAAATCTGAAGGATTCTCGTCGAGATATTTACGGCAGAGGACAAAACAAATCTAACACATATTTTTTCATTCATTTGTGGGACCAAGGTGCGAACGTTCAAGGCTGTCTTTTTTTTTCAATTTCGATTTTTCGGGAACTCAAACAGTTCAATTTTTTTCAGTCATTGGAATCCAATTTTTCGAAAAGTGCTGGGCTGGCAAACCTGTCCGGTTTTTGAAATATTTCGAGAACCACTGGGAATGAACCGGGTTTGATAAAGAAAAAGTAGCTATCTCATTTTGCCAATATCCACGAATTCAACCTGTCGCCGGCGATATCTGAATATTGTCTCATAGAAAATGCGCTCTTGTCATTCCGGAAAAATTTCTAGGAGTGATAAAGAAGAAATTCGAAAATGAGCGACGAATTTCGCATTCGTGTTGGAATAGGAGCTCATTCTGCAACTTGTTTTAAAATACCTATATACTATTCTCTATTTCAGTATAATAATGAGTTCATTACAGTACTAAAAGTGGTGCTGTAATGAACTCATTACAGCATTATTTTCAGTTATATTTTTTGTTTTGTGGTTGTCAGTACTGACCTTCGATTTTCAAACCAAACCAATTCAAATTCCTTAATCTGTCAAATTTCGTAAGTCACACCAACTGCCAAGATACAATACAAAAGACACTAATCTGAATTTTGATTGGAATTATATCGAATGCTGCGAGTGGCGATAGGATGGATCGAGAAAAATACCCATATTTCGTTTCTAAGACTAACAATATTCTCAGCTACTCAGCTCCAGGAATAAGTATGTATACGAAGTCTGTTTTTCGGTCCTTTCTGAATCGTTTCTATCGGAAAACCAACTCAAAAAAGAATCTTTCGACCTAAAATTTCATAAATCCCCGCATAATTTCCCAATATAACTTCTCCAGATATAACTTATTATGAAGTTAACAAATAAACTTTGATAAACAACTAGGGACAACTTCACAAATCGTTCGTGTCCAGTACTGAGGATGTGGTATTTAAATTACCCGCCAGAGGGCGTCTAGATTCTAGGAGTATATCACAAAAGTAATAACCTTAGTACATATTACAAAGAAAAAGAGCCAATATCTGTGATCTCACACCCTGTTATCGATAACTGTCACTTTTAGATAACCTCAAAATTCACGTCAATAACAAACATCAAAATTGTATTTTGTAGAACGCATATTTGTTCAATTTACTATTTTTTCGAAGATATAATATAAATGGCCCTCGTTGCTTATGATTATGGAAGTGATAGCGAGGAGGGTGAAGAGGAAGAACCTCAAATACAACATTGTAACGGAAATGCTTCTGATGATATTAAAAACAGTATTGTGAAAGAAAACAGTTCAGAATCGCCTGAAGGCTCTAGGAATATTGAGGACTCTCCCTTAGCGTCAGAGATATCTGACAAAGAAGATATTATTGTAGATTCGAGTAGTACAGTTTCTAATTTGTTTCAAAAATTACCAGAAATCAAGAAAGTATCATCTAATAACATGAATTTCGATGATGTGGTGGAAGATTATATACCAAAAGCTGAAGTACAAACCAAAAGAAAAACTAAAGTGAAAATAAGTGTTCCTTCTCTCTCTGCATTCGACGATATAGATGATGAACCGACATCAAAAAAATTACGAAAACCAAGCAAATCAACTGGTCTCTTATCCCAACTCCCACCTGTAAAATGTATCCCCCTATCTAACAAAAGTTTTGTTCCTAATGTTTTGACCCAGAAGAATAAGCCATCAAACGAACAAGTCAAAAAACCAAGTAGACCTCTCATACCTCATAGCGTTAGAAAGAAAAAAGAAGAGGAGAGTAAATCTAAAGCGAATGAAAGTGATGAGAGTGATGTAGAGATGCCGGAAACTTTTGATGATGAATTATGGCAAAAAGTATGTGGTAAAAAAGTTGTTAAAACTGTTATTGTTGAAGAGCCGACTATTGTCGAAGAACCTACAATAGATTTGGCCCCAGAGCCAGTTGCTCCCTATCAAGGTCTTGATAATGCAGCTTTCAAAGAGCTTGTTGGAAAGAAAAGTAGAATGCCTCGAAATATAAAACTTATCGATGTGAATGAAGAGGAGTTGGTGGCTGAAAAAGATTTATGGATGACGAAATCACTTACCGATCCAGAGTACATACCGAAACCAGCTGAAGATGAATGCACAGATCCTACGAAACGAAAGAAACATCATATCACTTATCTGGCTCAAAAGGCTAAAGCTAACGAACAAGAATTACAGAGTCAATGGGCTGCAAGCAAGCATAACCGGATGCAGTCGAGGGCAAAATATGGTTTTTGATTATATGCCAGGTTTATGATCTGAAAATATTGCAAAGGAAATTCTTTCAATTTATTTTGTCACTGATCAGAATTAATGATTAGATTTACTGGTTATTTGTTCTGAACAAACAATGCCTCAAGAATGATATATTTAACTGAAGTGTAAATATTTTGCAATTTATGAAAATCGCAAAAGTGATTCATGCACAAGATATATAACTAGTATAAGAAAAACTTTTTAACTCACCTTATTTATATTCATCTGTTAAATTCTTAAATAAATAGAAAGTGATTGTTTTCCAAGAAAGAGTTTTGTTTTATTACAACTGAATAATTATTAACATTGTGATTGAAAAGAAATTTTGATAAGTTGTAGTATATAAATCAATGCTACAAAAACTAAATTACTTCTGAAGAAGAGATAGTTCTTATCTCATATAAAATCAATTAATGAAAATACCTCCATTTTCTCACAGATATTTTTTCATAGTTCACCTTGATTATTCCAATTTTCTCTGATTTCCTTAATTGATATGAAAATATTCAGAAACGATGAAACTTAAAAATTAATTACCTTTTCTGTGCAAATTTCGTTTATTAGCAGTGAATAAAGATATTCAACAAATTTCAGAGAATGGATTCGCTGCTACAATTCGAATTCGATTAAACAAGTCCGCACAAGTCGAACATTAAGCAGAAGTTTTTTTTTTGCATTTTTATCTGGATTGCGTTGGAAATATTCGAATCATGGGACAAATTATTATTTTGAATTTCTGCGCCTAAATTTTCATTCTATGGTCTGTTTTCGCTGGAATCCATACTGTTCCTCAATGAATTTTCATTAAAATTACTCTCGCAATAATTTTTTTGAAAGCGAAAAAAAGTAAGATTTATTATTAATGCTCGAACTGCCAATTATAATTCAAATAGAATTACTGAGCAGGAGATCTGGGAGATCATAACTCGAACGCGGTTTCTCGATCACAGAAACGCGAACCTGTCAACGTTTGCGTAAACGACAACACCGCCCGTACAATGAAGAAGGTTGTCTTGAAATGAGAAATGTCGGAGTAAAGCTGTCAAAAATTCAAATAAACATTCGTATTTCCTTTATTTTGGGTTTCTAGACTTTTAAAATGTGATAATCGTGTTCAAATCAACAATGGCTCAGGGCGTATTAAGCTCGGATATCTCGAGGAGAAATCCTCAGGACGAGTATGAGCTTATCCAACGTATAGGAAGTGGAACCTATGGTGATGTGTATAAGGTAACATCGGAATCCTATGAGAAATATATTTTTATTTACACGACGAAATTTGCAACGTGATTGAAGTTTTACCTATGACGCAGGTGTTCGGAATCACTTCCTATTTAGTATGATCACTGGAAATTAATTTATACATTCCTTAATTCCCATATCAATTATAGTAATGTACTCTGCTTTAATATGCTTAATACATTCTTAAATCATATATGATTGCTTATTGAATGGATTAAATATTACACAATGTCTCTCTTTCTGGACTATGTACAATCAGTTCATGAAAGAAAGTTGAATTGTCCTATCTACAAACATAATCCAAACAGGAATGGAATGAATAATGAAAACTTAACTTCATGTTTCCATAGTTTGCATACTATAATTTACTAACTGATTAGAACGTATTCTTTATCTCGAATCTACTATTTTCCTTATATGAACAGGTATATGAATACATTGTAAATATTTCAGTAACTTGAGGAATCAATATTATTAGGATAAGATAAGGCTTTGTATTGACTTGTTAATATCAAGAATTTGGGAAATTCTGGATTATCTGATTTGTTTAAGAAACAGGTGATCTTTGGAAAGGTTAATGCTTTGATTGATGAATTATTACAGTTCAATAAGAAAACATTCTGAAGATATTAGGAATGAATTGAAATTCGTCAATTGCACTAAAATATATCATTTTGAAATCTATTCGATTCACATGTACTTGCATTTTTGCAGTAAAATTATTCACATTCTTACAATCACACTAGTCTCTGTGATGAATTTTGTATAATGAACATAATTTTTTTAATTATATTGCATGGAAGTTAGAAGAATAATTCTATTAATTTGCACAGGTTTTTCTTTAGAAATCTGCATCATGTCTACATGTGTTTTAAAATATTGAAAAAATATTTTTTCAGGCCAAACGAATTTCAACTAACGATTTGGCTGCAATAAAGGTTATAAAACTAGAACCCGGTATGTATCAGACTTGATAAATGATGAACATTGACTCTAAAGAAGAAATTTAAACACTTTTTAGGAGATGATTTTGCTGTTATTCAACAAGAAATACTCATGATGAGAGACTGTAGACATCCTAATATAATTGCGTACTATGGAAGTTACCTCAGAAGGGACAAACTCTGGATTTGCATGGAATACTGTGGAGGAGGGTCACTACAGGATATTTATCATAGTATGTCAAAACTTAATCATAAATAATTATTATTCATTTAATGTTATGCATGTTGTACAAATGATCAATTCAAAATGAATTTGAATATTTGGTGGAGTGTGGATCTATTCAAGATAATTTGCCAGAGTATATTGATCCTACGTGTCAAAAAGTGACAGTTGACAGTTAACCTTTCGCAAGTTCTATCTAAGCAAAAAACGCTAACTTTCAGCTTTGTGGACTCGAAATAGTTCTGATTTCGTTAATGTTCAGTCTGATAAAATTCAAAGTGGAATAAAGTGTATAAATCAGTTAGAATTATTATGTTTCAGTTAATCTTATCATTTTTTTTTTCAGTTACTGGACCTTTGACTGAAAATCAGATTGCATATATGTGCAGGGAGACATTGCTAGGGCTCTCCTACCTCCATGGTATGGGGAAAATGCATAGGGACATAAAGGGAGCAAACATTCTGCTAACAGAATGCGGAGACGTAAAGTTAGCCGATTTTGGCGTATCTGCACAGATTACAGCAACAATTAATAAAAGAAAATCTTTCATTGGAACTCCATACTGGATGGCACCTGAGGTAAGATTTTTTGTCAAAATAAAAACGCTTTTCAATATGATTCCTATCAAAGGTGGCAGCTGTGGAGAGGAAAGGTGGATACAATCAGCTCTGCGATATTTGGGCTATAGGTATTACTGCTATCGAGTTGGCAGAACTTCAACCTCCTATGTTCGACTTACATCCAATGAGAGCACTGTTCCTTATGTCGAAAAGTGGGTTCAAACCACCTACTCTGAAGGATAAGGAAAAATGGTAATTTGACCAATTTTAATTCTTTAATGCATTGGATACGAAGGTTTAATAGTTCTTCTAGCCTTATACAGTAGAAACTGTTTATTATGACGCTGGCTATATTGACCAATCGCTTATAATGACGCAAATGCAGTGTTTAGTTTGGTTTCATTCAAAACTCCTTACAATAGGGTCCGGATTTAATGACTTCGCTTATAATGACATGTCGCTTACAATGACATCATTTCAGATACAACAACATGATTTTTTGAAAATTTTTCCGGTTATAGTGACCACTCGATCGTTTTCTTAAGCCAACCTATCCTTTTTAATGCGATGAGGTTTGATACGATTCGAGACATACGCGTGCCGACATCCTTTTAAGTATAATCCAGATCCTTGAGGAGATTATTGGTGTTTTGTGGACAAAATGACATCCATTGAAGCCATTTCTAAGTTTTACAATGGTGTGAGAAGCTATTATTTCAAGTCGAAAAAAACCAAACGCATCCCCTCGATGACATTATAAGCGGATTCTACTGTAATGACTTTTAACATTGTTGTGAGATGTGAACAGAGATTTGAATGGTCTTAATTATTTAGACAATCAGGGATTGAAATAACTAAATTCGTTATCTAAAAACGAACTTCAATGTGATTAATCATTAATTATTGGGCTTTTCAAATGACCTTCGCTCTAATTGCTGTCATGATTTCATATATTTATGATTGAAAAGAGGTTATAACTTAACTTTATATACCCTCTTTTTGTTTCAAGTACATTTAATAGATTCAGAAAATTGTTCTTGAGGAAATAAATCAACCAATTTTTTTTTCATTCACAACAAATTGTTTTCAATTTCATTTCAAAGTTAATAAATACTAGATAATATCTCATCAATGAGATATTTTGTGAAAATGTGATTATTTGACTTCTTCCTCTTATTTTGCATTAATTTACGTGTTTTTATAATTTGGTAGTAATTATGAGGAATCAATAAATATTATTATTTTTTTTTCTTCTGTGTTATAGGAGTCCCACTTTTCATAACTTCGTGAAAGTCGCATTGACCAAAAATCCAAAGAAGAGGCCCACTGCTGAGAAACTTCTACAGGTATCGTAGAGCCGAAGGATTCATGTCAAGTTTTGTATTAAACGTTTTTTTTTTTCAGCATGCAATATTCCAGGGTGAAATGAGCAGAAGATTGGCCCTTGAACTACTGCAGAAGGTGAACAATCCCTCCCATATGTTCACAGATATGGAAGCAGATGAAGATGGGGTAAGAATCAGTCTGGTTTTGTTCTGTTAATAACAATAGGCTCAACTTCTGCTTTTTCGAACGAAAAATGTTTCGAAAAGTTCTCGATAAATTCGTTTGATTATAAATCATATTTCTGATTACAGGCTGTACCAAATGTACCGCAGCGTATAGCATCACGGCTGACATCACGACCAAGAGGTCAAAATCTTGTTCAAACTGTTGAAGTGGATATAGAGAATATAGATGAAGTCAATAATACTTTACAGAGATCAGGTAAGACTGAATAATATAATAAGAATCGGAAAAAAATTACAAAAATTGGTGGTTTTTGTTTTTTTCAATCTCTACTAATCTCGGGAAATATATATATATATATATATATATTGCGTGAAGTCATTTTAGGGAAATGTCAAAATTATCATGCCTTGATTCAGTTTTGGGATTCATCAAAATTGAGAAATATGTTGTAGTTTCTTAAAAAGAGGTTATTATGGAATTAGACATTCATTCTTCACACAGTGAAAACAAATCGATTTGATTTTCAAAAATGCATAATTTTATGAAGCATGTGCTGTCAAAAGATTAACTATAGTTTTCCTTTCCTTTATGTAGTAGGTTAGGTTAGGTTATCAATCCTTTCAATTGATCTCATTTTAAGAAGCCTGCTGTCGTTTTCATAGATTTTCTTTTCTTATGTAGCTTGTCTGTCCCATTTTACCTATTTCTTGATGTTTCTTCAACAACTCCTGAAACTTTGAAACAAATAAGCCTTATTGGTGCTTGTTAAATTTTCTCTATTGGCCTATAATCAGCGTCAGAGTAATTTCTCTGTGCCCACAATGGTTTTAACATTATAATACAAACTTGATGATCCAGATTCTTCAGTAATCTAGACACTTGTTTGATTATATTATGTAATAATAATATTTGACAAATTTACAAAACTTATAATACTGCGACCCGTTTGCTCGAACATTCCTTAAATATTTAAGTGACGTTTCGATCCTTAAACCTAACCTCAAATTTAAGGATGGTATTACAACCTGAAATAATTTGTCAAACTGACTGATCATTTGTTGTTTTCTATGAAATTATAGCGAAAAATTTGAAATTTCAACTAGCATGAAATCGTCAAAATGACAGTAAAGCTAGGTTAAGGAAATGACAACTATCATCTGTAGACTAGCAGCCAATGAAATGCCTTTATTGAACTAGGATGAAGTTCAACAACAAGAAAAACTGAAATATCACTAAGGGTCCCGTACGTAAGAATTCTGTTTGAGTGACAATCAATTTAAGGGATCCTTAAATTTAAGAAATGTTGGTGCAAACGGGTCTGATTGACTGATTCGGCAATCCACGGTAATGGGTTAAAGTAACATTAGACACAACAGAAATTTGTGTTTTTTCTTTTCATTCAGTAACCTGCTCTTACTCCTTACTACAACAAATTACTCTATCATCACAATTACAAAAAATATACTCGAATAATTTGGTGAATCTTGTTCAAACAACTAGCAAAATATGGCTTAAATATTTCCACCATTTCTTAGATTAAAAGATCGGGACATATTATTCAACAGTAGTTGACATCTACCATGTACACTGTGTCCCATTTCGGTTGGGACTGCACTGTGTCTCATCTATTATTGGAATAAAGACATGCGGATTTCGCGACCATGTATCACTTTTTTGTGAAACTTGAAGCCACAAACAGAAATATTCCAACTACTTTTGTTCCTGAAATACAGGACGAAAACGAAAATGTCCATTTTGGAGATGTTAGTATTTCTCAGGCCCTGTATAAGATGAAAAAAATTAAAGCTGCTTATATAGATATTTTTACATAAAATTCAGTGGCGAAGTTGAAAATTTTTCAGAGCTCTGTTTTTAAGATTGAGCACAAACTTGGTATTTTCTTTATACATTGATGTATCACAACCTAATCTTTAATAACTTTTAGCTTCAAAAATCGGAAAAAACCATATTTATGTTTGTTGATTCAATAGTAGGCTATGAATTCTTTCACACATACATTTAATTATTACTTTTTGAAAAAGCCGTATAATTGAAACATATTTATTTGATTATATTTTTTTATTTTCAACATTTTTAAGTTTATGTTAAAGAATGAAATTTCCAGTTTATGTTTAAAATCTAATCGAATAAATAGGTTTAAATCTTATGGCATTTTAAAAAAATGATAATAATTAAAGCAAACATAAATATGATTTTTTTTCAATTTTGAAGCTAAAATTTATTAAAGATTAGGTTGTGATACATCAATGTATTCAGATAAAAAATTGCAAAAATTTGACGTTAAAATATACAGGGTGATCCATTTAAAAAAGACCAAGTTTATGCCCAATCTCAAAAACATTGCTCAAAAAATTTTTTTGAATACGCTACTGACTTTTATGTAAAAATATCAAATTCTATTATAAGCAGTTTTCATTTTATTTTTTTATCTTATTCAGGGCCTGAGAAATATTAATATCTCCAAAAGTGAACATTTTCATTTTCGTCCTGTATTTCAGGGACAAAATTAGTTGGATTTTTTCTGTTTGGGGCTTTGAAAGTTTTACAAAAAAGTTATACAGGGTCGCGCACCGCATGTCTCTATCTTTAATAGTAGCTGAGATACGGCCTCAACCAAAATGGAATACAGTGTACAGAGACTGAGAAAAATTCATTCGTAAGGTTGGGTGGATATTTTTCACGGGATGAAAGTTTATGGAACAATAGTATTCTTCATTCTCAGTAATATGTACATTTTGATGATACGAATTATGTTTTTTCAATTGGTGAAGGTAAACGAGTCCATTCTGGACTTATGTTATACCTCTTTTGATTTGATTTTATGGGTGTAGTGTTTGAAAAAAACCTGGACACCAAATCGTTAATAGCGCACAAGGATCATGATCTTTCTCATAAATGTGGGTTTTTGAAAAGAACAATTTTTTTTTTCTCCTATTCCAGGACCATGTATAAGTTCAAACGGGGATAAACCGGAGAACTGGGATGTAATGGATATCATGAATAATGTCACTACCGTGCATAATTGTGTGGAACATCAGAATAAGAAGTGTGGTTTAGGTGTGGCCTTTGATTCTTTGAATCGTGAAAAGTGAGTATAGGTTAGAGATGGTAGTTTGATTTGTCCCATTGGTGCACCAGTACATGAAAAGAAAAGGTTCCTGTTGAATTTCAATCTCGACCTGTGAAAAACAATGCATATCTTAAAATTATTCTCTTGAATGGAGCTAAGTTGTTCATCAGGGAAAGCAAAATCATTTGAAGGAAATTTGTTTGTCAAAAAATTTAAGTCGATTTCGAATGGCTGTTTTGGTTGGTTAACGGTTGACCGCTTGGTTCATAAATGACAACGTCAAACGAACCGCGCTTTCGAATTCGGTTCAAATTTCGGCGAAACAGCTGATTTGAGACGTCACCAGTATGTCATTCGAATGCGGTTGGTCCAAAACTGACGGACCAATCTATGAACCAACCAAGAACCAAAGTCAATCGAAATCGCCTTTAGGTTATACAAATGATCATTCAGCGTCACTATGACAGCTTTCATAAACAGCTGATGGTTATGTCAGATTAGAATTTTGTAAGCTCCTCTTTAATACTCAGAATCCATAAATGTCGAGTCATCTATTTATTCACACTGAATTCCTTCAGCATGTAGCACTCAAGATATTGATATAGACTGTTGACTACAACTGTATTATCTCTTTCAATAACTCCAAGACCTGCATTTGACACATCATACAATGATTCAAAAGGACAATTTCTGATAAAGAACCTTTCAATTGCTATCTTATCTGCTAAGAAAAGTTCATCATCATAGAAAGAACTGATAATATTACGTGGTATTAGTGCATCAATGAGGACCAAGCAAGAACTTGTGAAACAGTGGCGATTTTAATGTAGTAAAACTGTGTATTTCATTTAGTTTCGAAAGAAAAGCTATGACCGGTTCCCAAATTTTGAACATGTCCCTGAGGTTAGATCTGATGGTTTGTTTGCAGTGATTCATTTATGATTTAATTAGTTTTGTTCATTTCCACAAGATGTCCATTGTAATATTTGAAAATTGATTCTCAAAATGAAAAGGTAAGACAAACTGTTTACAGCTATTTTATGAGTCCATCGTTGTAAATGTAATTTCTTGTGTATTGTATGAAAAAAGTTTTATATTCTTTATTGGTATTCATCAAGGAAAGCATGAATAAGAATCAATTTTCAATTTACAAAGACTCCCATAAATTTGCATTCACCATTATATTTTAGTAGAAATAACAAATTAGCTATCAGTTGCTTAATTTACACAACTAATTTATTAACTCAATTTAATTTTTTTTATTCCAAAATTTGTTTTTTTTATTTGAAGTGATGATTGATGAACCAGATAGGGTAAAGGTATTTGCTTCACTTACACAAAATTTTTAATTCTAAAATACTTCAAGAATACATTATAAGTCACAAAACATTGTACACTTTTAATAACAATATTCATCAAAAAATTACCTTATCAATCAGGATTCAAAAGTCTATTCATTTTCATTATATGATTCAATATTCAACAAAACTTTTACAACTGAAACACTTTTTGTTTACCTGTATTGACCATAACCGAAACTTATGTATCAAATATTGAAACAAGACCAATTCATTTCTTATGATTCAGAAATCTGAAATAATTTACACAAAAAACAATTTTGCACATGACAAATCTTTTCTCTTATCTGGTTTTGTTTTGAGTAGTTTTCAACTAATTTTTGTTTTTTTCTTATTTTGAGTTTGTCCCTTATTTTAATGTATTGTATTGTTATTTAGGAGTCTATTGCAGTACATTGACGAAGAGTTAATGATGAGGTAATTGCATCGTACATTCGAACAGCTTACTAACCCAATTGCTTCTTTTTTTTTTGTTTGTTGCTACTGCTACCCCCTTAACGCTTAATCAACCCCTTTACTTATCGGGACTTGGGATAGTTGAGTTTTTTGTTTGTGGATCGCACAGATAACGTTTTTACGCTTGGATTTCAAATTTGCAATGTTTATTTTAGGGGAACCTACAAATATCAAGTGGCAGACTCTTATGATCAACAGTAAGTGAAAGATGTTTACGGTAGATGTATTTCTTTTTAGGAAAATGTTCGTTTTTGTCTTAGTTTGTTTAAATGACCAAATATGGTTGGTTATTATGATCATTCATTCTTTCAATTTCTTTTGGACAATAGCTATTTTCGAATTTGAAATTTCGAATCCATACAGCATGCCGAAGTTTCTAAATTTTATTTTTTGATATGGAGCTCTTTGATAATTGAAGAACAAGTTTTCAACTTGCTTATCAACAGGATCAGCTTTGCTGCTTGATTTTTTTTTTTTTGCTTGAAAGCAGATGATAGACAATTTTCAATATACATGGGAATCTGCATTTCTTGCATCATTTTTATATGTTTGACGAAAAATTTGTACTACTAGTTGACAGAATATTCCTGACAACTTTATTTGGGTTTTCTCTCCCGGTCTCTGAACCAAGAAACAATTGGAAAATTTTTTGAAATAATAGAAGAAAGGCCCCTGCGTAAAAATTTCAGCACTATTTTGTCAGGGGCTAAAACTTTACAAGAAGAAATTGTTGCTCTTCTATTATTTAAAAAAATTTTCTAATTGTTTCTTGTTTCAGAGACTGGGAGAGAAAACCCAAATAAAGTTTTCAGGAATAAGCAAAGACCTCCCAGACAATATTTCAAGAGATAGTTGACAGAAATTGATTCAAATGTAGTTTTCATGTAAAGTATATATTGCTATTATCATTATTCGAAGCACCATGGTGAATTTCACAATTCTTTGATTGCTTAATGAAAAAATATAATAACAAATCACCCAAATTTGTTGAATTCAAGGATTTTTGATCAAACGCTTGCGAGGTTATCAAAGTTTTATGAAATCTACTGCAAGTCATCAAATTCAGTAACAAGAACAGTATTCAAATTTAGAGGGTTTCATTTAACTTTGATTGTTTGATAGATCTTTCCAATTTAATTCATTATTTTTGTTTCAATATACAGGGTATTTTTGAAGGTCAGGATTTTTTTTACCGTTGATAGAACTCATCAAAATGGTCATTATGCCACAAATTCCTTATGTAAATTCATTTGACCACACCCTGTATTTAGAAAAATATTCAATGTTGATAGTGAATAATGAGGTTTCTTTATTTGTGAAATTTTGAATGAAAACATATAATTTTTCATTTTCAATTCCACAATTGAATTAGAAGATTCGTACAAAATATAAATTTCTGTATAAATGCTGTTTTGCAATTATATTTTATTGCTGATGTGTCCGAAATACCAGAATATATTGGGTATTGCTAATTTATTCTTTTTCATAGGGCAACTTTACCAGTGCAAGATAGTGATTCGAAGTGTGATCTTCATAACAATGTATCAACTCATAACAATGAGGGACTGCTTAATGGATCGCCACGTAGACACTCCTCTGTAGACGAAATATTTCCAATGGTTAATTCGATGAATTTACAAGGACAACGCCAAAGATCGCTTAGTGATAGTAGTAGAAACGAAAGAAAAGTCAATGGTAGGTCATTTTTCTGCCGTTTTATAAGCACTTATACAAACATTAATATCAAAAACTCGGAACAACTCCTGAAGATGCCAGACACTAGTACTGGCGAAACGTCGAGAATGAATGAACGACGACGGCCGAAATGCTCAAGAAATAAGTGACATATAATAATAATAGGGTGTTTTCAGGAGCTGACACAGAAAGTGATCATCACAACAACAGTCCTCCAGATTTGGTGTCGTATCCCCCCGTACCACCCCGTAAACACCGTAGAAGACACACTCCCCCTAGGCCGCCTAGCAACGGACTTCCGCCCACCCCGAAAGTCCACATGGGCGCCTGTTTCTCGAAGGTAAATCGAAATTTCAGTGAAATGTAAGCTCGGATAACCTCGAAATTTATTTTTTAGATTTTCAACGGTTGCCCCTTGAGAATTCACTGTACGGCGTCTTGGATCCATCCAGAGACCAGGGATCAGCACATTCTGATAGGCGCGGAAGAAGGGATATATAACCTCAATTTGAACGAATTGCACGAAACTTGCATCGATCAGTTGTACAATAGAAGGACCATTTGGATGTATGTCATAAAGGATATCCTCATGACGCTTTCAGGTAGGTTTGATGCCACCTAATATGCATTTCATAGGGATGCAGAAAATAATTGCTTCACAATAGTGGGCGCTTATGGAAATTGTATTGATCTTGCTCATTTAACTCCAAAATGTAGTTCTTACTATTCAGAGATTAACAGACAGCCTCTATTGGATCACTTAACAATCATTACTTCTCTGTCAAATGTCAAAATGTTATCTGGTCAGAGCGATTCAACTGAGCACACTAATTTAGTTTTCAACACTACAGAGTTGAATGTTGGGAAACTCTAGGGATTTTTCCCCAGGCTTACTACTACATGTTTAGTCACGGCCTTCTAAATCCCCTGGCTCGGGCAGTGCCAAGAGCGGCAACGCTGCACTGAGGGATAGCCACTCGACATATGGTGGAGGTAAAGAAAAAAGAAACGTCAAGTCCCGCGTTTTTGTTGTAGCCTCTGCTCAGTTTAGTGTTTATTCGGGTCATCTATGCGAAAAAATTAATGAATTTTAGTTACCTATTGCGATTGTTCGTGTGCCGTGTACAGTAAAAGTGTTTGTGATATTGATGTTAGTGAATTTTCCTTGAAATAATAGAATAATTGGTCTATTCATCTATCTAATATCTAACCTATAAATTCAAGATTGACTTGAGGTCATCTGCTTTGAAAAATGGTCAAAACGTATTGTATTTCATCGTGTAGAAGTAAATATCCGTCTACCAAAAATGAAGGATATTTCAGTGGTTTTAGTTTTCCTAAAGATGAACAGCGTGAGCTTTAATGATTCCGACGATATAATTGAGTTCGATAAATATTTGCAAGCAGGTGGAACCATTAAATTACCCCCTTTGAGATTTCCAAAATTGAAAGAAGGTGCTATCCCAAAAATTTTTTTCAAATTTACCCTCATACCTTACGAAATCAAATCGAATAAAAATAACCGATCCTCAGTGTAGAAGGGAAGTAATTTTTACTAGGAATACTAATGAAGCAGAAGCTTTTTTGAGTTCTGATTTAATCAAAGATTACAAAGACCCATTTGGAAATTATTCGTCTGAAATTGATATATCTGGATGGGAAATTAAAAAATGCGATAACGCAGGTTAATTCTATATTTTAAATTATGAAAAATTATTATCTATTGAAAGTTCTATAGAGATGAATAAAAGTCTCCAGATTAAAATATTTCATAGAGATTGATACTTTCCTTCTGATTTGATTCTCAGCAGATGGTCTCAAATTACTAATTTGCTTTCTCGTTATAAAAATGTGTCTATAATGAGAATACAAGTACATCATATTTATTGAGAGATTCCTCGACTTCTTTGAAAGCATTTTTATCACATAAGAAAAATGAAAATTTGACCCATTCAGGCAACTGGAAATTATTATTGATCAATTGAGAATATTATAGAGGATTTTATTTTACGTTATTTTTTGAGAATTCCAATTCATTTTGTTATATATATAGAGAATTTTATTGAAGTTGATTTTATTTTGTGAGTTATATTTGAGTCATTTTTTGGCGAGAGATGGCCTTACACCTCTTCGTATTTCTTGCTGGACAAAAAATTGAATAAAATATTAATCAATTCGCTTCAATTTCAATTTTGTTTTTCATTTATATTCAATTTATTGACTGAGTAGAGCATACTTTTAACCTTTTTTCAGATATTCATCGGAAAATACATTTATTAACATCAGGAAATGAAATGATACGTTCGAAATATCGTATCTCTCACGCTAAGTATCGCAAGCAGTATTCCTCCCAAACTTCGTCTTTTACGGCGTTGCCGCTTGAGGCGCCGGGCCAGGGGATTTAGAAGGCCGTGGTTTAGTCAACTTAATGAAGTCATGGTAACCTTTGTCATACTTCATGTCTTATGACATATGTGTGTCATTTTAAGACATTGACATTTGTTATTCGGAACTAACTAAACTCTCAATTCTAAGTAACCAAATAAAAAACCAGGCTGAGATGATAGGCGAATTTAGGCGCTGTAAGCACAACTTACCACATCACCATAGTTACTCGTTTTCGCCCAGCTAACTATGTAACTAATGACTTCTGGTGCATTCCTCTGTTGCACTACAACTTGATTGACGTCTCAATCTAACCTTTCCAGGTAAGACACCGCAGCTCTACCGACACGACCTGTTAGCCCTACAAAGCAAGCAGTCGCACAGGTTCAGCCTTCACATGAACCGTATACCGGAGAGATTGGTACCTAGGAAATTCGCCTTAACGACCCGAGTGCCAGATACCAAGGGCACCCAGAAGTGTTGCGTATCTCGTAATCCGTACAACGGGTACAAATACCTCTGCGGTGCTTCTGCCACCGGTATCTTTCTGATGCAGTGGTACGATCCTTTGAACAAGTTCATGCTGCTGAAGGTAAGGCATATCAATTTATTTTTAGAATGCACAATGTTTTTCATACTGTGCAAAAAAATTAACGCACATTATGGAAATCTCAAATTTATTCTACAACTGAAAGTGTTCTCAATGATAATTATTTTTATCAGAATTGTGCATGCATATGTTATCCACTTTTAACGTTTTTCTTCAATACAGATGTTTTTTCCCAGCAGGAATAAAAAAAGATGATATAATCAGATTTTAAATGTATTGGCTCCATTCTAAAATCAGTTGTTCTCGATCAATACTAGTAGTACGAGAGCTAGTGAACCTTTTGAGTAACGGTTTGCCTGTAAGGCTAGAAATTTTTATAGTGATAGTTCCTAGCATGCTAAGGACGGAAATCATCGCCTGGCACCCCTCACCCCTGCACGTCATCAAGATCTATATCTTTGAAAGTGTTAAAAAAATTAAAAAAATAAACTTGTTCCTGTAAGCTTGAAACTTTCATACGATTTTGTTCGTTCATTGTGAAGTTCAAAAAAAAAATTGACAGGCGATTTCGACGAGCACAAGTACCTGCCAGGCGACTCGAAAAGGGTGTAAAATACGAACAAAAATGAACTTTTTTATGTAAGGCTGAAATTTATATATGTGTTCGTCTGAGGGAATGAAAAAATAAGTTTTATTATTAATCTTCATCATCATCTGATATGTTATCATTAATTTTTCATCACATAGTACAGTCGTTTCAAGCGTAGTACACTGTGTCTTAAATTGGTTGGGGCCGCATTATATCTCAGCTATTATTGAAAATAGAGTCATGCGGTTTTCGAAACCCTGTGTCACTTTTTTGTAAAAGTCCACAAACAGAAATATTCCATCTTCTTTTGTTTCTGGAATACAGTGCGAAAATGATAATGTTCACTTTTTGAAGATGTTATTATTTCTCGGGCTCTGCATAAGAAAGAAAAAAAATTAAAACTTATAATGATATTTCATCTTCTTTTGTTTCTGGAATACAGTGCGAAAATGATAATGTTCACTTTTTGAAGATGTTATTATTTCTCGGGCTCTGTATAAGAAAGAAAAAAAATTAAAACTTATAATGATATTTTTACGTAGAAGTCAGTGGCGTAGCTAAACATTTTTTCAAAGCATTGTTTTTGAGATTGAATTGGAACGGAATGAAATTTTTCATATGGAACACCATGTTTATTTTAACGTCAAACTGTATCACGACCTATGCTTCAATAAATTTCAGTTGAAAAAAATATCCCACGCATTTAATCAATATTCACAAGCATTTAATCATTACTTTTTCAAAAAGCCATGTGATCTAAACCCATTTATTTTATCCTATTTTGAACATAATTTCAAAATATCAACTGAAAAATGGTTTTTTGATGCATGTGTGGAAGAATTCATGTCTTACTTAAAAAAAAACAAACAGAAATACAGTAGGCGCTTAATGCCGGATTTTCGGAAATGCCGGATTATCGAATTTGTACAGGAAAAAAAAGCTAACTTCATATGATTTTCACTACTATCCAAGTTTCGGAAAATAAGACCGCTATTTTGTCAAGGGACGCTATGAAACAAGAGAAAACAAATACGTGACATCACTGTCGAGGTTAGGTCCGGACTGCCGAGCGGGAAAAACTACTCTCGGTGATCCGGCGTTCAGCTGTATAAAATGCCGGATTATAGAGCGGGTTACCTGGGTCCCAAAGTGCCGGACCACCGAGCGTACCGGATTGGCAAGTGCTGGATTATCGAGCGACGACTGTATACATTTTTCGGATGGTTGACGCTCAAATTTATTAAAGGTAAGGTTGTGATACATCGATGTATTCAGAAAAAAATGAGAAGATTTGACGTTAAAACATACGAGGTGTTCCATTTGAAATATTTCAAGTTTGAGCTATATCTTAAAAACATTTATTAGATAAAAATTTTAAGCTACGCCACTGACTTCTACGTAAAAACATTATTATAAACATTTTCATACTTTTTTTTCTCATACAGGGCCCGAGAAATAATAACATCTTCAAAAAGTGAACATTTTTCATTTTCGCACTGTATTCCAGAAACAAAAGAAGATGGAATATTTCTGTTTGTGGATTTAAAAGTTTTACAAAAAAGTGACACAGGGTCTCGAAAACCACATGACTCTATTTTCAATAATAGCTGAGATATAATGCAGTCTCAACCAATTTAAGACACAGTGTACTACGCTTGAAACGACTGTACTATATGATGAAAAATTAATGATAACATATCAGATGATGATGAAGATTAATAATAAAACTTAATTTTTCATTCCCTCAGACGAACACATATATAAATTTCAGCCTTACATAAAAAAGTTCATTTTTGTTCGTATTTTACACCCTTTTCGAGTCGCCTGGCAGGTACTTGTGCTCGTCGAAATCGCCTGTCAATTTTTTTTTGAACTTCACAATGAACGAACAAAATCGTATGAAAGTTTCAAGCTTACAGGAACAAGTTTATTTTTTTAATTTTTTTAACACTTTCAAAGATATAGATCTTGATGACGTGCATGGGTGAGGGGTGCCAGGCGATGATTTCCGTCCTCAGCATGCTAGGAACTATCGCTATAAAAATTTCTAGCCTTACAGACAAACCGTTAGTCAAAAGGTTCACTAGCTCTTGGACTATAGTGATCAATAGTTTTTCTTTTGTTTGATTTTCTACACTCGATCACTATGCAACGCGAAACACGCCATTTGACCCAATAGGAATGTGCCCAAGCGGTAGTTTTGCGAGAAGAAGGGTGGACATACACAAGAATTGCAGAAAGGTTTGGAGTTTCCCATACAAGTGTGTCCAGAATGTTGCAGCGATGCCGGGAGACAGGTATGAATGTCCGAAGACCAGGACAGGGTAGATCACGGGTAACAACTGCCATTTAAAAACGTTACTTGAGAGTTTCTTCGTTGAGACAACGGTTTGCAACCGTTCGCCTCCTCCAAAATCAGCTTGAGCAAACTCATGGGGTGTAAGTTAGCACTCAGACAATAAGAAATCGCCTCAGAGAATATAATTTAAGGCCTCGTGTCGCGGCAAGAGTCCCAGCTCTTACCCCAGCCCATCGAAGGGCACGTTTGGATTTTGAGAGAGAGCATATCCATTGGGAAGAGGCCGATTGGGAAAGAGTTCTCTTCACAGATGAGTGTAGATTCTGCCTCTACCATTGTGATCGACGTTCCCTTGTATGCAGACGTCCACATGAAAGATATGCTCAGTGCAATTTCCTGAATACTACTGGTTTAGGGGAAGGATCGATTATGAAATGGGGTGGATTTCTTTGACTGCTTGCTCAGACCTAGTGGTCGTTGATAATGGAGCTATGAATGCTGATAAGTATATAAGGAACATTCTTGAAGAGCATATAGTGCCATTTGCCCCATACATTGGTGAAAATTTCATTTTTATGGACGATAATGCCAGACCCCATCGTGCGCGCATCGTTCAGGAGTACCTTGAAGAGGTTGAAGTCTCTCAAATGGAATGGCCAGCAAGAAGTCCAGATCTCAATCTGATTGGGCAGGTTTGGGACAACCTCAATAGAAGGCTGAGAAGTTCAGAAAATCATCCAGCTACTCTTAATGACTTAGGAATCCAGCTCTGAGAAATCTGGGAAGGATTAGATCAGAACATTTTAAGATCACTCATTTTCAGTATGAACCGTTGTTGCCGAGCTGTAATTAACGCAAGGGGTGGAAATACCAAGTATTAAATCACTTATCAGCATTTCAGTATTTTGAAAATTGTTCATTTCTCTTCTTTCACATAATATTCGGTGAAATCCTGATTTTTTCTTGCATTTAGTGTGTCTTGTTTCGTTCAAAACCTTCCCGAGAGGACATAAAAAATAAGTTATAAAGTCAATTTAGAGTTAACTTTCATTAAAATTGAGATTTTCAGAATGTGCGTTAATTTTTTTGCGCAGTGTATTTTTAGAATGCACAATGTTTTTTCAAACAGTCTTAAAGGTATTTTCTATCATATCGAAATGATTAATCAGTACTTCAAATGCAGTCCTCTGATACTGGTATCTAGCTTTCAACATGATATATTCCATGTTGGTCTCTCCCCAATTTATAGGCCTACAAATGTTATTGACTAGCTTTTTTCAATCTAGTTATACATCTTAATGCCTTCACTAATCCTAATTCAGGTGACTTGAAAAGAAGAAAAGGTAACACTGTAGCTTTCAGATCTGTCGTTTTATTGATCTGACTAACTCAAACAAAATTTTATTTGAGCGTTATACCTTTTTTTTTCAGCATGTTGATTGTGTGCTACCTAGTCCTCTGAACGTATTCGAAATGATAATCACGCCAGAGTTAGAGTATCCAATGGTTTGTGTATCCATCAAGCAAGCTTATCAACCGAGTAGATACAAACTGGACCTCATCAATATGAACTCAGGTAATTTGGACGATCCAACTTCGAATTTCGCAATGAGTTCAATGCAAAACGGTTAATTACTTATCTTTTCTTGCAGGAGCAAGCTGGTTTCATTCGGATGAACTCCAAGATATGGACGGCATGGCCACGGTAGTTCCTAAACGCGAAAATTTGAACATCATTAACGTTACACAACTCGACAAGGATTCAGTGCTGTTTAGCTATGACAATGTAGTAAAAGTAGTAACTCCTCAGGGTAAACTCAAAATGAATAAGAAGCAGGTATCGGAATTGATTTTCGACTTTGGAATAGAAAGTATAAGTGAGTTGATACTACATATCTAATTAACATCTTTTATTTATTTCTTTTCTTTATTATAATTTTCAACATTTGGCAATAACAATCAGCAGGAAAATCTAGTTAAATGAGCTGGAATTATAATATATACAGGGTTATTCACGAATATGGCCCTATAGAATATTTTTAGGAAATACACAAGATTCAGGATTGAAATTCTAAAGGTGAGCTTTAAGTAAGAAGACGACTTCTCGTATGTTCTTTGAAGGTTGTAGGACTTCCGGTTTTTGGAACCAAAAAAGACCCAGAATTCAATGGAGAGTCTATTTATGCAATAAAAAATGGGTCTTCCCATTTGAAAAACGAAAGTTGATGTCACTTCTGGAAAAACCAGAAGTCCTAGAACCTTCAAAAAATATACGAGAAGTCGTCTTCTTACTTGAAGCTCACCTTTAGAATTTCAATCCTTAATCTTGTGTCTTTCCTAAAAACATTTTATAGAATAGAAGAAATTATTTGTAAATAACCCTGTATAGCGCAATTTTTCTTTGTTAGTGTCCATGTTTGACAAACGCTCAAACTAAATTGGCTCGACTAATCACGCAACTGTCATAAAAGTTTTGTGGTCTTTCTAATGCCATCTCGTAGAATCCGATCAGACTTATACAATGTGAGATACAGATAACTAAAATCATTTATTGGAAAAATAATGGATTTTTTTCTACATCTTATACCATATCATCATACCAAGAAGTTGAATGTTTTTACAAGAATCCTGTTTTATTTTGCTCTTATATTCTTTTAGTTTCTTTATTTTAATTGAAATTTTGGTATGCAAAATGAAATTATTTCATTTACATATATCCCATTTATGTTTTCAGTCGTACTCCCTGACAGTGTCTTAGCTTTCCATAAGCACGGAATGCAGGGAAGATCTTTGAAAAATGGTGATATCACCCAAGAAATAGCTGACCCATCCAGATCTTACCGATTGTTGGGTTCTGATAAGTAGGTGTTTATAAAAATGTGTCATTTGTCCAATACTATCGCTTTCTAATTTTCCAGGGTTGTGATGCTTGAAAGTAATTTAATCAGGGGTAACACACTGACACCAGATGAAGGTCACGACTTATACATATTGGCAGGGCATGAAGCCAGTTATTGAAGAGAAGTGAGTCTTTTATTTTATTGTAAAAAACCAATTATTCTTGGAAAAATTGGTAATTAACGGTTGGTAATTCAATACTTATTGCAGGTATTTTTACAACAAAAAATAATCCTACCATTTTTGCAACCTTGTTTCTAATTATGGTTATTTTGAATTCAGAGCAATTCGATACTGGTTATCAATTCACTAGAATTTTCCCATTCTCAAACTTGTCATAATAGTTTTCATTCCTACAGCCAACACTAATTTCAGCATTAAGTATGTTTTGGTCTAAAATTTTTTTCAGTCCCCTTGCCATCAATTTTTCACATTTCTGTTCAATCTTCACATGTCCTGAAGTTTCCTTGAAGAAAAAAAAGCTTAAATCCCTGATTAGCAAAATAATTAACGCAGGGAACAAATAAAACTTATTCGATTCAAAATTGAGTATCCAAAAATATTAATTTCTGATTGGTTTCTCCTTTCCAGAGGAATATAAATGGAGGGAACCTGTTCTTCATCAAACTGCTAAGGAAGTATTCGAAACTTCTAGTATGTAGGATAGACAAATAAATCAAAATAAAATACAAAATTCGTTTACGATAAATGAATAGAACAAGTAAAGTTTTCTTCCCCTTGAGGATCACAAAACATACCTCATTAGAAATTTTGAACGTAGTTAAATTTTCATCTATTTTGGTCTTCAGTATTGAGAAAGATAAAAAATTCGCTAGAACGAGATTAATCAAATGTATAATGGGTAATATTAAAGATACAAATCGAAATCTGAATTGAAAAGTTTGATTGTACAGTTATATATTTTTCAAAGTAATTCTAAAGGTGTGAAACTTATTTTCAATGTATAGTTTAAATATATCAGATTAATCCACAAGCACAAGTTAATAACAAATAGTATATTTCTTCGATTGAAGATTTTAAGCAAATCTTTATAGATCATCAGTTGTTTCCTCGTATAATATTTACGTAAAGGTGTATTATTAATATAATTGATAGATTTCGATAGTGATAAGATTGAATAATTTGCTCATATTGATCAACACCAAAAAAAGAGTTGAAGATTACCTGAATTAGATTTATTCGTAATCGAGAACTGGAGAAAACTTTTTAGAGATATTTCAGTTTTTTTAATCTACTGTTGTGTTTATGTCGAAAATCAAAATTGTACTTTGTCCAGTTATCGATTAGAATAAAAATCAGATATATTTCACAATTTGAGATTAAAGTCACTACTAACTATAATATCCATTTTGAAAGTGAAGAGCTTCCATTGAAACTAACAATTGAATTTGTTTATGAGGAATTGATTTTTTTTTACAGGAGTAATCAAAATGTTTTCAGTAGAAAATATTTTCATTGTTATATTCATTTTTCAGTATATAATCACAATATGCAGAAAATTGATAGCAAAGTGTTATTGCATATTATGTAGTTTTTTGTGTCTCTTGTTCTTTTCATGCTTGAATTGGACTACACAAAGATATTTGTAGCATTAATTCATCTCATACGAGGCATGCTTATTCAAGATGATTAATTTATTCGATTGAATATTATCCTCATATTCCAAGTGCATAATAATTCTCAGAGTCTCTCTTTAGTCTTCTAGGAATTCAATGAAGTTGTGTGGATTTGCAATAACTTTGTACTAGTTGTTTCTTGGCTATTGGAAAAACAAAAAATTATTTCATTTCCACTTTATTCATTTCCAAATCAATGATATTAATTCCTTGTGTTCAGTTCTTATGGGTTCAATGCAATATGAATGGTGTTTGATATTTTGAAAAACTTCTAAAGAAATTCTTCGTCACTAGTGTTGTAAAATTTCCTTTTTAGGAAATATGTTTCTTTTCCCAATCCTTGAAGAAGATATCTATTTTTATCTTAAAGCTCTATATTGCAAACCATTTCACCCATTAAATGTAAAATAGGAAGTTTAAGATATGTTTTTCGTGTGGAGAGTTTTTCTCAATATCAGGAAATCACCTTTAATTTAGGTTAGTTTGGAAGTCTACACATTAATCTGTCATAGGCTGACAATTAAAGTTTTCACTTAGAGTTAGTTGGAAGGATTTCATAGATATGTGAAGGAATTTCAGTAAAATTGGGGAATTAACAATTATTGTTTCATGGTGCAGAGTCCTAAAGGAAAGGTACAAAAACAGATCCATTATAATAATATCAGTGTGAAACGAAGATTTCATAATTTTCACAATTTCTTTATTTCCTGATTTTGCATTGGTTCATTCCAAGACTGCAGTAACAATTCTGAAATTAACATTACCTCTTAGTTTAATCTAACCACTTTTCTCTTTTGAATTTGGTATAGTCAGCAGCATGATTTGGCTGTGTTATTATTGTTTGAATATAATGTTATCTTTGTAAATATTGTAAATCATAAGAAATAATGAATATACCAAAAATAAATTATTATTAGTTTGAAGGAATTATCTGACGTGACCAAGGCTGTAGTAGACTAGTTACGTAAAATGCTAAAATTGAAATTGTTTCTTTATCATTTCATTGTTGAATGTTTTTATTCTTCACTAAAGTATCTTAGAAATCATATCTTTATGTAATTTCGTCGTCATTATAATATTTTTTATTTATATATTTTGTAAATAAAAGTTGTAAATTACTATCTGTTTTTCATTGTCTCCTCACTTTCAGATCAGCTTGTAACTATTGAAACAAATGTTATTTATACATGAACTGAGTCTGATGTAGTTAGAAATCTTCCTAAGCATCATATTCTACTTTTTACTCTCAACAACATAACCAGGATAGGTGGAATAACTTCAATATTTCTCGAATATAATAGAAAAGATGGTTCACTTCTGAAAACTCACTATCACTGTACAAGAAGTATAAAAGGAATTGTTAGATGTTCAATTATTCAACGCAGAATTTCATTAAAGCTAATTTAATATATCTTGAACACATTGGTTGCTATCAGTTGGTCTTAAATTCTCATTATTTCATGAAAAAAATATAGGGTATTCAAAAACTTAATTATTTCAGAATGACCACAAACCTTTCATTACATTTTTTTTTTGTTCGAACAGTAATAAATTTTATTAGTGACTATTTTTTATATGCATTTGCTTGAGATGCATCTTAATCCACCTACAGAAACACCTCATAAAAATCGCGGCACGAGTAAAAGCTAACTTGGATCTAATTTTGTTTCGGCTGATTTCTATAAATATCCCCCCTGAATCTGGTACTTGGTTATATTTAGAGTATTTCCTCAGCTCCGTCTAAGAAATATTGTCGCTGTGTGTGGATAATGAAAAACTAATTGATTTTCTCCCCAAAGTAGGTTTGTAATAAAATAAACGAATATTTTAATGTCATATTTTTTCAAGAATTGGGGAAAACACTGTGATAAGCATTCAAGTTATGCATCTTTGTGAACGAACGTGAAAGGCGAATATATGTAATCAAGAATTAACGCATAAAATCAAAAATACGTAAGTAATAAGATTTTTATCACATTGAATTCAAAATCAGGGAAACGACCGTATCATAGCAAAGAAATCAATACGAAATACTGTATTGCGAAGTGTACTATGAAAGCTGTTGCCATATGCTCGTTATATTCTAACGAAATGAAAATGATTGTCTCAGTCTGAATCGTCCAAAATTCGACGATATAATAAAAAAAAATCGAAAATGCTCCATTTCAGCTGAATATTGAGCCTGAAGTGGATTTTTGTTTTATATTAAAATTGCAAAAATACGATCTGACAACATGTAGTCACGTGAATGATGATAAATTTTCAAATATTGGCGCATTCTGTTGCTTATTGAAAAGAGAATGCTTTATTGTGGAAATATTTTCTTGAAGGTTTCGAAGTGAAAACCTAAGATGGCTGAAACAGAAGGGGGCTCTGAGCAAGATGATGTTTCATTCCTCAGAACAGTGAGTATTGCATTATTTACGTTTTTAGGTTATGAAATGAAAATTGGGAAAATTATTTTTTGTAGGAAGACATGGTCTGCTTGTCTTGCACAGCCACTGGGGAACGTGTTTGCTTAGCTGCTGATGGATTTGGCAATCGCCACTGTTTTTTGGAAAATATTGCAGATAAAGTAAGTAACTTGCCAATATTCGAATGGCTGACATAGGCGTAGGAAGCGTTTCGCCAAGGGGTCTTACTTAAATAATTTTTGTGAAAGTTTTCTTAAGGTTTTCTCTCCCAGTTTCTGAAACAAGAAAAAGAAAAAACCTTTACGAAAATGCAAAGGCCTCCCATTTTTATTTCAATAGTTAATTAAATAATGTCCCTCAATACTTGGATAAATTAATCACTGAAGATTTCTTATATGTAATATTCCTCAATTTTTTTCAGAATATCCCTCCAGATCTTTCCCAATGTGTTTGTGTAATAGAACAAGCTTTATCTGTTCGTGCCTTACAGGAGTTAGTAACAGCTGCAGCTAATGAAACGGTATGAACTTTCGTGATTTATTATGATCTAATTTATTACAGATTAGCTTTATGTACTTCAGTTTCTGATTATTAAAGTTCAAATTACTAAAACATTTGTAGGATTTATATTCTGAAATTTTATTGTCATAATTTTTATAGATATATATACTTATAGTACTCCAAATACTATTTCGAGTTAAACTTTTTTATCTCTATTGAGTTCGAAATAAAGTTTCCTTTTTTGCATTCATATCACACTAACATAAAGTTACCTCAATTAATTAGTCATATGTCTACTACTGACACATTTGCAGTCAATCATTTTTAACCAACAGTATACGTTTTTTCTTAAGTAATCCCCCTGTTTTTATTTTTACTATTTTCGCCTGCAAATCAAGAGCAGCATCCAACATTAGGATTATTTTTCAAAGAATAATAACAACAACAGGTTTTCTCAAAGTTTACTCTTGAACACAGTTCCCACACAAAATAGGTACTTTATTTAAATATTACATTATGTTTATATTTTTTCTTCACAGATCCACAATGAATTTGATATCAATATATACTACGATTGTTTTCTTCAATTATTTCATTTCAAGTACTTTGTCGATGCAACTTTGATGAAAGCCTGTACCTATGATCAACACCTTCAGTGCTTGTTCTATATTATTTTTCCATAAATTATGTCCATTTCGATTTCCTCTTGTTTGTCCTCTGTTTCACCTGCTTGATTTTTGCTTTTCAGGCTCAGGAGAACGTAGTAAGTAAAACTGAATCGAAATCTATTGTATCATTTATTATAACCATGTTTATCTAACAATCTAATTTGAACACACGTTACAGTGTAAAACTATTGGAAATATAGTGCTTATTTGAATTGCATTGCTGAAAATATTAGTTGCGATTAACTGGTGAAAATCCAAAGTCAGTTAACCATTATCTCTGAAACTGTTATTTTCATCCTTACTGAAATAATACTCAAATCGTTTCATACAATTGAAATTGATGAACAAATCAAACTGACTTTGGACTGTAGTATAACATGATATTCTTTCCCTTTGAATCTTGGTTTAGATATTATATTGACTTGGTGATTTTGAAAAGCTTCAATTGGGCCATACACATGACTGTAGAAAGCTGTTGAGATAAATTTAACATGTCCTGTTTGAAATTTTGATGGCGCACATAATTATTGTTCAAACTAAATATTGAAGAATTTTGTTTTATCAATATTTATTGGTGTTTTGTGTCATGAGCCATTGGATTCGATTCATGATTTATTTTGCAGGGTAAAGGGACAGGATCTGGACACAGAACCTTGCTATATGGCAATGCGATTTTGCTGAGGCACCAGAACAGTGATATGGTAAGATGACATAAGTAAATTATTTATTTTCTTCATTCTGTTCAAGTTATCGATATAATATACAGGTAAAAGAACTTACCCTGAAAAGTTCTTATACTAGATGATTTACATTGCAGCTCCCTGTCTAATCAGTCATTATGATATCATTCTCGATATTTATTTTCTTATATTTGAATAATAAAATTAAGTGAAACAATAATTATTTTTCCAGTACCTTGCTTGTTTGTCAACAAGTTCTAGTAATGACAAGCTTGCCTTCGATGTAGGTCTACAAGAACATAGTCAAGGTGAAGCTTGTTGGTGGACTGTTCATCCTGCCAGTAAACAAAGGTAAAATTCTTTGTAAACAACTTTGTGGACAACTAAAAGTGTCATTTCAGGTCTGAGGGTGAAAAAGTTCGTGTTGGTGATGATGTCATTCTGGTTTCTGTTGCAACTGAAAGATATTTGGTAAGCAAATAAAGGAAGATTCTTTGTAATTTTCATCTCCAATATAACTCACTTCTTAAAAAAATGTACCAGTACTAATGTGATGATCGATGACAATTTTTGCAAAAATCTTAAGGTGTTTTTCGTTAAATTGAATCAAATTTTTTGTTGTTTCTAATGGAGTTTTTTTTTCAGCATACAACAAAAGAAAATGATAGGTCCGTTGTGAACGCTAGTTTCCATGTGACCCACTGGTCTGTACAACCATATGGAACCGGAATTTCAAAGATGAAATGTGTAGGCTACGTTTTTGGAGGTGATGTCTTAAGATTTTTCCACGGTGGAGACGAATGCCTCACAATTCCATCAACATGGAGTACAGAACAAAAGTAATCTTCTATTGCTAGTTGAAATTGAATCATTCAACAAAACCACATTTTTCAGTATTGTAGTGTATGAAGGTGGGAGCGTGATGTCACAGGCCAGATCGCTTTGGAGATTAGAACTTGCTAGAACCAAGTGGGCCGGCGGCTTCATAAATTGGTATCATCCAATGAGAATACGGCATTTAACGACTGGGCGGTACCTGGCTGTCAAGGAAAATAATGAATTGTGTCTTGTCAGCCGGTAGGAATTTTTTTTTATATCAAAAAAATTTGACTTATGGTGCTTCCGTTTTCAGGGAAGAAGCCACAACAGCCTTAACAGCCTTCTGTCTTCGTCAGGAGAAAGACGACCAAAAAGTAGTATTAGAAGATAAAGATTTAGAAGTTATAGGTTCTCCGATCATCAAATATGGTGACTCTACGGTTATTGTTCAACATTCTGAGAGTAGTTTATGGTTATCGTATAAGAGTTACGAGACCAAGAAGAAGGGGGTTGGAAAAGTCGAGGAGAAACAGGCAGTACTTCATGAAGAAGGTAAAATGGATGACGGTTTGGACTTCAGTAGGAGTCAAGAAGAGGAATCTAGAACCGCAAGAGTGATTAGAAAATGTAGCTCTCTTTTCACTCAGTTCATTAAGTGAGCAAGTACATTTGGTGCTGTTTAAACTACGACTGAACATATTCAATTTTTAGCGGATTAGAAACGTTACAAATGAATAGGAGGCATTCATTGTTCTTCCAAACGGTGAATCTCAATGAGATGGTAATGTGCCTTGAGGATTTGATCAACTATTTTGCTCAACCCGCAGATGACATTGGTATGTGAATTAATCAAAAATAGTTTTAAAATATTAACATACATACCACTAAATCGATAGGTATAATTGAAAGGTATCATTTAAAATTGTAGAACATGAAGACAAACAAAACAAATTGAGAGCATTGAGAAATCGTCAGGATCTGTTCCAAGAGGAAGGCATCCTTAATTTAATTTTGGAAGCTATCGACAAAATAAATATCATCACCTCCCAAGGTTTCCTATCGGCACTAGCTGGAGATCACAATTGGGAAATGATTTCTGGATATCTTTATCAACTTTTAGGTAATTAAAAGAATTTACCTCCACGTAATAGAAAAACTACAGATTACTCAGTTGTAGAATGAGCTCCTATTCCAACATGAATGCGAAATTCGAAGACAAGCTGGTTTTCGAACGAAAGAGTTTGAATTGCCTTCTGCAATGAATATTAGAGAATATTTTCTTTATTTCAGTCATGTTTTGTGAAATACTGTCGAAATTCAATGAAAAATTCAGATTATAAATCTTAGTGACTTTTGAATTTCATCTTGGCAGTTGGTGTGACTGCTACAAAAATTGACAGATTACCGAATTTATTGATAGGATCGGAAGTCAGTTTTGACAACCACAAAGCGAAAACGATGCTTTTAGTACTGTAATGAACACATTACGATTCTGAAATAGAGAAAATTGTTTTTTTTTTCTAATCGACATATAATTTTCAGCTGCTATCATCAAGGGAAACCATACCAATTGTGCCCAGTTCGCCAATTCCAACAGGTTGAACTGGCTTTTTTCAAGGTTAGGATCTCAGGCATCCGGTGAGGGTACTGGAATGTTGGACGTACTCCATTGTGTCCTTATAGATTCTCCAGAGGCTTTAAATATGATGCGGGTTAGTTGAAAATATCAGAAATTCATTGAAAAGAGACGTTTGATTCTTTGAAATCCAGTGTGACACTTGTGGCAGTTTCTAAATGTCTCATGTAGAAGGCTGAGCGTTTTATTGAACTTGCCTAATCCTCAAAAAGCCTACATTTGTGCTTATTTGTGTATGTTATATCAATTTCGATATTTTTGGCTCCTATTCCACTGTATACCTCTAATATTTTCGTTTCAAGGACGAGCACATCAAAGTCATCATCTCTCTCTTGGAGAAACACGGAAGAGATCCCAAAGTCCTGGATGTACTCTGTTCACTCTGCGTAGGTAACGGAGTGGCAGTGCGTAGCTCGCAAAACAACATCTGTGATTATCTTTTGCCTGGTAAAAATCTACTTCTGCAGACTCAACTAGTAGACCACGTAGCCAGGTTAGAATTAGTGTAAATTGTCAAGGGTTCATCATATCTTTAACGATTGATTTTGTAGCGTCCGCCCTAACATCTTCGTTGGAAGAGTGGAAGGTAGCGCCATCTATCAGAAATGGTACTTTGAAGTGACAGTTGACCACTTGGAGCAAACGAGTCACATGTTGCCGCATCTGCGCATAGGATGGGCTAATTCCAAAGGGTAATTTATCATCTTCAAGTAGCAGGGCTGACTTACTTATTAAATTTTTTTAAGGTATGTGCCTTACCCTGGAGGCGGTGAGAAATGGGGAGGCAATGGCGTAGGAGATGATCTGTATTCCTTTGGCTTTGATGGGGCCTTTTTGTGGACCGGAGGAAGAAGCACACAAGTCAGGAACAAGAATACCGAGCCATATATTAGGAAGAGTGAGTACAGTCTTGATTGAATTATGCAGTAAATTGGATGTTATGTTCACTCCTCTATAGAAGAGTATTCTATCGTTGTCTACTATCCAAACTGCATTCTAACGGTGTAATAAGATCACATGTAATATAAAATAATTAATCACGTGATAGCATATTCTTGTTGTTTTAAAAAAATTTCAATTTTGAGTGGTCATATAAAGAACAAACACTTTAATACTACTCGAAACACTACACCTCAGTCTGACTCAACTTTTTTGACATGTTTCAGATGACGTAGTTGGTTGTGCCTTAGATTTGACAGTGCCAATCATCACCTTCACTTTTAACGGAGTTCCAATTAGAGGGAGTTTCAGAAATTTCAACCTAGATGGAATGTTTTTTCCTGTCATCAGCTGCTCTTCCAAACTAAGGTAAACCAAAATATTAAAAAAAACAGAGATAAATTCGAAATAGTAATCATCGAAATGAATACCATCTTCAATTTATAAGCTCACAGATCTTTCATCATGAGGGCTGGATAAATGAAATCAGATTTTGCCGCTGAGAGAGGAGATAGAACGGTTTCGGCCTTATTCGGCCTCATCAGTATCACACATCCCTCAGAGACAAAATCTTTATAAAAAACTTCTACTTTTGATCTAACTAGTATAGGCCTTTGGAGTGACTAAATACAAATGGCGGTTTGGTGCTATTTTTCAGTTGCCGTTTCCTCCTTGGCGGAGACCAGGGAAAATTAAAGTATCTACCCCCAGAGGAATTTTCTCCCCTTGTAGAGAGTCTTCTTCCGCAACAAGTCCTCATGCTAGAACCATGTTTCTACTTTGGTAACATGAACAAAACCATACTAGCGGGACCTCTATCGGTGGAAGACGATACTGCATTCGTGCCAAATCCAGTGGACACTTCTATGGTCTCCCTCACGAGCTATGTGGAGTCTATCAAGGATAAATTGGCAGAGAACATCCACGAAATGTGGGCGATGAACAAGATCGAAGCTGGTTGGCAATGGGGTGAATACAGGGACGATATGAGGCATATACATCCATGCCTGGTTCCTTTCGACAAGTTGCCACCAGCAGAAAAACGTTATGATTCGCAATTAGCTGTTCAAACGTTGAAGTAAGGACCACTTTTCGATATTTAGTACTGGTATATTGATTTCTTTTTTTTTTAGAACCATCATAGCTTTGGGCTACTATATCACCATGGATAAACCACCCTCTAGAATTAAGACAGTACGTCTTCCAAATGAACCTTTTATGCAGGCCAATGGATATAAACCTGCGCCCCTGGACTTGGGTGCTATCACTTTGACACCAAAACTGGAGGAATTAGTTGATCAATTGGCTGAGAACACCCATAATCTGTGGGCGAAGGAAAGGATACAGCAGGGGTGGACTTACGGTCTGAATGAGGTGCGACAATTTCTTCACATAGTCTTAAAAAATAGAACAGATTGTTTCGGACAAATAATAGAGAAGATACCCAATTTATGAGGTAGTGGGATGACAAATTTTAGAATTTAGCAGGAGCTTAACTGAATAACTATTCTGCTCTTGATAGTTAGTTCATCAGGAACAAAATTTCAGTTCTAGTTTAGGTTCTCTTATAAATTTGATAAAAAGCATAAGAAACATACACAACCGGGAAAACTTAAGGGATCAAGAATAAAATGAAAGTTTTATGGCATTTTTCAACATGCTCTTACTTCGAGAGAAATGGTCATAGAAGAAATAACAAAAAAAGAAATAGTGGCTCTCAAAAATTGTTGCAGCTTCAGAAGTTTGTGAGTAATGTTAGAAAAACCTTGCTGGATTGATTTGGCTCTTTGTAGGGTTCTTGAGAATATATTGAACTGAAAAAGGCACAATCAACATTATTGGTTTTCTCAATATATTCGATCTAGCGCTTGATTTTCCAAAAGAACACCAGAAACTTTCTTTTCGTTGCATTTTCAAATTCATGTGACAGATATCCTTTTTCATTTGAAGGCCGCTATCTAAATGAGAAGTGGACGTATCAAGATCTATGAAGAGGAAATTAAAGCTAAATGAATGAAGTATTCAATCATTTAACAGATGAGCAAAAAAAATTTGTGGACCAAAAAACGAAACTTGAAAAATTTAGAAAATTTTTTTGTTGCTGGCTTTTCTAATATTACACAAAAACTACTGATGCTACAAAATTTTAAAGTTCTAATACAGGAACAAGAAACCGGAGCTTCAATTTCCTTTTTTGTTATTTATTGTACGACCATTTCTCTTCAAATTATGGCCTGTTGAAAATTGACCAAAAAATTTTGATTTTTTTTTATCCTTTAAATTTTTTCTAGTTGTGTATTATATCAGGGAACATGTTCAAGGACAGCAGGAGGCACCCCTTTCGGAAGATAAAAGATTAATATAAACGTAGCACTACATAATGGCAATACAAAAATTTTTAGTTGAAACTAAAGGAAATCTCCCTGCAAACTTTGCATGATTCCATGAACAACACTAATTTACTTTGAACTGTAAATCATCTGCGGTTCAGTTAAACTGCTGTTTAAACATTGTACAATATTTTGTTCAGAAACTGATAAGTACACTTTTCTCGGTACTTCACAACTTTTTCATTTGCAGGATTCAGAGATGATGCGCAGCCCCCATCTCGTGCCGTACAGCAAAGTAGACGACGCCATAAAAAAAGCGAACAGGGATACAGCCTCTGAAACGGTGAGGACTCTCCTGGTGTACGGCTACAATTTGGACCCGCCCACCGGAGAGCAGCAAGAGACGCTATTGGCCGAAGCCAGTAGGCTACGTCAGTCCGCCTTTAGAACTTACAGAGCCGAACGCACCTACGGTGTGTCGTCGGGTAAATGGTATTTCGAGTTCGAGATCCTCACCACTGGACCTATGAGAGTTGGATGGGCTAAAGCCGACTGCGCGCCTGGGCGCATGATTGGGTCGGACGAGAACACTTGGGCTTTCGATGGATACAACGTAAGTCTTAATCGAAATCCGAGGAACAGACTACAGGAAGAAAATTTTCAATGATCACTTTTGAAATGCACTATACTTAAACTGCATAAAACCAATATACTGCTCCCCAAAAGTGGAGGAAGTTTAGGAATGTTGTGATTTTGTTTGGGGAGGCATTTGTTTTAATGGATGAACAGAACCACAGCCATCTGACAGGTAGCTTCAGGCTCGATATATCACAATTCATAAAAAGATTCCTATTTGGAAAAAACTGTAGAGGAATGTGGAACGTGAGCGCCACTCAGGCAGCTTAACTGAGTGGGGACATCTCCTGAAATATAACTCCTGAAGATGCCAGACACTCGAACTAGCGAAACGTCGAGAACTAATCCACGACGACGGCCCAAATGCTCGAAAGAACAGGTTACATACCCCTACTTATATTTTAAGGACGCAGATGGCTGTCAAGAATGCTGCAACAATTTGACGAAAGAATGCAAAGACTTCAATTGCCAGGCTGTGTTGTTTGAAGACTGACCTTTATTTTTGAAATTTTTTCGGTGAACGGATTTTGTACTAAAAATAATACTGCGTGCAAAAAAAATCAGTTAGATAAAAGTAGGGAATCATTCAGATTTCTCATATTTAGAAAACTTTTCAATCAGTTTTGAAATTTCTAAACATCCTCAGCTTTTGTGGAGTAGAATTTTCATCTTGAACTGGTGTGTGAAAATTTTCCGATCACTATAGTCAACACTTAGACTTTTCTGGGTATGAAAAAATTAGAAAACTAGAGTACCAATGATTTTATGGGCCAAATAGAGATAGTAGTGAAGAGATATTGAGTTCGCTTCTACGCTTAATTTCGTCTTTTACTAGATGAAAAAATGGCATGGTGGATTGTGCGAGCCCTTTGGCGTTAAGTACACAGTTGGTGATGTTGTGGGGTGCTTTTTAGATTTGTTCGATTATAACATCAGTAAGTTTTATGGCAACGAAGGCGATGAATCAGATGGCACCGTTTGAGCTTCAAATAAGCAAAGAATAATATCAATGTGAAAAATCATATGCTGCAAACTGTACCATCTGATTCCCAGTGATCGTCTCAGGAGTGACAAGCTTAACTTAACATTTTGAAGATTGATTTAACCAAGAATTGCGAGCCTTGTTTATCGTTCCATTGTTTCAACAGGAAGAGAAGGTCTATTCTAACTCAGCTGAATCGTTCGGAAAACAGTGGCAAGTGGGCGATGTGGTCGGGGTTTTTCTTGATCTTATCGATCACACCATCAGTAAGATTTGTTATGGCGGTTAAAGTCGCTTTTGTAATTTGGATCGCTTCAGCTTCAATTATATAAATAACATTTCCTTATGGACTTCGAACAGTTAGCCTCAAGTCGTATGCGTGGTTTTGAGAGAGTGAGCATGAACATTATTCATTATTGATTTCTCTGTTATTCTAGGTTTCAAGAGAATGTCTGCAAGATATTGTCTCATCAATTTTGAAACTTTTATATTTATTTCAATTTACACACAGCGTCAAAAGTATTGTTCCCCCTATGAACTCTCAACTTGTTGAATGTAACATAACAATTATTTGTGAGCGGAATCTTCACTACCTTATCAGTTGAATGCAATCAATAAACCAGCAAAAATGTTTCTCGTTCGTTCAAAACAAGTGTATTCGAAGTTAATCAGTTTTCAGCGAATAACGAGAGTTGTTATATTGAGAATAATTAACTAAAAATCGTACAAAATTTGCGGAAATTCGTCAAAACTTTAGGAATGAAAAAAAATTTTTTTCGCAATTTTTTTTAGTTTGTTAGGAGTTTTCACTCTAACCAGTTATTTTTTACCTTTGAATAAGATTTTCATTTAAAATTTATAAAAATTTTGTAAAAAATGGCCCAAAATTGGTAAAAATTTAAAAAAAATTGCAAAAATTTTATTTTTTTTTTAATCTTTATTTTTAGGGTGAGTTTTTGAGTAGAAAAAATTTTAAAAAAAATTAATTATTCCTATAAATTAATTTGAGATTAATTTAATAGGAATGGCCAAAATTAGTTTTAAAAAAAAATTGTAAATTCAAGTTTCAATAACTTTTAAATAATTAAATATGAAATTTGGGTATTAAATAATTATAATATTTAAGATTGCTTAAAAATAGTATATTTTAAGTTAAAATAGGCCAAAATTTTAACTAATTTATATTAATAATTTTTCTCTCTTGAAATCTATAATGTGCTGGGAAGTATAATGTTGGATCGCCGTATCCCCCTTATTATATTTGAACGAACAATGAGTGGTGCCATCTACGTGGAAAACATCATTGTTTCTCTGCGCAACGAATTTGCACTTTTGACGATGTCTGTACATTCATCTACAAATAGATTCAAATTATTGAGCAATACTCGACTGACATTTTCTGGAAACACCATATTCATTATTGTCTTCTTCAATATTACTTGGTGAAACTTTCGGAATTGTATTTTCAACATTGTTGTCATCAGCTGCTTGAAGATCTACTCAAAACTTATCTACGAATTGCTTTTTCTGCACTTTCCACATCTTTGGTACAATTTTTACACTACTTTCTGATATTGGTATTTTTAATCCGAATTTCTTTTGCTTACGTTTTCTTCACTTCAACTGAAAGGAATTTTCAGGTGTTACTGATTTTTTCCTCTGAACTGTGTGTCAAGCATGATTTTAACCAGAAATTAATTCAGGCATGTCGGATTGAGCAAATTTTTTATGTTTCAACTTCTTTTCGAACTGCATGCTGTGATAAAAGTTGCCACTACAACATTTTCCTCACAAGTTTCGTGATTTCAGTTGTTAAAATTTATGAAATTGTTGAAATAAATTGAATTTAGTATATACAGATAAAGAAACTCCTCATGGAAATATATGAATGTTGAATTCGAATGAGCTCCGAGTCTAGTAGAACAGTGGAAGAATCGAAATCTCATTGCGATTCGTTAACAAATAAGGGACTGGACTGTTGGAATGGCAAGTCTCGGCTGCCGCGAATTGCAATGCACATTAATCGCATCCGAACGTCAGATGTGATAGCTAGACGGTTTGAAAATAAATTATATTCGCGTAAGTCAAAATGTTTACGGTTAAAGAGAAAATTCAAATTATAAAATGTTACTTCGGTGGTCAATCTATTGCGGAGACAATAACTTCTTTCATTGTTGCCTTTGTAGATAGGCCGATACCTTCACGTTCGCCTCTCCAACTTTGTGCCATAATAGCAAGTATGCCTAATGTTCTCAGAAATATGAGATTTTCTCTTTATAATAGATTTGGCTACTGTTTGGCACAACAAGGTGAATTATTTGAACATTTAATTTGAATTTGTCGATCTTCAATTTCGCATGTTTTAGAATTTGTTTTTGTTTTCCTTTTTTTATTTTCATAGAATTGATTTTTGTTTTTTAATTTCTTCTCGTAGAATGTATTTTTTGTTTTTCAGTTTTTTCTTTTTCTAGAATTTGTTTTTTTGGCGAAAAAGAACCTGAATACTAATTTCCACAGGAAATTATTTGTGTCATTCATTGAGGCAAATAAATTCCTCGAGTCAGAGTGGAATAAAATTGTCGTATTCATTTACAACAGATATGAAATCTTCCATACCGCGTTTGGAGTGTTACTGATTTGATTCGACACTTCGCGTACCATACGTTGTGCTCTACATCCCTACCCAACCTAATCTGTCGGCCCAGCCATTTATTCGATATCACTACCCTCTGAGGTTTTGATTCTGCCACTGTTCCACTAAAATATGGCCCTGTTCGAATTTACTATAGAAACTGTGATGTTTCCAATTGTGTCTTCCCGATCTGTATATCGCTGAGTTCTCTTTCCAAAAAACTTCAGAATTCATTTCGATGTGAGGAATATATGTATTAGTGGCATTGCCTTTGTATCAGATGAATAACATTATTTTTTATTAGGTTTTTCACTCAATGGTGAACTTCTGATGGATGCATTAGGAGGTGAAACCACATTTGCAGATGTACAGGGTGAAAATTTTGTACCTGCCTTTACATTAGGGGTTGGTCAAAAAGCTAAATTGTGTTTTGGGCAAGATGTGACTCAGTTGAAATATTTCACGATGTGCGGTTTGCAGGAGGGCTATGAACCATTTTGCGTGTAAGTACCTAAAGTATTGTCATACTCAAATGTTGAAATGCAGTAGATATAAACTAGTTCATTCACATCCTTTTTCATTGGTTAAATTTGTGTAGGAATATGAATCGGAAGGTCACTTATTGGTATACCAAGGATCAACCCATATTTGAGAATACAGAAGACTATCAAGACACCAAAATCGATGTGACGAGAATTCTGGCAGGTGCTGATAGTCCACCAGGTCTCAAAATAAGCCACAATACTTTTGAGACGATGGAAAAAGCCAATTGGGAATTTCTTAGGTTGAGTTTGCCTGTTATCTGCCATTCGGAATTCATAACGTAAGCATCATGCACTTGTTACATGCTTTTATTTGTGTTTTCTCACATTGTTATTCCACAGAGAGGAAGAGAAGAAAAGAAGGTGGCAGGAGATAAAAATGAGGCAGCACAAGCTGCGAACAGAAGCTGAACAGCAGATAACTCCTGCACATATCGAACAAATAATGAAAAGTGGTTTTTCAATAAGCGACTTGAAAGGTCTTCACCGAAACTACGAAGAGGCTGTTGAATCGGACGAGGTGATGAAATCAGGGAACACCAACAAGTCGATGAAGTCTCCTTCAAGGCCACCTCGAAGAACATCTCTCACCAGGAATGGTCCAGAAAACGGAAGTATGTTCTCCGAAAATTTCATTTTGTAACATACAAACTTTTTACTACAGAACAGAATTGCTTGAAAAGCCTATTAATACCACAATAGTTTTCGAGATACCGTTCAAGGGCTTCCATGCGCTCTCGTTTGTAGAAACAAGCACACAATAAAAAACCACATTATGTAATAATATACATAGAGTTATCGAAACGTTAATAGAAGCTTAACTTGAAGTTTCCCTTATTTCGACATTTACTCATGCACATTCACCAGAGATTTCAAGGTGTCCTGTAATAAAATACAAAACTTACAGCGACAGCCATATTTAAATGAAAGATCTCTTATTTCGACAGTTTTCCTAATTTTCTAAGTTAAACAACTTGTCACAAATGGCAAAATAAAGGGAAAGTCATCATAAATTTGACAAGAAATAAGTCGTTTCAATAGCTCTAATATTTTAATAATAATAGGACTTAATTGAATTGAGGCATTACAAAAACCATTATTACAAATACAAAAAAAAACTCAACTTCAATCTCAGAGCGAAGTTCAGATGGCCTCTGTCAACGTTAAAGGCATTAAGAGAGTTTTCTGGAGTCTTCTAGACTTTGCCGCAGTCACAAAGTATCCTGTAAATGCCGGGTTGTGTGAGTGGGTCGATTTCGTCTTTGGTAGTTCTGATCATTTGGCCAAGTTTTTGAATTGGCCAAATGAGCAGGCCAAAGACAAAGTCGACCCACTCTCTCAACCCGGTATTTACAGGATACCTTGTGACTGCGGCAAAGTCTACATTGGTACAACGAAACAAAGTATCAATACGAGAATTAAGGAGCATGAACGATGCTGCCGACTCAATCAGACAGAGAAATCCGCACTAGCGGAATATGCTCTAACAGATGGACATAATATCGTTTTCTCAAAGGCAGAGGTTATTTCAAACATCAAAAGTTTCTACCCTAGAATGGACATGGAAGCCATTGAGATATATAAACATAAGAACAACATGAATAGAAGGGAAGAAACCCTTTGGTACATAGCACTTGGTTGCCGGTATTGGAAAAGACCAGAAGCAAGCCAATACGAAGTGGGAGCGATGGACTAATTAACATCGCGCGCATAAACCCACTACCTTCTCCCGCTATTAATCAGGGTATAAGTTGGATCAACGGATCGAATCTAGCATCATTTTCGGAAATTCAACGGTCGAGTTACAATCTCAGACCAAGAATACTCTGAAGATGGCTACCGCAGTTGTAGGCGAAACTTGGGTGAAAAAATTCCTAATAAACCACGGCCAATAAGCCCGGAAGACTCTCTTAATGTCAGTGTATCCGGTCGTGAAAGCCTGAAACTATTTATTCAACGTTTAAGTATCTTTTATTACAGGATCATTAAATGAAGTTAGGACTGTATTTGAGTTTCGATAACTGTGCAATAACCAGAATTTATAAAATACTTTCTGTGTTAAAACACAACGTTTCAAAACTTCTTGAAATTTTTTACTTATGTTGAGGTCTAGAATGAGCTCCCACAATATTGAAACTTTTTTTTAACACTCCTTATAACAAGTAGGTTCTACTGTCATCCGTTATCGTCCTAAATCAATCAGAATTTATAGCCCGGAAAATTGAACAGATTTTCAATCAATTCTCTAAATTCCAGTTGATTCAAGAAGAGCTGGTAGCGAACTGGACCTCCAACGCTACAACGACATATCCCCCACCAATCAAGACAAGTTCGAGGAGAGAAAGAAGCGAGGAAGATCACCCTTCAGGTTCTTTTCGAAGAAAAGGGGCGCCTCTAGTGGAGATAGAACGGAGAGGAAAAAATCAAAAACCCCCGATATGGAAATCAACGGAATGACAAATAGTTTATCACCGCCCACTAGAACTCCCCAGGGTGGTCACTCACCAGGTCAGGCAAACGCGTCACCAAAGCTGCAGAGAAGTCCCACCATAAAGAACTCTCAGGTGAGAATTTGCCTACTGAATAGTTTTCATCTAATTCTCAAAAAAAAAAAATTGTGATTTAAGTTTGCAAAAGGTACCTAGCTGAGGTTGGTGCAACACAGTAAAACCCTTACCTCGACTGTGAAAAAAAATTCCTAAAAATATTAAATATCAGTGAAATCTTGAAAGACATCAGCGTGATCTAAGAGAACATCTTCATTTTATCCGTCTATGGACTCAGATAAACAGATTCTTTACAAAACGACTCGCAATTACTAATCTGAAATGAAAAAAGACAAAAGCAGAAAAGAAATCAATTATTTAATAAATTAACCACCCATTTCAGAAATGCATTTGTTACTTCATTTATAGCCTCGAAACCATCTTGAAATTCATACATGGGACAACTATTTATAAGATGTTCTATAGTCTCCTCATTTTCCCCACACTCCCAACTAGGGCTCTCAACCAAATTCCATCGGAAGAGCATGCTGTTGCATCGTCCATGGCCTGTTCTAATACGATTTAAAACAGACCATAGAACCTAGGACGGTTAAAACCAGGAACTCTGATGGAATGATCAGTAATAAGATCTTTATTGAAAAAATTGTATACATTCTATTCAGATTGCCAAATTTCTTTGTCGCCTCTATTCATATAAATTAGAAAATTTGACCAAAAAGGTTTACGCGACTTCAATCTGGGGACCTTATTATCTGGAATATAGGTGAGTATGGCAAATGAATTTGGAAAGGAATTAAATTTGTTCCAAAAATTCAAAGCTGTTGTCTCTCTGCAAATATGGGGAGGGACAATATTTGAGAGGACTGGTAATCAAGGAGTAGGTGTAGATTTGATAGTACCAGTAATAATCCTCATAGAAAAATTTGGTTGGGCATCAATTTTTTTACACGAACACTGTTCAACCAAACAGGGCAACAATATTCAGCAGCAGAAAAAACCAAAGCTAGCGCTGCCTTACGAAATATTGTTGCATCGGCGACCTAGCTAGTTTCTGAAGAATATTGTTTCGAATTTCAAGCTTCAAACGCAGATCATCTAAATGGGCGTTGAAATTTAGAGATGAATCAAGTTTTATTCCCAGGTATCTAGGATTGAAATTATGTTTCAAGGGAGAAGAACCGAAAGTGACACTCAATTTTCTATATTTCTGATGATTATTCAAATGAAAACACGAAACGTCGGTTTTATTTTCATTCGGGCACAAACGCTTTTTTAAAAAATAATTTTTCATGATATCAAAATCTGCGAAAAGGCTATTTTCTATTGTTTAAAAATTAGAATGATGGAAAAGCCAGGGCAATTTCCGAAGAAGTAGTTGGAATGTCACACAAATATAATTTGAATAGAAGAGGTGCTAAAACTGAACCTTGTGGAAGACCATTATCAAAGTTTTGAAACTACTGCTATTATTATCGACAAAAACTCGGAATCTTCTGTCGTATAACATATTTTCTAATACTCTAACCATTTTTCCACATTTTAAATGATTATAGAAATTATAAATTAATCCATCTTTCCATACTGTATCATATGCAGCTGATAAATCCATAAATGTTGTCCCTGTTTTTAAGTTTTTATTGAAACCTGATTCAATAAATGTGGTGAGGCTAAGAACCTGATCACAAAAATTCCTATTTTTCCTGAAACTCCCCTGGCAATTCTTCTATAGTTGATTCTATTCTAAATAGAATCAATCTCTCTAACATTTTGAAAGAGACGCTCAATAAACTAATAGGACGGTAACTACTCGGATCAGAAGAATTTTTCCACGTTTCAAAATTGCTACTACTTTAGCTTTGCGAAATTCGGTCGGAAAATTGCCGAAATTCAATATATCATTATAAAAAGATGATAACCAAGATAGAGCTTTTTTTCCCAAATGTTTGATGAATTCTGGATAAATTCCATTCAAACCAGCTGCTTCTCTAGATTTTGTATATTTGATCGCTGAAATTAATTCATCCATATTGAATGGGTTAGAAATAACATTCACGGTATGTTTTGATGTCCTAAATATCTTCAATTTGGGATTTCGATATTTTAACTGAATTAGAGTCATTAACAAGACGACGAGCAATCAATTTAGGGTTGATTTCCGAGGATGATATCGCGAAAGCTTCGGCTTCACCTAGTTTTTTCAAAAAATCCCATGAACTCCTACTGGAATGTGTAAAATTCATATTTGTGACTACAAATATGTTACTGAGATGACTGTGATGAAATTGTTCCAGAGCGATCTTCATTCAACTGGTGGCCAACAGAAACAATTATCCATCCCTCAAACCTCCGGAGTTGAAGTCTACGGAAACGATATATATGACGCAGAGTGTATGAAACTCATCAATGAATATTTTTACGGTAAATTCTATTTCAAATTGTACCACAGTGCCTTTCAAACATTTCATTAACTTCACCAGGGGTACGCATATTTCCTGGACAAGACCCTTCCCATGTTTACATTGGTTGGGTAACAACACAATATCATCTCCATTCTCTGGACTTCAACCAGAGCCAGGTGTTGAAGTCTTCAGTTATTTTAACCGATGATTACAACCGGGTCATCGATTGGTGAGTAGATAATCTTTCTTGGAATATGCAATATTTTGTAGTTCTTCAAGGAACATCCTAGGGCCGTTATTTTTCAGTCTAATCAAAGTAATGTAATTTCCAGTGTTGATCGCCATGCTTGTTACATGGTACGTGCTGATGAACTCTACAATGAGGTATCCCAAGATGCTTCAGGTAAAGGTGCATCTCAGGGTATGTTCGTTGGCTGCTTCCTAGATGTCGCAACTGGTATCATCACCTACACCTGTGAAGGCAAAGCCACGTCCCACGCCTACAGGGTAAGCTATCTTTTTTTTTACTTCGTGATCTAATAACTCAACATTGCCGCTAGATGGAGCCAGAGACAAAGTTGTTCCCGGCCATCTTCGTGGAAGCCACAAGCAAAGAGGTTCTCCAGATAGAGCTGGGCAGGACTCCGACAACTCTACCACTTTCGGCTGCTGTGTTGCAGAACAGTGGTAAACATGTAACACCACAATTTCCTCCACGGTTGAAAGTACAGTGTCTGAAACCGAATCAGTGGGCTCGGGTAAGTTATATTCCTCCACGTGCTTGTTAAGATTGTTTATAGTTACGTCATTGCCTTGCCCTATGACACAATCAGAGTACATATCGCATGGGTGTGAATGGACAAAACACTTACGTGACAATTCAGCACTCGACAGTATTAGTACTTGACAAGAGTTATCATTCATAACCAGTGCAATCAACTCATACAACACCTGTTAAACAAATGTGTGTAGATATATAGCTAGTATTCAAGAGAATGAAGTGTTGATTCAGTGGAAACATTCTTTAGAAGCAAGAAACTATTTTCTTACCTCTTTATTGTTTCAGTGGTGCTTTCGAAAGTTTACATTTCCTTCTTCTAGGCTACTAAAAGTAAATAGTTAATCAGTTATTAATGTAGTAGCCCTGAAGAAGGAAATGTAAACTTCCGAGAGCTAGTTTTGAGCAATAATGAAGTAATAACCTGTTCACTCACAAGTATACATTAAATCAGTCAAACACACACTAATTGCGTAATAGTTGAAATTTCTGAGAAAGATGTGTTTCAGGTGCCCAACCAAAGCCTTCAAGTCCACGCGTTGAAGTTGTCAGACATACGTGGTTGGTCAATGCTGTGCGAGGACGCCATATCTATGCTGGCCTTGCATATACCGGAGGAAGATAGATGCATAGATATCTTGGAGTTGATTGAAGTGGACAAGCTGCTAAGTTTTCATGCGCACACTCTAACTCTCTACGCGGCGCTTTGCTATCAGAGCAACTACAGGGCTGCGCATGTCCTCTGCAAGCACGTCGACCAGAAGCAATTGCTGTACGCTATAAAGGCGGAATACATGAGCGGACCTCTCAGACAAGGGTTTTACGATCTCTTGATTGCTGTACATTTGGAGTCCGCCGCTACAACTATGTAAGTTCTTGTGTTGAGTTACTTCAATATGGGAACAAGAAAGGGTATATCTTTCTATTCTCCTTTCTTTGAGGGACTTAAGTTCCTTGTTCAAGAGATTCAAAATAGAAGTATCATAAAAAAATTAAGAAACTGTTTCTTCATCAATTTAGTTTGCTTCTTAAATTATTGTCCAACAGGGAGGTTTGCAAGAACGAGTATGTCATTCCTATAGGACAAGACCTAAAGGATTTATATGATGGCACCGATATGGGCAACAGTTTGTGCAAGTTGAAAATGGAGTCTGTTCAGCCAGTGATGAATATGACAAACATAACGTGAGTACTGAATAAAGTTTTTAGAGAGATGAGAATTATCGTAGATTGGTTTCAGGGAGTTAATAGAAGATATAAAAAATTTGTATTCCCCATTTTTCCCTTTGGATGTGGTGAGAGATTATGTTATGGCCGCTCTTGCTGAAGCTGTGGATATAAATCAAGTACATAATAGGGATCCCATTGGAGGTTCCAATGAGAACCTCTTCCTGTAAGTAAAGAATTCTATTTCAAAACTCAACAACTGTAGTGCGGTCTCAGAGAATAAAGCCATATTTCAATTGTGAATACTTTTTTCTCACATGACTGTTAGTAGTGTACTCAAAAATAATGCTGACCAGGAGAATGATGAAAACCTTTTTCAATATGAAACAGACTAAGAAATTTCACTTCGTGATAGTGGAAAACATAGACTTACTTGATATACGATAATAATGAAGCCATAAGGAAGGAGAAATGTAAAAACTGTTAACATAATTTCGACAATTCTGCATTTCAATAAGTGAAGTTTTCATGTCAAATTTGTTTCATTTTATTTCTTCTAATAACTGAGGAAAATTTTTAAAGAAGTAATAAGCATTCATTCTATGCCAATTTTTTTTGTTTCTTTGATAGGGGTGACTTTGTAACCACTTTGACACTATAGTGGTCAAGTGTCGAATATTGTCATGTTGTTTTTGTTGCTGATTCAATCATCCTGAAGTACTGAAGTATATATTTTTTTCTACCAGACCTCTGTTGAAATTAGTCGATCGGCTTCTATTAGTGGGTATGCTGAGAGATGAAGATGTGAGCAAGCTTCTGGTCATGATAGACCCAGAAACCTGGGACTCAACTTTCGACAGGGAAGGCAAAAACGAGCATTCTAAAGGACTCCTTTCGATGAAAATGGCCGAAGGAGCAAAACTTCAAATGTGTTATTTGTTACATCATCTCTGCGACATCCAGTTGAGGCACAGAGTTGAAGCCATCATAGCCTTCAGCACGGATTTTGTTGGAGATTTACAAAGCGACCAGCTGAGACGTTATGTTGAAATCAAGCAATCTGATCTACCCTCTGCTGTAGCTGCCAAGAAAACTAAGGAGTTTAGGTGTCCCCCGAAAGAACAGATGAACGCTATCTTGGGTAAAATGAATTCATTCAATAGATATTAATCCATTTATGCAATATTATTGGACAAAAATATTGCTACTTCTATTCATAGTAATCACGAAATTCGAAATATATTATTTTGAAGGATGACGAATGAGCTCTGTCATAGGTGAAATAACCTAAAAAACTATTTAATGATTTTAATATTTGTTGTAAGCTTGACATGAGTAAATAACTACTTATTTTCTTGCATGAAAAAAGTTCAAAAAGGTCAATATGTATAGAAGTGAAAGATGGTGATGCAGTGAACATCTTTTTGGCAAATATACATGGTTATTTACGAATATGACTCTATAGAATATTTTTAGGAAAGACACAAGTTCACGATTGAAATTCTAAAGGTGAGCTTCAAGTAAGAAGACGACTTCTCGTATATTTTTTGAAGAATCTAGGATTTCCGGTTTTTCCAGAAGTGACATCAACTTTCGTTTTTCAAATGAGAAGACCCATTTTTTATTGCATAAATAGATTCTCCATTGAATTTTGAGTCTTTTCGATTCCAAAAGTTTGAATTTTCCCGAGAAAATTCTCTTTTAATGAGGAAATACGAAAAAAAAAATTGAACTCTGTTGAAAAACAGACATTCATTAAAAATTCTCATTTTTGAGAATCTCCGAGAGGAAAGGCTGATGCTTCGTTTCCGATAGCTTGATTTTCAGAATATGATACAGGAGGTCACAAATTCTTTGTCAAAGTTAGAAGTGACGAAACATCAAAAAATCGTTTTTTGCAAACTGGAACCCCATTTTTTCGAAGCATTTTCGAAATTTTCGTCAAAAAATAATAGGAGCATACATTCAAGACTTTTATCCCAAAATTAATATTTTTCGAGATATTCAGGAAAAACGATTTTGTCTTCAATTTTCAATCTCATTCCAAATGTGTTTTTTTTACTGGAAAATAATTAGCGGTCAAGTGAAATTTTTGGAAATCTCTGTTATCGAGAAAATATTTTCTTATAGTTCTTACTTGAAGCTCACCTTTAGAATCTCAATCTTGAATCTTATGTCATTCCTAATAATATTCTATAGAGCCATATTCGTGAATAACCCTGTATATTATTGGCTAATTTGGAAATTAGTTTTGAAGGATTTACTCCACTTTTGTCAGATAATGAACTTTTCATAATTTATATTAATTTTTGTGACTTTTCTTTACTGAATATATATTCATTCCTACGGTCCAAAGGATTCAAAAATGTTGAGGAGGAAGATAAGGAAAATTGTCCTCTGGGTGACGAGCTGTCAGACAAAATGAAAGAATTCCATGACTACCTCATGGCCAATGTTTCTCTACAGGCCTTGCAGGCTGAACCAGTGGAAGAGGTAATTTGAGTTGTTTTATCGAAGAAAGTCTTACAAGCATTGAATCCAACAGATTCCAGAAGAAACTACCAAGCCAGGACCAATGAAGAAGTTGTACAACCTTATCAACGCCGTAAAAGAACTGGAAGAGGAACCAAAACCAGAACCGGAGCCTGAGAAGAAGACGCCTGAAGAGATATTCAGGAAGGTTCTCATTGCAACTATCGTGAAATGGGCAGAAGAATCTCAAATTGAAACTCCGCAGCTTGTGCAACAAATGTTCAGGTATTTCTTTTTGAGGTTATACTTAGGAATGAAAATAACATTTCCTATCTGATTTCAGTCTATTCGTGAGGCAGTACGACTCAGTCGGTGAGTTAATAAGAGCCCTCCAGAAAACTTACATTATCAATGCGAAAACAAAATCGGACGTTGCCGAGATGTGGGTGGGATTGAGTAAGATCCGCGCCCTTCTACCTGTGCAAATGTCACAAGAAGAGGAGGAGCTTATGAGGCAGAGACTGTGGAAATTGGTGAACAACCATACGTTCTTCCAGCATCCAGATCTCATCAGGATCCTTAGGATTCACGAGAACGTTATGGCAGTCATGATAAATACTCTCGGTAGGCGGTCTCAGGCGCAATCTGATGCTAGCGCGCAAGCGCAGGCGGGAGAGGGTGAGGTGTCAACAAAGGAAAAGGTACCTTGTTAAATTTATATTTCAAACAGAACAATTAAAACAACGTTTAGGAAATTCAGGAGATATTTTTTTACATTTCTGATTTCTAAATAGGATTATTAAAAATTAGGCTATGATATTTAAAATGTTCTTGAAGATGCACCTCTTTCAAATGCTTTTTTCACTGTAAACATTACAAGGACACTTAGTGTGAACGTAAAATATATGATGGGGATTGAGTTCTTGCTTGAGTAGTTCCATCATCATCTGGTTGTTAATCATCTTTTTTTTGTGATCTATCTTTATTCTCATGCTTGAAATGTCAGATTTTTGACATGCAGACTTCTCAGGATGTATAATCTGAACCTAACAAGCTGAAGTATTTCTACTCAGAAATGATTTTTTCTTTTTTGATGGGTTACCCTACACGCATAGCACTGTACATGGGGCTTAGATATATGGAGGTGTTCAATATCTTAACCTGCTTGAGTTATTTCAAAATCTCTATTTGGGCTCCCTTACTATTACTTCTTATCATGCGAAAATTCCAAAATCTGTCATTTGTCAAACTAAAACTTTCATTGTCAAAATTCGACTTACCAATCAATGGCTCAGTGCGCTGCGATTATCTTGAACCTCCAAAAGAACTGTCATATATGTAGGTAGAGAATATATGATCTGAGTTGTTGAGTTGTAATCAATTAAATTGATGGGAAATTTCCTTATAACCATCAGCTTTCTTGATGTCTTTCTTGCCAAGATTAGCCTGTTGAAAGAACTGCATAATGATTTCTAGTAAAATTATAGACAAATTAAAACATACTGGGTCATGGAAAAAATGTGACATCTTGATCTTCATTTGTAAAAATGTTTGCATGAGACTTCAATTTTCATTTACTTCGATTATTCACATCGTTAGATAAATTCTCAGCATTCCAGAGTCTTTCTAAATTTTTTGCAGTATGATAATCACAGTGACTCTGCATTTCTGATATATCAACGCGTTCACTGCATATTTTGCAAACTTTTATAACTTCTATTGCTTTTGCTTCTTCATTTTGGAAATGGTAGATTTTGCGTTTTTTGGGTTGATTCGAAGTCTCTTCCGAGTTATCTTCTTCATTAATTCTGAGAGTGTAATAATTGGACTCAACATCATTTACATCTATTTCTCCCTCAAATTCTTTGCATTTTAGAAAAATGTCTTCTTCATGAACATTTTCTGAATCATTATTAGACGAATCATCAGTTTCTTCTTTTATATCACAGGATTGGAAATTTTTTATTGATTTATCAACCTTTTCTTGATTGATTCTACTGAAATATCTTACGAAAAAGGAATTTTCGAGGTTTTCCAAGATTTCTTCCTGGCTTCTTGATTGGAAATAGTTATTCAGGTTTTGAGTATTGTAACATTTGGTATTTTTTTCACTAGTTTGAATTACTTCAGCCTTACTACTACTAGGAAAATGAATAATGGGTTCAACAATATTCTCTGAAGAATCAGAATTTTTGTGATTTACACTTGATTTCTTTTCAAATTTTGAATCACAATGTTGTGATACTTTGACAACCTTATCTGCGTTTTCATCTGTTGTTTCTGCAACTTTATCTTTTTTTATCTTGGAATAAGTTTTTTTCTCAAAAAAAGACTTTATATTGTTAAATTTTGAATCAGAATGTTCTGTTACTTTGACAACCTTATCTACGTTTTCATCTGTTGTTTGTGCAACTTTATCTTTTTTTACCTTGGAATAAGTTTTCTCAAAAAAAGACTTTATATTGTTAACACTTTTCAGATCTTCAAAGGTTCCAACACTAATTCCCAAATATTTTAAATGATAATAACCATCAGGTTTACAGCAACACTTTCGTATGATTTCAAAAGCATCTTGAGCTATAACACTAGTTTCATATGATCTTAAGGGAAATGTTCGAGAAGCGTTCACATCTTTTCCGTCAACATTCTGAACAAAACTAACGGTTGCTGCTTTTGCTTTACGGTTGTTTTGTTCTTGATCTTCAGTCAATCTTTGTGAAACCTCTAGAGCTAATTCGTTCATCCACTTTTCTACATCTTTCGGCTTGAATAATGCATTTTTTCCTGGAAATCTTTTGGTGCAACCGATAGATTTAGACAATACCTTTGGTAAAATTGGCTCGTTGTCTATTCCTCTTGCAATGTTATACAAAAAGCGTCCTGCTTTGGTATCAAACTTTCGTATGAGTTCTACCTCTGAAAATTGCAAGAGCTCTCCTACATGTTGAATATTCAACTCCTCTGATACCTTCTTGCCAAACTTGCCTCCTAATCCCTTGATTTTGTTCAAAGGCAACTTAGAGAGAAACTGAGGTATTGCAGTGCCAGGTAGAATAGTTTGTTTATTAGGTTTATGCATACCACAGACCAACTTCGCTAATATTTTATTTTGTGCTATTCCAGCTGAACATCTGTAACCTGTCTTCTCATAAATACTGGCTCTCATCCTTTCTACAATTATTCCTCCGATTGCCAATCTCAAGTCATCTTCACAAAAACCATCAGTGTCTTGGCCCCTACTGATGTTGGAAATGAAATCAGCTACTTCGTAACCAATTATATGTGTAGTTTTGAGATTCTCTAACGGAATATTTATAACACCCTTCATGAGTTCTTGTTTCACAGCCTCCGTTAGATCTAAATATGCTTCATCAATAGAAGCCTTCTCTAGAAGAATCGGGAATGTACTCAAGACATCGACAATTTGTTTGCCTGCTTCTCGATACTTTGTTAAATCAGCTCTTCCACGTAATCCTGCCACTCTTGCGAATTGTATGTCGGGGCATAAGTCCTTCGCTTCGTGCATCCACATTCCCTTGGTTACACCTTTTTCTTTGGCTAAATAATTGACAGAAATTATGCCTCCTTCGCGCCAGAGGTTATACTGTACAACTCCGACAGGCTTGCCTTGGAGTTCAGGATTCAGCTTTTCTTCTACTTGACAGTAAAAGCAGTCCATATCCACAAGAGCAACCACACGCATGTTTTCTCAAATTTATTAGACCAATCTATTATCCTAGATAGCACTCAACTCATACAATTCTCATGTTCATACAGGAGAAATTTAAAACACAGTTTTCCCGCCTTTCCTCTTGAGTCTTGAATGCGTCATGTAAAGTTTAATTGCTTGATTTAGTTTGCTCCAGATGAAAAATAATTCATTTTATCGGTCATAGTTTTAAAATTCACAGTAAGATAACTAAAAATATCTCATTTATTATTAGTCCTGTATTTGAATCTTCAAGAATCTGACAATTAATATTAGGTTATATTTAGTCCATGTGTGGAACATGTGAACTACCGAGTTTTGAACTACAAGTTTTCCTTCATCTACATAACACAGTGGCGTAGTATATAGGATAGTGTTCACCAATAAAATAATTTATCACATTTTACTAATTGAATTTACTCTCAGGATACATCTCACGAGATGGTGGTGGCCTGCTGCAGATTCTTGTGTTACTTCTGCAGAACTGGACGTCAGAACCAGAAAGCCATGTTCGAACATTTCGACTTTCTCTTGGACAACTCTAACATTCTGTTGTCGAGACCCAGCCTCAGAGGCTCTACTCCACTAGATGTCTCATACTCGTCTCTGATGGAGAACACTGAGCTGGCTCTGGCTCTTAGAGAACACTACCTGGAGAAGATAGCAGTTTATTTGTCTCGTTGTGGACTTCAGTCAAATTCCGAGCTTGTGGAGAAGGGTTATCCCGACTTGGGTTGGGATCCAGTGGAAGGTGAAAGATATTTGGATTTCTTGAGATTTTGCGTTTGGGTTAACGGAGAGAGTGTTGAGGAAAATGCCAATTTGGTTATTAGATTGTTGATCCGAAGGCCGGAATGTTTGGGGCCTGCACTCAGGGGAGAAGGCGAAGGCTTGCTAAGAGCCATTATTGACGCTAATAAGGTATTTAATAGCAGCAGATATTTAAGATTTGAATATCCATAATGCTTATCCAAAGTTGAAGATATTAATATTTTTCGAAGACGCATATTTTCCGTTTATATGAATAATTTTATTATTATTATTATTATTGAAAAATCTTCTGATCGTGAAGCATTGAGCTTACATGGACTGGACATACTGATAAGAGCAAAAGTAAAATAGCCCCACTTTTGATTAGATTATTTTTCGAATTTAGAAATAATGTTAATTTGAGATTTTTTCAAAATATTAACCTTTTATTCATTCTAATCTGCAATACTCAGATTCTATGTATATGGGATACTGCTAGAAGTTTCTCTTTAAGCCCTTTGTTACTGCAACTAATTACGTCATCTTATTTAATTCCGAATCGCTTAATCGTTTTAATAAGTTCCACCCAATATAATGTTAATCTCATATTTTCGCGACAACATGTGCTGGAGGATTTGACGGATGTCTTCAGCAGTCAGTATTCATATGGCGCTCGTCCGATGAACTATATGCTAAATTTCTCGAAACTAAACTTTTCTCGATTAATTCAAATATCGTATTTTGCGAAAGTGATTATTTTCGCGAGTGAGTGCCACGAAGAAGATTTCAACCCTACTGTGGACCAACAGGTAGGCAGAAGTCGGTACTCCAGCATTCCTTTTACTTTTGTATCTTTTCTCTCGATTCATTTTTTTTTCTTTCATTTTTTCACGGTCCTTCATCAGTCTACGGCCCTTGTCGTGCCACCCTTTAATCAAGTTACAAAATGAAGCAATCAAATGTTTAAATAAATAAATTTAACAAGCGACGCCTTGTGATATTTGCTTCGTTTTATACATATTATTTAAAAAATCATCTCAGATAGCTTCACTTGCTGTATAAGCTGAAAATTTGTTGTTTCATTCACTCAATAAGAAGGAAGGTGGAAGTTCAATTTTAACTAAAGTTCAGAACCATAATAAGATGAACAAAATTACCCATTAGTCACTTGCAATTTCGATTGGAATTTTCGGATATTCATTTTTATTTTGCTACTAAAAAAATTCACTATCTGATCGATAGTGAAATTTAAAAATAGAATAAAGAATGAAATTTTGACTTATTAATAGAATTCAACAACTAATATATTTATGTCATTCCAATTGCAATTATTTGGTATTCATTGATCACATTATACAGGGTTATTCACAAATATGGCTCTATAGAATATTTTTAGGAAACAGAGATTTCGAAAAATTTCACTTGACCGCTAATTATTTTCCAGTAAAAAAACACATTCGGAATGAGATTGAAGGAAAAATCGTTTTTCCGGAATATCTCGAAAAATATTCATTTTGGGATAAAAGTCTTGGACGTATGCTCCTATTATTTTTCGACGAAGATTTCGAAAATGCTTCGAAAAAATGGGATTCCAATTTGAAAAAACGATTTCTTGATGTTTCGTCACTTCTAACTTTGACAAAGAATTTGTGACCTCCTGTATCATATTTTGAAAATCACGCTATCGGAAAAAAAGCATCAGCCTTTCTTCTTGGTGATTCTGAAAAATGAGAATTTTTAATGAAAAAACCTCGAAGTTGTCTGTATTTAAACAGAATTCAATTTTGAGATTTTTTTTCGTATTTCCTCATTTAATGAGAATTTTCTCGGGAAAATTCAAACTTCTGGAATCAAAAAGACTCAGAATTCAATGGAGAATCTATTTATGCAATAAAAAATAGGTCTTCCTTAAAAAAAATATATGTGAAGTCGTCTTCTTACTTGAAACTCACCTTTAGAATTTCAATCCTGAATCTTGTGTCTTTCCTAAAAATATTCTATAGAGCCATAATCGACAATAACCCTGTATATGTGTTCTTTTATAACATGCAATTAATTTTTTTTAATTAATGTGCCTCCGCGATATTTCTTGGAAAATAGGTTGACTGATTCAAACCTTTCTCACAGATGTCGGAAAAAATAGCCAACAGGAGAAAAATGATGGACGAAGCTGAAGGCCAGCAGGAAAATGGACAATTTTCGCATCCACTTCCTGAAAGTGACGAAGATGAGGATTATATCGACACAGGTGCCGCCATCTTGAATTTCTACTGCACTCTAGTTGATCTTCTGGGACGTTGCGCTCCTGATACTTCTGTTATAGCTCTGGTAAGATACCATATAAAAGTTATAGGAAGACCTAAACTTAGATAGTTCTTCTGGTGATGATAGCTTAGAAAAAGAAAATTATCAACAGACCCTTCCTTTTTTAGGGTAAAAACGAATCGTTGAGGGCCAGAGCGATCTTAAGGTCACTAGTGCCGCTCGAGGACCTTCAGGGTGTCTTGAGTTTGAAGTTCTCCCTGCACAATCCGGCAGCAGGGGAGGAAAGGCCGAAGTCCGACATGCCTTCTGGATTGATACCCGGCCACAAGCAGTCGGTCGTTTTGTTCTTGGAGAGAGTTTACGGCATCGAAACGCAAGAGCTGTTCTTTAAACTTTTAGAGGAAGCGTTTCTACCAGATCTGCGTTGCGCTACTATGCTAGATAGGGTAAGTTCTAGGTTAAGTGCAATGTGATCTGCTCTCGTGTTCTATACTTGTATTAATTCAGTCCAAATATAGGGGGGTATGCATGGAATTTTCGTCTTTCTACATTTAATTTTGAGATATGCATCTTGAAGTCGGTTTCACAAAACCTTAATTGTGCGATTAAATAAATTCACGTAAATTCGAACCAATGCAATCACTCGTTTTGAAATTTCAACGAATCGCGGTGACTCCAATTAATTTAACGGTACAAACAAAGTTTTGTGAAACCGACCCTTAGTCTGTTATCTTCCGGATCCTTTTTACATATAGGTCAATTGAAGGTTTCATTTCCGCTATTTTGTCTGCCAATTTATGTAATTTCGAAGTGTTCTCTAAATATTTTCCATTTTCGCGAAAAAAGAATCGTGTCGTTATTTTACAAATAATAAAGTCAACTAACTAATGAATCAAGTAATTTTTCTATTGTATTAATGAGAATTAGTGCCAATAGAGAGTTATCGAAACGCAAATACAGGCATAACTTAAATAAAGTTTCCCTTATTCTGATATTTACTCATGGGCATTCACAAAAGATTTTAAGGTGGCCTGTAGTAAATTACAGGCCCCATGTACTTAACTTAAATAAATGACAGCCATAATTAAATAAAAGGTCCCTCATTTTGACAGTTCTCCCAATCTTCTATGTTAAAAAACTCATAAAGTTGAAAAGAATTAATGCGGTCTGATAACCCAAGGTTAAGGGATCTTTTATTAAAGGATCCTTTAATAAACATAGGCCTGTATTTGAGTTTCGATAACTCTCTAATAACGTATGGCTTATCTTTGAGTTTAATATATTATTATGTTTCAGAATGACGGAAGCGAATCAGACATGGCCCTGAGCATGAATCGTTACATGGGCAACTCAATATTACCTTTACTGATCCAACACAGCAAGTTCTACAGCGAGGCCGAAAACTACTCCTCACTTTTGGACGCTACCCTCCACACAGTATATAGGTTATCTAAGAACCGTATGCTTACCAAGGGTCAAAGAGAGGCCGTTTCAGACTTCCTGGTAGCATTAACAAGCCAGTTGCACCCTTACATGCTCCTGAAGCTGCTCCGGAAGCTAACCGTTGACGTGTCCAACCTTTCGGAGTACACCACTGTCGCCCTACGTCTCCTGACCTTGCATTATGACAGGTGCGCCAAATATTACGGATGCAGCACTGGTCAGGGAGCTTACGGTGCTGCCAGCGACGAAGAGAAGAGACTCACCATGATGCTTTTCTCGAACATATTCGATTCCCTGAGCAAGATGGATTATGATCCGGAGCTGTTCGGAAAGGCTCTACCCTGTTTGACAGCTATCGGATGCGCCTTACCACCTGATTACTCCCTATCCAAGAACTACGACGACGAGTGGTACGCCAATAAAACTGGGGGTGGAAATGGACCTTACAATCCTCAGCCGATAAACACCTCTTCCGTTCAGTTGAACAACGATCTGAACAGTATTGTTCAGCAGTTCTCGGAGCATTACCACGACGCTTGGGCTTCGAGGAAATTGGAGAACAGTTGGCAGTATGGAGATACCTACTCTTGGGAGCAGAGGGTACATCCGAGATTGAAGCCTTACTCGATGCTCAACGATTACGTAAGTGTTGATGAATAAGTAAAGAACAGATGATTTCTTTCACAATGTGCAAGAATATACAATAAAAAAGGATGGTGCGTCAGAAATGGTCTTGAGTAAGAGCGCCCACCAAAGCAGCATACCACTGGCGTAGTACGTGATCTGGCACACAAGATGCAAAATGTGTGATACTTCGATTAGAACCAATGAACTGAAATAGCACTACCAGATCTTTGCGACTGTCACGTCACCTACATGCTTCAAAATTGGAAATTCATCGGTTTTTTCACAAAAAATAGTCGACACTTGGCGAATGTAATGAAAATTAAAGATTATTCTAATTTCAATTAAACTTTCTTTCACGAATAGAGGCTAAACCATGTATTTACGACTACAAATGTAACGATTATGCCAAAAGACACAAACAAGACTTGGCGTTGAAATAAATTGCGAAGTGCTACGCTATTTTGGTGTGCGTTATCTGAAAATTAGTCTACGTGTTAGCTTGATATGTGTCATGTATGTGTTATACAGATCGGGAAAACAGAATTGGAAACATCACAGTTTCTATAGTAAATTCGAACACGGCCATATTCTAGTGGAACAGTGGCAGAATCAAAACCTCAGAGGGAAGTGATATCGAATAAATGGCTGGGCCGACAGATTCGATTGGGTGGGGATATAGAGCACAACATATAACGCGAAGTGTCGAATCGAATCAGTAACACTCCAAACGCGGTATGGGTGATTTCATATATATGTTGTAAATGAATACGACAATTTTATTCCACTCTGACTGGAGCAATTTATTTTCCTCATGAATGACACAAATAATTTTCTGTGGAAATTAGTCTTCAGAAGAAAATAGAATGAATTCTAGAAAAAGAAAAAATTAAAAAACAAAAATACATTCTACGAGAAAAAATTAAAAAACAAAAATTAATTGTATGAAAATAAAAAAAGGACAAAAAAAAATTGAAGATCGACTAACTCAAATTCAATTTTCAAATAATCCACCTTGTTGTGCCAAACAGTAGCCAAATCTATCATAAAGAGATAATCTCATATCTCTGAGAAGATTAGGCATACTTGCTATTTTGGCACAAAGTTGCATTATTTTGGACCTTAATTCAATAATATTCGTCGCTCTTTCAATTTCTTGCCATACACCAAATTTTTCAGATATCCCCAAAGAAATAAATCATTGGGAGATAAATCTGGAGATCTGGGGGCCATTTGATCGTCTCATTTGTCGAAATGATACGGTCAGAAATAGTCGTCCCCAGATATTCAATGACTCGCGTTATGACTGGGACAGCCATCCTGTTGAAACCAGACATCATCGAAATTAATTGGTAGCTGTCGAACTGTCGGAATAATTTGATTTTCTTAAAGCTCCAAATATTTTGAAGCATTTAGATTACCCTTCATGAAAAATGGCCCTATGATGTAATTCACTAGTATTCCTGTCCAAACATTAGGTTTTTAGGATACTGGGTACGCACAGGAATACTCAGGTGCTTATTTTTCCTAGAACAATATCTTACTACAGATGGGTTATATTTTCTATTCAAGGAAAACGATGACTCATCAGTGAATAAGAAATTGCTCAGAAATGAACTACTCTCATTATCTTTTCCCATCATTTCACAAAATTACATTCTTTTCAAATGGTCTTCTGGAAAAATTTCTTGAGAGGATCGCACCTTATAACATCTGTAACCATTTCTTTTCAAAATATTCCGAACAGTTCTAGCGCCCAAATCGGCTTGTTCAGCAATTTCTCTGCTAGAACAAGGTGCACTGATTTCAACAGCAGCACACAAATTCACTTCATTCGTCAAACGACTTTCACTGATGGTCTTCGGTGGTCTATCAATCCTGCAATGACGGCATGTTTGTAAACATCCACATTGCAAGAATTTTTCGATTATTTTGGAGATAGCTGAACTTGAAGGTATCGGCCTATCTCCAAAGACAACAATGAGAGAATTTATTGTCTCCGCAATAGATTGACCATCGAAGTACCATTTTATGATTTTTTTAACCGTAAACATTTTAATTGACACGAATCTAATTTTTTCAAACCGTCTAGCTATCACATCTGACGTTCAGATGCGACTAATGTGCATTGCAATTCGCGGCAGCAAAGATCACTCCCTCCTGCCGAGACTTGCCATTCCAACAGTCCAGTCTCTCATTTGTTATCGAATCGCAATGAGATTTCGATTCTTCCACTGTTCTACTAGACTCGGAGCTCATTCGAATTTAACATTCATATTCCTATATTTCCATAAAGATTTTCTTTATCTGTATATGTGCGACGCTACTTTGGTGGGTGCTCTCCCTAAGAATACTTGAACATAGATTCCCCTTGTTTCAGGAGAGGGAACGCTACAAGGAACCGGTCAGAGATTCCCTAAAAGCTCTCCTAGCCATTGGTTGGACCGTCGAGCACACCGAGGTCGATCAGCCCACGAGCAGGAACGCAAGTCCTAGACCCGTTTCTGGCGACGGCAGCTACAACCCCCATCCCGTGGACATGACCAATCTGAATCTCTCGAGGGAAATGCAGAATATGGCCGAGCGACTGGCGGAAAACGCGCATGACATCTGGGCGAAGAAGAAAAAGGAGGAGCTTAACACCTGCGGTGGTGGGGTGCATCCTCAGTTGGTTCCATACGATCTTTTGACGGATAAGGAGAAAAAGAAGGACAGGGAGAGGTCGCAAGAGTTCCTCAAGTATTTGCAGTACCAGGGATATAAGTTGCATAGGTATGACTAGGAGAATGCAAGAAAGACTAGCTTGTACTTGATAGCTGATAGTTAAAAGAGGTTTCATTCCACCGCGACCTTATGGTCTATTGTGCCCCCTGACAAAGCTTTACAGCTCGCCTTCCAGTCCCAGAGATCTTATGAAATCTAATATCTCGGAAGGCTTCAGTGAGGCTAATTCCTCACTCCTACAGGTCTCTTGACCAAAGCATTGTTTCCTTTGGCTTACAATGCCAAAGCATTCTGTGACTAGGTGAATAAGAGTTTCTTCCTCCTCCCCACAGAATCTACACTAGTCAGTGTCCGATATGCCCATTCTCAGCAAGTGCTTTCTGAGGCGACAATGCCCTGTAAGAAAGCCAGTGAGGAGGTGCAGTTGGTTCTTACTGAGATCCAAATATCTTTTGGATCCTGCAGTTTCAAAATTCCGAAGGAACTTTTTGGAGTGGTTTTATCCTTCTCCAGAAACTCTTTTTTATACATACATTTTCCTATAGGGGTTCTGGGCTAATGAGTGGTTTCCGAGCACCCTCTCTGGCAAGTTTGTTGGCCTCTTCGTTACCTGCGATTCCCGAATGACCAGGAACCCAGATTAAAGAGACCTTATTTTTCTTGCCTACCTCATTGAGTTTGCTCCGGCATTCCCATGTTGACTTTGAGTCGATGACATAGGAAGTCAGTGCTTTAATAGCAGCTTGACTATCTAAGTGAAGAGCTATGTTGCCATTCTGATAGACATGTTTCGATTGCTAATATTTCTGCTTGCAGAACAATCACACAGGAGCCTAACGATAGAGCACACTTGGCTTTGGCCTCGTGAACCCTAGCGCCAGCTCCCGTGTTTGTTTTAGAACCATCTGTATACCATTTAACAGTATTTTCTTTGAAATTTTGGTCGGTGTATTCCCGCTCACATTGCTCTTTTTTGCATAGCATCGTACTGAAGTGTTTCTCAGTACTTACTTTCGTGGCCATTACATCACTAGGAAGGTTCGCAGATGAGATGTAGTTACACAGAGAGCACCAGACTCTCTGACACCTAATTCTCTCATTACCTGCGCCTTCTCTAGATATTCTGAGGCCATCCTGTCAATCACCATATGTAGGGTTGTGAGATCTGTTGAACTTGGGGCATTTAGGTATAGAAATTTCTTTGGAATAGACGGAAAAAAGCTTATCTGAGTTACTGACATTTTTTAATCTTCTAGACCAAACAGAGGCGCTGCACAGGAGAACGAACAAGCCGGAGGCGGCCCCTCCATCGAGCTTCGCTTCGCTTACAGCCTATTGGAGAAACTAATACAATACGCAGACAGAGCCACGATCAACATGAAACTCCTAAAACCTTCCCAAACGTTCAGTAGGAGAAACTCTTACAAGACGTCATCCAGAGACATCAAGTTCTTCTCCAAAGTCGTCTTACCACTCATGGAAAAGTACTTCTCCACCCACAGGAACTACTTTATTGCTGTGGCCACCGCCACTAACAACATTGGCGCTGCCAGTCTCAAGGAGAAAGAGATGGTCGCGTCTTTATTCTGTAAACTGGCAAGTCTATTGAGGTCGAGACTTGCCGCTTTTGGGGCAGACGTTAGGATAACCGTGCGGTGCTTGCAAGTGCTGGTGAAAGGCATAGATGCCAAGTCGCTGGTCAAGAATTGTCCGGAGTTCATCAGGACGTCGATGTTAACGTTCTTTAATAACACTGCGGACGATTTGATGCATACCATCATAAATTTGCAAGAGGTAAATTGCTGCCTTTATTCTTGTGTTGTATGTTGAATAACGTCGAATGTTTTTAGGGTAAATATAGTCATCTTCGGGGAACGCATCTGAAAACCTCGACATCACTGTTTTACGTCAACACAGTTTGCTTGCCGATACTGACTGCCTTGTTCGATCATTTGGCAAACTGTGAATATGGAAGTGATTTATTACGTAAGTAATCATTAGGGCAAGATCTGTAAGACCCATTTCGAAAATGATGATGTGGTTTGATATGCTACTTATCACACAATTTTTTTTTAATATATGTCAAAAAAAACCTCTCTCAATTCAAAGTTATACTCATTGTTGGAAACTATGTGTCAACCTGAATTTGTCATGTTTTTTTTCTGATGAGTCTGCCCAGTGTATTATCAGAATATTGTATTTTTATTGATCTTCGGAAAATGTCAAAATTTTCAAACTAATAGGTACCTGATTAGTCTTTAAAGGAAATATTGTACTTTCGGCATGTGACTTTGATATGGTTCTGTCTTGAAGCAACAAGGCTGCCGGATTGGGGATTGGACAATTATTCAAATACTAGCTAACCCGGCAGACTTCGTACTGCCTCAATCGATAAATAAAAAAGCAACTTTAATATTGTAATAAACTATTATGGTATAATACTTTGAAAGTGGACATAAAATTGTCCTGTACAATTAGTCCAGTCAATGAGGCCGAAAATTAGTCATTACCTTCGAATTCTATCAAGATGCTTCGATTTTGATAAAATTTTGGATATAGCTATACTTGTCTCCTACTCCTACCCCATGCCGATTTATGCTTATTATTTTTATCCAAAATCAAAAGAAACTTGTTCTAACGTAAATCAAAGTAATTTTTGGGCCTCAGTAGCCATTTATGAAGTTTATTGAAGGTCTTCATATACTTCAAGACCGTATAAACCACCCCCTTTTAGCATAAAATGTGTGAAAATGGGTCTCTATTAATATAATTAATTAATTTCAATCAATTTTATAACAGTATTTTAGATGAATGTTAGTTTTAGATATTTTTATTTTTCAATCCCTAAAAGCAACCCCTATTTGTTCAAAATAAGAAAATGAAAAAATCATTTAAACATTTCATTCATTAATCACTTTATTCACGTGAAATTAATACTTTTTGTGTCAAAAAATTTATTATATTCTAAGTGGCTGTCGCCACTGTCAATTATTTCTTCATCTTTGCCAAAGATTGGACAACTGTTTTGGCAGTTAACACCTGCACATTCCCCACATGTAGGGTTACAAAAAAGACCCAGTTTTCTGCAGGTGCATGACGCATTTCATCCTTTTTTGGCAGTTATAAAAATCATTTTCAACAATTTTTGTGGTGCGAGTGTTTTTTGCATTTTTGTGGGCTGCAAATATCTTTTGGTACTATTCCAACTGCAATCAACTGAATTAAGATCTTTTTTACCTAGCCAAATTTGAAGTTGACGATTTTAGGCAGCCGTCGATTTTGGAATTACCGGTAATGGTTGTCGGAAGTCGCCATACAAAAGAATCTATGTGCCCCCAAAACATCCGTTTAGGCAACTCAAAATACACAGTAATTGTTTACATATATTTTTATAATAGTAGAATGGAGATTTGTTTAAAACATTTCGTCATAAAATTTTCCGTAGTGTTCGGAAGAAAGATAGGTGTAATAACATATTAGAAAATGTAGTTCACCGAATTTATCAAATATAATACTTTCACGAAAACACTATTAACCGTAGCGACAGCTACTGGCGTTATTCGCAAGAAGAAAATTTATTGAATATTTTTTTCCATTTCATCAAATTTTTTAGAGTTTTAATGTATTTTATGTTAATCCCGAACTGTTCATCCAATCTTGAGTTATGAATGATGTAACCAACAAAATGGCCGATTTAGTTTTATATATTAAGATTTGAAGAATTTGAAGCCAACAAACGAACTTAACGTCTAATTCTCGAAGAGTTAAAAAGTAGTTGTATAGTGAGAGTATTTGTAGAAATTAGAATTGAAACAATGGATGATTCAAGATAATTTAGAGGCTCACGAATTGTGAATGTAGCCGAAATAATGACCTAAAAGTCAAAATAAATTATGTGAAATCATTTTATTTCTTTTCATATACTAAATATGTCCTAAAATTGATCCAAAAACGATTTCATTGGCAAGATTAGACAATTTAAAGAAAAAATCATTTGAAAATCGATTTGGAAAAGGAAAGAAAAATATCAAATCTATTGAGGAAAACTCAAATAACTGCAAAATTCAAACAAGTATTATTAATTCATACATGCGTAATTATCCCTTGATATTCTCCCTGTCAAAAAACTTTTCAGTTGAGTCCAAATCCGTTTCCAAATATTCGACTTTTGCACAATCTGGCAACAAAATTCACATATGACAATTTGGTACTTAATTTCTCACATACCGAAAGAAAGATTACCATCTTTAAATTACATTGAACAACTGTGCTATATCCAGGTGACGCTAATATAATTGTGTTGAAAGACTGAATGGTTTTTCACGATCTTCATGATATGTTTTCTTTTCAGTGGATGAGATTCAAGTAGCCTCCTACAAAATTCTTCAAGCGCTGTACACACTAGGCATTGATGCTACTCTAACCCACGATAGAAAGTATCTGAAAACAGAGATAGAAAGACATCGACCAGCCTTAGGTATGTAGGAATTTGATTGTGTCTAGGGAAATTACTAGGCACCAGGTAGTTTTGTAAAATATTTAATGACTAGATGAATAGAATTAAAAAAAACACTGGCAATAAGAACTCGGGATTTCAGTCACTGAACGCACGTCTATGATATTTTCGTCTTATAAGTCTTGTTAAATGACCTCTGAACTAGCTTCCGTCTATCCGCTTAGTCTATGAATCGCGTCACAAGCTTTCGTCTAACGTCTAACTTTCGATTAGTGTCCGTCTAATCACTTTATCGAAAGATTCGTCTAATCGGTTCTTCGGAACCTCGTCTAATTAATATTCACGTTCTGATCGAACTTCTTCCCGTTCTCCCATCGACTCCCTTGAAATCCTCTAATCGACTGTCCCTATTTTTCTCGAGGTACCCCCTGAACTCTTTTCCCCTCGAGACCTAGGAACCCTCAAGTTGATGTTTTACCAGGAATCTCGATTCTTTGAATCGACATCTGGTAACACTTGAGAAACTTTGCGTCTAACGTTAAGTACCTCGAGCCGTCTAATAAATAAACCCCCTGAATAGAGCACTCGAGTCCAGTGCCGTAGGTTAAAATTTAAAACTATAATAAACCTAATATTACGTAAAATCTCGGATCCCGCAGGTATGACAAAAATAGTCTAATGATGGACTAATTCACATTAATTCGAAATTTTCCCCGAAATTATTATTTATAAATAATAACCTTATATGATGAATATTTTTTATTATTACAGGTTCTTGCTTGGGAGCTTTCAGCTCTACGTTCCCTGTAGCATTTCTGGAACCTCACTTGAATAAGAATAATCCTTTCTCGTTAGCGAACAGAATTGCAGATCACTCTTTAGAAGCTCAAGGTGATTATCTAGAACTTATCATATGTTCTTGTTGAATTTTAAGGAATAAGTTTCATTCTTAATTATATATTTATGTTCTAGATATAATGGCTCGAATGGAAGGATCTATGCCCACTCTAGAAGCTATTTTGACTGAAGTTGATCAATTTGTGGACAGCGAAAAAACCTATGCTGACGCTCCCCATGTGATAGATGTCATAATGCCAATGCTATGCTCCTACCTACCTTTCTGGTGGGCTCAAGGTCCAGATAACGTTAGTCCAACAGGGGGGTAAGTCTACAATAATGTTTTCAATATTTCAAATCAATGTACAGACATCTAGGAAATAAAAAATTGAGAATTCCCTGTTCCTTTTAGTTTAGGTTTTGCAAAACTTTCACCAATTTTTTGTGTGTTGAGGTATGTTCATTATTGAATTCTGAATTCCTTAGCTATCCTAAGCATTGAATTAGATGCTGTTCTACTAGAGCATAGCTGTTCAGTTCACTCTCTCCAATTAAGATGCTTATAACCTTTTCCAGAACTCATGTTTCAATGGTAACAGCGGAACATATGAACCAATTGCTCAAGAACGTTTTAAAATTGATTAAGAAGAACATAGGCAACGAGTCTGCGCCTTGGATGACCAGGATCGCCGCCTACACTCAACAGATAATCATAAACAGCAGTGAGGAGTTGCTCAAGGATCCGTTCTTGCCCCTGGCGGAAAGAGTCAAGAAGAGGACAGAGGCCATGTATCATAAGGAAGAGAGCATGAGAGGATTTATAAAAAGCAGTTCTGATGATACATCTCAGGTCAGGAAACATTACAATCTTTCAAAATGTTGAAGTTGTTCGAAAAAACCTTCACATTTGTTGTTACAATATTTCTAAAAATTCTACCTCACACCATACGAATGGATTTCCAAAATCCGAATTTAACTATTTTTGTTGCAGATCGAAGCTCAGATACAGGAGGATTGGCAATTATTGGTTAGAGACATATACTCCTTCTACCCGTTACTCATCAAATATGTGGACCTACAGAGGAATCATTGGTTGAGGCATAATATAGCGGAAGCTGAGGACCTCTACAATCACGTCGCTGACATATTCAACATTTGGTCGAAATCGCAGTATTTCTTGCGTGAAGAACAAAATTTCATATCGGCAAATGAGATAGATAACATGGTCTTGATAATGCCAACAGCTACAAGAAGAAGCGTAGTTCCAGAAGGAGGACAGAGTGGAGGTGGAAAGGTTGGATATATTAGAAATGAGTAATCAATGGTTCAAATTTTTTATGATTTTTTTTCAGAAAAAGAAAAAGAATAGGGATAAGAAACGAAATAAGGATAAGGAGATCCAGGCATCCCTCATGGTGGCGTGTTTGAAACGTCTACTTCCTGTCGGTTTGAATCTGTTTGCAGGTAGGGAGCAAGAATTGGTACAACACTGCAAGGATCGCTTCTTAAAGGTAAATACTAAATTAATTAGAACTCCTTCACATGACACATTTTTGATGTCTGCAGAAGATGCCAGAATACGACATCATAGATTTCGCAAAGACCCAACTAACTCTCCCAGATAAGATAGATCCAGCTGATGAAATGTCATGGCAACACTACTTGTATAGTCAACTAGGTAGTAAGAAGAGTGTGACTATCGGTATAGACAATAACGGCAAGAATCAGTTAGAGGAAACGGTAGACAGAATAGTGGCGATGAGTAAAGTGTTGTTTGGATTACACATGGTGAGTTCTTGATCTTCAAACTCTTGAATCAAATTTTTTAAGGGAATGAGGTGAAACACAATACTGCAAGTGAATTCATTCTGAGAAGCAATGCAATATCAAAGAAAACTATTCTTGAAATGTTACTTAATCTCAGGGGGGTATCCTAGCTTCTTTTGAAGTTATTGATGGTACATCAAAGTAAGAGGTCGAAATCTGTGTTTCACCTCAACAACAAAATGGCTCTCAATGCATATACAGATAAAAAAAATCCTTATGGAAACATAGGAATATGATTGCAAAATTCGAATGAGCTCCGAGTCTAGTAGAACAGTGGAAGAATCGAAATCTCATTGCGATTCAATAACAAATAAGGGACTGGACTGTTGGAATGGAAAGTCTCGGCAGGAGGGATATCTCTGTTGCTGCGAATTGCAATGCACATTAGTCGCATCCGAACGTCAGATGTGATAGCTAGACGGTTTGAAAATAAATTAGATTCGCGTAAATCAAAATGTTTAAGGTTAAAGAGAAAATTCAAATCATAAAATGGTACCTCGGTGGTCAATCTATTGCGGAGACAATAAATTCTTTCATTGCTGCCTTTGGAGATAGGCCGATACCTTCACGTTCAGCTATCTCCAAAATAATAGAAAAATTCGAGCAATGTGGATGTTTACAAACATGCCGTCATTGCAGGATTGATAAACCACCGAAGAATATCAGTGAAAGTCGTTTGAATGAAATGAATGTGTGTGCTGCTGTTGAAATCACTGCACCTTTTTCTTTTTTTAAATGAAATAGTTCTTTATTTAGCACGTGGCTACTTACATCCAAATGAAAAGAAAAAATATCAACTTTCATTACGTAAATAAGCAAACAGTCTTTTACTAAACATGATTTCATTTGGCGCATGTTTCACCACATCAGGCAACCTATTGAAATGGCAAAGACCCTCGTAAAGCAAAGTTTTCTAGCAGAGAAATTGCTGAACAAGTCGATTTGGGAACTGAAACTGTTCGGAATATTTTGAAAAGAAATGATTACATCATTCTAACTCGCACAAGCTTTAAGTAGCTCATAAGGGGTTTCACAGAAACCCAGAATGCATGGAAATACATACATACATACATACAGATGTTATAAGGAGCGAAACTCTCAAGAAATTTTTCCAGAAGACCATTTCAAAAGAATGGGGTTTTGTGAATTAATGATGGAAAAAGAGAATGAGAGTAGTTCATTTCTGAGCAATATCTTATTCACTGACGGGTCATCGTTTTCCTTGAATAGAAAACATAACCCATCCGTACTAAGATATTGGTCTAGGAAGAATAAGCACCTGAGTATTCCTGTGCGTACTCAGTATTCTAAAAAACTTAATGTTTGGACAGGAATACTGGGGAATTACATCAAAGGGCCATTTTTCATCGAGGGTAATTTAAATGCTCCACAATATTTGGAGCTTTCAGAAAATCAAATTATTCCGACAGTTCGACAGCTACCAATTAATTTCGATGATGTCTGGTTTCAACAGGATGGCTGTCCCAGACATAACGCGAGAATAGTCACTGAATATCTGGGGACGACTTTTTCCGACCGTGTCATTTCGAAAAATGGGACGATCAAATGGCCCCCAAGATCTCCAGATTTATCTCCCAATGATTTCTTTGGGGATATCTGAAAAATTTGGTGTATAGGTAAGAAATTGAAAGAGCGACGAAGATGATTGAATCAAGGTCCAAAATAATCCAACTTTGTGCCAAAATAGCAAGTATGCCTAATCTTCTCAGAGATATGAGATTATCCTTTATGATAGATTTGGCTACTGTTTGGCACAACGAGGTGGATTATTATAAGATTCGATTCGAATTTGTCCATCTTCAATTTCGCATGTTTTAGATTTTGTTTTTGTTTTCCTTTATTTATTTTCATAGAATTAATTTTTGTTTTTTAATTTCTTCTCATAGAATGTATTTTTATTTTTCAATTTTTTCTAGAAATTAATTTATTTTCAAACCAGTTTTGGCGCAAATAAACTTGAATACTAATTTCCACAGGAAATTATTGGTGTCATCCATTGAGGCAAATAAATTCCTCGCGTCAGAGTGAAATGAAATTGTCGTATTCATTTACAACAGATATGAAATCACTCATACCGCGTTTGGAGTGTTACTGATTCGATTAGACACTTTGCGTATCATACGTTGTTCTCTACATCACTATCCAACCGAATCTAACGGCCCAGCCATTTATTCGATATCACTTCCCTCTGAGGTTTTGATTCTGCCACTGTTCCACTAGAATATGGCCCTGTTCGAATAAACTATAGAAACTGTGATGTTTCCAATTCTATTTTCCCGATCTGTAGATTGTTCGTACAATTTCCCCCAAGACACATTTTCGCATTATCTTCAGTTTTCCTAAGTTGCATTTTTTTTTCGTTGCAATTCAGATCGACCATCCGCAACAACAGCAAAAGGGCGTATACCGCAGTGTGGTTTCGACCCAAAGAAAAAGGGCAGTTTTGTCGTGCTTCAGACAAGCGTCTCTGCACAGTTTACCGAGGTTTGTCACTTTTTTTTTTGGCGTGATGTTTTTGGTTTCGTTTGAGCGCTTGATTATTTCGACTAACATCGATGAATTTCACTCTTAACGTGTTGGTTTGTTCCGACTAACAGGCTACTAGGCCGAAATTAAATAACAACGGTTGGCGGAAGGTCTTGGGAGCGGCCAGAAAGAGAGCAGCCTTGGCTTGTCTGACCTGTCAGCCCCTCTACAAGATGCCCAGGTTTGTTAGTCTTTAAGTAGAAAGCACCTCATTGAGATGATTGTGTGAAATTGACGTGTTTTTTTAGCTTCACCATTGTTTATGTAACTGTTATTAGATGGACAGTAGTTGGGGGAGTTAGATGATAGAGGTCGCTATAGTTTGAGATGCATATTTAATGAATTCAATTCAAATTAGACACTGAATGCGACTCTTCAAAATCCAATGGTACATATGTTGTAGATTAGAATAAACAAATATTAGATTTTATCACGACAAATATAATAATAGAGGAGTTGAATAAAGCGACCTCTATCAGCTAACTCCTCAAATTACACTTCATTGAATAACTAAGAGATTTATAAACAAGGGCTTCAGGGAATGTTTATTGAGTTATATGTAATTTGGATTCATCTGTCATTATAGTTTAATAGCTTTCCATATGAGAGTTATATTAATGCTTTGAAGAAGTTAAGAAAGTTCAGAAGTTTTGTTACTGTTTCGAGAGTTTTCCACCAATTTTTCAAATAAACTGCTCCACAAGAGTTAGGGATATCGTATTCAATCGTTTTGAAAAGTATGTAATCTTCGAAAGATCGCTGTAAAATCATTAAAAACCCAATAACAACTTGAATCGATCCAATAAAAATCAGTATGAGACATTTCGTGAATCTGGTCGCCTTTTTTCTGAAGTTTCGTTCTTTGTATATGCTTCATGAATGTTCTTATTTTGAAATGAAGTCAGTTTATCAACGGCTTGGATTTGAAACGAGTTTTCTCGTTGAAAAACAACAACTGCTCAGGATCGTTTCATCACCGTTTCGGCGAGAAGAAAGCCTACATCTACGTGTAGAATGCTACGGATTACTCTTCAAAATGCAGATGAGGTCCAAGTTTCCATCGAAACCATCAGACGATGTTTGAGAGAGGTGAATCTGGGTTCTAGACGTTCATTAAGAGGAGTTCCATTAACACGTGATCATAAGTGTCACTGGCAAGGCAACATATCAATTGGAACGATCAATGGCGTAGTGTCCTTTTCACTGATGAATTCAGATGTGGACGATTTTCAGATTCTCGAAGAATAAGGGTATGGACAATCCCACGCATACCCCGTAATCGTCGCTATGTCCAAGAAGTCGATCCATTTCGAGGGGGTAGTGTTATGGTATGGGTCGGGATATGTTTCAACGGGCGCACAGATCTACACATTTGTCCTGGGAATATGACCGCCTTACACTATAGGAAGCATGCATTGAAAATGTTTTGCCATGATTATGGTGAAACATTTCAATTTCTAGACGATAACTCTAGGCCGCATCGTGCAGCCATAGTTGAGAATGCGCGCGAGGAGCTTGGTATTCCACATTTACCAATACCTCCGCACTCACCAGATTTGAATTGCATAGAACATGCATGGGATATGCTCCAAAGAAGATTAGCTAATCATCAACCTACCCCAGAATCCTTAAATTATCTGAGAGAGCTTCTGCCCCGTTTATGGAACCAAATTCCTCAAGAAATGTTCAACAACCTCGTGTGTAGTATGCAAAGAAAATGTCAAGCTGTTATTGATGCCCGTGGAGGCCATACATTGTATTGATAGTCTTAGAATGCTCAAATTCTCTGGGAATAAAATTTCGTTATTTTACTCGATTTTTTTCAACCACCCTGTGTACGCTGCAGACCTACAGGCTAAAATTAATTTTATTGCTTGCAACTTGAAATCATATTAATATGAATTTTCATCACAAAATCTCATTTAAACTAGATTTTTTTGCAATTTAAGTCAATATCCCTAACTCATGTGGAGCAGTTTATAAGGAATCTGAATGTTTACTTACTCATCTCACTGCTTCTTTAGCTAATTCACAATTTCGGTGAAAAGTTATTTTTAAAATTTGTAGCCGTACTAAGTTTATGTCTAGGAATTATTAAAAATCAAATTTTCAGATTTTAAATCAAAGTTAATTGTAAACACGTAAAACGAAAACTCATCCAAAATTCTTAGAGAGTCTAACGAAAAGATTTTGCCTGAAATTGAGAATAAACATTTGATTTCTCATAAACAAACATTCGGTGAACAAGAATCGACGACTTTTAAAACGGTTACAAAATGTCTTAAATTCCCCAAATTTATAGGGCAGTTGAGTTCAATGTTTGAATAACCTTGAATTTACCTAAAATAATACATTTAAATTTAAAAATCATCTGTGATAACAACTCTATTGATCAGTTAAATAAACTTTAATCATAGAAATCACCAATCATACCAATATTTTTCATCAGATATGATAGTAGATAGGCAAGGCGAGTTCTGGACCAAATTGAACTTCGGACGGTGTGTTGGATGCGCTTTTCTCGTAGTTAATTGGATGGTTGTTGGTAGACGGCCACCATTCAACTCATGCGCATTCATTCACTAAAATTAAACAAGAAAAGCTGAATCCAAAGTTCAATTTGGTCCAGAACTCGACCGAAAATTCATTATGTAATCTCGCACATCAATAAGTTCAAGGATATTTTAAACAAAACAATTAATTGTTGTTCTGTCTTTGATGTAAATTGTTAAATTAAATCGCTCACCGAGATGTTTTCCATTTCAGACACCGGGCTATCAATATCTTCATCCGTTCTTATTGCGAACTGTGGCTTCAGGATGAAAACGTCGGTCAAGAAGTTATGATCGAAGATCTGACGCAAAGTTTCGAAGATGCGGAATTGAAGAAGCAAGATGAACAGGAGGAAGGCGACAAGCATGATCCTCTCACTCAACTGGTGACCACTTTTTGTCGAGGCGCCATGACAGAGCGTTCTGGAGCCCTCCAGGTTAGTCTTCAGTGCCTTTCTTTTTGGTCCTTTATCTATATATGCAGTACCGTTGTTTGAAAATTTTCTACACTCTTCCAATGGATATACAAGGGGAAACCCATTATAGGACATTCAAAAAGAAATTATTCAAATACTTGTTAAATAAAGAGCCTTACAATATGGGAAATTATATAGTATAGAGTCGATTTTTCTTTGTGACACTATTTTCATTTATATGTGATATATACCTGTGTCTCAAATAATTGAAAATAAAGTGAATATTATTATTATTAACTAAAATGTAAAAATAATGTTGTTAAATGACAAGGCTGAAGGACCCAAGGTCGATGGCCATTTGCTCCGCAATAAAGTACTGTTATCTATCTATCTCTATTATTATTATTATTATATAGCATATTTTCTCGTTTGCTGTGGTTTTGCGACATGTTAAATGTTCACAGGAGGACCCGTTGTACATGAGCTATGCGGAAATTATGGGTAAATCTTGTGGAGAGGAAGAAGAAGAGGGAGAGGAAGAAGGTGGAGGTGAGGGTGGGGGAGGTGGTAGCGGTGGTGGGGGAGGTGGTGAAGGTGAAGAAGGAAATTCCTCCATTCATGTGAGTTTTTTAGTCTCTATATCGATGAATGATGTATAACTAATTAATCTTGTTTGCTATGCTAAGAGGACAATGTCTGATCTAATGGTGAGATAATTTATATTTGTTGAAGAAGCAAGCTCATTTATGTTTTCTTCTATTTGATGATGGTGGTTTATTATGAACATTATTTCAAGTCAGCTCATCGTAAAAATACTATGTACCGGTTGGGCTAAAGTGGTGATGCCTGAACCACAACTTTTCAAGATAGAAGACAATAAATGCTACATGACGGTTTCCCGTTTTTAGCAACTGATAATGCCATCAACTGCATTCCTTTAACACTGGTCATTATCTCCGTTCCTGTTTGGGCTACGACCTCATATCTACACTTTTTTATAGCAATCCATTGATCTATTCTGATTGTTTCCTCGCTGAGCTATGAAAGAAAGTTTTCTTTCCTTTTACGGAAAGAAACGTTTAAAATGACTTAGAAGGAATCTTTTTTTCCGTTTCAAAAATATAGGGTTGAAGAGTTCAGGTATCACTAATTTTTTTCTCCCTGTAACGAGTGGGAAGGAGCAAAAATTCACGATATCTTTAAAAGGTAATTTAAATGGCTAAGACAGAAATGATGTGAAGTCAGCTTTTGAGCCCTGGTAACATGAAATTACGATTCATCATAATTGCTGAAGAAATACTTACAGGGTGTTTCGAAAAAAGGTTATGCCGTCTATAGGACAGAAAAGTGAAGAATAATTGAGGTTTGTTCAGTAAAAAAATTTCGTAACGCCATCCGTTTTCAAAATGAAGTGCGTTGAAGAAAAAAAAATGATACGCAATTTTTACGATTTTGCCGAAACTACTGGCAACATTGTATTGAAATTTTATACTAATATGTTTTGGGAGCTGGTACATCCAATGAATTTGTTTTTATGTCTGTCTCTCAGAGAGGGCGCTAGTTACACGATTCGTACTAAGTATAATTGAACTTAACTCAAACATCATTTAATGTTACTCCTAAAAGGTACTCAATTTGAAGTTGAAAAAGGTATAGATATTTTCTGGTAAAACTGAGTGAGAGAACTTTTTTGGTCCAGCTCGTCGAGTGGGGGATAAATAACTTGACCTGCCTTTGACTATCGCAAGCTTCATTTTTTGTTCTCAGTCCTTAACTTCCATCGCCTGATGGCTAGCTAGCGAGATACAGAATTACAGTAGAAAAAATCTAAAATACCCACTTCATGCGCCCAACTTTGTATTTGGAACTCAATATTTCTCTTTTCCTCATAATTGACTCTTCTCAACCCTCAGGAACAAGAAATGGAAAAACAGAAGCTCCTCTTCAACCAGGCCAGGCTCGCCAACCGAGGAGTCGCCGAGATGGTGCTATTGCACATCTCGGCCTGCAAAGGCATACCATCCGACATGGTCATGAAGACCTTGGAGCTCGGCATCTCGATACTCCGGGGCGGTAACTTCGACATCCAGATGGGCATGCTCAATCACCTCAAGGACAAGAAGGACGTCGGATTCTTCACCAGCATAGCCGGCCTGATGAACAGTTGCAGCGTGCTTGACCTTGACGCCTTCGAGAGGAACACCAAGGCCGAAGGTTTGGGCGTGGGTTCAGAGGGCGCAGCTGGGGAGAAGAACATGCATGATGCGGAGTTCACCTGTGCATTGTTCAGGTTCATTCAGCTCACGTGTGAAGGCCACAATCTTGGTAAGTAAAAAACAGTTTTCGTTTTTGAAGTGTCTTTCGACTGGGGTGGTTACAAATCTTAGTACATCCGCTACGCTAATTCGACTTGTGCGTAAGAACAGCGACGTACATACAATAATAAAATCCTACCCATCAGTAAAAAAACAAAAACAACTAGCAAAATTAGTATACAAGGGAAGAACGTACCCAAAGGCACGCGAAACAAAAAGCAGATTTAAAAAAAAGAACAGAGAGAAAAACAAAAACAAGTAGTTCTTTTGAGGATGTGACTGGACATGTGGAACCCCTCTTTTGACGCTACCAGATGTCGCCATTTGTATTTATTTACTCAGAAGGCTTGAACTAATTGCTTCAAAAGCAGAAGTTTTCTATGAAGATTCTGTTTCTTATGGAAATGATACTGATGATATGTGATTAAAAGCGGTGCGCCATCTTGCTTAAGCTTCTTTTCATTGGTTTCCTCAAACAATGATAGACTACTACTACTCGCCCGTTATACACTCCGCAAAAAAATTAACGCACATTATGGAAATCTCAAATTTATTCTACAACTGAAGGTGTTCTCAATGATAATTATTTTTATCAGAATTATGCATGCATATGTTATCCACTTTCAACGTTTTTCTTCAATACAGATGTTTTTCCCAATAGGAATAAAAAAAGATGATATCATCAGATTTTGAATGTATTGGCTTCATTCTAAAATCAGTTGTTCTCGATCAATTCTAGTGATCAATAGTTTTTCTTTCGTTTGATTGTCTACACTTGATCGCTATGCAACGCGAAACACGCAATTTGACCCAAGAGGAATGTGCCCAAGCGGTAGTTTTTCGAGAAGAAGGGTGGACTTACACAAGACTTGCAGAAAGGTTTGGAGTTTCCCATACAAGTGTGTCCAGAATGTTGCAGCGATTTAGGGAGACAGGTATGAATGTCCGAAGAACAGGACAGGGTAGACCGCGGGTAACAACTGCCATTCAAGAACGTTACTTGAGAGTTTCTTCGTTGGGACAACGGTTTGCAACCGCTCGCCTCCTTCAAAATAACCTTGAGCAAACTCATGGGGTGCAAATTAGCACTCAGACAATAAGAAATCGCCTCAGAGAATATGATTTAAGGCCTTGTGTCGCGGCAAGAGGCCCAGCTCTTATCCCAGCCCATCGAAGGGCGCGTTTGGATTTTGCGAGAGAGCATATCCATTGGTAAGAGGCCGATTGGGAAAGAGTTCTCTTCACAGATAAGTCTAAATTCGGACTCTACCATTGTGATCGACGTTCCCTTGTATACAGACGTCTCCATGAAAGATACGCTCAGTGCAATTTCCTGAATACTACTGGTTTAGGGGGAGGATCGATTATGGTATGGGGTGAAATATCTCTGACTGCTCGCACAGACCTAGCGGTCGTTGATAATGGAGCTATGAATGCTGATGAGTATATAAGGAACATTCTTGAAGAGCATGTAGTGCCATTTGCCCCATACATTGGTGAAAATTTCATTTTTATGGACGATAATGCCAGACCCCATCGTGCTCGCATCGTTCAGGATTACTTTGAAGAGGTCGAAGTCTCTCGAATGGAATGGCCAGCAAGAAGTCCAGATCTCAATCAGATTGAGCAGGTTTGGGACAACCTCAATAGAAGGCTGAGAAGTTCAGAAAATCATCCAGCTACTCTTAATAACTTAGGAATCCAACTCGGAGAAATCTGGGAAGGATTAGATCGGAACATTTTAAGATCACTCTTCTTGAGTATGAACCGTCGTTGCCGAGCTGTAATTACCGCAAGGGGTGGAAATACCAAGTATTGAATCCCTTATCAGCATTTCAGTATTTTGAAAATTGTTCATTTCTCTTCTTTCACATAAGATTCGGTGAAATCCTGAATTTTTCTTCCATTTGATGTGTCTTGTTTCGTTCAAAACCTTCCCGAGAGAACATAAAAAATAAGTTATAAAGTCAATGTAGAGTTAACTTTCATTAAAATTGAAATTTTCAGAATGTGCGTTAATTTTTTTGCGCATTGTAGTTTCCGTTTTCGAAATCGAAAGCGCCTTTTTACTTGAATGGAGACAAAATTTAGTACCTAACATCGGGTTAAGATTCTTTATTTACATTACCAATTTTCATTACAGAATGGCAGAATTATCTTCGTACCCAAGCAGGTAACACAACAACCGTCAATGTGGTTATTTGCACTGTCGATTACCTTCTCAGACTTCAAGAGTCCATTATGGACTTCTACTGGCACTATTCCAGCAAAGAGCTCATAGATGCTGCCGGTAAAGCCAACTTCTTCAAGGCAATAGGAGTAGCCAGTCAAGTATTCAACACCCTTACTGAAGTCATTCAAGGTCCTTGTACTTTGAATCAACAGGCATTGGCACATTCTAGGTAAAGAGGAACATTTTAACTAGTCATCTCTCAGAGATAACCCATTGTTCAGATCAAGGATTCCTTGATTATTACCTGACATAACCTATTCGATCAACAGATGATTCAATTATAAAGTAGAATTAATGTAATCCAACACCTAACCTAACCTATACAGTGTTATTCACGAATAGCTTCAAGTAAGAAGACGACTTCTCGTAGACTTTTTGAAGGTTCTAGGACTTCCGGATTTTCCGAAAGTGACATCAACTTTCTTTTTTTCAAATGGGAAGACCCATTTTTTATTGCATAAATAGATTCTCCAATGATTTCTGAGTCTTTTTCATTGTAAAAGTTTGAATTTTCCGGGGAAAATTTCCTTTAAATGAGGAAATATGAAAAAAACATATCGAAATTGAACTATGTTGAAATACAGACAACTTCGAGGTTTTTTCATTAGAAATTCTCATTTTTGAGAATCTCCGATAAGAAAGGCTGATGCTTCTTTTCCGATACCGTGTTTTTCAGAATACGATACAGGAGGTCACAAATTCTCTGTCGAAGTTAGAAGTGACGAAACATCAAAAAAGCGTTTTTTTTTCAAATTGGAACCCAACTTTTTCGAAATCTTCGTTAAAAAATAATAGGAGCATACGTCCAAGACTTCTATCCCAAAATGAATATTTTTCGAGATATTCAGAAATATTGATTTTGTCATCAATTTTCAATCCCATTCCGAATGTGTTTTTTTACTGGAAAATTATTAGCGGTCAAGTGAAATTTTTGGAAATCTCTGTTATCGAGAAAATATTTTTTTATAGTTCAGACCAGTTCAGTTTTTCCTTATGTTTCAAAGCTCAGGATAATTTACGCGAATTCTTAATTCTGGAGAATTTCCTTTTTTGCCATGGTAGGGAAATTTGAATTTTCAGTAATGAAATTGTTACATGTTATGTTAATTAGCCTTTCAAAAGCATTAAAAATTATTACATATTATTTTTTCTGCATTCCTGAGAATTTTTTACATTGACTTCACTAATACGCACATTGAGAACTTCAAACCAATTGTTGTTCTTGTATTACAGTTGATAATTCAAGAAGTTAACTCGTCTGAACTACAAGAAAATATTTTCTCGATAACAGAGATTTCCGAAAATTTCACTTGACCGCTACTTATTTTCCAGTAAAAAAACACATTTGGAATGAGATTGAAAATTGAAGACAAAATCGTTTTTCCTGAATATCTCGAAAAATATTCATTTTGGGATAAAAGTCTTGGATGTATGCTCCTATTATGCTTCGAAAAATTGGGGTTCCAATTCGAAAAAAACGAGTTTTTGATGTTTCGTCACTTTTAACTATGACAAAGAATTTGTGACCTTCTGTATCATATTCTGAAAATCACGATATCGGAAAAGAAGCATCAGCCTTTCTTCTCGGAGATTCTCAAAAATGAGAATTTCTAATGAAAAAACCTCGAAGTTGTATGTATTTCAACAGAGTTCAATTTTGAGTTTCTTTTCGTATTTTCTGGGGAAAATTTAATCTTTTGGAATCAAAAAGACTCAGAATTCAATGGAGAATCTATTTATGTAATAAAAAATGGGTCTTCCCATTTGAAAATCGAAAGTTGATGTCACTTCCGGAAAAACCGGAAATCCTAGAACCTTCAAAAACATACTAGAAGTCGTCTTTTTACTTGAAGCTCACCTTTAGAATTTCAATCCTGAATCTTGTGTCTTTCCTAAAAATATTCTATAGAGCCATATTCGTGAATAACACTGTATAGGTTAGGTTAGGTGTTGATTAGATTAATTCTACCATATATGTTTGGATTTCTGAATTAACGATGAAATGGGATGAATCTGACCAAGGTTCCCTTGATTTTTGCAGGTTGTGGGACGCCGTAGGCGGTTTTCTGTTCCTCTTCTCTCACATGCAAGACAAACTCTCCAAACATTCCAGTCAAGTGGATTTGCTCAAAGAACTGCTCAACCTACAGAAGGACATGATCACCATGATGTTGTCTATGCTTGAGGGCAACGTTGTCAACGGTACCATCGGTAAACAGATGGTGGACACGTTGGTAGAGAGCGCTTCTAACGTTGAACTTATACTGAAGTACTTCGACATGTTCCTCAAATTGAAGGAGCTGACATCGAGCGCCAGTTTCCAAGAGATCGACTTCAATAACGATGGATGGGTTTATCCGAAGGATTTCAAAGAGAAAATGGACCAGCAGAAGAGTTATACACCGTAAGAAAGTTTATGTTTTTATTTGTGTCATTTTGTTCCTAAAAGAGTTGAGGATGAATGGACATACAGATAAATTGGAAGATATTGTGATGAAATACTTTGCTCATTTTCACTTCATGTTATTGGTCATCCTGACAGATTAATAATAGAGTTATAACGGCTTTAACGGCGTTATTTTATTAAAGGATCCTGCAATAAAAGATCGCTTAACGTTGGTTAGATATTTGAGCTATTGGAACGACATATTTCTTGTCAACTTTACCATGACATTTCCTTTATTTTGACAGTTGTGAGAAATTGAAAAATAAAAGAACACAAGACTACGTTCACAATTCGTGAACGTAGTCTTGTGTTCTTTTATTTTTCAATTGACCAAAGATGTTTCACCAAGTGTTGAGCGAGGAATCAATTTCGTTAATCAAGTTGTGAGAAGTTGTTTCACACAAAAGTTCAGAGAGCTGTCAAAATGAGGGATCTTTTATTTAAATATGGCTGTCCTTTATTCAAGTTAAATACGGGAGGCATGTATTTTATTAATAATAGTAATTCTTGTTCTTATTCAAGAAAGATCATATGCACTTTATTGCAGAGAATATTAAAGACGAAGAAAAATGAAAAGAAACAAAAATGAATCACAGTGCAATCATATTATTACTTCAGTTAGATTCTTGAGGTTGAAATGAACTACAGACATATGCATATTAGAGAATTGTCAGCAATTATTATGGTTAAATCAGATCGTAATTTTTGATGTAAAGACTTGATCCAGAGTAAAACTAAAATATTATTCAAGTTTCAATCTGCTTGATCAGTGATCATGAGAAATATTCAATCTGTATGTACCACTGCAGAAGGAAAAAATTATTTGAATTTTTTTTAGGGAAGAGATTGAGTTCCTTCTTGCTTGTTGTGAAACTAACCACGACGGCAAAATAGACTATGTCGGCTTCATAGACCGTTTCCATGAACCAGCAAAAGAAATTGGCTTCAACTTGGCCGTTCTGCTCACGAACCTTTCAGAGCATATGCCAAACGAACCTAGGTAAGTAGATATAATAGTGGAATCGGATAGTGAAAATCTTGAGTGGTCAACATTTTATATTGCCATCTTTTTTAGATTAGCAAAGTTCTTAGAAACTGCTGGTTCTGTGTTGAACTACTTCGAACCATTCCTTGGACGTATAGAGATCCTGGGCAGTAGCAAGAGGATAGAGAGAGTTTATTTCGAAATCAAAGAGTCAAATATCGAACAATGGGAGAAACCACAAATCAAGGTGAACACCAAATTTCATTCAGTAACTGAGGGAAGAGACAATAAAGATACCTTACTTTACATAACCTAAAATGAAGTGTGTTAATCTATCACACATGTGGAAGGGATCAACACACTTCATTTTGCTATTAAGGTAGGATAAAAGAGGTCTAACACAAGTGTTATGGATTAATACACTTCATTTGCTATGAATTAAGGTTATGTAAGGTTAGGTTTCTTCATTTGGAGCCAACTCAAGGAATTCTTTATCTGTTATGACATAAATTTCAGTTACCAGACTTCCTGTGAACTTTAATTTGAGATATCACTCTCAAAAAAATCGAACATCGAATGAAATTCTTTAGATTGCTCAACTTTTACTCTCTTAGGAATCGAAACGTGCCTTCTTCTATTCCATCGTCACAGAAGGTGGCGACAAGGAGAAGCTAGAGGCATTCATCAACTTTTGCGAGGACGCAATCTTTGAAATGCAACACGCCAGCGGACTCATGTCCACTGAAGAATCTGGCGAAGGGGGACCTACCAGAGCTACCAGTTACAGCTACATGACTGACGAAGAAGAAGAAAGGTGATTTTTTGAATTGTTTACTTGACAGGCATAGCCTAGAACGAATGTTTGTCTTTATCAACGTCTCAAGACCCTATTTCCAGTCTTTTTTTTTTTACTATGGCCTAAGATCCATTGCTGCCTTTGTCAGAAGTACATATAAAAGGTTTTACAAAAAGGCTGCTATTAATTTTGTATCAAAATTATATAATTTAGTTAAGGGGCTAATCTGTGAGATCATCTAACCTTGTTGGTTCGTCAGCATACACCATCTACTTAAATTAAGCCCCTGAATGACCCCCAACCTGATTGAATCAGTCGTAAGTTACTGATTTAGAATCCTTTCGTTGGTACTGAATATTTGAAAGAAAATTCTTTTTCTTATTTGTACTATTGAATTTCGTTAATATACAGGGGGGGTTAGGGTTATTTACGCATATGGCTCTATAGAATATTTTTAGGAAAGACACAAGATTCAGGATTGAAATTCTAAAGGTGAGCTTCAAGTAGGAAGATGACTTCTCATATATTTTTAAGGTTCTAGGACTTCCGGTTTTTCCGGAAGTGACATCAACTTTCGTCTTTCAAATGGGAAGACCCCTTTTCTATTGCATAAATAGATTATCCATTGAATTCTGAGTCTTTTTGATTCCAAAAGTTTGAATTTTCCCGAGAAAATTCTCTTTAAATAAGGAAATACGAAAAAAAATCTCAAAATTGAACTCTGTTGAAATACAGGCAACTTCGAGGGTTTTTCATTTTTGAGAATCTCCTAGAAGAAAGGCTGATGCTTCTTTTCCGATAGCGTGATTTTCAGAATATGATACAGGAGGTCACAAATTCTTCGTCAAAGTTAGAAGTGACGAAACATAAAAAAATCGTTTTTTTCCAATTGGAACCCCATTTTTTCGAAGCATTTTCGAAATCTTCGTGAAAAAATAATAGGAGCATACGTCCAAGACTTATCCCAAAATGAATATTTTTCGATATTTTCAGGAAAAAGGAATGTGTTTTTTTACTGGAAAATAATTAGCGATCAAGTGAAATTTTTGGAAAACTCTGTTATCGAGAAAATATCTTCTATAGTTCAGACGAGTTAAGTTCGTGAATTATCATCTGTAATGCGAGAGCATCAATTGGTTTAAAGTTCTCAATGTGAGTTTTAGTGAAGTCAACGTGAAAAATTCTCATGAATGCAGAAAAAAATAATTTGTAATAATTTTTAATGCTTTTGAAAGAACAATTAACAGAACATGTAACAATTTCATTACTGAAAATTCAAATTTCCCAACCATGACAAAAAAGAAATACTCCAGAATTAAGAATTTGCAGAAATTATGCTAAGGTTTAAAAAATAAAGAAAAACTGAACTCGTCTGAACTATAAGAAAATATTTTCTCGATAACAGAGATTTCCAAAAATTTCACTTGACCGCTTATTTTCCAGTAGAAAAACACATGCTGAATGAGATTGAAAATTGAAGACAAAATCGTTTACCTGAATATCTCGAAAAATATTCATTTTGGGATAAAAGTCTTGGACGTATGCTCCTATTATTTTTTGACGAAGATTTCGAAAATGCTTCGAAAAAATGGGGTTCCAATTAAAAAAAAACGATTTTTTGATGTTTCGTCACTTTTAACTTAGATAAAGAATTTGTGACCTCCTGTATCATATTCTGAAAATCACGCAATCGGAAAAGAAGCATCAGCCTTTCTTCTCGGAGATTTTCAAAAATGAGAATTTTTAATGAAGAGACCTCGAAGTTGTCTGTATTTCAACAAAGTTCAATTTTTTTCCGTTTTTCCTCATCTAAAGAGAATTTTCTCGGGAAAATTCAAATTTTGGAATCAAAAAGACTCAGAATTCAATGGAGTCTATTCATGTAATAAAAAATGGGTCTTCCCATTTGAAAGACAAAAGTTGATGTCACTTCCGGAAAAACCGGAACCTTAAAAAAATATACGAGAAGTCGTCTTCTCACTTGAAGCTCGCCTTTAGAATTTCAATCCTGAATCTTGTGTCTTTCCTAAAAATATTCTATAGAGCCATATGCGTAAATAACCCTAACCCTGTATATTAACGAAATTCAATAGTACAAATAAGAAAAAGAATTTTCTTTCAAATATTCAGTACTTATATATAATATAATTAACAGGAGCAAGAGAGATCCATTCCGAAGAGGTTTCCAGACCGTTAAGGATGGAATCACTTACGGCCTATCCTCTCTCAGTCCCTCCAACATCAAGCACAAGATCACCGAGATGCAACAGATGACCATTCCAGAGATCTGCATCGGCTTCTTCAAATTGATATTCAACACCTTCTACTACTCCGGTTACGGCGTGGCTGTTGTGCTGCAGTTCTTCATGGGAATTCTGATGTCTCTGATGCGGGGACCTATAGTAGAGGAGCCCGTAGTCGAGGTGAAGGAAGAGGAAAAATCCGGCCATCTTAGGTTGCTGCCCGCACTGCCATCTGCGGAGGAACAAAACTCGCAGATGCAGGCGTTTGGAGTGGACATGGTCAAAGAAGATAACGGACAGTGAGTGTCAATTATTATTAATATTATATTGTTTTTCATAATGGGGGTCGTTATGAAGAAAACTAAAAACAAAATCAAGTTATCGAAAGATTGGCGTAACCTTCCTGAAAAAAACTCTACAATTCCTCATGACCCCGATTCAGCTACTATGACGATCCTTCTCCAAATCTAAATGATCATAGGTCGATCGCGTCCCGCCTTCAAGAACACCTTGGTAGCATGTGGCAAAGCATTTTCTGTATATTTAATAATTCCTTTCTTCTCAGTTTATATCTCCGGAAATATCCGTTAGAACACTATGCTGTAGAGCATTTTTCATCAGGAATAAATACCGCAGATAACATTCACATTTATTTTCATATGAATTCATTCCATGCCAGTCAAGAGCCCTCTTCAAAATGTTAAAATTGGTTATCCTGGGTTATCCTCGGCAGTTAGACATATGTCGTCGTGGACTTTTTAATGGAACTTTTTGAGCACTTCGTTTCTTCGTTATATAGGAATGAATTTCACAAGACAACCTATTCAATAGTATATTCTAACACATGTTTCAGAATGAGCTCCTATTCCAACACGAATGGAGAAGCGAGTTTTCGAAAGCATGAGGGTTGGAATTGTCTTCTGCAACGAGTATTAGACGATATTTTCGCTTTTCAGCCATGTTTTGTGAAATACTCTCGAAATTCAAATAAAAATTCAGATCAGTGACTTTTGTATTATATCTTGGCAGTTGGTGTGTCTTACGAAATTTGACAGATTACGAAATTTAAATTGATTTAATTCGAAAATTGAGAGGATCTGAGGTCAGTACTGACAACCACAAAATGAAAAATATAACTGAAAACAATGCTGTAATGAGTTTCATAACAGCACTACTTTTAGTACTGTTATGAACTCATTACGATACTGAAATAAAGAAATAAATTTTCTACACTATAATACATCTGGTTACCGAGTTCTGTGAAGACAAACAAACACGAACATTTATTTATAATATTAATATGGATACCCCAATGCCAGTGCCCCTTTCTGATTTTGATCCATCAGTGTACACTGTGTCTCAAATTAGTTGAGACTGCACTATATCTCAGCTATTATTGAAGATAGAGACATGCAGTTTTCGCGACCCTGTGTCACTTTTTTGTAATACTCTTGAATCCACAATCAGAAATATTCCAACTACTTTTGTTTCTGAAATATAGGTCAAAAACGGAAATGTACACTTTTTAGAGATGTTATTGTTTATTGGGCCCTGTATAAGATAGAGAAAAAGTGAAAACTGCTTTTAATAGATATTTTTACGTAAGTCAGTGGCGTAGTTGAAAAATTTTTTCAGAGCCCTGTTTCAGAGATTGAGCACAAACTTTTTCATTTTCAAATGGAACACCCTGTATATTTTAACGTCAAATGTTTGCAATTATTTGCGAGTAGTTGCTGTAGACTGTATCCCAAATTGTTGACAAAGGGTCGCGAAAACCGCATGTCTCTATCTCCGATAATAGCTGAGATACAGTGCAGTCTCGCCCAATTTGGGATACAGGGTACAGGGTATCCCAAATTTGCTTGATTTTGGCTGTTTCTGGTACTTCTAGACTAGATAGGTAAAAACGTTGAGAGGAGTCCTGGGCTCGATTTTCCTGAAAACACCACTAGTGAAAACCATTTCACGATGTCCTCATTTGTTTTGAAGATACAACAAAATTCTGAAATTTTTCCGATTTCGAAGATGTGCCATAACTTTTTCATTTTCGAAAATATCTGAAAAGATAAAAACTTTCAACAAGCACTTTTTTACTGGGAATAAGAAATAATTTAAAATTTTTTTATCTTCAAATTTTTTTATGATATAAGATGCGTTCGTATTTAAAATAAAAAAGTATTTTTTTTAAGTGAAAAAAATTGAATATAGTTTCTTATTTCCGGTGAAAAAGCGCTTCTAGAAAGTTTGAATCGTTTTCAGATATTTTCGTAAATGAAAAAGTTATGGCACATTTTCGAAATCGATAATATATCAAAATTTTAAAAAAATTGAGATATCGTAAACGGTTTTCATTAATGGTAATTTCACGAAAATCGAGCCCAGGACACCTCTCGAAGTTTTTACCTATCTAGTCCAGAAGTACCGAAAACAGTCAAAATCAAGCAATTTGGGATACCCTGTACAGGGTGATTCACTTATCTTGGTAACCCCAATTTTCTCGAAAACGTCCGAATATTTTTTCATTCTGTGAATGGCATTTTGAACAAGTCAATGTCGACTTGAGATGTGCATAAAAATCTGCGGAATAAATAAAGACGCCAGGCGTCGCGGCGCGATCAAAATTTTTTTGCCCAGGGACATACCTTTTTTATTATGTCATTCGAAAGATAATTTCATTCTGAACTTTTTTTTCGAATACAATTTTTATCCATTTCTAAGCGTCAGCGATCTGCAGCGTGTTTTATGTTAATTCTATTCCATTTATTTTTTTCTGTATTATGGTAGTATGCCTTTATTTGGAGACATAGATATGATTCTGTGCCTTGAATTCAAGGAGACTAGTTTTCTAGTCAATGTGTCTCTTCAAATAAGATGAATTATGTGGCTACAGCAAGATGGGGCTCCATGTCACAACGCTGCCATTGTGAAGAGATATTTAGATCAAGAATTCGAAAATAAATGGATAGGAACCAATGGAACCATCAGGTATCGCTAGATCTAAAGCTCATGGATTACTTTCTGAGGGGTACCCTGAAAAATATGGTATACCAAACTGATTCTAATAACTTGGACCATCTGAAAATAAAGATAAGAAACGCATGTGCCCAAGTAGTCCCTTATATTTTAACCAAAGTAACTTATAATGAAATGGGGGAATGATATAACTTATGTATGGATCATAATGGCCGGTATATAAAACATATGATTCGGAATGTTTCGTTTGTTATTGAAAAAAATGTTTATTATTATAAGATATAATATTTAATGAATATAATAAATGATAAATAGTTTGTTACATTTTACGAAACAAAATCATATCTAGGTCATCTAGCCATTATGATCAATACATAAGTTATATCATTTCCCTATATCATTATAAGTTACTTTGGTCAAAATATAAGGGTCCATTTATTTTCGAATTCTTGATCTCAATATCTCTTCACAATGGCGGCGTTGTGACATGGAGCCCCATTTGCTGTATCCACGTATTTAATCTCATTTGAGGAAGCAGATTGTTTAGAAAACTAGGCTTCTTGAATTCAAGGCACAAAATCATATCTATGTCTCCAAATAAAGGCATACTACCACAATACAGAAAAAAATAAATGGAATAGAATTAACATAAAACACGCTGCAGATCGCTGACGGTTAGAAATGGATAAAAATTGTATTCGAAAAAAAATTCAGAATGAAATTATCGTTCGAATGACATGATAAAAAAGGTATGTCCCTGGAGAAAAAATTTTTGATAGCGCCGCGACGCCTGGCGTCTTTATTTATTCCGCAGATTTTTATGCGCATCTCAAGTCGACATTGACTTGTTCAAAACGCCATTCACAGATTGAAAAAATATTCGGACGTTTTCGAGAAAATTGGGGTTACCAAGATAAGTGAATCACCCTGTACATAGCCTGTGTTTGAAAATGTTGTGGTGCAAACCATGTTGATGTTGGTCATTGTTCTATTATTCCAGTTCATAACAAATTTTGATAATGAATATTTCCATAACTTAGGTTGTTTCACTTTTAAATCGTCCATTACAGAAATCCTAAAGAAAACAAAAAATATCATATACTCCGTTACATTTTCCAGGTATAAGATGAATGCACACGAATCTCCAACCGGTAGTCAGCTGTCTTCTGGTGATGGAGAAACTACCCCAGAAGATGGAGCTGAGACCCACAGCGAATCCGAAACACAAGACGCTCCAATGTCACTTTCAGATCTTCTTGGGTGAGCGAATTGCAAATTTGTATTATTTGATCCAATAGTCTTTCTAGAAATTTATATCTCATTTTTCAAGAGATTTTCAAAACATTTTCTAATAAAAATGAAGTTCAGACCAATGTCTATTATTCCTCTTATTTGAAATATCCTTACCCTTTCTGCATGATTTATTCTTCGAATTTCCTTTTTTTTGTGGTTTCTTAAAGTTTTATCATAACATAGCTAAATTATTTTTTCAGTGGTGAACAGGCCAAATTGGCCGCCCAAGAGAAGGCGGAGGCACAGGCTGCCCAGCAAGCCGCGATGCAAGCAGTTGAATCAGAAAGCAAACAGCAGGGCGCAACTGAACCTTCGGCTGTTTCCCAGATAAACTTTGGCGCTTATGGCAAACGGACTGTCTCTTTCTTGGCTCGGAATTTCTACAACCTCAAATTGGTGGCTCTCGTCTTGGCATTCTGCATCAATTTCATGCTGCTCTTCTACAAGGTAAATGCTGAACAGCGTATCCAATTTTTTTCAGTAGAAATTTTTTTTTTATTTCTTAGGCAGGACTTATTGATAACGAGTCTTTTCTGTCAATACACAAAAACATTTGATTCCAAACTCAACTTTAACTTAAAGATAAATTGTAACACAAGGAGAACTTATAAGATTAAATAAAAGATAATAGAAAGTTATCGAAACAATAAAAGAGGCATAACTTAAATAAAGTTTTCCTTATTTTGACATATGCTCATGCGCATTCGCAAAAGATTTTAAGGTGACCTGTAATAAAGTACGGGCCTCCTGTACTCAACTTAAATAAAGGACAGCCGTATTTGAATAAAAGATTCCCTTATTTTGACAGTTCTCCCAATCTTCTAGGTTAAACAACTACTCACAACTGTCAAAATAATGGAAACGACATAATGAAGTTGACAAGAAATAAATATTTTTGTTAGCTCAAATATCCTACCAACGTTAAGGGATCTTTTATTAAAGGATCCTTTAATAAAGTTGGGCCTGTATTTGTGTTTTGATAACTCTCATATATATATTGAATTTTCTACTAAAATAGGACTTTGTTGAAAGCATTACGAAGTAGCCAAAAACAAGATTTTATGATTTAATGAGTCACCGATTAAATTGCTTGACAATCTTTTTGGGTGTTTTCATTTGACTCATTCAAGTAAAACGCATGTTTTGAATTTCAAGGTTTCGAATCTCTCTGATGGACTGGATGGTAGCGGTAGCGGTAGCAAAGATATCGACGATATCATAAGCGGGTCTGGTAGCGGAAGTGGTGCAGGTGAAGGTTCTGGTGAGGAGGAAGAAGATCCCTTGGAGTTGGTACATGTAGACGAAGACTTCTATTACATGACTCACGTCATGAGGTTAGCCGCAATGATACATTCTCTCGTTTCTCTGGCTATGCTGATTGCATACTACCATCTGAAGGTGAGTGTTAAATTATGAACAAAACCATGAAGAGAAGAAAAGCTTTGTACAAGAAATTCTAACTAAATATACAGGATTATTAACGAATATGGCTCTATAGAATATTTTTAGGAAATACACAAGATTCAGGAATGACATTCTAAAGGTGAGCTTCAAATAAGAAGACGACTTCTCGTATATTTTCTGAAGGTTCTAGGACTTCCTGTTTTTCCGGAAATGACATCAACTGTCTTTTTTTTATTGCATAAATAGATTCTCCATTGAATTCTGAGTCTTTTTGATTCCAAATGTTTGAATTTGCCTGAGATAATTCTCTTTAAATGAGGAAATACGAAAAAAAAATCAAAATTGAACTATGTTGAAATATAGGCAACTTCGAGGTTTTTTCATTAAAAATTCTCATTTTTGAGAATCTCCGAGAGGATAGGCTGATGCTTCTTTTCGGATAGCAGATTTTCAGAATATGATACAGGAGGTCACAAATTCTTTGTCAAAGTTGGAAATGACGAAACATCAAAAAATCGTTTTGTTCAAATTGGAACCCCATTTTTTCGAAGCATTTTCGAAATCTTCGTCAAAAAATAATAGGAGCATACGTACAAGACTGTTATCCCAAAATGAATATTTTTCGAGGTATTCAGGAAAAACGGTTTTGTCTTCAATTTTCAATCCCATTTCGAATGTGTTTTTTTTTACTGGAAACTAATTAGCGGTCAAGTGAAATTTTTGATAATCTCTGTCGAGAAAATATTTTCCTATAGTTCAGACGAGTTCAGTTTTTCTTTATTTTTTAAGCTTAGGATAATTTCCGCAAATTCTTAATCCTGGAGAATTTCTTTTTTGTCATGGTTGGGAAATTTGAATTTTCAGTAAAGAAATTATTACATGTTCTGTTAATTATTCTTTCATAAGCATTAAAAATTACTAGAAATTATTTTTTTCTGCATTCCTGAGAATGTTTTTGACTTCACTAATACTCACATTGAGAACTTTAAACCAATTGCAGTTCTCGCATTACAGATGATAATTCAAGAACTTAACTCGTCTGAACTATAGAAAATATTTTCTCGATAACAGAGATTTCCAAAAATTTCACTTGACCGCTAATTATTTTCCAGTAAAAAAACACATTCGGAATGAGATTGAAAATTGAAGACAAAATCATTTTTCCTTCCAATTCCAATTAGCCTATTCTCTATCCTTCCAAGTTTGGATATAGGCCTCCCCCAACTGCCTCCAGCACTTCCTGTCTTGGGCTCTCCTCTGTCACATCAAGCCTGCGTGTCTGACAATATCATCTTTCCATCTCATCTGCGGCCTTCCTCTTGATCTCTTTCCATCATAAGGGCGCCATTTCCCAATTTCTGCATTCCAGCGTTTGTCCTGTAATCGCTCATTATGGCCTGCCCATCTCCACTTAAGTGACGCCGCTCGTTCTATTGCGTCTGCAACCATTGTTTTTTCTCTTATCCACTCGTTCCGTTTTTTATCCCTGAGTGATATTCCTCACATGCTCCTTTCCATAGCCCTTTGCGTCTTGCGGATTTTATCAAGGTTTGCTTTGGTGAAAGTCCACGTCTGAGCTCCGTATGTTAGTACCGGTAGAATGCATTGGTCGAATACTTTTGCTCTTAAGTGCATGGGAATTTCTTGAATTTTCAGGACATAGGAGAGCTTACCGAAAGCTGCCCATCCCAAACGAGTTCTCCTTGCGATTTCCACAGTCTGGTTTTCTTTACCCGCTTGTATTGCCTATTCCTTAATATCTCGCAAAATATTCATTTTGGAATAAAAGTCTTAGACGTATGCTCCTATTATTTTTTGACGAAGATTTCGAAAATGCTTCGAAAAAATGGGGTTTCAATTTGGAAAAAACGATTTTTTTATGTTTCGTCACTTCTAACTTTGACAAAGAATTTGTGACCTCCTGTATCATATATTCTGAAAATCACGCTATCGGAAAAAAAGCATCAGTCTTCTTCTCGGAGATTCTCAAAAATTAGAATTTTCAATGAAAAAACCTCGAAGTTGTCTGTATTTCAACAGAGTTCAATTTTGAGATTTTTTTTCGTATTTCCTCATTTAAAGAGAATTTTCTCGGGAAAATTCAAACTTTTGGAATCAAAAATACTCAGAATTCAATGGAGAATCTATTTATGCAATCAAAAATGGGTCTTTCCTTTTGAAAAACGAAAGTTGATGTCACTTCCGGAAAAACCGGAAGTCCTAGAACCTTCAAAAAATATACGAGAAGTCGCCTTCTTCTTTGAAGCTCACCTTTAGAATTTCAATCCTCAACCTTGTGTCTTTCCTAAAAATATTCTATAGAGCCATATTCGTGAATAATCCTGTATAATGGATTTTTTTTAATCTTATATTTTTCATACTGGACATTACAGGTTCCTCTCGCTATCTTCAAAAGGGAAAAAGAAATAGCCAGAAGGTTGGAATTCGAAGGACTGTACATTGTGGAGCAGCCAGAAGATGATGACCTCAAATCTCATTGGGATAAATTGGTGATATCGGCTAAGTGAGTTTTCGAAGAGTTTTGGGTTCATACGTTGTATTCGAATATCGCCTTTTTTCAGATCTTTTCCCGTCAACTACTGGGACAAATTCGTGAAGAAGAAGGTGCGACAGAAGTACAGCGAAACATACGATTTCGACTCTATCAGTAATCTGCTTGGAATGGAGAAAACTTCCTTCCAGCAACAAGAAACAGAGGAAGGAAAAGGTCTCATAAATTTGTGAGTATAAAATCCAGGTTGTGTTCATTTTTATTTTGAGTTCAGATATTTCGTAAAGAAAACTTTTGAAATTCATAAAGGCTACTACTGAGCATAAATTCCAAATCGATAGAAAAGTGAACTGCATAGATGTAATGTTGAAACAAATAATCTTGTTTATAAATTTCAAAGATATTTAACTCTTTTTTTGTTTTTCAGCATTTGCTCTATCGATTGGCGCTACCAGATATGGAAGTCTGGCGTTACAATCACCGATAACTCCTTCTTGTATTCTCTTTACTACTTCGTGTTCTCCATTCTGGGTAATTTCAATAATTTCTTCTTCGCCGCCCATCTTCTAGATGTCGCTGTCGGTATCAAAGCACTGAGGACGATTTTGCAGTCTGTCACTCACAACGGAAAGCAACTGGTGCTTACGGTCATGTTGTTGACCATTATAGTATACATATATACAGTGATAGCGTTCAATTTCTTCAGGAAGTTCTATGTGCAAGAGGAAGAGGACCAAGTTGATAAGAAGTGCCATGACATGTTGACGGTAAGTCCAAGAAGGGTGGAACTTTATATTTCAATAACTTAACATGTTATGGAATTTTCAAGCTATTGCATAGCTTTTATCACAGGCTTTGAGCGCGGCGACCGAATGTAGACATTCCGTAACGAAAAAACCTAATACAGCCGTGTATCGTCGGTTCAGTTCGGCAGACTTCGACACGGTGTTTCGGTGCTAGCGACTAGACGGATGCGTGCAGCCACTCTAGCAGTGCAAAATGGAGTCAGCAATCTCGCTGTTCCCATTGAATTACGAACGGCAAATATTTCATTATCATCGGATAGAAAATGTATAGCCAAACGCAAACATTTTCCATTAACCTCAGCTCTTGCTCTAACTATACATAAGTCGCAAGGTGGAACTTTTGACGAAATAGTATATGAGTATAGTAAATCACATTCTCAGGAACTGGTCTATGTTGCACTCTCTCGGGTGACTTATATTGAAAAATTGTATATTACGACAAAAAATGATAATTCTGCATTTTAGTTTCATCATAACCGAAGGCAAGCTGCATCGACTGCATCTTTGTTGCAAGAATTCAAAAGACTGTCTTTAAATAGTGTTCAGACGATAGCTCATAGCTCAAAGTGTCTTAGATTTCATTAGTAATAGAAATGGCATTTCAATAATGACTTTCAATTGCCAAAGTCTGCACAGTCACAAATACGATTTAGGAGACAAACCAATGTGTTACTTCTTACCGAAACATGCATGTCGCGTGATAATGCAATTGAAATACCTAATTTCAAATGAGATACTGTTCCAAAAGGTGGGGTAGCTATTTACCATAATAGTAATAATGTTACTAATATTATGACTCCGAATATTGAAATAAATATTGAAGACGTTAGCGATGTTGATGTTAGAAGCTCATTTGTTGGAGATATTTGTGCATGCCTATGCAAACTTGGAAATGGCCTACACATAGTCATGGTAGCAATTTACATTTCTCCGAATCCAAAATTGGAAGAGGTAGAGCATTTTATTCATCGCACTTTACTGGAGTACACTGAAGAAGGGTCGAAAATACTTGGCACAAATGGTAATAAATTTCCACTTATCTTGGCTGGCGATTTCAACATTAGCTTAGCTGATAAAAAATCAGAACGATTGACAACTTTTCTTTCGGAAAAGATGAATTTAAAAATGAGAATAATGATCCACAAGAATTCACAACAAAATATGGGACCACTATTGACGCGGTATTTTCCAGATATTTAGAAGACATTAAGTCTCAAACTTATGTTTCTTATTTCAGTTACCATAAACCTATAAATTCAATGAAAAATATTCCTGAATGACCTACATGTATTGTACGATAAATAAAAAGAAATATTTTAAACCAACAATATTATCTTCTTATTTTTGAATAGATGCTATGCAATAGCTTTACCGCGGCAGTCCTCGAGTGCCACACGTGTTTTTTTTTTTCATTCAACCAGCTGTTTATTACATGTCCTTTTCTTTTCAGTGCTTTGTTTTCCATCTCTATAAAGGAGTAAGAGCTGGTGGAGGTATAGGTGACGAGATTGAACCACCAGATGGCGATGACTATGAGGTTTACCGTATAATGTTCGATATCACTTTCTTCTTCTTCGTTATTGTTATACTGTTGGCCATCATTCAGGGTGAGTATGAATAAACCAGCTTCATTGATTGACTGTTAAAAGGTCATGATTTTCCGTTTTTGAAATCAGACAAGATTTAATTCATTTGTAATTTTGAATTTCTTCAGGTCTTATCATCGACGCTTTTGGTGAGCTTCGTGATCAACTGGAAAGTGTCAAGAATGACATGGAATCAAATTGTTTCATTTGCGGCATGGGTAAAGATTACTTCGATGCTGTTCCGCATGGGTTCGATACCCATGTGGCTCAAGAACATAACTTGGCAAACTATATGTGAGTATTAAACTTGTTATTCAATAAAGAGTAGTTTGGGGTGTTGGCTGACAGAGGGCGTTTTGAGACAAATGACAATCGGCCAGGCACCAACACGGCCTTCTAAATGCCCTGGCCCGGCGCCTCAAGCGGCAACGCCGCAAAAGACGAAGCTTGCGATGCTTAGCGTGAGAGATACGATATTTCGAACGTATCATTTCATTTCCTGATGTTGATAAATGTGTTTTGCTATGAATATCTGAAAAATGGGTAGAAGTATGCCCTACTCAGTCAATAAATTGAATATAAATGAAAAAAAAAATTTAGTTGAAGGGAATTGATTGATGTTTTATTCAATTTATTGTCCAGCAAGAGGGAGGTGTAGAACCATATCTCACCAAAAAATTACTCAAGTATAACTCTCAAAATGAAATTAACTTCAATAAAATTCTCTATACAGATAACAAAATAAATTGGAATTCTCAAAAAATAACGTTACATAAAATTCTCTATAATATTCTCAATTGATTAATAATAATTTCCAGTGACCTGAATTGGTCAAATTTTCATTATTCTTATGTGATTAAGATGCTTCCAAAGAAGTCGAAGAATCTCTCAATAAATATGATGTAGATTTACTTGTATTCTCATCAGACACATTTTCATAACGAGAAAGCAAATTAAGAACTCGAGACCATCTGCTGAGAATCAAATCAGAAGGAGAGTATCCATTTTAGCTCATTAGCGGAAATTTGAACATCTCTATGAAATATTTTAATCTGGAGACTTTTATTAATCTCTATAGAACTTTCAACAAATGATGATTTTTCATAATTTAGAATTAAATTGTGTTATCGCTTTTTTAATTTCCCATCCAGATATATCAATTTTTGACTCGAAAAAGCTTCTGCTTCATTATTATCCCTAGTAAAAATTACTTCCCTTCTACACTGAGGATCGGTCCTTTTTATTTGATTTGGTTTCGTAAGGTATGAGGGTAAATTTGGAAAAAATTTTGGGATAGCTCTTTTTTTCAATTTTGTAAATCTCAAAGAGAGTAATTTAATGGTTCCACCTGCTTGCAAATATTTATCGAACTCAATTATATTGTCGGAATCAGAATGTTTCTCGCAAACAAAAGTATTATTCGTTGGAATGAAATTTCGCAGTATGGCCCTCATCCATTAAAGCTTACGCTGTTCATCTTTAGGAAAACTAAAACAACTGCAATATCCTCCATTTTTTGTAGACGGATATGTATTTCTACACGATGAAATACAACATGTTTTGACCACTTTTCAAAGCAGATGACCTCAAGTCAATGTTGACTTTATAGGTTAGATATTAGATAGATGGATAGACCAATTATTCTGTTATTCCAAGGAGAATTCACTAACATCAATATCACAAACACTTTTGCTGTACACGGCACTCGAACAATCGCAATAGGTAACTAAAATTCATTTATTTTTTCGCATAGATGACCAGAATAAACACTAAACTGAGCGGAGGCTACAACAAAAACGCGTTTCTTGTTTGTTTACCTCCGCGATATGTCGAGAGGCTATCCCTCAGTGCAGCGTTGCCGCTCTTGGCAATGCCCGGGCCCGTGGTGCCAACTAGTATTCAATTAAATTTTTTTTTCAGGTTCTTCCTAATGCATCTTATAAACAAGCCAGACACCGAGTTCACTGGTCAAGAAACGTACGTTTGGAACATGTACCAGCAAAGATGTTGGGATTTCTTCCCAGTCGGTGATTGTTTCAGGAAACAGAATGAAGAGGAACTTGGTGTCGGAGGAGGTTAAGAGTCACTTTGAGATTTTTCGAATTTATTCTCGAGCTGGAATCCACACACAGAAAAAAATCGATAAGTGATTTTGCTTTACCTCATTGTATTGTAGGAAGAACGTCCAGAATGCCTTACAAGTTATTGTTGAAGTATTTGAATTTATGAATAATAAACTTGTTTCCGAATATATCATAGTTTCATTGTGAAATCGAAAATTTTTGTAGGGTTTTTTAAGCTAATGGTGAAAAGCAGCATTCGATACCAAAGTAAAATATCTTAGAAAAAAACTTGTCTTATCTAAAGATGAGTTAAAAAAATTCTTCTTACAGACTTTCATGTTGAGACACTATACAGAGAGTTCAATTTCCTATATCAAAGTCGTGAAAATTGTAATGAAAAGGTATGTTAAGTGTATTTTGGTACAAACTTCAGACAAGCATTAAATATGTCTGTCCCCAAATAATATTAATAAATAATAGAAACTGCTGACGATTTGAAGCATTGCCAGAAATTGAAAAAATTGTTGAGCAAATGAAACAATGAAAACAATATAGGTAAATCAAATTCTAAGGGTCGCATTTATTCAATATTTCAAGAAATTATTTGAATAAAAATAAATCTTTTATTCCTAATTTCTTCGGAACAGTATTCTTACATTCAAATATGATATAATTATTATCTATATGAGTTCCTTTGTTTGTACATTGAAAATACCATCCATAATGAACTGTTCCTTCTTCAAATATCACAAATAGGTCTTTTTGAAGGAAGAATGGATGTAAAATGTATTTTCTTCAGTCAATCTACTGTAATAACGGAAGTTCTTTTGAAAAAGAGAGAATGAGTTACCTTCTCCTTTAGTCGAATGAACATTCAGTTCTTCTTCTCCTATTTCATTTTCCGGAAAATGACTTCCTTCTTTCCACATTATAAATTCAGTACTTTCAAGCTTTTCGCATTTTTATAAACACATAAGTCTAAAAATGTAATTGCCAACAATAGAGAGTGGCCCATCAGTTCTTGATCAGAAGATGACTGATTTCCAAATGATTTTATCAGTGTTTGATCTATATCTATTGGTGAACAAGGTGAGTCGCTTTCATCATAATTGAATAATTTTCTAACTGTTGAAATTGTTGATACCTTCTCGGTTCCAACCAAAGTTTTGAATAACCTGCAAATGAATAAATAAAAATAAATATGAGGAGCCTGTTTGAGATGTACGACAGCACTAACAAATGAAAATGAACATGTATTCTTTCAGAAGTAGATGAAGTTCTTGATTAAAGTAAATACTGTCTATACTTCTATAAATTAAACAAACTGTCTAACTGGTTGGGTAATCTTGTACTTTCGGCATGTGAGAAATTAAGAAATGAATTGCGCAAGCGCGAACATTGTCGTTTGTAAATTTTGTTGCCAGATTGTAGAGAAGCAGAATCTGCGCTGCCTGAACAGTTTTTTGACATGAAAAATATCAAGGGATAATATAATGAAGGTATACAGGTTTATTAACGAAAATGGTTCAATAGAATATTTTTAGGAAAAACACAAGATACAGGATTGAAATTCTGAAGGTGAGCTTTGAGTAAGAAAACGACTTCTCCTATATTTTTTGAAGGTTCTGGGACTTCCAGTTTTTCCGGAAGTGACATCAAATGGGAAGACCCATTTTTTATTACATAAATAGATTCTCCATTGAATTCTGATTCCAAAAGTTTGAATTTTCCCGAGAAGGAGAAAATTCTGTTTGTATGAGGAAATAAAAAAAAAATCTCAAAATTGAACTCTGTTGAAATACAGACAACTTCGAGGTTTTTTCATTAAAAATTCTCATTTTTGAGAATCTCCGAGAAGAAAGGCTGATGCTTATTTTCCGATAGAGTGATTTTCAGAATATGATACAGGAGGTCACAAATTCTTTGTCAAAGTTAGAAGTGACGAAACATAAGAAACTCGTTTTTTTCAAATTGGAACCCCATTTGCTCGAAGCACATTCGAAATCTTCGTCAAAAAAAAATAGGAGCATACATCCAAGACTTTTATCCCAAAATGAATATTTTTGGAGATATTCAGGAAAAACGATTTTGTCTTCAATTTTCAATCTCATTCCGAATGTGTTTTTTTACTGGAAAATAATTAGCGGTCAAGTGACATTTTTGGAAATCTCTGTTAAAGAGAAAATATTTTCTATAGTTCAGACGAGTTAAGTTCTTGAATTATCATCTGTAATGCGAGAACTGCAGTTGGTTCAGACGAGTTCAGTTTTTCTTTATTTTTTGAAGCTAAGGATTATTTCTTTTTCGTCATTTCTTTTTTGTCATGGTAGGGAAATTTGAATTTTCAGTAATGAAATTGTTACATGTCCTGTTAATTATTCTTTCAAAAGCATTAAAAATTATTACAAATTATTTTTTCTGCATTCCTGAGAATTTTTTACGTTGACTTCACTAATACTCACATTGAGAACTTTAAACCAACTGTTGCTCTCGCATTACAGATGATAATTCAAGAACTTAACTCGTCTGAACTATAGAAAATATTTTCTCAATAACAGAGATTTCCAAAAATTTCACTTGACCGCTTATTATTTTCCAGTAAAAAAAACACATTCGGACTGAGATTAAAAATTGAAGAAAATCGTTTTTCCTGAATATCTCGAAAAATATTCATTTTGGGATAAAAGTCTTGGATGTATGCTCCTATTATTTTTTGACGAAGATTTCGAATGTGCTTCGAACAAATGGGGTTCCAATTTGAAAAAAACGAGTTTTTTATGTTTCGTCACTTCTAACTTTGACAAAGAATTTGTGACCTCCTGTATCATATTCTGAAAATCACTCTATCGGAAAAGAAGCATCAGCCTTTCTTCTCGGAGATTCTCAAAAATGAGAATTTTTAATGAAAAAACCTCAAAGTTGTGTGTATTTTACCAGGGTTCAATTTTGAGATTTTTTTCGTATTTCCTCATTTAAAGAGAATTTACTCGGAAAAATTCAAAATTTTGGAATCAAAAAGACTCAGAATTCAATGGAAAATCTATTCATGCAATAAAAAAAGGGTCTCCCATTTGAAAAACGAAAGTTGATGTCACTTCCGGAAAAACCGGAAGTCCTAGAACCTTCAAAAAATATAAGAGAAGCCGTCTTCTTACTTGAAACTCACCTTTAGAATTTCAATCCTGAATCTTGTGTCTTTCCTAGAAATATTCTATAAAGCCATATTCGTGAATAACCCTGTATATATAAAACAAATGTATTTATTAATTATATGCACTTAAATTTTTAAATTATTTGAGTTTTCTTGAACTGAATAGATAATTCTTGAACTGACTTGTTATTTTTTCCTTCATTTACTAATTTGACTCTTCAAATTATCAATGGCGTCGACATTCTGATATGAATTTCATATTTGAATATTGAATTAAATATTTATTATTATCATTATTATTTAATCCTGCCAATTAGATCAATTAGAACTAAGAATAAATTGAATGTTTCCAAAAAAATTACTCCGAAATACAATATCTCTTCTTGTAATCCTGTCCTGTCTGATTACACACACACTCATTATTTCAGCTAGATTTACAACTTGTGAGCCCCTTAATGATCTTGAATCATCCATTGTTTCAATTCTAATTTCCATGAATACTTTCACTCTACAACTACTTTCAAACTCTTCGTGAAATAGACTTTAAGTTCGTTAGTTGGCTTTAAACTCTCCAAATACCCGAATAATTGTCCAATCTGGCAACGTTGCTGCTTCAAGACCGCCTCAAGGTCACATGCCCAAAGTACAAGATTACCGGGTTTTGTTGTGTATTTATGGATACTAATTTTGGAAATTCCTGATATTTTAAATTAGTAAGTAGACTACTAAAAAATTGATCATTTCTTATTTACATGTAGCTGCTTAGGCTCAGCTTCAATAATATCAACCGTACATTTTGCACCTTATTAGATCAGAAAAATTACTTACCTTGCTGGTAATTTAGCTCGTATGCTATAGACTATGCTGTTAACATCTTTTGTTTTATCACCTAACGCTTTATTGTGTTTTTTACTTGTATTCAGAAGAGCAAATAACATAGAAATGAGTTCAACTTGTTGTTTATAATTGGACAATGTTCCTACTGGACTTTGAGGCTGTAGATTCAATCCAGGTTGCGTTTCAAATACATATAAATCAGCTGGAGGAATATCATCAAGGACTTCCATTGCCTGAAAAAAAAAATATAAGTGAATCAAACACAATAAACTCATCATTCTTCTAAATTAATTTGATTACTCTAAGGGAATATATGAGACAAAGTGAACAGTTAAAATAATATATTGTAGAATAATAATTTTAATATATTTACCAATTCAAAGTTCTCCCAAGAACTGACTTTCATTGGAAGTTCAGAAAAATTCTTGCTCCCCCATTGATTGAGTTTTAGAGCAGGACATGAGACGTGTGCCCAACTCACCCCAGCGGGGCCTAAATGTAAACCTACCGTTGATGTTAAATTCTGAAAATATGTAAGGTCATAGGAACAAAAAACTAAGACAAGTAAATAAATAACTTCACTGCAAGATTATTCCAGTGAGATGTCTTAAATCATATTTAAGATAACCTACCTTAATGACGTCGGCATTCAGGGCTGGCGAAGTAAATTGTCGATTTCTCAGGTTATTAAGTTTACGATTTGGTGAAACTGGTTTGTCTGTTGCAATACTCTGACAAATTTTGAGCAGATTCTTTATATCTATACCTTCAATATCTAGAACGTCATGAATAGAGTTCAGAGGACCTTTCTTGGTCTGCCACCCTTTCAATTTATTCACTTGCAATCGGGGAATATTCAATCTGAAATCAAACAAATTCATTTCATTAAATTGCATGTATTGAAAAAACAATTTGTTATACCTTTCAAAGTACTCCTCAGATTCATTATTCAATACTTGCAATATTTTAGCCTGCTCTTCATTAGAAAAATTGAAAGAGTTCGATTTCATTATAGGTGTTTGGATAGTTGCACTTGATGAAAACCTACATACTACATTGTTTGTTGTTGTTTTATTGAGGCGAAAATCGCTTTTAAAAGGTGCAAGGTATAAGTCTAATCTCTGATTGAAATATCTACATTTCCCAAACATCTTTCTGCTAATTCTGCATATGCGGATATTTGTAAATTTGTCTTGTATTTTGTATTTTTATTTTTGAATTTCAGAGGAGGTTATGATCACAGAACACTAGGGGAATAAACATTTGTCACAGTCTAGAGAACTTTGATTGAGCCACACATTTTATTCTTGTTTATAAAAAAGAAGACTATATTGATATCAAATATGGATTAAATTGTTATTAATATAATGTAGATCAAATGAAAATAAACATGACTCCGTGAGAGTTTGATTATATGTCCATTGATACGATTTGGATAGGTAGAAGAAGAATGTTGCATAGAATAATATTGAAATTCTATGGTTTATAATTTTGTGTGACAGGTTAACCTCACAAATTCAAATTCATGAAGTTCCAGAACTGAACGAATTGCCGAAATAAAAATATAACGTGTTAAAATAAAACTTTCGAATATAATTGTGCTAAGAAAATGGGTAAGAAAACTAAAGATAAGAAAAAAGGAAAAGGTGCAGAAAAAACTGCTCTCAAAACAGAGAAGAAACTATCGAACAAACTGAAAAAGGAACTGAAACTCAAAGGAGAGGTAAATTAATTTAATTTTTTTGGTCTTATATTCTTATCTATTCGGTCTCATTTCCAGGATGATATTGAAAATATTGTTGCTCAAATAGAAAAGGAAGAAAAGCAACGACAAAAAGTTGTTGAGAAAGTAATTGATCCACCTTCTCGAAGATTAAATTTCACGTTCATTGCACATCCAGACAAAGATCAGCTTTGTATGTTTGGGGGAGAATTTTTTGATGGCCAAAAGGTGAGTTCATTCAATACAGAATGATTGAAAAAAGATTCTTTCAATTGTAAAAATTTCAATTTATCTTTTCTTCCAGACATTTGTATATAATGATTTGATATTTTACAATATCCCTAATAACACTTGGAGCATTGTAAAAGCTCCGGGTGCACCTCCTCCTAGATGTGGACATCAGATGGTTGCTACTTCAGCCAATGGTGGCCAATTATGGGTTTTTGGAGGAGAATTCACCAGTCAATCACAATCTCAATTCTACCATTATCAAGACTTATGGGTATACTATTTAGCAGATAAGAAGTGGGAAAAAATAACTGCTCCCAATGGACCCAGTGCAAGAAGTGGACATAGAATGATCTTACAAAAAAAGAAATTATTTGTATTTGGAGGTTTTCATGATAATTTAAGGTCATACAAGTATTTCAATGATGTGTACACTTTCGATTTGGAAAAATATGAATGGAAAAAGTTGGAAGTCAGTGGAATTGCCCCCTTACCTAGATCTGGCTGTGTAATGCTTCCCACTCAAGATGGTCGTATCTTGATATATGGTGGATATAGTAAAGAAAATATCAAAAAGGACGTTGATAAGGGACTTGTCCATTCAGACGCCTTTTTATTACAACCTGACAGTGAGTTATGAATATTAATACCTTGAACTTTTATTTCCAAAACATGATTTCAGTTTATTACATAAATTCCTAGATTTAACAAGATAATTTTTTTTAGAAAATGATACCACAGGAGAAAAGTGGAAATGGGTTCATAAAAAAATAAGTGGTAGTTATATCTCGCCAAGATGCAGCATGTCTGCAACAATAACTTCAAGTAACTCGACGGCATATTGTTATGGGGGTGTATTTGATGTAGAAGATGAAGAAGAGGACTTGGATAGTCAATTTTTCAATGATTGCTGCTTGTTGGATACTGATAAAATGCAATGGAAGATAATGCAACCATCTGGGGGAAAAGCTAAATCAAAACCTGTTGAAGATAAAATTGGTGAGTAATTGAATTTGTGTGGAACTGATATTCTTGTTTTAAATGAGAATAACAACGAAAGTTGAATCTTAATCCTTTGTTATATTTAATATCATTTTTACTGTTTTATTTGCCATGAATCAAAATTAAAGATACCTTTGAATGTTCAAATCCGCAATGAGAGCAAAATGAATAGAGCAACAAACTAATTAGTGAGTTTTATTATTATAGATGAAGATGTTGAAATGGCTGAGGTTCCGGCACCACAAGAAGTATCCAATGATGGTGTGTTCACAGTAACAGTTGGTCCAGCAATCCGCACAACCACTACTAATAATGTTGCTGATGAAAAAACAGTATCATTTCAGCCTTGCCCTAGGATAAATTGCGGTCTGGCAATCAGAAAAGGAGTTTTATATTTGTATGGCGGTATGTTTGAACAAGGAGAGAAGCAAATCACATTGAATGATTTCTATTCAATCGATATAAAAAAGTTCAATGAATGGAAAACTATTATAGAAGATAAGAATTCAGAATTGTCATGGGTTGGCTCGGACTCTGAGGAAGAAGAAAGTTCGGATTCTGAAGATTCAGAATCTGAAGAGGAAGAAGACTAAAATTTTAAAACGACAAACTAATGAATTTTTGTGTAAACATAATTCAAACTGTAATATTTCCAAAAAAATATGTACATACTCATTCTTTTTGAACTTTTAAAAACAAATTTTACATTTTGTTTGGATAAATGAAAAATAAATTTAAAAAATTAGTTGAAATTTTACTAATTAAGAAAATGAATTTATTGATTAATTCAACAGTTATCTATTTCTTTTCACACATAAATAATTCAATATAAAGGGGGGTTTCAGAAAAAGGTGATCTCTTCTCCAGGACAGATAGAAAACTGAAAAATAATTGGGGTTTGTTAAGTAAAAAATTTTCGTGACGACATCAGTATTTAAGATGAAGGACGTTACAGAAAAAAAATTATACACATTTTTATTTTCGAAACTACTGGCAACATTTATCGAAATTTCATATGAATATGTTCTGGAAGCTGATACATCCAATGAATTTGTTTTTATGTCTGACTCGTAGAGGGTGCTAGTTACACGGTTCGTACCAAGTAGTATTGAACATGACTTTTTAAATATTAGATTTATTAAGCAAAATTTCAAGCCAACTCAAACATCATTCAATTTTACACCAGAAAGGTTCTCTTCATAAAACTCGATAAATATACTATATGTATATGTATATTTTGATTCGAAAATATAAATTAAAAGACAATTTAAATCTGTTACTACACTGACGTTGAGCACTTTCAGTTATGCAGGGAGTGGAAAAAAAATAAAAAAAAAAATTTTTTTTTTCGAATTTGATAGAGTATGCATTTCTGAATACACTCGTACTCAAATCGTTGCATTCGTCAAAAAACTTTCTAAAATATCGAAAAAAATTGAAGAAAAAAGGAAGATAAGAGTGTTCGGTATCATGTTTGTTGTTCCCATTCTAAATATCTTAAGCGTTTTCACATTTTTAAAGTCGAAGATTGTGGAAATATTGTACGTTTCTAGAATTTTGAAATATTCGTCACAGGTGTTCCAAATGTTGGGGCAAAAATTGGGATCAAGATTGGCTCATAACTAACATTAAAAAACTAAGAAAACTTCGAATTAATAAAACAGGTATAACGTTTCAGTCTATATCATACCAAATCTTGAAATTTTTTTTAGATTAGTTAATTTCAAAATTTGGCCAGATGAAGTCTGATATAGACAATGAAACGTTACCTGTTTTAATACTTCAAAGTTTTCTTGTTCTTTTTACAATGAGACATGTCAGGAAATCAAAGAGAGCAATAATAAAATTTTCAACTTTTATTATAAAAATTACAAAACACTTAATACTGATTAAAAATATTTAACAGGTCCCTAAGGCAATTCTCAATAGAAGAGGATACATTTTCCTCAAGAAAATATATTCCTATAAATTTTAACCGTTTCACTCAATAGAATATCTAAAATAGCATCAGTAACTTCATTTTTAACCATTAACTCATCATTATCATAGTTGAGCCATTCTTGTTCCTCCGCTTGAGACTCCAATACCAAAATTTCATCGACATGATCTTTCTTCTTTTTACTCCACCTTGTGATTGCGTTTTCTTTTATATTCGTTTTCTCGAATCCCAGCAATTCCTTCACTTTGACGTGTATATGATTTTCTAGTTGGTGGTAAGTGAAAGGTTTGCCTAAGATCAATCGAGATTCTTCTGGAAGCTTCAGCCATGACGGTGCCTTTTTAGTTTGAAAACGTTTATAGTGCTTTTCGGCAATTTCTCTGCATAAATCGAAAACGAACAAGCAACATTCTTTGGTGCACTTCGTTTTATTGATCGTCTTGAAATGGCCTTCTGAGAACGTAACAGCATGTAAGTTGTTGGATAAGTAAGCATTATATAACACTTTTGCTGAATATCGGCAAATTTCTTTCAAATCATCTACTCGACTCGGCAATATTGTAATAGCATTACTCGGGGTGGAAGGAGGTGTGTATGGTGGTGGGGGTTTGTTAGGAATCTCCCTCATGTACACAAAAGGCAACTGCTCTTTCTGTTGTTGCTCCAAGTGCTTTATTTCCAGTTCAATAGCAAGTTGTTTTTTCAAAAGTTCTTCAGCTTCGTTATTGAATGTATTGAGAGATACCAGTTGATTAGACTTAACTGGTGAAGCTGAAAATGAATTTATATTAAATACAAAGAAAATAAGACCAATTGAAATTATAGACAAAGTTTTAAAAAAATAATTGTAATTTGTATCTTAGTTTACTGAATAAATAATTGAAAATAAATATAAGTTATACTTTGAATGAAAGAATTACCTGATTCAGGGGAATTTACTGGTGTTATATCTTCGTATGTAGTGATATAATAATCTTGATATCGAGTGTTTTTATCTCTGGGACTAATTTGTGAACCAACCGTGTTCGCTAAAATTTGCGATACTCTTTGTTGTATTGGTGATTTCAATTTATCCTCCTCATTAGTTCGGTCAGCTTCTTCTTGCTTTTCACTTGAATCTTCCTTCATTATAACTATTTTTGCTTCCTTTTTGGACGTATCCATAGTTAAATCTATTTTAACCATGAGTACATCATTCTCATCAGCTTCCGATACTTTTTTACCTTCTTCCGTTTTTGGAGCTGAATTCGATGTTGATTTATCAGCAATATCTGTTGGTTCTTGGATTGATGAATTTTCTTCTTTATCGTCCTCGAAATCATCTGTGTAACTGTTGGAGGAACTATCATCTTTCTCTGATTTTTCTTCGTCTATCGATGCTTCATTTTTTTCAGACTTATCAGATACTTTATCTTCTATGTTTTCTTCAATATTAGATTCTTTTTCAATTGATTCTGATGTATTTATGGCATCCTTTGAAAGAATTTCAGTTTGTTCTACATCACCAATGATACTACTACTGACTGTTTCGGATACCTCTGATACTGATACTTCAGTTTTATGGCTAATTTTGTCACTCTCACCCTCACTTTCTTCCACTAATACTTTGCTACTTTTAAACTCATCTTTATCTATGTCATTCTCAATAATTTGTTCCAGTGAAGGATTAGTTTCCACTTCTTCTAAACTAGATTTCAAGTTATCATCAACAACAGTCACAAGAGGTTCCCTACTGTGTTGTTTATCACTGAAATTTTCTTCATCATGAACCAATTCAATCACTTCTTTCGGCGAATTCAACTCTAGAATATCATTAATATCTGAAATATCTTTATTTGTTGTATCATCTGTTTTTATTTCAGAAATATATATTTCAGAGTTGGTTTCAATTGATGGAATATCTTTAAATGTTTCTTCTTTATCGTATGAGTTAATATCTTGATTTTCCTTTTCTTCAGATGAATCTAAGAGTTCTTCCTCTGCTATTGATTTATCTTTCTGAGTAAGTGCAGTAGTGACAATGTGTTCTGATAAAATTTTTGCGGGAGAATGAAGGCCACCTGTCATTTCAATTTCTCTTACTTTTTCAAGCTCAATTGGTTCTTTATTTTTGGATAAAGTTATTTCTTCGATTATTTCTTCTGATTTTGATTTTTTTGAAGCGATTTCAGGTGTTTCCCCAACAACCTCAAGTTCATCATTCTCAATTATTTCAGGACTATATTCATTTTCATTCAATATCTTCGAATTGAAACTCTTCTCTTCATCTTTTCCAGTTTCTGAAAGTACCAAGTTACCGAAAACTTTTTCAGTAATATTACTTATAGAAAATTCTTCATCAGGTGACTCATTATTTTCGTCGTTCGAATTGAGCTCATCAATTTCTGTTGATTTTTTTGAATCATTTGAAATTGATATGATTTCAGAGGGCGATTTCTGCTCTGCAGAATCTGTAATATTTTGAATTATCATATTAACATCACCTTCTGGTAATTCTTCTTTTGCAGAGGAAATTTGCTCTGCATTGGATATTACACCTTCTTCATTGAACTGGGTCTCGAATTTTGGCTCTTCTAAAGTAATTTCAATGTTTGTACTTTCTCCACTTATTTCAATACTTGAAATTCGTTCCAATGATTTTTCTTCTGGTTTACTTGGAGTTTCGGTATGAGCACTGGAAGCTTGTAATTCAGGATGGCTAGATATAATTTCATCTTCTATCGTTTTTATCACGTCACTGTCTGTTTTTATCTCTTCAGTGTGGATGAGGGCTGCAGAACTCAAATTTTCAGAGTCTTTGGACACTGTTGGGATATTTATTGTCTTCTTTGAGTCATCTAAAGATGGAATCTTGGATAATTCAATTGTTTTTTCCACAGTGCCGCTTGTATCTAATGTGTTTTCATTGAACTGTTTACTAAACATTGAAATACCTTGTTCAATTTGCGTAAAATCTTCAATTAGCTCACTGATTGATGAAATGTTATTCTCGTTAGATTCTGTTTCGAAAAGATGCTTTTCTGATTCGAAATCTTCTGAATATTCTGAATTTTCTCCTTGGAGGATGCTGCTTAAACTCCCAACGTCGTCTTTCTCGTTCTGTTTGATCTGCATCTTATCGATGGTTGCTTTAGCATTCTCATAGAATGTGTTGAAACTGTATTCACTTTGTGATACGTTTGTTTTGATTTTTATTTGACTTTCTTCTTTTACTTGATGCGCATTTCCTCCAATGGTTAACTCTGAAATACAAGTTTCATCCAAAGGTTTATTATCAGCAAATGGTACTGGTTTTTGGTTCATTTCTTTCAGATGACTCTTAATTTTCGGTTCCCTATTGGTTACTGACTTCGATGGAAGCTGCATGATTATCGCATTAGCCGCCATTTCTAATTCTTTGATTTTCTTTTCTTCCTCTAAAAGTTTTTGATGTCTTTTCAGTAGATCTTCTACAGCTTTTCGTCTTTTCATCAATGACGCTTGACGTACCAAAAGAGCCCTAAAAATTTAAATGAAACTTAGAATTCTCATTCAGAATGAAATTAATTGTCAGAAATGTTGTTAATGCTAGTATCACACAAGAACCTGCTGAGGATTATAAGGAGAACCAAAGTTGATAATATATCAAGTCAAAGGAAATTCTCTGATAATATTAATTCTCTCATCAGTGTTATGAAATTATACAATTTATAGAGGAACGCATTTATTTTTAACATTGAATAACCTAAATGAAAAAAATTGGGAATATTATACAAAATAATAACCCTAATTTCAAAGAAATATCAGTTTCAAAAATTGATTTCTGGAATGATAAAATTGTGTTATATTGCATTTTTTTAAATGTTGATGAAATTTGTGCTTTTTTTTAGAAGAGTTTATTAATATGTGCAAAGTTTTATAGAATTCCTTGAAAAATTGTTAATGAAAAACAAAAACAACGCTTGCTCATACTATTGGCTAATTGCCTGATTGATCATCAAACATGAAGTAACCACGAAATTGAATAAAACAAAAATTTTCAGTTGTCAATTTCTTAACTTAATGGTATCGTAGGAGTATTTTTTTAATTATCGTGTTTTCCTGATCACAAACTTGGAAAAAATCGGTAAACAGTCAACAGAAAAGAAAATTTTATCATTATTGTATCAAAATATATTCACAACCTTTGTGGAGCTGATATTTTGGGATATCACTAAACGTTTACACCACAAATTTTCCCCGGCTTTTGGGATAGATGAAAAGAGGAGATTTATTTTCTTCAAACAGGAAGTTTACATGTACCGAGGAAGCTCTTGGAAATGGTCCAACAGGATATCTAAGATTAGAACATGTTCGCTAATTTTTCTTCTCTGACAAACTTCTCCGCAAAATCAAACGACAATACTGTCGATAATAATGAACAGGGCAGTTCAATTAATTGATTTTTTCGTTATTGCGCCGTGGTATAACTGAAATAAGTCAACTTTGTCGTCGGAACTATGTTTTTCGTGGTGATAAAACTAAAACTGTGCCTTAAGTAGCGCTAATGATGTAAATTAGCGGGAAGATATGCTCGCAACCTTTTAATTCTGCTCAATTGATGTTGCATCTGGCGAACGTGACTAATAATAAATTTTAAAATCTTCTCGTTTTCGGCAGTGAACATTCTACAGTGCATCCCATAACTTTCACAACTTTTCAGTGTGAGAAATGCCATCAAGATTTGAAAATACTGATTTAATCATGAAATGAGAGCCCCTAATTGAAAACATAATTTAAAGGAATGATTCTATTCAGTTTTTTCATGAAAAAGTTTCATGAAAATTGCGAATATTTATGGTTTTTCGAAATAAATCCCAACCCTCTGTAAATAAAAAATATGGCCTATTAGACGTTTGCGGAAGACGAATCATAGGATGGTTCTGAACATTTGATTTTTCGAGCTAATATTTTCTATTTTGCGACGTTGCCGCTTATTCGAGAAAATGCTATGAACTCCGTTGTTTCGAATGAGCCCCTCTATTTATTATAAATTTCTTCGCATCTAAATCAACATGGATATCCGATAAAATTGACATAAAAAGCATTTAATACTTCCGGAAGAACAAATTTTGAAATGATTTAAAACGAATACCTTAAGTTGAGTTTTCAATGATTTCATAATATCACGAAATCAACGTAGAGTCAAGGTAGCAAGAGAAATCGTACGATATAAACATCACTTTTACAGAAATTTTACTTTATTTATCATTAGATGCGTATTTGGATTTTCTCTGAAGATATCACATAATACATAGGGTGTTCCATTTTCCATTTTGTATCCAGTGACAAGATGAGGAATTTTGCAACATCCTGTATATCACAAACTAATTTTTCTTCTACACGAAAAACGTTCTTAGGATCCCAGTGACCTATTTTCAAAATTTCAGCTGTCTAAAATTTGATGTTGAGGTATTATTTTACTGGAACTATGTTTTCGGCAATTTTTTTGGAAAACCGATAATATCTATGAAATTTTCAAGTATAGAGATAGGGAAAACTAACAAACATTGTGAAGCGAATAAAGTGTTGATAAATGGGGTGTCTATATGAATAAACCATATAAGAGGCAACGTTGCAACATCGAAAATATTTTAGCTCATACATACACATAGTTGCCAAAGTGTTTATCCAATTACGCTAAAGTTTGTGTACTTACTGCAGTCAGTTTCGTCGGAAATTCTACAATGTGCGGATGAAGTAAAAAAATTGGTAGCGTAGATAACATTTTTTTTTAAATAAGACCTTTACAATAACACATAAAAATGAAACTTTCATGGAAGAATATATTTATTCAAAACAAAAGCAAACGAAATTCAGCACAAATATACAAATTAACAATTTTGAACTGACCGATACGAATGCTAACACTTTGTAAACTCGGCTCAAATTTAACACGAATTATTTGCCGTAACTTGTCTAAATTATTTGGCCTACTAAAATAAACCTTTGATTTTAAAACAACCCCACGAAAAAAACCAAGGGGGTCAAGTCTGTTGAATGCAGTGGCCACCCATCCTATTCCCTCAAGTGTGGAGCCTTCTTCCATGAAAGTTTCATTTCTATTTCTTTCAGTTAATGTGGTATTTTTTGAAGGAAATATTGTATTGTATCGAATGAAAAAGCAAAAAAGGGACGGTAAGTGGAATTTTTATGTCATGAGTAAGTTGGTAAATTGAAAATTTTGTTCCTTACTTCTCATCTTGTCATCTTATTGCTTGCAACTCGGGGTAATTTGTAGGCATAATGGAACTCACTTACTGCAGATAGCGCGCGTGTACCGATTGATATACAGATAAAGAAAACCCTTATGAATGCAAAATTCGAATGAGCTCCGAGTTTGGTAGAACAGTGAAAGAATCGAAATCTCATTGCGATTCTATAACAAATAAGGGACTGGACTGTTGGAATGGCAAGTCTCGGCAGGAGGGGTTGATCTCGGCTGCCGCGAATTGCAATGCACATTAGTCGCATCCGAATGTCAGATGTGATAGTTAAACGGTTTGAAAATAAATTAGATTCATGTAAATCAAAATGTTTACGGCTAAAGAGAAAATTCAAATCATAAAATGGTACTTCGGTGGTCAATCTATTGAGGAGACGATAACTTCTTTCATTCTTGCCTTTGGAGATAGGCCGATATCTTCACGTTCGGCTCTCCAACTTTGTGCCAAAACAGCAAGTAGGCCTTATCTTCTCAGAGATATGAGATTATCTTTTTATGAATGATTTGGCTACTGTTTGGCACATCAAGGTGGACCATTTGAACATTTTATTTGAATTTGTGGATCTTAAATTTCGCATGTTTTAGAATTTGTTTTTGTTTCCTTTTTTTCATTTTCATAGAATTAATTTTTGTTTTTTAATTTCTTCTCTTATAAAGTATTTTTGTTTTTCAATTTTTTCTTTTTCTAGAATTGTATTTTATTTTCAAACCAGTTTTGGCGAAAAAGAACCTGAATACTAATTTCCACAGGAAATTCTTTGTCATTCATTGAGGTAAATAAATTCCTCGCGTCCGAGTGGAATAAAATTGTCGTATTCATTTACAACAGATATAAAATCACCCATACAGCGTTTGGAGTGTTACTGATTCGATTCGACCAGGGCTGCCGCGAGCTTCGAACGAAATGTACTTTAGTTCTCGAAGAAAATGTACTGTAATGTACTGTACAGACAGAATACTGTTAATATAGCGCCATCTGCTGAACTTTATGGAAAAGTTTTACTGTTTCCCAATCTGTTGAGGTATGGCTAAATGCGTCTATAATAATTAAAAACCAACAAAAAAACAATAATCGAGAAATTTCAACTGAAAACTTCTTATTTTTATATATTCACAGAAAATCAGCAGTCTTCCTTTTTTTGCAATAATTCATTGAATGGAAAATTTAATTTCGTAAAATGATTTACAGAAATAAAAATAGTTGAATTTGTTTTCAACTTCTAATTTAGTTGAAATATAACTTAATTAAATAAAAGAATGTATTTTTCTGTTCTATGAATGATATGTGGAGAATTTGTGAACATATTCATGGCAATTCACATGTAAACATATGATTCAGTAGTTAGTACCATTAATTCAAGGAAATAAGTTGAAGATGTATGTAAAAATGTAGTGTCAAAGTTCATTTTCTGAATTGTACTATAATGCACATTTTCCTGATGAAAATGTACTTTTGTATTTTCCTGTTGAAAATGTACTGTAAATAGTACAATTGTACTGTAACGGCAGCCCTGGATTCGACACTTCGCGTACCATACGTTGTTCTCTACATCCCCACCCAACCGAATCTGTCGGCCCAGTCATTTATTCGATATCACTTCCCTCTGAGGTTTTGATTCTGCCACTTTTCCACTAGAATATGGCCCTGTTTGAATTTACTATAGAAACTGTGTTGTTTCCAATTCTGTTTTCCCGATCTGTATGTAATTGAAAGAGCATTACTCTGGCAGACGTATTATTAAAAATGTGTCGTAATAAATTCTTTTAAATAGGTATAAAAATCAATATGTAATATGTAGGTTAACTAATTTTGTATCTGTTGAGTACCCCTTATTTTTATTGCTGCAAGAAAATTCTTTGGGTTCTGCACCTTCTTTTTACCCAATTGCACGAAAAGGCTAAAAAAGAATTTTCTTGTATGAATGGAAGTTCTGTGAAAAACGCATATAAAAAACAGCAATCCTGAGAACCTGTTATAAATGAAACAAAGATTATGATATGGCTACGCGAAAAGAAGTGGACTCTTTTTGCACGAGATTTTTTTGATCAAATATAAAACAAAAATCTGAAATGAAATTGATTATGATGAAATTGATTCTCAAAATTTGTTAGTAATTACTATCGAACCTCAAGTATCAAAATAGTGTCTCATGTCTTTTGTCTCATATTTCAAGAAGTGATAGTAATCAAAAGAAGCTCTCAAGACTCAAGAGCATCAATATAGTTCAAAAAAGAAATGATAATTTTTAAAATTGTTTTAAAAATACACATATTCAACAAAGAATAAAATTGATAAAAAAAAAACTAAAGGTATATTCACTTACTTCTTCATATTATCAATATCTTCAGAGTCCCCAGTCGTTTTGATATCCATTTGGTCCTGTTTAAACACAAGCTCCTTGCTCGAATCAACTTCCGATAACCTAATCGAACGGCTTCTAGATGTAATACTGAAGATCTCTTCAGCATCAGATGCTCTCCTCGAAAGAGATGTTTCCGAATGCGATTCGCTGGCCTTGAGAACTTTCAGAGGTCCGCTTGGCCTCTGCTTCCTCGGAGTTTGAATTTTCATTTCCGATATGAGCTTCTCGGACGTCAGTTTGGCTTTGATTAAATTTTTCTGCTCTTTCAAAATTGTCTTCCGTTCGTTCGACTGTATTTTCTGGAGTTGTTTCAGTCTGAAAAAAAGAAAAAGTTGGTAGAATTAAACTAATTTGAAGAAATATAGAATATACATAAAGACAAGAAATAAAGAAAATCACGTTATCCGAAAAGGAATCAGTCCTTGAAAAGGCAAGTTCTTCATCTTGAATGATTTAAACTCTCTTGAACAAATTTTATGAAATATTAGAGAATTAGAAAATCACCTCTGCATTTCTCTCCGTTCTTGCTGATGTTTCAACAATATACCTCGTTGCTTCTTCTTGACAAGTGAAGCTTCGTGAAGTTTGCCTGTTTCTTTCAAGTGCCTAGAAAATAGAAGAAGATGCATGCCTATAACATAACTGAAATGAAATTTCCTGCAATGAGAAATAAAAAGTTTACCAATAGGTACTCAACATTGTTCATGTTCAGGCATGTTGGTGTATCTACAGATGTCAGCATTTAAAGTTATGTAACTACAAGTGCCAGAATTTGAGGTTACAGCCATATTTTGGACAAATTATCAATTTGAGTTAAAGGTGCACATTTTAAAACTTCACCATCATGAAAGAGCTTTTGTTAGACTTCTAGTTACTTAAAAAGATCATGCTCATAAATAATAATGTCAAAATTGTATAAAAACCAGTAAGGGGTTGTAGGTTGAAGGTTTCAAGACTCCTCATTTGAATAGAGTCAGGTACTCAAATACAGATTTACACTTACTTCCTTTGAATTTCCAACCAAGCTAGTTCTCCTTTAGTTCTGTCAAGTAGAGCTTGTTCCCTGATTTTAATGATGGTTTTTAGGTTCTCAATACGAATATCTTCATCTTTTATGAATTGTTCAAACTGAAAAAAGGAGCAATCAAATTATTTCACAAAAAAAGTTATTCTTGAAAATGAAAATAAAAATTTATCAAACATTGAATTGACTAGAAGTGCCTTAATTATTCTCACCATTTTGATTGATAATCCAGCAAGATTATTGGGAATGTTTTCATTGAAAGAGAAGCTGTTGTGTTCGAAAGTACTCTTTTGCATGCTTGAAAGTTCCAAATTGGTGGTTGACTTCAAATGTGACTTCAACAAACTGTCATCCACTAGGTATGACTCATCCATGTCCGAGCCTCGAGATGTGTTTATGGTAGAACCAATGTGTCTACTTAGATTATTAGAAATCCTACTATCTCCAGAAATAATGAGTGCTGAGGAGTTTTTCGAGCTGTTGCGAAAACTACTTTCGTTTTTATTCTTCAACGACTCAAAAGCCTGGAACAGATAAAGTACCTATGAAATATCAATAAAGAACTTGAAAATGATCAGGTACCGAAGAAGGTTGAAATGAATTTTCGTGTTTTTTCATCGTAAACAATTTTATTTTTTACCTTCTCAACAGCCATGAATTGTTTCAACGATTCGTTAAAATCGTTCAACAAGTGTACTTCAGCTTCGAATTTCAAATGGATCTCATTAGCATCACTCTGAAAATAATCAAGATTTATTTAAACTCGATCAAAACCAATTTTAAATAAAGTAAATATCCTTTACCCAGACATCACAACTTTTTTGTTTGAGTACTTGTATTTTGGTCTCCCTAACAAGACTAGTCAATTATATACAGGGTTATTCACGAATATGGCTCTATAGAATATTTTCAGGAAAGACACAAGATTCAGGATTGAAATTCTAAAGGTGAGCTTCAAGTAAGAAGACGACTTCTCGTATATTTTTTTAAGGTTCTAAGACTTCTGGTTTTTCCTGAAGTGACATCAACTTTCGTTTTTCAAATGGGAAGACCCATTTTTTATTGCATAAATAGATTCTCCATAGAGTTCTGAGTCTTTTTGATTTTAAAAGTTTGAATTTTCCCGAGAAAATTCTCTATAAATGAGGAAATACGAAAAAAAATCTCAAAATTGAACTCTGTTGAAATACAGACAACTTCGTGGTTTTTTCATTAAAAATTCTCATTTTTGAGAATCTCCGAGAAGATAGGCTGATGCTTCTTTTCCGATAGCGTGATTTTCAGAATATGATACAGGAGGTCGCAAATTCTTTGTCGAAGTTAGAAGTGACGAAACATCAGAAAATGGTTTTTTTCAAATTGGAACCCCATTTTTTCAAAGCATTTTCGAAATCTTCGTCAAAAAATAATAGGAGCATACGTCCAAGACTTTTATCCCAAAATGAATATTTATCGAGATATTCAGGAAAAACGATTTTGTTTTCAATTTTCAATCTCATTCCGAATGTGTTTTTTTACTGGAAAATAATTAGTGGTCAAGTGAAATTTTTGGAAATCTCTGTTATCGAGAAAATATTTTCTTTTTGTTCAGGCGAGTTCAGTTTTCCTTTATTTTATAAAACTTGGATAATTTCCGCAAATTCTTAATTCTGGAGAATTTCTTTTTTGTCATGGTAGGGAAATTTTAATTTTCCGTAATGAAATTGTTACATGTTCTGTTAATTTTTCTTTCAATTAAAAATTATTACAAATTACAGATGATAATTCAATAACTTAACTCGTCTGAACTATAGAAAATATTTTCTCGATAACAGAGATTTCCAAAAATTTCACTTCACCGCTTAATATTTTCCAGGAGAAAAACACATTTAGAATGAGATTGAAAATTGAAGAAAAAATAGTTTTTCCTGAATATCTCGAAAAATATTCATTTTGGGATGAAAGACTTGGACGTATGCTCCTATTATTTTTTGACGAAGATTTCGGAAATGCTTCGAAAAAATGGAGTTCCAATTTGAAAAAAACGATTTTTTAATGTTTCGTCACTTCTACTTTGACAAAAAATTTGTGACTTCCTGTATCATATTCTGAAAATCACGCTATCGGAGAAGAAGCATCAGCCTTTCTTCTCGGAGATTCTCAAAAATGAGAATTTTCAATGAAAAAACCTCGAGGTTGTCTGTATTTCAACATAGTTCAACTTTGAGATTTTTTCCTCATTTCAAGAGAATTTTTTCGGGGAAAATTCAAACTTTTGGAATCAAAAGACTCAGAATTGAATGGAGAATCTATTTATGCAATAAAAAATGGGTATTCCCATTTGAAAAACGAAAGTTGATGTCACTTCTGGAAAAACCGAAAGTCCTAGAACCTTCAAAAAATATACAAGAAGTCGTCTTCTTACTTGAAGGTTACCTTTAGTATTTCAATCTTGAATCTTGTGTCTTTCCTAAAAATATTCTATAGAGACATATTCATGAATAACCCTGTATATTTTTAAGGTGAGGAAAGGTGAAATTTGGTCATAATAGTCACTAATGGTTTAGTTATCGATGAAAATTATATTATGGGAGATTTCTTTCCTAGTTTCTGGAACAAAAATCAATTAAAATTTTTTTTTTAATAATTGATAAAATTGTAAAACTTTTGCTCTAATTTGTCCAGAGCCAATTCCATTCAAAAAATTCTTGCCTAACAATGAAAAAAAAAATAACAGTTTAAACTTTCAAACTTTGTAACATTTCAGAGTCTAAATCAGACAAATTCTCAAATTTATGAAAATATTCAGGGGAGGGCTGAAGGACTTAGGTCAATGGCCTTAAATACAGTTATTTATTTATTTTTTTTTTATTCAAGGGATGAAAGTTCTAAGTATTTTTTCTTTGTTTTCTTGTTATACAACAATTTTTTGTCCTCTGATAAATTAGTGCACAAGTTTTACGCAGGGGCTTTTTTCCCATTATTTAAAAAATTTGTGCGAGAAAAATCCCAAAAAAAATTTCAGAAAAATACCAGTTCCAACCAACTTATTAGGGCCTACTTCAGTTTTCAATATCTTGTGATGGATATTTACTTCATCTAATACCAAACTAAGAGGTCCATGGTTGTCTTAGGACCAGTATGAAATATTGACCTAAATAAAATATCACAAACCTTCGATTGCACAACCCTACTCTTGACATTTTTCACCACTTGGAAATTAGTATCATTTTTATTAGAATTGTTTTCCTGTTTTTCTAATTTAATCGTCTCACCAACATCCAAATTTTCTTTTGATCCAACAGTTGTAACTATTTCATTACTTCTATAATTTTCAACCATACTGGATTCCTTATGATGTCCATTCAAAACTATTTGAGACGTTTTCGATGTTTGTCGTGAAACCTCTTTATCTGATAAATCGGTAGACACTTCATATGTTGATCTTGATTTATTGCTTTTCAAGGAATTCAATAAGGACTGAATATCGACTTCTGGAGTATTACCTTTCTTTTTCAATTCCAACGGAGCCAAGTTACCCCCATAAGACAATTTTGTGGAAGTAGAGGAAGTAATTGAACTTGTGATTATTACTTCTGAAGATTCACTATTGGTATCACTGATAGATCCTTTCTTAGAAGATTTGCTAACACCTTCGAAACTAGGCGATTTCGATTTATCTTCACGCTTTTTTAAAGCTTCTTCTAGCACCTTTGAAGAATTGCTCTTTTTAATTTGCTTCGAACTATGACTAGATAAATGACTAGAATTCCTATTTCTTTCAGAAATTACGGAAACAGGACTTGTTTTTATCGAAATTGAGGAATGATCCGACACTGATGCAGTATCGTATTTGTATAAATTCAAATTTTTTGAATCACCTCCAGAATTACTTTTACCACTGTTATTTCTCTTCGAGGCGATAGATTCTTTTTCGTTAAAAATCAACTTTCTTCTAGAATTCTCCTTTTCGCTAGAATGGGAAATGTTGGAGTTATCAGTTTTTATTTCCTCATTTGAAGTTGATTCCGGAAGTTGTTTATTCTTTTGGCTGACGATCGAAGGAATTTCATTTTCGCTGCTGATATTGAAGGAAATTATGGAATCTCTTGGAGATCTTATATATTTTCTTGAATGAGATTCTTCAGTCTCGATTTTTTCTGAAGAAACCTCTGGACTTTTCGTGTTATATTCCTCGGAAAAATTGAAAGTGTACGATTTTCTTGAGATGTTGGTCTGTTTATTAGAGGCGTTTTCATCAACTGGCTTCCTCAAGGTGAGGTTCTTAATCTTGTCGACATTTATGGGAAGTACACCGTCACTTCTCTCAGTGGCAAGCATGAGTTTTTCGTCTGAAACTAACCCACTTTCTGTCGAAATCTCCGGAATATTCTTTGATGTATCAGATTCGCTATCGCTTCTGAATTCAGCCTGATTCTTTTGCGAATATTTCTGTCGGAAATTGATAAGGGCAAAGTGTTGTAGGGCGTCGGCATCCAAATTTGTTGCCCTTTGGGAATGAGATTCACGTTTCTTATCGGAATTTGAATTTTCCTTCGCCAAACTTCGGATATTGTCATTTGAAACTTGAATAGGCTTCGGCTCCATGATGGAACTTTGAATCCCAACATCTTTGGATCTAACAGGGGAATTCACCACAAGTTGTAGCTTTTTCTTGATGGTATTGATAAAATTGCAGGGATATGGGTCTATTGTAGGAGGTTGGAGCCAAGTTGGGAAGTCGATTTGTTTATGGGTCGATGTTTGGGTTTCTTTCGACTCTTTTATCGGATTTTCATCTTTGTGTTGTTTCAACAGTTGTTTTCTCTTTTCTACTTGTTTCCTGACCTGGTACCCTGAAATATCATACATTGTTTATAGGCCAGTCAAAATCGACAATAAATTGGAAAAACATGATGTATCTCTCATTTTTTAGTATGTTGTTAGGATTTATTGGAGCAATGTATACACAAGTTTGCAACTCTCAGAAAGTTGTGGAAAAATTTTTACACCCCAAAAACCGCTAGATTTTTGGACTCGTTTCAGATAATGCTATACAGGGTTATTGATGAATATTGATTCTCCATTTAATTCTGAGTCTTTTTGATTCCAAAAGATTGAATTTTCCCCAGAAAATTCTCTTTAAATGAGGAAATACGAAAAAAAATCTCAAAATTGAACTCTGTTGATATACAGACAACTTCGAGGTTTTTTCATTAAAAATTCTCACTTTTGAGAATCCCCGAGAAGAAAGGCTGATGCTTCTTTTCCGATAGCATGATTTTCAGAATATTATACAGGAGATCACGAATTCTTTGTCAAAGTTAGAAGTGACGAAACATCAAAAAATCGTTTTTTTTTTTCAAATTGGAACCCCATTTTTTCGAAGCCTTTTATGCTAAGCTTTAAAAAATTAATTGATTTATAAGAAAATAAAAAAACTGAACTCGTCTGATTTATAAGAAAATATTTTCTTATAAATCAGACGAGTTCAGTTTTTTTTTTATTTTTTAAAGCTTAGCATAAAAGGCTTCGAAAAAATGGGGTTCCAATTTGAAAAAAAACGATTTTTTGATGTTTCGTCACTTCTAACTTTGGCAAAGAATTTATGACCTCCTGTATCAAATTCTGAAAATGACGCTATCGGAAAAGAAGCATCAGCCTTTCTTCCCGGAGATTCTCAAAAATGAGAATTTTTAATGAAAAAACCTCCAAGTTGTCTGTATATCAACAGAGTTCAATTTTGAGATTTTTTTCATATTTCCTCATTTAAAGAGAATTTTCTGGGGAAAATTCAATCTTTTGGAATCAAAAAGACTCAGAATTCAATGAAAAATCTTTTATGCAATAAAAAATGGGTCTTCCCATTTGAAAAACGAAGGTTGATGTCACTTCTGGAAAAACTTGAAGTCCTAGAACCTTCAAAAAATATACGAGAAGTCGTCTTCTTACTTGAAGCTCACCTTCAGAATTTCAATCCTGAATCTTGTGTCTTTCCTAAAAATATTCTAAGAGCCATATCCGTGAATAACCCTGTATATCTCCTAATCCATCCATTTTTCGACAAAAACTATTATATACAGTTCTTGTGGATTGAATTTCTGACAAATCAAGCCCAACCAGAGCTGTATAGGTCAATTTATTGCCAAAGTATGACACTTTGAAAATAGGCCAGTTGTTAAATTAATAGTTTTACATCTTTATGGACTGAGATTCCATGGAATATAATTTGTAGGCAATTTAATCAGCTTTAAAATAAGCTCAAAGAGACGACTACCCATACCCATACAGGATAAAATCGCATTTTCCAGAAATTATCCATAATCATAGATGTCTTGGTTACAATAATTTCAATATAAATCTGCGATTTTAATGAATGTATGTAACAACTGGCCTATTTCAAAGTGCCTAAGTATCTACAGAGCTTCAGTTGAGCTTAATTTGTCACAATTTAATGCTTTTGAAAACATTAAAGAAAAGTTTTTGTCGACAAATGGATGGATCAGGATATAGAGCAAAATCTGAAGGAAACTTTTTGAGAGTTGCAAACTTAGGTATACATAGCCCTAGTAGGTTCAAACAATATACTTAAAAATCAGAGGTAGATCATGTTTCTCCAATCAAGAGATTTTGTTTGTCGATTTTGTCTGGCCTATGAATTTAAACTGCGAAATACAGCAAAATAAACTCATATAAAAAGTAGGGAATAAAAGCTAAAAATTTTGTTTCGCTTACTATATTATTGATATTTTATTCAATCAAAAAGGAATTAAATCATACACACAAGCAAAATTTGCATTAAGAATATTTTATGATTTGTAGCAAACTGGTTTGAATAAAACTTCTGCTCTATAATTACTTTTATTTATTCAACATTTTAATGACTCACCTCTATAAAATGCTTGAATTTTTCTTGCAGCTAAATCCAATTCAGATTTCGATTCATCTTTTTTCAACAAAACTTCAGAATTAACTTTTTTTTTATTTCCTAATGAACTTGACCTGTCTCTCAACATCTTAGGTTTTTGAGAGTTATTTATACCTGACTGATCATCTTTATTTTTGTTCACATTTTGTGTTTTGGAATTCATAGTTGACCTCTCCTGCGATTTCACTGGTTTTTTTGATGATATGTCTGGGGCAGACTTTTTAGAAGATGAGAAATCATTTGATGATTTCCTGGTGAGGGAAACACCGGAGCTACTGGGTAAATTACTTTTATCAATCCTTATTTGTTGTCTTCCTTCTCTAGATTTAGAACGTTCACGTTTGAGCTGAATATTTCTTTGTACCAAAGCCATTGATTTCTGTTGCAGCTCCAGAAGTTTTTGTTTTTTCAGTTCTAGATCAATCTTATTTTTGGAATTTGTTTTCTTTCTCTGTTCTTCCCTCTTCTCCCTCTGTTGCCTCATAAATTCCCTCGTTGATTCTTTATTATGTATCATGATTTTTTTATTAGGCAACAACTCAGGTTGAGTTTTAACTTTTGCTTCTGGAGGCATTGTTTTAACTGCAACATTGGCTTGACCAGATTTTTTATTAGTCAATTCGACATTTTGATGTGTTTCCTTATTATGAACAGCTTCATTCCTAATTTGTGAGAATTTAATTGTATTATCAATGTGAGATTGGCCACGTTCAAAATTAATGTTACTCAAACCAGCATTAGATTTGATCAGTTTCTCCAATTCTTCACTCAATTGAGCTATTTCTTTTTTCGTATCGTTTATTCGTTCACCAACGTCAGTTGTATTAATTTTTTTTTCCATATTTTGAAATTTTAGTTAAATTTATAATCTACTGACACATTCTCCTAATCTAGGTATTATCAATTTCAACTAATACCTTCTTTCATAATGTGAGTGACATTTTTATTTTGTTTATCCCAAAATAAAAAGGATTCGGTTTTTATTTCTGAATTAATTTGTTGTGTACCGATCTTTCGTAAATTGCGGTTATTTTAATTCATAGAAAATTGATGACATTTGAAAATATCTACCTCTCACAGAATAGAAATATTTATTACAAGTTTTCCTCCAACATTGGATGTGAGAATATTGTAATTCTAGAGGAATATAGTTTTAAAAAAATAGCAACTCTTGATTTACATACTGCATTTCTTTTAAGAATGTTTTCGATTTTATTTTTAAGAAAAAAAAGACCTTTTTTATTTTTAAATGACAGCATTGTCACTGGCCTGGCTCGATATGTCATGTGTCTTTAAAATGGCGCTCTTCGGAATTTAACATTCTGTACACATGTCATTTTTTATCAGAAAAAGAAAAATTACTGAAGTCGACTTATTAACTCAAAACTTCAAAAGTTCCAAATAAAAGTGTGAATTATTCAATAGAAGTAATTATTGTGAGTCTTCGTTTCTAAATGTGTCTCCATGTGACGTAATAGCGATATTTACAAGTTTCAATAATTCTTTTAAGGTAAGTAATCTCAGTTTTTCTTTTCAACCAATATCGTTTCTGATCGCAAATTTGATGATAAGATTGCGTTCGAACATATTGATACATTCCAATAGCTCAACTATAAGATTTTTGAATGTCATTTGAAAAATATATTGGACACCTCCGAATTTTGATGATCATTCCATTAAATTCATTTTATGGAAATGTTAATTTAATTTTCGAGTTTCGTCAATTTGATAACTTTTTGGCTGTCTATCTAAATATATCTTGGATATGATCCAAAAGAAGTAACCTAAACCCAATCTAATAGCGGTTTAAATATCTAATTCTCGAAAGAAAAAGTGGGAATTAATTTTTTTTCTGATAAGAATTATATTATCTCATCTTGTCAAGTATTTGTTTTGACGATTTGAATGTTGATAGTTATATATGTAAGAATTATTCAGCACTGCTCCAATTATTAAACTGAAATAACTTTTATTTACTGATTCTGACCTATCTTGGCGGCTAAATATAGGTTTAACATAAATTCTCTTCTTCATTACATACGATGCAAAAACTTCGATCGAAAAGCGGAATTAAATTTCTGTTCATTTTATAGCATTCAGGAAAGGTTGATACATCTGACACAATTGAGTGCACTCACAAAAATAATAATTTCTTCATTGAGATGCATATGATAAATAGTAGGAATATATGAGATAATTTCGCACGCCTCAAAGAAACTGCATTATCCTGATGACACAACACTTTCATATCCTCCAAACTGTGTTGTTTGTTTTGTATTTCATCACTTGCATTCTGCAGTAGTTTCTCTGTTTACTCAAAACATTATTTATTCTGGAATTGCTTTCAATTTTTATTTCTGAAGGCTTATTTTAGCATCGTTGTCTAAGTGTAGGTTCTTATGTTGAAATCAAATTAAACATGGTATTGAAGAATGTGAGGCAGGTTTCATGTGTTAAGCCTAAAAGCTTCGAGAAAGGGGTCCTAAAGTCAGTGATGATGGTAGATTGATAGACTGGGATGCATAAGTAGTACAAAAATGATAGTATCTTACCATGAAAGGAACTACCATTTGAATACTATAACTTTTCATTTCGCCACTTCTAGTATGAGGAAAAATCGAAAACTTGTCTGTAATTCTTACAGCATATACCAAACATTAAAAACATAGAATTTATCATCCCCAAACTTGAATGGGATGACGTGAATCTTCAAGTACGCTGCAAGAAACCTCAATATATTCCACAAATGGTAAGGAAAATCCTCAAAAACTAAAAAAAAAATATCGACTCTGTCTAGAAGTAAATAGGGGACATTTAAACCTAATTTGACTTTCAGTTAATAAATAAATAATAAAAATATCAGGTGTTTCATTATCCACGGTTCCTTTGACATGAGAAAATCGCATCGTTCTCGTGTGGCATTCCACAGCTGCCTTGGATTTGAAAGAAAATATCTATATTTTTAGAAAACTGCCAGCGATAACCTCAATAAAGTATATATATTTGAAATCAGAAGAAAAAGCTCTACCGATTAGGCAAATAAAATACAGGGTGTGCCATTTGAAAAACACTTCATATAGAATTTTGAGGTTAACGTTTATACAATTCTTAGTACTGAATTCTGAATGCCCATAAAAAATACTGCAAATTTGCCCATTTGAACTTTTGTGTACGACCAACATCAACTGAGATAGCTATTGAGTAAAATATAAACAATCACCCTGTACATGACACTCGACATCAAAATGAGGTTCACGTCTTTCTCCCCGACCTCTTCTTACTCTTCTTCGGGCATCATGTGCACCTGAGGAGAATCAAGATTCATCAGAGAAGACGACCTGATGCCGTTCCACATTCTAATGTTGTCGTTCTCTGCACCACTGTAATCGTTGCCGGCGATGTTCAACCCTAAGGTGGGGTCGATAATGCTGCAGTACAAAAGACCTTATACGGCGGTAAACCGTTCGGACAGTTACAGGATGACCTTGTTCTCCTAACCACTCATCAGCCAAAGATCGAGTTGTCGCAAATCGGTCTCTAATGGCTGTAAATCTCAGACTGACCGAATGGCCAAAAGCCTCTGCATGAATATGTTAACGCAAGAATGCATCTTAAAATGCTTTCCTAAAGTCATCAGGATGAAGGGATATCTAAAGGTGTTCACACATTGGCCGGGAGACCGACTAGTGTAATGAGCGGCTCCTACCGTTTCAGGCCACGCCCACCCTAGCCAACGGGCCCCTGAATACCGTGATGTGTTGATTAGACAATATTAATTGGTTTTTAGGTACTACGCAAAAAAATTAACGCACATTATGGAAATCTCAAATTTATTCTACAACTGAAGGTGTTCTCAATGATAATTATTTTCATCAGAATTGTGCATGCATATGTTATCCACTTTCAACGTTTTTCTTCAATACAGATGTTTTTTCCCATCAGGAATAAAAAAAGATGATATCATCAGATTTTGAATGTATTGGCTCCATTCTAAAATCAGTTGTTCTCGAACAATTCTAGTGATCAATAGTTTTTCTTTCGTTTGATTTTCTACACTCGATAGCTATGCAACGCGAAACACGCAATTTGACCCAAGAGGAATGTGCCCAAGCGGTAGTTTTGCGAGAAGAAGGGTGGATATACACAAGAATTGCAGAAATGTTTGGAGTTTCCCATACAAGTGTGTCCAGAATGTTGCAGCGATTCAGGGAGACAGGTATGAATGTCCGAAGACCAGGACAGGGTAGACCACGCGTAACAACTGCCATTCAAGAACGTTACTTGAGAGTTTCTTCGTTGAGACATATGTTTGCAACCGCTCGCCTCCTTCAAAATCAGCTTGAGCAAACAAGGCCTCGTGTCGCGGCAAGAGGCCCAGCTCTTACCCCAGCCCATCGAAGGGCGCGTTTGGATTTTGCGAGAGAGCATATCCATTGGGAAGAGGCCGATTGGGAAAGAGTTCTCTTCACAGATGAGTCTAGATTCTGCCTCTACCATTGTGATCGACGTTCCCTTGTATACAGACGTCCACATGAAAGATATGCAGTTCAATTTCCTGAATACCACTGGTTTTGGGAGAGGATCGATTATGGTATGGGGTGGAATATCTGTGACTGCTCGCACAGACCTAGTGGTCGTTCATAATGGAGCTATGAATGCTGATTAGTATATAAGGAACATTCTTGAAGAGCATGTAGTACCATTTGCCCCATACATTGGTGAAAATTTCTTTTTTATGGACGATAATGCCAGACCCCATCGTGCGCGCATCGTTCAGGAGTATCTTGAAGAGGTTGAAGTCTCTCGAATGGAATGGCCAGCAAGAAGTCCAGATCTCATTCCGATTGAGCAGGTTTGGAACAACCTCAACAGAAGGCTGAGAAGTTCAGAAAATCATCCACCTACTCTTAATGACTTAGGAATCCAACTCTGCGAAATCTGGGAAGGATTAGATATTAGATCAGAACATTTTAAGATCACTCATTTTGAGTATGAACCGTCGTTGCCGAGCTGTAATTAACGCAAGGGGTGGAAATACCAAGTATTAAATCATTTATCAGCATTTCAGTATTTTGAAAATTGTTCATTTCTCTTCTTTCATATAAGATTCGGTGAAATCCTGAATTTTTCTTCCATTAAATGTGTCTTGTTTCATTCAAAACCTTCCCGAGAGAACATAAAAAATAAGTTATAAAGTCAATGTAGAGTTAACTTTCATTAAAATTGAGATTTTCAGAATGTGCGTTAATTTTTTTGCGCAGTGTATAAGAATGTGGGTTCCCATTGATTGAAATTAAGGAAGTTTTTCATGAAATCTTCATGAACTGTTTCTCCAAACAAAATTCTGAATTTTTTTCGGGAATTCTCTGAAGAATTTTATCAAGAAAATTAGAATGAAAAAAGTACAACATTGATTTACTTAAACTTCCTGAAGATTTCATCTTTCTAACCATGACAAGTAGCTATGATGAAATATCTGTGGTAATCCTTAATTTAGTTTCGATATTGTTTCGTTATAGATGGACCAAAACAAAGATAAAATAGTTGCAGAAGTGATCAGCAACAAATCATTAGAGGAAACCCCACAAACGCTGGGTTATATTGAGCTTATTCCATCAATGAAAGTGGAAGAAATATTTAAACATGTACAGAATATGATAACCGAACCGGAGGGAGCATTTGAAGATGCTGAAATTTTCTTGGAGGGGAACAATAAAGAGGTATGTTTTTGTTTACTTCTTTTCACATCTTCACACAATAACATTTCAAGTAAATCCTAGGTAACAAAGTATGCAAATTATATTATTTCTGGCAGTTTCAGTCTGAATATTATAATCAGAAACAGGTTATATAAGAATTCGTCTATTGACATTGACAGTAATATACAAAAAACTTTTATCAGGTCATAATCAATCCTTATTCTTCTAACTCAGAAGTGTCAATCTAACTCTTTCATCTTTTGTTCTCCTGTTTGTATAAATGGAGCACCAATTGTTCTTTGTATAACTTTGTTGAAAACCAGCTCAGCGAAATTACCTTCCCAAATACCCTCTTTTTTTAAATTTTTATCTTGTATGTCACATCTTCCACCTAATGCTAACCCATGTTAGCATTGAGTCTTTTTTAACAATTATTATTCTTGTAGATATATCATTAATTTATTTTCTGCTTTTTTTTGTAAAAATATTTCCTCTTCTGTGTCTTTCTCGAAAGATGAAAAATGATTACACGAAACACTTTAAAACTTTATCTTTGTGCAAAAATGAATGAAAATTGATTCATTTTGACTGGGTTTCTATTTTCAAGGTAATATCTACAAGCAAAGATGAACAAACTGAGCGGTTATTTAAGGTATGATTTATTTCCATATGGGATCCTTGGTTTGTGTCTTGTAGCCAAAATTGTTCATTAGTCATTTGTGTGAACCTCAACGATACCTACTAACATGGATTTGATGAACCAGCTGGATTGTCTCCTGTCATTATGTGTGATAGAACTCTTCTCTTTTTACCTAGAATAGGAAGATGCACATCAACGAAAATAACTAACATTGTATACAGGGTGTTCGGGAAAATGTGGGGAATTTTTCGGATTCAGATAAAACAAAAAAATAATATATATATTTTTTTATTCATATAATACAATACATATTGAAACAAAAAGGTACCTAGCTGAGGTTGGTGCAACACAGGAAAACCATACAGGTATGCAGTATGATTAAAGGAGGAAAGGAAAAAAACCGTAGCTGAAAAAAACCCTTACCCCGCCCGTGAAAAAAAAAAATTACTTAAAATATTAAATATCAGGAAAATCTTGAAAGACATCAGTGTGATCTGAGAGAACAACTTCATGTTATCCGCGATGGGCTCAGATAAATAGATTCTTCACAAAAACGACTCGCAATTCTTAATCTAAAATGAAAAAAGACAAAAGCAGAAAAGAAACCAAATATTTAGAAAAAATTAAATAATTTTGACGTTAACCACCCATTTCAGAAATGCATTTGTTACTTTGTTTATAGCCTCGAAACCATCTTGAAATTTATAAACGGGACAACTATTTATATGATAATAATAATAATATTTATTTCGAAAAAATATAGTGCAACCAATATGTGATTAGAACGAAATATAAGTCAAAAACAATCCAAAATTGAAAAAAAAAAACGAAAAACGTGTATTAGTACAAAGTGGAATTTAGATGCTCTCGAACAATAAGATGACAAGTTTCTAAAAAATTTTTTCCTAGCAGCTCTCCCTAAGGAGATATGACCTCCTAAATGACGCCATTTCATTTTACTGGAATGAATTTTAAACTACTCAATATATTTTAATGAAAATTTGATATGATAAACAGTAGTGAGGCCCCTCTTAAAATACTGCCCTTAAATTTCAATTAGCTTGTTTAGTTTACTAGAGGTGGACTAGGTTGTGTATTTTAAAGGTTAGATTTTTAACACTTTGTATGATAAGGAGTTAAAAAGCAAATTTGGATAGCTTAAACATTAAGCAAAAGAGTAGGTGCTCTTGTCCATTGTAAATAAAATGAAAAATTTTCGAAAAACAAAATAAACGAAGTAATTTTTTATTTCTATTAGGAAGAACCATAAAATCTGATTTTTTTGTCTGCAACAAAGTGTGATACACTTGATAAGAATCTTAGTAATTTTGTCGGATTCAATAACATAAACTAAAACTTTTTTGTTCCTTGAATAACTTTTTTATCACACTTTGTTGCAGACAAAAAAAATTAGAATTTATCGACAATGAACAAGAGTACCTTTTCTTTAGTTTAATGTTGAAGGTATCCGAATTTGTTGTTTTTCAAGTCTTTATCGTACAGGGTGATAAAAATGTGAGAATTAAGAAGTCCGCCCCTGGTAAACTAAACAAGCTGATTTAAATTTAAGGGCAGTATTTGTTCATCATAATTTCGCATTCGTGTTGGAATTGCCTTCTGCAACGAGTATTAGACTTTCTTTTCTCTTTTTCATTCAAATTTTTTGAAATACTCTCGAAATTCAAATAAAAATTCAGATTAGTGACTTTTGTATTGTATTTTGGCAGTTGGTGTAACTTACGAATTTTGACAGATTACGGAATTTGAATTTATTTGATTTGAAAATTGAGGGGATCTGAGGTCAGTACTGACAACCACCAAACGAAAAATATAACTGAAAACAATGCTGTAATGCGTTTCATTACAGCACTACTTTTAGTACTGTAATGAACTCATTAAGATACTGAAATAGAGAAAATTTTCTTCAGTAAAATGGATTCCCAGTGGCGTCATTTATTTCCGTAGGAGGGTCGCTAGGAAAAAAAATGATGTAATTTTTTTGTGTTATCTGAATCAGGGAGATTTTTCACATTCCATCGGACACTCTGTATATGTAATTTGAGACTCACTACAAGAACTTTTTCGCTTTTATTCAGAATCTAGATCAACAAATTTCCAAACCAAGACCACTCTAGTGATACATGATTGAATATAATATATAGGTGAACTTAACATTGACTAAAATGAACTGTGTCCAGGAAAACATCTTTTAAGCTAGACAGAACTCCCGGCTAATTGAGGATAACCTAAAACTATGTTTTTTTTTATATCAAGAGAATGATTTCTCTTGTTATGCAATGAGAATTTTGAACTAACAGGCTGTTTAGCCATTTTCAAACATCTGATTTCATGTGTAAATAATGAGGGTGATTTCAGAGGAAACTATAAAAGCGTAGCTCTTGGACTTACCAGTTAAATGAGGGTTGGAATTGGAAAAACTCAACTATCAATTCTTTTCCAGGTCAATTTAAACCCATACAAAAATAAGGTGCTAACAGATATAGGGATATCGTGCGATTCAAAAACCGATTATAAAATTAAGGTTATAATGCCGAAACACAAGATGTCTCTTGTCGTACAAGAAGTAATCGATGACGATCTTCAACTTGGCGCATCGGCAAGCCCAACTGCGACGCTCTATTTCAACGGAGATCAGTTGCCGTCATTAACAAGCGATGAAGAATATGGATTATCGGCACCCGAACATTCTATCATGGACACGATAAATTACGTAGGATTAGTGAACCAAGCTATGACATGTTACTTGAACAGTTTGCTTCAAGCTCTTTATATGACTCCGGAATTTCGAAATGCACTTTACAATTGGGAATTTGATGGCCAGAACGAGTCGAGATCGATTCCTTTCCAACTACAAAAAATCTTCTTAAATTTACAGGTAACTGGAAATTTTTTTTCACCTTATAGTGTTTATATTTGTTGATTGTTGTAGACTTCCCCCAAATCTGCAGTTGAAACAACTGATTTAACTACAAGCTTCGGATGGCAAGGTAGTGATGCCTGGCAACAACACGATATCCAAGAGCTCTGTCGCGTGATGTTTGATGCCTTGGAGCAAAAATTCAAGGACACTAAGCAAGCAAAGTTGATAAATGACTTATACGAAGGAAAGATGTTGGACTACGTGAGATGCCTAGAATGCTCTACTGAAAAATCTAGGGAAGACACTTTCTTAGATATACCTCTTCCTGTGAGACCTTTTGGTAGTCAAGTGGCATACAATAGTGTGGAAGAGGCACTTAGAGCCTTTGTGCAGCCTGAGATTTTAGACGGGAACAATCAGTACTTCTGCGAAACTTGTAATAAGAAGTGTAACGCACATAAAGGATTGAAATTCACAAAGTTCCCATATCTTCTTACTTTACACTTGAAAAGGTTTGATTTTGACTACAATACATTTCATCGGATAAAACTGAATGATAAGTAAGTATTTGGAGAAGTTTTTCAAATAAATAAATACATATTAAAAGCTTCTTGTTGTCAAGAGGTACTTCAATTCACCTTTATTTTTCAGAGTAGTTTTCCCCGAAATACTGAATCTGAATTCCTTCATATTGAACAAAAGAACTGAAACTGAATATATCATTGAAGAGAAAGAGAACATATCTAAATGTGATGACTGTTGCACGACGGATTCTGGCTCAGCTTTAGAAGATGAAGGCTGCCAGAGCACAGATGCGTCTTCTACTGTTAATGGACAAGATGTTAATTGTAGTGAAAGCGATGAAGGTGTAGTATTGAATTTTATTAATCGATTGTACAAACTGAAGCTATTGAAAATATACATTTCTGTAGGAAAAAAGGTAGTTCAATGTAAACTCCATTCACAAATATAAAATCACACCTCTGGCCTTGGAAATTTGATGCATTCCACTCTGTATCAAATGAAAATGGAGGTTATGACGCTTGTCAAAATATTTTTATGTTCGAAGTTAACACTATGTTGCCCTTTCCACATTCTTAGCAATTACGTATTTCTCAGAATGTGAATCTATTAGGAAAGTGAATGAATTTCTGTTCTGAAAATTAAGTAACTGTTTTTTATATACTTTAATTTTCAGGTATCGATGTCAGCTCGTGTAACAACCATAAGAATGAGCCGCAGGGCCCTTATGTTTATGACCTTTACAGTATCATGATTCATTCTGGTTCTGCTACTGGAGGTCACTATTATGCATACATCAAAGATTTCGATAAACAAAAATGGTATTGTTTCAACGATCAGAGTGTTACAAGAGTGAGTAATATTCCAATGTTGTTTTGCAACCATTAAAAAATTGTTTCCTTACAGATAACCGAGGATGACATCCATAAAACATATGGCGGATCCCCGCATAGAGGTTATTTTTCAGGAGCTTACAGCTCGAGCACCAATGCTTACATGCTCATGTACAGGCTGATCGATAAAAATAGAAACGCTCGCGCGATGCCAGTTGAAGAATTCCCCCGCACATAAAGAACCTCTTGAAACAAATGAAGGAGAAGGAGGAGATAGACCGCATAAACAAAGAAAAAGAAAACGATTTTGTAAAAATCAATATTTTCTGCTATCATCCTGTAGAAAAAAGGCTGGTAGACGCCAAAGTCGCGATACTTGTTGACAATACGCTTCAAGAGACTGTTCACTACACGGCCCACCAGCGGTTCAAACTAGAGGGCGTTGTCGCGAAGGAAGATTGCCGATTGGTGAGATACAACAAGTTCCAAGATTGCATCGACTATAGTTTCGAATCGGATCAAATCAAATTCTGTGATATCGATTCAAATTTTAATCTCTCCATGAGTGATTGGTTTTTGGAGATAAGAGAACCAAGTAAGTGGAAGCAAATTCTAAATCTTGTACTATTCATAAACGCGAAATAGCTGACATAATGAGAAAAATGCAAAAGTTACTGACACCCCGTTGCAGGAACCTCCATTATAATTTAACGGTTCAATAAATTATCTTTAAATAAAAATTTTCTTTTGACATAAGGTCTTGAAATAACAGAATTATGGAATATATCAGAATACTGTCAAATGAAAATTTTTCGAACATAAAAAAGCTATTCCCATTCACTCATAAAGGGTGAGTCCTTGACTTGTACATATATTTTAACCGTAGTTTCCTGAGGTCAAAAGAAACACTTTTTCCTTTACCATTTTTTTCCGATTTAGCCTAGATAAAAAGATAGAGCCATTTCAAACTTTCATTGTTTATAACATTTCCTGAAGTTGTCCAATACAAACATAACCTTTCATGTCCATACATAAAGAAATGTCGTTGAACGTTCACCGCTGAGATGAACGTTGCCAGATAGAACTCCGTAACCATAGATCATAATCTTACTATACAGTGTGCAGTGTGCATAGACATACTACTTTATAATGATCAAATGTCATTGTGCTTTGATAGTTTTTTTCGATTATAACGCTGTTGTGTGTGAATAATTTGTTATCTTAAATTTGATTTAACATTTCGTAAGATACTCATTATTATGTTTAATATACATTATAATGGAATAAAAATGAAACAATTTTAACTTTCACCACAGATTTTTCGCGACTGTTCTATGTTGGTTGTTGCTGCGCAATATTGCGCATAGAGTGATCAACAAACAATTGAAATTGGGAATAAATGGTATCGTGATTTTCAATTAAAACGTTATTACATATGTTTATTCGACTGTATTAGTGTGAATCTGCAGAATGTACTCTAACCAGAAAATGGTAGATATGCTAAAATGCAATTTCACTAATGGAAATATAGCTTTGGGCTCATATGCTACCAGGGAAAACGACAGACAACAACGATTCCAAGTAAATATGTGGGCAAGCATGGTGAACCATCATCTGATATGACCACGAAAATTGTAGGGAGACTGCAGATTAGTATCTGAACTTTCTGCAAAATGATTTGGACAACGTATTGGAGGACGTGCCCTTATTGTTGTGCCAAATATGTGGCTACAGCAAGAAGAAGCATCTTATCATAGTCCAGAGTTGGTATAGAATGTCTCAACAGAAATTTCAACAGGAGATGGATATTGGATAGGGCGACATGTTTCATGAAACAAATTGTTAACAGCAGTGTTGTGAATAATGTGGCTGAATTGGGATCATGTGTGTCAAGTGCATGTTTAGATTCGAATGGTGGAGCCAGACACAACAACAAGATTGTCTCTGGATGGAGCATTTACTTTGGCTCTTAATGAAAGCGGGACTTTAGGGCTTCTAGAAAACATTAAACATTAAAAAAAAGTAATTGGCCTAAAGCAATAGGTATTTCGAAAGAGGTGTGTGAATTTGCTTGAATGAATAAGGATTTAAATTGAAGTAGTAGAGGTGAGCTCATTAATATATCTCCATTTCCAAAGTCCGCTATTTCCTTTTCCATTCATAACCTTATCCTTCCAGAACATAAATTCTCGGATTTATTCGTGATGATTTTCAACGTGACAACATAGCAAAAATTGAATTCTGTGCATATTTTCGACAGAGTTACATTCAGTCAAGGTACCCAATTTATTGAATTTCACAGAATTTTTTTTTTCTTTCAATATGGGATTACTCGTAAACGACGAATTTTACAAGAAAATATCAGGAATACTTTTATATTACTATTTACAATTAAACTCTTTCAAATTCTGGCGTATTTAAGAAATGTTATGGGCATATTTGAGAAACTGGCTGATGTTTGTGGAATTTTGTGTTGGGGATAGACTAATCACATTTATGAAAAACTATATTCCGAAAATCATTTCATTCGATAGAATAGTTCGCGGAATATATCTGAAAATTAAATTTTTTCATGGATTTTCAACGGCCTATATATTTTCAACCAAGACGAATCGGAAAAAATGGTAGATGCAAAAAGTGTTTCTTTTGGCCTCAGGAATCTATGGTTAAAATATATGTACAAGTCAAAGACTCACCCTTTATAAAATCACTCTCTGGTCTTGGAATGTTGACACTTTCCACCCTGTATTGAACAAAAAAGGAGGTTATGGCACTTGTTACAACATTTCTTTTTGTAGTCTCAATCCGATTTTATTGGTATATTTCAAATTATTGAGATAAAACAAGGATTTCAGTCACTTGTTTTTGATTCATGAGTACCTTTTTCACTTTGTGATGGATTTATTTTTTTTTAGATACTGAATGGTCGGTGTATAAGGCGGGCGCAGTAAATATGAAAATTTATCCTCTAAACCTACACACTGAAGAGTTGGAAGATCCTAACATTCTTCGAGTTAATGTGAATGAAACTGTGCGAGAGATTAAATATAGGATTTCTCTGTTGCTCGGTTTGTCGCCTGACCCTATTCAGGTAAGGAAACTTTGAAATTACCGAGAGCGTATGTAACTAGATGTGATTTTTTCTTACAGCTGGCCTTGGAAAAATTGGACGACCTTACCTACTTGGGGAACGACGATCAAGCCATCAACATCGATTCCAAAAATATCGATTACAAATTGTATGTCGGAAATGTGCTGGAGGAGGATCAGGATAAATCTTTCCAGTGCTCCAGGTTCCGGAAGGTCATAGAAAAAATGCGACAGGTTATTGGAATCAGAATATTTTTGCCAGATGTGGGTTTAGGTAAATTTTATATTTTGAAAGAGCGAAATTGATTGTTTTGTATAGGTTTTTGTTCTAAACGAATTTTTTTCAGGTACTTTGGAGTCCCTTTCCATTCCCACTTTGGACCAAAATCAAAACATGAACAGACTCGATATAGGCGCAGGAGACAGGACCACTCCTTGTTGTGACGGCTTAGGCGATCAAAGTAACAGTGAAGATAGTAGTTTGAGTGATAGTGACAGGACGTTAGTTGGTGATACACCAGGTCAGTCTCGATCATCTTCAGGTTATATTTAGCTGTTATCTATCTGGGCATGGTTACCTCAAGGTTACCAGAGCAAAATGAGTTATTTTTGACACAATTCTAGTTTTTTATTTAGACTAGTTTAATTTCACCAGCTTAAATCTCAAATGACACTTGACACTGACAGTTTATTTCTCTCTTGGGTTGGAGTTACGATGTCTAAATACATGGTGTATGCACTGATTAGATTTTGTTTAGCCAATGTTAGAATAAAGATGTTTTGTTTAATCAACTGTAGGTGGCGCTATTCATAAACTATGACAGATCCTTGATAATTTAGGGCTATTTGCACCAATTCCCCATAAAATGATTACTTAACTAAGCGTCTCTCAAAATTAAGATTTCTATCTAGTTATATTTCAGTTTTTTATGTTGTGAAACTTCACCCTAGTTCAATGAAGCCATTTCATTGGCTGGCGGGCACTGAGTTATATAAAACCCTGGAGTGCGCTGTCACCACTTAAAACCGTGCCGTTGACCCCGTCTACTGGAGGGCAAAAACGTTGAGACTGAAAAGAAAGTGTTCTTGGCACCGTTGCCAATAACCCAAATTTATGGTACTTTCACACTTTTCGGAAATTTATCCGGGAAAAGCAATATTTTGGGAAATCTCGTTTTCAATTTTGGATGTTTTATACATAATTTGAATGTCATCGTTTCAGTTTTGGCTTATTATTATTATTAACGAATTTCAAAGAAAAAATAGAAATTAAGAGTACTAGTAATTATATCACTTGAAGAGACAAGGAGTCGGCATATGACATTATACGAATAAATAGTGTTTGTATATGTTGTTTATGCATTTATGTTTCTTTGAGATTGTTTGTTTTCGAAAAAATTGTTTATTTGCTTCTGAGGAACTCATTATTGTTTAAGTTGTTGATTGTGAAAATTTTTTTCATTAATTATTATAGGTTTGGTTTAAGTAACTTTTCTCTTCTTGTGTTACCATGGTCAGGTCATAGGCACTGTTCGGGAAAAAGCCTGGAGTTTTTGGTCTAGTTGCTGGGAAATTTCAGTTGAAGCATTTGGCAACACTGGCCACTTGGGCATTGTAGTGAACGTTTTCAAATGAAACGAATTATTTATTATTAGACAAAGTTACTAAAAAACAACAAATGTTCTGCACTCAGTTTATGAGTTTGACAAATTATTTTAGGTTAGAATCCTGCTCTCAAGTATTAGGCTTTTCCAGTCAGCTGATTTTGACACAACGATTTTCTAAACTGTAGAAACTAGTTAGTCACCTTTTTCTTGGGCGAAATCCTCATACTATGTGAAAAATCACAAGTCACACAGGATAGAGTACAAAAATCTGACAAAATCACTGCTATCCATTTGCTTTGTGTGCCCCTCGCAACGCATGCTCTATTGACGTGAGTGACATCAGCTAGAAATGCCTAATTTAAGTGGTCATTACAGGAGCACTTAAATTCAAGGTTAGTTTTAGCTATGAAAAATGTTACTTAAACAGCTGGTGCAACGTAATTTAAGTCAAGTGTTCATTTTGGGGGAAACTAAATAGTAAGCAGAGAGTTTTCACAGCCCAAATTGAGGTCTAACTCAAATAAAATTTCCTTTATTTTGACATATACTCATGCGCATTCACAAAGGATTTAAAGGTGGCCTCTAATAGAATACAGGCCTCCCTTACTTTGACAGTTCTTCCAAACTTTTGTGTTAAACAACTTCTCACAACTGTCAAAATAAGGGAAATGTCATAATAAAGTTGACAAGAAGTGAGTCGTTCTGATAGCACAAGTATCCGACCAACGTTAAGGCATTTTTGATTACAGGATCCTTTAATAAAGTTAGGCCCATATATGAGTTTCGATAACTCTATTAAATTTGGTGCAAACAGCCCTTAGACTGAACTGATTTGTGACTGAATCACAATTCAATATGTCACAGCATAATTTGTTTTTGAAACAAAGGTCAAAAAACGCAGAATATTGCAAAGTAATATTTTTTCAAGGTGATGGAATGGCATTATCTCCGAACAACTCAAATTCTCCAGGCGATCAGCATATGTCTTCCCCAACTGACCCATCCGAAGATTCATATAACCACGATGTTCTGGGAAATCCATCAGAAGAAATGCACTGGGACGACCATGAAACGGAAGAAGAACAGCAGCAGAATAATTTATATTTCAAAATGTTGTACATAACGAACGATGATTGTAGCGGATTTTATCCCTTCACTAGACTATGTAAAATACTGGTTGATAAGCGCATAACACTCGAAAGGCTGAAGAAACACTTGGAGCCATACGTAAAAGTACCTGTTAATTATTTCAAAGTTTATAGACAATACACAACTCTCACAATCCCGCCAGAGGATGAATGGTATAAATTGACTGATACTTTGAGATGCAGGAAAGATGGAGATGTGCTCAGCATCAAATTGGGACGAGTACTTCAAGAAAATGAACACAACGCTAAAATCTACCTCTTGAGGCCCAATCACAAAGAACCCATCAGTTTCCTTTTCGATTTCATAATAGCTAAGGGACAAACGGTCGGTCAGGTACTTAAAGAAATAGTGTATACTGCCAAAAAGAGAAACATCCTCGATCTGAGCTACCAAAAATGCAGGCTACGCGAGAAAAGTCTGAAGAAAGTTAAGAAGGTTTATTTGGAGAATCAAGTCTTCGGCGAGGATATATTCATGATAACCTACGATATCGAAATCTTTCTCCAAGAGTTAGACGAGCCTGACAAAATTGTAAGTCTCAATCAGTTCGCCCTCTTCGTGAGGAGGTGGAGGCCTTCCGTTTTACAGTTGGATCCCGTTCAAGAGATCGTTTTGAATTCTTCGTCGATGGAAGAACTGAAAGAGAAGATTTCCCTCATTTCTGGTATCCCGTCGAATCATTGTGAAGTGGCTTTAGTGAACATTGGCATTCCTGGAGACATGCATCGACTGCAGATCAACGAATTAGACTGGAAAACTAGTTCGAAGAACATTGATGGCCACCCGTGGTACGCCACTGACGGTTGCATATTTTATTATAGGTGAGTTGAGAATATATACATAAATACATTAGCTCAAGATGTGGAGATGTTTTAAATACAAGGAATAAATTAGTTTGAATTTCAAATCGAGCAATTTAGTCCAAGATCAAAGAGCTTTCTGACGTAACTTATTTGTTGATTATGTGAGAATCAATACTCTGCAATCTTCTGAATTTTTTTGAGGTTTTTTCTTCCAGTTTCTGGATCAAAAATCAATCAGAAAAATTTTTAAATACATAATAGAAGAAAGACTACTGAGTAAAACCTGTGCACAAATTGGTCAAAGACCAAATCCATTCAAAAACTTGTTGCCTTACAATAGAAAAAGAAATAACACTTCGAATTACCAAAGATTGTAGCAAATTTTATTCATGAAAGTGTTTGGAATCTTGAAAATTCTCAAAAAAAAAGATATGTCATTTCCCAATATGAGATTGTTTAGTCCCATTTCGAATGTGTTTATTCCCAATTCGATTGTGTTTACCAATTTGAAGTTGCTTATTATCATTTTGAAATTGTTTAATCCCAATTTGAGTGTGATTAGTCTCAATTTGAAGTTGAAAAGGCATAAATAAGGAATAAATTCAATTTCTAAGAACCAAGTAATTGCTAAGAACTTTATGTAGAACAGGCAACGTAGCTTTGTTTGAAACATGAAAATGTTTCGACCTCAGAATATATCCAAAGCGTCATAACCTCAAATCTTCTTTCGATATTGTGTGGAATGTGCCAAATTTCGAATGGCAACCGAATGATTTTATATAAGTGAATGGAATATATTTATCGGATTCAATGATTCATTTTCCATGGAATGGTTGTTACTTTCTTGCTTGTATCCATTTAATAGTTTCAACTTTAAAATAAACATGTACATTTTTGTTGCAGAGATAACAGAGAGCCTCTTAAAACGTTAACAACGGAAGAACGAAAGGAAATTAATGTACAAGAAAACAAACGCTTAGGCTTACAGAATAGTATAAAGACTTACTCGCCTGGCAAAGAAAGGGCCCTCAAAATATACATAGACACGTCGCCTAATAAAAAAAATTGTATAGATTGACCGGCAGATAACCTGCATTCGATTTTCTACTGTGTACTGAATTAATGGTCTAATCATTGTTTGTATTATAATTGGTTTCTGTTGCATCGTAATTATCCATCAAGATTATACCGCAATATCATTGTTATCAGTAATAAGTTATAATTTTATTGGTTTTTTGAATGGACGTCTTTTGTAATTTATTTGAAAGTGTAATATACCTTGTTTGTAATGCCTGCTAGTATTTATTATAACTAACGAGAATGGGTTCATGGACTAATGTCAATATTTGTTATGGAGATTCAAAATTGTTTTCGCCCTAAATAAATTTTCCCTTAACTAAAATATAATTGCTCACTTGAATATTTGCAGATGAGTGATTGTTGTTTCATGAAAGTAATGTTGTGATTTGGTTGATAATTTCAAAATCTATCCTTTGTTATCATAGTATCATTTGATTTTTTGTTGAAATCCTTCCGATGTGAAATTCCTCAAAATGACAACTGCACAAATCCATCTATTTTCAAAACCCCAATTTACATTCATTCTGAGGAAGATCATGAAGAACTATTAGAAAAATCATCTATGTGATAATATTTGGCCAATATGTTTTTGTGAGAACTGCTCTTGGTAATATTCTTTCTCAAGTTTGTATGAAAATTATTCGATCTTTTTGAAAATAAATTTCTCTTGATTAACTTTATTTTTTATTGCATTCGATTGTCCAGAAAGTAGTGTTGATGGTCAGTAGAACTCAATGGGGATTTCATTAAGAAAAAAATTGAGTATCGGCATTCAGCATCTCAAATAATTTGTTATGTTGAGTTGTTGGAAATGTTTTAAAACTTAACAGAATGAAGTTAATGAGTGACAAAAAACTTGTTTGGTTTGGTTATTTAAAACGATTTCTAGCTATTAACAAACTGCATTCATGCTTCTGGTCATTATTGGTTATTATCATATGACGTCATGAATTTGCCCTACTTTAGAGCAGGGTTAAGATTGTGGTTATTACTCTTTTAAAAAAGTGATGTTAAATGTCAAATGACGATTGAAACGCAAGTTTGTTACTAGTGGTTATTCCTAAGAGGCTATAACAAAGGTTAAGACCAACAATCACTGCAGTTATTACTGGTTATTCATTCGCTTCAAATCGGTTTTAATAATCTGGAGGTGATAATGAAAGAGCTATAGTACAGTTTAGTTTGAAAGGGCTTATAGTCCACTGCATATTTCTACAGTTATCGTTTTCAAAAATGTCAAAGTGGTTTGTGATTTAGATACTTAAAATAGGAATAACAAACATAATACCGAATACTCCTATCTGCCTTTTTTCTCGATATTTTGAAAAGTATTTCAACGAATGTAACGATTTGAAAACGAGTGTATTCACATTAGAATTCTCTATCAAAATTGAAAACAAAAAAACAGAAAAAAAATTTTAATTTCATCACCTGTATAACTGAAAGTGGTCAAGCTTCGAGAATATTTTAGCTTGGTATACAGGGTTATTCACGAATATGGCTCTATAAAATATTTTTAGGAAAGACACAAGATTCAGGATTGAAATTCTAGGGGTGAGCTTCAAGTAAGAAGACGACTTCTCTTCCTAGGACTTCTGGTTTTTCCGAAAGTGACAGCAACTTTCGTTTTTCAAATGGGAAGATAAATTTTTTATTGCATAAATAGAGTCTCCATTGAATTGTGAGTCATTTTGAATTTTCAAGAGAAAATTCTCTTTATAAATTGAACTCTGTTGAAATACAAACAACTTTGAGGTTTTTTCGTTAAAAATTCTTATTTTTGAGAATCTCCAAGAAGAAAAGGCTGATGCTCCTTTTCCGATAGCATGATTTTCAGAATATGATACAGGAGGTCACAAATTCTTTGTCAAAGTTAGAAGTGACAAAACATCAAAAAATCATTCTTTTCAAATTGGAACCCCATTTTTTCGAAGCATTTTCGAAATCTTCGTCAAAAAATAATATAAGCATACGTCCAAGACTTTTATCCCAAAAGAATATTTTTCGAGATATTCAGGAAAAACGAATTTTTCTTCAATTTTCAATCTCATTCCGAATGTGTTCTTTTACTGGAAAATATGTAGCGGTCAAGTGAAATTTTTGAAAATTTCTGTTATCGAAAAAATATTTTCTTTATAGTTCAGACGAGTTCAATTTTTCTTTATTGTTTAAAGCTTAGGATAATTTCTGCAAATTCTTAGTTCTGGAGAATTTCTTTTTTGTCATTGTAGGGAAATTTGAATTTTCAGTAATGAAATTGTTATATGTTCTGTTGATTATTCTTTCAAAAGCATTAAAAATTATTACAAATCATTTTTTCCTGCATTTCTGAGAATTTTTTACGTTGACTTTACTAATACTAACATTGAGAACTTTAAACTAATTGTTGCTCTCGCATTATAGATGATAGATAATTCAAGAACTTAACTCGTCTGAACTATAGAAAATATTTTCTCGATAACAGAGATTTCCTAAAATTTCACTTGACCGCTAATTATTTTTCAGTGAAAAAACATATTCGGAATGAGATTGAAAATTGAAGAAAAAATCGTTTTTCCTGAATATCTCGAAAAATATTCATTTTGGGATAAAAGTCTTGGATGTATGTCCCGCCTGTTACTTTTTGACGAAGATTTCGAAAATGCTTCGAAAAAATGGGGTTCCAATTTGAAAAGAAAACGATTTTTTGATGTTTGGTCACTTCTAACTTTGACAAAGAATTTGTGACCTCCTGTATCATATTCTGATAATCACGTTATCGGAAAAGAAGCATCAGCCTTTTTTCTCGGAGATTCTCAAAAATGAGAATTTTTTATGAAAAAACCTCGAAGTTGCCTCTGTTTCAACAAGTTCAATTTTGAAATTTTTTTTTCGTATTTCCTAATTTAAAGAGAATTTTCTCGGGAAAATCAAAAAGACTCAGAATTCAATGAAGAATCTATTTATGCAATAAAAAATGGGTCTTCCTTTTTGAAAAACGAAAGTTGATGTCACTAGTCCTAGAATCTTCAAAAAATATACGAGAAGTTGTCTTCTATTACTTGAAGCTCACCTTTAGAATTTCAATCCTGAATCTTGTGTCTTTCCTAAAAATATTATATATGGCCATATTCGTGAATAAGCCTGTATATAATGTCGAACAATATCATAATCCTTATTTTCAGATTTCGAATAGATCCAATTCTCCAGAAACGCCTAATAGGCCGTCGAACTTGGTACACCCTGTAAATGTGATTATAGGTCTGAGAATCATGACGCACATCCATCGCAATATTTTTGGGTTAGGTACAACCCCGAAAAGGGAAAGAGGGATACTGATTAAATGTAAAATACCTTTGAATGCAAGAGTAAACATATAATAATAAGGATACTGCACATTTGGAACATTGCTACATAAAAAACATGTTGCCATAAAAATCGAAATTGATAATTTCAATAGATCGTTTTCATATATCTAATCAATTAACAATATATCTATATACAATCAAACATAATCAGATGGAACTGTAACGTGTTCACTTATTGCTGCCAACCTTCCTGGCATTGATTGCTTGTTGCCATTTCCCAAATTGTCCCAGCTTACATTCGTAGTAGCCAAATTCACCACTTCATAAGCTTGCTCTGGTATAGGAGTCACGGACAAATCTGAATAATAAGCACTGCTGGGGGCACTGGATACTTGCATGTCTGGGTCTGCGTAGCCGTGGTTTTGATAGGGTTCACTGCTTCTGTTGTCCCTTTCTACTGTAGAGCTTTCAATGTCGAGTTCTGCGTACAGTGCTTCTTCATTGCTGTAAGGCTCTTCCATTTGAGTGTAGTGGTTCTCCACAGGAGAACAGGTAATTGTTTCCAGCTGAATTGGGCCAGATGGTTTTTTGGAAAGCCAACACCAAACGCTCTTTTCGGATGGATTGGAGAAGGATGGTTCTGATGTCACGATAGTTGGTATTTGCTCTTTGTCTGTTGGATCTCCCAGAGGGGGTCTCAAAGCTATATTTGTTGTAGGTTCCCTTGGAATAGATCTGTTTGTAACTGGAAAAGAAAATAAGATGAGCGATAACATAGTTGCAATTTCTTAGACAATACAATACTATGGTGAAATCTTCATTCTCCTCAAATTGTTTCCCGGTTCGAAATTCAAACCAAATACACTGCGCAAAAAAATAAACGCACATTATGGAAATCTCAAATTTATTCTACAACTGAAGGTGTTCTCAGTGATAATTCTTTTTATCAGAATTATGCTTGCATATGTTATCCACTTTCAACGTTTTTCTTCAATACAGATGTTTTTTCCCAGCAGGAATAAAAAAGATGATATTATCAGATTTTGAATGTATTGGCTCCATTCTAAAATCAGTTGTTCTCGATCAATTCTAGTGATCAATAGTTTTTCTTTCATTTGATATTCTACACTCGATCGCTATGCAACGCGAAACACGCAATTTGACCCAAGAGGAATGTGCCCAAGCGGTAGTTTTGCGAGAAGAAAGGTGGACATATAAAAGAATTGCAGAAAGGTTTGGAGTTTCCCATACAAGTGTGTCCAGAATGTAGCAGCGATTCAGGGAGACAGGTATGAATGTCCGAAGACCAGAACATGGTAGACCTCGGGGAACAACTACCATTCAAGAACGTTACTCGATAGTTTTTTCGTTGAGACAACGGTTTGCAACTGCTCGCCTCCTTCAAAATCAGCTTGAGCAAACTCATGGGGTGCAAATTAGCACTCAGACAATAAGAAATCGCCACAGAGAATATTATTTAAAGCCTCGTGTCGCGGCAAGAGGCCCAGCTCTTACCCCAGCCCATCGAAGGGAGCGTTTGGATTTTGCGAGAGAGCATATCTATTGGGAAGAGGCCGATTGGGAAAGAGATGATATCATCAGATTCTGAATGTGTTGACTCCATTCTAAAATCAGTTGTTCTCGATCAATTCTAGTGATCAATAGTTCTTCTTTCGTTTGATTTTCTACACTCGATCGCTGTGCAACGCGAAACACGCAATTTGGCCCAAGAGGAATGTGCCCAAGCGGTAGTTTTGCGAGAAGAAGGGTGGACATACATAAGAATAGCAGAACGGTTTGGAGTTTCCCATACAATTGTGTCCAGAATATTGCAGTTATGACTGTCCGAAGACCAGGACAGGGTAGACCACGGGTAACAACTGCCAACTGCCATTCAAGAACGTTACTTGAGAGTTTCTTCGTTGAGACAACGCCTCCTTCAAAATCAGCTCGAGCAAACTCATGGGGTACAAATTAGCACTCGGACAATAAGAAATCGCCTCAGAGAATATGATTTAAGGTCTCGTGTCGCAGCAAGAGTCCCAGCTCTTACCCCAGCCCATCGAAGGGCGCGTTTGGATTTTGCGAGAGAGCATATCCATTGTGAAGAGGCCGATTGGGAAAGAGTTCTCTTCACAAATGAGTCTAGATTCTGCCTCTACCATTGACGTTCCCTTGTATACAGACGTCCACATTAAAGATATGCTCAGTGCAATTTCCTGAATACTACTGGTTTCGGGGGAGGATCGATTATGGTATGGGGTGGAATATCTTTGGACTGATCGCACAGTCCTAGTGGACGTTGATAATGGAGCTATGAAAGCTGATAAGTATATAAGGAACATTCTTGAAGAACATGTAGTGCCATTTGCCCCATACATTGGTGAAAATTTCATTTTTATGGACGATAATGCCAGATGCCATCGTGCGCGCATCGTTCAAAAGTACCTTGAAGAGGTTGAAGTCTCTCGAATGGAATTTCCAGCAAGAAGTCCAGATCTCAATCCGATTGAGCAGGTTTGGGACAACCTCAATAGAAGGCTGAGAAGTTCAGAATATTATCCAGCTACTCTCAATGACTTAGGAATCCAACTCGGAGAAATCTGGGAAGGATTAGATCAGAACATTTTAAGATCACTCATTTTGAGTATGAACCGTCGTTGCCGAGCTGTAATTAACGCAAGGGGTGGAAATACCAAGTATTAAATCACTTATCGGCATTTCAGTATTTTGAAAATTGTTCATTTCTCATCTTTCACATAAAATTCGGTGAAATCCTGAATTTTTCTTCCATTTAATGTGTCTTGTTTCGTTCAAAACCTTCCCGAGAGAACATAAAAAATAAGTTATAAAGTCAATGTAGAGTTAACTTTCATTAAAATTCAGATTTTCAGAATGTGCGTTCGTTTTTTTGCGCAGTGTATATGGTATATGGAAGGCGCATCTTTCAGATTATATTTTCATATTAGTCATAGGTATTTGGGCGGTTAAAATTCCACACTCCATTAATTAATCTAGGCATCAACAGAGTTTCAGTATAAATAATATAATTTTACGTTCCAATTGAGGTATTATTATTAATGTTATCTATATTATAAAATTGAAATTTTGTTGTACTTTCAGTTCAACATCATAATTTTTTTTAGACTATATATTTCAGTCCTACTCACCATCAGAATTCATGCTCTTCGACCTGAAACAAACCAAGAAACTAAAGTGAAAATAATTGTTGTAGATCATCAGTTGTATTTTCAAATAAATAAGTTAGTATTAAAAATGAACTTTTATAAAGAGCACCGCCACACTCGCAAGTGTTAGAATAGTCCTTCTGAACGAGTATTATACGTTATTTTCTCTAATTCATCGAATTTTCTTTGAAATGAATGGAATATTTCCAAAAATATCCTTCAGTGATTTTTGCATTGAAAAATATTGATTGGCAGAACTGTTTTCTCCCTCATAAATTTGAGAGATAATAAATAACTCCGTGGTGAGTCGAAATTGTGTACTGAGCGTTCCAGGGCTGAAAATTTATCTCCTGATATGAATTTTGGACCATGAGTTTATTTATCAAATTATACCATGTATTCTGTACAGGCTGGGCAAAATTGGTGATACATACATGAACTACAACTTTTTCACCCAACGAGATGAAGGAAAATGAAAACATTATACACACACTTTTTATCGCAGTAATCCAGTAGCGTATTATGTTTTTCCCCAAGAGGTTTCTTTGATTAGCTATAACATAAAGTTGTGTGTTTTTTTATGGAAACAATATAGTTTGTATAGTCATAATCAACTATTGTTTCCATAAGAAAAAACACAACTTTATGTTATAGCCCTCTTGGGGAAAAAGATAGTACTATACTGGATTGCTACGAAAAAACTGTCTCTATAATGTTTTCATTCCAACATTCTAGCACAAACAGAAATGGAGATAATGACCAAAGTTGAAATCGCCGAAATTTCAGTTTTCGAATATAACTCGGAAACAAAAGATGATAAAAGAATGCAGTTGATGGCATTATGCGTTTTTCTAAAAAAGACGCCCGTAATGTACCCTTCATTTTCCCTTTTCTCTTTGGGTTAAAAAGTTGTAGGTAGTTCATGTATCACCAATTTTGCCCACCCTGTACTATCACCCCAACAAATTTTTGACTTACCCTGTGAAATGAATAAATATTACCATGAAAACTGTGCGAGAATGAGATATTGTCGCAGGATTTTCTACTACAAGATCTGGCAGAATGAACTGATTTGAAACATAATTAGAGGAAGTTAATGTCATGAACATATTTATGTTAAGAAAAAGAAAATTCTTTGCCTTTACGAAGGCACATCGAGACATTTTTGAAACATATAGATGAATTCAAAATAGTAATCATCGAAATGAATTGGGCGTTTCCATCACTTTGAGAAACTAGCAAGCGGGCCACTGCTAAAATCTCATTCAGTGAAAGAGGAAGTACAGATTTCTTTTTTTGCATTTGATTGGAGATGTGAAACTTCATTTTGACGCAATTGGATGTCACCACCTTAGTACTTTGTAATATTTTACTCATTACTTCACAACCAATTGCTTCAAATTCTGAAGTTTTTTATGAAGATTTTGTCCTGAGATGTGCGGGATACTGATGAGACCCAACAAGGCCGAAACCGGTATATCCCTCATCTCAGTGACAAAATCTATTATCATTACTCCAACCCCATGATGAAAGATCTCTGAGCCTGGGAATTGAAAATGGTATTCATTTCGATGATTACTATTCTGAATTCATCTATGTTTCAAAAATATTTATGTTAGTTTAATTTCTGTGTTCAACAAATACCAACCTTCTGCAATGGAAGAAAATTATCATAGCTATGGCTCCTAGACTCGCAGATATTATGGATACAACGACCAGGCTGAACAGCCACTCCACCTGATTTGGAATATCTGAAAGATAGAAATACTATTGCAGTTACTCAGTACTTGCTCTTGCTTTGGTTGAATTTATTTATCCTTAATTTTTGAAAATACCTTCGATTTTTCATACTGAAATTTTAGAAGTGAAATTTTAGAAGTGCCATGAGGCAAAATACAGGGTGTCAATTTGAAAACTTGCCAGGCCATTCAAATTCCAACAGGTATGTTTTGAAAGAAAATGCCTGAACAGGTAAATTTTTAGTAAGACCAGGACTTACTTTGAGCACAATAGTAAGCCAAAATCTTTTTAACCCTAGGGGTAGGGATCGTTACCCCTAAATTCTTATGGAATAATTTTCATGCACTGGGTATATGGACTAACTACTAGTATTTTTTTAATATTCCTGTTACTAATGTAACATAATAACGGGTGTGAAATTAGCAACCCTCACTGTATTTCATATGAAATTTCATAAAATAAAATTAATTCCACTCCCGTATGTAATGTAACAGGAATATTGAAAAAATAACCTCGGTTAGTCCTTTGCGAGTGCATGAAAATTACAGAATTTCAAGATTTTAGCTTCACCGAAAGTTTAGAAAAAAAGCTCATTTTCAGTCACCACCTTTCAAGGGTGATATCTCGGAAAGTGGTGGGCTGAGGAAATTTTGTTATAGAAAAGATTCATCTTAATTTCATACGAGCAATTACCTCCTGAATTTTGTAGCATGAATTTGAAAACACCCTGTATATATAATTGCAAGTGAAAAATATTACCGAATGAGGACTCCTTCGTAATGACCTCCCCTCTTTTCCATGCCCATGAGCAAAGATCGCAGGCGGTGAAGTCATTTGGTTTCGCCGCACCATCAAGAAATATGGGCCTTGGGGGTGGTGGTACAAAAACGCCGGAAAACAGACTGCTCTCGCTCACGTCCAGCATGAAGAGGACACTATCTTCATACCAACCAGTTTTTGTAACATTGGGTTCCGTAGGTATTACGGATGCCTGAAACATTAACAATTCATTATGGAACAGATTTTGTGAATAAAATTTCTGATACAAGATCAATTGGAATATTTTGAATAATGGAAATACTCCTGCGTTCATTTCAGGAGTAAAAGAGTTGAAAAAATTGTTGCCTTACAATGATAATCTTGTTTTGAAATAATAAGAATATTTTTTACAACATCTAAGAAAAAAATTTCAGATACAAGATCAATTGAAAAATTTTGAACAATCGAAATGGTCTTGCGTACCTTTTTGTACTGAAATGTCAGGGGGAAAACACTTGAAAAAATTGTTGCCTTACAATGATAGGCTTGTTTCGAAATGATTTTTTTTCTGCAACATCTAAGAAGGAAAATTTCTGATATAAGATCAATTGAAAAATTTTGAATTATGAAAATGCCATTGCGTTAATTTTTGCGCTAAAATTTCAGGGGGAAAACAGTTCAGAAAATCCAAACTGGAGTATGTAGATTGATAGGTTGACCAAATTATCAGTTTCATATGTTTGATTTGAGGAATGGTAAAGTTTACCAAAGAAAATGTAGGACATATACTGCTCCACCAGAGTTATTGATATCGTATTTAATCGTTTTGAAAAGTATGTAATCTTCAAGAAAATCGCTGTAAAATAATTTAAAACTCAATAACAACTTGAATCGATCCAATAAAAATCAGTATGAGACATTTCGTCAATCTGGTCGCTTTTTTTCTGAAGTTTGGTTCTTTGCATTTGCTTCTTGAATGTTCTTATTTTGAAATGGAGTCAGTTTATCAACGGCTTCGAATCGAAACGAGTTTACTGAAAATGCCAAGTCGTAAATTAACAAACGCTGAGGCTAATAGGGCTATCGGAATGCTACAGGGTTAGCTAACTCAGGTTGTTGTAGCGGAAAGGCTCCAAGTCAGCCAAAATGTAATATATCTACTTTGGAATAGGGTCAGAGAGACAGGTTCCGTGTTGGAAAGACCAAGGCTCGGTGGGCGACAGAAAACAACACCTGCTCAAGATCGTTTCATCACCGTTTCGGCGAGAAGAAAGCCTGCATCTACGTGTAGAATGCTACGGAATACCTTCAAAATGCAGATGGGGTCCAAGTTTCCATCGAAACCATCAGACGACGTTTGAGAGAGGTGAATCTAGGTTCTAGACGTCCATTAAGAGGAGTTCCATTAACACGTAACCATAAGCGTCAAAGACTGGAATGGGCAAGGCAACATATCAATTGGAACGATCAATGGCGTAGTGTCCTTTTCACTGATGAATCCAGATATGTACGATTTTCAGATTCTCGAAGAATAAGGGTATGGACAATCCCACGCATACCCCTTAATCGTCGCTATGTCCAAGAAGTCCATCCATTCCGAAGGGGTAGTGTTATGGTATGGGCCGGGATATGTTTCAACGGAGGTACAGATCTACACATTTGTCCTGGAAATATGACCGCCTTACACTATATGTAGAATGTCATTGACAATGTTTTGTCAAATTTTCACGGTGCTATTGGTGAAACTTTTCAATTTCTAGACGATAACGCTAGACCTCACTGTTCAGCCATAGTTGAGAATGCGTGCGAGGAGCTTGGTATTCTACATTTACCAATACCTCCGTCCTCACCAGATTTGAATTGCATAGAACATGCATGGGATGTGCTCCAAAGAAGATTAGATAATTATCAACCTACCCCAGAATCCTTAAATGATCTGAGAGAGCTTCTGCCCCGTTTATGGAACCAAATTCATCAAGAAATGTTCAACAACCTCGTGTGTAGTATGCAAAGAAAATGTCAAGTTGTTATTGATGCCCGTGGGGGCCATTCATTGTATTGATAGTCTTGAAATGCTTGAATTCTCTGGGAATAAAATTTTGTTATTTTACACTGCAGACCTCTAAGGCTAAAAATTAATCTTATTTCCCGTAACTTGAAATCATATTATTATGAATTCTCATCACAAAAACTCATTTAAACTATGTTTTTTGCAGTTTGAGTCAATATTCCTAACTAATGTGTTGATTTAATTAGTCCAGTTGTAGGTAAAACTGCCGATGCCGACAGTGCACAAAAAATGCCGTCATGGCCTAGTGCAAATCAGGAATATTTGAATGATATCCACCAGAATTCTTTCCCCACTGCATTGTCCCTTACTGCAGTCCTCGTCACTATGAGGTGTGAATCGACCTTAATCCAGCGGTTATATTAGTTCAACTGTTGGATATATTTTGTCAGATTAAAAGAAAGTTTTGAAATAGGACCTTAATAATATTGAGAGGAAAACAGAATAACGAAGTCCAACCGGCATATGAAGAAAAAAAAGTTCAACTATTCGATAGAATGACTGTAATCACCGTACAATAACTGCATGGTATATTCATTTTATGAGGAATTTCCGTGATGCAGGTCATTAACACAGCATCGTCGATGCGTGTATGTATACACGAGAATTTCTATTTGGATTTGGAGAAAGGAAAATTATAAACGCATTAAAGGCGATACATTTCATTTCATCGCACTAGACGTTGGATTTCCTGTTTCTAACCCTTCGCTTCAGTCCCACTCGATATGAATCGCTGCAAATTATACGTAGAGTATAGGATGACTTGAATCTCTTTTGATATAAAGCATGATGAGTTCCTCTTCATGAGGTTTAGAAAATCGGTTATACATTTTTGCGATACTTTACCTATTAGGATCTAAAAAAGTAAAGTAACTCGTCAATTATTCTTGTACAAAGAATTATTGAAGAAAATCCTCCCACCCGTCGATTTTTCATTTCAAAATCAATTTATCGTATGCTTTTTTTAATTTGTGTTAATGCAGATGCCTAGTTGTACAATTTTGTTTACTTGTATACAGAAGGCACTGCAGATACGACACCGTCATGTTCAGTAGTTTAATATGCAAGTAGTTAAGTTAGTGAATTTATATTAGGGTCTATGACAGGAAGTGTTCTGTGTCTTAGAGGTAGAAAGAATATGTTCAAGACGACAGTGTGTATTGTGTATGTTTAAAATAAAGAGAATCTTCTAGAATTTCCTTTCAATTTGATATATCACACCCCCTACGTCCCGCACCCCTCTACTTTATTTTTTCAAATGGGAATATATGGATTGTGATACATCATATGATAGGTTATTTGAATACCTCTTCAGCAATGAGGCAAAAGTAGAGTTGGTTGTGCCGTTTTTTTATTAAACTAATTCAAAATTAAAAGAAACTTGTTCTAACGTAAATCAAATTAATTTTTGGGCCTCAGTAGCGTTTTATGAAGTTAAATGAAGATCTTCATATACTTCAAGAACGTATAAACCACATCCTTTCAGCATAAAATGTGTTAAATGTATTAATATAATTAATTAATTTCAATCAATTTCATGACAGTATTTTGGATCAATGTTAGTTTTAGTTATTTTTATTTTTCGACTCCTAAAAGCAACCCCTATCTGTTCAAAATATTTCATTTTTTCATCACATTATTCAAGTGAAATTTATACTTTTTGTGTCAAAAAATTAATCTGATTCTGAGTGGCTGTCCCTACTTCATCTTTGTCAAAGATTGAACAACTGTTTTGGCAGTTAACACTTGCACATTCCACACAAGTGGCGTTACAAAAAAGAGTCAGTAGTTTTCTGCAGGTGCATGACGCATTGCATCTTTTTTTTGCAGTTAAAAAAATCATTTTCAACAATTTTTGTGGTGCAGGTGTTTTTTGCATCTATCTATTGGTACTATTCCAACCGCAATCAACTGAATTGAGAGCTTTACCAAGCCAAATTTGAAGTTGATGATTTCAGGCAAGCATTTATTTCATCGGCGGCCATCGATTTTGGAATTACCGGTAATGGTTGTCGGAAGTCATCGGACAATAGAATCAATGCTCCCCCAAAACATAAGTGTAGGCAACTCAAAATACGCAGTAATTGTTTACACTGCCATCTAATGGCGATAATAGTAGAATGGAGATTTGTTCAAAACATTTCGTCATAAAATTTTCGGTAGTGTTCGGAAGAAAGATAGGTGTAATGACTCAGATGCTTCAATATTATTAGAAAATGTAGTTCACCGAATTAATATCGAATATAATATTTTCACGAAAACGCTAGTCACCGTAGCTACACCTACTAGCGTTATACGCAAGAAGGAAAATAATTTTCTATTTTTTTTCCATTTCATCAAATTTTGCAGAGTTTTAATGCATTTTATGTTAACCCCGCCTTAAAAGAATCCAACAAAAAATTTTCATAACAAACAGTTCATCCAATCTTGAGTTATAAATGGTGTAACCAACAAAATAGCCGACTTAGTTTCATATATTAAGATTTTTTAATAAAAAAGCCCAACCAATTCTACTTTTAGCCACATCGCTGAATAGGTAATCAAATAACCTCTCATTTGATGTATCACAATCCATATATTCCCATTTGAAAAAAATAAAGTAAAGCATACGATAAATTGCTTTTGAACTTAAAATCGTATTATTAAATTCGTATCATTGTCGAGTAACGTTACTTTTTTGTCACGCTGTATACATGTTTGTATAATTTTATTGATTTTTCATATGCAGGGTGTTTCTAAATTCATGCGACAAAATTCAGGACGTGTTTGCTCGTATGAAACTAAGATGGCTATTTCCTATAACAAAATTTCCTCAGTCCACTCTTATCAGAGATATCACCCTTAAAAAGATGGTGACTAAAATAGAGTTTTTATTGTTTTTCTAAAATTTCAGTGAAACTATAAACTTGAAATTCTGCACTGTTCATAAACTAGCTCAGGACTAACCACGTGTATTTTTTAAATATTCCTGTAACATTATACGGGGAGAAACTTTATAGTTCTTATGAGCAACCCTTACTTCATTTCATAACAAAACTTTTTATTTTCCACAGTAGATTCTTTATACTCTTCACCGTTTTTCTTCTCCATTTATTGGAAACGTGCCTTTTGAAAGTCTTCCTGCAGTTGGTTTTGGTCTAATTTGGGGTTTTTCTTTAGCAGAAACTCCGTTAACTCGCTCCACACAGATATTCTTGTTTTTCTAGTATTGAGAAGTACCAGTTCTATCACTATTAGACGGGCATATTGTGCTATTTGACAAATATTTTTTTCTTAATCTAGCTTGAAGTAGGAGTAAGCGAAAACTTATGAATTTCCTAGTGGCCGATTTCATTAATTCTTAAATTTAGAAATATTAAAAAGTTCTGGAAGAACTTGGTATGGGTTGATTTGAATTCACACTCCTAACTCTGTTATAAAATTCAGGAATTGAAGAAACTGTCAGTATCAGTATCAACGCATCTTCTGCATAATTGGCAAAAAAATTTATATCAAAGTATTGGCAACCTATTGCATCCAATTTCGTCTGTACTGCAGGAACACTGAAATGGAGATTATTAAAAAACTGCTCCATTGTATGCCATATAAAGAAGGATCAACTTGATGCTATGCCTTCGTGTATACCTACTTCCAAGGGTATTGTACCATTGTGAGCTAAATTATATGTTTGAACTTTCAATAAATATTAAGCAAAATGATAAAGCTGCAGAATTCAAAATGGCTCTAAAATAACCTGCCTACCTACTATTTAATATGATTACTCTTGGTTATTGTACAAGAGGGTATTTTGAGTAATAATATGTTTTTCGAATATGAGAAAAGTCTGAATATACATCGACAATTTTATATACGGGGTGGTAACTCTGTTAGAGACCATGGAAGTGATGGTTAAGAAGTATCAGTTTAGAATATCTGATCAGGGAAGAAATATTCTAATTCGACTTACTGTTGGGTAAAAAATAACAGTGCAATAATAATAAGACACAAACGATCTATATTAAATGTGCAGATTGAGTTTTTGTGTTCTTTCAAATTTTCCTTTTGTTTGTTCAAAATCTCAATTTTAATGAAAGTTAACTCTACATTGACTTTATAACTTATTTTTTATGTTCTCTCAGGAAAGTTTTGAACGAAACAAGACACATTGAATGGAAGAAAAATTCAGGATTTCACCGAATCTTATGTGGAAGAAGAGAAATGAACAATTTTCAAAATACTGAAATGCTGATAAGTGATTAAATAGTTGGTATTTCCACCCCTTGTGTTAAATACAGCTCGGCAACGACGGTTCATACTCAAAATGAGTGATCTTAAAATGTTCTGATCTAATCCTTCCCAGATTTCTCCGAGTTGGATTCCTAAGTCATTAACAGTAGCTGCATGATTTTCTGAACTTCTCAGCCTTCTATTGAGGTTGTCCCAAATCTGCTCAATCGGATTGAGATCTGGACTTCTTGCTGGCTTTTCCATTCGAGAGACTTCAACCTCTTCAAGGTACTCCTGAACGATGCGCGCACGATGGGGTCTGCCATTATCGTCCATAAAAATGAAATTTTCACCAATGTATGGGGTAAATGGCACTACATGCTCTTCAAGAATGTTCTTTATATACTTATCACTATTCATAGCTCCATTATCAACGACCACTACTAGGTCTGTGCGAGCAGTCAAAGATATTCCACCCCATACCATAATCAATCCTCCCCCGAAACCAATAGTATTCAGGAAATTGCACTGAGCATATCTTTCATGTGGAAGTCTGTATACAAGGGAACATCGATTACAATGGTAGAGGCAGAATCTAGACTCATCTGTGAAGAGAACTCTTTCCCAATCGGCCTCTTCCCAATGGATATGCTCTCTCGCAAAATCCAAACGCGCCCTTCGATGGGCTGGGGTAAGAGCTGGGCCTCTTGCCGCGAGGCCTTAAATCATATTCTCTGATGAGGCGAGTTCCTATTGTCTGGGTGCTAATTTGCACCCCATGAGTTTGGTCAAGCTGATTTTGAAGGAGGCGAGCGGTTGCAAACATATGTCTCAACGAAGAAACTCTCAAGTAACGTTCTTGAATGGCAGTTGTTATCCGTGGTCTACCCTGTCCTGGTCTTCGGACATTCATACCTGTCTCCCTGAATCGCTGCAACATTCTGGATACACTTGTATGGGAAACTCCAAACCTTTCTGCAATTCTTGTGTATATCCACACTTCTTCTCGCAATACTACCGCTTGGGCACATTCCTCTTGGGTCAAATTGCGTGGTTCGCGTTGCATAGCGATCGTGTGTAGAAAATCAAACGAAAGAAAAACTATTGATCACTATAATTGATCGAGAACAACTGATTTTAGAATGGAGCCGATACATTCAAAATCTGATAATATCATCTTTTTTTATTCCTGCTGGGAAAAAACATCTGTATTGAAGAAAAACGTTGAAAGTGGATAATATATGCATGCATAATTCTGATAAAAATGATTATCATTGAGAACACCTTCAGTTGTAGAATAAATTTGAGATACTAATATAACCTAGACTGATAGGAAGGAGCTCGATTAGCGAAGAAAAGGTTTCGCATTGGAGGTATTCCTTGCATGGAGGTGAAAATCTAACTGCTTTATGAGCAGTAGCTGTGGGACGTTGAAAACGGGACAATATTTATCAACGGGCACAATGGAATATCTTTCTCTGATGGCCAGATAGTGCACAATCACGTTCTATTGATGCCAAGAGAACTTGTTTCGGTCTATCGATGGTTCTTTGGTTAGGCCGGTTGGAAGGAATCAGATAAGACGTAGCTGATGGCCGTTTGCATGCTCTCAAAATGATTGAGTAGCATAGAAAATGACGAGTGAAATGAGCGAAACGTAGAATGCCGAAGATGAAATGAAGGCAGGTGATTCTATTAGAAAAAATTCGAGAAAGATAGGTAGGTTTAGACAGATAGAAGTACAATTAAGACGATTCAAGTTAGATAAAGTTAAAATTAAAAAATTTCAAGGAAAAAAAACTCACACAAGACCATAGATAATGAGGATATCCGTATTTGTCTCTTATACAGGGACTACAGGGTGTTTCATTAGTAAATGAACATAAGGTAACCTGAGCTAGAGCTAGAGCGAGTCCAAAAAACCGATATATGATAGGTCTATATATATGATGGTCCATGTATTCAGCAAAAAAATTCAAATGCTAACAACTTTTGAACCAACCGGTATTTTCAGTTGATATTTGGAACAGATCATAACCTTCCACAGGTTGATCGATTCGCATTTAAATTCCTGAAAAATTCCAGGTCCGTATTTGAAAAATATGGGACGTCTTTCAAACTGAGATTCAACACCCTGTATATTGGAATTTTGGGATTTGATTGGGATGATTGGAAAAAGCAGAAAATTTTCTTTGAGGTTCACATGATTTTGCCCAAAGAAAGTATCAGCGAAAGATTCAATTGAATAAGTATTAGAATTCTCAGAAAAAAATTGAATTTTTTTCGTCCTACTTATTATTGCATATTCGTATTTCATAATATTCTGAGGAATCATTTCAATGTATTTTCGGAAGAACAATATTGATTGAGAAAAATTTATTTGAAGTCCACAACGATGCACACTCAACGTTTTTACAGAATGTTTTCGAAAGTAACACCGTTTTTTTCAATATACATACTTTTCCGCTTCAAAATATGTCTGATACTTTTTTGATCATGCCTGGATTTTTACGTATTTTATTAGAGGCGACTTCGATATCTCCTGATTTCTTTTTTCAGTTGAATATCCTGAATATCTCAAATAACTCCAAATGAAATGATCAACAGGATTGAAATCTGGTGATCTAGCGGACCAGGAATGCAGTGCGGTCTAATCAATCGATAATCGATTTATAAACGCCCCTACTCGAAACAACCCTTGTGGGATACAATACATACAATTAAATTTCTCTCAATCAAACCTTTTTTTTAATCTAATGGAATATTGAAAAATGCAAATATTTCATCAGTTCGAGATAAAATTTTTCCAATTTGATTGCAAAGAACTAGTTTTCCACGGAATTATTGGAATTACAACTAAAATGGATCTTTCCCTGAAGCTTTTTTTGAGCAAAATCACGTGGGGGACAATGAAATCTATTAAAGACCATAGAAAATTTTCTGCTCTTTTCAAATATCTCAATCAAATACCAAACTTCCAATAAACAGGGTGTTGAATCTCAGTTTGGAAGAAGTCCTATATTTTTCAAATACGGACCTGGAATTTTTTGATAATTCAAATATTGATCGATCTACCTGTGTCAGTTTATCATACGTTTCAAGTATCAACTGCATATACCGATTGGTTCAAAAGTTATGAGAAATTTTCGGTAAATACATGGACCAGCCTGAATCTCAGCTACGAAATTGATTATACCTATCATATGGCCGTTTTTTTGGATTCGCCTTGGGTAGCTCTAGCTCAGATCACCAATGAAACACCCTGTATGGAAGTTCATAAGCTATGTGTAGAGTTCGCAGAAGATTTCGATCAATTCTTTAACGAATGTGATCATAAATAATTTTTTTGGTATCAACATTTTTTATTAAGATTAAGAATTTCTTAATAGAAGTTAATATATATACTTTTTGAAATAAATCAATAAGGGCTGATTATTACAAATTTTGATTACTGGAATCAACTTTTGTCAGTTCAGTAAAACTGATTCAAAACCGTATTGACAACAAGATTCAGAACATCATTTGAAACTTGTCCAAAATTAACAATTCATTAAAATTATAATCCTCCATTAAACATGATATTCCAATGGCGGAACGTTTTTCAATGGGGGATTAAAATTTTGATGAGTCATTAAATTTCAATGGACGTTAGTTGAAGTAGCAGTTAGAGAGGACAATCATGGATCTGCTGTAAATCAAAATATAATAAAACCGAATCAGGATAAAATAATTAACCACAACAATTTAAATTTTCACTTTGAATATTAATTCAAACCATCAACATGTTCTAATTTAATATTTTGTTGATCATCGGATCTGAATCCTACAGAGAACTTGGGACTACTTCTGAAGAAAGATAAGAGCGCGTCAAGACAACTACACTGGGCCAAAAAATTAACGCACATTATGGAAATCTCAAATTTATTCTACAACTGAAGGTGTTTTCAATGATAATTATTTTTATCAGAATTATACATGCATATGTTATCCACTTTCAACGTTTTTCTTCAATACAGATGTTTTTTCCCAGCAGGAATAAAAAAAGATGATATTATCAGATTTTGAATGTATTGGCTCCATTCTAAAATCAGTTGTTCTCGATCAATTCTAGTGATTCATAGTTTTTCTTTCGTTTCATTTTCTACACTCGATCGCTATGCAACGCGAAACACACAATTTGCCCCAAGAGGAATGTGCCCAAGCGGTAGTTTCGCGAGAAGAAGGGTGGACATACACAAAAATTGCAGAAAGGTTTGGAGTTTCCCATACAAGTGTGTCCAGAATGTTGCAGCGATTCAGGGAGACAGGTATGAATGTCCGAAGACCAGGACAGGATAGACTACGTGTAACAACTGCCATTCAAGAACGTTACTTGAGAGTTTCTTCGTTGAGACATCGGTTTGCAACCGCAGGCCTCCTTCAAAATCAGCTTGAGCAAACTCATGGGGTGCAAATTAGCAGTCAGACAATAAGAAATCGCCTCAGAGAATATGATTTAAGGCCTCTGTCGCGGCAAGAGGCCCAGCTCTTACCCCAGCCCATCGAAGGGCACGTTTGGATTTTGCGAGAGAGCATATCCATTGGGAAGAGGCCGATTGGGAAAGAGTTCTGTTTACAGATGAGTCTAGATTCGACCTCTACCATTGTGATCGACGTTCCCTTGTGTATACAGACGTCCACATGAAAGATATGCTCAGTGCAATTTCCTTAATACTACTGGTTTCGGAGGAGTATCGATTATGGTATGGGGTGGAATATCTTTGACTGCTCGCACAGACCTAGTGGTCGTTGATAATGGAGCTATGAATGCTGATAAGTATATAAGGAACATATATGAAGAGCATGTAGTGCCATTTGCCCCATACATTGGTGAAAATGTAATTTTTATGGACGATAACGCCAGACCCCATCGTGCGCGCATCGTTCAGGAGTACCTTGAAGAGGTTGAAGTCTGTCGAATGGAATGGCCTGCTAGAAGTCCAGATCTCAATCCGATTAAGCAGGTTTGGGACAATCTCAATAGAAGGCTGAGAAGTTCAGAAAATCATCCAGCTACTCTTAATGACTTAGGAATCCAACTCGGAGAAATCTGGGAAGGATTAGATCAGAACATTTTAAGATCACTCATTTTGAGTATGAACCGTCGTTGTCGTGAGCTGTAATTAACGCAAGGGGTGGAAATACCAAGTATTAAATAACTTATCAGCATTTCAGTATTTTGAAAATTGTTCATTTCTCTTCTTTTACATAAGATTCGGTGAAATCTTGAATTTTTCTTCCATTTAATGTGTCTTGTTTTGTTCGAAATCTTCGCGAGAGAACATAAAAAATAAGTTATGCAGTCAATGTAGAGTTAACTTTCATTAAAATTGAGATTTTCAGAATGTGCGTTAAATTTTTTGCGCAGTGTATTATAACACCGAGGGTTATACACAGGAACATGAATAAGCGGTTTTAGAGAAATGGGCAAATGTTCCTCTGGAAGAATAGCGTTATTTCTTGTTAAATTGTCGGTTTCAAAAAAAATTACTTTTATAGATATTTATCAATACTAATTGTTATTTCAAGAAATTTTGTTTCATTTCTGTGATATGCGTGGTTTTTGAAACTGGGTTTTACTCTCCAATAACTTTTTTTCAAATCAAATAAATGTTTTTGAAACATAGATGAATTCAAAATAGTAATCATCGAAATGAATACCATTTTCAATTCCCAGGCTCAGAGATCTTTTATCATGATAAAAGATCTCTGAGCCTGGGAATTGAAAATGGTATTCATTTCGATGATTACTATTTTGAATTCATCTATGTTTCAAAAATGTTCTCGATGTGCCTTCGTAAAGGCAAAGAATTTTCTTTTTCAAATAAATGTAATAATATGTTTATTAATCGTATTGTGCAGTCAAAAAACTTTTTCATTCTTTCTGGAATTTTGCAAAAAAGGGTATTTTCGGAAGTAATTGCACAAGTGCATCAAAATTACCGATAATTTTTCATGACAGCGTGTTGTCTAAAAGCTGCATGAGTTCATTTTCATTTTTGGAGAAATGAAAATGAACGAATGCTGTTTTTCAAAGACAACACGCTAGAATGCAGAATTATCAGGTCATTTTGCTGCACGAGTATAATTCGGGTGAATATTTCCCGAAATTGCTATGGATACGAGCAGTGCAATTATCGCAGGGATCTTTCGCTTTCTACATTACAATTATCGCTGTAATTTTCGATAATTGCATTCTATTTACATGAAGTTTTTGACAGGAGGGAAATATTCATTTTAATCTTTTATTGGGCTGCTTAACTGAAATATTCCAAATGTTTATTTGTGGAAGTAATTGATAAACAGATTGTGGAAGAATACAATGTTCTTGAATTACCAAATATTTTGTTAGTTAATAGTACACCCATTGTTCGAAGAGCACGGAATGATACTCATTTCCTTTAGCTCACGCTGTAAACCATATTAGTGTGGGAAATATCCATTTTATGCTGGTTGAACGCTATATGTACTTATTATTGTTGTCGCAAAAAATTGGGTGTATCGAGTTATATCCACTTACCGATGGGAAAACACCTTAAAGTTTAATGAGGCGAGTATAATTTTCAGAACTATATGGTTAAAAAGTGTATGTTGTCCAAAATACCTTAAGAATACTTCTCTTTTCCATACATGTTATATTCTTAATGTTATCAATTTCAAGTTAACTTCTAGATGGATGATGATTATGACGCGAAAATCCATCAGATGTTAAGGAACATATTAATACAAGGATGTTTTCAAAATTGGTCCCCCAAAAACCAAGAAAATCAAAAGTTTTATCAAGGGATGATATCAATAAATTCATTCAAGATATACAGATGTAAAGAATTATTACATAAAACTATTGATGCCATTGAAGATGATGGATCTTTATTGTTTATTAAAATACCTGATGCGAAGATCTATCGCGCAAAAACTTTTACTGTTTCAAATTCTGATTATATTGAGATATAATTCAAGCATAGAGCACGAGAGGAAATAATCAACAATATCAACATGTGGAGATGAATAAAATAGGAAAAAACCCAGCTTGATTGCAGAATGGATTAGAAAACACAAGTATAAGAGCTACAGAGGTCACTGTTTCAGGAGAAAATCTGTTACTATATGGGGGCAACATTACATCCATAAAACATCACGGTGGATGGAAAATTGCCTTCGTATGTAACAGTAGCATAAACAGGGTGATTCTGGAGAAGACCGTCAGGTTTATGGTTAGGATCCTTAATTGAGAGTCTACAGGGTGATTTGTCCGATTCGTTAACAAGCAGTGAATCTATTCTGAACTAGATAGTAAAGCTGTATCGTCCAATAATGCAAAGCTCTTCCTGAGTTCTAAAATAATTTTTTCAAATTCGAAATTATTATTTAATCGCTCATATCCTGATGTATAAAATGATTTAGTTGAGAAAATATTTTCATACGTACATAAATAAAAAAACCTACATAAATGAAAACAAATACCTACTGAAAAAATATACTAAACATGCTGTAAGTACATACATATAGCGGATATGTATATTTTCCAATAGATTTGGTAAAATGTTTTCCAAAAAGTTGAGGTAATCTTCACCATTCAATCTTTCTGCATTTGAGGACCAACTAAATTTTTGTCTATTGTTCCAAGCCAAATATTGACAGAAAATCTTTGTTGTGTATTATCAGTTTTGCCCTCCACATCTTTCGAAGGTTTATTCTGTATTAGGTTTTCTCTTAAGTGAGTTTTTTTGGTTCATATACGTATCTATAAATCTATACAAATATTATAAATGTGAATGTCCGTGTATTTGAGTGTTTGTTTGTCCTCTATGGACTCAGGAACCAGATTACCGATTTTGATGAAACTCTCACTATAATGAAGAGAATTTATTTTGGGAGGTTTTCATGTAGGGTTCATTCCTATATCACGAAAAAATGAGAAAAAATATCGAGTTTTCATGAAAAAGTCGGTAATTAACCCAGTTTTTTCAGGCTTTTGCAGCTCAAAAAGTTCTATCAAAAAGTCCATGACGGCATATGTCTAACTGCTGAGGACAACCCACAATAACCATTTTTAACATTTTCAGTTCAATTCAGAATAATGTTCAATTTGAATAGGGCGCCCGACTGGCATAGAATGAATTCGTATAAAAATCAATGTGATTGTTATCTGCGGCATTTATTCCTGATGAAAAATGTTCTTTACAGTATAGTTTTCTAATGGATACTTCAAAAGTTACCGCAGCTTGAACGAATAGGAATTTGAGCAAGAAATTATTGAATCTACGCGATCTAGCTTCGTCACGTAGTCACTTGCCTGTCTCTCTTTCGATACGAGGTTATGAATGTGGGGTTGCAGACCTATCAGTATCGTTTTAAATTGAAATATCACCTACATCAAAATATGGGCGATTAAAAATGAATTTCTAATTTGTAAAAATCTCGATGAAAACTACGTGAGAACTCAGGAAGAGATTTTCATAATTGGACAATACATCTTTACGATACAGTTCAAAATTTTCTCCATGTTCTGGAGCGATATTACGATATTTTTTTTTAGAAAATGTTTCAAAGGAAACCTAATGTGTGCCAATAAGAATGAAAAACGTGGTAGCATCTGAAACAGGTGGCGAATTATTGAAAACGGAATGTACAAGGTGTTTTTTCAACCTTCAAAATCAATCTGAAACTAACACAATTCTCACCCTGTATTTTTTTAAAAGTGTTTGAATTATTGAAAGGACACAATCATATTGTCTAGACTGAAAATTCCATAAAAATTGATCAAGCCATTCCAAAGTTACGAATAAAAGAAAAATCGGTCGAATCAGACGAATCACCTGTAGACTCTAAATTAAGGCCACCAATCATAAACTAAACATTGTTTCGAAAATTCGAAACTGTCTCTACTAGTGTGATGTACACCTAAAATCTGACGGTTTCCTCCGGAATCACCCATAAAAGATACTTTGAATAAAAAAATTTGAGATTTTAACAAAATATTTTCCGTCTCCTCCCAAACAAACTAAAATATCTGATATCATCATATTCTTTAAGAAATATGTAACGTTTTAGATGAGCAGTAACTTTTGGAATATCTTCGGCAATTTATGTTGGAAGTTATTGTTTAAACTTCACTATATTATTATTGCAACAAATGAAATTGTTTCATGATGAATGATTAATCAATAATTAATTCTGTTAACAATAACACCTTCAAAAAGTAATATTTCGTCTTTATTTTTTGAATTATTGTAGCAGTGAAGAAAAGTAAACATTTACACATCAATATAGAGATGCGGAAATATCAAATTTTCTGGACGATTTTACGAGAAACATCTCTTAAATATTTAGAGAGGAAAGTGTAATAATGTCTCAGGATTCAATTAATCAATAGAATAACATTTAATCCTTAATATTTCCTGTTGTATTGAGTTAAAATTGACTAGAAATAGATGACACGCTATTGTATCGCCACTATATACCCCGCAGGAGTTTAAATTTACAGCAGTTCCTTCTCGAATCCTCGTAAAGATTCAAGTTTCTGCAAACCTACATATAAACACCAATTGACTCCGTCGAAGTTGATACGAATGGGTCATTAACTCCTCGCACCTGGTCGAATTATTACGATAAAGCCAAAAAACACAGAGTAAAAAACAACATACGTTCTTCATTTTCCTTCGGACGATCCTTTGACCTGTTTTCTCAACATAGTTTGGTACCTGGGATGTCCGCGGCACATAATTCAGATATCTTCAACTGCCATTATAACTTAGAACAAGTTTATTAGATCGATACGTAATTTACGAGGTGGTACCCGCGATCTCACGGTTCCGGTCGTTATACCCAGCGAGCGCGCATCTGTGGGTCTGGTCTGGGTACTGCTGAGCAGCGAAAGAAGTTGGTACTGTTGGTAGGATGGGAATGTTTTCCTGAGGAGGATAGCTCTTCGTCCACTTCTTCACTGCAACTCAACCAAGCACTGTTGCCGTTCTTCATTGGAGAATCTGTCAAAAATCCGACGCATCTGCGGTTAAATGAATCTATAAAAAATAAATTGATGAAAATCAGAAAAAAAATTTTTACCAATCATTTAAATATGAGAAATCAAAATCTACTCATTTATTCAACTCATTCTCTTGACCATTGATTTATATGGTTTACAGTTTCAGGTGGAATTCATTTTCAGTAGGTATTTGTTGTGCACAATCAGTTCACTCACAAAATTGAAAAAATTTAGTTCATCTTCCAAAAATATCAAATTTGGCCCAATAGTAGCAAGAAACTAAGAAATAATATTTTGTTCCAGGCACATTAGTTAAAAAGAGCGGTGTGCTTAACAAAAATGACCAACAAGCTGGGAATGATTTCAAATAACGCAATATCTCTAAATTTTCAAATATGGGAAAAGTAAAGTTTACTACAATTTTCTGCCAGGGCTTAACTTCTGGGGACTTTTTTCGATTTTCTGAATTTTTTTCTCAGAAAACTACATTGGAGAAACATATGTTCTCACTTCTTTTGTATAAATGACATCAAATTCATTAAAATCCTACTAGTGGTTCAGCCACAATCAATATCTAATATTTGATGATTTTTTCCTACTCAGCTAAAAAAAAAATATGTGTTATGTGATGAAATGGTCAATTAGAAAGAGGAAACATTCAAGACAAAGAATAGTAAACTGCATCACATGAGTTAGGGATATTGACTTAAATTGCAAAAAAATATAGTTTAAATAAAATTTTGTGATGAAAATTTTGTTTCCAGAGAATTCAAGCATTCTAAGACTTGGAGGCTTGGATGCTTCCAAGGGCATCCAAGCTCAACATCTTCTTTGTGTACTACACACGAGGTTGTTGAACATTTCTTGAGGAATTTGGTTCCATAAACAGGGCAGAAGCTCTCTCAGATCATTTAAGGATTCTGGGGTAGTTTGATGATTATCTGATCTTCTTTGGAGCATATCCCATGCATGTTCTATGCAATTCAAATCCGGTGAGTGCGGAGGTACTGGTAAATGTGGAATGCCAAGCTTCTCGCTCTCATTCTCAACTATGACTGCACGGTGCGGTCTAGCGTTATCGTCTAGAAATTGAAAAGTTTCACCAAAAGCAGCGTGAAGATCTGTGCGCCCGTTGAAACATATCCCGGCCCATACCATAACACTACCCCCTGGGAATGGATGGACTTCTTGGATATAGCGACGATTACGGGGTGCGTGGGATTGTCCATACCCTTATTCTTCGAGAATCTAAAAATCGTCCATATCTGGATTCATCGGTGAAAAGAACACTATGCCATTGATCGTGCCAATTGAAATGTTGCCTTGCCCATTCCATTCTTTTGACTGTTTTGGTCACGTGTTAATGGAACTCCTCTTAATGGACGTCTAGAACCTAGATTCACCTGTCTCAAACGTCGTCTGATTGTTTCGATGGAAACTTGGACCCCATCTGCATTTTGAAGAGTATTCCGTAGCATTCTACATTCTACACGTAGATGTAGGCTTTCTTCTCGCCGAAACGGTGATGAAACGATCCTGAGCAGGTGTTGTTTTTCTTCGCCCACCAAGCCTTTCTCTTTCCAACACGGAACCTCTGTCTCCCTCAACCTATTCCAAAGTCGAGATATGACACTTTGGCTGACTTGGAGCCTTTTCGCTACAACAACCTGAGTTAGGCCACCCTATAGCATTCCGATAGCTCTATTAGCCTCAGCGTTTGTTAATTTACATCTTGGCATTTTCCTAAAACTCGTTTCAAATCAAAGACGTTGATAAACTGACTCCATTTCAAAATAAGAACATTCATGAAGCATAATATGCAAAAAACCAAACTTCAGATAAAAGGCGACCAGATTGACGAAATGTACTGATTTTTATTGGATCGATTTAATTTGTTATTGAGTTTTGAATGATTTTACAGCGAATTTCTCGAAGATTACATTCTTTTCAAAACGATTGAATACGATATCGCTAACTCTTGTGGAACAGTTTATATTCTAAAACAAGTTGCAGAATGAGCTCCTATTCCAACACGAATGCGAAAGCATGAGTGTTGGAATTGCCTTCTGCAATGAGTATTAGACGATATTATCTCTATTTCAGTCAAGTTTCGTGAAATACTCTCGAAATTCAAATAAAAATAATTTAGATTAGTGACTTTTGTATTGTATCTTGGCAGTTGGTGTGACTTATGGAAATTTGAATTGATTTGATTTGAAAATTGAAAGGGTCGAAGGTCAGTACTGACAACCCCTCCTGTTCCAACACGAATGCGACATTCGAAAACGGGCGACGAAGGATCGAAATCTGGAACGAAAAAGAAACATTATGATATTTGGTCACTTTCGAGATCAACCCATCTTATATGAAAATTATTGCTTTTTATCTTCTCTGAAATATATCATGAAATCCTGGTTTTATATACTATATAATCCCAATATCACTAAAGATCGGAATCTCATGATATTAGAAGAAACATCGATGCACCTTTTTTCGAGGAAAACATAATTGTGGTCACCCTGTATAACAAAACATGATAACATCGTTTTTAAGAAAAAGAATAAAGCTGTAAACAGAAAATTCCTTCTCCTCCTTTACTGAGGCCACCGTGAAAGCAAGGAATTTTCTGTTTACCGTTTTATTCTTTTCCCTAAAAACACTTGGCTTCACGGTCGAGAAAAGAATTGGGCGTTTCCATCACTCGGAGAAACCTGCATGAGGGCCCTGATTTAGGGCCACTGCCAAAATCTCATTGAGTGAAAGAGGATGTACAGAGTTCTTTTTTCGCATGTCATTGGAGATGTGAAACTTCATTTTGACGCAATTGGATGTCACTACTTTGTAATTTCTGCTCAGTACATCACACCTAATTGCTTCAAATATATAAGTTTTTTATGAGTTTGTCCCTGAGATGTATGGGTTACTGATGAGGCCAAACAAGGCCGAAACCGGTATATCTCTCATCTCAGTGACAAAATCTAAAATAATTTCTCCAACCTCATGATGAAAGATCTCTGAGCTTGGGAATTGAACATGGTATTCATTTCGATGATTATCATTTTGAATTCATTCATATTTCAAAAATGCGCTCATTGGTTTTGAAGTGTTGATGCTATTCGGCCTTTTACAAAGAATATTTGTGATTTACATACAATATGTAAACATACTAGAAGAATACGAACTACTGATCCATCTCAATATCTGGTGCCTCAATTACTATGATCTTAAAGAAATCTTAAAACTATACCAAATCCGAAAAAAATCCTCAATTCGGATAAAAATCTACCGATTGGCAACACTGCCACCAACTCGTCCAGTGTGCGAAGGCCATGGGTACCGCTCGCAGTCGATGGCGAATTTGAGCGGTAGGTAAGGTTTTGCCCGCTGTTTCGTACGCGCAGATGGCGATGTGAAGTAAGTACTACTTTCATTTGATTTGTTGGCGATCAGTGGCGGATTGGGGCAGGCCAAGCTGCACCTAACATCTCTTTGAAAATTGCACTCAGTAATTCATCATTTACTCCCATAATTCTTCACGTAGACTGAATTATTTGTATTTATTTAAATAATGAGAAGGTTGAGGTACAAACTGTAAACCCATGGAAACGTATAAAAGAAATATGAACCTTTTTTGTGACCTTGTGGAAGAGAAAAAAGCTGAATAGCCATGATGCTGAAGGGTGTGGGACTTTAACCAAATAAGAAAAAACCTCTCAGCTGCATGGCTGGAACCCCAAGGACACCAATTCCATCCAGGCAAACTGTTTCGTCTGCTGAGACACCAATTACTATATTATTCTTCAGCATAACATGCCTATTTAAGCTCACTCTTGTCTTGGGATGTGGGTTCAAAACTTACCAACTAGTCTCAAAGTCATCCCGACTCCCCACCTTCCTCCGTACAAATTAAGCTAAAGGGCCAATGTCTCTGGCTTCCTCGAGAATAGAGCTATAAGAGTTTGGTATCGGCAGAGTACTGATATTATTCATTGGATCATCCCATCCGAAGATTCAAGGTTTCCAATAAACTGCTAGTAATCTGGATGGTGGTATTGAGAGATAAAGCTATCCCCATAAGACTTTAACATCAGGTTTTCAATGCAAGCGCTTTTCCTGTGGCAACATATGGAATGGAAACAGTTGCAATAACACATTCTCTTGCTAATAATGGAACGGAAAATGGAGAGAGCAATGCTTGGCATCACACTGAGAGACAGTGTATGAAATTTGGAAATCCGTAGCAGAACCAAAGTCAAGGATATTGGAGAGAATCGCAGAGCTGAAGTGGCAGAGGGCGGGTCATGTGGTAAGACTAAGGGACTAGAGATGGATTCTGAGAATAGCGCAGTGGAGTCCAAGAGAGACAAAACGGAGTAGAGGTAGACCTCCACTGCGATGGATGGGCGACATTAGGAGGATTGCAGGTGGAAATTGGTATCAGAAGGCGCAAGATAGGGAGCATCAGAGGGAATTAGGAAAGGCCTATGTCCAGGAGTGGACGAGTTGTAGCTGAGGAAGAAGAATAAGAAGAAGACTCTGGATGGATTCCTAACTTGGAGCTTGGGTCCGGCCTTTAGACTGGCTCAGTCTCCTGGGGGCAAAGTCAGCCATAGTCACTCCTATTCGTTCTAGCGATGCTAGCTTGCGTGTGGTGCTAACAGTATTCTTTGAGTCTGCCCGATGTCCGAGAACTGGAGAGCTAAATAGAGCCTTAGTCACCACGGCATTCTCTCATGTGCTCCATCGCTCGATGTCTTTCCTTGCTAGCTCGGTCTCCAGTGATTCTTAGGCCCTCCTGGCCTAGGATTCGGATTAGTGTATTATCAGCTTGGTGCTTCATCTGGAATCAGAATGTCTTTTTTCCTTCCTCCGAGGTTCTTGGTGTCTTGGGCTTTTCTTTGTTCTCCAGCTTTTCGTTAAAGCCGATCTCTCATGCACTCAGCAACTCGGATGCTCATCTTTAGAGGTTTTGCTTGGAATTGACATGGCTCATCTCCTTCCTTCGTTGTCTCGGGATTCTTTTCTCTGAAAACACAGTGATTTATGTTGTTAGAGGAAATTTCGCAATATTTCCCAATCAGTGGATTGGAAGACGAGGAACGATAGAATGACCAGCGCGATCCCCCGATCTTAACCCATTAGATTTTTTATGGGGACATGTAAAGGGCATTGTGTACAAAACTAAATCTATTGATTTGAATGACCTAAAGAATCGAACAACGCTTGCTATTAGGTCGATCTCTCCTGAGATGTCGAACATTCTTCATTATTGCTGCTGAATATTGTTGCCCTGTTTGGTTGAACAGTGTTCATGTAAAAAAAATTGATGCACAACTGAATTTTTCTATGAGGATTACTACTGGTACTATCAAATCTACACTTACTCCTTGGTTAACTGTCCTCTCAAATATTGTCCCTCCCCATATTCGCAGAGAGACAACAGCTTTGAATTTTTGGAACAAATTTAATTCCTTTCCAAATTCATTTCGCATACTCACCTATATTCCAGATGATAATGTTCCCAGATTGAAGTCGCGTAACCCTTTTGGTCAAATTTTCTAATTGATATGAATAGAAGCGACAAAGAAATTTGGCAATCTGAATGGAATGTATGCAATTTTTTCAATAAAAATCTTATGACTGATCCTTCCTTCAGAGTTCTTGTCCTCCCCAGGAGAATATGGTCTGTTCTAAATCGTATTAGAACGATGGACGATGCAACAGCATGCTCTTCCGATGGAATTCGGTTGAGAGCCCTAGTTGTGAGTGTGGGGAATGTGATGATAGAACATCTTATAAATAGTTGTCCTATTTATAAATTTCAAGATGGTTTCGAGGCTATACATAAAGTAACAAATGCATTTCTGAAATGATTAATGTCAAAATAATTTAATTTGTTCTAAATAATTGGTTTCTTTTGTCCTTTTGTCTTTTTTCATTTCAGATTAAGAATTGCGAGTCGTTTTGTGAAGAATCTGTTTATCTGAGTCCATGGTGGGCTACATGAAGATATTCTCTTGGATCACGCTGATGTCTTTCAAGATTTCCCTGATATTTAATATTTTTAGTAATTTTTTTTCACGGGCGAGGTAAGGGTTTTTTTTTTCAGCTGAGGTTTCTTCCCTTTCCTCATTTAATCATACTGCAGAGCTGTATGGTTTTCCTGTGTTGCACCAACCTCAGCTAGGTACCTTTTTGTTTCAATATGTATTGTATTATTTTAGCTCTCTGAATCAAAAGGAAATACCTAGGCGTTTCAAATAGAATGACTGAAATTCAACCAATCGAAAGTGTGTGAGTATGTTTACAGGGTGGGCAAAATTGGTGATACCTGAACTACAACTTGTAAACCGAAAAAGATAGAGGAAAATGAATGACACATCATCAGATTCGTCTTTTTTAGAGATACTGATAATGCCATCAACTGCATTCCTCTATCTTCTTTTGTTTTCGAGTTGTAGGCCAAAATTAAAATTTGGGCGATTTCATCTTTCGTCATTATCTCCGTTTTTGTTTGTGCTGGGATCTTGGAATGAAGATACTTTTTTCATAGCAATCCAGTAGCGTACTATGTTTTTTCCAAGAGGAAGAAAAAAACACGACTTTTTGTTATAGTTATAGCTCAGCAGGGAAACCTCTTGGGAAAAAAGTTGGGCATATCGTCATAATGTTTCTTTTCAACATCCTAGCACAAACAGAAACGGAGATAATGACCAAAGTTGAAATCGCCCAAAGTTCAATTTTGTCCTATAACTTGAAAGCAAAAGAAGATAGAGGAATGCAGTTGATGGTATTTCAAGTTTCCCTGAGACAACGACCGTAATGTATCAATCATTTTTCTCTATCTCTTTCGGTTAAAAAGTTGCACTTCAGTTATCACCAATTTTGCCCACCCTGTACCTACAAGATGGGATAGGTTGAATGTTGATGCTGTGCTAAAAAAATGAATTTGTATTATTTGAGGGCAAAAGAGTTGAAACTCAAATACTCAAAATATTAGCTACTGAAAACATTAGCATAAATGTACCAATATCTGCATCGTTTGCCGTACGTGTATTTAGGTAAACACTTCTTGCTTTCTCATTTTTTTTTGGCTTATATCACATAGGTATCTTCCACATTACTTTCTGTAATGGATTTAGAACACAAAAATTCGTTTCAGTTCAAATTTCCTAAGAGTCTACCAAAAAATCGAGTAAGTAATTTTGGACGTATTGAATGCAAACACATTTGTAATTCACATTCTTCAGGTGCATATCAATTGTAACACCTCTTGTACGGTTCGCCACTGCTCGTTACTTAAATTGTTGCAGTTACAAGTGAACTGACGTCATCAACTGGTTATCTTCAAGGAGTACGAAAGAGATGAGATGATCAAAGTGGGTATCATATCATATCTTATGATTACTAGCTCATACTACCTGCTTCGCAGGCAAACTCGATATACACGGTTTCCAAATTAGAAGTGAACCTTAAGGGAGGTGATAGTATCAAGTAAACTGCTCCACATGAGTTAGGGATATTGACTTAAATTGCAAAAAAATATAGTTTAAATGAGATTTTGTGATGAGAATTCATATTTTGATATGATTTCAAGTTGCAGGAAATAAAATTAATTTTAACCTGTAGGTCTGCAGCGTATACAGAGTGGTTAAGAAAAATCGAGTAAAATAACGAAATTTTATTCCCAGGGAATTCAAGGATATTAAGACTATTAATACAATGTATATATGCCTCCACGGGCATCAATAACAGCTTGACATCTTCTTTGCATACTACAAACGAGGTTGTTGAACATTTCTTGAGGAATTTGGTTCCATAAACGGGGCAGAAGATTATTCAAGGATTCTGGGGTAGGTTGATGATTATCTAATCTTCTTTGGAGCATATGCCGTGCATGTTCTATGCAATTCAAATCTGGTGAGTGCGGAGGTATTGGTAGATGTGGAATACCAAGCTCCTCGCGCGCATTCTCAACTATGGTTGCACGGTGCGGTCTAGCGTTATCGTCTATTGCATACTTTTCAAAACGATTGAATACGATATCCCTAACTCTTGTGGAGCAGTATATTTTCAGATGCCAAATGTATGCCAAAGAATTCGTTTTCAGTTCTCATCTTGAAATGTCTTGAGGGATAATCAAGATACACAATATCCCCGAAAAAAGTTCAATATACACACCGCCCATGAAGGGTTCAAAACATTCTTCAAGAGAACAATATCCAGAGAATGAACTGGCCAGCAAACTAACAGGAAATGAATCCAATTGTGCACGTATAGGATTGCTTATGGAGTATAGAGAGCAATATCCAATTGCAGAAACCCATCTTCAACTTTTTAGGAATTGAGTTCAGCCCTTCAGGAAGAATAGAATGATATGCCAGAATAGTATATTCTAAAACAAGTTGCAGAGTGAGCTCCTATTCCAACAAGAATGGGAAATTCTAAAATGAGCGACGAAGAAGCGACTTTTCGAAAGCATAAGCGTTGGAATTGCCTTCTGCAACGAGTATTAGACGATATTTCCTCTATTTTAGTCAAGATTTGTGAAATACTCTCGAAATTCAAATAAAAATTTATATTAGTGACTTTTGTATTGTAACATGGCAGTTGGTATGACTTACGACACTATTTCTGGTACTGTAATGAACTCATATTACGATACTGAAATAGAGAATAGTATATTCTAAAACAAATTGCAGAATGAGCTCCTACTCCAACACGAATGCGAAATTCAATTCGGAGGCATGAGTGTTGGAATTGCCTTCTGCAACGAGTATTAGACGATATTTTCTCTATTTCAGTCAATTTTTGTGAAATACTCTCGAAATTCAAATAAAAATCCAGATTAGTGACTTTTGTATTGTATCTTGGCAGTTTGGTGTGACTTACGAAATTTGACAGATTACGGAATTTAAATTGATTTGATTTGAAAATTGAGAGGATCTGAGTTCAGTACTGAGAACCACAAAACGAAAAAAATAACTGAAAACAATGCTGTAATGAGTTCCATTACAGCACTACTTTTAGTAGTGTAATTAACCCATTACGATACTGAAATAGAGAAAATATTATTACGGATGCCTAGGCGTATTGGCAGATGATTGAAAGAAAAGGTTGAATTTGAATTCTGTTGTGAAATAATTAAAATTAATCAAAAATCAATAATCGATAAATTTTCAGATTTTTCTCGTTTTTCCAATTTTGTCTCATCCTGAATGAAGCAAGGAGTAACGAACAAAGATTTTTTATCAGATAAATTGCATTCAGAATAGTGGAAAATATTCATTTCATTTCCAGAACATAGATTGTTTATTTGTTGAGAAACCTAGGGGGGAGGAGGGCAAGACATTCGAAATTTTCATGAAAAGGTAGCTCATAAATTTCTACCTCCAACTAAGGATGTACTCTGCTGATCCACATCACTGAAACTAATCGATGTGATCTAAATCGGGTAATCTCTGGAGATGCTGTCTGCTGATCTGTCTGACCTGGAGCTGCAGCGTTTTGAACGTCGATGGTATCGACTCTTGTGGTGGCCCGACTCCCAGGAGGCCGCAAAGGACGAGAATAAAAATATGATTTCTTCTCTCCTTTTCCTGTATCTTTAGTTATTCTCAACACGAACCCGCATATAGCTATCATGCTATATATCACTGGGAAATTCTAATTATCTCAAGAGTAACCTGGATACCAGATTATCTTGATGTAAATTAAATTCTCGTTGAGGATCTCACACTTTCATGGTGAACTTCAAGAAAAAAATTAGAACTGTTTTCATTGCTAGGATTGTGGTATGAAGGGGAGGTACCTGAATCAAGAAATATCTTCTTTGTTCTATGAAGTGTGTTTTTTCATTGAAATTTATTATTTTTTGTAACCTTTGACTTATCCCATATAACAGAACGGCCCCGATAAAGATTTGAATTATTGTTTTTAAATGAAAATGTTTGTCACGACATTTTTATTCTTCAGCAATGTGTGAGAAATTTTCTTGATTATTTGAAAATGAGGCCAGTACTTTAGGATTTTCGAAATTTTTTATTATGTTGAATTTTTTTTCTAAACTTCATGTGTGATCCTCGAGATATTACAAAAAAAAACGAATAAATGGGCTACTCCAGTAAATTACGAAAATTGTATTCCAATGATTTGTTGAGAAAAGAACTGGTTTCGGGGAATTTTGGAATTAATAGCAATATCACCATCATAGTAATTAATATAATAATGTATGGTCACCATGTATTGACAAATGTCAATTGAAAAATCAAAAAATCTCACGATTTTGCTAAGTTCAATTAAATCCAGAAATTGTCTGACGAAGGAGTCTGATTTAGAAGGTTCGAAGTGTTTTCTCTTTTTTCATTTTTTGGCGAAAATTTTCTGAAAAGATTCTATTATTTAAAAAAATTTTCTAATTGTTTGAGAGGATGGGAGAGAAAACCCTAATAAAAGGGTTACATATACACTTTCCAGCACTTTCCGCGCTCAAGAATGTCCGATGATCAAAATTTTTTTCACTTATCTGATCCTTTATCCTGGACGGGCGGCCATATACAGGGTGTTTCAAAAAAAGGTGACCATCTCTCTAGGATAGATAGAAAACTAAAAAATAATAGGGGTTTGTTCAGTAAAACATTTTCGTAACGCCATCCGTTTTCAAGATACAGGGCGTTGAAAAAGAAAAAAATATACACATTTTTTAAGATTTTGCCCAAACTACTGGCAACAATGTAATGAAATTTTACACCCATATGTTTTGTAAGCTGGTACATCTAATGAGTGGTACTTCTAAGTACCACTGTCTTTGAAGACTTGTGAAATGAAATGTTGACTCATTTTCAGAATTATTACCCGACGATCCTTTAGAATCCACGTTCCCAATTGGATCTACATCGTTTTCATAGTAATGATACTCCTACTGTGGCGACTGACAAGTTCATTCGGGTATGTTCTCAGTGTTGATTAAAGTTGAGTTCTACAATTGTTTGCAGAAGCTTATTTAGACAAAAATAGGTCCAACTGTTGAAAAATATATCAAAAAAATACTTATGAACAAAAAAGTGTTTGTAGAGTTTAACTTGAATGATATAATTATGAAATCTGTAAAAAAAAAATTCCCGAAAAAATTTAAGTCATGGGATGGGATACAAAAAGGTTAAACATCATTCAACTTCATACCAAAAATGTACTCTTGATTAAACTCGATACAGTGCACCGTTTTCGGAATATTTTGATTTGAAAATTATGAAGTTATAATCGATGCTGGTATAAAGTAATGAAGTATGTATTAATTGAACAAGAAAATTTAAAAAGGCTGAAGACATAAAAAAACTCAATAAGAGTAGGTGCTCAAAATGTTCTTCGTTTTCACAAATACACAAATCTATCCTTTTGTCTAAAAAATCCATTTTAATCTTCTACACGCTTGGGAGTCAGCTATGAGGTCATTGAAGTGACGTTGAATTCTGTCCTTCAATTCTTGAGGTGAATATTTACCCCTGTCGCATAAAATTTTTCTTAAAGGTACGACCAAACTGTGTAATCCAAGGGATTGGAATCGCATGACCGAGGAGGCCAATGAATCAGATCATCTACACTTCTACCAATCCATCGATTCGGAAAATGGTTACTCAACCGATTATGACACCTTCTATCAATGTGGCGTGGAGCTCCATCGTGCTTAATAATTACGGATAATAATAATTAAGTACTTTATCAATACTTTATACCAGCATCGGTTATTGCTTCATAATTTTTAAATCAAAATATTTCGAAAACGGTGCACACTATCGAGTTTCATCAAGAGTACCTTTTTGGTGTGAAGTTGAATGATGTTAAGTATCACTCAAAATGCAGCTCAATAAATCTAATATTAAAAAAGTTGTATTCAAAATAACTCGGTATGAACCGTGTAACTAGCGCCCTCTATGATAGTCAGACATTAAAACACATTCATAAGATGTATGAGCTTCCGAAACATATTCGTGTGAAGTTTCATTACAATGTTGCGAGTAGTTTCGGCAAAATCGTAAAAAATGTGTATATTTTTTTCTTTTTCAATGCCCTGTATCTTGAATACGGATGGCATTACGAAAATTTTTTACTGAACAAAACCCTATTATTTTTCAGTTTTCTATCTATCCTAGAGAGATGGTCACCTTTTCTTGAAACACCCTGTATATAGCGCTCATATTTGGTGGAGGGACTTAACCGGGTACAAAGAATCCCTCTGTATATTAATCTGCCGCGCCTCAGTAAATCCAGAAATCCCTGCTTGTGCTCCCCAACTATTTATTGCACAAAATGCGGCAAATTCGAATCTTGCTTCATTTTTTGAGCACCTTCATTTCAACCGTAGCTTTGATCACAGCTCAATATTCGTTTTTGTTGTGACAGTGTGTGCGGCATCATTAGAAACCTATGCTTTTGCAAAATTTCAGCTTATTACCTCGCATTTATCGGTATAACCACCATTTTCCTGGACCATTATAGATTCGTCAATCATAAGAAAACGTATTACTGGAAGGTTTTCGCCTTGATTACTAGAAAATCGAAGCGAATGAAGCTTAGACACAGTCGTTTACGATTATTAGAATAACGGTACGTTCGTTTCTCTATATACCAGTATATTGAACTTGAACGATAATACTGAAAGATATCGCGAATAATTTTCTTGAATATCCTCTGGATTCCGCATTGAGATTAATATACCTTGATCGCGTGAAAATATGAATTGCTATCATTCAAATTTATCAAGACAAAGCGGCCAGATTTCTGGTATTCTAGTAGGGATCAAGATCTTTTCATTAAGGGCGACAGGATTCAAGCTCAATGAAAAAAATTGGAACTTTTGTGCGCTTGCAATCTCAGTTACAATAAATTCAAAATGAGTAAATGACATAACGAATATCTTTAACATCAATTCAAAGAGAGGACTTATACAGCAAGATCATCGATAATTTTTGTTTGGTAAAGGAAATACATTTTTTATAGATCACATCAAAAAGAAATACATACGAAACTTGAAAATAAAACACACATAACTCGAGCGTTGGTAATTTTTTATTTCGAAGGGAATAATTCGAGGATAACGAAAAACATATAATCTGACGATTTCCACAAGCCGAAGTAACAGAAATTCGTCGAGAAAGTTCAATGCGTTCATCTGCATAATGCCTATATTACCCGCTCCGCGTTTGCATTCCTCTCTCCCTGTGGCCCACTCTGGTTTCTGTTGGCTTGACGATACCACAGTTTATGACACAAACACAACAAAACGTTTTGGCTTATTTTAAGTTAGGTGAACTTAAGTTTATGCATATTCACTATGAGTGATATTAATATGAAGTGTGTTTTTGTGGTGAAACTACCTTGCAAAAAAGAAATAAATTCACATTAGAAACATTAAAAACAATATACACATCGGAGTAAACCAGTTCTTCGAAAATTCCCAACGAAATAAGATGATCTTGTACCTATTTTCTATAGAGTCTTCATTAAATGAAGTATATCACTCACATTGATGATGTTAAATTGTCAGATTGAGCGAATCCCTCAAGGTAATCGTCAGATTGAGATACAGCACATCTAGGACATGAAGATGAACCATATATATCTTAATCTGACGTGTCTGTGTATGTCAAAATTTTTTTGCAACTTCAATACGAGAGGGGGGTGACGTAGCATCAATTTAATTTGCAATTTGTGGATGCTGGACTTGTTTTCAATCGAAGAATGCACTGTTGCTTTATAGTGGATGAAATAAAATTTTTTCTTCGCCAAATCAGGTCGTTTAATTTGCACCTCGTGCTTCAAACGTTGCAATAACTCTGCGTAGTCTTGACCAATGATAGTATTACCCTTTTCAAGTAATCAATGTTTATAATTCCTCTCGCATCACAAAAAACACTAGCCATAATCTTATTTGCCGATGAAATTGTTTTTGCCTTCTTTGGAGTTGGTGCCCCTTTTCCAACCCATTGTTTTTCAACCCTTATTTACGCCCAACCCCATCATTCAAACAATCAGATTAATTTATATTCATTATAAAAAGTACGTAGGACATCTATCTTAATCTGGCGCGCTCGAGTATGTCCATGCAACAGTTTTCTTCACATTTTTGAAAGCCTGTGGCTGTTCCCCCAACCAATAAAAAGGTATACATTATAATATAACATTTTTTATTTTTCTATCTAAGTTTTGCCACCCAATAGGTCTCTTATGATGCTCCAGTAAATGTCAATTAAGCATCTCAGACTATAAAAAACTAATCTAATTCGAATCGATTAAGAATTGAGCAACCATTTCAGAGATGAATTCGAAACTTCACCATAGCATGCGTTTAACTTTTTTGTCGAAAAATTGATGATTTACAAGAGTTTTCATTCAAAATACCCCCTCAGTCCTCAAGCCACTAACCCATTATTCCAATTCAATCGAAGAACTCGAAAAAGTCAGTATGATGGTTTCAAAATATCAAGAAAGTTCCACGAAAATGTGGATTTCTTCTCGTCATTCCCCTCTCAAGATAATTGAGGAATGAAGGGAAGGATGTAATGTTATGGCCCTTTGTGTGAAATTTGCAGCATTCCCAACTTCGTCATGATCGAGATGCCTGCCCTTTTAAAGGATAATTATCTTCCGAGAAAATTAAGCAAATCAAGTGTGAAGAACAAACTGAACGTGGCCGTAGAAGAAACTCGACTTCTCCTTCGCATCTAGATAACTTCACGATTTTGAGTACCCTAATATGTCGGCTATTCGATGTTCTTTATGCTTGCGCCATAATTTCAGCGACTTCTTCGAAACAATGAAGATGCGGTATTTCTCGAACACAGAACAATTTTAATTACTCGAGTCGAACTCGTATCGTGAACTGTGCGTTATTTTAAAGAGGTTGAACGATGTCTTCCATAAAAAGGTGGTCTTGGGAATCTTCAGCATCAGCGATGGTGAGGTCGCAAAGGTTGGTATCTGAAGATGCGCCAGGAAATATTGAAATGTGAGCGAATATGGCCCGGCACTTTCGTATTTTCGAAAAATGTTTGATTTTTTTTCTTGGGAATGATGCTCCATAACGTTATTTCTTTAAAATTGAATCTGTTTGTTAGATTGAAATTTCAATGGGATGGCCATTCAGGAAGTAATTTAATGAAAACCCTTCCATTATCTCTGTCGGTGGTAGAAATTAATGTGCAGAGCAGCTCTTTTGTATTCTCTAAATTTTTTTGTGTTGTGCTAAATTGTACTAACTTTGCTGCTTTATGCCGTTCAATTTTTTTCTTTATTCCATGTGGTCCTCGAGAGATATCAGAAACCGAAAAAACTGGGCCAGCCCAGCATTTTTTTATAAATTGGATTTGAAAGATTGAAAAAATTGTGTAATTAGTTGTACCTTTCGAATTTTTCCAAAAATCTGTCCAGTTTCCCGAAAAAACGAAATTGACAAAAAAAGACAGCCCAGCCCTTTCGTTTTTTCTTCTCAAACGTCTGCAGTGAATACAGGGTGTTTAAGAAAAATCGAGTAAAATGACGAAATTTTATTCTCAGAGAATTCAAACATTTAAGGACTATCAATACAATGGCCTCCACGGGCATCAATAACAGCTTGAAATCTTCTTTGCATACAACTCACGAAGTTGTTCAACATTTCTTGAGGAATTTGGTTCTATAAACGGGGCAGAAGCTCTCTCAGGTCATTTAAGGATTCTGGGGTAGGTTGATGATTACCTTATCTTCTTTGGAGCATATCCCATGCATGTTCTATGCAATTCAAATCTGGTGAGCGCGGAGATATTGGTAAATGTGAAATACCAAGCTCCTCGCGCGCATTCTCAACTATGGCTGCACGGTGCGGTCTAGCGTTATCGTCTAGAAATTAAAAAGTTTCACCAATAGCAGCGTCAAAATTTGGCAAAACATTGTCAATGGCATGCTTTTTAGTGTAAGGCGGTCATATTCCCAGGACAAATGTGTAGATCTGTGCTCCCGTTGAAACATATCCCGGCCCATACCATAACATTACCCCCTCGGAATGGATGGACTTCTTGGACATATAAGCGACGATTACGGGGTATGCGTGGGATTGTCCATACCCTTTATCTTCGACAATCTGAAAATCGTCCATATCTGGATTCATCAGTGAAAATGACACTACGCCATTGATCGTTCCCATTGATATGTTGCTTTTCAAAACGATTGAATATGATATTATCCCTAACTCTTGTGGAGCAGTATATTTCACAAAATTTGTTGTACGAACCATGTGTTAGTTCAACACATTTTGTAAAATTTCTTGAAAATATGGAATAAAAACAAAATTTCATGGCACAATGCAGCACAAACAAAAGCACAACAAATATTTTCTCGAATATCGGTATTTTTATAACTTCCTCGTTTCTGTTGTGGGTGATGATTAAAACTGAAACTAGAACACAGGGTTTATAAGTAGAAAACCAACGTGGAGTGAAATCATTCCTAATAGACCACGGCAAAAAAGTCTGCAAGACTCTCTCATGTCATCATATCCGGTCCTGAAAGCTTTAAACATTCCCTGCACCCTGCACATGTGGAAAAACTTTAATAGGAGAAACAAAGATCATAAGCTTTAAAAAGCGTGAACATAAAAAAACAATCAAAATCGCGAGATTAATAAGTTATAGATCGCAAATTTTGGATCATGTGTGACGTTGATCCAGCACTTTTGGTTTTTCGTGCTGAGTTGTTGAATGTTATTTTTCAGGTTCTGCAAAGTCGAAATTCAATTTAGTAGGTATGATTGGTATGAATATATTCGAATTTTGCGCTCTCTACAGAATACAGTAATCTGTATCGAAAATTTCAGTAACCAGGGTTTCAGCGCCATCTATATTCTCAGACGTCCAACACAATCGAAAATCGTAGTCGGTTTTTTGCTCGGATAAAACTACTGAGTAGTTCATAAGTAACAGATGAGTCTAGTTTTCTATGGTTGTAAGTCAGAACTCTGTGTTCGATTCAAATTTCTTTGATTCTTTGTTTGTTATCCAATCAGCTGTTATGTCCTATGCCTTTTGATAAATTAATAAATTTAAATTTAGCTTCTGGACTGGCTCTTTGGTGTACCCACTGACACTAAACTACGAACTACAGACATCAAAGAGTTGCCGCTGTAACAAATATTGAATTAATGATGATTCCCACTTCTAAATATTAGGCAGCCTTCTATTTGTTTACATTCAACGTTCTTGAAGTGTATTGTCTGTTGTCTTTGCCGAATCTCATTCATATCATTTACTCGTTGAAATGGGACAACCTAATGCAGAATATTATCTTCAAAACTTTGGCTTATTCCAAATGGGTCTTGTCAAAGTGGAGGATGGTCCAGAATGGTTACAAATCAAGAAGACTTTTCCCATATTCAACGACAACTTCTCTCTTGACTCTGATATAAATCACAACAGAAATGAATTTGAAAAAACTGTTAAACTGGTCAAAGCCATTAAAGTACATAAGTTCGTGCATTCTTTCTTCGTCATGAAATACAACAAATATGTAAGGGATCAAGTTGGTCCAGAGTTCTGTAGAAAACTCAAAGATACCAAGAGTAATAGATATTTTGGAGCAGTTTCTTTTCTGTATGAACAATACAAGAAAATTCTTTCAATGGTAAAAGATATATTCGTATTGTTGATAGCAAATGACATGAAACCAATAATAACCTACCATGATGACCCAGTGATGTCCACTAGAACAAAAATTTCGGGTACTTTATTTCGTCTGGTCAAAGAAGACCTATTGAAACTTATAACTGAATACTACAAATATGATCTGTCGATAGAAGATAACAATGCAACTGTGTCCTCTTCAAAGTGTCCAAATTGTCAAATTGTTGGATGTACACAGTGTAGGGAATTCTTATTGGAATGTACAAGGTGATTAAATCATAGCATTACGAAATGTCAATTCACATAGGTGATATTGAAGGTAGTTTCAATATCTGGCACCTATGATGGCTCTTACTGACAGATTTGTCTTGAGAATAATTCTTGGCTTTTTACAAATCTGGTCAGGTGATCTAATAAGCCCGAAATTCTTTTTTGATGATACTTGATAGAATTTTTCACTGCTTTCTTTAGAACAATAACTAAATATTTGCTTTATTTCCAGAAAAGTCAAAGAAATGCATGTTCTATCAAATATAATACATACATCCATTGTAGAAATGGTCCTTGCTTATATTACTTCACGCATTCAAGAAATTTGTGAAGGTGATTTGAAACAATCTTACATTGAAACACTGGAAAAGGTATGTTGGATAGAAGTATAAATATGCTCCGATTCTTATCATTCAAATACTGCTGAAAATATCTAGTGATACAGCATTGTATAGTCCCTTTGCTCAGTGAAACAAACTAAAAATACTAATTATTATTAATATTTTTTATGCATGTGTGAAATAATTTATTGCCTACTATTGAATAAACAAACATAAATATGGATTTTTTTGATTTTTGAAACCAAAATTCATTGAAGATTAGGTTGTGATACATCAGTGTATCAGAAAAATTTGAAGTTTGAAAATTCATTTAAACCATGTTTGTGTCCAATTCTTAAAACAGTGCCTAAAAAATTTTTTAGCTACGCCACTGACTTCAATAGAAAAATATTTATTATAAGCAATTTCTTTTTCCTATCTTATACAGGGTCTGAGAAATGATAACATCTCTAAAAGTGAACATTTTCGTTTTCACCCTGTATTTCAGGAACAAAAGTAGTTGGAATATTATTTGTGCCAGTGGATTTAAAAGTTGAAAAAAAAAAGTAACGGTTGTGAAAACTGCATGTCTCTATTTTTTAATAATAGCTGGGATACAGTGCAGTCTCAACCAAAATGAGACACAGTGAACATGATAAATTTGTATGCAAATTAATGTCAATAATAGTAAATGCTTACAGAGAAAAATGTTTGCATGATAAAAACCAACTAAAACAATCAAGTTAATTCATTTCATTCAATTCATTAAATCAGCTCAGAATTGACAACGTGCAAGGCTTAAGAATTTCTAATATCTTTGAGGATTATTAGATTGTTTTTTTTCTTAAAAAATGTATGTATTTCAGTGGCTTGAAGAGGTCATTCTAGTATGGTTAGAAAAAATTTACTTCTTGAATGATGACGACCCACATAATCAGAAATCTCGCCCCTACTTCAATGTTACTCTGAAAGAACATCTTTATTGTTCATATACTAAGCAGAGAATTAATCAACTTTTCAAAATTATCATTGGTAAGTAAAAATATACCGAAACAACAAAAATCAGACTAGCAAAAAAGATCATAATAATGGCAAGTAATGTTTACAATTTTTGTTTGATATTTAGTTTTTGTTCTTAACTAGGACAAGCCATACAGTTTCTTGATGACTAATTTAATATATTGTATATTATTGTACATGATCTCAATGAATTATTAAGTATTTTGAATTGTTTTCAAATCATAGTTCTAGTTTTTATATCTTTAGCTTCAATCATGAAAAACAACTGTGTGATTTACAATCATTATGAATGTTTCATTGAACAATTCCTAATACAGTAATAACTTAATGTAAAGATAATAGAAACACAACTAAATATTACTTGGTATCTTACGAAGAACCTTTTTATTGTTAATAAAGAGCTGCCAAATGATCTGACAAATTTCTTCATTTTAATACATCTGCTTGAAGTTTTTTCCTAATGAATAATTCTCCACAGAATATCCAGACTCTTTACCAGTACTGCAAGATATCAAGAGCTGGCTGCCAAAAACAGATTTGCGAACTTATTTCGTTGAAACCCTCAGAAGAGAATTGAAAACTCGTCTGTTACATCCCGGTGTTGGTACTTCTGATATTTTGACAGCTTATGTTGCTACAATAAGAGCTCTTCGGCTACTAGACCCATCAAGCCAATTGTTAGATGCTGTAACAGAACCAATTCATGAATATCTGAGAACACGCTCAGATACTGTAAGGTGAATAAAATTATAAAATATTGTTTTATTTGTTTTTGTATTCAATCTTTCTGAAATTATTGACTTAAATTTTTTTTTAAATTTTGATTTCTACTCTAATGTATTGTTTTAATTAGATGTGTAGTCACTAGTTTAACTGAAGAAGGACCCAATGATCTTGCAGAAGAACTAGTCAGTGGTGAAGCTGCCCAACCAGAAGAAGAGGCTGAAGATGAGTGGATGAATTGGGTGCCCGCTCCTAAAAATCCAATTCCAAGTAAGTTTTAGTTTTAATAAAACTACTACATTTTTCAACATAGCTTTCTAAATTTCAAGTTAATAACAGAAAAAAATAACTAAATTTAAAAGAAGGAGAAAGACCTAGGTTGTGAGCCTTCAAAATAAAAAGACCTAGGTTGTGAGCCTTTGAAATATTCTCTCGTCAATGTTTATCACTACCACTGAAAAAAAAATTGTAAATGTATATTCACTTAGCTGGCGATAAATTCCACTTACATGTGCTCTAGTTATTTTAACAACAACTAAACATGACTTTGTTTCACCTCGAATAGCTGGATTGTTGTAAAATTTAAAAAATTTGCAAAAAATGACTACAATATTTAAGTAACAAAACATTTGTACATGAAAAAACCTTCACGATTTTTTTCTCCAAATTTTAATAAATTGCTCCTTGCTATACTTTCTATGTTTTACCAGAAAAAATTAAAATTTGAACAGCTCCTTCTGGGTGTTGAAGTTTCATTGTCAGTAAGTATATTAAGAAAAAGAAAATTCTTTGCCTTTACGAAGGCACATCGAGAACATTTTTGAAACATAGATGAATTCAAAATAGTAAATTCTGAAGTTTTTTATGAAGATTTTGTCCTGAAGATGTGCGGGATACTGATGAGGCTCAACAAGGCCGAAACCGGTATATCTCTCATCTCAGTGACAAAATCTAATATCATTTCTCGAAAAATATTCATTTTTGTGTAAAAGTCTTAGACGTGTGCTCATATTATTTTTTGACGAAGATTTCGAAAATGCTTCGAAAAAATAGGGTTCCAATTTGAAAAGAACGATTTTAAGATGTTTCGTCACTTCCAACTTTGACAAAGAATTTGTGACCACCTGTATCATATTCTGAAAATCACGCTATCGCAAAAGAAGCATCTGCCGTTCTTCTTGGAGATTCTCAAAAATGAGAATTTTTAGTGAAAAAACCTCGAAGTTGTCTGTATTTCAACAGACATTTAAAGGGAATTTTCTCAGGAAAATTCAAACTTTTGGAATCAAAAAGACTCAGAATTCAATGAAGAATCTATTTATGCAATAAAAATGGGTCTTCCCATTTGAAAAACGAAAGTTGTTGTCACTTCCGGAAAAACCGGAAGTCCTAGAACCTTCAAAAAGTATACGAGAAGTCGTCTTCTTACTTGAAACTCACCTTCAGAATTTCAATCCTGAATCTTGTGTCTTTCTAACAATATTCTATAGAGCCATATTCGTGAATAACCCTGTATAATTCAGATTTCCTTTGATCCATGTGAAAATTACCATTTGTTATGATTAGAGTTGATGGATGAATCCCATTTCAGATGAATCCCAAACGCCCTCTAAATCTGCAGACATAATAACGATGCTCATCAACGTCTACGGAAGTAAAGAATTGTTCGTCAACGAATACAGGACCCTTCTCGCAGACCGTTTACTATCCCAGCTCTCATGCGACACCGAAAAAGAGATCCGATATCTGGAATTGTTGAAACTGAGATTCGGCGATGCCCAACTCAATTACTGCGAAGTTATGCTCAAAGATATCGTGGACTCGAAGAGGATCAATCAGCGCATCAAGGAGAATCCGAACTACGATCCGGAGCAAGATTTCATCACAGCAATGATAGTCTCCGCACAGTTCTGGCCGCCTTTCAAAGAGGACAAATTGGAACTGCACCCGAACGTAGTGAAGCAAATGGAAAGGTTCACTAGCAGTTTCGAGACGTTGAAAGGCAACAGAACTTTGTTGTGGAAGAACCACCTCGGGGTCGTGGATTTACAGATAGAGACTGGTGATAAAACGTTGGAATTGACCGTTTCTCCTGTTCATGCTACCATATTGTTATTTTTCCAAGAGAGCAGTAAGTATAGGTGATTGAGGAATTTTGTTATTGTTAGCGAAATCCTTGTTTATAAATCTCTAGTTATTCAATGAAGTTAAGTTTGGGGAGTTGGCTAATAAAGAGCATTTTCGTCAACTCTGACTTAAGCGCCCTCTATCATCTAACTCCCCCAACTACTGTTCATTGAATCCTGGCCTTCTAAATCCCCTGGTTCGGCGCCTCAAGCGGCAACGCCGCAAAAGACGAAGGGTTCGGGAGGTATACTATTATTTCATTTCCTGATGTTGATAAATGTGTATTCCGATGAATATCTGAAAAAAACGTAAAAGTATGCCCTACTCAGTCAATGAATTGAATATAAATGGAAAACAAAATTGAAATTAAAGCGATTTTATTGATGTTTTATTCAATTTATTGTCCAGCAAGAACCACAGGGAGTCTCTCGCCATGTGAACTCAAATATAACTCTCAAAATAGAATAAACTCAAATAAAATTCTCTATAAACATAACAAAAAAAATTGAATTCTCAAATAATAATGTAACATAAAGTTCTCAATAATACTCTCAAATAATTTCCAGTTGCCTGAATTTTCATTATTCTTTTCTTATGCGATGAAAATGCTTGTAGTCAAGGAATCTCTCAAAAAATCTGATGCATTTTTATAACAAGAAAGCAAACTAGTAATTTGAGACCATCTGCTGAGAATGAAATCAGAAGGAATTATCCGTTTCAGGTCATTAGCGTTGTCGCATTGTTTGATTTTCTACCCAGATAAATTTATCAATTTTAGCCGAAGAATTTTCAAATGGGTCTTTGAAATCATTGATTATATCGGAACTTAAAAAGCTTCTGCTCCATTATAATTCCTAGTAAAAATTACTTTTTTATTTGATTTGGTTTCCTAAGGTATGAGGGTAAATTTAGAAAATTTTTTGGGATAGCGCCTTCTTTCAATTTAGGAACTCTCGAATAAAGTAATTTAATGGTTCCATCTGCTTGCAAATGTTTATCAAACTTAATTATATCGTCGGAATCAAAATGTTTCTCGCAAATGAAAATATTATTCATTGGAATGAAATTTCGCGGTTTGGCACTCATCCCTAAAAGCTTACGCTGTCCATCTTTAGGAGAACCAAAACAACTAAAATATCCTTCATTTTTGGTAGACGGATAATTACTTCTACACGATGAAATACAATACATTTTGACCATTTTTCAAAATCATAACAGACCAAAATCAAGCCAATACGAACTGGGAGCGATGGACCAATCAACATAGCGCGTATAAACCCACTACCTTCTCCCGCCATTAATCAGGGTATAAGTTGGGCCAACGGATCGAATCCAGCATCACTTTCGGAAATTCAGCGGTCGAGTTACAACCTCAGACCAAGAATCCTCTGAAGATGCCTACCGCAGTTGTAGGCGAAACCTTAGATGAAATCATTCCTAATAGACCATGGCCAATAAGCCTGGAAGACTCTCTTAATATCAGTATATACGGTCGTGAAAGCCTGAAATTATCTACAAAATCATTTTGCCTAAAAATGCTCAGGACACAAGAAAATAAATTTTCAAATTTCTCCCAGAACGATGCCTCTCGTGATCCATCAAACTTTTGTAACCTCTTTAATCATATATTTATATACGATATATGAAAAAAAATTGCATTGGAAATACAATAATTAACAAACTATTTTAATTTAATGCTTTGGATTTGTTTCGTGTCCTTTTCACCATGAAAAAGTCACAAAATACTTTCAACCAATACCTAGGTGGTTTTTCATCCCATAAGCAACTATATCGTCTATGTTATTTGGGGAAATGTATGAGAAATATTGGATGATGGGAACGAAAAATGTGAAAAAAATGTATAGCAGTAACGGTGTTCTAATACATTAAATATGTCTCATCATGTATCAAACTATCAACGCGCTCGCACCTTGAAATATATCGACCATTAATCGCTGCCATTAATAAACTATTTGATTAAATAACTAATCTTTGTTATATCCAAATGTAATCTTCAACGGATAAATCCCTTAATCCTCAGGAGAATGGTCTTTAAAGAAACTGAGTAAAAAGATGATGATTCCTGTGACTGCACTGAGAAGAAAAATCAGTTATTGGCAATCTCAAGGATTAATCACCGAAACTAAGACCGATATTTTCGTTTTGGAGGAAGATAATGTTGAAGGTGGTAATGTTGAAGCAGATGTGGAAGATTATGAGACAGAGTCTGTAATGACCAGTGCCAAAGACCAGAGGAACGAAGAGTTACAAGTAAATCTACATTCAATTCTTAAAGTTTCAGATACTATTAAGTTTCTTCTATTTTCAGACTTTCTGGTCGTACATAGTCGGTATGCTTACAAATCTTGAATCACTCTCGTTGGACAGAATACATCAAATGTTGAAAATGTTTGTTTTCGAGGGAACAAGTACCGAATATACTATGGAGGAGCTGCAGAATTTCCTCGATAAAAAAATACGTGAACATCAACTTATACTTTCGAATGGGTCGTATAAATTACCCAAATAGATATGGAATATCTGCTAAGACTGAATAAAAATTTTATTCAACTTTTCATAATAAAGATCATCTCAATGGATGCTGTAATAAAACCTAACTTTGAAAATTATGTTTACATTTTCTCTATTTTCAAACAATCTTCTCAAATTCAGTACTGCATTGGATGCTCATTAGATGAGTGTATATTGAATCTTTTTCAACCAAACTTTCAGAGAAAAATGTACCTGAAAAGATTCGTAGGTTTCTTATGAAAATGAATAATTCATTTGAACAACAATAGATAAATATTGATTGAATATAGCAACTACTTTTTCTATCTCTGGAATGTGATAAACTGTATTTTGTTTAGTATACATATTTATTGTATAAAATGCTATGTTCATTTTTGTGTTTTTGATTTGATTATTCATGAATAAATACACATAATATTTATAGAAAGATAACCTTTTTTTTAAACCCTCCTACGTATTTCAGTTCTCTTGTGTTTTGCTGCTCTCTGTGGAAATTTGTGTTCTGCTACACAGTGTACTATACATATCAATACAAAAAAAAAACCTCACGAAAAGGACAAAAGCCTTGGAAATTCAAATTTGAGTATTTGAAAGTGTTGTTTTTAATATGAAAACAAAAATAACGTTACGTCGGAAAATCTTCGAATGAAAGTGCTTGCTTTTGTTTTGTCTCTCTTATACTTTATTAATAAATATATGGAAAAACTTTCAAATCGAAATCTGTAGCTGATGCATTCAACTACAAAGTCTGTCAGAAGAGTTTTTCTCTAAGTTAGGGAGTTTACAAGATTTAATTCATTTCATCGGAAGTCAATTCCTGGGTGCGCGCAAATACCTCAAAAAAATAATAATATAATCTAATCTTGAATGAAGAGCAAGTTTTCAACTATCACAAATGGAAATAGTTTTCAAATTTGAAAAGTAAATTTTCTTACTGTAAAATCAATTTATTTAAAAGAAAACGAACAGTAAGAAATCAATAAACAATTATAATTCCTATTCAATAATTTAATTAATGATGGTCACATAACATTTTTTTTATTTAAAATTGCGTTAAACACATCATCATTATAAAAACAAAGCCGTCAATATTTAGAACTTCAAAAACGAATCCTTTTTGAAAATTTGTTTTTTTTTACTTATTGCTGAGTTTTACTTGTTTTTTTTTCAGATTTCATTCAATTATACATTTTTTCGAAGTTATATATTTCAATAAATCTTCGTCCCTGAATACTTTGTGATATGTATATGTTATGTACTCTCGAAACTATTATAAAGTTATTCTGTAAATATAAAATTTTTCAAATAATAGGCAAATATTTATGACTACTAAAATCCGACGTCTCTCAGAAAACCTAATCTAACTTTTTTTAGGGTTCATAGTGCTAGATCTTTGCGAGCTTCTTAATGATTGTATACAGGGTCATTCTCGAATATGGCTCTATAGAATATTTTTAGGAAACACACAAGATTCAGGATTGAAATTATAAAGGTGAGCTTCCAGTAAGAATACGACTTCTCGTATATTTTTTGAAGGTAGGACTTCCGGTTTTTCCGGAAATGACATCAACTTTCGTTTTTCAAATGGGAAAAAATTCTTTTTAAATGAGGAAATACGCGGCCTACGATATTTAACAGGCCAGAATGTTGCCTTAAAACGCGACGTTGCCTATTGGGCTCGAGGTGTTACACGCCAGTTGCAGGTTTCAGTTCTGTGAGGAAGGTCGGAAGGTGTGAGAGTAAAAGCGTATCCAAAATTCGACAGGGAAGCGTGTAAAGAGGTTTGTGTTTTTTCGCTGTGTGCGTGTGATTGGTTTTTTAATCAACAAAGAAAGTGAAGATAAGTGTTGCAGTTGCAAGATCAGTGTGTATCGGTTCATCATTGAATTTTTCGACTTTAAGTGTTCATATCTGGAAGGAATAATCAACAGGGAGGTTTTTCATTTTAATATTTATTAAAATTTCATTTGGAAATCTTAGATTTGAGTACTCTGCCCCGATTGCAAAAGCAACTATAAGTCCACTAATGAGAAAAGAAGGTGTTAGTATTTACAAGTTAGAAAATGGCTTAACGCAATTCATAGAGAAAGTAGTTATAAAATCAACGAAGACAATTTAGTTTGTATAAAACATTTTGGAGATTCCCATATTTTGAAAAATAACTCTTATCCAACCGCCTAAGGTTCAGTCGTTCAGTTATAAATATACCGCGAAAAATTCCTAAATTAACTACTGATGATGCATTTCCTTCAATTTTTCCAAATCAACTGAGTTACATGACGTCTTCAATTACTCCAAAAAGAACTGATCCTGAGGTATGGAGACAAAAATTAGTTGTCCATTATGATTATGCTTACATCGATTGCGACAAACAAGATCAGATCGATTCATTTTCAGACTTTGGTGGTCATTTCAAAGACAAGGCTATTTCTCACTTCTTTTCCAACGTTGAAGAAAAGGACACTGCTCAATTCTACAATATAAATTTCAGAGAGACGTTTTGAAATGTTTATTTACTTGAGATATTTATCACGACAAATTTAATGTTCACTATGTCAGCAGGTTTCTGAAATTATCTTGAACAAATTTCCCAAAATTTTGAGTAATATCTTCCTTTATAATTATTCTATAATGGTTAGTGATAGAATCCTAAGAACTGCTCCTTCCGACAGTAAATTACTAACTTTTAGTCGTCAGTTATCAGAATTGTTTTTATTTATTCAGACTTTATTATAGGATTTATTTTATGTTCAAAAAAAATATGTTCAGAATTGAATCATTTTCGATAGCAAAATAATATTTTTTTTCCTCTTCTGATATTCATCCACCTATTTTATTCGCTTCAGAAAGTAAAATAATTTTCATTCTGATTGTAATTTTGTGGAACTCAATAACACAGCTACCTCCTCGTGGTGAGTTCTGGATTATTTGCGATAAAATATTGAGAAATTATTCGCAAATAAACGAAATGCTGTTTTGTTTTCCTCCCTACAGTTCTTTATTACATTGTGAATTGAAATAAATTCGAAATTATATCGAAAACAGTGCGAATTGCACAAGAAAAACGTATACTGTCTATATCTACGCGTACCACTAGACACGCTACTCGTAACAACGGCAACGTCTAACCTTCCGGCCTGTTAGATTTAGTAGGCCGTGGGAAATATAAAAAAAAAATCTCAAAATTGAATAACCCTGTTGAAAAACAAACAACTTCGAGGTTCTCTCATTAAAATTCTCTCATTAAAAATTCTCATTTTTGAGAATCTCCGAGAAGAAGGTTGATGCTTCTTTTCCGATAGCGTGATTTTCAGAATATGATACAGGAGGTATGCACATATTCTTTGTCAAAGTTAGAAGTGACAAAACATCAAAAAATCGTATTTTTCAAATTGGAACCCCACTCTTTCGTCAAAAAAAATATAGGAGCATACGTCCAAGATTTTTATACCAAAATGAATATTTTTCGAGATATTCAGGAAAAACGATTTTGTCTTCAGTTTTCAATCTTATTCCGAATGTGTTTTTTTTACTGGAAAATAATTAGCGGTCAAGTGAAATTTTTGGCAATCTCTGTTATCGAGAAAATATTTTCTTATAGTTTTCAGTAACGAAATTGTTAAATGTTCTGTTAATTATCTTTTCAAAAGCATTAAAAATTATCACAAATTATTTTTTCTGCATTTCTGACAATTTTTTACGTTGACTTCATTAATATTCACATTGAGAACTTTGAACCAATTGTTGCTCTCGCATTACAGATGATAATTCAAGAATTTAACTCGTCTGAACTATAAAAAATATTTTCTCGATAACAGAGATTTCCAAAAATTTTACTTGGCCGCTAATTATTTTCCAATAAAAAAACACATTCGGAACGAGATTGAAAATTGAAGACAAAATCGTTTTTCCTGAATATGTATCTCGAAAAATATTCATTTTGTGATGAAAGTCTTGGACATATGTTCACATTATTTTTTGACGAAGATTTCGAGAATGCTTCGAAACAATGAGGTTCCAATTTGATAAAAACGATTTTTTGATGTTTCGTCACTTCTAACTTTGACAAAGAATTTGTGACCTCCTGTGTATTATATTCTGCAAATCACGTTATCGGAACAGAAGCATCAGCCTTTCTTCTCGGAGATTCTCAAAAATGAGAATTTTTAATGAAAGAACCTCGAAGTTGCTGTATTTCAACGGGGTTCAATTTTTCGTGATTCTTCATTTAAAGAAAATTTTTTCGGGAAAATTCAAACTTTTGGAATCAAAAAGACTCAGAATTCCATGGAGAATCTATTTATGCAAAAAAATGGGTCTTCTCATTTGAAAAACGAAAGTTGATGTCACTTCCGGAAAAACCGGAAATCCTAGAACCTTAAAAAAATATACGAGAAGTCGTGCATAACCCTATATAGAAGTGATCGCCATACAAATATTAATATTATTATTGATAAAAAATGGTCAGAATGAAATGGGATTAGCTTTCTTAAAATCGTATGTATTTTCGCAGAAAATCTTAAAAAAAAGGAGGTAGGTACCTAAATTTTAATCGACGAAATTTTTGTACTATTTGTGGCATTTTACGGATATTTTGTGTATTTTGTTCACGCTACAAAAGATACCAGGAATTCAAATCAAATAGAAAAGTACGAAAATGCGAAATCAGACAAATGAACAAATCGGAATGAATCAGAGAAGTCAACTGATGGAGATTCACATACTCGGATTATAGTTAATTCATAAACTTGAGTTTCAAATATGTAACATATCGCTCTGATGGTTCTTCGAAATTCCTAAAATCCAAATCAAAACTTGATATCTCGGTAGTTTAGATCATTGTTTACTGCTAGAAGGTGCAAGGTGATTGAATATTAAGATATTCTGAATGTGTTGTTATCCTTGTAGTTTCGTTTAGGTCATTCCTTGAACAATTAAGTACATTGTGAAGCTTCACCTTTCTGTAGAGCCTGAGATTAATCACCAATTCATTTTTTTTAGACTTTTTGAACGAATCTCAAAGGACTTCATTCAACGATTATCTAAATTATAATAACGACTAGCAATCAAGCAACTACGTGTATAATCTCTGCTCTGATGGTCTCGTGAGCCGGTCTTCTCAACGGTATCCAGCCTTGAATTTCATTCCCACTACTCCCATACTCCCAATACTCCAACTTCGAAGCAATTTACCTCATTCAAAACAGTAAACAGTCACATTTGAGATTTCCATCAGTGCAGTACTAGCAGCGTTGATACCTAGATCTTCAAAAAATGGCTCCCGTACTTTATATGTTACCTGTAAGCCCCCCAGTCAGAGCAGTGTTAATGACAGCTAAATTATTGAATGTCGAATTGGAACAAAAGGAATGTAACGTTCTTGCAGGAGATCAACATAAAGAGGAATTCCTAAAGGTGCGTATAGACGATAACATTCCAACGATTTCATTATTATTATTATATCCCACACTTTAATCTTCAGAACTAATGCATCAGACTTATAGGTAGGTATAGACCGGTCCTGAATCATATTACAATTTGGTGCTAACTATTTATCATAAGAATTTCATTAATCTTACCTCACCTAATTTTAACTTACTGCTGGAACTTTACAACTTGAAAGAAAAGCCTCATAATTCCCTTAGATAATGAAATATTGGCGTTTATAGTACATCTGCTTCAGTAGACTAGATATGTGGCGAAAAATTGCCATCTAGCATTTTTTTTTCGGAAATATTCAAAAGAGCATTCAAAAAGCTTACCTGGAAAAATGTAGAAAAACCTAAAAGTTTTTTGCATTTCATTTATCTCGGGAATAGTATGATTTTGGAAAAATTTGTATCATCTTCTTCAACTTTTCTCCTTGAGACAGGATGCTGTGATGAAAAGTACAGGGTGGTCAAATTTCGATGTTTTAGTACTACATCTCCTAAATCACGCTAGATAGAAAAAAAGTAATATACATGTTATGTTTTCCTTTTTCGAGAAACTCAAATTGCTGAAAACCGCAATTCTCTGAGGTGTCTAGTTTCCATGCTACAGAGGGTGATTTTGAAATTTGTCCAATTATTGTAATTGGCTATGATTTTCCCATCGGTGTTGCTGCTGCGCTCTCGAAATAAAAACATCTTTAGTGGAGTTTTTTCAGTACTTTTCACCAGTGCTATCAAAATTTTAGTGCCCCTTCAAATTTTAGAGATATTAAAAAAATTAATTTTTTTCAAATGGAACCATACTGTGCGATGATGATTTTCAATAGACTTTTCTTAGACAATTTCAAAAATATATCATGATATACTTCCGAGCTTAAATATCGAAAATTCCGAAAAAAAAGTTCTCGAATAACAAAATCAAAGAGGGTTTTGATTTGATTCATTTCTTTTCACCTGAGGAAGTCATACAACTTGAGCTTACTTAAATTATGTTGACCGAAAGGTGGTTTTTTCAGAATTTTCATATTCAAGCTCGGAAGTATATCATGATATATATTTTTAAAATTGTCTAAGAAAAGTCTATTCAAAATCATCATAGCACATACGGTTTCCATTTGAAAAAATAAAATATATAAATATTTTTTGTAATTTTTCTAAAATTTGAAGATGCACTGAAATTTCGATAGCACTGGTAAAAATTACTGAAAAAACTGCCCTAGAGATATTTTTATTTCGAGAGCATAGCGACAATACTGCGGAAGTTATAACCAATTATAATAATTGGCCAAATAATTTCAAAATCACCCTGTGCATGGGGACTAGACACCTTAGCGACTTGAGGTTTTCAGTAATTTATGTTTCTCAAAAAATGAGAACATTACATGTATATTACTTTTTTTCTATCTCGCTTAATTTAGGAGATGAAGTACTAAAAGATCGAAATCTGACCATCCTGTACAAGAAGTATCCAAAACAATGGTTTTTCACGTTTTGGTCTAAAATTTTTTTTTCGCTATTAGTGTCAATGAGAAAAGTTGATCGCCCCAAAAAAAACCTACAAAACTTACAGCATCTCAAACCTGTTCCCGTAGAATATAGTTAAGTTTCTTTTAATTGAGTCTGAATTAACGAATGATGAGAGACTTGCACTGTATCTCAGGTATTTTTGAAGATAGACATGCTGTTTTTGCAACCCTGTATCACTCATTTGTAAAACTTTTGAAGCCACTAACAGAAATATTCCAACTACTTTTGTTACTGAAATACAGGGTGAAAATGCAAATGTCCACTTTCGGAGATGTTATTATTTCTCAGGTCCTGTATAAGACAGTAAAAAAAATGAAAACTGCTTATAATAGATATTTTTACATAAAAAATTATTTTATATGAAGGAATATCGTTCATGAACAGTTTTCATTATTCTTCTATCTAATATACAGGGCCTGAGAAATAATAACATTCCCAAAAGTGATCATTTTCGTTTTTGCCTTGCATGTCAGGAAAAAGAGTATATGAAATATTTCTGTATGTGGCTCCAAGTTTTGATTTTACAAAAATGTGATACAGGGTCGCGAAAACCGCATGTCTCTATCTTCAATAATAGCTGAGATACAGTGCAGTTTCCACCAATATGGGACTGATGAACACGGTTTATCGGTGAAGACAATTTTTTTTATGAATATTGTAGGATTTTTTGAGACGAATATCAGATTGACAGTGTTGCGATAAGAAAAATTTGGAAGCCCAAACAGCGAAATCACTATAAATGAGAAAAACTGTAGAAAATGATATCCGCAACAATTTTTATACTCGGAATGAAAACATATCGAAACCTGTCAAATGATTTTAAATTTTCGGCATTTTTCGCCGATGAATTTGAATATTTACCTAAATGAAAAAAGAGAATGAGCAAGATAAAACGTATCTAACAATATATTATCTAGAGGAAAAACTGAAAAAAAATTGTTTTATTTTCTGAGCCTACAGTTCGATTTCAGAATAGAACGAAAATTTTACTTGCATCAATGCAATAAACTAGGTTAAAAAAAATGCAACAACTCTTTAAAGAACTCATGCCAGATATAGTATTTTTTCTTCGAAAAATTATTAATTCGATTCCAGAGTTAATATGACCACGCCTATATATTATTTTATGTGGAATGATTCATTTTGATAATTTATACGATCTTGTAAATCACGTTCGAATGCGAAGTAAAAGTTAATTAACTTAATTAATCTTCTTTCATACCGAATCTTCTGATGGTTCTCTAAAATCAATGACAGGATAATCAAACTTAACTTTGTTAATTTTTGCAGCTTAATCCAGCCCATACAATTCCAACAATGGTTGATGATGGATTCGTTTTGTGGGAAAGCGCAGCAATAATGGGTTATCTTGTTGGTAAATATGGAAAAGACGATTCTCTCTACCCGAAGGATGTTAAAAAACGCGCTGTCATAGATCAATTGCTGCATTTTAGCACTTCCTCGTTCACTCGTCTACTTATTTTACTTGTAAGTTTTATGTTTTGAGTTCAATCAGATTGGGATTGTTTTTTCGAGGAAACTTTTTCATTTTCGATTATGCCGATAGGAAGTATCATGAGACAGTTTGCGGTTTGTTTCAAAAATGTACAGGGTGTTTTTGAGAAAAGATATTGATTGTAGTCAACTCAAATTAATCGAAATCTATATATTTCATTCTACGTTACACGTTTGCTACATTGTGCCGTTAGATATCATGAAAAAAAAATGTTCAAATAACTTGATTTAATACAAGAGCCGTGCCCTTGTGTTTTAGAACAATAAATTAACTGAAAATATTTGATAACGAAGTATACTGAAGGACATCTATGTGATGTATTTCTTCTGTAGATAGAAAAAACTAGGTCTTCTCCAATCTACACAAAATTCTCAATAAAAAATAAAAAAGACAGAAGTACGAAAAACCATATATTTATAACAAATCAAATTGTTTTCAAATCAACCAACTATTTGAGAAATACATTCTGTTTTTTCACGTATATTTTTTCTATAATTTTTCAACATGGGGTCACACAAAATTTATTCCATAATTGGAGTTCACAGTTTATAAAGCATCTATGATTATACCTCAACAATTATGTAATGATGCATCTCTATTTGTTTCGATGTGAATATGGCAAGTCATGCAAAAGTGAATTAAAAAATTATTTTTCCCACGTCCTAATGTGATTACAGCATTCTGTAATCACAATCAGCATTGACATTCGAATGTATATTTGTTTAAATTTCAATTGCAGTCAACTTCTATGACTCACACAATGACTTGAGCTTTTTTATCAGTAGCTACACCTCTTCAAATCAAGCGGTTGCTATAAATAACTTGGACCATTTGACCCTGAATTTGAAAAAATGATAAGTGATTTCAAAATATCGTGAATTAAACAATCTGTTTGCTTCAGAAAGCAAAAAAATATATATTTGGTTTTGTCCCGCCCAGTAAAATATTCCAGCAACATTATTAAAAATTACACTGGGCTAATATAATTGGTTTGGATAATCTTGAAGGTCACGAACCACTTGTGTACTGAACCAACGTTTCGTTTAATGAGCAGGGGCGGATCCAGGCCCAAGTTTGGGGGGGGGGGGGAAACTTCAAGAGGAACTTTAAGATCTACAAAAGCTTAAAGGTTCTGGTATTTTTGATAATGGTAAATGTGATAGCTCCCAATGAAAACACCAATTGCAATAATGTCAGTATGTCAAAATGTAGGGAGAGAGCAAAATGTTAGAGGTGGCCCGGAAAATTTGGGGGGGGCGTTCCCCCGCCCTGGATCCGCGCCTGTTAATGAGTAAACATCTTCAGGTCACAAAAATAAAACAGTGGATGAATCCAAATCATCCAACAATGCGAATAAATGATTGTTAAGAAATACTTCTTTATAAAATACAATTGAAGAACATATCAAACAATTAATGAACTACAACAAACAAACAATTAAAAATATATGATCACTTTCTTTTTCTTTTAAAATTAATGACTGAAATGAAAAAAAAATTAAAATATTCAAACAAACAGAAATTTATTCAGACTGCATGAAATCAAGTATAATATACTGTTTTTGTTTTAAAAAATTTGGTTGTGAATACTTATAACAAAAATAAGGAGATGTTGGTAAACCGTACACTCGTTTTCCCATTTTGGTTGAAACTGCACTGTATCTCAGCTATTATTAAAGATAGACATTATTGAATCCACAAACAGAAATATTCCATATTCCTGAAAACTTAATTTGGGTTTTCTTTCCCAGTCTCTGAAACAAGAAACAATTGGAAAAAAATTTTTAATAATAGAAGAAAGGCCCCTGCGTAAAAATTTCAGCATTCATTTGTCAGGCGCCAAAACTTTACAAGAAAAAATTGTTGCCTAACAATAAACAAAAAAACACTTTGAACTCTGAAGCGCAACGACAAAAATATTGTCACGATTCTACGAAGTTGTATGAAAAATAGAAATTGTCTGACGAAGAAGTGTTATTTAGACTCCGAAACGTTACGCTTTAGAGTTCAAAGTTGTTTTCTTTTTGTTCATTGTTGGGCAACAATTTCTTCTTGTAAAGTTTTGACCCCTGACAAATTAGTGCTCAAATTTTCACGCAGGGGCCTTTCTTCTATTATTTAAAAAATTGTTCTAGTTGTTTCTTGTTTCAGAGAATGGGAGAGAAAACCCAAATTAAGTTTTCAGGAATATACAAAGACCTCCCAAACAATATTTCAATAGATATCAGAAATATTCCAACTACTTCGTTCACTTTTGGAGCTGTTATTATTTCTCAGGCCCTGTATAAGATATAAAAAATTCCTAACCTGCTCATAATAGATATTGTTACATAAAAGTCAGTGGCGTATTTAAAAAAAAATTGAGGACGCTACTGACTTTTAGTTAAAAATATCTATTGAAAGCAGTTTTCTCACTTTTTTTCTATCTTATACAAAGCCTGAGAAATAATAACATCTCCAAAAGTGAACTGTATTTAAGAAACAAAAGAAGTTTCAATATTTCAGTTTGTGGATTTAAAAGTTTTACAAAAAAGTGATACAGGGTCGCGAAAACCGCATGGCTCTATCTTTAATAATAGCTGAGATACAGTGCAGTCACAACCAAAATGGACATA